>OX422214.1:39709344-41101844 GCA_949130495.1 Sambucus nigra | reverse complement strand
TTGAACGCAAAAGTAAATGCTCATGCTCATGCTCATGCTCATGGCTGCTTGAACAATGTCAAAGCCTATCATCAACTAGCAAAAAAACAGATAAAATCACTGGCAGCCGCATCGCCATTGATGTGTAATATACATTTACATCGCCACTACTGGTTGATTTCAATAGATTTCTATTTTGGGATCTTTATTTGTTCAATTATTTAGTATTTTCTTCTTTTTATTTTCATTTATTCAAGTTCTTTTTATTTTTAATTTTGTTTTGCTTGCAGATGTTCAGCATATTTTTTTGGAATTTTAATTTCTGTAGAGATGTTGCTTATGGTGGTGTTGTAAAAGAGGAGGTGATATGGAGGCTCTCTCTACTGTCTATTTTCTCACTTTGCTTTGTATTTGGAGAAAATCTAATTTTGTGCCCAAATTGTATCTGGTTTGTCAGATTTATATGGTTTATATGGTTGAGCAGATTTATATGTTTCAAATGATTGTGCAGATGTTGGCAAAATTGAGGGTGTTTGAGCATATCTAATAAGGAAAAAATGTTTCCATTCGTGAAAGTTGAGTATCTCGATCCAGATTAGAGACCCAAAAATCATGAATCGGATGTGTTTGAAGTTGCGTATGCAAACTCCTTGGTGGTACGTAAAAGAGACCCAGGTTAGAGACTCAAAAATTACGATCGTGGAGTTGGATTTGATTAATAGGGCAATGTCATCTTCTTCTGTAATAACACCAGAAGATCTTTTCGAGTCTTTGATGAACGATGGTACAATCGATGCTAATAGAATAAAGATTATCAATGAGCTCAGGAGCTAAAGAATAACACAATAAAAATGGTGCAGCAGAGTAAGGTTCTTAATACCCTTGGTGCAGAGAAGCAGACAAGGAGGGAGCTGTTTGATGCACTTTGATAGGATCTTGAAACTCCAGTGCTTGAGAAGGCATGAAAATCAGTGTGGGGGTTAATATTGGACGATAAAGGATTGGGAAAAGAAATCAGTGAAACCGTTGAAAGAGTGTTTTGTTGATTAAATGAGCATGAAGCTTCGTTGTTTCAGCGATCAACCAATGAAGCCAAGCCAGAGAAAGATAGAGGGAACCTGAGCTCTTCATCAAGTTTAAGTTGCAGGAGCAGCAGTGAGGTACCCAAGTCCAAAGTCCCATTCCCGTGTTTTAGGTATTTGCCTAGCTTAGTTCACGGAGTTATTATACAGTGGTGGTTGCAGGTAGGTGATAATCAAATAATATGTAACCGACTTCTTATCTTTGCAGTTGGTAATGGCTTCGATACGAAGATCAACTTAACTAACGGACCGAATGGACCTAAGATGGGATAAATCATGAACTATCATATCATATCTGTAATGGAGTATCCGAGGTACTTTCCTTTTACAAAAACAAGTCAGGATACCTATGATGGCAAACTGAACCAACATCTTTTATTTTGATAATTGGAAGCCACGTTCATTCGCATTTTATTTTTTAATATGTGTTATTGTCTTAAGAATACCATGCACTATAATTATTTTCGAGAAATATTGATGTTACTTAAACTTAGGGCCCTTTCACATGAATGTATTTACACCTGAGACGCCAATTACAAGAGTCACCACATATATTTTGTTGACTTGATACACGATAAAGAAGGTCCAGTACTCCAGAAGCATGGGGTGATTTTATTCACCAGCAATCCATCTCCCCACTCAACGGAAAGGCACCCTTAAAACTGTAGTTGATTCATTGACTAATATCTCAAGTTATTCTTCAGTTCTATTTGTTTCCTTTCCTTTTATTTTCTATTATTATGAAAATTTTCTTTTGCTATAGTAAAATATGAAGACTAAATATTTAAATTTTAAGTTTTGTTCTACATTTTGATATATGGGACTTCAATAGAATTAGAAAAAGAACATAATTTCAGAGGTTCAAATAGACTAAGACAAGGTTCAACGGGTGTGATTGTCGCAGATAAGATTACTGCAATTGAATTACTATTCAAAGTAGTAATATCATTTTTTTGTAAATTTATTTATTCTGTTATACTTTGTTCCATCTCTATACACTTTATTTTTTTCATTTGTTTTAGCATTTAAAGATTTCAAAAACTAAATGTTTTCTTCTTGATTTGTTACAGTGTTTAGCGGACGCTTTGTTCAATCGGTAGAAACCATCCCAAGGTGATTACCACCCCAAGCGGACGCTTAGTTTGAGCATGTTTGATGGGAATTGTTTAATGCTTTTGATGACAACTGTTTAGTGAAGAATCAAGTATTCTCAAGTGCACTGTATGAGATGTCCCTACATTTTTTTGTACTACTCAATACTCATACATTCCATCGAGAGAATGGAGATGGAAGTTGGAACCTTCAGACTTTTCGAAAGGGATTGATCTGCTGAAATGATCTTGCAGTGAGCACGATACAGCCAAAGTCCGATGGTTATTAATATACAGTCAACAATATGATTGGTTCTGAAGAGCTGGATGTTATAAATCCCGAAGGAGGCACTGAAGATGCTGAATTTGAAGCATAGAGAGGAAGATGGAAGAAGGAGACGCTCTATCTCGATATGTGGTTTATGTAGCAATTCATTGTGAGGGACGCTCTCTCCTGATATGTGTCAATTGACTGGCCTATGGTATTTGTATGTGTCCATGCTATTTTTATTTTGGTCTTTTAATCTGTTTTAAGTCGACTACCTGTTTTATTTAATGTAGACTTTTTCTGGTGTTTAATTTAGTGATGTAAGAGGCAATAACCTAACTGGACCAATCCCAGACAACATCGATAACTGTACAAGCTTTGAGATATTCTAAGTTTCTTTCAGCAGATTGCTATTTGCACTGCTTATTTCTTGTCTTTATTTCCAATAATTTAATCGATTAAGCTATTTGTCGTAACACCACAACCTTCATGTCCCACAACCTTCATGTCGAAACATCACAATCGATATGGCTATTTGTTTCCTGTCTGTATTATGAACTATTTTTCTATTTTTTTTCTCTTTATAAATGGTGAATAAGGATTTCAATTTATACTTTACCTACTTTACACAGTTTTGAATATTTATGAAGTGAGCTACTGAATATTTGTAATATTTTTCATATGACAACACTCTACTAAGTACACATTTTGTAAAAGTATGTATACGATATTTTTTATTATTTGGTTTGAACATAAGTTTTTTTGTGAAGATTTTAGGAATTTATAGTGACTTTCAATGCATATATTTTAAAACCTCACTTGATGACATATAGAGCCACCCATGAAAGATAATTAGGGATATTGCAGTTGGGATAGGGTGTGCATTTTAATTATTTAGTTATTTTTTCATATACTACAGTCCATTTTAACTTTCATATTTGTTGTAGGCATTGAAGCTATGTTGAATTTGATGTCTGTAGATATAGAAAACATGGGGGGTTGTTACACAGGTATTGGACCTATGCTAGCTATTTTTTATGCTGATTATAGAGACACAAATATTATTATGGAATTAGATTATTTGAATAAGAAACTGTAATGTTTTTGCAGGGCTATATGTTGATGAATCCACAACCATACATTGGAACGGGGGAACAAAAGCCCCAACCACGGATCAAAGCCATAGATTAAACAAGCAAATGTTCAAAACGGGGGAACAAAAGTTCATACAACACAAGTGGTATCAAATCCATTAAATGCCAGCCTCCTTTAATGTCGAGCTGTTTTGAGGAAGTTATCAAATGGACTGGCAGGAGGCAGCATTCGAGCCAACCACGGATCTATTGGTAGCAGAGCTACTTCAAGTGCTGATTTCCAAATGCTATCCAACACTAATGATGTGGAACACGATAAGGTACTGATTATGTACCACACATTATGATCTTTTCTATTTTATTCTGTATTTTCTATGTATGGATTTTAAGTGAGGTGTTAGTGTTCACATGAAAGAGAATGTGTGTGTGGATGGTCCCATTGGCATAAATGCCAATTGATTCGTATCGAATATTGTATATTTCCACCTGTTATCCTTATGCATTCTAGCGCTTTTACGGTCCTAAATGCCTATAATTATGCCCATTAACCAGACAACCTGGGAGTTGGATAGATACATGTTTTGCAGGGGTTATTTGTGCTTTTGTAGGTATTGGAACGCTAAAAGTGAGGATCCGTTGCATTTCGGCGAAGTTTCGTCGATGGACGCTACTTCAAGGGTTTTTTAGTCAATTCACATTTCTTATTCGGCTCTTGGAAATTCCACGGATGCGTAGTTCATTGAGTTAGCATCGCGTGGCCGCAAACGGTGCGTCGTTTGGAGTTCGGACGAAGAAGCTAGGCTCGTTTCCGTAATGGACCTTTTCCCCCTCATCATGGACCAAATGCAGCCTGAAAACAGAGTACCGGTCGACCGCGTACAAGGGACCGGTCGACCGCGGTTTCAACTTTTGCCGTAGGAAGGAGACAGTATGCTTTGGCTTAAGGGACCGGTCGACCGCGCCCCTGCGACCGGTCGACCGGTAGTGCCAGATATTTTGGGCTCTTTCCTCTTTCTTTCCTTTTTCCCTTATCTTTTCCCACTTACTATAAATACCCCTTTTTGTTAGATATTCAGTAGAGAGACACGATTTTAGGTTAGTTTAGCTTAGGGTTTGGGTGATTTGCTTGGTTCTTCTTCATTTCCTCTTGGATTGACACCCCATTTGTTGTGTAAGTTGACTATTCATCATCCTCACCATTAATATAGCTTGTATTTCATTCATTCTTGCTTTGATAATTAGGTTTACATGCTTTATTTACATGCTTTGATTTACACGCTTTCTAGTATAGATTTACCGCATTTATTTACCGCTTTCCATTTATCGCGTTTTTAACATGCTTTCTAGCTAACTTAAATTAGGTTGTGTTTGAATTGAACTCACTCGGGTTGACGCGTTGCTTTGCTTTGGTGATGGAGTTTACGGGTCTATTTCGGGTGCGTTGTCCTAGTTATTACGCCTAGGAGATTTGACGGGGCATATCATGTATGTCCCGTGCTTACGACCTTTTCGCGCGTAATTTCCGGGATATTTGTTGACGCCAAAATCTTATTAGGCTTTTATGATGATTTAGGGCGTAACAACCCTTGATTTAATTAACTGTCGAAACGAGATGCATTTGTAATAACTCGTCGACCCATGTAACCATTTTATACTAATTAACTCGGGTGAGGGATATTCGACGCAACCTATAGTTTTACTCGCTTTCTTAATCTAATTTCAATACCATTGCCTAGAATAATCTTTTCCTTTATGCATCTTTTCTTTTAGTTTGTAATCATCTTTTACACTTTTATTTCGGAGTATTAAATCACTTGAATTCTAGCAACTCGTCTCTGTGGATTTTCGATACCCTACTTACCGCTGTGCTTGCCTCGCAAGTGTAGTAGTAACTTAGGTTTTTGTATTGAGTTGGCGAAACGAAAACAGCGACTGTCCACTTTACACGCGCACACTTTTTGCACTCGATCAAAATGGCGCCGTTGCCGGGGACTAGTTTGTTTTAGAATTTATTTGATTTAATATTTCATAGTATTTTCTTTCTATTTGTACTATTTGCTAACTTTTTGCAGGACTTCCACATTTGAGCACTTAGAAACGCTCGAATTTCCCGCGCACACCTATTTTGTGGAATTCGCCACTTGAGCCATTTTTGGGGTAAGCATGTCTTATTCCAATTCTTTCGGTAATCCTTGTCATAATTCTCAAAATTCTCGCAAACCTATGACTTTTGGTGAATACTTAGAATCCCAAAGTATAACAAATTCAAATATGACTTTGGGCGAGTATAACGAAAGTCAAAACTTAGGTTATTGGAATTTTGATGATGATGACAATGATTTTGGGCATTTACCTCCTTATAATAGGAATTTTGAAACGAATTCGAATAGTTTTCAAAATTTCTATAATAATGAGCTTAAGTTTAAGTCCGATGGCAATTTTCAAAGTTCCCATTCTAATGCATCCGCACCTCGACCTATGACATTCGGTGAGGGTTTGCGTATGTATGAAAATGAGAAAATTGAAAATCGCTATCGGGAAGAAAATCGTTCGTGGGAACATGAGTTGGATTTATTATTTGAGTCCGACGACGATTTTTCTTCCGAGACTTTCGAGGTCGACGAATGTTTTGAACCAAATGAGGTACTTGTGCCTACTTTGGAACAAGCCATTCTAGACTTTGCCCATTGCGTAATAGATATTGAAAGTGAGGATGATAATGAAGTAATATCTATTTGCAATGAAATGATTTCTTCTTTGGCCCCCAAAGCAGAACATTTCATTGAAAATGATATTATTTCCTTTGAAATTCCAACTTCATGCGATGATGATTCATCTCATGAGTTTGAATTTCTTTCATCCCCATTTTCATTCTCTATTACCCCACCGGAACAAGTACCCGATGATTCGGTTTCGAACTTTAATGTTTTAAACCTTATCGCCGATGAGGAGTACTTGCTCGAGTCGCCCTCCACGATCGCATCTTTGCCTTTGTGTGCGCCGCCTCCCATTCCAACTTCAAAATCATTGGGAGGATATTCGGCTTTTCTTGGTCCCCACTTGTTTTTGTCACCCGTTCAATCCAAACCCCCCATCGTCCCTCCAAAACTTTTAATTGGCGATGGTTCATTTCTTCCGCCTTACACATGCCTTCCGTTGTTAAAACGGAATTCATATTTTTCGGGAGGCATGCATGTATGTGAGGGTACACCGGTTATCCTCCAAAGTCAAATCGTTCTTATGGTGGACCCTCAGCTATTTAGACTTCTAGTGTATAGTTAGTGTGAAGTCTAAATAGTAGGTTGTATATAGTTAGCTTTTTATTTTTTCTTTCCTTTTTAATTTAGTCTAGTGTAATTAGTTAACTTTTTATTATTTGTTTTTGCTATGCTCGGTACTAACTTGTTTTGTAGATTCTTTGGACTTGTTCTTATGGGGATCGCTCCAATTTTGGGTAATATCGCTCTTTTCCTCTCTTTGACTTGGTTCTTAATTTACATTGAGGACAATGTCAAGTTTTAAGTTAGGGGGTGTGGGATATTCTATCCATTTCTTTATTTAGTCCATGTTTTTGCTCACATGTTAGTTACTTAGTATGCTTTTCTTAGAAAAATTCAAAAATTTCAAAAAGATTTTCTTTCTTTTTTCTCCTTTTTGGGCATTTTGCCTTTGTTTCCGATGATAAATTTCAATAACTTCCCGATCCAATTGACAACCCAATGATGCATGTTCTCGATTTTAGAAGTTATTAGACTTTAGTCTCGATTATTGATATTGTGAATAACTTCATGAATTAAACTTTAATCCCATGAGCACATGCACTTTTATGGTTCTATTGATTTGGTTTAAGATTTTTATAACTCGGTAATCTTTTGTTGCATTGTATATACTTACACCGAGTAAGCTTTGTACCTTTCGTCGTTTGTGAGTGTTATACACTATTCTTTCCTCATTGAAAACGTTGAATTCGTCGGTAATCTCACTATTCTTTCATTTGATCGTTCATTAATTGAGTTCATACTTGAAATGTGTTACTTGAGCATGATTTTCATATATTGTTTTGACTCGAGAATTGCGTAAACTTTGTGAAATGATCATAGGCCCTCTTTGTTATATCACCCATATTAGCCTTGACCTCACCCTTATATGTTTACCCTCGTTAACCCCTTTGAGCCTAAATATAGCCTTTCGTTTCATAACCCCATTCCCATAACCAACTCTACATTTGAGTTTTAAACCATACATACACTTTCCATACCTTTGTTTGGAATGTTACTTGGGATTGAATGTTGTTGTTATGATATCGGTTGCAATTTAGGCATATGAGAGTTTGATAAGTAAAGAAAAGAAAGTAGTGAAAAAAGTGAAGAAAAAGAGAAAGCAAAAAGCAAAAGAAAACAAAAGAGAAAATGAGAAAAAGAAGAAAAGAAAAGAAAGAGAAAGTTGTAAATATTGTGTATATAGTTCAATAAGCTTTGATTACTCTCCCCGATGATATATCTAATGCTGTTTTGGAACTCGTTTTCCAATTTTGGAATTGCCCACATTTTCCCCATTATCCTGAGTTTGTATCCCGAACACTTTGAATTCGTACATATATTCCTTCGTTTCATACCTTATCCATACCTACATTATAACCCTATTCAAGTCCTATGTGATCTTAGGTTGATGTAATTTAAAAGTCATAATAGTTTTGATAATCTGTGAAAATGCATTTCGCCTCTTTTAGTGTGCGGTATCCTTTCATTGAGATTACAGTTTTTCAGTTTATATATAGCGTTCTTCATCTGTGACATGTGTGTGGCCTAGTTTCCATTTACATTTACTCTTTATGCCCCCATGTCCCGTGTATTACCTCCCATTCCGAGTGATTTCATTTGTTGAGCGTAATGCCCGTGAGGATTGAATGCATGCTTGCTTTAAAGTTTATCCGATTTATATAAGTTTTTGCCAAATCACACTTTGCATGTGCTCGCTCCCCTCCCACATTTTAAGGTTTCAATTCTATGAGTTGCATTCTATAATGTTAATGATTCGAACTTTTGTGTGAATTCATTCACTTTGCTAATAATGCGTATGAAATCCTTTTCGCCATTGTTGGGCTTGTCGCGCGTTGGTTTGGGCATATTTTGAGGAAACCATATGATGTTTGTGGGTATCATCCCTGAAAACCCTCACGAGACGACACTCGTCCACTAGGGTAACCTAGGGGTTTAACGGCTTATTGCATATGCTAAATGCAATCGTGTTCCCTACGAAAGTGGCAATTATATTTCGATGCATATATACGTCTTGTACCGCCCTCTGTGGTATGGTTTTCTTTGTTTCATTACTAGGGACTAGCAATGTGTAAGTTAGGGGGTGTGATTCGTATCGAATATTGTATATTTCCACCTGTTATCCTTATGCATTCTAGCGCTTTTACGGTCCTAAATGCCTATAATTATGCCCATTAACCAGACAACCTTGGAGTTGGATAGATACATGTTTTGCAAGGGTTATTTGTGCTTTTGTAGGTATTGGAACGCTAAAAGTGAGGATCCGTTGCATTTCGGCGAAGTTTCATCGATGGACGCTACTTCAAGGGTTTTTTAGTCAATTCACATTTCTTATTCGGCTCTTGGAAATTCCACGGATGCGTAGTTCATTGAGTTAGCATCGCGTGGCCGCAAACGGTGCGTCGTTTGGAGTTCGGACGAAGAAGCTAGGCTCGTTTCCGTAATGGACCTTTTCCCCCTCATCATGGACCAAATGCAGCCTGAAACAGAGTACCGGTCGACCGCGTACAAGGGACTGGTCGACCGCGGTTTCAACTTTTGCCGTAGGAAGGAGACAGTATGCTTTGGCTTAAGGGACCGGTCGACCGCGCCCCTGCGACCGGTCGACCGGTAGTGCCAGATATTTTGGGCTCTTTCCTCTTTCTTTCCTTTTTCCCTTATCTTTTCCCACTTACTATAAATACCCCTTTTTGTTAGATATTCAGTAGAGAGACACGATTTTAGGTTAGTTTAGCTTAGGGTTTGGGTGATTTGCTTGGTTCTTCTTCATTTCCTCTTGGATTGACACCCCATTTGTTGTGTAAGTTGACTATTCATCATCCTCACCATTAATATAGCTTGTATTTCATTCATTCTTGCTTTGATAATTAGGTTTACATGCTTTATTTACATGCTTTGATTTACACGCTTTCTAGTATAGATTTACCGCATTTATTTACCGCTTTCCATTTATCGCGTTTTTAACATGCTTTCTAGCTAACTTAAATTAGGTTGTGTTTGAATTGAACTCACTCGGGTTGACGCGTTGCTTTGCTTTGGTGATGGAGTTTACGGGTCTATTTCGGGTGCGTTGTCCTAGTTATTACGCCTAGGAGATTTGACGGGGCATATCATGTATGTCCCGTGCTTACGACCTTTTCGCGCGTAATTTCCGGGATATTTGTTGACGCCAAAATCTTATTAGGCTTTTATGATGATTTAGGGCGTAACAACCCTTGATTTAATTAACTGTCGAAACGAGATGCATTTGTAATAACTCGTCGACCCATGTAACCATTTTATACTAATTAACTCGGGTGAGGGATATTCGACGCAACCTATAGTTTTACTCGCTTTCTTAATCTAATTTCAATACCATTGCCTAGAATAATCTTTTCCTTTATGCATCTTTTCTTTTAGTTTGTAATCATCTTTTACACTTTTATTTCGGAGTATTAAATCACTTGAATTCTAGCAACTCGTCTCTGTGGATTTTCGATACCCGACTTACCACTGTGCTTGCCTCGCAAGTGTAGTAGTAACTTAGGTTTTTGTATTGAGTTGGCGAAACGAAAACAACGACTGTGCACTTTACACGCGCACACTTTTCGCACTCGATCACCAATTACTTTCTATTTCTGCTTTTGACCTCCATATGACACCATTTTCCTATTTTGTAATTTCAAATTCCACCAGTTTTCTAATTTATAGATACTAATTTTTTATTTTATTTTTCGTGTATTTATTACAGGTTATATATCTAATTCACTGGATGGAAGCTTGGATAATGACTTCATATTGGCCTTACTATGACATTCATTTGGAGGCCAGAATATCATAAACTACCAATATGACATGGAAACACTGTAAATACACAATTGAAATAAGGATATATGTTGCTTATTTTAGTCAGCTAACATCCTTAGTTATGATGAAAAATGAGGCGCTTTGGGGGTGAGGCATTCGAAACTATACCGAGTTGTTAAATGATGAAAAATGTGCATTTTCATCTATTTTTTGCTTGAATACTATGCTTTCTCTTCTGGAGGAACTTTTACAAAGATCTTATCATGGAATGACCAGTACATCTATATAGTTGAGATTGAACTTAACCGTGGAGTAAATATTAAAAAACACCTTCAATATATAATTAAACACTCAGATTTGAAAATGGTTAAAAATAGCATAGTGGACTGCAGTTAGTGAACATGCTTGGTTAGTGTTTCGCCTTAGCAACATGGATTTCAGTTACGACCAATTTTTTTGCGAATGGTAGTCATCTATGTCATGCTTTCTGGGAGGGAAGAACCTACCGGACGCCCTTAAGCCACAATCAATTTTGATTTAGTTAAGGTAGATATTATGGGTAATTTATTGTCTTATCTTTCTGTAATTTTTAGTCTCATCATTGAAATTAAACAACTCCTTTATATTTATCCATAGGAAGACTGGTGAGTTTACTTCAGTAACCTGGTGCATTTCGATTAACATTCAGTCTTTTTAGTTTAACATTAAGTTTTTAACTTTTTCAGTTTAACATTAAGTTTTTTCCTGTCTCTAAACCTTTGATTTCTGCATATCCAATTCAATATTTAGGTTGCAGACCCAACGCTGAGATATTTGCGTGCATAATTGGACGAAAGTCAAGCAAGGCATATTATTGCCTTCATGATACATCAGATGTTGTGAGATTGCTTCGAGGCCTTGATGCTTCTTCAAGTCCAAAGCATACACATACTGTTCATTTCCAGGTTTCCTTTGACTGCATTTTTTGACATCATTTGCGACGTATAGCGTGTTGTGGGAAACATCTTTGGATAACTCTTTTTATGGAGTACATATTTGCGGAACAGACAATTTGTTTCGATAATAAATCTGGACGGCGACCACAAGTTCTTCTTCCAAGTTATCGATGATAACTAACTTCCGCATAAGGCTTGCATAGTTGAAATAGGAAATTTGTAGTGTAAACATGAAGTTGTATTGAATATTATTCACTTAGTAGTTCATGTGATGAGTTGTTTCAATTCTTTTGCAAATTTACAAAGTAATTGATTTGGCAATTGATTGTTCATCCTTAAATACATATATGTAATCTATTTTGGTTTCTAATTTCCTTAATGGAAAAATTTGACTACACATGTGTAACTTATGTTGCTTATACGAGGTTCATGACGGTCTATTAGTATTGTTGTTGATTTTTTTGTATTTTTTAAACAGGGTGGACAGTCTTATAAACGAAGGTGACTCTGTCTAAATTTTTTTAATTGTTTACACTTATTTGTGTTGAAATAAAACATTTATTATTTATATTATATACGATTTTATGCTTTTCAAAATTATCAGCGTGCCTTCAGGCACGGGCATACCCTAGTGTATATATATATATATATATATTTGTGTGTGTGTGTGTGTGTGGCTATATGTATATGTATATGAAACTTTGAGGAGTGAAGCTAGGCCTGTCAATGGGTCGGGTCTGGACCCGGACCCGATCCGTATAATAGGTTCTGAGCATATTTTTTTGGATCCAAGCCCCGAAAACTCGAAGATCCGTTTTTTATACGGGTAGAGTCTGGATCTTATACAAAACTCCGACCCGACGACCCGACCCGATTTGTACATTATTATTTTTTAAATATATATATACTATAAATTTATATATCTTATGAATATAACATGTAAGTATTATATATATATATATATATATATATGTGTGTGTGTGTGTGTGTGTGTATAATAAATATAAGTAATATAAAGAAAAGGGATAAAATAAAAGCAAGTATATATATCTGGACAGACCCGAACCCGAACCCGAACCCGAACCCGAACCCGAAGACTCAAAGACCCGTTGGATCCAGATTTGGATCCAATACTGTAGACCCGATGAAATCCCGTACCCGAACCCGATGAAGACGCGATTAAACGAATCTCGATCTCCTTAAACTCGACCCTGCTCCGACCCGTTGACAGGCCTAGAAGCTATGTTTGAGAATGATCCCTCTAATGCTAATAGAGATGATAAGAATAAGGCTGCCAATTTGGCTCACCATTTAAAGTTGGAGGAAGACTTCTGGAAGCAAAAAGAAAATTATAAATGGGCTAAAGAGGGTTGATATGCCCAAGTATAACCTCAGCCAGGGATACCTACCTCGGCCGAGATAATGGCCGAGACATTGGTAGGCCCAATGAGGGGTAAGGGCCACCAATATCATCCCTCGGCCAGGACTACATCGGCCCCGGCCGACACTACTACATGCACCTCCCCAAGGATACTACGCACGTCACAGATATCAACAATTTCCTCAAGTGCTCAGGAATAGCAACCTCGGCTTGAGCCCAGATAACAAGGAGCCGCTGATTCATCTTCCACATGGGTCATACCTCGGCTTGGGCCGAGGTTACCAGAAGTATAGTCATCAGCATGCCGCATGCCCAACCTCGGCTCAGGCCGACCCCAGCATATACCTCGGCTGACATCAGGCCGAGATTCCTCATAACACTACGCGGATTGAACGGGCATCCAACCTTTACAGCTCGGCCTCTCCTAGGCCGAGGCATTTCACCAATATGACTGCCAAGCATCTGTTGACATTTGGATAAGGACACCTGGACACAAATCAGTTATAACAAGATTATTCTCCACATGTGGGAGAATATTTCATCATCATTACATACATGTGTCCATGACAGGTGGCACACCCCCATTGGTGAGGAAATTATACACATGCACATTACATGCATAGGGGGGGGACCTTACACACCCTAGGCACTATATAAAGGGATCATCCCCTACCTTGCAAAAGGATCCAGTTATCAAAACCCTAGCTAAAACTCTGTCTAAATATACAGTTGAGAGTGAGAGCTTGAGAGGTTGTATCCATGGCCATTAGAGCCTTCTTTCAGTGATATTACTCACACACACTCACAGTGGACGTAGGCCAGTTGGCTGAACCACTTATATTCGGGTGTCATTCCTCTTATCCTCACCTCATTCTTATCTTCTTTATACAGCTGTGTTGCCATTGTTATACCTATATTGAGCTCGTAAACACCTCACCTGGTGGTGCTGATTCTCAGCATCATCATTTTGGCGCCGTCTGTGGGAACGAGAAGCTATCTCTTCCTCTTTCTTTGCTTTACCTCACCGGAAGCTCTGAAGGTGAACCAGGAACCACCCCTTGTGTGGAGATGTTTCACCATTGAAAGAGGACCTTTAAGGTATCAAGCCTACTTGCTGCTCGAGATCTACGCAGTTACAATATGGCACCAGAATTACCGCCGCCTCTTCCGCCGCCCGGAGGTGGAGGGGCCAGCTCCAGTCAAGTTCCTCCCCAGTCAGAAATGGCGGAGGTGGCAGCAGCCTTGAAGTCTTTGGCTGCGACACAGCAGGCCATGAAGGAGCAGTTTGCCCAGCTTAGTCAAACCATGATGATGAGGCCACCTGGAGTCTCACCGGACATGATAACTCCGGCGGCAGTCCAGCCCCAACCGGACGCCAGGGGACCACCCCAGGCACCGATGAAGGACCAGCCTGCACCCCAGCGGAGAAGGGATGTTGCTGACCCTAGGCGCTTGCGCCTGGGGAGGCGAGGAAACCCTTGCCCGGGGGATAGGTACGATGACTAGGAGGCTGAAGAGGCCCCGGAAGACTGTTGGGAGCCGTATGAGGTGTCAGATAACACTGTACGGCCTCTTAAGCAGAGTCAAGGATGTGTCGGCCGAAGAAGAGAAGAGGCCCAACCAAGGGGGTGCGCTTTTGACAGGTTGAGCAGAGGCTCGGCCTTCGAGAGGCTGGGTCCAGTTAATGACCTGAGACAAAGGCTGTCAAGGTCAAGGAGTGCGGCAGGCTCCCAAAGAGGGGATAGGCAGGCACGGCCAGATCAAGGCCGACCCATGGAGAGAAGAGCCAGGGAGCAGGAAGAGGTCAATAGTCAGAGAGTCGTGGCTGAGGAACCCTCTGTCCATCGCAGAGAGGTGGCAGGGGATAACCTCGGCCAAGTTGATGAGGGAAGACCCTGGAATGACTCGATCCAACGTCTTGAGGAGAAGATAGGGGACCTCATAAAGAGCAGAGAACCGCTACAGAGGGGCTACTCAGAGGTCTCGCCCTTTGTAGCTAGGATAGTGGGGTTCCCAACCCCAGCTAAATTCAAGCCTCCTACGGTGACTCCTAAGTACGATGGCAGCACTAACCCTGTGCACCATATCGAGATGTTCCAGTCGGTAGCTGATATTTACTCGATACCTGATGAGATGAAGTGCAGGGCCTTCTCAGGCACCTTAACAGGGGCAGCGCATAGCTGGTTCACCTCTCTTCCAAAGAACTCGATCGAAAACTTCAAAGGATTGGCCGAGCAGTTCATCCACAACTTCTGCTTTGGGGTAAGACCCCAAAAGAAGACTACCCACCTCCTATATGTCAAACAGGCTAAGGGTGAAAGCCTAAGAGACTATATAGCAAGATTCAACAAGGAGAAGCTGGAGGTGGAAGATTATGAGGAGAGCATAGCCATGACCGCCCTAATAGGAGGTCTCCAGAAGGGAAAGCTACTGTGGAAACTGGCAGAAGACCCTCCTAAGTCTATGGCAGAATTGCTGGCAACCGCAGGGAAGGTGATGAATGTGGAAAAGGCAATGGCCGCCAAATATGAGGAGGAGAACCGTGGTAACACCGGGAGGTCCCAGGGCAAGAAAGAGGGGATGAAGAGGTCAGTAGATGACAAATTCGCTCATTACACTCCTCTGACTGTGAGCTGTGAACACATCCTTAATGAGATTAAGGCTGACCGGACCCTGAGGTGGCCAGAGAAATTGAAGGCCCCACCACATAAGAGGAATAAAAACCTCTGGTGTGAGTTCCATCAAGATCACGGCCATGCCACACATAAATCCTTCGCTTTAAAGGATGAGATAGAGAAGATGCTGAAATCCGGGAAGCTGAGAAAGTATGTGGATGGCAAGGCCCCAAGGGGTGGAAGAGAAGACCCCAAGAAGAGAAAGAACGACAGATGCCGCGGTGATATGCCGTCCAGAAGGGACGACGACTCAGAGGGAAATGATGAAGATGACCCTGATCTCCCACCAAAGGATGACAATACCCCAGTGAAGAGGGTCAGAATGATCTCCTTTGGAGTCGGCACTATATGTGGGGGTTTCCCAGGGGGTGGCTCTGAGGTGGCCGATAGGAAGGCCCATGTAGCAGAGGCCAAGTCAGTGGTCAGACCTGAGGTTGTGAATCTAACGTCTTCCGACGTTGTGCAGAAGCGGACTAAGGTGGATATGGATACCCTCATGGTAGGGTTCTCCCGACTCGACTTCAAGGGCATCTTATCCCCCCTTGGTCATTACGACAAGGGTGCATGGGTGCGATGTAGGGAGAATCCTCATAGATGGGGGAAGCTCAGCAGATGTGATGTTCTGGCCTTGTTTCAAAAGCTTGGGTCTTAGCGGGGCAAGGCTAGTGCCCTACCATCACCCATTGATAGGCTTCAGCGGTGAGAAGGTGCACCCATTAGGCATGTATGAAATGGATGTACGCATGGGGGATGAGTGGCCCAAGAGGCTAACTAAGAAGATAAACTTTATTGTTATGGACGAAAATGTATTCTCGGCATACAACCTCATCATCGGAAGAGTGGCCCTCAAAGAATTTGAAGTTGTGCCATCAACGGTCCATCAAATGCTAAAATTCCCGACTCCTTATGGGGTAGAGGAAGTGCAAGGGGACCAGACCACGGCACGGGAGTGTTACTTCAACTCAGCTGAAGAGAGAGAGGCCCAAAAGAGAGCAACCGCCACTTACAGCATCGACACTCTTGATCCGAGGGATGAAACAAAATTGAAAAAGGGCGAAGCCGCGGAAGAGGTAGAATCCATCGTCCTCAATGAGGACGAACCGGAAAAAACCGTCCAGGTCGGCAAGGCCTTAGAACCAAGGATCAAGGAAGAGCTGATAAACTTCCTGAAGAAAAGGCAGGGTGTCTTCGCCTGGAGTCATGCAGACATGCCTGGTATAGACCCTGAGGTCATGACCCACAAGCTCAACATGGACAAGGATGTCAGACCTATCAAGCATAGGAGAAGAATTTACTCCAGGGAGAAGTATGAGGTCATCCGGGAAGAAGTGAAAAAGCTGGAAGAGGCCGAGTTCATAAGAGAGGTTGCCTACCCGGAGTGGCTCTCAAATACAGTCATCGTGCCTAAAGCCAATGGGAAGTGGCGGATGTGTGTAGACTTTATAGACCTGAATAAGTCTTGCCCGAAGGACAGCTATCCCTTACCTAGGATAGACCAAATGGTGGACGCCACGGCAGGGCACGAGCTCATGAGCTTCATGGACGCTTATTCCAGTTATAACCAGATCTTCATGGATGCCGAAGACTCTGAGAAGACTGCATTCATCACTGACAAGGGTACATACTGTTACAAGGTGATGCCCTTTGGTTTGAAAAACGCGAGTGCAACCTATCAACGTCTTGTCAATAAGATGTTTGAGGAGCAGATAGGTAAGACCATGGAGGTGTACGTGGACGATATGCTAACGAAGAGCCTGAAAGCATGTACTCACGTGGCAGACCTTGAGAAGACCTTTGATGTCATGGACTCCTATAGAATGAAGCTTAACCCAGCAAAATGTGTCTTCGGGGTAGGAGCCGGGAAGTTCTTGGGGTTAATCGTTAATCAGAGGGGAATTGAAGCAAACCCGGAGAAGATCAAGGCCTTGCTCGACATGAAGGCTCCTAGGAGTATCAAGGATGTACAAAGGCTCACGGGAAGGGTGGCAGCCCTTAACAGGTTTGTTTCCAGGGCAACGGATAAGTGTCTTCCGTTCTTTAAAATTCTGAGAAAGGCCTTCCAGTGGGATGAAGAGTGTGAAAAAGCCTTTGATCAACTCAAGTCCTACTTGGGGTCTCCCTTGTTGCTGTCCCGGCCCATAGCAGGGGAAAGATTGTTTGTGTATCTAGCAGTCTCTGAGTCAGCCGTTAGCGCGGACATCATACGAGAAGAGGATGGGGTTCAGAGGCCCGTATATTTCAATAGTAAGGCCCTACAGGGGTCTGAACAAAACTACCCCCGAATGGAGAAGTTGGCTTATGCCCTCGTCCATGCCTCATGAAAAATGAAGCCTTACTTTCAAGCTCACTCCATGGTAGTCCTTACAGACTCCCCGTTAAGGCAGGTTCTGGACAAGCCTGAAAAGTCTGGAAGGTTGATGACCTGGGCCATTGAATTAGGAGAGTATGATCTCACTTACCAGCCCAGGACGGCCATTAAGGGGCAGGCCCTTGCAGACTTTGTTGCAGAGTTCACTTAGGAAGAGACTGAGCCAGAGAAGAGCTTGGAGGGCGGCGAAGAGATGAACCGAAGTGTCTTCCGAAATTCGGAAGAGACTGCCCCATGCATCCTCCGGGGCCGAGATGAGGTTGTCCCAGGCAAGACTCGGAGGAGAGTAGAAGAAAACAAAGAGGATAGGTACCTCTTCGAGAAAGGAGTGATGAGAGAAGGGGTCTTCTCATCAGATGAAGGCGTATGGAGCCTCTTCGTGGATGGATCCTCCTGTGACGGTAGAAGCGGCGCGGGGCTAGTACTCTCAGCTCCAGATGGTGCCAACATTGAATATGCCTTGAGATTCAACTTCCAGGCTTCAAATAACGAGTCTGAATATGAGTCCATGATAGCAGGTCTCCAATTGGCAACAACTCTGCGGGTAAAGCGGCTCCTCCTGCATAGCAACTCAATGTTGGTAGTTAACCAAGTGTTGGGGGCATACGAGGCCAAAGACGAAAGGATGGCCATGTACTTAAAAAAGGTTAGAGGATTGTTAGAGTTCTTTGAAGAGGCCAAACTGAAGAGAGTGCCTAGACTAAGCAACAACCATGCTGATGCATTGGCAAGACTGGCCTCGACGATGAAGACAGATTTGGGAAGGACCATCCCAATTGAGGTCTTAGGAAAAGCAAGCATCGAGGAGGACGAGGTACGCAGCCCTTGTCACAATGTGAACCCAGGGGACTCTTGGATCGACCCGCTCGTCAGATACTTAAAATATGGGGAGCTACCTGAGTCTAAATTGGAAAGAAAAAAGTTGAGGTACAGACCTGCCAAGTTCTCATTGGTAGGAGATGTCTTATATAAAAAGGGGTTCCTCTTGCCCCTCCTCAGATGTGTGCATCCCATGGAGGTACCCTGGGTCTTACAAGAGGTTCATGAGGGCTCTTGCTCTAGCCACATAGGGGGAAGACCCTTAGCCAAAAGGATCATCACTCAAGGATACTGGTGGCCAACCTTGTCTAGGGACGCTGCTGATTATGTGAAGAAGTGCGACAAATGTCAGAGGTTCGCCACTATCCCCCACCAACCCCATTAACCTATGACATCAATCTCTTCTCCATGGTCGTTCGCGGTATGGGGAATTGACTTGGTGGGACCTTTTCCAAGAGCAGTCAACAACTATAGATTCTTGATAGTTGCCATTGACTACTTTTCAAAGTGGGTAGAGGCGGAACCAATGATAATAATTACGGAGCAGAAGACCTTTCAGTTCATCTGGAAAAACATCATATGTAGGTATGGCCTCCCAAACACGCTCATCTCAGATAATGGGACCTAGTTCAAGAACTCCTCCTTGGAGAAGTATTGCCGAAGTGTGGGGATTAAACAGTTCTTCTCTTCTCCGGGTCGACCTCAGGCTAATGGCCAGACTGAGGTCACAAACAGGACTATCTTGGACGGAATCAAGAAGAGGTTAGAAGACGCGAAGGGGAGATGGATAGAAGAGGTTTACGTTGTGCTATGGGCTTACAGGACCACAGCGAGGGCACCCACGGGAGAAACCCCATTCATGCTGGCACACGGTTCAGAAATTGTCATACCAACGGAGATAGGCCTACCAACTCATCGGGTTCAGACCTACGATCCTGACAGCAACGAGGAAAGGAGGAGGTTAGACCTGGACCTTATTGAAGAAAGAAAGGAAGACGCAGAGGTCAGGAAAGCAGCATACCAACAGAGAGCAGCAAAATTCTACAACCAAAGGGTGAAGTCAAGACCCATTGCGGTAGGAGACCTAGTGCTTAAGAAGACCCTACAGAAAACAAACAAGCTACACCCGAACTGGCATGGCCCCTATAGAGTAACGGAAGAGGTTGTGCCTGGCACGTATAGGCTAGAGAACCTAGAGGGAGAACCCTTCACCAACCCATGGAATGCTGACCACCTAAAGAGATATTTCACATGATGTTGCATCTATTTTGTAAATTGTAAATGTATCATCTTATTGAGAAGAGGTTATTAATAAAGATCAGTTTCCACGACAGTTCTTGCTTCATTTTTTAGATCAGAGATATTTTATGAGGCTAACCTCTTAGGGGATGACCTCAGACCCTCATAACATCACTCGGTGGTGACGAGGTCTGAGCTCAGACACCTAGGTTAGAGGACCTCAGACCCTTAACATCATTAATTTGGTGATTTATTATGAGGCTAACCTCGGCCCAGGTGATGACCTCAGACCCTCATAACATCACTCGGTGGTGACGAGGTCTGAGCTCAGACACCTGGGTTAGAAGACCTCAGACCCTTAACATCATTAATTTGGTGATATTTATTATGAGGCTAACCTCTTAGGTGATGACCTCAGAACCTCATAACATTACTCGGTGGTGACAAGGTCTGAGCTCAGACACCTGGGTTAAAAGACCTCAGACCCTTAACATCATTAATTTGGTGATATTTATTATGAGGCTAACCTCTTAGGTGATGACCTCAGACCCTCATAACATCACTCGGTGGTGATGAGGTCTGAGCTCAAACACCTGGGTTAGAAGACCTCAGACCCTTAACATCATTAATTTGGTGATATTTATTATGAGGCTAACCTCTTAGGTGATGAACTCAGACTCTCAAAACATCACACGGTGGTGACGAGGTCTGAGCTCAGACACCTGGGTTAGAAGACCTCAGACCCTTAATATCATTAATTTGGTGGTATTTATTATGAGGCTAACCTCGGCCCAGGTGATGACCTCAGACCCTCATAACATCACTCGGTGGTGACGAGGTCTGAGTTCATACACCTAGGTTAGAGGACCTCAGGCCCTTAACATCATAAGTTTGGTGATTTATTATGAGGCTAACCTCGGCCCAGGTGATGACCTCAGACCCTCATAACATCACTCGGTGGTGACGAGGTCTGAGCTCAGACACCTAGGTTAGAGGACCTTGGGCCCTTAACATCATAAGTTTGGTGATTTATTATGAGGCTAACCTCGGCCCAGGTGATGACTTCAGACCCTCATAACATCACTCGGTGGTGACGAGGTCTGAGCTCAGACATCTTGGTTAGAGGACCTCAGACCCTTAACATCATTAATTTGATGATTTATTATGAGGCTAACCTCGGCCCAGGGGGTGACCTCAGATCCTCATAACATCACTCGGTGGTGACAAGGTCTGAGCTCAGACACCTTGGTTAGAGGACCTCAGACCCTTAACATCATTAATTTGGTGATTTATTATGAGGCTAACCACGGCCCAGGGGGTAACCTCAGACCCTCATAACATCACTCGGTGGTGACAAGGTCTGAGCTCAGACACCTTGGTTAGAGGATCTCAGACTCTTAAGTAATGGTTATGGCATCATATTAAATAATGACTTCAGAGATTGCATGGCATTCAAATACATTCAGAGATCAAGATGAAGGAAGACATTGGCATTCAATGAAAGAAATTATATAACATTTACATGTCTAAGAAATCACAAATGCAAGATTACAAGTCAAAATAAAAAATACAAGGCCAAGTCAAACATCTGAGGGAGGAACATTCGATGTCTCGGCTGGATTGGCCTGCTCAGCATTGGTCACCTCAGCCACTTCATTTACAGGGTCAGTCCCTCCGAGATCAGTCCCTTCCAGAGTAACAGTCTGACCAGGGACAGCAGCCTCGTCCTCTATCTCTTGCAAGGCCTGGGCAAACTGAGCGTCGGCAAGGCCGAGGCCCACAAAGTCGGAGGCCTTTATGGTGCCAACCTCGGCCTCCCTGACCTCGACCCATTTGGTGGTGGCCTTGATACCCCTTTCAAGGTATTCAAGACCAAAACCTACAAACTCCTCGGAGACCTTGTAATCAGCAATTATTTTCTCAGAGGCATCTGCAAGAGAGGCCTTCACAGCAGCATTAACCTTCCTCTGCAGGGCATCATCCTTGTCCTTCAGGGCCTTGGTGTGGCTCTGGATGAGTGCCGAGATATCCTTTTCTAGGCCTTGGGCCTTATTTTCAGAATTTTGGGCCTTGGTCTCAGCATTTTGTAACTCCGTCCTCAGACGGTTGACCTCGGCCTTCAGGGTGCTCTCCACCTGCTCAGCCTCTTGCCCCTTATGGATCAGAGGCAATTTCCTCAAGGCCCAGTTAGATAACTGGTACATGGAAGTCACACTCTGCACAGACAATGAAGAGGTTAGAGGGATATAAATTCAGAGGTCGCACTTGACAAAATGAACGAGCCATACCTGGACGGCTCTGTGGAGGCCGAACTCAACCAGCATATGAGTGTCCATGGCCCTGTAAAAGCGCTTATCGGCATCAGTCATCACGTTGGCAAGGGCGTCCATGGCCTGCCTGCTGTTGTCGACCACGCTCTCGGAAAGCTTCAGCTGGTCCAGACTAGCAGCTAAGGTGTCGGTTGTGATAGGAATCGTAGCGTCTAGAGTCTTCCTTTGCCTGGAGCTCGGCCTCTGATTCTCAGTGGGATGGACCTCAGGGGCCCTCTTCTTGGACTTGGATGTTGAGGGAGCAGGTGGAGGAGCATTCAAACCGGTCTTCTTGACAAGTCTAGCCAAGCTCAGAGCTTCCATCTCCCACAACTCGTCTGAAATGCCTGGTGGTCTCTCTGCAAAAATGAAAAGATAAGACTCAGAAATAAAGTAAGTATGATCAGAGGTTAGACTTGAAATAAAAATAAAAATCCTTACCAAAGTCAACTAGGGGACTTCCACCTAAGCTCGTCCCCGAGAGGTACTAGGGGGTCAGCAGATGCTTGAACTTGACAAACATCCCATGGGCCCCTTGGTCTTACAGGGCCTTCACCTTTTTGACATTTTGAACACTTAGTCCAGGGTCGTCCCTCGCAGACATGGTGACTTTTCCCCATTTAAGGGGTATTCTCGGCTCATAAATGGAAGAGGGAATGGAAGAACCAAACTCCCACGGCCCTGAGGCAAAAAAGTACCGAGGTTTCCAATTATGATTGGAGGTCTGAGTGACCAAGAGCATCTTTTTCTCAAGCCTCCGAGCCACGAAGTGATAGTAGCTTGGATGATTCTTGGTCGAGGTGGGGACGTAACAACCAGCAAAGACCTGAACTAGGAGGTCAGAGTGGTGGACCGCCCTCCACAAGATAATGGCCCCTATGATAACTCTCCAAGCATTGGGAGAGAGCTGTGAGGGGGCCAAGTTAATGAAGGAAAGGATGGACCTGATGACAGGGTGAAAAGGAAGACAAAAACCTAACTTGAACATCTGCTCGTACAAGCAGATCTCTCCATCTTGACCATGGTAGGCCCTCTCTTCCCTCAGAGGTCTCCTTAAATGGATAGAGGGATTAATGGAGTATAAGTACCTGAAGTGCAATAGATCCACCTCAGTAACTGTGCTCTCATACTCGGCCGCCTCAGATACGTCAACATCACTTTCGGCGTCCTCATCATCGTCAGGCTTGACGTCGGCTGGAGCAGACATAGACGGGTTACCGGGGAACCTCTGAGCAAACTAGGCCTCGGTTACGGCCGATAGGGGAATAGCATTTAGAATGGGAGGCACAGCCACACTTGGCTCAACAAGTTCAACCTCTGAAGAAGAACTTGAGGTACTTGTGCCATTTTGGGACGAGGCCCGGCTGGAAACCTCGGCCTGGTCAGGGTCCTGACCAGCCTGAGGAGTGAAGTCCATGGCCTCTTGGAAAGAGTCCACAGACATCGGGTCGGAGGTGGAAGACTCAGACTCAGACATCGGCAAGTTATTGGCAGAGATGTTTGTCTGATAGAAATTCTCAGGTGGACGAGGGTATACCACCTTGAGAGGTGGAGGAAAGAGAGGTCTGACAGGGAACTCCTGTGACCTATGAGCTTCTTCCTGAGCTCTCTCTATTTGCCTAATTTTCTCTAAGGTCTTTTCTCTAAGAGAGGGGAAGTCTTCAAGAAGTTGGTACAGGGGTCTAAGCATCAGGGGACGACCCAAAACTTTGGCAGACCCTAAACTTGAGGAAAACTCCTAAAAACTACAAACTAGTTTGCCTTGAAAAATTAAGGGGACCAAAGATCAAACCAAAGAACTTTTGCAGAAAACCTAGCTCACTGGAAAATTCAAACCCTCACTGGAAAACTCATATGATCACCGGAAAATTCAAGCCCTCACCGGAAAATTCAAATTAAAATGCCAAAATGAAGGAGATGGAGAGGGGGAGGTACCTGAGGGTGAGTTGATGAATGAAATAGAGGAAATCGCGCAAGAAACGAGGTATTCCCCTGCAGAACAAGCGCTGGAACGAGGGAGCTTCGGAGAGAGAGAGTTGCAGAAAACAGTGCGCGAAAGAGAGAAATGAGGAAGAAGAAGGAAGAAGAAAGGTTTTTAACCTTTAAATACTTGAGCACGGTTCCCAAGGCTCATCATTGCCTTGGGAAGCCCAAGGGACAACTGACAGCACATGCCAACCAAGTGGGCACGCCTTGGCTTGGGACAGGTGTCACGCAGGTGCTGACCTTGGGGTGAACAGGCCTCGGAGGCAAGAATCCCCTAGCCACCTGCTCTCGCAAATGACTAAGGGCTGGGGGGTGATTAATATGCCCAAGTATAACCTCAGCCAGGGATACCTACCTCGGCCGAGATAATGGCCGAGACATTGGTAGGCCCAATGAGGGGTAAGGGCCACCAATATCATCCCTCGGCCAGGACTACATCGGCCCCGGCCGACACTACTACATGCACCTCCCCAAGGATACTACGCATGTCACAGATATCAACAATTTACTCAAGTGCCCAGGAATAGCAACCTCGGCTTGAGCCGAGATAACAAGGAGCCGCTGATTCATCTTCCACATGGGTCATACCTCGGCTTGGGCCGAGGTTACCAGAAGTATAGTCATCAGCATGCCGCATGCCCAACCTCAGCTCAGGCCGACCCCAGCATATACCTCGGCTGACATCAGGCCGAGATTCCTCATAACACTACGCGGATTGAACGGACATCCAACCTTTACAGCTCGGCCTCTCCTAGGCCGAGGCATTTCACTAACATGACTGCCGAGCATCTGTTGACATTTGGATAAGGACACCTGGACACAAATCAGTTATAACAAGATTATTCTCCACATGTGGGAGAATATTTCATCATCATTACATACATGTGGCCATGACAGGTGGCACACCCCCATTGGTGAGGAAATTATACACATGCACATTACATGCATAGGGGGGGGGGACCTTACACCCCCTAGGCACTATATAAAGGGATCATCCCCTACCTTGCAAAAGGATCCAGTTATCAAAACCCTAGCTAAAACTCTGTCTAAATATACAGTTGAGAGTGAGAGCTTGAGAGGTTGTATCCATGGCCATTAGAGCCTTCTTTCAGTGATATTACTCACACACACTCACAGTGGACGTAGGCCAGTTGGCTGAACCACTTATATTCGGGTGTCATTCCTCTTATCCTCACCTCATTCTTATCTTCTTTATACAGTTGTGTTGCCATTGTTATACCTATATTGAGCTCGTAAACACCTCACCTGGTGGTGCTGATTCTCAGCATCATCAAGGGTGATATCAACTCAAAATTTTTCCACAAATCTGTTCAAGCTAGGAGGCAAAAGAGTTTTGTTCACAAGATTAAGAATGATGCATGCGTTTGGCTTGAAGATCAACTTCTTATTAAAGAAGAAGGCCTACATTTTTTCAAAAATTTGATTGGAGCTGACAACTTGAGACCAGATGATGAAGAATTTTTATCTGTTATTCCATCATTAGTTAATGAGAAAGATAATCATTTTCTTACTTTTATGCCAAATATGGAGGAGATCAAAACTGCAGTTTGGGCTCTTTGTGGAGATAGTGCTCGAGGAATGGATGATTTTCCAGGACATTTCTTTACATCTTCATGGGAGATTATTGGAAGGGATGTTTGCAAATCTATGGAAATCTTCTAAAATGGTATGGATATCCCTAAATGTTTCACATCTATTATTATTATTATTATTATTATTATTATTATTATTATTATTATTATTATTCTCCCTAAAAAGGAAAATCCCCCATCTTTTGCAGAATTCAGACCTAAAAGTTTATATACTTTCCTTAATAAAATTCTTGTCTCAAGATTTTATTCTATCCTCCCTACAATCATTTCTTCAAATCAAAGTGGTTTTTTAAATATAGAGGCATAGTAGACAATATCTTGTTAACTCAAGAGATGTTCTCTATGATTGATTCAAAGAATGAAGGAAGCAATGTGGCTATAAAGATTGATATACATAAGGCTTATGATAGGGTTTCCTGGATTTTCTTGATCAAAGTTATGAGAAAATTTGGGTTCAATGAGCTGTGGATAGACCTGACTTGGAGGCTCATATCAAAAAACTTATTCTCGATGATCATTAATATGGCACCTTGTGGTTTTTTCCAAGCCTATAAAGGTTTAAGACAAGGATATCCTTTATCTCCTATGTTATTTATTATTGGGGCTGAAGTGTTAAGTAGGAATCTTGATGAAATCTTATAAACCTATAACAATATCAAGTTTAAAACTCCCATCAGTTGACCTATTGTATCCCATCTTACTTATGCTGATGATCTAATCATTTTTTCTTCTGTAAGTTTCAAAACCATCAAGAGAATCAAATCCGTGTTAAATAGGTATGAAACCAGTTTTGGACAAGAAGTAAACAAGACTAAAAGTTCTCTCTACTGTTCAAAGCATATTGAGCAAGCCAAATCTATGAAAATATCAACTCTTCTGCAGAGCCCTATTAAAAATCCTCCTTTTTTATATTTGGGATGTCCTATTTATGTTGATAAAGTGAAATATTCTCTTTTTGAGTCTTTGATAGCTAAAATCAGGATCAAATTATAAGGGTGGAAAGTTAAACTCTCATCCATGTGTGTGTGTGTGGGGGGGGGGGGGGGGGGGGAGATTACATTGATTAAGCATGTGCTTCAACCAATCCCAATCTATACCCTAGATTTTATGCAACCTCTAAAGAAAATCATTGCCATCATTGAAAAAATAATGGCTGATTTTCAATGGGGATATTATGAAGGCACAAAAAATTATCATTGGATAGCTTGGAAAGATTTATGAATGCCAATAGAAGAGAGGGGCTTAGGCTTAAGAGCTTTAAATGACTTTGTATATGCTTTTAGTATAAAGTTATGGTGGAATTTCAGGAATATAAAATCTTTATGGTCTAAGTTTTTAAAGGCTAAGTACTGTAGAATTCATCATCTAGTAGCAACTAAGGCTAATAGAGGATCTCATGTTTAGAAAAGAATCATTAAACATAGAGATATGACAGAGATACACAGTATTTGGTTAATTGGTAAGGGGGAAATCAATGTCAAATGGGATAACTGGTCTGGAGAGGCTGCTATAAACTCAAACATTATTCTAAACACTCTTCTCATATTTGATATGCTTGATTGCACACGAGGTTAGGATTTTAATAAAGTCAGCATGTTGATGCCTGATAATTCTATTTATATTTGTTCTAAAGTGGCAGTTATGGGTAATAAACATAAATATTCTCTTGTATGGACTCCAAATTGTAATGGGTCCTTTACTTTTCATTTAGCATGGAAAATGGGGAGGCAAACATATAATTTCTTCTTGGACTAACAAATTTATATGGCATAAAAGTATCCCTATCAAAATGTCCTTATTTCTTCTAAGACTTCTAAATAACTGCCTTCCAGTAGATGAAGCTCTTAAAAGACTTGGGGTGGGAGGTCCTTCTAAATGTGGATGTTGCTCTTTTACAAATATTGAATCAATAGATAATCCTTTTGGGAATAATGAATTTGCTATGTTAGTATGGTCTCATTTTGAAAATATTTGTGGTGTGTCTATGCTAAATTCTTAAATCAGATGGAGATTAATAAATTGGTGGTCTACTTTTAATATTTCTCAATGGGAAAAATACTTGAAGTTGATCCCAACTTTCATTTATTGGGGTATTTGGAATACAAGGAGCAAATGGAGATTTGATAATATTAGCATGCAGAATTCCAGAACCATTAAGGAAATTCATTCTCTAATCTCTTTTTATATAGGTATTGATTTTTATTCTTTCTTGCCTTTCATCAGTCACAAACAAGTTCAGCCCAAGGCAGTTAGATTGGTTCAATGGAGACCTCCTGATGGATCTTTATTAAAGTTAAATGTTGATGGCAGTTGTAAAGGAAATCCAGGCCTTATAGGAGGAGGTGTGTTGATAAATTCAAAAGGTAAATTATTTAAAGCTTTTGCTTATTATTTTGGTATTGGCTCTAATATTCAAGCGGAAACTTTGGCAATTCTCACAGGAATTGAGATGTGTGATTCAATGTGTTTAGAAACGCAGCAAGTTGAATTTGATTCGTTGATGATTATTCAAATCCTCTCTCACCAATTAAAATGTCCATGGAGTATTGTGCCTATTGTTGCCAATATTCAAGAAAAGATACAAGGATTTAATGTTAAGTTTTGCCATATTCTCAGGGAAGGAAATAAATGTGCAAACCTGCTAGCAAATTATGGAGTTTCAGCTCAAATTCAAGTTCATTGTGATTCTTTAAATACCTTTCCTACAGAGTTAAAAGGTCTTCTTAATTTAGATGATTGGGGCTTCCCAAACTTTAGATTTTCTAAGTAAGTTGTGTATTTGTCCTTGTATATAGGTGACTATGTTATAAAGTCATCCTTCATTCTTGTAAGCTTTGAGCTGATTTCTTTATATTAATAAAATCAGGGGGCTAAGTCCCTTTGTTAAAAAAAGTATATTTTATATTACTCCATACATTAATAATACATGTATAAAGTTATATATAAGTATCATGTATGTATTGCTAATATTATTTAATATATGGATTTTAGTATATTATATAATTTAATAATATATATATATATATATATATATATATATATATATATATATATATATATATATATATATATATAATTTTGTGTATTTTTTATTTATTAGAATTAGACACATACTAATGTATTATGTATGTATATTATATATACTAAGGTGTAAGTGCATAAAAATATTAAGAATGAATAATTTTGAGTTGAAAAATAAAAATACAAAATTTAGAAAACACCCTTTTCTTAGTTTCTGAAAAACTTGATTATAACACAGAAATATTATAATTCAGAATTTAAAAATATGCGTTTCAAATGTAAATTCTTATTAGAATTATATTTAAACACAAAAAACAGTATTATAATTGATAATCAAACAGGCCTCCAAATGTTTTTTTTACAATTTCCAGATGTTGTAAAATATTTGTATGTAATTTTTTTATTTGATGTATTAAGAAATTTCCTAACTAATTTTTTTTTACTTTCCAAATTTTGCTATTTTTTTTAATAACTTAGGGATCATTTAAATATTTTTCTTGAATTTTAATATTTTTAAAATGATTTTGTAAATTTAAAATTTTGTAAATACTTTTTAAAGAAAAAAATTGAATTTTTGCTTGGAATTTTAGAAATATTAAATTTGGAAATTTCTTCCTGTAAGTTCCAAATATAAATATTTGTCGTTTTTACTATAAATTTCATATTTAAAAACATTTTTTGAATTTTTTGAATTATATTTTTCTGTAATTTAATTTATCCATAGTTTCCATATTTTATCAAATATATTTCTTATAATTAGTTTTATAGATGACTTTTGTCAAATTTTAGAATTTTTAAATATTTATGTAGTAAGTTTCAGATTTTTAAAATTGATATTTAAGTAATTTTTAGATTTTAAAAATCTTCAATATTCAAATTTTTAAATATATTTTTTTTCAATTTTTTAATTTCATAATATAAAAATATAAAATTGTCCCTTTATATAGGAATGAATGTAAATACCTTCATGTGTAGAGGTGGTAAAATACTATTATTATGGAATCAACTCAATTAAGACGAACAAAACAAAAGGCATGCACAATCAGAGAAAAACAAAATATATAAATAACTTAGCAATGCGCCTACGTCCACGGTTGTTTCTCTCTCTCTTTGTTGATTGTCTCTTTATAACAAAGTCTACATGCCCTTTTTTTAGGGATGATGATTACATTTGTAGATAAAGTAAAGAGGTTGAGTCATGTGGGACTCCATGACCTTAGATATCAATCAGATCTTAATTGGTCACATCTAAGTTCGAGATTTTTGCTAATTGACCTCAATCGTTCTTATTCTCATGAACGATGATCGTTTGATCGGACTGGCAAACACGTGTGATCTTCTTAGACATGATGGAATAATTCTCCCACAATCTCCCCCAAAGCTTTGCATAGTGTAGAGGTTTGCTAGTCTGCCAGATGGAGTCTTAATCAAGGTCGGTAATGAGCTGTAGTCGTCTATATGTACTAATCTCGAAAGAGGATGAAACTTGTGTTTTGACTTGTAAACTTTCTTCATTATTCCCATTTGAACTTTGAGGGCACATGCGTAATTTCTCCTAATATTTTAAGGGTCCACCAATAAATGTGCATATTAGCCCAAAGGGCGGTAGCGTGTGTTTTCTTCCATATGGGGGCATGCCTGCAATGATAGGAATTGCCTTGGAAGTTGAGCCCCCACTAATGCATTTCAAACCTTCAGTAGTTGGCCTATTGTCTTCCTATTTCATCTTCAAGTCACAATGGAGCTTCATTTGAGCATTATTATCTGTAAGTTCACTTTTTCTCTCAATTATTTTACTTTAACATGTTTGTTGAAGGTTTTCATTGTTCTTCTTCCCTTTTCTTGAGTATCTAGTTGTAAGGATGATTTATCCTATTAACGAAGATACCATAGGGCATTTCTGAGGCATTGTATCACGAAATGGATAGTTATTGAGTTGAGAGATCGTCCCAAGTATTATTGTAACAATGAGGGGGATCACTGAATGTTTTCTTAATTCGTTGAAGAGGTCAACATCACCTTTCTCCCAAACCAACTCTGCCTAGAGTTTTGTGATACTTTTAGTGTGGTCCAAGCCCAGTGTTCTCCAACCACCTGGAGGATTATCAATGACCTCCACAAAATCAATGAACTCTATAGGACCAGCCTTAGAATCTCGAAAATCTACTACTTTTACATATGGGTTAAGTCAAATGAGAAAATCTATTATATGAAGGAGAGGAAGTCCGAGTGAGTTATCATTATACACTTACCAGATTCTAACAAGACTACTGGTTGTATGACTTTGTAGTGAAGGAATAGGAGCACTTACCCATCTCACAGGCTAGTGAACCTTATAGGGGCCCTAGATGCCCCGAAAGAGGATATATGATAGGTTTAGCTTTAATTCTTATTTGGCTACAACCCGATAGATTCTTTATGATGTTGTTGTCTTTTTTTTGCAAAAGGCGAGAAGAAGAAAGATCCCAACCAGACACACTTCAATTTAGAAAGCTCAAAAACTCAGGCAACCTCTGATTGCTTCTTGCTAACACCCTAGGTCGTCCTCTTTATTGTTATCCTACACATCCACCACCACATCATTCATCGTTCGACCAGTTGATATGGAGCCAAAGATCCCGAACATATACATTGAGCAAAAATCTTCCTCTATGAGCACTTTAGGATTATTTGAGTTTGTTGATATCACTATTATCCCCTCTGTCACTTCTACTGCCTCTAAAGAGGAAAGGCCGCCGAGAAGAAGAATCCCTAATGTGATTGGATAGGGCCTTTTCCCTATGTTATTCAAGTTCACTACCCTCCAAGAGCAAGGATGTTTAGGTCCATCCAATCCAATTAACCTGGGGGATTCCCCTGATAAGTCGCAGACCCAGCTTGCGAAGAAGAATAAGACTATCTCCAGTCTTCCAACAACTTAGCCCACCCAGAAAAAAGGTATATTCCTACAATAAGGGGAAGGGCCATGGTAAAAGAATTAGTGGTACAAAATTTGATCTGGCTCCCGTACTACTGAGGGGGGCTTGCCTTCTAGCCGACCAGGCAGCGTTCGAGAACATGTCCACCAATAAGCTTGTCTCTCACATTGCTCAAACCCTTTTATTGGTAAGCCTTGATAATATTTGGTTGGGTCCTCACGCCTTCACATTTTTTTTGTACTAACCATCTTTCTCTACTTTTAACTTTTAAGTTTGGTGGGATTTATCGACCTTCTAGACAGGAGGGTCGGCCATTCCAAGGTGAATGCCGACGTGGGAAAAGAGTTGGATGAAGACCATCAGTCTCTAAACGATTCCCACAAGAAGATAAACAATCATGAGACTGCAATGAGGGCCAAGGAATTATATGTTACCACTCTGAAGTCCACGGTTGAGTAACTAAAAAAAGCTGATGAGGAATCTACCCAATCTCTAGCAGTTGCACTGGAGGCGAAGGATAATGATTATAACAAATGCTGAGAAAAACCATTGGTCTTGCTAAGAAACAATTGGATTACATCTTCAGGTCTTCCATTAAGAAAAATTGGGATGAGGTTTTATCAAGGCCGGGGTACCCCCAAGTCTGAACTCTTTGTAAATCATGTGCATCGTTCTCCCCTACCATATTAAAGTGGAGGGGGAAAATGAGGGCTCTGATTAAGAGAAGGAAACCCTAGAGTAAGATAAGGTTGTCACTAATCAAGAAAAGGTGATATCAGAGATGGAGAATCCTGGTAACTAGATTAATTTAGGGTTTTATTGTGTTCTTATATTCCATGTATTTTTTATGTTCTCTTGTAAGGGCTTGCCCCAATCTTCATTTAATAAAATCACTTATCATTTTTAGCTCCATTATTCTTTGTTCAACTACTATTGATTGCTTGTTTGTCTTTGCTTGTTTACTTGTCTTTAATTTCTTAATGCCCCCCTTTTTAATTTTTATAGTTTGATGTGAACTTATTCCTGGTTCCAATAGCCCAAGAGAGTGAAGATCTGGATGTTATTCTTGGCTAAGATGCTTCTAAGAGAGATCGAGCATCCTTTTTATTGTCCGAAAAGAACTATATAAGATGACAAGTGCTTACGGAGACCAGTCAGGTATGGTCGCTACACTTTAATCCGATCTCGAAGATATTAGGGACATAGCCGGTCAACTGTAGTGTAAGAATAATTCTCTAAAAGAAGAGCCCAACAAGGCCGGTCAAGCTTTCAAGGAAAATAAGTATCCAAGAAGAATCTTCACCAGAAGGTGATGAGGCTAAGGTTTCAATTTTTTAATGGTCCACGTGAAGTCTGGACATAAGGTTATGATGAGGGTTGAATGGATGATCTGCCCCACTTGGATGAATCTATATAGGTCGCTTATAAGCATCAGTAGCTGAACACTTTAACGGCCCTTTATTGCCTTCAAAATCTCAATTTTGGTATTGGTATGAGGTTGATTACCCTTTTGTTCGTCTTCCTCCACTTAGTATTGAGAAATAATGGAGACCATTAAATGACATTCCCATCCAGTTGTTGAGGGACTACCTTCTTGATCATAACAGTGACGACAAGTTCCATCCTAATCCAGACAATGGTGGTTGAGCTTTTATGAACGCTATACTTGATCACCAGAGATGTCTTTTTTTTTTACTTTTGTTCATTTGTAACTCCGCTAATTTGGCTACTTTTGTAATTTTTTAAATTCTTATGAATGAAATTTATAACTAAATTTTTTGTTAACATTTTTCCATTTTTATGAAAAGCACGTGTTATCATTTATCTTACCTTTTAGTTTAGTGTCATTATAACTCTTTAGGCATAGACCAACCTATGGTGAAAATTCACCTAGTCGTTGGGCCATCCACCCATTCAGGATTTTAGTCAACCAAAGTCGGGATATTTAACACCTAAGGATCCCCTATGCGTACTTTTCTTGCCTGAAAAATTCTTGATGTTTTTGTGTTGGTTGGTGATGAAAATATATAACCTTAGAATATAATTAAGTGTAATCTTATTAAGGCATCAAAAGGACAATCAAAACTTGGTCGAAAAAATTGAATAAATTTGCAATATTTGTGGCCTTACTGTTATACCATAAATAAAGAACACCACGTGGATCCCTCAGAAGATGCCATGTGGCCGCTCTAAAGCAAGATGAAGAGGTCGTCCTCATTATTCAATTATGCTTGTCCAGGAAGAAATGTGCTCGGCTCAGATATGTTTGTGCTCAGCCGTGTCAATCTGTCTATTTTCTTGACATGTGTCTCACGGTGTTAATTAACTGCATTAGCTGACTAAGTTAGTATCATTTTCGTATCCGCCCATACACGTAAGATAAGATCGTTGGTCACACATATCCTACTTGTGCATGTGATGAATTTAAGCACCTACCCACTCTGTTTGTGACGTAACAAACTCATCCTTATATATCCCACTATGCGTAAAAGGTGTAACTACTTGACCTATAAAGGCAGTCCATCTGTCCTTTAATATTCTCTAATAACTACCTATAAATAGCATAGTATCCCATGGGGATAGGGACTGGAATCATCATATGTATGCAAACCCTAGAGAGAGAGTATGTAAACTAGAGCTTGCAATCATTCTCATTTCCCAAAGTAAATAATACAATCATCACTACACCCATGGACGTACGTACCTCTTTGGGTCGAACCACATAAATACTTGTCTTCTCTATTTGTCTCACATCCCTATTCTCTATTTCCATTTAATACCCTCGTAATTATTTGTTATTGTTTATTACTGATAACTCCTCAGCTAAGACATAAAATCCATAGACCATTAACACTTACCATAATGATGTTAGTAATTTGATCGGTGATGGACCGGAAATTCAAACCATAAGAAAATTAATAACATTAATTTAATATTTAAATATCCAAGAAGTTGGAATGACAAAACAATTAAAACTTTTCAAAACATTTTTAAAAATAAAATATTCCCAAGGTAGATAGCATTCCAGGCCCTAGGTATCTCCCTTCCCTCTATTGTTTCCAGATGGTAGCCCCCTTAGAGGTAGTCCTCGGTGGCTTTGAATGGTCCCTCCTAGTTAAGGCCTAATTTATCAGTTGACGGCTTCCTCACGTTTTCCATGACCTTCCTTAACACAATATCTCTGGCCTGTAATTTCCTCAGATTGATGCCTTTATTGTACTTCTTAGTCAATTATTGTTAATAGGATCCAAGCATGATCAAGGCTTGTTCATTTATCCCTTTGGTCAGGTTGATCTCAGTCCATATAATTTCTTTGTTAATGTTTTGATTGGCAACGGTGCACTTCATGGTCGACAATCCAACTTTAAGTATAATAATGGCTCCCATTCTCTAAGCTAAGGTGAATGGCGTTTCCCCGATCGACCTCTTGGGTGTTATTCGACATGCCAATAGGACATGGGGAAGCTCATATACCCAAGAGAATTTGTCTTTTTCTAGCCTCTTCTTCATCTCATCAAGAACTGTTTTATTGGAGTCCTTAACCTACCTGTTGTTTTGGGGATAGACCACCAAACTGTAGTAGCGCATGTGTTATGGATGTTTCAGAAGTTTTAGAATGGTCCACTTTTAAACTACATTCCATTATAAAACTAATCATGTAGGTATACCTTGTGTTCGATAATATTTCAGCTTCTATCCACTTGGTGAAGTAATTCATGCCGACTAGGAGATACTTTTGATTCCCTGGCGCTGTAGGCAAGGGTCCCACAATAACTAACCTCGTTGCGCGAAATGCCAATAGTTGGTTAAAGACTCGAGGTCGTTTGTTGGTTAATGGAGCATGGTTGAGAGCATTTGACAAATCTTGCACTTCCTTATATAAGAGACCACATCATTCTGCAATAAGGCCACCGATACCCTTCTTTTGTATCCCTAAATGCCAAAGATATTCCCCCTGTCTGATTCCCACATATCCCCTCATGTAGCTCATACACAATCGGGGTGCAAATAATGAAGGTATGAACCGGTGAAATATCGCACATATATATATATATATATAGTTTTCCTTAGTGGATATGTAAAATCGAGTAGCCTTGGTCTTAATCTGATGGACTTATTTTTTATCGGCAGGTAGTGCATCATCTCGCAAGTGTATGATGATTGGATCCATCCAGTTAGGATCCTTTTGGATGGTGAGAACTTTCTCGAAAGTACTATTCTTCGTGATGCTAGGTTGAGAAATATATTCCACTTTGGTTATTTTTTTGAGCTCAGAGTCAATACCTGAGGCCAAAGTGGCTAGAACATCTGCATAACTATTATTCCCTCGAGGAAACTATGGGACATGTAAGTATTTGAATTTGGAAACTAAATTATGATCGACATGGAGATATGATGATATGCACTCATCGGGAGTTAGAGTCTCTTGATTTCTGATTAGATATTAGCCTTGAATCTCAGTAGACTTCAAGGTGTTTAGAGACAAGGGATAAAGAAATCTTTAATTCGTTCATGAGAACCTCGTTATAGGATGCCTCAAAACCAAGGTTGATTCCTTGTTCAAGAACGGTATGATCCAGAGTTACTAAGAAAATTCCCACTCCTACCCCTTTTGAATTAAAAGCACCATCAACGTAGAGCATCCATTCGTTAAATTGATCGGGCTCCCCATTCGTCATTTGGTCGATCAGTTCACTTTCTTCGGGTTAGAGCCCTCAAGTTAACTTAACAATGAAGTTTGATAACACATGTAATTTGATAGAAGTTCTAAGTTTATAGTGGATATCAAACCTCCCTAGTTCCATCGACCACTTGGACATCTGTACAGAGATGTCAAACTTTCTTAGGAGTGCCTTAAGTGAAAAAGAGGTGATGACGATGATAGAGTGAGCCTCAAAGTAGTGTTTTAACTTACGTGAGATAACTACCAACGAGTATGCCAACATCTCTAGAGGAAGATGGAGTTATTTTATGTCAATGAATGTTTTAATGACATAATTAATTGGGGATCTTCCTTCTAGAAAACCAATATCGAGCAGACTACATGGTCGAATAATGAAAGATACAGGTAGACTGGATCACTCAGATTTGAGATCGCGAGCAGAAAACGTCGTCTTAGGTAGACCTTAATTTCTTTAAGTTCCATTAAACATTCTTCATTCCATATCTGAATCTTCTCCTTCTTCAGGAGTCTAAAGAATGGTTGACACTTCTCATAAGATCGATTAATGAATTGGTTAAGTTCTGCCAACATCCTAGTCAAGTTTTGAATGTCCCTAGATGTCTCAGGTTGACAGATATTATTTATCGCTTTGACCTGGTTGGTATTGGCTTTAATTCCCCTTTGGCCGACCAAGTAACCCAAAAAATTATCGAACTATACTTTGAAAGAGCACTTGGCTGCATTGAGCATCATTCTATAGTATCTGAGAACCTCAAAGGTCTTCGCCAGATCTACCAGATGGTATCCTTTGGACTTACTCTTTAAGATCATATTATCTGTGTACTCTTCCATAGTGTCACCCAACTGATGTTTGAACATTTTGGTGACCAACCGCTAGTAGGTCGCTCCTGTATTTTTATTCCCAAATGGAATGACCACGTAACAGTACAATCCAAGGGTAGTCATGAATAAAGTCTCCTCTTTATCGGGCCGAAACAAAGGAATTTGATGATATCCTGAGTAAGAATTCAAGAAACTCATCCGTTCATGGCTAGTTGTAGCATCGACCAACTAATCAATCTTCGTCAAAGGAAAGGTTTCTTTGGGACAAGCTTTGTCTAGATCAGTCCATACGGACTTTCCACGTCTCATTGCTCTTCTTGTCTACAATTGGGTTTAAGATCCACTTAGATACTTGAACTTCCTTAATGGATCTTTCCTCTAGAAGCTTCCATACTTCCTTTTCTACTTCTTTTGTCTTTCAGGGGTTATCGTGCCTTCTATGCGATTAGCAGTAATGCCGGATCCACGTGAAGTTGATGGTACATGAATTTATGATCAATATCGAGCATATCATATGGTTACTAGGGAAATACGTCTCGATTATCCTTCAGTAGAGATATCATTTCTTCTTTTTTTGTGATCGATGAGTGAGCTGAAGAACACGAATTTCCTCTCCGAGTGAGAGTCATCGAACACTACTTCTGCAGTTGTTACATGACTCTATCTGTTAGGGGGCAACCTTGTTTCTTCTAACCCCGATCTCCCATACTTTAGTTTCTATTTTGAGGGGCAATCCCCTTTGTGATCGCCTCTTTCGTGACCACCTTTTCCTTCTTCTTTGCTTATTTAAGTCTGATGGCAACAATAAAGCAATGCCAAGCAGCGACCTGATTTCCTCGTATCTCCATTATCCCCCGATCGATGATGCATTTGAGCTTATGATGATAGGTGGAAAGGACAACCGTCATGGCATGTAGCCATTCTCGTCAAAGACTGAGTGGTAGGTAAAATTAATTTCCACAACTAGAAACTCGATCAGTTGGATATATTCCCAGTTTGAGTTGAAAGTACCACCTTCCCTGGGGCAAGGTCATCTTTCTAGCAAACCCGACCAACGGTATAGTCGCTTCCTTCAGATCTCCCATCTTAAGCTTATTGAACAATTTCAGGTACATGACTTCTGAAGAACTTCCCTGGTCCACTAGTAGTTTGTGCACCTCCCAGTTGGCTATGTTGAGAGTGATTACTAGTGCGTCATGATGCGGGGATCTGACTTCGATCAAGTATTCCTCGATAAAAATGATTTGCTTATTATAGTCAGCATCCTCAGGTAATCAACATTTGACAGCTTAAGTTTTAATAGGGTTATGTGACACCCCGCCTAATTAAACATTGGCTGATCATTCCTCTGTTAAATTAAATCAGGTTTCTCATCTGGTTCATTCTTAGCATCAATGTCGAAAACTTTTTAATTACTAACCACCTAAGTGAAAATTTATGCGGTTGCCAAATTTTAACATCACTTAAACATACAACAACATGCGGAACAATATATAAATCAAATACCAACATAAGAGTCTGAATGTAATAACTAAGATTAAACAAAGTCCTGCCGAAAAACCCATCGGCCAAAAACAAACCAATAAAAAACTCCAAAAATGAAAGTACTGAGGGACAACATGTCCGTACTGAAATCTGAAATCCTACACTAGATCAGAAAGTGAAAGAGGCGTCTAATCAAAGCCCTGCAACATCCACCTATGTTGCAGCTACAAAGTCCCTAGAATGAAGTCACGCTTTGCATCCCTATGGCTGGCCACCTAAAAGGTTTTGCAAAATATTTTACATAGCAAGAGTTAGTATTCAAAACATTTTGAAAATATTTAGCAAGTAATTTATTGCAGTAAAGATTAGTTATTAATTACACATGTTAGGTTTACACACACTCCCTTGAGTTTCCTCACCTCTCATCTATAGTGCACACCTAACGTTCCATACTAGCCTATTTAGCTATACTACCCAAGCTATTTAGACTATTATAGTCGTCTGGAATTACGTACACGTCTAAGTTCCCGTACCGCCCATACAGTACCAAATTTTATTATCACTCCCAATATGTGAGTTAATTCCCGTGTAACATTTCACATAAATTACTTCCTTATTTTGAACATTAAGTCTGGCCACTTAATCTTATTCATTAGATGTTCACTATCAATATTATAGCTTTCCAATAAAGTTTTCTCCACTTAATTGACTTTTTAGATGTATACATGTCATCTAACTATCTACTACTTCGCCCTAGTAGATTGTTCATATAGTATATATTTCACACACAATATAGACTATAAGGATCATTGGCCCAGTTTAATCATTGGATCCAATTCTCCCAATTTATATTTTTAGATGTATGCACGCCATCTAAATATCTACTATCTCACTCAAGTAGATTATTAATATAATGTATATTTCACTCGCAATATACACTATACGGATTATTGGCCCGGTCTAATCATCGATTGCAATTCTCCTAATTTATATTTTTAGATGTATGCACGTCATCTAAATATATACTATCTCACTCAAGTAGATTATTAATATAGTGTATACTTAACTCACAATATACACCATATGGATTATTGGCCCAGTCTAATTATCGACTCCAATTCTCCTTTCATTTACATTGGCCCGGTCTAATCATCGACTCCAATGGTAAATGTTATATAAAAGTATTTGCCCGGTCTAATCATCGACTCCAATACTATATAAGTACTGTAGGTATTTCCCTCAACCTGAGTACATAATTTATAGGTATTCACACAACATAATCCTTCACATTAGTACGTAGTATATTTTTCTAATACTCACCGTATAGTTTATTTTATGATTTCCCTCGTTATCGCATCTTCTCGAGTATTCTCCCAACTTTAAGGGACCTAGTTAAACCCTTTGTATTTTCAGTAGCTAAGCCTAACTTACGCTACTGGTATACTTATCGTCCATCCGAAGTTCCCGTAAATTATTATTTCACTATTTGATAATTTACGACACAAATTTTTCCCAATTGATTTCCGTCTTACTTCCCTTAATAAGACAAATCTACAAATCCTAATTAGGCCTACTGTAGTATTAACAATTCCTCCAAAATCCCTTAGTAAGGTTCTAAAAGTTTACACGATAATCATTTAGAATAACTAAGTCAAAAAGGGGAAAAATATAATTTCTGGGAACCTGACCAAATACCGGATCGATCCTTTTTTTTTAAATGGGATCGATCCCCCCTTTTTACTGGATCGATCCTTTTTTTTTAAACCGGATCGATCACCTTTTCTGCAATTCACCAGCCTCGTCCGTTCTTGCGTTTTTCGCCCATGATCAAGTACCAACCTCCATTACTCTACACCAAGTTTTCAACTAAACATTCCTAACCATTTCTACACGCATTAGGACAGATTCTAACGTAATTCTTTTCTCAAAACATTACAATAATCATGCAAGAAGGGATTTATTCTTTCTATCCTCTAAAACCCTAAGTTTTCATATTAATCCATGATTGTTCATCAATACCCATATTTATTTCGTGGAATACAACCCATATCTTCCAATATCAATATCTCTACAGATTTCAAATCATTCTACATGCAATTTCCTACCCAACATGCATTTAATTAAAGTTTTCTTCTCAAGAAATCATTAATATCATCATACGATTGAAACCCCAATTACATGGGTATTATAACTTCGATTAATTGCAACAAACACTTTCCTTATTCACTGTAGGGTCTGATTTCGGGGGTGAGGATGATGATTTGATATATCCCTCTTCAAATCTTCACTCCTTAGGTGCTTCGTATGCAAGAACTCTTTCAAACCTTCAAGAATCCTCCTTAAGCTTTTAGGAATGGTTCCTCTCTTCCTTCTAATGGCCTCTCTAAGCTTTTTTGTGTTAAGAACCCTAGCCTCACGTTTATAATCATCACATATAAGGCTCTAATTTTCGTAGGTCCTTTAACCTCTATTTTTAAAATGACCAAATTACCCTCCAAAGGAGCCAGTGTGGTCCAAAATCGACCCGTGACTCAATTAACATCCCCGGGTATGCTATTTTGACTAATTCGCCCCTTCCGGAATCATCCGTGACCTCTAAATTATCATTCAAATCACTTAAAATATATTTCTCATTTCCCACCTCACCATAGTCTAATGCGCGACTCTCGGTGAGATAACATAAACTACGCCCATATCACTCGTTATGACGTATATCATATTTAACTGTCAATATTTACTATTCACTCTTAGTAAATTTAAATCATATATTAATCAGTCTCTATCTCTCGATTATTATTCGATCACTTAATAATCATAACTAAAATTTCATCTCATTAAATTACTTCACTCACATAATTTAAATATTAAATCACATTAAATTACTCTACTCGCGTAATTCAAATATAAACTAATATTAAATTACTCTACTCACGTAATTTAAATTAAACGTATTTTCCTATTTAATTACTCAATTAATTAAATTCTAAATATGCAGAAATATCGGGTATTACATACTTCTCCCCTTACAAAGGAATTTCATCCTCGAAATTAGGACAAGACCAGTACTAAAACTTAGGATCTTTAATATCACGACATCCTATAGTAGCCAAATTCAAATCATGATAACATAAGGGTCACTCCACTATACACTCGCTAGTAGTACACACCTATCAAAAGTCTTAGTCACTGTAGCCTCAGTTTACCTGCAAGCTTTCTCAACTCACTACGTACTGATACGTTTCATTAGTCATAAGGTCTCATCTAAAAAATGCCACATCACACATTGTGCCTCTACCACGACATTCTGATAAGACAAGCCTACATTTCCCTGGATTTATCGTTTATATACTAATGGAAGGCCGCACATCACTAAGTAACAACTTCCCGTATCCACCCCAACACACAACACCCATCCTGAGAGAAACCACAAGGACATCTAACCGCTCATACTTGTCCTCGAAACATCAGTTCGTGGCGACGTAAGTCTTACGACATTCAAACATTAGCCAATTCAGTTTGGGGTTACTCCACTTTTTCTACCGGACTCTAAATCACGTCCGATCGAAAGTCTAGTTATCCTCTCCCTTTGGATCACCCAAAGAGTAAACGATGAGGCTCACCACGCAAAAACCTTAGAAGTACTTTGTGCATGATGAACATGTACGAGTTATTACACACAACTCTATCAATGGTAATTTATCTCCTCAATTACCCTTCAAGTCACCAAACGCACTACTGGCATTAACCCGTATAATAAACCACCTCTCGTCTAACTATCGACTATAGTTGTTACAAAGGCCCAAAATAAATTTTGTCCCCAACACTTCCTGAAAATCACTATCAAAGGTGAGATTTCAGGATCTCATCCTGATTCACAATAATATTGGGTGGCACTTTGCACCGGTGTAATCCTTTCTTTTAAGGACAGAAAGGATTTCTTCATGTCGATCAATTCATTCCACAAATTCTAGGAAATTCTTGACCTTCTCAAGACTTGGCATCCCACCAATGAAATTTTATAGTCTGCTTACCCATTTCATCACTGGAAAACGTAGACTTGTTACCAAGTTTCTGGTTGCTCATCGCAAGTCAACCTTCTTTTATCCCTGAGTGATGTAACTGGAGACAATCTCAAAATGTCTCACCCAACATCAATTCCCACTTATAATATCTCACATTAAGTGGTACTATATACACCCCTTCTTTCCTCGGAGTATATTAAAATTCTAGTAGTGTGCAAGCCACTCTTCAATCACTTATTCGAGTAAGGATCCGCTCTACTTTCTTACAACAATTTGTTATCTTCTTTATCAAGAGATATCTTTTTAAATGGCTTCCCACAGCCTTTCAACCCATCTCGGGTGTTCTAGCTCTTGTTAAACATATATACTTGGATTATCGTCTTTCTCATATGACGTTCAATCCCTCATACGATTTAAACTTTAGTTGATAACTATCCTTTAGTCATATTCTCACGCATAATTCCCACGCCCTTTATATCTCAGACAAGTTTTGTAAATCCAACTAATCAGGGCACCCATACACATTCTAATTCGGCGTACTTGCACAAACACTGCAAACGTCCCACGCGTAATACACTTTTGTCAAAATGGGTCTCGTAATTTCGGCTTGGTTATAGAACTTGGGTATTCTCAATCACCCACAATTCATAATTAATTCTCCTCAAGATTTCCCCACCCATCAACTCACGGTGAGAAAATTTTTAGGGATTTTTCCAGGTTCTACCAGCTCTACTTGCCTCATATCGTATAATAGCTCTCTGCTCATAGCATTTCGTCAACATGTTTCAGGATTTATATTCATCACCGATGCCCTGGCATCCATACACGTTTCTCTACTCCCGACGTTTATCAAGGTTCATGCATGTCTCCTCCCGCAGTGAAACCCAAGCAAGAACTTCCTCCCAGTTCACCATCACTAGCATTATCGGGAATCGAGTTCTATAAGCCTCAAATGCACAATCAGGACACTCAAATGCCATCCCCGACATGTAAATATACATCTCACTCCCACGTATATAAAGGATTTATATATCACTGAGCCCGCACTATCACTAGTCATTAACACTAAAGATCCTAATACTGAGCTCAATTTCTTTGCTTGACAATACATCCTTTATACTCTGGATCACATCAGTAAAGTCCCTACGTACCGGGATCAAGTATAATGCGACATCTCTGCTCTCCAAATTCACGCTAACCAGTCCATACACAGGATAACATCAACCACGTATAATACATCACTATAACGAGTAATTTATATAAAGCATCACCATTTGGTCTACACCCTCTCCCCAGCGAATGAAACCAAAGATAACTCCGCTATAACATACTAATCTCTCAAGCAAATCTCGTCTAAACGAAATACCGTGACTCGCTCGCGTCACACCAAATTTACCTCTTTCGCCCGAGGATAAAACTCATTTTTCTACCTTGCTCATTACCTGGCTATTTAAATGGTTTCCGGACATAACACGCTTGTTCACACTGAACCAATAACTATTTTAATCATTGTCCCTGCTAGGCAGCATGCTATGGTTCCTTTTCTCACTTCGGGTGGAGTCAAGGCGTGTGGTCTTGCTTTCCACGAAATATTTCCTGATAAAATCCTTCTATCTCTGGCCACACTAGCCATATTAAAGTTGTCCTTCTCTCGAACCTTGGTATCCTCATCTCAGATGGTTACCCTTGTTGTTTACTTAGCTCTGATGTCCCTAAGAAACACACTGCTAGCCTTACCAGTCCCAACTGAATCCATCATCACTCGGCATGAATTCAGTTATTTGAATCATTTAAATGAGTTCCCATATGTGTCTCTCCATATGGTGTCTCATTAATACTATTATATTCGGTATTACTCCCAGACTGAATTCTTCAGCATTCTTAACTCCCTTATTATGGAAGTGCTAATATTATCTTGTAAAAGTACGACATTATCGCCATTTACATTAATCAAACAAGCACAATTGTTCCCATAAATTTGGCTATGGCTACTTGTGAGCCCATTATTCCACTAAGGACTATTTTCTCCACTGTAACTACCTCATCGGTTACAACGTTTGCCAAACAATATAAATTCTTTCTCACAGTCGGCCTCTGTCCGGCCCTCATGTGATAAGTTCAGAAATTTCTCCCGCATCTCTTTCTGAACAAAAAGAAAAGAAGGAACTTGCGGTCAAACTGTACCTAGGATTCCTCCAAGGGCATAATATACCTCTTTATAAATATGGTGATTGTTTTCCCCCACTATCACTATGTTGTTCCTATGAGCTAAGAAAATTTTACAAATATTCACTTACGATTATTTCTACACCCGACCATATGTCACCATCTAAGGATGTTCTCTCTCCATTTGGTTTACACATATAACATCCGTATTTACACAGATTCCAATGGGTGGCCCTTTCCGGAGATCCCTCAGGCTCTCTCCCAAGTTCTTCAATTCGTTCTATATATACATCCTTATGTGGGGTACCTAAGTCACATCACTACAGTGCTGATCCTATGAATAATATACTTTAGATTTTTCCATCCATTTGTCTATCACCCATCATCTCTATCCCATTTTCTTATAAGTGACCCTTTTGGAAGAGTTCTCCCTCAACTCTCTCTCCCCACTTACAACTCTGGGGAAGTATAAAATTGTATCCCCGTTCTCTACAACGGTGTTTGGGACACTAATATCCCCGAGTGATTAATTGTCTCGTCGTCTGCTCAAACAGTATTTATGGTGATCTCCATTTCTCGATTAGTTCATGACTCATACTGAATCCTTCCCTCTTGCAGTCCTTCAAACACCTTTGTTGGTCGTCTTAAAGAGTTTAATGTACTAAGTCCAATCGAACTCGTATATGAATCATATCATCTACTTACTATCAAGAGAACGTAAGCCACGTACGTAGAGGAATACAACAATCCTAAAATAGGTCTCTATACCAATCAAACGATACGCTGTAAACGTAGTAAGCCGTACAGATCCTATGGACACTAGAACCTGATGCTCTGATACCATCTCTGACACCCCGCCTAATTAAACATTGGGTGATCGATCCTTTATTAAATTAAAATAGGTTTCTGATCTGGTTCATTCTTAGCATCACTGTCAAAAACTTTTTAATTACTAACCACCTAAGTGAAAATTTATGCGATTGCCAAATTTTAACTTCAATTAAACATACAACAAACAACATGCGGAACAGTATATAAATCAAATACCAACATATGAGTCTGAATATAATAACTAAGATCAAACAAAGTCTTCCCGAATAACCCATCGGCCAAAAACAAACTAATAACAAACTCCAAAAATGAAAGTATTGAGGGACAACATGTGTGTACTAAAATCTGAAATCATACACTAGATAAGAAAGTGAAAGAGGTGTCTAATCAAAGCCCTGTAACATCCACCTATGCTGCAGCTACGAAGTCCCTGGAATGAAGTCACGCTTGGCGTCCCATGGCTGGACACCTAAAAGGTTTTGAAAAATATTTTACATAGCAAGAGTTAGTACTCAAAACGTTTTGAAAATATTTAGCAAGTAATTTATTGCAGTAAAGATTAGTTATAGGTTACACATGTTAGGTTTACGAACACTCCCTTAAGTTTCCTCACCTCTAATCTATAGTGCACGCCTAATGTTCCATACTAGCCTATTTAGCTACACTACCCAAGCTATTTAGACTATTATAGTCGTATGAACTTACCTACACGTCTAAGTTCCTGTACCGCCCATAGATTACCAAATTTTATTATCACTGTCCATATGTGAGTTAATTCCCGTGTAACATTCCACATATATTACTTCCTTACTTTGAAAGTTAAGCCTGACCACTTAATCTTATTCATTACATGTTCACTATCTAATATTATAGCTTTCCAATTAAGTTTTCTCCACTTAATTTACTTTTTAGATGTATACATGTCATCTAACTATCTACTACTTCGCCCTAGTAGATTGTTCATATAGTATATATTTCACACACAATACAGGTCTAATCATCGACTCCAATTCTCCCAATTTATATTTTTAAATGTATGCACGTCATCTAAATATCTACTATCGCACTCAAGTAGATTCTTAATATAGTGTACATTTCACTCACAATATACACTATACGGATTATTGCCCCGGTCTAATCATCGACTCCAATTCTCCTTTCATTTACATTGGCCCAGTCTAATCATCGACTCCAATGGTAAATGTTATATAAAAGTATTAGCGAGGTCTAATCATCAACTCCAATACTATATAAGAACTGTAGGTATTTCACTCAACCTAAGTACATAATTTATAGGTATTCATGATGATGCTCAAAATAGCACCACCCTTCAAGGTGTTCGAAAGCTCAATTTAGTTATAACAATGGTAGCACAGGAACATACAAGTATAAAAGATAGAGATGAGGAGAAGAGGATGAACACAAATGTTTAAGTGATTCAACCAATTAGGCCTACGTCCACTGTGCAAGTGAGTGAGTAAGGTCACTGAAATAAGGCACTAATGGCCATCGATACAATCTCTCAAGCTTTCTCTCTCTACTGTGTAAATTGACAGAGTTTCAGCTAAGGTTGTCATTTTGGATCCCTTTACAAGGTAGAGGATGACATCTATATATAGTGTTTGGGGGGTGTAATGTACCCCTCAAGCATACAATGAGCATGTGCATGAGCATCGAGCCAGTATGAGAGTGACACCTAGTTGATCTCAACTAAGTAATGATGACCTCAATATTCCCTCATATGGAGGGAATAATTCAGTTATAACAGATTTGTCCACGTGTTCCAAGCTAAACATGTGCGTGTAAATACTTGGCTGTCTTCGATTGGTACCAACCTCGGCCTGGAAGAGTACGAGGTTGGTGAAGTCTGGCTTCTGCTCAATCCGAGGTTATTCGCGATAATCTCAGCTCAGTAGGAAAGCAGAGGTAAGGCAGGTGGAGTTATAACATTGGCCTGGGCCGAGGTTATGTTGGAGTAGCAGGGACCTCGGCTGATTCTCAGCCGAGGTTGGTCATGACAGTGGTGGTCCTTGCTACCTCGGCTTATTCCCGATCATGACGGTGGTTCTCAGCAGGAACCTCGGTTGATTCTCAGCCGAGGTTAATGAGCGAGGTAGGTGTGATCTTTGATGCTTCCCGATAATGAGGTGACCATTGACGTCGGCCATAGCCGACCTTATGTAGGACGAGAGTGTCGGTTGTCAGTCAGGAGCCTTTGCTACCTCAGCCCTCTCATACTCCGAGGTTGGTGTCTCTGAGTTGTCAGGTACATTAAGGGCATATCAATCACCCTTATCCCTTAGTTACCTATGTGAGTAGGTGATTAAGGGGTATTTGCAAGGCCGAGGCCATTCTTCCTGGTGTGCCAATATCTCTTTGCCAAGTGTCAAGAATTGAAGTGGGTAGCGTGCCTAACAATTCAATGATGTTGATTGTCCTTTGGGCTCCCAAGGCAATGATGGGCCTTGGGAAGCGTGTAATCAAATTTGAGGGTTAAAACCCTTTTCTTTCTCTTTCTTCCTCATTTCCTTCCATTTCTCTCGCCTGAACCTTCTTCACTCTCTCTCTTCCAGAGCTCTGCTGCTGCAATTATTAGAGTTTCTTCGATTATCAACTTCCTCTCCCTTATTTCACGGTCATCCAGTTATCCTCTCCATCCTTCTTTGGTTATTTTCAGTCTTTAATTTTCCTTTGTTGATTTTTTCGATATCGGCTTGAGTTTTTCGATGGGCTTATGAGTTTTCCAGTGATTAGTTGTTGACTGTTCTTGGTTAGTATTCTTTCCAAAAACCAAGTTTGATCCTTAGTTTAGATTGAGTCATCCTGTTTGTTTTTTATTTGAGTCTTCAAGTGTAAGGTCATCCTTCTATGCTCAGACCCCTTTATCAACTCTTAGAGGAATTCCCTTCTCTTAGGGATAAAACCTTAGATAAGATTAGGCAAATAGAATGAGCCCAAGAGGAGGCTCGTAGGGCAGAGGCCTTCCCCCTCGGACCTATATTTCCACCCCCTCTGAGGGTGATATACCCTGAGCCAGCAGACCCAGTTGAACCAGAGGACACTCCGTTGGAACCCACTCTAATGTCTAAGTCTGAGTCATCCACCTCAGACCCCATGTATGTGGATTATTTTCAAGAAGCCATGGATTATTCCATAAAGATGGATCAAGCCCCTGACCAAGCCGAGGTTTCTAGCCGTGATTCGTCTAACAAGAGTTCTATCACTTCGCACTCTTCCTCTGATGTCGAAATTATAGGACCTAGTGTGGCTATTCCCCCAATATTTGATGCTATTACCTTATTGGCCGCCACAGGGTCTGAGTTTGCTCAGAGGTTCCCTGATGGTGCTCCCACCCCTGCCCAAGCTGATGTTCCCTCGGACGAGGATGATAACGGTAGTGAAAGCAATATTGACACCTCGGAGGCAGTCGAGATAGAGATCACTATCAGCGAACTCGACCTCCTAGCTTTCAGGCATCTTTATTTCATAGGTCCCTCCAAAAAACTTAGGAGACCTCTGAGGGATGAGAGGGCCTTTGGCGGCCGAGATGGTGAGATATGCTTATATGAGCAGATGTTTAAGTTAGGATTTCGTCTTCCCATTCATCCAATAATTAGGGCCATATTGTCCTATATTAACTTGGATCCCTCCCAACTCTCCCACAATGCCTAGAGGGTGATGATTGGGGATATCGTCTTATAGAGGGCAGTCCATCATTCAGACCTTCTCGTCCAGGTCTTCACAGGGTGCTACGTGCCCTCCTCTACTAGGAATCATCTGAGTTACTACCACTTTTTAGCTCGGAAGTCTACTAAGAAGATGTTACTGGTTACCCAGACCTCGAACCATAACTGGAAACCACGATACTTCTTCACCTCAGGGGCATGGGAATTTGGTGCATGTGTCCCCTCTTCATTTTTAGAGCCGAGAATACCTCTGAGGTGGGGAAAGGTGTCAATGGCTGCCAGGGCTGACCCTGGATTAAGCCAGAATAACTTTCAAAAGGTCAAAGACCTTCAAGATCAGGGGGAGCATGGTCTGCTGGTCAAGTACGAGCATTTGATGACCCCCTACTACCTCTCTGAGACTGGCCTTGGGGGAGTCCACTGACCGAGCTTTATAAGTTACTTTATTTTTTCAACAAGTTGAACCTCTGATTTTGTTACTTCTCTGATCCTTTAACTCAGATCTTTTCTTTTTATAGAGCATCCGGAAGGAATATCAGACGACATGTGGGAAATGGCAGCACCCAGCCTCACAAAACTAGTTAAGAAAGCAGGCCTGAATGCGCCTCCCCCTCCCCCCACCACTTCAAGGGCCGATGCCTCAAAGAAAAGGAAGTCCAATGACCCTGCCCCTGAGGATCAGAGGCAGAAGAAGAAAACCTCCAAGAGGGTTCGCGTGATCCCCATCTCCTCTGAGGACACGTTAGTTTCTCGTCTGGAGAAGTTGAAGATAGGTGATAGCCTTATTGGCCAAAGTTTGAAGGCCTTGGGCGCTATCGACTCCGTTATGGCCGACGCTGACAAACGGTTCTGCCGTTCTCTGGACACCCCTATGCTGGCCGAGTTCAGCCTCCACCGATCTGTCCATGTAAGACTTTTGCTGTATATATTGGCATGTAACATCTGCTTTGAATTATACCAAATCTTGAACTGACATTTCTACACATATTTTACAGGGTCTCCTCTCCATGCCCCAGTTCGTTGACTGGACCCTGAGGAAACTCCCTATGATTGAGAAGGGCAGGGAGGCCCTAAAGACAGAGGCTGCTCTGAATGCTGAAGTGGAGCATCTGAAGGCTTCCTTAGAGAAGTCTGAAGCTAATATTAAGCGGTTGGAGAAGGACATGGACAAGCTTAAGAAGGATCATAGCTCTGCTCTGAAGACTTAGGCTGACTCTCTCCAACACAAGGCCGCTTTCGCTGTGAAGGCTGCTCTGGATGACGCCTCAGAGAAGATCTTGGAGGACTACAAGATATCTAATGAATTCGTCAGCTTTGTCTTTGAGTACCTCGAGAGGGGTGTTAAGGCCATTGGAAAATGGGCTGCAATGAAAGAGAAGAAGTCAGGGAGCCTGGCAGCCTCGGACTTCGTTGGTCTGGGATATGCTGATCCTCAGTTTGCTCAGGCCTTGCAAGAGGTCGAGGAAGATGGTGGGGCATCGCGTGTCGAGACTGCTTAACCAGAAGATACAAGGACTGAAGATGTTAACCCTCAGGACGATGGTGTAGAAGTGACCAACGTCGGCCAAGGAAGTGGGGGCATTGCCACTAACCCTGAGATTACAGACACTTAGGCTGTATTTTGTGAAGCTCTTATCTGTAATTTTTTGTTTCTGATTTATACTGGCCTGTAACCTCTGAACACATTTTCTATTAGCTTTTGACTTGTAATTCTAACTTCTTTGTGCTATACCATTCTCCGAGGAGAACTTTTCTTCTCTTGCCTTCGAATGTTTTTATATGTCGTGCATCAATGTCTTCATTACTAAACTATGATGTTAAGCCTGTAACATTTTACCAAATTAATGGTGTTTAAGATCTGAGGTCATCACTTAAGATGTTACCCCCATAAATATTCACCAAATTAATGATGTTTAAGGTCTGGGGTCATCCAAGTATGATGTTCACCTCAGACCTTGTCACCTAATTATGATGTTTTCTGAGGTCATCAAACTAAGACGTTACCCCCCAAAAAATTTCACCAAATTAATGATGTTTAAGGTCTGAGGTCATCCAAGTATGATGTTCGCCTCAGACCTTATCACTTTGAGGTCTGAGGTCATCAAACTAACATGTTACCCTCATAAATATTCACCAAATTAATGATGTTTAAGGTCTGAGGTCATCCAAGTATAATGTTCACCTCAAACCTTCTCACCAAATTATGATGTTTTGAGGTCTGAGGTCATCAAACTAAGACGTTACCCTCATAAATATTTACCAAATTAATGATGTTTAAGGTATGAGGTCATCCAAGTATGATGTTCACCTCAGACCTTGTCACCAAATTATGATGTCTTAAGGTCTGAGGTCATCAAACTAAGACGTTACCCCAAAAAAAAATTCACCAAATTAATGATGTTTAAGGTCTGAGGTCATCAAAGTATGATGTTCGCCTTAGACCTTGTCACCAAATTAAGATTTTTTGAGGTCTGAGGTCATCAAACTAAGATGTTACCCTCATAAATTTTTCACCAAATTGATAATGTTTAAGGTCTGAGGTCATCCAAGTATAATGTTCACCTCAGACCTTGTCACCAAATTATGATGTTTTGAGGTCTGAGGTCATCAAACTAAGATGTTATCCTCATAAATATTCACCAAATTAATGATGTTTAAGGTCTGAGGTCATCCAAGTATGATGTTCACCTCAGACATTGTCACCAAATTATGATGTTTTGAGGTTTGAGGTCATCAAACTAAGACGTTACCCTCATAAATATTCACCAAATTAATGATGTTTAAGGTATGAGGTCATCCAAGTATGATGTTCACCTCAGACCTTGTCACCAAATTATGATGTCTTCAGGTCTGAAGTTATTAAACTAAGACGTTACCCCCAAAACAATTTCACCAAATTAATGATGTTTAAGGTCTGAGGTGATCCAAGTATGATGTTCGCCTCAGACCTTGTCACCAAAGTATGATGTTTAGAGGTCTGAGGTCATCAAACTAAGACGTTATCCCCATAAATTTTTCACTAAATTAATGGTGTTTAAGGTCTGAGGTCATCCAAGTATGATGTTCACCTCAGACCTAGTCATCAAATAATGATGTTTAAGGTATGAGGTCATCTAAGTATGATGTTCACCTCAGACCTTGTCACCAAATTATGATGTTTTAAGGTCTGAGGTCATCAACTAAGATGTTATACCCATAAATTTTTCCATTAAAGTATAATAAATCAAGAGTTGACACAAGAACTGATCTTCTAATTAATAATCTCTTCATAAGATGATACATTTTTATAGGAATCATTGCAACATCATATGTAATACTTTTTCAAATGATCAGCATTCCATGGATTGGAGAAAGGTTCCCCTTCAAGGTTTTCCAACTTGTAGGTCCCGGGTACAATCTCCTCAGCCACTTTGTAAGGGCCATGCCAATTTGTATGAAGCTTGTTTGCCTTCTGCAACGTCTTCTTCAACACTATGTCTCCTATAACTATGGGTCTTAATTTCACCCTTTGATTGTAGAACTTTATTGTTCTCTGCTGGTAGGTTTCTTGTCTGATCTCGGCGTCTTCCCTTCTCTCCTTGATCAAATCTAGGTTAAGTCTTCTCTCTTCCCCATTCTTTTCGGGGTCATAGGTCTGGACTCTTTGAGTGGGGAGTCCCACCTCTATTGGTATGACGGCTTTTGAGCCACGTGCTAACATAAATGGGGTCTCTCCCGTTGGCCTCCTAGTCGTTGTTCTGTAGGCCCATAACACAGCATAAACCTCTTCAGTCCATCTCCCATTAGCTTCTTCCAGCCTCTTCTTAATCCCATCAAGGATTGTTTTATTCGTGACTTCGGTTTGACCGTTTGCCTGAGGTCGGCCAGGAGAAGAGAAAAATTGCTTGATCCCAGCTCTCTCGCAATACTTTTCTAAGGAAGAATTCTTAAACTGGGTTCCGTTATCCGAGATGAGGGTGTTTGGAAGGTCATGTCTGCATATGATGCTCTTCCAAATAAATTAGAAGATCTTCTGCTCTGTAATCGTGATCATCGAAGTAGCCAATGGCAACTATCAAAAACCTATAGTTGTTCGCAGCTCTTAGTAAGGGACCTACCAAGTCAATCCCCCATACTGAGAATGGCCAAGGAGAACTTGTTGACGTCATAGGCTAATGAGGTTGATGGGGGATAGTGGAGAATCTTTGGCATTTGTTACACCTCTTCACGTAGGCTGCAACATCCTTATCCAAGGTCGGCCACCAGTATCCTTGCGTAATAATCCTCTTGGACAATGGTCTTCCTCCTATGTGACTGGAACAAGAACCCTCGTGTACCTCCTGTAGGATGTGGGGGACCTCTGTGGGATGAACAAATCTGAGGAGGGGTAACAGAAATCCCTTCTTATATAGGATATCTCCTATTATTGAGACTTTGCAGCTCTGTACCTCGATTTTCTCCTTTCTAGCTTTGATTATGGCAGCTCTCCCTCTCTGATATATTTGATGAGGGGGTCCATCCATGAGCACCATAACACTACACCAAATCTGCCCATTTGTCAAGGTCATTGACCTTGACAAATCCAACTTGTCAAGGTTAATGACCGTGACATTTCGAGGCGAGACAACTTTTTTTGTCACGATCGTGTCACGGTCAATGACCTTGACACAAAACGTGAGATTTGTGTCACGGTCAATGACCTTGACAAGGGTGGCCGGCTGAAAGGTGACAATTTGACCATTTTGGTGTAGTGTAAGTTCAAGTTGAGGCAAGGGCTGACAACCTCTTCCTCTTCGATGGTTGGCTTGAGAAGGATCTCGACTAGTACCGTCCTTTTGATGTTTGCCCTTGTTGCTGAAGCTAACCTTGCTAGTGCATCTGCGTGGCTGTTATTTTGTCGAGATACTCTCTTCATCTTTACCTCTTCGAAACCTTCTAGAATCATTCTTACCCTCTTCAGGTACTTGGCTATCCTTTCATCTTTGGCCTCATAAACTCCAAACACTCGGTTAACAACTAACCTTGAGTCGCTGTGAAGTAGGAGTTGACCAACCAAAGGGTCTTTGCCAAGGAGAGACCTGCTATCATGGCCTCATATTCTGACTCGTTATTTGATGCCTTGAAGTTGAACCTTAGTGCATATTCAACGTTGGTACCATCCGGAGCTGAGAGTATCAGCCCTGCACCGCTTCCACTTTCGCAAGAAGACCCATCAACGAAGAGGTTCCAAATGTCTTCATTCGTCGAGAAGCTCCCCTCTGAAAGGGTTCCTTACTTGAAGAGGTACCTGTCTTTCTCATTCTCGGCCACTCCCTTTCTGGCTCTGTTGGACACAACCTCTTCCGATTCTCGAAAGACGTTACTATTTGATCCCTCTGCGATCACTGGATTGTTCTCAACTTCAGTCTCTTCCCAAGTGAACTCAGCAAAAAAATTTGCAAGTGCCTGCCCTTTAATGGTCACCCTGGGTTGATAAGTAAGGTCATACTCTCCCAACTCAATGGCCCAGGTCATCAACCTGCCTGACTTCTCAGGCTTGTGGAGGACTTGCCTTAATGGGGAGTCAGTGAGGATGACCATAGAGTGTGCTTGAAAATAGGGTTTCATCTTCCTCGATGCCTATATCAAAGCATAGGACAATTTCTCCATTCTAGGATAGTTTTGTTCAGACCCCTGAAGGGCCTTACTATTGAAGTACACAAGCCTTTGAACCCCAACGTCTTCTCGTACTATGGTTGCACTTACAGCTGACTCAGAGACTGCTAGATAAACATATAACTTCTCCCCCACTATGGGCCGAGATAAGAGCCAGGGAGATCCGAGGTAGGACTTGAGCTGATTAAAAGCCTCATCACACTATTTGTCCCATTCGAAGGTCTTTTTAAGCACCTTAAAGAATGGAAGACACTTGTTCATCACTCTGGAAACAAATCTGTTGAGTGCAACTACTCTTCTAGTGAGCCTCTGAATGTCCTTGATACTTCTTAGTGTCTTCATATCAAGCAAAGCCTTGATCTTCTAAGGGTTCTCCTCTATTCCCCTCTGATTGACAATGAATCCAAGAAATTTCCCATCTCCTACACCGAAGACACACTTCGCGGGATTGAGTTTCATTATGTACAAGTCCATGGTATCGAAGGTCTTTTCTAGGTCTACCACGTGAGTGCAGGCCTTTAAGCTCTTCATCAACATATCGTCTACACACACCTCCATAGTCTTGCCTATTTGATTTTCAAACATCTTATTCACAAGAAGTTGATACGTTGCCCCCGCATTTTTTAAGCCGAAGGGCATAACCTTATAATAATATGTCCCTTTATCAGTGATGAAGGTTGTCTTCTCTGAGTCTTCAGCATCCATGAATATCTGGTTATAGCCAGAATACGGGTCCATGAAGCTCATGAGCTCATGCCCTGCTGTGGCATCTACCATCTGATCGATCCGAGGTAAGAGATAACTGTCTTTTGGGCAAGACTTGTTCAGGTCGGTGATATCTATGCACATCCTCCATTTTCCATTGGCTTTGGGTACAATGACGGCGTTTGATAACCACTCCGGGTATATGACCTCCCTGATAAATTCCGCCTCTTCCAACTTTCTGACCTCTTCTATGATAACGTCATACTTCTCCTTAGAGTAAACTCTTCGTCTTAGTTTGATTAGATTAGCACCTTCTGCCACGTTGAGTTTATGGCACGTAACCTCTGGGTCGATGCCAGGCATGTCCGCGTGGCTCCAAACAAAGACACTCTGCTTATTCCTCAAGAAATTTATCAGCTCTTCCTTGATCTCCGCTTTTAAGGTCTTGCCGACCTGGACGGTTTTTTTCGGTTCGTCCTTATTGAGGACGATGGATTCTACCTCTTCCGCGGCCTCTCATTTCTTCAACTTCGTTTCATCTTTAGGGTCAAGTGTATCAATGTTATACGTGGTGTTTGCTCTCTTATGGGCCTCTCTCTCTTCGGATGAGTTGAAGTAGCATTCTCGTGCTATGGTCTGGTCACCCTGCACTTCCCCTACCCCATAGGGGCTCAGGAATTTTAGCATCTGGTGGATCGTCGACAGCATGACCTCAAACTCCTTAAGGGCTACTCTTCCTATGATGAGGTTATAAGCCGAGAAAATATTTTCGTCCATAATGAAAAAATTGATCTTCCGGGTCAACCTCTTAGGCCACTCATCTCCTATTCGCACGTCCATATCATACATGCCCAATGGATGGACTTTCTCGCCGCTGAAGCCCATTAACGGATGATGATAGGGTACCAGCCTAGCTCTGCTAAGGCCTAGGCTTTTGAAACAAGGCCAGAACATCACATCTGCTGAACTTCCTTCATCTACAATAATTCTCTGTATCTCGCACCCATACACCCTTGTTGTGATTACCAAAGGGTCGTCATGCTGAGATAGGATACCTTTGAAGTCGAGTCGGGAGAACCCAACTATAAGAGTATCCATATCCACCTTCTTTCTCTTCTGTTTTGCCTTTGAAGATGCTAGATTCACGACCTCTACTTTGGCAACGGACTTGGCCTCTGCCACATGAGCTTTTCGATCAGCTACTTTAGATCCACCCCCTGTGAGTCCTCCACATATAGTGCCGACACCGAAGGAGATCATACCAACCCTCTTCACAGGGGCATTGTCGTCCTTTGGTGGGAGGTCTGGATCGTCTTCCTCATCTCTATCTGAGTCATTGTCTCTTCTTGTTGGAGTATCATCCCGGCATCTGTCGCCCCTCTTCTTTTTAGAGTCATCTCTTCCCCTCTTAGGGGCCTTACCATCAACATACTTCCTCAACTTTCTGGATTTCAACATCTTCTCAATCTCATCCTTTAAGGTGAAGCACTTGTCTATTACATGGCCATAGTCTTGGTGGAATTCGCACCACAAGTTCTTGTTCCTCTTATGCGGAGGAGCCTTCAGCTTTCTGCTCATCTCAGAGACCGGTCATTCTTGATCTCATTGAGGATGTGTTCGCAGCTCACAGTTAGAGGGGTATAGCGTGTAAACTTGTTGTCAGCTGACCTCTTCTTTCCGTCCTTTTTTCTTTGGAACTTCCTATCGCCACTGTTGTTCTCATCCTCATACTTTGAGGTCATGGCCTCTTCAGCATTCATGACCTTACCTGCAGTTGCCAATAACTCTGCCATGGACTTGGGAGGATCTTCTGCGAGTTTCCACAATAACTTCCCCTTTTGGAGACCTCCTATGAGAGCGATCATAGCTATGTTCTCTTCGTAATCTTCAACCTCTAGTTTCTCTTTGTTGAATCTTACGATGTAGTCTCTTAGGCTCTCATTCTTCCCTTGTTTGACATATAGCAGATGGGTGGTCTTCTTTTCAGGTCTTACCCCAAAACAGAAATTATGGATAAAACGTTCAGCCAAGCCCTTAAAGTTCTCTATTGAGTACTTCGGAAGAGAGGTAAAACAGATGTGTGCAGCTCCCGTCAAAGTTTTGGAGAAGGCCCGACACTTCATCTCATCTGGTATTGAGTAAATATCCGTCGCAGACTGGTATATCTCAATATGATGTACAGGGTTGGTGCTACCATCAAACTTGGGAGACACCGTAGGTGGCATTAACTTGGCAGGGGTTGGGAAGCTCACTATCTTCGCCACGAATTGAGAGCCCTCTAAGAAACCTCTTTGCAGTGGGTCTCGACTTTTGATAAGGTCTCATATCTTCTCTTCAAGGCGTTAGATGGAGTCATTCCATGGTCTTGCAACGTTGGCCCGACCGAGGTTATCCTCAGCCACCTCCAAGGGGTGTATCGAAGGTTCCCCAGCCATAGCACAACGTCGGCTATTGACCTCCTCTTAATCCCTGTCTCGGCCCTGATGTGGTCGGCCCTGATGAGGCCAACATTCCCCATATCCTCTTTGTGAGCCAGCGGCACTTCGTGACCTGGATAACCTCTGCCTCAGGTCATTTATTGGGCCGAGCCTTTCAAAGGCCGACCCTCTGCTCAATCGATCAAAAGTTGATCCTCTTTATTGGACACCTTCACCTCTTCTGCTTTCTCAACCTCGGCTCTGTTGGATAGGACGCATTGTGTTATTTGAAACCTCGTATGGCTCCCAACAATCTTCTGGAGCGTCTTCTGCCTCCATATCATCATACCTATCCTCAGGGTAAGGGTGTCCTTGCCTCCCCAGACGTAAACGCCTAGGGTCAGCAACGTCCCTCCTCCATTGAGGTGTAGGTTGGTCTTTCCGCGGTTCCTGAGGTGGTCCCCTAGCCTCTAGATGGGGTTGAACAGCCGCCGGAGTAATCATCTTCGGTGAGACCCCAGGTGGTCTCATCATATTTTGACTGAGTTGTGCAAATTGTTCCTTCATTGTTTGTTGCGTTGCAGCCAAAGACCTCAAGGCTACTGCCACCTCATCCATTTCGAACTGGGGTGGTGCTTGGCTGGAACTAGGTCCTCCAGCAACAAGTGGTGGAAGAGGTGGTGTCAACTCTGGTGCCATACGTTAAAACTAAAGAGCTTGTGAAGTAGATGAGCTTAGTACCTTAAAGGACCTCTTTCAATAGTGAAACAACTTCACGCAAGGGGTGAGGCCTGGTTCACCACCAGAGTCTCTGGTGAGGTTAAGCAAAAAATGAGGAAGAGATAGTTTCTCGTTCCCACAGACGGTGCCAAAATGATGATGCTCGAAATAGCACCACCCTTCACGGTGTTCTAAAGCTCAATTTAGTTATAACAATGGTAGCACAGGAACATACAAGTATAAAAGATAGAGATGAGGAGAAGAGGATGAACATAAATGTTTAAGTGGTTCAGCCAATTAAGCCTATGTCCACTGTGCAAGTGAGTGAGTAAGGTCACTGAAATAAGGCACTAACGGCCATGGATACAATCTCTCAAGCTTTCTCTCTCTACTGTGTAAATTGACAGAGTTTCAGCTAGGGTTATCATTTTGGATCCCTTTATAAGGTAGAGGATGACCTCTATATATAGTGCTAGGGGGGTATAATGTACCCCTCAAGCATATAATGAGCATGTGCATGAACATCGAGCCAGTATGAGAGTGACACCTGGCTGATCTCAACTAAGTAATGATGACCTCAATATTCCCTTACGTGGAGGGAATAATTCGGTTATAATAGATTTGTCCACATGTTCCAAGCTATACATGTGCGTGTAAATACTCGGTTGTCTTCGATTGGTACCAACCTCGACCTGGAAGAGTACGAGGTTGGTGAAGTCTGGCTGCTGCTCAATCCGAGGTTATTCGCGATGATCTCGGCTCAGTAGGAAAGCGGAGTTAAGGCAGGTGGAGTTATAACGTCGACCTGAGTCGAGGTTATGTTGGAGTAGCAGGGACCTCGACTGATTCTCAACCGAGGTTGGTCACGACAGTGGTGGTCCTTGCTACCTCGGCTTATTCCCGATCACGACTGTGGTTCTCAGCCGAAGTTGATGAGTGAGGTAGGTGTGATCTCTGATGCTGCCTGACAATAAGGTGACCATTGACGTCGGCCATAGCCGACCTTATGTAGGACGAGATTGCTGGTTGTCAGTCAGGAGCCTTTTCTACCTCGGCCCTCTCATACGCCGAGGTTGGTGTCTCTGAGTTGTCAGGTACATTAAGGGCATATCAATTCACACAACCTAATCATTCACATTAATACTTAGTATATTTCTCTAATACTCACCGTATAGTTTATTTTACGATTTCTCTCGTTATCGCATCTTCTCGAGTATTCTCCCAACTCTAAGGGACCTAGTTAACCCCTTTGTATTTTCAGTAGCTAAGCCTAACTTACTCTACTGGTATACTTATCGTCCATCCGAAGTTTCCGTAAATTATTATTTCACTATCCGATAATTTACAACACAAATTTATCCCGACTGATTTCCGCCTTGCTAAGACAAATCTACAAATCCTAATCAGGCCTACTGTAGTATTAATAATTCCTCAAAAATCCCTTAGTAAGATTCTAAAAGTTTACACGATAATCAGTTAGAAGAACTAAGTCAAAAAGGGGGGAAATAGAATTTCTGGGAACCTGACCAAATACCGGATCGATCCCCCTTTTTTTTTACCGGATCGATCCTTTTTTTTAAACCGGATCGATCCCCTTTTTCTGCAATTCACTTGCCTCGTCCATTCATGCATTTTTCGCCCATAATCTAGTACTAACCTCCATTACTCTCTACCAAGGTTTCAACTAAACATTCCTAACCATTTACATGCATTAGGATAGATTCTAACGTAATTCTTTTCTCAAAATATTATAATAATCATGCAAGAAGGGATTTATTCTTTCTATCCTCTAAAACCCTAAGTTTTCATATTCATCCATGATTGTTCATCAATACCCATATTTATTTCGTGGAATACAACCCATATCTTCCAATATCAATATCTCTACAGATTTCAAATCATTCTACATGTAATTTCCTACCCAACATGCATTTAATTAAAGTTTTCTTCTCAAGAATTCATTAATATCATCATATGATTGAAACCGCAATTACATGGGTATTATAACTTCAATTAATTGCAATAAACACTTTCCTTATTCACTGTAGGGTTTGATTTCGTGGGTGATGATGATGATTTGATGTTTCCCTCTTCAAATCTTCACTCCTTAGGTGCTTCGTATGCAAGAACTCTTTCAAACCTTCAAGAATCCTCCTTAAGCTTTTAGGAATGGTTCCTCTCTTCCTTCTAATGGACTCTCTAAGCTTTTTTGTGTTAAGAACCCTAGCCCCCCATTTATAATCATCATATATAAGGCTCTAATTTTCGTAGGTCCTTTAACCTCTATTTTTAAAATGACCAAATTACCCTCCAAAGGTGCCGGTTTGGTCCAAAATCGACCCGTGACTCAATTAACATCCTCGAATATGCTATTTTGACTAATTTGCCGCTTCCGGACTCATCCGTGACCTCTAAATTATCATTCGAATCACTTAAAATATATTTCTCATTTCCCACCTCACCATAGTCTAATGCGCGACTCTCGGTGAGATAACATAAACTACGCCCATATCACTCGTTATGACGTATATCATATTTAACTGTCAATATTTACTATTCACTCTTAGTAAATTTAAATCATATATTAATCAGTTTCTATCTCTCGATTAATATTTGAATACCACGATTATTATTCGATCACTTAATAATCATAACTAAAATTTCATCTCATTAAATTACTTCACTCACGTAATTTAAATATTAAATCACATTAAATTACTCTACTCGCGTAATTCAAATATAAACTAATATTAAATTACTCTACTCACGTAATTTAAATTAAACGTATTTTCGTAAATTAAACGTATACTTAACTCACAATATACACCATATGGATTATTGGCCCAGTCTAATTATCGACTCCAATTCTCCTTTCATTTACATTGGCCCGGTCTAATCATCGACTCCAATGGTAAATGTTATATAAAAGTATTTGCCCGGTCTAATCATCGACTCCAATACTATATAAGTACTGTAGGTATTTCCCTCAACCTGAGTACATAATTTATAGGTATTCACACAACATAATCCTTCACATTAGTACGTATTATATTTTTCTAATACTCACCGTATAGTTTATTTTACGATTTCCCTCGTTATCGCATCTTCTCGAGTATTCTCCCAACTTTAAGGGACCTAGTTAAACCCTTTGTATTTTCAGTAGCTAAGCCTAACTTACGCTACTGGTATACTTATCGTCCATCCGAAGTTCCCGTAAATTATTATTTCACTATTTGATAATTTACGACACAAATTTTTCCCAATTGATTTCCGTCTTACTTCCCTTAATAAGACAAATCTACAAATCCTAATTAGGCCTACTGTAGTATTAACAATTCCTCCAAAATCCCTTAGTAAGGTTCTAAAAGTTTACACGATAATCAATTAGAATAACTAAGTCAAAAAGGGGAAAAATAGAATTTCTGGGAACCTGACCAAATACCGGATCGATCCTTTTTTTTAAATCGGATCGATCCCCCCTTTTTACTGGATCGATCCTTTTTTTTTAAACCGGATCGATCACCTTTTCTGCAATTCACCAGCCTCGTCCGTTCTTGCGTTTTTCGCCCATGATCTAGTACCAACCTCCATTACTCTACACCAAGTTTTCAACTAAACATTCCTAACCATTTCTACACGCATTAGGACAGATTCTAACGTAATTCTTTTCTCAAAACATTACAATAATCATGCAAGAAGAGATTTATTTTGTCTATCCTCTAAAACCCTAAGTTTTCATATCAATCCATGATTGTTCATCAATACCCATATTTATTTCGTGGAATACAACCCATATCTTCCAATATCAATATCTCTACAGATTTCAAATCATTCTACATGCAATTTCCTACCCAACATGCATTTAATTAAAGTTTTCTTCTCAAGAAATCATTAATATCATCATACGATTGAAACCCCAATTACATGGGTATTATAACTTCGATTAATTGCAACAAACACTTTCCTTATTCACTGTAGGGTCTGATTTCGGGGGTGAGGATGATGATTTGATATATCCCTCTTCAAATCTTCACTCCTTAGGTGCTTCGTATGCAAGAACTCTTTCAAACCTTCAAGAATCCTCCTTAAGCTTTTAGGAATGGTTCCTCTCTTCCTTCTAATGGCCTCTCTAAGCTTTTTTGTGTTAAGAACCCTAGCCTCACGTTAATAATCATCACATATAAGGCTCTAATTTTCGTAGGTCCTTTAACCTCTATTTTTAAAATGACCAAATTACCCTCCAAAGGAGCCAGTGTGGTCCAAAATCGACCCGTGACTCAATTAACATCCCCGGGTATGCTATTTTGACTAATTCGCCCCTTCCGGAATCATCCGTGATCTCTAAATTATCATTCGAATCACTTAAAATATATTTCTCATTTTCCACCTCACCATAGTCTAATGCGCGACTCTCGGTGAGATAACATAAAATACGCCCATATCACTTGCTATGACGTATATCATATTTAACTGTCAATATTTACTATTCACTCTTAGTAAATTTAAATCATATATTAATCAGTCTCTATCTCTCGATTAATATTTGAATACCACAATTATTATTCGATCATTTAATAATCATAACTAAAATTTAATCTCATTAAATTACTTCACTCATGTAATTTAAATATTAAATCACATTAAATTACTCTACTCACGTAATTTAAATTAAACGTATTTTCCTATTTAATTACTCAATTAATTGAATTCTAAATACGCAGAAATATGGGGTATTACAGGTTAGTGTGGAAAGTCTCTATGACCGCGGTAACTTTCTTTAGCTCCATCCGCACAACATTGCCTTGAATCTGGTCCGGATGTGAGGGACCATGGATAATCGCAAACGCATGTCCTATGTCATCATCGTCTAGGACATTATCGGGTTTCTGATTGCGCTCCATATGATCTTTATACTCTTCTTTTCTATGTAGTCATTTAGATGATCTGCTTGAGCAAGATCTTCTAGGTGCGACTTTAGTTCCTTGCAATTTTTCGTCTTGTGCATGTGTTCCTTGTGATAAGAAAGTCTCAGGGCGGCGTTTCTCTTTGATGTGTGTCATATTAATTGGTCACTATAAATATTGTTGATTTTTATTCTTGTTCAAGATTTTGTAGATCGGCTCTTTGAACATGGTGTTGATGGCACGTTGGGTCTTAGGGGGGTCAGCTTTGTCGTCTCCCTTAGATCCTCTATTCTTCCACTTTCCCCCTTTGGGGGAGAATTCTCTCTGTCGTCATTATTTCTCGTCTTTGGCCGACAGTATCCTATTGTGTGCCAACCACCACATCTTCTACTTTAGCATACTTCTCAATTCTCGTAGGTCGTCGATGGTGATGACCTCCTCCTTAGTAAGGGACCAGCATAACATGAAGTTGCTCGGGAGGCCGCTCTTGAACGAGGTCAGGACCACTCTTTTTGAGAAATCCCACACTTCGCTGTAGGTTTTCCAATAACACTGAGCGTACTCATGCAAGATTTCCTGGGGCTTCTTCTTATAGTGAGGAGTGAGTCCATCCGTTTTGGATGGGAACTGATGGTTATAAATATGGTGCTGCAAGCCTCCGCGACTTGTGTGGTAACTTTTTGAAACCACTTGAGCATGATATCTCCTAAACTTAAAAGGGAAAATGCGACACACAAGGGCCTCATTGTTGCTACATAGGGTTATGGCTTTCCGATATCGGTGAACATTCTCGATGGGATCAGCTTCCCATTATAGATTTTAAATATGAACTTCTTAGGCAATTTTGAGTCTTAGATCGATCTTAAGAAGGGTGACTTCAATTGGCTGATGAGGTCCCTCCTGTCCAGTTCCTTGGTGGATCTGACCCCTCGATGAGTAAGGTATCCTTCCATCTCCCGGCAGATAAGATTCTGGAGGTCCTTCTTGTTATAGAAATCACCTTCATAGTTTCTTCTATCTGTCGAGCACCTATGTTTGGAGCGATCCTGATTGCACCGCGAACTCCTTTCTTGGCTACAAGTTTTTCTTGCCTAAGGGCTACGTGTACGAGAGTGGCATTTGCATTTGTTCCCATGCAGCTCTTGCTCCATTCTTTCTAAGAAATATTGGAGAATAGCTTTCTCCTCTTGCTGGAGGCGCGTGGCTCCTGTTAACGGAGTCTCCGTTCATAGGCATCCACAAACCTGAGATTTGGTTGGATTATGGAGGTTCACTATTCTCCATAGTTTGTTCCTCCTTGGGCTAGTAGCATGAGTTAGGAGTGTTGCAACTCCTGTTAAGATGAGCTTCATACCTAACTCTAGGTGCTTCAAGTTCGTTACAATCATTACTATGGTCATCGTAAGGTGGGAGGCAGTGATTATGTGAATGAGACGGTTGATTGTTGGCTTTCTTGGCTGTGAAAAGGAAGTCACTTCCCACATACGAAGCCAATTATAGACGGTAGAATCCTATTATTGTGGAATTACTCAATCAAGTCACACAAAACAAAAGGCATGCACAATTACACAAGAACACAATATGTACGTGGTTCAACAATGTGTCTACGTCCATAAATGTTTCTCTCTCTCTTTATTGATTGTCTCATTGATAACAAAGATTACATGCTCCTTTCGTTATGAGCGAGAACTATAATTATAAGGAAAGTAAAAAGGTTGAGCCGTGTGGGACTCCATGACCTTAGATAGCAATCTGAACTTGATCAGCCATATCTAATTTCAAAAGTTCCGCTAATCAACCTCAATTGTGCTTATCCTCATGAATGATGATCGCTTGATCGGACTGGCGAACGCGTGCCATCTTCTTAGACATAGTCGAACAATTCCCCCATAATGTTCATGACCCATGATTGTATTATGGAACATTTTGATAAGTTGAGGGGTCATGACGATAATAAGAACAACAACTGGAGGAACTAGTGAATTCTCAATTATTGTAGGTCTGCACGAAGGATAAGTCCTTAAATCATTACTCTTATTATGGATGAGTTGAATGGACAAATACAAGATGAGGTGTCGTCATGCATGTCATTTGTAGATGATATTATTTTAGTGGATAAAACCAAGACAATGATTAATGCTAGATTGGAATTGTTGAGAGAAACTTTAGAAACAAGAGGATTTAAATAAGTATAACTAAAACAGAATGTGTAAAGTGAAAATTTAGTAATGATGTGAGGACAAACAGTGATGTGGTGAAACCGAAAGGTCAAAAGATACATAGAGATGATATTTTTCGTTATTTACGCTCAAATATCCAAAAAGATGGAGATCATAGTAATGATGTTACTCATATTATCAAAGCATGTTGGGTCAAGTGAAAAATTGATACCTATGTATTCTGTGATCGACCTATACCTTTAAAATAAAGAGAAATTCTATAGGACGACCATCGGACATGCCATGTTATATTGAACGGAGTGTTGGACAATCCAAAAATAAAATGTACAAAAAATGAGCGTTACAGAGATGCGAATGTTAAGATGAATTTGTGGTGAAACTCGAAAGGACAACATTAGAAATGAACAAGTTCGTAAAACGGTAAAAGTAACTCATATAGAAGATAAATTGAGAGAAAATCAATTTAAATGGTTTGGACACATCAAACGTAGATCAATAGATGCCCCCATAAGAAAGAGTAATTTAATTAGTATTGATGGTAACGTTAGGAGCAGGAATAAGCCTAATTTATCTTGGTGGGATATTGTAACAAGGTACATGATTACATGTGGTTTAACCGAGAATAGTGCGCTAAATAGAGCATAATAAACAAATATGATTCATGTATCCGACCCCAAATAATAGGAAACAAACTTTGTTTAGTTTAGTTGAGTTAACAGTTGAAACGGGTGGACATTGAATTTTCCGTTTTTTGAAAAAGATCTCTATATTTTTATTGATAAGGTGAGGCGATTAAGATTCGAGGAAGGTGATGTCATGGCTCTTCAAAACTACTCTATGAAAATGTAAGCCAACAATACCAACTTTTTAATGTGATGGATTTGACGGTGAGAACCAATTAAAAATGTACATGGGTCGGATTCACGAATAAAAATGATGGGATTGGAGGCTAACTAAATGTTAGAGACAAGACTCTTGTGTCCCCCCCTTCCACCACCCCTTCTTCCTCCTCCCCACCCCCCACAGAAAAAAAAATATATAATAGTAGCAATAAAACCAGCAGGGATGCACTCAACAAGAAATTTGATTCAAGAGTTCAAACAAATATTCCTTATAAAAAATGTGACAGCATTTCATCAATAATTGTGGCCAGCTTTTCACCAAGAATCATGTCACACAAAGTTCTATGGAAAGGTATAAGTGAGCATCTAACTAGGACAGGCTTGCTGATACCACTCAATTAACTCTACTTATGTTGAAGCTTCCACAACTCCCGAACGTTGGATGAGCCATCTGCAACCTCACCAACCAGGCTAGCTTCCATAACACCTGCAGAAACAGGACCAATTAAACAGCAAATACTCTTTAAATTGTTAATACTGAAAATTACAAACTAATCCACTTAAACAGCATTTTTTTCAGGAAAAAAAAAAGATATTATAAATCAATCCAAATAATAAGAATGATTTGTCTTGGATCGATTTGGTAAACCGTTGGGGGTGGTTTCTTTGGTAAGAATACGTTATAGATGGATCGATTTGGTATTTAGCCCTAATAAGGGTAAACCATAGTAGACCCCTTGAACTGTAATCCTTTTCACTTTGCCCTCTGAAGTATAAAAGTCAAGCGAAAATTCCCTTCAACTATTTTACACTTGGCATTATCTTGCTAATGTTTTACAAAAATAAAATATAAATTGAACTGATTTGCAATGTTGTGGAAAGGTTGAAAAGAGATAAATTTTGATGCAAAACCATTACAATATTGATGACAATTCGTGTCATTCTTTGACATATATGTGTACATATAACCAACAAATACATCTAAGAACTCTCCAAACCGTTCCAAATTATGCAAATCTGTTAATTTTAACTATTTCTATATGCGGACGGGACATGCTCAAGCGTAAATCTGACTAGCTAATGAGGCAGTATCTGTTGATTCCACTAACATATATGGGATGAAATAAGGTTCAGACTTGAGACCTAAATAGCTAAAGGGGGTTTCTGTTCAGTTTGTAGTTTAAGTGGGCAAAGTGAAAATAAACCATAGCTCATGAAAGTGTAGCTTACCCAAGAAGAAAAACACCATACCTAGGAGCACACTTTCAAAAGGAATTCACTGGACAATTATATTAAAGAATCAGCCCTCGATGAGCAACAATATGAACATGTAGAGGGCATGAACACGAAAGTGCTATATTTCTTGAATGTTATTTTTCGCAATTATTATTTTACTTTAATATATATACTAGCACTAAAAGTTATATATTTTATAAATCACGGTACATGGGTTATATAATGAACAGCGTTGCGAATATTCTAGAAAATATGAATCCAATTTTCTCCATTATTTTCATATCCGTAATAGTGCGAAAAGAATGCCCGGCTCCAAGTTGTTCAAGAATAGTGGCGTTGAGTTTCTCAACCCTTTGCCTTAGGATTAGTCAATTCTATTTCTAGATGGGGGGCGTGCGTGCAAAGAAGGAAGTTTTAATTCCCCCCCTCCCTTTATTTAATATACAGATATAAATTTTATAGATCAGTAATAATAATAATACCAGTAATTGTAATGTAGTATACACAAAACTCTGAATTTATTTAGGGAGGCCGCCTAATGCCTACACAGTTTCAATGTTATTTGAAAATATAATACTATGAAAAATCAATTGCTAGTACAAATTTAACCATTCAACAAAAAATTTAAAAACTAAATCAATGTATCAATAACAATACATACACCAAAACAGTAGGCGGTATTTAGAACACTGCACAGTTGCACCTCCCCTTTAAAATATTGGATGTGTCTTGATCTTGACGTTTTCATGTTTTGTACCCTTCAATGAATTTTACTTCAGTAAGCTATTTTATGTGTTTATCCAGTCAGGCTCTAAAATAGGCTCTATTCACTTAAAAGAGTTTATCTACATCTCCTTTTGAGGGGCTAAATGATTGACATCATGTACCAAATTTGGTGGAGATGATGTACATTGCCGGAGACCATCTTCGCCAAATTTCATTAAAAATAAATAAACAAACCTGAAATGGGTGAAACTAGAAAATCAATATATATATATATATATATATATATAGGAAGAGGTTCACAAGTGGACCAAAAGAATGGACTTTTTAATGGACCTTAACAAAAAACACATATTAACACATTAATTTTAATTTCTATAGTGTAATTGGTCCGCGCCAGCGGCACCCGAGACCACACCTTCACCCCACTACCCCCCACCGCCCCCCCCCCCCCCAACCTCCACCGCCCCCACCCCCAACCCCATGGCAGCCCTGCTGTCATAAGGGCTGCTTTGGTGATGGGCTGCTTTGGTGATGGTGGTGGTTGGGGTGGGGGGGGGCGGTGGGGGGGGAGGGGGGTAGTGGGGTGAAGGTGTGGTCTCGGGTGCCGCTGGCGTGGACCAATTACACTATAGAAATTAAAATTAATGTGTTAATATGTGTTTTTTGTTAAGGTCCATTAAAAAGTCCATTCTTTTGGTCCACTTGTGAACCTCTCCCTATATATATATATACACACACACGCACACATTTTGAGCTGTTGAAGATTTGATTTGCATTTTTACAAACTAATGGTTGAATTTTAGATAAAACATAGTAGAGATGATCTCCTCACCACATTTGACCCCCTCAAAAGGGAAGGGCTGTAAACTCGTAAAGGACGACTTTTTTACAGTATCGGGATAGATATATAACCAGATTGTTGTACATTAAAGCTCTAAGCATGCGTGACAACACTTTAGCAGGCAACAACCATCTTTCTAAATCGATAAAAATAAACAGAATGACGCAAAGTATTGGCAACCAATAGCAACTCTACTTTCATTCAACAATCTCTGTTACGACTTATGAGGCAACGTTTTCAAAGAAACAAAGAGATGAAAACCCCCAGAACGGGTTGTTCTGGAAAAATTGGGATTAAAGTTAACAAGGAATAAATAACTCACCATCTTTCTCCACCACTGATATGAACCGCCTCGATCCCCCTCCTACCCCAAAATAATGCTTTTTTGCCGCCATGTACACAACTCCATGAGGACGACTCATGCACTGTAAATAAAAATAAATGTAAATATAAACTCGAAATCAAATTCCAAGAACCTTATGATATCAATAGCACAAAATTAAAAACTAAGGGTCATTTGACCCTTGGCCCCCATTTGTTTTGTCGTAATTCACTTTTGATACCACATTTTCACTGTTTACACTTCTGGGTCCACTTTCCTTTTTTGCGACACTTTGTGAAGAAAAATGTCAGAAAATTCTTGATAAGTGTAACAGATAGTGAAAATGGACCACGAAGAGTATGCAGTGACAGTGAAATATGGCAAACAAATGTGGGCCAAAGGCCAAATGATACAAAAATTATACCAGCGGGTACCTTTTTTATAAGTTTATAAAGACTAGGCAGAGCAGATACTGAGTAAACTGTCTCGGCCATGAGAATAATATCATAACCAGCAGACTGATCCTTCTCATCAGTATGTGCATAGGGGAGAATTTGATGGACTTCACTCCAATCGCCAGCAAAGAAACGAATTTCTGCCTCAGTGTTACACTCAGTCACAACTGTAGCCAAAGATTCAGACTTCTTTGGAAGATTAGCATGTACATTGGGAATTGTGAGACATTGGAGGACCTCAGCATTAAAATCCTGGAAATGAATTACTGCAGCACCCTGATGCGTGAAAGAGGAAATTGTGAATACACGAGATATTTCAGGGTATCTCACCTTAAACGCTAAGGCTTCGTCTCGTTCAGGGCGAAATATTTTTCACTGAGGGGGAAAGCAATGCTGAAAAGCATTTTAGCCTATTTGGATTAAAAATTTTGTCCATATAAAGCTGTAAATAACTGTGCACGCTATAATTGTGTAACTTGGACAAAAATACTGAGCAAAATGTAACTCTAAATAGGTAAAAAAAAAAAATCTCCCAGAACCACACGGTCTATGGTCAATGCATAAATAATTACCTCAAGGCTTGCAAAGATCCCAGGAAGACCATGACCACATCCAAGCTGAAACCCATTAAATAAAATTCAGTAAGCATCTCCACGAAGAGAAGATTATAAGATACAAAATATATAACTCAAGTTTAGGCACACTAGGAGTGGTGATATATGGCTTCAAGAAGGATACTTAACGCAACTCAACTCAACAAAGCCTTCCCCAATTATTTGGGGTCGGCTATATGAATCCTATTTTTCCATTCCATTTTGTTAGTTAAACCACCAGATATCATGTCCATTTTTACAATATCCCACCAAGTCAATTTAGGCCTACCTCTATCCCTTACGTTACCATCAATACAAACCAAATCACTCTTCCTTACGGGGGCATCCATTGGTCTACGCTTAACGTGTCCAAACCATCTAAGTCGATTTTCTCTCAATTTATCTCCTATAGGAGCTACTTTTACCGTTACAAGAATTTATTCCTTTCTAATTTTATCCTTTTGAGTTTTATTATAAATCCATCTTAACATTCGCATCTTCACCACCCTCATTTTCTGTACATTTTTGTTTTTTTGTTGTCTAACACTCTGTCCCATATGACATGGCGGGTCTAATGATCGCCCTATAAAAAATTTATTTTAACTTCAAAGGTATATGTCTATCACACAATATTCCGGTAGCACTTCTCCACTTAAACCAAGCCTGCTTTAATCCTATCATCCCTAATATCTCCATCCTTTTCGATAATTGAGCCTAAATAATAAAAGTGATTATTTCTAGGCATCTCTTGACCCTCTAATTTCACCACATCCCTGTTTGTCCTTCTATTACTACTAAAATTGCACTCCACATATTTCGTTTTAATCCTGCTTATTTTAAATCCTCTTGTTCTAGAATTCTCTTCACAATTCCAATCTAGCATTAATCCTCATCTTACTCTCATCCACTAAAACAATATCATCTACAAATAGCATACACCACGACACCTCATCTGTATTTGTCCAGTCAACTCATCAATAACAAGAGCAAAGAGATAAGGACTTAGTACTGAACCTTGGTGTAAACCTACAGAAATTGGGAATTCATTACTTTTTCCGATTGATGTTCATACTATAGTCATGACCCCATCATACATATACTTGATCAAATCAATATATCCAGGAGTCACTCCCTTTTTACAATAAACCCACCATATTATATTTGTTGGTATCCTATCATACGCCTTCTCCAAATTTATAAAATTCATATAAAGATCCTTATTTTTCTCCCTATACCTCTCCATTAATCTACTCAATAAATAAATTACTTCTATTGTTGAAATTGATTCTCAGATACTATTATTTTCAAATTCATTCTATATTTAAACACTCTCTTCCAAAGTTTCATTATATAACTCACTAACTTAATACCTCGATAACATGAACAACTTTGTATGTCCTCTTTATTTTTATACATAGGTACTAAAACACTCATTCTTCCTTCATCGGGCCTCCTATTAGTCATTATAATTCTATTATATAATTTTGTAAGCCAAGACACGTCTTCCTCCCCTAAGCACTCCCAAATCTTAATAGAGATACCATCTAGTTCTAAAGCACTCCATGTTTTCATCTTTTTAGAGCAATCATAACCTTTGTTGTCCTAATTCTGCGAAAAAATATATTTTCTCGAGTCTCCCTCAGTTTCTCTATATCTAATCTACTCCCATTAGCTCTAAAGCCCAATTGTTGGGGCAACCTCCATTCAGTCATGACCTCAGATAAAATCACGATAAAATGGTAATAATGAAAAGCACAATAAAATGTAAACAAGAGAGACAGCAATAAGATATACGCGGTTCACTAACTTCGCTACATCCTCTTACGGTTCCACTATATTTAAAGAAATTACAAGTACAATAGAGAATATACAAGGATAAATCACACATCATCTACTCTCCTACTCAAATTCCCAAATCCTAGATAGCCCTTGTACACCAACTCTCTACCCAAGTAAATCCAAATCCTAAGCCTAGAACCCTCTCAATCTCTTGCCCACGAGTGTTTCCCAAATGTTTTCCATGAACCCAATCCAATGTATTCTGCTCCCATATAAACCGGTGAGAAATTCCCCACGCATTACATTAAAGCACACCAACCATTCATGAAACACTCACACTCACACCCTTCTTCCACCTTTGAGCAATACCCATGCGTGAGAGGAAAAATATCTCACCTTTCATCCCACACCCTCTACTTAGGAAGAAGACTCACTTTCTCTCTGTCCATCTCTCAAGAGAGCAGCCATCAACTTCATAAGGTTTCCTTTTATAAGTAAAATATATTTGTAGCAAATCCCCCCAAACAACCCCAACGTAAAGTGAAACACTGATCGCGCCTCCCAAAGCGAAACACGCCAAAAAACTCTGGAAATATTCGCGTCTAGTAAGCCCCCTTCGCTGCAGCAAACCTGCTCCCACAATTGGTATTTTGAGCCAAGCTCCACAAATCTCCACCTTAGCGAGAAATACCGCAAACCACAACTGAGAATCCACCCAATGAGAATTATCCCACGCTGAATCTGCCCGTTTGCCACGCCACCAAAAGAACCACCCTTGATCTTTATTGTACCAGCTACCTATTCTTATATTGTTCAATGCCTCTTCAAAGATCCAAATAATTCATGAAAAAGTGCCTTCGGAGTATACACATCCCCTTGCAAATATTCTCATTGCACATTGCAATTTTCAACTGCTCTTCTTGACCATCTTTTGTAAGTTGAACACATAGGTCAATGCCTAAACGTAGCTGCAACCAGTCGAATATACTAATCGACTTCGAAGGGGGACCGCGGCCCCACCCCTTCACTAGCAATATTTCTCTCACCATCGTCTGTCGGAACATACCTCCTGCTCATCGGTTGTAAACGAGAGCCTTTGGAAGGTCTTTCTCACTTGAACACCTTGTTCCCAAAATATACTATCAAGATCAATTCAAACGACATCAAACCACACATAACCCATGCAACACCATGTGATTTATGAACTCCACCTATAATTGAGCACCGTTGACCTTGGAATTCATCAATTTTAGAAATTGTGAGAATATCCCCAAAAGACTATCATATACCGCTAACCGTTTCGAGGTACTTTTCGAGCCATCATCCTTGTTTCAAATACTGAACCAAAAAAAGACTCATTTCCCTCCATATGTAGTGACGCTCATTGTCCTTTGATGTAAACGGGTTATGACAACATCCCCGACAATCAATTTTCTTTCGGTGAAAATTAAACCATAATCAATAGATCTTGTGGGTGGCTATCACACCTTTACCAATTGCATTTTGGTCAAGCAATCACACCCCCATCTTTCTTCGGCTTCCATTCTTTCATCAACCCCGATTCATAATTTATGTTGACAGGAATGACCTTCACTCTACATCACTGGGAGCGAAGCAACGGTTACCACTAAATCCCTCCACCTAAACTTGTGAAACAATATGCCCTTTCATGGTTGAATGAATAAGCCCAAGAAATCCAAGCAATTGTGGTTTGACACCAAAATCTCAATCCGAATTTTTGACAAACACCTTATGCGACAAGAGCTCTGGTACCAATTGTTGTGCCCAACGTCCAATTTGTTGGAGCAACCTCCATTCAATCACGACATCAGATATAATCAAGATAAAATGATACTAATGGAAAGCACAATAAAATGTAAACAAGAGAGAGAATAATAAGATATACGTGGTTCACCAACTTGGCTACATTCACGAAGAGGCACGATTCCACTATATTTGAAGAAGTTACAAGTACAATAGATAATATACAATGATAAATCACGCATCCTCTACTCTCCTACTCAACTCCCCAAATATCGGATAACCATTGTACACCAACTCTTTACCCAAGCGAATCCAAATCCTAAGCCTAGAACAATCTCAATCTCTTGCCCACGAGAGTTTCCCAATATTTCTCATGTACCCAATCCAATGTATTCCGCTCCCAAGTAAATCGGTGAGAAATCCCCCATACATTACATCTAAAGTACGCCTACCATAAATGAAACGCTCAAACTCACATCCTTCTTTCACCTCTGAGCAATACCCATGGATGATAGGAAAAATCCCTCACCTCTCATCCCAAACCCTTTACTTAGGAAGAAGACACACTTTCTCTCTCTTTAGCTCTCGAGAGAGCAACCATCAACTTAGGGTTTTAACCCTCACAAGGTTCCTTTCATAGGTGAAACATATTTGTAGAAAAACCTCAAAATATCAACTTAAAAATCCTTATTTTGCGAATCTGGGCCCGTTCGCTGCGGCGAACCAATACCTTCGATGATTGCGCCTCCCAAAGTAAAACACGCCAAAATATTCCGAAAATATTCACGCCCAACAAGCCCCATTCGCTGCAGAAACCTGCTGCCACAATTTATATTTTGAGCCAAACTCCACAAGAACATCTCCAACTTTGTCAAAAGTCTATCGCGGAGGTGTCTCACCCGAATCCAAAGAAATGCTCCTCTAAAGCTCGGGAAGAGCTTTGGTGAAGGGAGATAGAGTGATGCGGTAAAGGAGATAGAGGAGAGAGAGACGGAGGTTTTGGAAGGACAAAGAGGGCGAGGAAGGCATTAGTGCCTTGGCATTTTATTTTTACCTTTATTTATCTTTAAATCTTTTAACTTTATTTGGACTCCGGTTTAAGGGCCTACAGGTAAATGCATGCCTTATATGGCAAGTGCCCTCGTCCAAACTACGGTTGATCTCGGTTCAAAACATGAGAGTAGCCTCTCCATATAAGATAAATCCAGCCGGCACTACCAGACCATGCAGTTAAGCGGGAGCCTTATGCACTGGGTATCATCTTATAGGTGTGAAACCTAATTAATCTAGAACTAACAAATAATAATTTCAGCATAACTCTAAACTTGAGTACATAAAATCAAAAGTGCTTTCATAGGGAAAATCTTGGTTTCTTCTTTTTCTTTTTGGCATCCCAATTGTCAATAAAACGGCCACAAGCATCATAGAGCTCTTTTCAAATATTAAAATCTAACTCTTTGGGCTGTTTAGCATCTACCTGCTGTTTGATTCTCTAAGAACTAGAACTACCTTAACCCAGCCAAAGATGTCCCAAGGATTATAAATCCCTAAATGACTCCAAAACCCCTTGATGAACCTATAAAACATTAGAGACAGATCCTTATGCTGGGAAATCAACAAATATTATTCGTGAGTCTGATCAAACAAACCACAACCAAGGTTCTAAAAGGCGCGAGGCGTGGTCGAGGCGTAGAGGTCAAGCCTCAAGCCTTAGGAGCCTAGGCGCGCCTAGGCGAAGCCTAGGCGTAAAAAGGCGTTTGTCCTTTTTTTATTATTTTAATTATTCCAAGGCTAGTAATATAATAAAATAGTACATACCTTGAATTTTGAAAATATATCCATATGTTTGGTAGCCATCTTTCTCACATTCATGCTCCATAACCAATATTTGTCAACTAATCCTTTGTTTTGTTTAAAAAAAGTGTGCCTTAAGCCTTTTACTAAGAATAAGGGGTAATAAGGCGTAGACGATGCGTTTCTCTCAAGCCTCAAGCCTAGGCGGGCCTAGGCGGGCCTTTTAGAACAGAGACCACAACAAAATAAAGAAAGAGACGAAGAAAAAAGAATACCAAATGTAATATGGTTGGGCAATTGCCTAATCCATGAGCCACAAAAAAATCAATTCACTAATATCATATATCCTGAAGGGACTAAGGCTCTCAATAACTCAATAAGCACTTAAATAATTTTGTGTATTAAAAATGGTACACGAGTGGTCCTATGAGCCCTAAACTAATCCTATTTGAAATTAGAATTAGATCTACAAATCCTAAGAGGAGTGAATAGTAAATCCAATAAGTAAAAGGACTACAATTAAAGCCAACAAAATAACAAAACAAAAAACCACACATCAAAATAAGGTACCTATTCGAACTACGAAGCCAACAGTTTTACCATGTTACATATCATAATGTTTATGCATAGCACAAGGAGTGCATAATCACCTGAGAAATGAGAGCCCACCTCTAATACTCGCTTTCCGACAAATGACAATCGCCCATCTCCCACCTCCGACCGAAGAGTTTTAACTAAATCTAGTGAACCTTCCCATAGTTTCAGCCCTCCTGCACCACACTTAAACACATAATATTTGCAGTAATGTGTAACTAACATCTAAAAAATTACACACACACACACACATATGTTGCCATAGTGTTTATATCAATTACTAGTTAGAAAGGAAAGAGATGTCCTAATCCTGAAGGAACGGTTCTCACACAAAATTTGTATGTTTCCCATTTTTACGAGATGATCAATAGTGATTCCCATATCAGCCTGTACCACATTTTACATAATGAAATCTCCACAAAACAAGCTCTGGACTATTATGCATAATGGCAAACTTCTGTATATTATGCAAAAATTTTGCCATTTTGCCAAGACTTTTTATCTGCCTGGGCAAGGCAAAATGCCTAACCACGTGGCAGTTAAAGTGTCTTGGGAAGACTTCTCTTCTTTTCATTTTGCATTTTCTTACCAAGTGTCACGCCAAGTCTCGGACTTCGCAAAATGCCTTGTCCCATGGAGCAACATTTAAGTTTTGGTTAAATGGTTCCATTATGTTACCCATCTGTGCTCATGTTGTACACCCAATGCATGTGTTGATTCACTCTTACATAAAAAAATTAAACATGTATGCAAGAAACTCCCCTGAACAAATAAAAAAGACAATAATGATGAAGTAAATCCTTACATACCTTCATATTTTCCAGGGACTAAATCTGAATTGGACAATGAGAAAACCTCTTGAGTACTCACCCGTCCCTAAAAGTAATGCATAATTTATATAAAAGGAAATCAAAAAATGTTCAACCTTTGGCCTAGGTAATGAAAGGTAAGATGGTGCCAAGTATTTCAACCATTTGGAGTTGTATTTTAGTTCAAGTGTACAATATAATTATGAAATTTCGGGCAAAAACATATAAAATAAAAAATAAAAAATTAACTCCAAATAAGAAAGTTTTTTTTGGACTTCAGCATACGAAGTTATGATGGTTTGGACATTAACACCCATTGGTCATCCTATTTAGAGACTTGACTCCCAATTTGGACGCAAACCGTCCAATGAACACAATTGTAATTTACTTCAGGTCAACACATTTTTTTAAAAACCCTAAATTACCCTTATCCCTCACATCACCCTCTTACCTCTCTCTTTTTCTTTAATTCTTTTCAACAAAACTAAAAATTTCAGAAAAATATTATAAGGATAAACTGGAAATTAGTAATTAATAATCTCAATTTTGTTTTTGATTAATATGGGGAAGAAGATATAGGAAATTTGGAAACCATCTCAAACACTGTCACCTTCCCAAGAAAACCTTCAAGAGCCATCTCCATAGCAACCAACCCCATTGCATCTCCACCGCAACCCCACCTCCACCGAAACCCCACTCCATTATTCTCTAGATCTCTCTCCACCCCGCCATCTCAATCCAGAACTTCGAACACCCCATAGCATCTCCACCACAGACTCGCCCCACCGTATCTCCACTCGGGCAGCCCACACTGGGCGTAAACGTCATACTGCCATAACATTCGGATGCCAAAAGACCAAAAAAACTAGGTAAAAATACAGTATAAAATATTTGACCATAACCAAACAGAAAATATCTATCTAACTCAGGGCTGATGTGAGTATATCAACTACTATAAGTTCTCATCAAATCAGAAGCCAAAAGCAACACTTTACTACACTGGATTCAAGAAAATGAGTTCCATTTATATACTATATTCTGATTTTATTAGCAAACAAAGGATTTAAGAGGATGATTACCTTGAGGAAAGTCAGTCCATCCAAATTCACAGGCTCCACGGTATGTTTCACAGTTAACGAAACCTAATTCACATTAAAGCAGCCAATTAAGAATACACGCACATATATATATATATATATATATATATATATATATATGCAAGTATATACCTGAGAGGGAAGTACTTCGAAGCAAGGTGGCGTAGGTGGAAGAGGAGCTTGTGGAGAATCGAGAAACGATAAACCTATTTGAGTTTTGTCATCCGATGATGAGAACAGACGAAACGTTTCAGGACCTGATTCCTGTGCTGCAGCCATCACTCACTACTTCTTTCAAGCTTCACAGTTGAGTTTGTACAACTAGTATATCACTGAATGATGGGATGGGAACTGACCAGCGAATTATATACTAATTTTGTCAATAAAGTAAAGTTTAAACATTAATATTTCTTTCTCTTCCATTCTACTAAAACAAGAATCATGACAAAATAGATACATATAACTCATATATTGACTGTTTTCGGTTGATTCGTTTTACAGGGTATCAGTTCAAACATCTTAATTGTCATTTATTAACGAATTTTGTTTTGATAATTAAGGAGGAAATTTATGATTTATATCAAATAATCTCTATAGGTTGAAATTAAAGAAAGTATTGTAACAACAGTACAATGTAAGAGTATAATACAAACATCACATCATTTTATAGTCTGTTATGCACCCATTATTAATATTCTTTGTGTGGCTGGCTTCATATTATTATTCATTAACTCCACTAAAGAACTATCATGATGCTAAACTAAGTATAAAGATTTCATCTTTCTTTACATATGCTAACAATAGGGTTGGGGTTTATGTAAGTATATAACATATGCATATATATTTGTGTGTATATATATAGAGAGAGAGAGAGGGAGGGGAAAACAGGAGAGAGAAAACATGAGCGACTGACTAACCAGAGTAGAGGAGGAGCAGGGCCGGTTGCAGGGACTGAATCTGAAATGTTAATCTGAAAACTGGGTCACTTAAATAAAAGGAAAATACTTTGAGTTCCAAACAACTCCCTCAAATCTCCTCCAAATCGTAGGTGGACGTCACGTCATTCTTCCACTTGCCTGTCATCTATTGTCATGTGATGCGGGTCCGCCAGGACACAAAGCTCAAGTCATTTTGAAAGAGATTTGGAGGAGTTATTTGGGGTATGTAGCATTACTCTAAATAAAATGGGTTATCCACCACCAATGATTTTTAATTACTATAAGGTCCTTAATTAGTTTAGAACATTTTGAAAATTAAGTGAGACTTAAAAGGGAATATTTGATTCATAATGGAATAAATTGTCTTTTAAATTAATACATGTATGCATAAAGTCTTTAAAGCGGACCTCAATCAAAGGACCTTAAAAACGGATCAAAAATTTTAAAATAGTAAAAAAAACTATAGTTTTTTTTAACTTCAATATATTACTAATTTTTTATTTTAGATTTTAATACAACTTTATCCGTTTATTAGACTTTAGTACATTTTTCGTCGCTAAATAGGGTTGTGTTTCGGCCGGATCGGATCGGATCGGAAAATGACCCTTCAGAAAAAATTCCGATTTTTTCGGAAATAAAATATTTGTTCCAATTTCCTATCCAATTTTTTCGGAAAATCAAAAAAGTTTCCGAATTCAAAAAAATCGAAAAATCGGAAAAAAAAATCGGAAATTCAAAACATATACTAAAAATTCAGAAATTTTGAAAATTTCAAATTTTCAAAAAAATTAATATAGGATTTTCGATTACTCGAAATTCTCATTTTAAAGAAATCGAAAAAAAGATTTAACCCATCATGTAAATATAGAGGGATTTAACCATTTTTTTCATTTGAGTAGAGAATAGAGGGATATTCTCCTTTTATAGGGGACTTTTTTGGGCCTCTCTTGCTCTCCTAGCCGATGTGGGACACATGAGAATGTTTAAAAAAATTAGAAAAATTGGAAATCGGAAAATATTTCGGAAAAAATCGAAAATAATTCGGAAAAATCGGATGTTTCGGAAAAATCGAAAAATCGAAAATTCAAAATTATTTTCAATTTTCGATCCGATTTTTTTTGAAAATTGGAAAATCGGAAACCTTATATACGTTCCAAAATCGGAAAATATCGGATCGGATATCGAAAAAATCTGAATGTTCGGAAAAAAAAACACAGCCCTATCGCTAAATGTGAAAATTATGCCACTAAAGGACTTTTTTAGTCACTATATGTCACCTAAAATCACTTTTAGTGGCATAATTTTCATATTTAGCGACGAAAAATGTACTAAAGTCTAATAAACTAATTAAATTGTATTAAATTTAAAGTCGAAAATTAGTAATGTATTAAAGTAAAAAAAACTAAAATTATTTTCAACCAAACTTAGTGAAAATGATACACATAATGAGAAATTATTTTAAAAAATTCATCTTTAAAGTGAGTGAAATGCAAATTTAAAAAATAGGTGCACATTTTATAGTTGATTTTTTTATAATCCTACTTCCCGGTTGATTTTTTTGATTTTTTTTGTAAATAATCTCCGCAACATATATATATATATATATATTGTAGGTAGTAATGTCCTACAATGTGTGTATTCAACGCACACAATCTAAATAAGGAAAAATACTCAAAGATGCGGCTCAAAAGCACACAATACAAGAATATATGTGATTCAGCAACGTGCCTACGTCCACGGGATTTGGGGCTTGTTCTTTTAATAACTTAAATAACAGGTCGGCAGAGTTCTAGCATGGTTCGACATTACAATATCACATGCCCTTCTCCAAAAGGGACGAGGTTACATTTATAGGGGAGCTTAGGAGATTCATAAGCTTCGTTAATAACTATCCCTAGAAGTTCAGACCTATCTCTTATCAGTTTGAGCCGTTCCAAGGGATAGATATACGGGAGTCCTTCGTGACTTGGATTCTTAATTAACTTAGTGTGTTGAGCATATGCAGGTCATATGCCATCGTAACATTGGTTCCCACAATTGCCCCCAAAGTTGAGTGTAGCTTTGAGGTCGTTGGGCTTCGATCTGTCTAGGTCAGTAGTTGAATTTGAGAAGTTCTCATGCTTGAGTACTTGTTAGTTGATCGAATGACAGTTTTGTAGATATCCCTAAAATTGAAGGATCTTAAGATCGTTAAGCGTCCTAGGGGCACGGTGGTAAACATTATCCTTTTCCTTGGAATTGAAACTTCACTTTAACAATCATCATACGCGCTTGTAATCATCATATTTATTCACTTATTCGAAATAAATATTTTTCATTAAAATGAATAGTAGAACGAGATTAAACTGGACTATTTTAAAGTTGTTATTCGAATTAAAGTGTGTATAAATTAGTGTAATCCGAAATTACTTTTAATGTGAAAATAACACAATAACATGTCCTACGCGCCCCAATACTAATTTATAATTGGTTGGAATTTCAAGAAATATAAAATATTATACACGAAAAAAATTATAATTGAGTACCAAAGACACTCAGCTGAATAATTATCCACATTGATTGTCCTAACTGTGCAGATTAGGAATCCTATAAAAAGGGGCTTGTACCCATGACAAAAATCATACCTCTTCCTCTCATTTTAAAACCAACGAAATGGGTTCATTCTCTTCTCTCTCTCTCTCTCACACAGAAAACTCAAGAGCAAAAAAACTCTGCTTCTATAACCCCCGAAAACCCTTTTCCTCTACTCAAAAGTAATATTTTAAATCAAATATACGATTTAGTTAAAATAATTGACTTTAGAATAACTCAAAAATTTAATATCGTTTAGCTTGTATATCGGAACATTGTCGGTAAACCATCTTTTCGTTCATATCAAAACGTAGAGTCTGTTTAAAATTAGTTAAACTCATATATTTGATCGAGTTAATATTTTGGTAAAATGGTTATTTATTTAAATTAAAAACATATCCAGTCCAATCGAATCATTTTATTCTACCTAAATAATATTTTTTAGAAAACTTTTATTATTTCAATACCGAGATACTTGTAATTTATTTATTTTCATCTACAAAATGAAATTGTTATTTCAGTAGGGTAATTACTGAAATTGTATGAGTACAATTTTACAAATAAAAATAAGTTATAGCCCGATTTCTCCGACCATTTCGAACATTTTATGTGTCAAACCATCTATATAAATTTGGACTCGTACCAGTATTATTATCGATTAACGTAACATGTTTATATTTTTTCAACCCATAAACTATAGACCGCAGTTTAAAATTACATACGGGATTCATATATTAATTATTTCGTAGAATAAGTTTTATTCATATCTATCGGATAACGTAAGATATCATAAACCCCAAACCATTCTTTCCAAACACCGATATAACCACTCTCATTTAAACCCTCGAGCACAAATGACTACGGGAACTGTAACGCAACAATGAAAGATCCATGAATAACAACGTAAAGCTTGAAAAATACTGGTAGGTTTTTCCAACCTTTTCAATAGTAAACTTTGCATATTTGGAATACTTCTATTGATATCACTATGTGAGATCTCCCATTTACCCTTAGTATGCGCATGTTATCATACTGCCATACTACATATTTTATTACATACCATCGGTATTTGAATTTGACTATGGATCAATTTAACCCTTCCCGCCTAATAACTAATATCATGCTCCCTATTGATTCAGTTCACCCCTGCACTTTTGTGCCATTATTTACTTTATGAGCACTTTTGTGCCATTATTTACCTTTGAGCACTTTTGTGTCATTACTTACTTTATGATCACTTATGTGCCATTATTTATATTATGAGCATCAGTATTAACTAGGGAGTAGACTGACGTGTTATCTAGCAAAACTTTCTGCTTGACCTAATGGTCTCAGATGATTAAGAGCCTTGATTATTGCTACATACATACGAGTGCCACTTAGCTAGTGTGCCTATCCGATTACTTTTCCCCAAAGTTTTTGGGCTGATTATTATTATTATTTGGTTTTACTGATGGCTTACTTATTTCTATACTCCCTTAGTGGGCTGATAAGTATGGGATTATCAATTCAAAAATCCTTGACTTTCTTATACGATCATTAACGTTGTTACCAGTAACTAGTGTTACATTACATTTTATACAACACTGAATTTTCTTTATATGACCCTTAGTGAACTGGTCAGTATGGAATTATTAGTTCAACTTTCTTTATATAACCCTTAATGAGATGGTAAGTATAGGATTATCAGTTCAGACTCCTTCATTTTATTTAAAAGTTATTATGAAAAAACATTTGCTTCCGTTTCGTTTGATAAACACTTAATTCCATATACACTCCAAACTCTCTTCATATTTATACTTGTTACAGAACTGGTAGAACATATTCAGCAATTTTGCTGATTCATTTCCTTTCAGTTATTTTGCACAAGTACCAATAGGAAATGACAAATACTCCAGGAATTATAGTGCAACAGTTCGCGATATGCAGCGAAATCATTGAAGAATAAGCTTTTAAACTACAGTGTAAGACAGCTTAGCTTTTATAAATTCTTAGTTAGCTTAGTATGCATAGCTCAATTATGATTTAAAATTATGTTAAAATAACATTCGCCCCCGAGAAATCAGGGTGTGACAAATTGGTATCAGAGACCAAGCTTAAGTTAGACTATGTAGCACATAAGTTAAGATCGTGATTAGGAAATTTATTCAAGTTATAAGGATAGTAAGGATGCGATGCTTAGACATGCATCATGCATATTGATCTTTAAGTTACATGATGAATATATGGGATAGTAGGATATTTCCTAGGAAAATATTTTAAAGGATGGAAGTATAGTTTCAAGGTTGAGATGATTAAATGATTACGAGAAATATTTTGGAATTATAATTTTGAAAATTGTGATTGAGGCAGATACTCGAATTTTATATAATGGGAGAAAACATTAAGAATTTTGGGATTGTCAGCGATGTGATTGAGGATTTAAAGATATACTAAGAAAATTATCTTAAGACGAGATTGCACACTATACTTAACAAGCCTGTGTATACATCACGGCTCTTTTGTCTATAACTATTCAATTGATACTCCCCTCAAAATGATTTACTTCATTTGGAATTCCAAAAACTTTTATCTTTGAAAGTTATCACATTTCTCAATTGACCATTTATTATCGTTTTCTGCATTATACTCTTGTTATACTGTATACTATTCACACTAGATTACAAGAGTAGACTGCTTATGTTAGAATGATACCTGAATCATATTATATTGGAAATATTATGAATAAATCTTTGATGAGAATTGAAAATGTCTTTATGAAAAGGTATAAGTATCACAAAGGCTAAGTTAAATTATTCTACTCTTTCAAACGTAACGGCATCACTTATTGAACCATATTCCACAAACAACATTTTTCCCAAGTTCTACACGACATTGACATTGAATTATTATTAATAAACCACCACCATGTACCTTGTAACCATTGTCAATTAGTTTTCGAAGTTACAGTGATATAAGATATCACTTAAAAATTTAATATTTCCAGAAAGAATATGGAATTCATAGTGAAACATAATTTTTTATCCATACACAACTTGAATAGTTGTGATCAGATGAAACTTTATCTAAACCCTTTACATGATCTTGATACCACAAATATCGTTTCCTTTATAAACCATCTTTTCAAGGAAACTTTACATTGAAATCCAGATAATCTTGTTAATGAGCAAATTTTCACCCATGGTAAGTGATTCTGATCTAGTATCATTTCATGAAATGCTCATATCATTATATGATAACCTCAGATACTTTATGAACTCCTTTGTGTAGTTCATAATATGTTACGTTTAATGCAATTTTAAACCCCTATGTTAATCTTGGAACAATATGTTCAAGATAACATGATTCTGTTGAATATGTTCTTACATAGCATACAATATAACCAGGAAATAAACTACCATCATACCCACGACAATATTATTTGCCTATAGGACTCAGATTATTGAGTGCCTAGTTTTACTTATGCCTCTATTCGGAGTTTTGGCTTGACACGATTTCTTTATCTCCAGTTATATGGATTTATCATCTCCAATTATTTGGATTGATTTATCTCAAAAAGTTTTGGATTGATTTGTTATTTGTATTGCTATTAACCCCAAGCCTTTAGAACATATAATTGTGGGTTATCTTATTTTAGAAACTGTTCACAACCTTAACCTTGTGAACCTGATATTTTAATTCCAATAACATTACCATATGAAGTATGGAATATTACTTTTGATGAAGTATTATTATACATACCTGATAACGCCAAAGTTTTTATCCGGAATAAATTATTATCAACCTTACTAAACAAGACATGTATATCATTTCACGTTTTATGAGAAACCCTTTGCCTCAGATTATTCGTTCATTCCCTTATTTAATGACCTAAGAAACTATTGGGAAGATATGATAGAATTAAGAAGGACTTAAGGCGACCAAGATACATTGGACACTTTAATATTAGCAGGTGCACTAGTTCTATGACATACCAATTAGATTTATTCACTAAATTATTTAATATCGCTTATAAGTTCCATGTGTTCTAGTTGAGCCGATATATTCTAAACCTAATACATCTCAACTTTATGACTATACCGAAAACCTACATTTTGAAATGAAACCTCTTCTGGAACTTTAGAATCTTGTTACCTCATACCGTTAGCTTGCCCTTGATTCTGTATAGTCCATTGTACTTTCAACTTATACAACATCCCTCGGTGAATGTTTTTAGACCCAATAAGGAATATTTTGGGATAGACAATTATTAGATTCAAAATTATATTTGCGATGTTTCTCGATAAACTTTTTCGGAATATAGTACCGTATAACCCTCTGGAATTCTAAGGAGTGTATTATAACCATTTAAGTTAAGAAAAATTCATACTTACTCTTTATGATATCTTCTACATAAATATAGGAAACCCTAAAGTCTTCTATTGTATGGTAAGAAATCCCAAGGTGAATTTCGATTACAGAAGTTTGAGATACATTTTCACGCAAGGAAATTTGAATTTAAGGGAGAAACGTAATTAGAATTTTGAGGATTACTGAGTAGATAAACCATCTTAGAAAAGTATCATAATAGCTAACACCTTAAGTAAAAACCTGTCGGAAGATTTAACGACGTAATTTCTTAGATTATTGTTGATAGCATATAACCATATGATTTACACTACCCCACAATTTGTATGTTAACCAACTAGTATTTCTTACCCAGCCTTGAGAAAGATGAACTTAGAATAATCACTCCTAAATCTCCTAATGTTATAATCTTAAATTGAAAGTTAGACTCGATGATTATTACAATATAGGGAAACAAGTTTTTGATTCAGAGATAGATTACATGTACCTAATGAATTTTTTTCAAATTTCTTTTTGATCCCGGAACGAAAATAGGATCACGTCCCCATGGATTTAATTTTTAAATTACCCCGTATGTGCCAAGGATGTAATTCTATGCGTGGATGATATTAGACAAACTCACCAAATTTGTCGTTCGTTTCAATTGGAAATTATTTCTTCGTTCCAAAAGTTCAGTATTAGGATTCATAGTAAAATTATCAATATGAATAACCCAGTCGATGTACATAGAAACTCAGATTACATCGAATGTTGGAATAAAGATGTGTTTTTAGATTATATCAACCACTCTATTTTCTAGCTATGTGTATCAATTTTTTTTAAAATTGGTAGCACGTGCTTAGCATATTTGTGCTAATTCTTTTTTCTCCCGATGGTCAGGAAAAAGATGAGTCTCCTTTCTATTTTATGACACACAGATCATGTTTCAGCATGTGTAAATTTAGATTGAACATCATTATGATTTGGCATTATCCTACCCTAAGTACACAAATCATTTCTAGAAAGTTTCAATCCTTATTGCTAGGATTTCATAAATGACAGTATTTGGGTTCAATATATTTCAAACAATAGTATCATCATGTTGAACGATATCGGTGATGGTAACATTTTCCCCGTAGTTGTATAACTATACTCACATTATTTTAAGTGAACCACTTCTATCTATCTGGTCCACAAATTAGCCTAAAATTTCAGAATATATCCAGAGTAGTTCGATGTGCTTTAAAGAACCAGTTATCTTTATATGTCTATGGTAGATTCCATGTGATAAATTCTAGAACATTAAACACCATACCAATTATGTTACTTATTACTATCATGTGGACCTGGGCACCAATCAACAAGCCTAGTTGAAATACATGAAAGTATTAGACGTTACATTATGTTCCAAAATAGTGACTTAGTGGAAAAGTCAAATCTCATAGACATAATATTTTGGTATGTAGAAAATTGAAGAAACATTGCATTAAGATACTGGATACAGTTTCTTCCCGTAGTTGAAATTATAAGGAAACTTCCATATAGAAGTATTAACTACATCGAATAGTCGATAATTCTTTTCGATAATAAACACGTGACTTTACAACCATAGTGATTCCCCAGATTGTCCACTATTTATAACATTTTACTGTAAAAATTGGAATTGAACCCTCCGAGAGTATACTAGCTAATTTTGATATAGAAAAGAGATACCCCTTACCACGACACCAAATTTGCCGAATTGTCACGGTCATTGACCTTGACAAGTTGGACTTGTCAAGGTCAATGACCGTGACAATTCTAGGGGTGACAACTTTTGTTGTCACGGACTTGTCACGGTCCTTGACCTTAACAAGTTTTGTCACGGTTCAGGACCATGACAAACCCGTGATAAAAAATTGTCACCGTCAATGACCGTGACAATTCTGGGCAGAATTGAAAAAAAACTGCTAGGCAGTTTGGCCACTGCCACTGCCCAGCAGTATATTTGTACCTGTTATATCAACGTTGTACCTGTTCAAGCATCATATATCCAAATAAAATAGAGATAATGCAAATATACATTCAAAATAGAGACAATATGCATCACGATATAAACCAAATATAATTCAAATGTACCAACTTAAAAATAATTCAATTCAAATAATGTCACTACATGTCTTTGATAAGGTTAAATCTGAGGAGGTGAGTAGGCCACACGATATACGAATTGACACACCCAATGATATACATCGTGCCACATTGTTCGCGCAACCACAATGGGGAGTTCTCCTTCCCGGGTATCACATGCGTGATGAGCACCTTGGACTCGATGTCTTGAAGCTCACGTCCATGAACTAGTCCACCCTAGATAATATTCGGGTCCCTCAGCCCCCGCCCTATCCGCTAGCCATCAAATATGTTTAGTATAAACACGCTCAGCCAACCAAGTGTCGATATCGGTCGGTCAAAGGGAGCCAAATAGGGAAGTGGATCATAAAAGTCTGAACGTGTCAGCGATGAAGCAGCGAGGTCCACATCCTCGTCATCCTGCACCTCGTCCTCCGGCACCTCCTCCTCCACCACCTTCTCCTTCCCTTTCCCCTTGCATTTTTCGCCCAACGAATGCTTCATGAATGAGAACATATCTTGGACCGTCACCTCCAAACGGGACAACTTCACGTCATGCGAGTCCACCGTTCGAGCAAACCCGGTGTCGCTCATCTCAAATCCGATGATCCTAAATTTAGCCACCCGCGAGCTCACCCCCCTGTCCTCCCCTTACGATCAGAGACAAGCACTTGACTGAGTGCGTCTGTGGACAAAGATGCCTTGTCGACATCAGACTGCGACTCATGCACTTCCTTAAGCTTTGACTGAAACGACAAAAAACATATGATTAGTAAAATAAGTAAATTAAAAAATTATAACGTAATTAACAAAAAGTAAACTGCCGGATTACTTACAATCATGGCTGCGACGCTCGGGGACACCACCTTGTCCTTCCCCTTCTTCGTCCGAAGAGCCACATAAGTATCGAGCGTATGTGGCCTACCCCCAGGGCCACTCCATGTCCCCTGAAATAAAATAAAGTAAAATTAGTATCGGCCCCATAAAGTAAAATAATGCAGAATAATATATTTCTATAGTTATAAAAAATTAAATCTTACCATCATCCTAAGCTCCACCTCGGCGTAAGACCCCCGTCCGGAGTAGTGCATGTCCGTCTTTTTTGCCCGGTTTTTCCCTCCCCGATTGGCGAGATGCCAATTGTCGCTCCCCGGTCTCATTGTCAACGAACTGTTTCCATTTTGCCAATGAGATCGGCTCCTTCGGCGGGACGAATTCACGCATTTGGATAACGGACTCTCGTGTCTTCCCAAAGTACCGGGTCTGCATATTTTTTTCCACGTCTTGTGTTGCTCCCTCAACTGCTCCAAGATGGAATCGCGTAGCTTTGGATCCAGGCTGAATTGTTCCTGTCCAACAAATACAATGTTAGTTGCGAATAAATATAAACATAAATATAAAATGAAATTGAAATCGAAATTGAAATTGAAATTGAAATATAAATATATATATATATATATATATATATATATATATATATATATATATATATATACACACACATTACCTGTAGTGCCACCCAAACTGCTAACTTGAGCTCATATGGCACCTGCTTCCAACTAATGTACCCCGGGCCGATGATCGTCTTTACCATCTCGAGGGATCTCGCTAATAGACCCGACTTATTCTCGATGATCATCCCTAATTTTCCATATTTAGGGAGCCTAGAGGCCGGGAGCCCTCGTCGCCTCCGCTACCACCGAGCCCAGACAACATCATCATAACCAGCATCATCATCCTCGCCTTAATACCTGAAGGAGACATTTGTTGTAACAAAATGTTATTAGTACAAATCAAAATGAATTAGAAGAAGACATGCAAATATGTACAATTACTACAAATAAAAATGAATTATTACTGTTAAACATCCATCCCCCTCCATCCCTTCCCCCTCCCCCCCCCACCCCCACCACACACACGCGCACACACACCCTACCCCACCCCCCACCACACACACACACACACAACCCCACCCCACCCCTCTCCCCACCACACACACACGCACACATGCACACACACGCACATATATGTACAAATCAAAATGAATTGTTACTACAAATATGTACAATTACTACACACGCACACTACACATCCCCACGCCCACCCCTACTGCCCACATACACGCACACTACATAAGAGTGAAAATGATAAAGTGCAAATAAATTAAAAGCATTAAAAATGGATGTTTCGGTACAAATTGGAATATTTATTACAAATTAAAAAATTGTTTAAAATTCGGGTTGTCATAAAAAATGGATTGATATTCGGTAGGAGCAGCCAAGTCATCCACACTACTATTTAGACGCTTTGGCGTGTGTTGGACAATTGACCACGACTCGTTGTTGATATACTCGGAGTAAAACACTTGGTTAACCTTTTGAAATGCACAAACAAACGGCTCATCGCTCACGTGGTCGTTGCTCTTCAACTTGGACAAGTCAACCATGATCAAATTGGTGACAGGATCAACTTTACAAGCATTCTCATCCTCAACTCTTACCCAGTCACAGTGAAATACAACCTCTTTGAAGATTATATAATCCAATTAAAATATATTTCGGATTACACCATAGTAAGTCATTTCAGCTTCAACGAGATTTTTATCTTTTGCGCTTGCTCGAAAGAAAGTAAGAGCCTTGTATGAAATGCCCGAGTTCTGTACATTTGTACTTTCCTCGTACACTTTAGCGCCGAAAATGTAATCATTCAATCGATACTTTTTGTACTCTTGTGCAACGAACAAGGGTCCAGTGGCTAGACGAGCAAGCCTTGATGTCGCATCACCCGTCTTTAAGAGCTGAGAATATAGATAAATTAATTATATTAGTTGTAAAATTTGAGTGTAATCTAACGTTATATAACGACCATTTTCATTATAATTACCTCTTGTATCAACCACAACCTAAATTCGCTGTCTGATTGTACCATTATTTTTCGTCTTTTATTGTTCTCACAGGCTTCATATTTTCTGCATATTACAAAATTAATCATGTATAAAATAATCTAAAATAATGTTAAACATTATAATAATCGAAACTTACTTTTTCCATTCTTTGACATCTTCATGTGTGTCGAATAGATAACGAACTACTTGTTCATGTTGCAAACTCGTTAATTTCACTCATTTTCCCATCACATGACCACCATCATCAATGAACTCATCAGTGTTATCAACGCAGGTCGAGTCAGGTAGACGTCGATGTCATCACTTGGTGCCTTTGGCCCAGGTATCAATAAAGCCATCATCAAAAATTCAGGTCTCATACACTGTGAAGGAGGGAGGTTGAGTGGGGCTAGGATCACTGGCCATACACTTTGATTGGTGCTTAGATTTCTAAATGGATTGAAACCATCTGTTGCTATAACCAAACGAATGTTACGTTGTTCTCGAGCAAAATCGGGATACTCATAATTCATCCTCCTCCAGACTGTAGAATCAATAGGATGACGCATGATATTACCCCCTACTTCTGCCCTAGCATGCCAAGTCCTTGCCTCCGCCATCCATAGTACTGTGAAAATCGCTTTAATCTAGGCCCAACGGGAAAATATTTCAACACTTTTTGAGGCACTTTTGAGCTTGTGCCTTCCTTACTAGTAGATTGGACATATCTAGGTTCATCGCATACCGAACAACGATCGATATTTTCATACTCCTTTCAGTATAGTATGCAGTCATACACACAAGCATGAATCGATTTCTACTTCATTCCCAAACCTTTCAAACTGTTCTTCATAACATGATAGCTATTTAGAAGTGTATTCTCCTTGGGTAATAAGCCCTTCACCCATTTCAAAATTCCTGTCAAGCTATTGCCAGACAAGCCGTACTGCGTCTTCAAACTGTGCAAACCAACCATGGCATGTAAAGTTGTTTGATCTTTCTCACAGCCGGAGTATAACGGTTGGGTCGCTTTAAATTTTAAACTTTGGTAGTCATCGTCACGTTTTATCGTGATATCTTCACGAGCACTTGAACCTTCTACATCATCAGTAACCTCATTCTCCTCTGCTTCATAAACTCCGTACGCATCATCAACTAAATTCTCTAACATATTATGATCTATGTCATCCCCTTCTACATCTATCCTACTTGTTGAAGGTTGTTGTGAAGGTTGGTCGTGGACAAAAGGAACTTTCAATTCACCGTGAAAACTCCAAAATCGATAACTATCTTGCATACCCGATATTAACAAATGTAGTTCAACCGTTTTCCACTCAAACACCTTACCATTCTTACACCTAGCAAACGGACATGGAAACTCTTCATCATTATGACATCTCTTTGCGTATTTCACAAATTCGTTAGCACCTTTGCGAAACACATCCCCCATTCTATTTGTCTCACCCATCCACTCTTTGTATTTCGGATATCCCATCACAGCTACCACAACTAATCACCTATTAAAGGTAAATAAAACTTAGATTTATAGTATGTTTCATTTAATTATGTCTTATTTATATTCGATTTTTAAATTTCAAATTGAAATTCAATTTATAATAGAAATTTCTATTTCCTCCATCTCCTCTAAAGGGTGAGTGGTCCTATCCCATTCAAGATCGCATTTTTCTGTAATATACTTAACAGCTTATGCACATTGTTACAATTTGAGAAAAATTCAGCAGCATATCCCCGTAGTTCTCCAAGTACACGACATAGATTGGCAAGCGTGAATGTTAATTCAATTGCTCAATTGAAATAACAGTCACACTTGTCAATCTAGTATGTACCCAGAGAACATTAGGATACGACTGCATAACTTGCTCCAAAAGTAACAACTTTAAGTCACTAAGAATATTATACATAAATTATGCAGTCCCAAACTGTCCAAACGGGACAATTCGAGAAATCTCATTACAGGGGTAATGACTCTCGAATGGGTCTAAGGGCTATTGAATGCGTACGTATAAGAACTAGAAGGCTAGTATCTATGCTCACTATATGTAATTTCAAGTATTTTTATTTAATTATCATACTATATATATATTGTTCTATATACAAAGCAATTTTCAAAAAAAGTTGAAAAATCTCACCCCCATATGGACAATAATCCAGTGGTCATGCCACTTTTAAAATTAACCAACCCAACATCGATCCACTAATATCCAACAACAACGTCAACAACAAATGTGTATCCCGTACTCCTTCTAATTCATCTACTCAATTAATTGTTTTCATCAATTAAACTAACAATTAAAGTATACAATTATTAATTTATTAATTTACAATGAGGGGCAATCCTACTTTCATAATTAATCATATATTAATTTACTAATTTACAATGAGGGGCAATCATATATTAATTTACTAAAAAAATTAATAATCAATCAATTCGTTTACAAGGGACACTATGCACAAACATGCACATACACGCACACTACACATATATATACACACACGTGCACATACACACACACGTAGCCCCCACCCCCACCCCTACCCCACCACCCACCCACCCATCCCTGCCCCCTCCCCCTCCCCCCACCCTGCCCCACCCCCTTCCCCCACCACACACACACACAAACAACCCCACCCCCTCCCCACCCCCACCACACACACATGCATACACACCTTGCCTCACCCCTTCCCCCACCACACACACACACACCCAGCCCCACCCCCCTCTCCCCCACCCCCACCCACCACACACATGCACACACACATATACACACACACACACACATACACACACATGCACGTATACACACACACACACACACATATATAAATGGAAGAGAGAGAGAAACTAACCTGAAAGAGAGAGAGAGAGAGAGAGAGAGAGAGAGAGAGAGAGAGAGAGAGAGAGAGAGAGGGAGAGAAGCGTAGAGAGAGAGAAAAAAGGAGGGAAGAAATCGATGGGGGGAAAAAAGGAGGGGAAAAAGGTTTTTTACTGGAAAATTTATCACAGATGTGTCATGGTCTTTGACCGTGACAATATTATAAGAATTGTCACAGTAAATGACCGTAACAAGTACTTGTCACGGCCTTGTCACGGTCAATGACCGTGACAAAAAACGTGTGTGTTTTTGTCACCGTCATTGACCGTGACAAGGCTGACGGCTGGAAGGGTGCCAATTTACCCATTTTGGTGTAGTGTACGAAAATCCTACATATTATTGAAAACTGCGACTTGCAATTACATTATTGACAACTCAATATGACTAAACTGTCGACTTAACTGCTCGAAGAGATTTTATACTTCCACTTACTTATGATGCAAACGGTTGTTAAATATTACATTACAGTATCAATGTTTCAAACTATATACTCTTGCCGACACTATATTTTTATATAGTGAGACATCGTTATTTCTTAAAATATATACAACCTACGATGAATTTTACCAATACCACCATCTTGATAGTATGAGATTATTGATATATGACCGAACTTATATAACCAGGCGAGACGTAGAATTTTGTTACATAAGCCTCTGCGATGGTAGTCGATACACACAAAGCTTGTAAAAATGCCTATTAATTAGATGAAATTCCAGTTGTTTCTAAACCTGGCTATGTCAAGTATTTCTTATAAACTAATGTTGTGCAACCTGTAAATAACAAAAGAATGACGTAAAGAAAATCGTCAAAGTTATATAATAGATTTACAAACTCGAACAAATGTATTATCATATCATGCACGATGTAAGTACCACGAGTACTTGAAACTCTAAGAATGTAGGAAATTTCGAGGATGAATTTTTTTTAAGGTGGTTTGAATGTAATACCCTCACTTTTATTTTTATTTAAATTGAACTATTTATGTATCGAAATGATGTTTTACGGACTATTTATTGTTTTCGCGACGCTTACGATCCGTACGTATGTCCTGTAACATGAAAATAGGGTCGACACATTTACTTTCTTATTCGAAATAAATATTTTTCATTAAAACAAATAGTAAAACGAGATTAAATTGGATAATTTTAAAAGTCATTATTGGAATTGAAGTGTGCATAAATTAGTGTAATTCGAAATTACTTTTAATGTGAAAATAACATAGTAATATGTCCTACACGCCCCAATACTAATTTATAGTTGGTCGAAATTTCAAGAAATATAAAATATTATACACGGAAAAAAATATAATTGAGTACCAAAGACGCTCAGTTGAATAATTATCCAAGATGACTATGTCCTGATTGTGCAACTTAGGAATCCTATAAAAAGGGCCTTGTACCCACAACAAAAATCACACCTCTTCTTCTCATTTTAAAACCAACGAAATGGGTTCATTCTCTTCTCTCTCTCTCTCTCTCTGAGAAAACTCAAGAGCAAAAAAAAACAAAACTCTCCTCCTATAACCCCCGAAAACCCTGTTCCTCTACTCAAAATCCCCCAGACCCCGCTGCCTCATCCTCTCCCCTTCCCCAAATGAAATCTTCGACCCTCCTTTTCTCCTCCTCCACCGCTGACAAAAACCCCCTGCCCCTTCTTTTTTTTTTCTCCTTCTTCTTTTTCTATTTTCTTTTGCTGCCATGGAAAGAAGCTTTAAGCTTCCACTACACTAAAACTGTTGGATTGTCATGATTATTGACCATGACAAGTCTGGGGGTGATAACTATTTTTATCATGGTCCTGTTATGGCCTTTGACCTTGACAAGTTTTGTCACGGTCAATGATCGTAACTAGGTCGTGACAAGTCTAAAAAAAATTGTCACGGTCTTTGACCGTGATAATTCTGGGTAGAATTTAAAAAAAATTTGCTGGGCAGTATGGTCCCTGCCACTGCCCAACAGTATATTTTTACCTGTTATAGAAAATTGTACATGTTCAAACAACATATATCCAAATAAAATAGAAAGAATGCACCAAATCATTGCATATTCCATATCCAAATAAAGTAGAAATACAATCCATATCCAAACCAAAATGTAACAATCAAAACAATACAAATATAATCTAAGTGTCCAAATAAAATAGATAGAAATAATGTCAATGCATAGAGTCATCACTAGGTCGGAGGAGGAATGAAGGCCAAACGATATACGCATTGAGACACCCCTTAATATGCGTCACGCCGCATTGTTCGCATAACCAGAATGTGAAATTCTCCTTTTGGGGCATTATATGCATGACGAGCACCTTGGCTTCAATGTCTTGAAGGAGACGTCCATGAACCGACATACCCGGGATGGTTCTCGGGTCCCTTCACCCACTCACTATCGATTGGCCATCATATATGTCGAGTAACAACATGCTCGTCTAGGGCTGTGTTTCGGCCGGATCAGATCGAAAAATGCCTATTCGAAAAAAATTCTGATTTTTTTGGAAATAAAATAACTATTCCGATTTTCGATCCGATTTTTTTGGAAAATTAAAAAAAATTCCGAATTCGGAAAAATCAGAAAATCGGCAAAAATCGAAAATTCACAAAATATATTAAAAATCCAGAAATTTCAGAAATTCCAAAATTTCAAAAAAAATAAATTATGGATTTTCGATTACTCGAAATTCTCATTTTAAAGAAACAATGAAAATGGCTTAACCCAACATGTAAACACATGAGGATTTGGCTCATTTTTTCATTTGTGTAGAAGCTAGGAGGATACTCTCCTTTTATAGAGCATATTTTGGAGTCCTCTCCCTCTCCCAACCGATGTGGGATATGGGAAACTTTCAAAAAATCGGAAAAGAAATCGAAAAATAATTCCAAAAAAATCAGAAATAATTCAGAAAAAAATCAAAAAAATCGGATCGGCATAGTTTCGGAAAAATCGGATCGAAAAAATCAAAAAATTGGAAATTCAGAATTATTTTCGATTTCTGATCCGATTTTTTTTCAGAAAAATCAGAAATTGAAAAATCAGAAATCGGCAAACTAAAATTTCATTCCAAACTCGAAAAAAATCGGATCGAAAATCAGAAAAATTGGAAAGTTCAAAAAAAAAAACACAGCCCTATGCTCGACCACCTATTTATTGACATAGACTGCTCGACGTGAGTCAAGATGGGAACTTGATCATATAGTAATGAGTCCGCGTGTATCGACGATGAAGCAGGGACGTCCACGTCCTCATCAACCTCCTCCGTCTTCTCCGTCCCCTTGTCCTTGCCCAACTCACATTTCATGAAAGTGTACATATCAAGGATCGTCGCCTCTAACCTTGATAGCTTCTCGTCATGCCTGTCCACCTGACGAGCCAACCCGGTGGTGCTCATATCCATTCAGATGATCCTAGACTTCCCCACCCGCGAGCTCACTCCCTAATCCTCCCCTTACGATCAGTGCCGAGCACTCGGCTGAGTGCTTCCGTAGCCAAAGATGCCTCATCGGCATCAGACTGCGACTCATGCACTTCCTTAAGCTTTGCATGAAACAACAAAAAGCACACGTTTAGTTAATTAAGTAAATAAAAAAATTATGACGTAATTAACAAAAAATAAACATTTATAACTTACAATCGTGGCCGCGAGACTCGAGGACACTTCCATGTCCTTTCCCTTCTTCGTCCGGATTTCCATATAGGCATCGAGCCTATGTGGCCTACCCCAGGGCCACTCCCCGTCTCCTGAAATAAAATAATGCAAAATTAGTAAGTAACGCAAAATAAAATAATGCAGAATAATATAAAACTATAATTATAGAAAAATAAAAACTTACCATCCTGTGCTCCACCTCGGTGTAAGACGTCCGCCCGGAGTAGTGCACGTCTGACTTTTTTCCCCATTTTCCCTCCTCGATTGGCGAGATGTCAATTATCTCTCCTCGATCTCATTGTCGATAAACTTTTGCCACTGTGCCAATGCGTTCGGCTCCTTCGTCGAGACAGTGTCACGCAGTCTGAGAATGGAGTCCCAGGTCTTTTCAAAGTACCGAGCCCACAAATTCTTCTTCCACGTCTTATGTTGTTCCCTCAACTTCTCCAACATGGAATCACAGAGTTGTGGGAGCAGGCCGAATTGTTCCTGTTAAATAAATACAAAACAAAAAGAAAGTAAGTGTTAGTTGCTAATAAATATAAATTGAAATTGAAATTGAAATTGAAATATAAATACATTACTTGTAGTGCCGCCCAAATAGCCAACTTGAGCTCATTTGGAACCTCCCTCCAACTAGTGTACCCCGGGCCGATAATCTTCTTCACCAATTTGAGGGATCTAGCCAATAATCCCGTCTTGTTCTCAACAGACGATCCCAATTTGCCCCATTTTGGGAGTCTAGGAGCTGAGGAGCCCTCGTCGCCTCCGCTGCCACCGAGCCTTGAAGAAGACATTTTCTGTAAAAATTGTTGTTATTAGTACAAATACAAATGAAATTTAAGAATACAATGAACTAACAATATTATAACAAAATACTGGCAACTTTGAATTAATGCACTAAACTAATCAAGTACAAATGAATTAAAAGCATTAAACTGTTGTCCGATAATAATAAAACACTAGAATAATACACCCACTGGATATGGACTTTGAATTAATGCTTAAGAATTAAATGTAAATATTACATGCAGTAAACTGATCAAGTAAAAATGAATTGAAAGCATTAAACTGATGTCCGATAATTGGAATACTTATTACAAATCTAAAAATTGTTTCAAATTCGGGTTATTATAAAAAATGGATTGATATTCGGTAGGAGAAACCAAGTCATCCACACTACTGTTTAGATGCTTTGGCGCATGTAGGACGATTGACCATGGCTCGTTGTTGATATACTCCGAGTAAAACACTTGCTTGACCTTTTGAAAAGCACAAATAAACGGCTCATCCCTCACGTGTCCGTTGCTCTTCTATTTGGACAAGTCAACCAAGATTAAATTGGTGCCAGGATCAACTTTACAAGAATTTTTATCCTAAAATCTTACCCAATCACAGTAAAATACAACCTCTTTGAAGCTGACATAGTCCAATTCAAATATATTTTGAATTACAATATAGTAAGTCATTTTAGCTTCAACGAGGTTTTTATTTTTCACGCTCGCTCGAAAGAAAGTAAGAGCCTTGCATGAAATGCCCGAGTTTCATACATTTGTACTTTCCTCGTACACCCTTGCACCGAATACGTAACCTTTCAATCGATACTTTTTGTACTCTTGTGCCATGAACAAGGGTCCAGTGGCTAGACGAGCAAACCTTGATGTCGCATCACCCGTCTTTAAGAGTTGAGAATATAGATAAATTAATTTAGTTAGTTGTAAATTTTTATTGTAATGTAACATTTAATAACAACAATTTTCATTATAATTACCTCTTGTGACAACCACAGCCTAAATTCGCTGTATGATTGTGCCACTGTTTTTCGTCTTTTATTGTTCTCATGGGCTTCATATTTTCTGCATAAAATTAATGTGACAAACGTATTAAAAAATTAATCATGTATAAAATAATCTAAAATAATGTAAAACTTAAAATAATTTAAACTTACTTTTTCCATTCTTAGACATCTTCATGTGTGTCAAATAGATAACGAGCTACTTGTTCATATTGCAAACTCGTTAAAGGGTGAGTGGTCCTATCCCATTCAAGACCGCATATTTCTGTAATATACTTAACAGCTCGTGCACATTGTTCCAATTTGAGGAAAATTCAGGAGCATATCCCCATAGTTCTCCAAGTACATGATGTAGATTCGCAAGTGAGAGTGTTATTTCAATTGATAATTGAAATGACACTTAACATCGCATCATCTAGTACGTACCCAGAGAACATTAAGATATGACTGCAGAATTTCCTTCAAAAGTAACAAGTTTAAGTCACTAAGAATATTATTATACAAAAACTATGCAGTCCCAAACTGTCCAAACGGGACAATTCGAGAGATCTCATTACAAGGGTAATGACTCTAGAACGGGTCTAAGGGTTATTGAAACGCATAAGAATTAGAAGGCTAGTATCTATGCGCACTATATGTAATTTCAAGTATGTTTCATTTAATTATCATAAGTACGTGGTTAAGCCACTCTTGAACGGGTTGTGACACAAAATATTTTTAGAAAATTCCCCCTCCTCCCATTTGAACAATAATCAAGTGGTCGTGCCACTTCCAAAATTAACCAACCCAACAAATTAAGACAATATAATTATTTAACGATTTATTAGTGTGAATTAAATTAAGGATTTAAAAAAAAATAAACAACCAACTTTCATATCCAACCGCATCCGTCCAATATAATTCAACAGCAACAACAAACCAAATCCTGTACTCTTTCAAATTCATCTACTCAATTAATTCATTTCTAACAACATAAGAAATTAAATACATATGACTAATTATCTTAAAACCCTAAATAATAACACCCAATTAACATTAACAATTTCTAATCAATTTTAAACCTAAATAAGAATACACAAACAATATTTATAATGTCAAATTAATTTTATTCTCTAAACAATAAGATTCAAATCAATACCTATTAGGAGCATATATTTTTCTAAACAATACCTATTAATTTCAATATTAACAATACCTATTAGGTTTGTGTGGTAAAATCAATACCTATTAAGAGCATATATTTTTCTATAATTTATGTTAATAATTTAATAAATTTGTAATTATAACACACACACCCCTACACCTACCACTACCCCCTGCCCCCCCCCCCCCCCCACACCTACACACACTACCCCCACCCCCTGCCACCCCACCGCCCTCACCGCCCCCACCCCCACCTGCACACACACACGCACGTACACCCACCTACACACACATATACAAATAGGAGCGAGAGAGAGAGAGAGAGAATTTGGGGGGAAATAAATCGTTGGGAAAAAAAGAGGCGGAAGGGTTTTTTTACTCGAAAAGTAATTAAGGACGTGTCACGGTCTTTGACCGTGACAACTTTGTAATGTTGTCACGATCAAAGACGGTGACAAGCAGTTGTCACTTACTTATCACGGTCAACGACCGTGGTAAGGCTGGCCGATTGAAAGGTGATAATTTGGCCTTTTGGTGTAGTGTTCTGTGTACGTGTGGGGGGGGGGGGGGGGGGGGGTTGAACAACCAATCACCACCCCTACCATGGTGATGGCCGACGGTGGGCAGAAATCCTAAAGCAGGGGGGGTGTTTTGTTTAAAAAATTCATTTTGTTCTTTTTATTGCATATATATGTGTGTGTGTGTATATATATATGTGCACACATAATAATATACGTTTTTACCCCAAGAATCAATAGTCCCAAATCATCTCGATGGATTATTGATTTAGTTTAATGGAATTTCATCACGACTCGGTTTGACTTTCGGGTAAATAATTTCAATTGGATATTGGTATATTGTCATTTTTATTCTAAGCACCCGTATATATCGGTTACGTATACAATGTCGTAAACATGAATCCCCAAACACGTACGAGTAATCATATATTTTTTTCTAAGTGTGTATTTGACCTAGTGTCATTTTCTTTTTAAAATATTTTTAAACGAGTTATGATACCAAACAACTCGAGGTTATGTTGTCGTTATAACCCGAGACTGTATTACGAGTCATAGTTAGTAAAATTGTGATAATGCAGGAGTTGGACTGTTTATTTTGTTCTATTGACTAATTTTGGAAGTGGCATAACCACCGTATTATTGTCCTAATAAGGGTAGAATTTTTTATTTTGTTCTAATTTTATTTTGTGTCACGAACAATAAATTATTGTATTAATATACTCGAGTATTATAAATGAAAAAAACATAAATATAAACTTTTTAAAAGAATCAAAAGTAATATTTTAAATCATATATACGATTTAGTTAAAAGAGTTGATTTTAGAATAACTCAATTTTTTAATATCTTTTACCTCGTACATCGGAACATCTTTGGTAAACCATCTTTTCATTCATATCAAAACGTAGAGTTTGTTTAAAATCAGTTAAACTCATATATTTGACCGAGTTAATATTTTGGTAAAATGATTATTTATTCAAATTAAAAACATACTCCATACAATATGATCATTTGATTCTACCTAAAGAATATTTTTCAGAAAACTCTTATTATTTCAATACCAAGATACTTGTTATTTATTTATTTTCATCAATAAAAGGACAGTGTTATTTCAGTAGTGTAATTACTGAAATTGTCTGTGTATGATTTTACAAATAAAAACAAGTTATAGCCCGATTTTTTGTGTTAAACAATCCACATAATTTTGGACTCGTACTAGTACTATTATCAATTAATGTAACATGTTTATATTTTTTCGATTCATAAACTAGACACCGTAGTTCAGCATTATATACGGGATTTATATATTAATGATTGTCATAAAATAAGTTTTATTCGTATTTACCGGATGACGTAAGTATCATAAACTTCAAACCATTCATGCCAAACACTTATATGACCAATATCATTTAAACCCTCCAGCACAAATGACTACGGAAACTGGAACGTAACAATGAAAGATCCATGAATAACAACGTAAAGCTCGAAAAACATCGGTAGGTTTTTCTACCTTTTCAATAGTAAACTTTGTGTATTTGGCATACTGCTATTGGTATCATATGATAACTCCTATTTACTTTTAGTATGTGCATGCTATCATACTGTTATACTCCATATTTTGTTACATACCATCGGTATTTGAATTTGACTATGGATCAATTTAACCCTTCTCACCTAATAATTGATATCATGTTCTCTATTGATTCAGTTCACCCCTGCACTTTTGTGCAATTATCTACTTATGAACACCTTTGTGCCGTTATTTACTTTATGAGCACTTTTGTGCCATTATTTACCTTCTGAGCACTTTTGTGCCATTATTTACTTTATGAGCACTTATGTGCCATTATTTATATTATGAGCATCAGTATTAACTAGGGAGTAGACTGACGTGTTATCCCGTGAAACTTTCTGCTTGACCTAATGGTCTCAGATGATTAAGAGCCTTGATTATTGCTACATACATACGAGTGCCATTTAGCTAATGTGCCTATCCGGTTACTTTTCCCCAAAGGTTTTGGGCTGATTATTATTATTATTTGGTTTTACTGATGGCTTAATTATATCTATACCCCCTTAGTGGGCTGGTAAGTATGGGATTATCAGTTCAAAGATCCTTGTCTTTATTATACGATCCTTAATGTTGTTACCAGTAACTAATGTTCCATTACATTTTATACAACACTAAATTTTCTTTATATGACCCTTAGTGAATTAGTAAGTATGGAATTATCAGTTTAACTTTCTTTATATGACCCTTAACGAGCTGGTAAGTATGGGATTATCAGTTCAGACTCCTTGATTTTATTTAAAAGTTATTATGAAAAAACATTTGCTTCTGCTTCGTTTGATAAACACTTAATTCCATATACATTCCAAACTCTCTTCATATTTATACTTGTTACAGAACAGGTAGAACCTATTCAGCAATTTTGTTGATTCGTTTCCTTCCAGTTATTTTGCACATGTACCAATAGGAAATAACAAATACTCCCGGAATCATAATGCAGTAGTTTGAGATATGCAGCGAAATCATAGAAGAATAATCTTTTAAACTACAGTGTAAGACAACTTAACTATTATAAATTCTTGGTTAGCTTAGTATGCATAACTCAATTATCATTTGAAATTATTTTAAAATATTTTACCCTCGAGAAATCAGGGTGTGACAATTCATCACATAAAATTATTGAAAAATCATATGAGGATCTAATGAAGCAATCATAACATACTTGGAATGTTTTTAAGAGATAAACTTCTGAACAAATTACAAGGAATCGGTTGTGTCTTAGAGCCTCGATTGATTCAGTTTAGTATCTCACACTCCATGGCTTGGCTTTACAAGGTCATGATGAAGAAAAGGAATCTAATAATCATAGCAATTTTCTTAAAATGCTAAACATTTTGGTAGATTATAATAAAGATGTTGCAAATTTTGCGTTGGGTAATGCTCCTAAAAATGCCCAATACATATCAACCCAAGTCCAAAAGGATATTTTACTTGTTTACGGAATGAAAATTAGAAAAGTGATCCGTGAGGAAATTAGTGATGTCAAATTTCGTATCCTTATTGATCAAGCTCAATATCTGTCGAAAAAGGAGCAAATGGCTATGGTTTTGAGATTTTTTGATGAAGATGGTTTCATTTGAGAGCATTTTTTCAGTATTGCACATGTTCCAGACACGAGGTCATTAACTCTAAAGAATGAAATATTTTCCAATCTTTCTCATCACAATCTTGATATTAAGAACATTCGAGGTCAATGATATGACATGTAAGTAATATGTGGGTCAAATGGAATGGGTTAAAAGCCTTAGTTTCTAATGAATGTTCGTAGGCTTATTATATTCACTGTTTTTCTCATCGCTTATAGCTAGCCCTAGTTACAACATCTGGACGGGTTATCCCCATTCATCAAATTTTTTCCAAAATTGAGTTTCATCATAAATATTGTGAGCTCTTCTTGTAAACGTAATGATGAACTGAAAAGTCATGCATCTGATATTGCTTATTTAGTTTCCATTGAAGAACTTGAGATAGTGACGGGAATGAATCAAATTGGTACTTTACAAAAGGTTGGAGACACATGATATAGTTCTCAATTGAGATCTATATCTAGCTTAATAAATATGTTTAATGTAACTTGTCAAGTTTTATTAAATCTCATCGAAGATGGAAATTGGGAGCAAAATGGAGATGCTGATACAACTTATAGTTATATGATTATTTTAAGTTTGTTTTCAATTTTACATCTTATGAAATAAATTTTGGAAATCACTGATATGCTTTCTCAGTTTTTGTAACGAAAGTATCAAGATCTTTTGAACATTACGCATTTGGTGAAGACCATAAAAAAACTCATCCAAAAGTTAAGGGATATTAGATTTGACACTTTTATTATGAAGGTTAAGTCTTTTTATGGAAGACATACGGTTGATGTCCCAGGTAACAATGCTTTGTATGTTGACAAATATGTCCGAGCAAGACTCGATCTGTTTACTATTATTAAACATTATCGTATCAATATTTATACTGCTGCAATAAACTCTCAGTTGTAGGGGCTAAATATCAGATTTAGTGACCATGCCATGGAGCTATTGGTTCTTAGTTCTGCGTTGGATCCTCAAAATGGAAATACATCTTTTAGTATTAACACCCAAGACTTCATGGAGCATGAGAGAGATGATTTGAGGGTACAATTGGAACATTGCGAGTCTGACTTCATCCAACATCCAGAATTTTAAGAACTGTGCACAATTTTGAATCTATGCGAGTGGTTAATGAAAAATAAGAAAGTCGACAATATATCCACTAATTGATAGATTGATCAGACTTATTCTAACTCTTCTCGTTTCTACCGCAACCACGAAACGTGCATTTTTGGTTATGAATCACATCAAATCTGATCTTTGGAACAAAATGGAGAACGAATATCTTGCAAATTCTCTTTGGGTCTGCATTGAAAGAGAAATCTCAAGACAGTTTAGTACGAATAAGATTATAGATGGATTTCGTGATTTGAAAACATGCCGCGCGCAATTCTGATAAAGTTTTTATATTTGTTTTAATAAAGATTTGGTTTGTTTTTCAAAAAGTTTATACTTTTTGTTGATACATATATTTATTTTAATATATATATATATATATTGCTAAGTTTTTTTTAATAAACTCCCCCCCCCCCAAGATTAAGTCCTACTTCTGTCCCTGCACACATTAATAGTTTTCTTACTATATGTTACAATTTTATATTTTATATAAACAAACTCGTGGGTAATTGAGATGGTATATAAATATGCTAACATCATTACGTGATTGATAAGTGAATAAATCTCGAACAACGTGATACACTAATGATTTTTATAATTATTTATCCCAATTGATGTAAGTCTTCAATGTTATTATATATACATCCAAGGCAAAATCAAAGATGCCACCAAATATAAACCTACAAGTATAATACAAAATTGTATTAAGTATTAAAGTTAATTTAATTTATACACACTTTAAATATTTAGAAAACATAAACCAACACGAGTATAACTTAAGCTTGACATCTTTAAAAAGGTGATTTGAGGTTAGGCCCTTATTAATTTTTTAACCCCATCAATTTTTATTTCTTCGGATTTGGCCCCAAAAATGACTTTTAGTAGTAAAAAAATGTCAAAAAAGTATTACCAAGTATTTTTGCTAGACTTTTTAATAACCTAAAGTAACCCATGCCCAATATTTTATTATTTTTTTCGTGCAAACTGTAATAATATGAAACCTTAAGAATTAGATCATCACTATGGGATTTCCTTCTATATTTGATTTACTCTAGTATTAATGGTAATTGTCGGAAATTTGTGCGTGAAATTGGAGATTTAAGGAATCTGTCTAGATCGAATCAACATAAAAGTCGTTCGAACAAGATTTTTGTTTCGTTCGAATGAAAAGGCCAGTTCGTTTGAAGTGGATATCGAACGACAATCCAACGACCCTCATCTGCATCAGACTCCAACCTCGTTAGAACATCGTTCGATGGGAGATCGATCGAGATTGAGATCTCATTCGAACAAGGTCTTATTCTCATCTGAATGACCTGTTTAGAAAATTTTAGATCGAGATTCCCTTGTGTGCTGTCGCATTTTGGACCGTTAGATTGATGATGCGTTGACTCTTGGTGAGTCCAGATGACCTAAAATTGAGATTTTAGAGCTGGGGTGAGTTTTTATAGGGTTATATTTGTAATACCCCGTATTTTTATGCTATATTAATTTGGGGATTTATTAAATTTAATGAGAATGTTTATTTAATAAAAATCCGGAAATTAATTATGTTATAATTATTAACGTGACGAGAGTTAGTAATTATGGAAAATTTATTGAATATTACTTATGAGCAAAGTAAGATATATTATATTGGTCATATGGAATGTCATGAGTGAATTAAATGACTATTTCAGAAATTTAAGTCGGGACGTGCCCGTGTCACGTCGGGACTAATTTTGTTATATAAAAAGTGAATATTTTATAAGTTGTTCGTATGGTCGTTTTGAGTGCGCCAACGCGTCCGGAAGGGTCGAGATAGTCAGAAAAGTGTACCCGGGGGTTTAGTTTGGGTCTCGGGGCATTTTTAGGCCTAATTAGTACCCCGAGAGGGCATTTTAGTCATTTTACATAATTGAGTAATTAAACCCACGAATTTCAGCAACCTATATCAGCCATTAGGTTAGCCTTTTAGGGTTAGAATATTCAGAAATCAAGTGACGGCCATTGGAGAAGAGAGGAGAGAGCTCCAAGGCAATTCAAGGCCAAAAAGCCATCGGATTTCACCGCCACCACCACCACCGCGTAGATCGCGAGACAAGGAACGCAGCCATACCAAAATCATCCATGAATCTGCATACCAAAAATCCCAGGCAAGTATTTGACTTGCGTATTTTCGTTAATGCAATCTTCATATTAGTCTAGGATTGTTTAGAGATGGAAACTATGGAAGAAAACTCAAATTGTGTTAGGATAATGCATGTAGTTTTGATTCTATGGAAATTCTGGAACCTTTGCCATGTAGAGGAATATAAACCACGAAATTTTGATGATATATTAGAAGAAATTTATGGTAAAAACATATTAGAACCTCGATTAAGGAAAACTCTAGGGTTCTTGATGATTAGATGGGATTTTGAGTTAATTATCCATGTTTAATGATAATTATACACATGCTTTACGTTATAAACACCTGGTATAATGTTATAATGATGATAATAGGATTTTTGGGACGATTGGAATGGAAAAACATAGTTTTGGATGTAGAAGTTTAGTGAAACCCGTAACTGCATTCTGCAGAATTTTGCCCAGACCTGCTTGATCGATCGATCGAGCCCCAAGCTTCAATCGATCGACCCCTCCTGGCAGACTCCTTATTCCCTCGTTAAATGCGTTAAATCCATATTGTCGTGATATAATTCTTGGGCATTCTTGATATATTGATTTGGGAGACATTGAGGACCAGTAGGGTATATGAATAAATATTGGAACCTTTAATCTTCAACGAGAATGGTATTTATGGGATATTTACTTTAGGTTGGTAGATTTATGAATTTAAAGGGTGAGGTGCGTAAGAGAGTTACGTTGGAATCTAATAAAGACACTTACTGAAATTCAGATTTGTGAGGATATAGCCCATGAGTGTTAAGTAATAAGTGAGAAAACCCTTCGAGTTAAGGTTAGGAATGAAACCTTATACGTAATTCTATAAATGTGAAATTAAGGATAATTGGTATAATTATGGGTGATGAGAAGAACCTATTTCAATATGATAAAGGGATATATTTATATGATTGTGTGTACATATATTATATGCATGTGAAAAACATACCGCGCTACTTGCTATCCTTGAGGTTACCGCGCTGGGACAGTCTTATCTCGATGGGACCTTTATGGGGGATATTGACTTGTACCCTAGAAGATAGATATCCTTGGTACAGGCTATCGAATCGATAGTTCAGACGGTCCTAAGAGACGCGAGTATGTGCCATCCTCTTAGAGACTTGGAATCTATGCTTCGCCTCGATATTGTTTGTGCATGTGTTAATACAATTCGAGAGTGATTCCGAATTTGTATTCCCCTTGATTTGAGTGGTATGGGGTTTGGATAGTGGAAGTATGCACGCACCATAGTTTTATTCGGGGTGCTGTTATATATATATATATTATACGAGTAGTTAATATATATATGAGATTATGATATTTGAAACTGCCTACTAAGATTTGATAAGTAGGACATGGTTGTTGGCTCATATTATAAATACTTGTTTTGAGAAAGCATAATATGTCACTGAAAACTTTATTGTTTTTATAAAGTTAAAAATAGAGAACTTTGGTTACAAATTGGAACATCTTTTTAAAGTGGAATTAGTAAATTGTAAATCTTACGAGTAATTTAAGATATGTTATATCTTTTAGAAAGACTAGTGCGATAATTGATAAAACAAACCGTTGGGAAGATTAGTGCGATAGGTGTGCACATTAGAAGAGAGGTGAGTATTTCTCAAGAGAGTGACGCACTAATATGTTGTTGCATTGGCCTGTATCAATTTAAATACTTGCTAAACGTATTTTAAATCAAACACACTTTCGGGCTCTGACCCGTTTCTTTTTCTCTCTCTCTCTTGTATATATACGTATATATTTCAGGTGCCCAGCCACAGGGGCGTCTTGCTTAGGATCCTTTGAGAGGAACGGGCTGCAGCTTAGGTGGGAGTTGCAGGTCACTTGCGTAGACGGCTTCCTTTATTGACTCCACTTATAGTATTCTCAATTATTGGGCATGTGTCGCCCTTCCCATTATTTCATTTGTTGTTGGGACATTTATATTTCAGTTATTTCCAGTATTGTTCTATGGGATTTATTCAGGATGGATTTGTAATTTTTGTTTCATATGTTGACATTCGATTGACGAATGTATTATGTTATTTGGTTTATTGTGGTGTGATTATTAATTGTAGAAATGTTGTTATTAAGTAAATAAATCTTTTCTTTAATTAAAATTTGGAAAGTTTGTATGAAAATGTTTTTGACACTTAGCTTAATTATTTAGGGTGATAAATTGGAAAATTTATTTTTATCGACGGTGATGCTGAGAATGAACCAACTGTTTACCTTGATTTAATTTAATAAAGGAGTGATCGCCCGGTATTTAATTAGGCGGGGTGTCACAGGTGGTATCAGAGCATCAGGTTCTAGTGTCCATAGGATCTGTACGACTTATTTCGCTTTCAGCTTAACGTTATTGCTATAGAGCCCTATTTTTAGGATTTTTGTATTCCTGCTTTTACGTTAAAGTCTTCAGCTATTTGAGATTTGATGATAACTGTAGACTAATAAACTTGTTCACGTTTCAGATGCCTCCGAGACGTGCTCCGAAAGATAGGCGTGCCCAAGCCGAGCAGCCAGCAGCTCCGGCACCAGGCACAATGAATGCGAACGAAGTAGTCGCCATTGTTGCTCAGGCGGTGAATGTCGCGATAGCGGTGATTCAGCAGGCTCCACCCCAGGTTCAGGCAGTGGCGCCAGTACCAGCACAGCTTCCATCCGCATGGGAGAGGGTTCGGGATGCTTTTCAGAAAGCGCATCCCCCTGAGTTTTCTGGTAGCTCCGATATTGTTACAGTCAGCCAATGGAAGAAAGACATCCAACGGCACCTCCGTATGTATGAGTGCACTGACGTGCAAAAGCAGTTATTGGCTTCCTTTAAGCTGGTGGGAGCCGTATTACAGTGGTGGGAGTCCACTACTACTTTGGAGGAGAGGGACACGATCCCTATTCAGTTGTTCTGGGAGCGGTTTGACCGCAAGTATTTTCCACCCGCAGTGCAGACTGAAATGAGGCGGAAATTACAAAATCTGAAGCAGGAGAACCTTACTGTAGCTGAGTATGAGGAGGAGTTCACGAGACTTCTCACAATTGTGCCAGATGAGGCACCTACTGAGAGCAAGAAGATTTTGCTGTTTGTCGACGGGTTAGCTTGGAGGATCCGTCAGCACCTTATTGGGAATCTATCCCTGAGTACTTTCACTGATGTACTCAATGCAGCGTTACTACATTGCCAGGATCACCGCTTCCATCTTCAGGGAAGCAAGAGAGCAGGAGAGTCCAGCCAGCAGGGCAGGACCGGGGGTAATAGTGCCAGTGGGGCACCATCTCATGGACAGACTCGTCAGCACGAGCAGAGTTCCCATCAGGGGGACCCTGCTAAGCGATTCCGTTCAGGTGATTCTAGGCAGGGATTCGGGGATTTCAGGCAGGGCCATCAGGGTCAGCCTAATCAGCAGGGCCAGCAGGGCCAACACCGACCACAGGGCCAACAGCAGGGCCAGCAAGGCCAACAACGTGCACATTAGGGCCAACAGGGCCAGTGGCGTGGAGGTAACGGCCAGCAGGGCCGTGGACAGCAGGGTCAGAGGGGCGGTAACTTCAAAGGCCGATGCTTTGGGTGCGACAAACATGGCCATAGGCACCAGGATTGCCCAGAGGGCGATAGGGCCCCACAGCAGCAGGGAGCCCGTAATGAGCCGCAGAGACCGCTTTTTCCACCTGCCCTCCCAGCTCCAGCCCATGTGCCAGCCCTACCAGCCATTCCAGCAGCTCCAGTGCAGCAGGGGCAATTGCAGTATGGACGTGTCTATAACGTCCACCAGGCAGCAGCTCCACAGGCACCACCCGCGATTGAGGGTATGTTTCCTATCCATGGTACTATGGGTCGGGTTTTGTTTGATACGGGGGCAACACATTGTTTTATAGCTACGCATTTTGCGAAGGCCTTAGGGTTGTTAGCCACAGCAGAGAGCACCGTGACGTGCGTCGACTCACCCCTGGGGAGTGGGTCACTTATTTTCTTTATATGCCGGGGAGTGGGGGTAGAGATTGGTAGCTTGGTATTACCTGCAGACATGTTAGTTCTAGACATGCATGCGCATGATGTGATTATTGGTATGGATTGGCTCGCAGCTTATAGAGCCATGATTGATTGCTTCGGTGGGAGCATTGTTTTTGCCATTCCGGGGCAAGAGATGTTTGTAGTGGCGATGCCTCGCCCAGAGGGAGGTTCGACCGCTCATTTGTATTACATAGAGGAGGATACCTCTAAGGAGGTTGTGATTCCCTTAGATTCGATCCCTATTGTCAGGGAGTATTCCGATGTGTTTCAGGAGATACCAGGCCTACCGCCCAGTCGTGAGATAGACTTTGTTATAGATTTATTGCCAGATACGAGACCTATAGCACGCGCACCGTACCGTATGGCTCCGGCAGAGATGCGAGAGCTACGGGATCAGATAGAGCAGCTGTTAGGTCAGGGCTTCATTCGTAGGAGTACCTCACCTTGGGGCGCTCCAGTCTTGTTTGTGAAGAAAAGAGATGGTTCACTGAGATTGTGTGTGGACTACCGGGAATTGAACAAGGTCACGATACGGAATAAGTATCCGTTGCCTCGAATCGATGATCTGTTCGACCAGTTGAGGGGAACAACTTTCTTTTCGAAGATAGATCTGAGGTCGGGGTACCATCAGTTACGTATTAGAGAGCAGGATGTTTCAAAGACTGCCTTCTTGTCGAGATATGAATATAATGAGATCCCCTTACAAATAAAACAAGTCTCCCCTTTTATATTAAGTTACAATTACTAATAAAAGAAAAAGAAAAATTAAAATAAAAAAGGAATAGTTACAATTACTAATAAAAGAAAAAGAAAAAGAAAATAAAAAAAGAAAGGAAAGTAGGAGGAAACAGGTAATGTCGTCCAAAACAGGGGACCGGTCGACTGGGGGTGGTGGTTGGTCGACCGGTGAGAGGAAACCAAGCCTACTGTCTCTCGCACAAGCCAAAAACTAAAAATCCGATCGACCGCGGGTTGTCCACCTGTCGATCGATCGCGCCCACTTCGCAGCACTTGCTGCTAATGCCGAGACCTTGCCATAAATGGCCAACATCAAAGTCCCATATTTGCAAAGCCACGAAACCAAGTCGTTGCTACTTTGTGGATCGGACCTACAGCCATGGCAAAACCAAGACTCGTAGCTATGGCCAAGCTCCATCTCGACGACCCAACATCCAATGTAAGCCGGAGCAACCATTGGGGTCAAGGACCTGCTGTGAAAATGAGTATAAGACGAGACCAATTTCGAGCTCCATTAATGGTCAAAGGCATGGAAATGTCAAAATGGGTCCGTACGCGACCCAGGCGTTAATTTCGGACGATGGTCCTCAATTTGGGATGAAACCAATACCCGAGAACAAACTCGAGATAAAAAAAAATCGCCCATGGAAGCTCCTGCAAAATGAAAGAGTAACGGACATAGATGGAATTAAATAGATTGTTAATATATTAATAAAATAATAGTAAATAAAGTCTTATATTTCTTCCCCGATTAAAAGTCCGTGTTTCCTTCGTTTGGACTCCGATTGGGGCATCGTTCACTGCCACGCGAACCTTGACCTGAGGGATACAACTTTCATGTATACTTCGAGCAAAAATCCTGAAGTGTGAAATTACAAAAATGCCCCTGAGCGTGCGAATCGTGACAGAACTTTACCGGAACGCGCCCAAACTTCATACTAAGCACTTTAATACCTATAAAAGCTCAATTATACCTCAAATAATATGTTAGGATGTAAAACGGAGGTTGTCTTATTAATGAGCATAATTATAGACATTAAAATACCCGAGGGGCTAAAATGCATAAGTTTCGAGGGTATAAAGTACAAGATTCGATACGAATCATGTAGTTTAATTTGTAGCTTTGTGAAGGGCCTGCTCAAAATACAATTTAGGGCCCTAGGGAAAAAAATATGAATTGTTTCTTTTATGTCATTCAATAAATTATATTATATTATAGCATTAATGATGTATAAAAAATCATGTTGTTAACACTATGTACTTTTGAGATGCAAAATTAGTACACTAAATCAAAATAGATGATAAAAATATTAGTAAAACAAGAATTTTAATAAAACCATAAAGATAAAAAAACATCAAAAGCATAAAATATAAATTTTGAAATGTGAGAAATGGTATCTTTAACTATGTCAAATTTTACAGAGTAAACATAATAATCTGGGTTGGAATATCAGAGTCTGACTTTTATTGATTCACGAGTGTACAATTTATATACAAAGCGTAGTTGATTCCTATAATTTATCTTAGAATGGTGGGATCCTAACTGTTACATATTGATTGAGTTACAACAGAAATAACAAGTTTCCAATGTATATATGTTTCATAGCTCTAATACATCCCCCTCAAGCTAGCGTGTGAATGTTACAAACACCCAACTTGAAAATCAACGTGCCAAATTGGGATGCACCAAGAGGCTTTATAAGAACATTGGCTAATTTTTTGTTCGAGGGAATAAAAGTTGCACGAATGAGACCATCTTGAAGTTTATCATGAACAATATGGCAATCAATTTCAATATATTTTGTACACTCATGAAAGATCGAGTTGGCAGCAATGTGAAGATCGATTTTATTATCACAATAGAGATTGGTAGGTTTATGAACCACACCAAGGTATTTGAGAAGATAAAACAACCGAGTGACTTAGCAACATATACTAGTAATGGTGCAATACTCGGCCTCTACCGAAGAATGAGAAACAATAGTTTGCTTCTTAGATTTCAAAAAATAGGAGAAGATCCAAATAGAATGCAATAACCAGTAATAAAATGAAGAGAATCGGGACAATTGGCCCAATTTACATCACAAAAAGCATGTAATTGTAGATCACTGGTTGATGAAAGTAAAATTCCTTAACCTGGAGTGTGCTTGAGATAGCGAAGTATGCGAATGACTGCATTTTGATGAGGTTAACGAGGCTTGTCAAGGAATTGATTAAACATATGAACATAATAAGCACTACACCATTTGACTCGGATTGTCACGGACTCACGGTCCTTAACCGTGATAAAAAAGCGTTGTCACGGTCTACAAGTCTGGGCATGACAGCTTCCTATGTCACAGTCCTTGACCATGACAACACCCCTTTATCAGGGTCCATTTTACACTGAGAATATCACCCACAAACTAGGGTGGATCGTGACAACACCATAGTTGTGATGGTCCGTAATGACGAGAGAATTGGCGACAACAAATGGTGAGATAAATGAGGCGCTCAACTAAACGACGATAGCAAGATTGGTCCAAGTATAGATTTCTATCATAATTGTTTAACTTTGAATGTTGCTCCATTGGAAAGAAAAAGGGTGCGAGCCAAGAGGACCAGATTCTTTAAGAATCTCAAGGGCATATTTTCGCTGACATAAGAAGATGCCACGATTGGATCGTACTACTTTAATGCCAAGAAATTATTTAAGAAGACCAAGATCTCGGATGGTGAAATTTCTATGTAGAGATTATTTTATTTCCTTAATGGCATAAAGGTAATTACCAACAACAATGATATCAGCATATACCAAAATAGTAGTGATAGAGGTGGCGGTATGCTTTGTAAATGATGAGTAATTGACCTTTGATTGATAAACATACGTTGTCAATAATGCCATGGAGAGCTTAGTAACCCATTGACGATAGGCATGTTTAAGTCCGTATAAATATTTTTGGATGCGACATACTAAATTCTTAGTCCCATTCCGAAAAAACCCCGGAGGAAGTTGCATATAAACTTCCTCATCTAAGTCACCAAGAAGAAAGGTATTATTAACACCAAGTTGATGTAAATGCCAATTATGAGTGGATACAATGACAAACAAACAATGAACAATGACAAGTTTTTCCACAGGAGCAAACGTTTGTTGATAATCTAGGCTAAATTTCTTATTGTAGCCTTTAGCAACCAAACGAGCTTTGTAACACTCGCGGCTTCCATCAGATTTATATGTTAAGATAAAGGAAAAGGAGATGGTTTTTCCAGGGGCAGGGTCTACTGATGGGTCGTCATTTGGTAAGAGATGTTTCAGGAGGGAATGGGACTGGGAGGGCGGGGCTACCTGAAGATAGGTTTTATGGGAGCTAGAGGAAAACTGACGCCATTGATGTTCCTCCTGTTAGGTTGGTCATATGATTTCTTTTATTCATTTGTTATTTTGAATTTTGAAAATATCTTCTTTACTTATCTTAGTTGATAAATTGTTCTCCATGTCCATATAGTGTTGTTATTCAATTTTTACCATAAAGTCTTGAAGATGTTTGAGAAATCTATAACAAGCACCCAAGTACCAGCAAAATTACTAATTATTTTCAATTTTGTTATAAGATAGCAGTCTTCTTAGTTTTTATTCGGTATGCTCTGTGCTAATTTGTTTTGCTTATGTCTTGATTTCTTATATTTAATGATGACACTCAAATGCATTGCTTTTATTGGTGGGAAACTCACGTGGATTTTTCTCTTTTCAGAAGAAAAGACTAGCCCAGTAGAGAATAAAAATTCCTTCGAATCTGCCTCCATGAACACCCAACCAGGACAAAGAAGAGCAACTGCTGTGCCTGGAGGTGGGTTTCCTGCAAGTCCTTTCTCATCTATGGCCAGCCTACTTAATGTACATTACTCTCTGTCTTTGCTTGTGATGTAGGTGAATGTATGATGTTTATCGTTTCTTTTTAAAATGGGTAATTACTGATTAATCACTTAACCTTCGATAATAAAATTGTAATTTTCTTTCCACAATTCCTAAAAGTAAGGGTTATATTTTTAAGTAGTTTTATTATTTTATGCAATAGAAGCTAGAAAAATCTCAACTGATTTTAATCTAACGAGGGGAAAGATAATGGATCATTTTCTTATGAAAAATATTCATAGATATGTCACCGAAGCTTAAATCTATTAGCCTCATGCGCTGATGTTTGCTTTGGGAGATGTAGATTAGAAGGGGGTGGTTAAGAACCTTTATGACCAAATATACCAGTTAAATCTTTTTCTGACTAGTATAGAAAGGCCCTCGAGAGGCTACCAATGCATAATCTGTTATCTGATAATCAAAATACGATTCATGTATTCTTTGGGGTTGGGGTTACAAGGGGATTTTGATGTGCGCAGGGTTTTCCCCCTTGGGGCGAGCTTAGCTTGAAGAGGGAGAGGGAGAAAGAAGAATTATCTTTTATTTTAGTTTTTGTCTTTACTGTGTAACAATTGTTATTTCCTAGTTTATCTTTATTCCTTTTATTTCATCCCCACGTTAAGGATTGCTCTCTAGATTGGTATAAGTAAGGGCCTAGCCCTCCTATTATTATCATTCAATTATTAATTAGAATTTAAGAGAGTTGGGTTATTTTGTGTGCTCATATCATAACAAGTTATACTTGTTGGTCCTGGCCTTAACATATTTGCCAGCTCTACGTCCTCCTTGGTGTGGAGATTCTTGTGTAGAAACTAATGTTGGAATCTCATGGTTGTGTCAGAATTCTTGAAGTTGGACTTTTATAGTGATGTTTGATTTTTTAAGTTTTAGTGTTTGTTTTGATTCAACTCGTGGTAACTAAGCTCTCAAAAATTAAAGTAACCAAGAAATTTTAAAACTTTGAGTTTCGTTATTGAAGTGTATTAAAATTAATCACCCATATGCTCCTTTTGAACTATATTGTCGCCTCAACGATTCTTCTGCTCCAAAATTAAATTGATTATATAACTTTATCTTAATTTTATTGGTGCTATGGTACAGGACCTGTGTTAAGGAATTAGCTGAGCAAATAGAAAAAGATCCTTCCTTTAACTAGACGGCAGAACAACTCCAAAAGACTTTTCAAGGTGCCCCAATGGAGGAGGGTATCCCATAGTTTGATACTCAATAGTACTATTCCACTATGCAACAGGTTATGCAAAATCCTCAATTTATGACCATGGCTGAGCACCTCGGTAGTGCGTTAATGCAGGTATTTCTGGGTTATTGGTTTGTCTAATGTGTTTTATATCTTTGGTTACGGAAATAATGGCACCTGGTAAGTGATTTATTTCACATATATTCTTAGGATCCTTCAATGTCCCAGATGCTCGAAATTTTATCTAATCCAACGCAGAAAGACCATCTTGAAGAACGCATGGCACGAATTAAAGAAGATCCATCATTGAAACCTATTTTGGAAGAGATAGAAACTAGAGGTCCAGCTGCAATGATGAGGTCATATAAGCTTGCATTTTTTATTATTGGTTATATAAATAAATATATGCATATACATATTTAAAATTTTCAATAATATAGGATGTGCTGTGTTTCACAAAATGATAAAACATAGTTAATTGCATTCTATTATGCACTTTACAAAACTATGCACATTTTTATGGCAGAAATCTAAATTTAGGCTCCAATGCAGTTTGTCCTTCTTTAAATATCTTAGTTTATCTCGTAGAAGGAACATAAAAATCATATAAAATTCCACTAAGAATGATGTATCGTTGTCTAAGGTGAATCTTACAGACTTTAAATCCGTCAAGTTGGAATATGAAACCAGTATTTTTTTCGTCCATAAAGTATGATAAGCCTACAAAGACTGTAAGACTGACTCAGTAATTAATTCTACCATAATGTGTATGATACATAATAATCTACCAATGGCACAGGTTTGAACTTCAACAGATTTGAGTTGAACCTCATAAGAATATTACCTATTTTTTGTGATGAAAAATATTCTAGTGTATAGAATTTTTTTGTGATGAAAAGGCTTTGTTGAGTTGAGAGTTGAGTCGTAGCAAAATCTATAATTTATATCGAGTGTGTCATGATTAGCGTCTTATAGTTTTTGTCTGTAGTTTTTATTAGATATTGTTTGAGTTGATTTGGTGTGATGGAGGTCAGGTGCATGCTAAAGCTATATATTGATATCCAAGGTGTGATACAAATGACCAGACAACTCTACTGGAACAACTCTACCACTATTACAGCGAGTCTTGATCGCGTGTAGGCACATAAAATAGTGATGGAAAATTTGACCTGCACCCATGACACGCTAGAATTGAGGGAGGATCACATTCTCCAACTGTGCGTTTCTAAATCACCCAAAAGACAAGACCTGTCCTACGATTTATATTTTTTATTTCCCTTTTCTATTCGCACAAAGCACACATTTTTTAGAAAGACAATTAATAGTGTTGTCTGCACCATCTGTACCCTTGTACCCACTGTCGCCCATGTGTGGAACAGGTACATGCAGTGGGGAACCCAGAGTTTTGAGTAAGAGGGTGCAGAAATTTTGATGAAACTCGGGGTTCGAGGCGGGAGGCCCCGAGGCAAAATATTTTGAGTTGTTTTTACTTTTTCTTTTGAAATTTTTAACCCTAAAAATGCTAGTTAACTAAGGTTGTATTTTTTCTTCCATTAGCACATTATTTGAGCACACATTTCGCGGTTGCACTTCAAGTTCAGAATAAGTTTCATCACCCCTTTTTCATTTAAAGTATTTTTCCATGACCCTAAAATTCGTTTGAAATATTTACAATAGACCTAATATTATTTCAAATGTTGAACAATAATGCAAACTTAATAACATTAGTCCTAGCAAACTAATATTTGAATTAACAGTTAACAAAATTAACATTTAAAAGTTAACAACTAATAAAATTTGAGCAACAAATCAAACTGAACAATTTAACAACTTAACTGATAAAATTTTATAAAATATCCAATTTGAGCAACAAATCAAACTGAACAAATCAACAACTTAAAATTTCACCAATAACTCAATAACAAATAAAAGTTTCATAACATAAATTAAGAAAACAAAAAATTACCTGCTTGATTAGCTGGGAGGAGGTGGGAGGAGGACGGGGGAAGAGGGAGGAGTAGGAGCTCTTGGTCTGCACTTGCTGCTTGTTGCACGTGGTAAAGAAGGGTTGTGAGAGAGAGAGAGAGAGAGAGAGAGAGCATACAGGGACCGCAAGGGAGAAGGATAGAAGAAGAGGGGAGGGAGGAGAGGGAGAGGAGAGTGAGTGAAACGGCTGAAAAACAAATAGAAAGAGAATAAGAAACCCTTATCTTTTAACAAAGTTAAGTTAGGCTAAAATTTTAATAAATTTCATATTCGCCCCCAAATCTTTAATAACTTACACATTGGTACATAATTTTTTTCTACACTATACACAACAAAATATTCTGAAAAATATTGTGTGGGCGGCTGCACCCCTTCGGGATGGGGTGGGTCCGCCCCTGACTACATGGAAGTATACCAGGATGTAACACGTCCATCCTACCTGGGAGAGACACTCATCCTTGATTCTGCCTTGACCTCAACTCTATGTAACAAAATTCTCGTTCTCTTCAAGTTATGGGTTGGATATTGATCTCTAGTCTTTGGGCTGTATTTTTGCTGAGCTTTTCAGTTTAGAGCCAATTTTTTCGGGAACTTCAAATATTGATCAACTAAGCAGAATTTTCAGTGTTTTGGGTAAATTAATCGAGGAGGCTTGGCCTGGTTGTTCTAAATTTCCTAATTACTCAATGATCTCATTCAGTAAAGTAGAAAATCCCATTGGTTTAGTAGCATGTCTACCCAACCGGTCCCCTAATGAAATCCTTCTAGTTAAAAAACTACTTTGCTTTGATCTATTAAGTAGAGCTACACCAATGGAACTGCTTCATGAAGAGTATTTACATAAGGAGCCTCTGCTTATTCCCATCTCTGAGCTGAGGGTTCCTTCTAAAATTAATAGTTAAGATGAAGTTTCCCCTGGTGGCTGGTGCGATTACAGGGGCATGGACTCAGATTCTGATTTTGACGATTTCGCACCGGCCAATGTTATAACCACCGACACTGGTTTCTCAATCGGTTCCCTTGAGCTCTAAACCCATGGAGGTAATTTCGAATTTATGTTCCCTGGGTTTTTGAACCACCTTGGTAGTTAATAGTGGATGTTACTTCCTGATATCTTGGGCAGTCATGCAATTTTATGTCAATGTAATGTTTCATATGCTAATTAACTTTATTCATTGTAAAGCCAACAGGTGTTTGTGATGAACATGAGAATATTTGAAAAAATGTGGAGCTATTAAGAAAAAAAGGATGTCTTTTGATTGTTTAGGAACAAAATATTAGTTTTATATTCGTTATTCTTATTGTTATATGGGCTTTAGTTTTTATTGTTCTTTCTTGTGTTTTGCTCACGTACCTTGCAATAATAACCAAGAAACACTGACACTTTTATGAAGGAACGGTATTGCCACTGATATTATATGTTCTCATCATGAGAACATGCTTGTTATGTACTTTGATTGTGTAAAAATATTTTTCTTTGTTGTCATGTGTTACCCATATCCTACTTTAGGATCTCATGTGTCCTTTTTATGTTCATGTTTATGTTTCTTAGATCCTTGACCTGAACATCTTTTTGTTGATCCTCATTATTAGTTTAATAGGCTAAGGTCTTTAAATCAAAGTCTGAGAAGAATTATAGGACTAAGTCTTGAGTTAGAAGGTACTTATGGACTGCTGGCTTTCCTTAGTTCTATTAGGGACAAATCTTGTTTTTTAACCATACTAGGAACATATTAAAAAGTATGAAAAAATTACTCTTTTACTAGGACAATTTATACCCCACTTTTAAGTTCTAAAATGGGCGTGGGCATTATTTTTTTTAATTTTTTTGCTCTATATATATACATGTGTGTATTTACCTACAATTATCTACCATGTGAACTAGTGGTTATTTATTATCCATTTAGTGGTAGACGACGACGCATTAGACAAAATTCATGGTCGTCTAGCAAGCGTTAGCATGTGGCTTCCCTAACACGGACAACATAAAATGAAATGGGCCGCAACTTGTACCTGTTGAATCCGAAGCTCTAGAAGTGCCAATAAGAAAGCTTAGACAGTCCTTTTAGATTATGATTTTTTGCTTGGGTGGACTAAGTTCGGGACGAGACCATGGAAAATTAACAAAAGCCAAAACTGATATAATATGTTTATCAAATATTTGTTTGTATGTGATTCGAGAGTGCTATGTGCAAAATGTTAAAAACGTGACTTCAATTTCTGAAAAAATATAGATTACTTTCATTGGCATATTTTATACAATTATGACAAATAGAAAACCAACTCTAGTTGGTATTTAATTATTCTTTCTTTTTTGACATTCACTTGCACCTTATTATGTGCTGACCCATGTAACAAATGTAAACCCAACTCCAGTTGTTTGATTTTTTTTCTTGGTGTTTTTATAGGTTTCCAAAGGTGTGATGACTTATGTGACAAAACAAGTAAAAGATCTTTACCATCTCTTGGAGTATGAGTTTCTCCCTCTAGATCTTACATCAAAAGTACAACCTTTATTCGCAAAGATATCAAAAGTTGGGAGTAAGCTTTCTTCAGCATCTTCTATACTAGTAGTGTAACTGTCTCAATACATTCCCGCGTTGGAAAGGCTAGCAACCTTGCGATTGCTGCAGCAAGTACACTGTTGTCTTTGATTTCTATTATTATTATTATTATTAATATTATTATTATTATTATTATTATTATTAATATTATTATTATTATTATTATTACTATACATTTACATTTTCGATGCATACGTTTCACACTAGTTTATAAATATTCACTTTTCAGGTGTCCCGGGTTTATCAGACTATGAAAATTGAGAGTTTATTTGTGATGAGTCATTCTTTTAGTTTTCCTGTTGTGGAGAAAATTTTTGTGGATGCTATCAAATATAATTTCATTGCAATGAAAGTTGACTACATGAAGGGTGCTATTGTATTTGGCAATCTGGGAAGTTATTATAGTATATAAGTTTATTTCTCATACCCACTTTTCCAAAAATGAGACTCGAATCATTTACTAATGGTGTATGGAAACATAATTATTAAATAAGAGACATGCCGGCCTTCCCAAACACCGTGAAGAAGAGTAATGGTAAAATGCTTGCCATCAATGAGGTACATTATAATATTATAACACTTGATATTTGTTGCATGTTTCGGTAGTGTTTGAATTGCTTTCTAATTATGAAATGAAAAAAGATTCAGCTTTTATGTTGGGAAAATGTTTGGATTTTGATGATGTCTTTATGAATTTCCATTCATGTTAAGCACTTGTCTAGTTTCTCAGATTTTTTACATTTTAAAGAAAAAAATATTATTTTTCCCGCTTAAATCTTTTTAATTGATAGCAATAGCAATATGCATAAATCCATCTGATGAACAACCATGTGTTGTTTTGACACGTGATCACTAAGTTAATTATTTATAGTTTTGATTTGAAATGATATGCCATTTTAATTTCTTGTGTGTCTTTTAATTAAAACAAATTCCATATAATTTAGTTTTTTCCAATACTAAGATTGAGTTTGTTCAACAGGTTTTTATTGGGAAATATGGAGGTCACTTCTGGGAGAATGAATTCTACTTTTGTAAGAAGTCTCACGAAGATTACTTTAGGGAGAATATTATGATTAGAACTTTAAAGTTGTTAGACTTCGCTTTGAGTACTATTATGGTTATAAGCTAGATGATTTATCTTGTACAACATTTTATTTTTGGAATTTTCATGGTTATGAATAAAATATAGTTTTAGATCGGTTTAATATCACTGAAATATTTGTGTCATCGAAATATAGTTCCATACATTTTGTCACGTGTGTTTATGTTTTGAGTGAAATTTGTGGGTATTGGTTAAGTGTAGTGCGTTGCCATTTATTGAGCACGAGTTTTAACTAGTGTATTTATATCTATTTATTTAATGAGAAATTAATATATTTTTAAAAATATATTAATATTGCTAACGGACTTTAATCGTTACAAATCAAAACATTTGTTGCAAATATATAACACTTCCAACCCATTACAATGTATTTTGTAACTGTTCGCATACGTTATAAATTCAATATTTGTAACGGATAAACACCATTACAATTTAGTAAATCCGTTACTAATATATGTGATGGGTACCAATGCAAAATCCGTTACAAATATTAAATTTCTGACGGATTTTATCTAATACAAATTTCGTTAGTAAAATAAATAACACCAATTTCTAACGGATTTAATCTGTTACTAATATATTTTGTAATGGTTTTTGCCTGTTACAATTGAGCTATTTTGGTGTAGTACAAGCCAAAGAGAGCGGAGATTTCTTTTCATTGATAAATTGTTAAGTACGAATACATTAACAAAAAGAAAAGAAAAATTACAAGTGTAGAAAAAAAGAAAAACAAAAGCTGCTCAGACAGATCTACACCTTCTTCATATCTGGCGTAGGCTCAGCAGAAGTAGAAGCAGAAGCAGAAGCAGGAAGAGATGGATGGTTATCAGTTGTAGAAGCAGAAGAGTCAACAACTTGGTGTTGGTCGGTAGAATCCAACACCATCATGGATTCACTTGAACCCCCATCATCTTCAATCTCCTCATCCATGTTAGGAGGAGATTCTGGGTCATGTCTGAGAAAGAGTTTGGAAGGGGTGCCGACCTCCACCAGGGCTACCGACTAACCATCCTTAAAGCATTTCTTATTCCAAATTCAATTTGCAAAGGACCAGCCCCAATGGCTTTGTCTGAGCCCTTGTTGAAGCCAGACTCCCCGACCTTAGCTCTTTTGTCCCTCTCTGTAACGAACAGAGCCTTCTCGGCGTCCAAATACTTCTACAACTTGGTGATCTTAGCTTTTTCAGCATCCAAGTCTTTTTGCAGATCACCAACTTGACCCCGAGCAGCCATTGCATCTTCTTTTACAACTTTTAGTTTTTCTTCCCATTTTTTTGCTCATTGCCAATGCCTGTTGGGAGTCAAGCACTGGCTTTTTAAGCTCATCAAAATCTTCTTCAATCTCATAAGAAGAAGATTGCAAAGCATTATCCTTCTCCAATATGTTGTTGAAGTTAACAAGAAACTGTAAAAATAAAGCAAGGCAAGTTAATATAACAAATATCAAACAAAGAGATAACGAAGGCAAAGAAAATTACCAGAGCTAGGCTTTGAGCAGACCTTTCAGAACTCTTTGATCGGGGCAGTGCAGCTGCAGCATCCCTATGGTCTGGCAATGTACCAGACTTTATTAATTATCTGGCCAAACTAGGGCCAAGAGCCACTGGTGAGACAGAAACAGATAAATCAACTAACTCTTATTGGTCGATGTTGGCTAAAGACCCCTGTCAGCCTAGAATATAGTCCTTTTTTCAGCCTCTTGAGGTGTCTTTCATCAGCTTTCTCAATTGGGAGCTTCTTCTCAACATCCCCCTTATTAGATGGCGACTTCTTCCCAAGATCCTCCTTATTGGATGGGGGCTTCTTCCCAGCATCCTCTTTATTTTTGGCTCCATCAGCAGCTTGTTTGGAGGAGACAGTAGAAGCTATGTCAACCAAAATATTGGGAAACTTCCTCTTCCCCATGGTAGCAATAAGAGGTAAGTTTGAATCTAAAGAAGAGGAAACAACAATAGGTTCACCACTGCTAGATGCAGTGGTAGAGGATTTGGAGATTGGGTCTTGGTCAAGGTTGATTAAAGGAGAGGTTGCAACTATAATTGGGGGAGTAACAAAGGAGGTGATGGTGTTCCTATATTGCAACAAGTATGAGGCTGATATGGTATGCTCTTTCCCAACTTTCTGATAAATGCCCCAGATGAACTTCAACTCTCTAAGGTCAATATCACTCTCCTTGGGACACTTTCTCTTTCGATCAACTGCAATCAAAATTAATAAAGTATACATCAGTATTAACATTTAATAGAATATGCAAAGGAATACAAATAAACAAATGCAACCTATCCCATTGCCACTTGGTGGGAACTTAGGCCCCTGATACTAAGCATTCCCAGTCAAAGGAGCATGTTGCCAATTTTTAACGACTCCATGCTCGAAGTAATCTCTAATGGAGTCAGGAAGATTATCTACTAACGTTTTGTTCACAACCCTAGTTTTCAAATAAAAAATGGTATCACCGGTTACCCACTGATCAGGCACGAACCGTATGTCGTGTAATACACAAATCGTTGTTATCAGTTCGGCGACCCTCAATACAAAAAAAATTAAACTACAACTACACTCAAATGGAGTATAGCGGTAAGTCGGGTATCGTAAGAAATCCACAGGGAGTGTTGATTAAATTTTAATTGATTTATCACTTCAAAAATAAAAGTGTAAAAGGTGATGGGTGGAAATGGTGAAAAAGGAAAAATAAAAAAGTTAACTCTAAATGATAATTAATAAAACAAGAGTTGGGATCACATCCCCGCCATGGGCTAAACACGCGAAATTAGAATTTCGGTTCGAAAATATTTAACCGAGCATTTTTAATTAATTATAAACATAACACATGAAGGAATTTTAACTAAAAAATGCGAGATAAAATATTTATTAAAAAATGGTCACACGCTTCTTAAATTCGGATTATCACTATAAACACTAACATTACGTGACAAAGAAAGTTAAACTCTTAATAATCTGAATTTAATACAAGAGGTTTCAATTAAATGCAATTTTTCCCAAAACTAACTTTGGGAGCTCGACGCCCATTAATGGCAGACACATGACCCAAACCCTATTTAACTATTCACACAACATGATTAAGCTAATTAAAAACTAATTAATAATTAAAACAATAAATAATTAAACTACAACATTTATCTATGCATGGAAATAATTAACAAAGCATTAAAATTCAAGGAAATAAAGCATGTATGAAAGGAAGATAATGATGATTAGTAAAGTATACTTACAAAGTGGGTATGAACCCAAAGAGAGGAGAGGGAAAACTCCCAACAAAAATCCCAAAAAACTAACCTAGAATGAATCTTTTCAAGTCTAAAAATGATTCCCCCCTTTAATACAATATTTTCATACATATACCCAACCAAAAACCAACTTAAAAAATAAAATTTGCGGACTTTCAGCCGAATCGATTTGCGTAGGTTCGAATCGATTCGCACCTGACAGTCCTGAATTCTCAGCTTTGTTCAACTTTAAAAAAAATATCGTAACTTCTTCGTTATAACTCAAAATTAGGCACGGTCAGAGGCTAAGCGAAGATAACTCAGAGGGATACAACATCCAAGAAGATATCAGGCCAAAAAAACAAATTATGAAGTGACTAAAATGCCATTGAATGTGACCTTGAGTGTGATTTTGAAGATAAAATCATCCTAAAAATGCCATAACTCCCTCGTTAGACATCGGAATCAAGCACCGTCGGCGACCACATGAAAAGAAATCAAAGGGCTTAAACTTTCATGATGAGTTCGGGATTAAAATTGAATGATGAAATTACTAACATGCCCCAAAGCTGCATTCTTTAACGAAATTTTTTCGAAAAGCTACCGAGCTGCACACCTAGGACCGAAATACCTACAAAAGCTCAATTATACTTCATATAGCATGTTAACATATAAAACGGAGGTTGTCTGGTTAACGATCATAAATATAGGAATTAAGGTACCCAAGGGGGCTAAAATGCGTAAGTATAAGGAGTGAAAAATACAATATTCGTGCCGAATCACCCACTTATAGCAAAATATAATTTCTAGGATCCCTAGATGAGTCCCATGTAGTTGGTTTAATCTATATACTCCATTAACTACTCTCCATGTATTGGGGGCTACCCTAGCTGAAATGATATCAAAATTCAAGACAAAATGGGTTTGGGGGAAAGGTAAACCCACATTCAACAATAAAAATTGAGGGAATCCAATGACCCTCAGCTGATGAAAAAATATCAGCGAGCAAACTGGGATATTCTAGTTCTACCCATGAAGGTATATTCCATTCATTTATGAATTCATCAAGAGAAGCAACAGGATAAACCATGACTTATAGAGAAGAAAAAGAGAAAGGAAAGATTCTTACAGAATTTAAGGATTCAGCAAGAACTGAAGAACAGAGAACAATCGCACAAGAGAGAGAGAGAAAGATTGTGAAGACACAACGACAGAAAAAAATTAGAAAGTTTGAGCTAATGGGCGATCGTGACTTTTCCCGCCTTTATAGGTTGCCTCAAAAAATGGAAATGTAATGATTAAAAGGAAATGTCGATTGAACTGTCGGCTGCTAAGAATGTAAGAGGGGCACTAATGCCATGTGCGATACTGATTTGAATAGATGCGCAAATTCCAATCACAAACTTATCTAGTTAGTGTCAATTTATGAATCAAATTAATTCAGCCCACAAAATCAACTAGCTACGTGCGTGCCTATGTTAAACCAACATAAATAAAATATGTGACACAAAGTTCAGGAAAAATCTCCTCAGGGCAAAACCTTTTATTTCACTATAATTTGTAAATCGCAACTTAAATGGATTACAATAAAATAAAGTTTGACACACGATGTAGACACCCCATTCTGTTACCCCCTAACTCTCCTTAGGTCCCTAGTACCTCCCTTAATCACCGTAAACCCATGTCAAGTCCCGAGTATTGATCTGGAGGCCATCGGGCACTCTCCGGCTCAGTTTGACCCAAAAGTTAAACTCTTCGTCTTGATTGAGACTGAATGAATCTTTGAAGGGCACTGAATACCCTTTCCAACAGTCTGCTCCGTGCGCGATTCCGACTTACCATGCGGATGAACGATCCGTTTGCGTCCGAAACTTGACCTAGAGGCCACTGGGGTCTCCCGGGCTCTGTTTGACCTATGTCAACTCTTCAGCTTGATCGAGGCTGAATGAATCTTCAAAGGGAACTGAATATCCTTTCCAACGGTCTGTCCCGTGCGCGATTTTGACTTTCCATGCGGACGAACAATTCGTTTGACTCCGGGAGGTCACCGAATGCTTCCCGGGCCCGGTTGACCAAAGTCAACTCTCCAAACTGGTTCAAACTCTTTGGAATGTCGAAGTACATCTCCTAACCTTTCCAATGGTCCACCCCGTACGCGATTCGGACTTACCATTCGGACGAACGATCCGTTTGCGTCCGAGCAATTCCCCGTCCAATGGACCGACAAATGCTTCCGAGCCATATTTGACCCAAAGTCAACTTCCAAACCCGAGAGAGGTCCAAAGGACTTTTGAAGGTATCTGAATTACCTTTCCAACGGTATACCCCGTGCACGATTCTGACCAACGGTTTGCCCTCGGCAGCCGATTTTCCAAAAAAGCCTGAAGCGCACTACCAAATGGCAGGTTCCAGACCCTGCCTATCGACACCTATCGATAGGCAGGAACAGGTCTATGCCGATCGGCACTTACCTGGGCCTATAAAAGGAGGCCTTCACCTCATTTGCAGAGGGAGCCCAAATCTGATCTAAACGAATCCCAGAAACCTCTCTCGAAGGTAGCGTGATTTCAACATCCAAATCCCCTTTTTACTTCCACTTTTCATCATCCTTTTCATCAAACTTGGTGAATTAGCCACTCTCCATCATCATCCAAGTGCAAGGGCTGCTCTCCAACATTCAAGATCAAGCTCAAGATCTTCAAGAAGGTCCGAATTTCTCAAACTCTCTCTTAAATTCTCTTAAATTCTCAATAACTTATCTTCTTATTTAGCACTTTTATTATCTCATCTCACACATCCTAATATACTTTATATTTAGTATTATTGCACATCTCCTATGTTCATATAAATAAAACCCAAAAAATAAGAAAAAAAGGGTTTGCTCATAAATTCCAAGTAGGGATTCTCACACTTTTTCCACACTTTTCTTACAATCTAAAACCCTTTTTCTACACATGCACACACACTCACAAATAAGAGATTCCCCATTTGGATTTTTGGGATAAACCCCACCCCTCATTTTGTATGCGAACTACGTGGACTTTGATGCCTTTATAGGCTACGAAGGCGTCTCGGGGTAAAACCCGAGACTCGAGTCCTTTTTCACACTTTTTCTCTCATCTTTCTATCTACTCTAATCTTCTTATATTCTATATACTTGCCCTTAGTGACGTATTACCCCACATGCGTTATCGATCCATTATAACGATCAACGTAGGGGTAATCGCGTAAATCTTATTTTTCTAATATTATTCTTATATCTTCCTACGGATGACTTGCTTTATCTTTTTCATGATACAAGTCGAGGATTCCTACCTCCATTCTATACATACACATGCACACATATCACGGGGGGAAACAAATGGAAAATAGAAAATATTCATGAGAGACCGAAAGGGCGGAATGGGTGCCTAACACCTTCCCATTTCGTAACTAAGCCTCCGAACCCTTCTCGAATCGTCTTGATTTCGCACGCACCAGTATGTCTTTGGATGCCATCCTTCGGGGTGGCTTCCCCTTTTTCTTTTGTCTATTTTGAGTAAAATAGATTGGCGACTCTGAATCTCTCTACATTTCCACATGTCAAATGACGTCGGCCGAAGCGCTCCCGAGAGGGACGCGCGGGACCCAAAGGATCCTTTCCTCCACGCTACCCTCCCGCACGGCGAGGATCGGGGATGGCCACACATGATTACCCGCAGGCATCATCAACAATGAATTATGCCCAGCAATCCACAAGAACCGCAGTCCTATCTTCAGCAAAGATTCACATGTAGTGAACCTCAATGACACGCAGCCATATGATTTTGAAATCTTATCCACAAATGTATAAACACCACAAAGTGTGTTCTCAAACTCCAAAATAATTCACAAGAACAAATGGGACTTTTGTGAATTAAAAATAAAATGATTTAATCCCAATAAGAAGAAGCCAAAAGTGTTATGTCGATATAGCACCGTTTTGCATAATGAAAAACGTACAGACTTCTTATGGAAAACGGAGTTGAAAAGACCCTTTTATAAAAAAACTTAAGGCGGTGTGTCATTCGAGCGAAACACGCTGTCGCTTGAAGTATCGCGCGATACACGATGTCGTTTGAATGATATACGGTGTCGTTCCAATGAGATCTATAAAATAATTTTTTTTTCAGGTTTATCCTTTCAGTAAATGCACCACCTCAAAAACTCCAAAAAATTTATTTTTGACGAAAAACATATAAAGCCCCACTTTAACACTTAGAAAATATTTTGTGAAAAATATCCTAATATCCCAAGTGAATTATTAAGGAATTAAAAACACAACTTTACCAAATTCATTTCGGCAAGGTTTGATTATTGATGAAGCTTGATATTCAGACCGTCTCATTGCGTATTTGATCTTGAACCTCTTCGACGGTTGTAGCGGTATACGACATACTTAATTGTGATGAACTATGTCCTTACAAAAGACAGAAAAGACATATTTACTTAAAAACGATTTGCTAAAGTTGGGGATAATTATAAAAATACCATCCACATTATATGCCGATAGTTAAACTCATTAAATTTAAAAGTATGGGGAGTCGGTTATCGACCAAGCCTCAAAATTCTTTCTCAGGTAACTTTAAGAGCTAAATGTTCCATACTCTTGTAAAAACCTTAAGCATGAAACATTGGGGGCTTCTGTTGATACAAAAAATTATCCTGCTACATGGAACATTCTGATACGAACACATGTTATCCATCTGGGTATTAATCCAAGTCAGTAAGGGCGAGTCACCAATCAACTGAAAAAATGTCGACCAATAGGTTAAAGAAGCCCTGACCAACACTAGGAAGGCCGACCAACAATGACAATAAATCGCCAATAGTTTTATATATTATTTACATTATACAGATGTAAATGCCTATGTTATAAAGGCATTCCATCATGTAGTATTCCAACTCTGGTGAACACCCTCAAGGGGGATAAAAATACATTGTAAACCCCACACCCAAGGGACATGAACAATGGGACATGAACAACGAGACAAGATGTAATTGAACAAGCCCAAAGCAATACACAACAATGGACGTAGGATTTTATTTTAGCCAAACTACTTTAAAAATTCTTTGTCTTTTTTACTCATATTTATCTGTGATAAATTAATTAGGTCAGTATATTTTTTGCATCAACGCCTACCAAGTCATCACTACGCATTCGACTGATACCTTCCGCTGCGTAACTCTAATGAACCTAGTACTACTCTAGGTGTCTCACCTTTGAGCACTCACTTGAGCCTCGCACCAATCCCTCACAGTGGCAAAGCAACACCGTGTGCTAAGTTTTTTCGAATTCTGACACTATACCATATCCTCAAGTCATTATCCCGGTCTTACAACCCTAGCCATTGACTGCCATGCTTGCTAGTTGAAAGGTTGTTAATCCTAAGAAAAACAAACACTAAGAGCAAATGGTGCGACCGAAAGCATATCCACCTGTACATTGAACTTTGTGTAATAACAAGAATACCTCAAATAGGGCGCACCCAGTTACCAAGTTATATTTACCATACCCGACCCACCGCGCTCTACCAGGCCCAATTGCATTTTACCATGACATGGTACTGATCCAAGTTACCATGTACGTAAGAATACCGATCCCCGATTACCAAAATCGAAAGGGGCACACAAAATCAGCAGGGAACACGTAACCATTCTGAGAAAATCCCGCCCGTACGAGTCAGACCATGATTTAAGAAAGCGAACCCATGGCATATGATCAAAGTCTTATCACTCTTCCCAGACTTTTTCACTGGGTACTAACCTATCCACATACCCTGACTCGGGTCACCAACCGTGACGAATCTAATCGCAACCATTCATCCTCGCAGGATGAAAGCAACGTACAAACATATCATTCTCTAAAAAGTTAGTGTCAGATTTCCCTCTTTGGGAGTAACCCCTATACACCCTTGGACACATGAACCACTATGGTTGGCAAATGCCTAATACCCTTGTTTACACTAACCTTGTCCATTTATTGGTGATGACATCACCAGCCTATTACACTATATGCCTTTGTGATCGCAACCCTGAATCCCCTTTGGCAGTATTCCGTTCAAGAGAGACATTCAATCTACCTGCCATCCTTCTGCATGTGATGTCCTCTGTTCAAGTGTTCGGACCTAGTCTTGTTCATACAGCACTGCCATTTGGAGTCCTTGTGTATCGCATTGTGAGGCTTCTCAGGTCCCTCTTCTCCGAGATGAGGTTGAGCAGTTTAGGATTTCACCAATCGATACGAACACTGTTCGTTGATCCGAGAGTCACCTCAGTGAGGACTTGTCATGTTCCATCTGCTGTAACATCGTATTCTAAAGGTGGTTTCACATCATAACCATATTGTCCTGCTCGCACTGAGCATCCTTCTTCTGAGGCTAGAGCGTTTGTGGTAATAATTGATAATAAAAAAGAATGGGAACTTCAACCTAATAGGGTGAAGCATCTTTCCCCTCTAATATTTTCCCGAGATAATATACATTATCTAGTTATCAAAGGGTTGGGAATATATCTTCTATCAAAATACAAAATGAAAACATTCGTGGTTCATTTACTAATCCAAATAATATAATGGAGAGATGCCAAATTTGTTAGTCAGATGGTTACACTTTGACTTCAGTAGAAATACCTAATCCATAATAAATTATATGACATATATCAATCTAATGTGAGGAACAGAGTTCCAATACGCCCATTTATCTCTTATTTATGGGGTATACTGTTACTTTAATCATGGCATAAAACTTCATAACTACTCCTTCTTCAGAAACCTTAAAGCCTATTCAGATTATATGCAACCAAATGGTGGGTCAAATTGAAATATGATGAAATCAAGTACAACGATTCTTTATAACAACCAATTCTTCCACCAAACACAAAAAAAAAGTTTATTGTATCATTTGACTATACGAGATTGTAACTAAGCTCACTTACAGGTTCTACCCAAACTAAACTCGCGCGACGGCCACATCGGTCGCCATTGACAATCTAAGGGTAGTAAGTATCATACAGGGCTATATCCACTAACCCGTACCGACTTGGCAAAATGTGCTAAGAAATAATCCTTACCTTGCTAAGGTTATCCTTGCATACAACGTCAACACATGCCAACGTTATAATCATGCTTCGATATCGTCCCACCTTGGTTGCCATTTTCAATCCTCCGCATGGTTTCATCAACCTAAGTCTCAAATACGTTTCCTAATATTCCTCAAAATCAAGTGTCACACAGCCACTACTAGTCATTCCATGACACTCGGGCATTACGCCCTATAAACGATGGTAGCTCTTCATGCTTTGATTTCGGGGACGCTTTTACGACTCCCTCACGTAGCTTGATTTAAATGCAAATCGCATGTTAAACAAGTAAAATGCTAATTAAATAAAACTGGATTATCAACATGATGCAGGTTATTATATTACACATCACACTTAACGCTCGGGTCGAACCGGGTTGACCACGGGTAACCCATAAATCCGAGTCGGGGCGTCAAATAAAGACATTTTAAGTGTCAAAGCCATGTAGGTGCAAATGTTAGGGACATACTCAATATCAGACAATATATGGGGGACTAAACATTAAATAACCCTTTTACAAATAAAAAAAATTAAAAATTATAATATGTACCCCATGTTAAATGAAATAATATTAAGGCCATGGAGAATCATTCCGGAAAATTGGGTTTATACCTTTTGTTCAAATGAGACAAATAAGGTTATCCATAATAACTTTTTCTTATTTTAAAATCACAAGCTTAGATAATTTAATAAAAATTCCACCATGAGACGCTCGAGTATGAGTGTCATTTGTCATCAAATAAGTTTATTTTTTCTTTCAAATTCTTTATTTTGGGGATAATGTGTTTTGTCATCCCAATCCTTACTCGAATATATATATACACACAGAGAGAAAGAGATAGAGACTCCTACATCACACTCTATGCATCACACCATATATGACATCTAATTCCATGTCCTAAGAAATCATTTTTCTATTTTTTTTATTTTTCTCTTGAAATTAACCTTACAATAAACCCATATTCAAAAGGTTGGGTCAATATATATTTTCTAGCTAATTGTAAAAAATTCAAAAAATTATGTTAGTGCAAACCCTTATAAATAAGGCATTTTCAACATTTTTTGTTGAATTTTAGAAAATAGCTAGAAATTGTATTTTTACCTAATTTATTGAACATGTGTCGATTGGAAGGTCAACTTCATATATGATCTACATAGTAAGAAGATCGTCTACAACAAAAAATCATCAAAAAATGGGTGAGACGATGGAAAAAATTTGAACAGACGAAAATCCTCATATATACCCACTTTTCATTTCACCCATTTTCGGGTTGAACTTTTTTTATGATTATTTTTGTAGATGATCTCCTTATTATAGAGCTCGTGTATACAAAATTTAGTCGAAAAATATGTTTTCTTACAATTTTAAAAAAATAGATATGTTGCTGAGAGGTATGTTGGAGAGCATAACTCTCTCTCTCTCTCTCTCTCTCTCTCTCTCTCTCTCTCTCTAGAGAGAGAGAGGGTCCGGTACATACCAAGTATACATACCTATTTTTTACAATAATAAAAAAGATTTGTGATTTGAATTTTTTTATGGTATTTAAACATTTTAAAGGGACCCATTTCAAAAAAGTCAATTCAAACTAACGTTTTTTGCTATTTAAAAAAAACCGATCAAACTTTCATACCTTTTAAAGTAAAGGTTGTGAAAATCTGATCGTTTTTTTTAAATAGCAAAAAACGCTAATTCAAGCTTTTTTTTATATAACTACCTTGAAATGTTTAAATACCACACACAAAAACTCAACTCAAAAATTATTTTTTAAATATTTTTAGAAAAATAGGTTTGCTTTAGGAACTACGCATACTTGGTATGTATGAGAGCCGCTCTCACAGAGAGACAGAGAGAGAGAGAGATGACAGACTCCTATACATATGCTTTTTACATCACCCATACCTCACACCTAGTTTTAAGTCCTATTTTTTTTCTTTTTTTTCGTTTTACCCATGGAGTTAATCTTCCAACAAACATATGTTCAAAAAGGTAGGTAAAAATACAATTTCTAAATATTTTTGAAAAAATTAAGAAAAAAACTGCTGAAAATACCTTATTTAAAAGGATCTGCGCCAACAGACTTTTATGAATTTTTTCAAAATAGCCAGAGAATATATTTTGACCTAAATTTTTAACATGGTTCGATTGAAAGGTTAATTTCAATAAAAAAATAAAAAGTATCGAAAAAAGTTTCATAGTACATATATAAAGGCTCTTATACATCACACTATATACATCTCACCTAGTTTTAGGCCCTAAGAAATATTTTTTCCAAATTTTTTATTTTTCCATTGAAATTAACCTTTTCAATCAACCATTGTTCAAAAAATAAGGTCAAAACAAATTTGATAGCTATTTTTAAAAAAATCACATAATTTTGTTGGTGCATACCTTTATAAATAATGTATTTTCAGCAGTTTTTTATTGGATTTTCAAAAATAGCTAGAAATTGTATTTTGACCTAATTTTTTAAACATGTGTCGATAGGAAAGTTACTCCACGGGTAAAATAAAAAAATATTTTTTTTAGCGCCTAGAACTGCATGTGATGTGTGGGTAATGTGGGAAGAATGTTGTAAACGAGTCTTGCTATATATATATATATATATATATATATCTCCCCTCGTCGTTTAGTTTCGGTGAACACATCTTTTGGATAGACCCTATTAATAAGTTGATGAAAAGGCGACAAAACATTTGGTTTGATAACGTTGGAGAAAAATAAAAAAATGACGAGGCAAACAAGATAAGATTATCTAGTTATTTACCTAATTTTCATTATTTTTGTTGAAGTAATTTTCATTTTACTTACAATTTAATAATCTGTTTCTGTTTTGGTAAATTTTATAGTCTGTTTCTGTTTTAACAGATCAAAGAATGAAATGTTCATTGTAACTGATGGAAATAAAGTGTTTTTACTCACTTCCTTTTTTATTGATTTGACAAGAGATTTTCAATTTTATAGTCTGTTTCCTTTTTTATTGTTTTTACTTACCCTCACTTTTATTTTTATTTAAATTGAACTGTTTATGTGTCGAAATGATATTTTACGAACTATTTATAGTTTTTGCAACGCTTACAACCCATACGTATGTCTTGTAACATGAAAATAGGGTCGACACATTTAATCTCTTATTCGAAATAAATATTTTTCATTAAAACAAATAGTAGAATGATATTAAACCAGATTATTTTAAAGTTATTATTCGAATTGAAGTGTGTATAAATTAGTGTAATTCGAAATTACTTTTAATGTGAAAATAACATAGTAACATGTCCTACACGCTCCAATATTAATTTATAGTTGGTTGAAATTTCAAGAAATATAAAATATTATACACGAAAAAAATATAATTGAGTACCAAAGACGCTCAGTTGAATAATTATCCAAGCTGACTATGTCGTGATTGTGTAGTTTAGGAATCCTATAAAAAGGGCCTTGTACCAACAAGAAAAATCACACCTATTCTTCTCATTTTAAAGACAACGAAATGGGTTCATTCTCTTCTCTCTCTCTCTGAGAAAACTCAAGAGCAAAAAAAAAACTCTCCTATAACCCCTGAAAACCCTGTTGCTCTACTCAAAATCCCCAAGACCCCGTTGCCTCACCCTCTCCCTCTTCCCTGAATGAAATCGCCGACCCTCCTTCTCTCCTCCTCCACCGCCGATCGAAACCTCCCACCCTTCTTTTTTTCCCCTTCTCCTTTTTCTATTTTCTTTTGCTACCATGGAAAGAAGCTTTAAGCTTCCACTACACCAAAACTGTCGGATTGTCACGGTCATTGACCGTGACAAGTCTGGGGGTGAGAAACTATTTTTTTCACGGACTTGTTACGGTAAAAGACCGTGATAAGTTCATTAGACTCGTCACGATCCTGTAACGGTCTTTGACATTGACAAGTTTTGTCACGGTCAAAGACGGTGACAAGTCTAAAAAAAATTGTCGCGGTATTTGACGGTGACAATTCTGGGCAGAATTTAAAAAAAATCTGCTGGGCAGTATGGCCACTGCCACTGCCCAGCAGTATATTTGTACCGTCATAGCAAAATTTTACCTGTTCAAATAACATATATCCAAATAAAATAGAAAGAATGCACCAAATCATTGCATATATAATTCCATATCCAAATAAAATATAAATACAATCCATACCCAATCCAAAATGTTAAAAATCAAAACAATACAAGTATAATCCAAGTGTTGAAATAAAATAGATAAAAATAATGTCAATGTATAAAGTCATCAGTAGGTCGGAGGAGGAAGGAAAACCAAACGATATACGCATTGAGACACCCCTCAATATGCATCATGCCGCATTGTTTGCGCAACCACAATGCGGAGTTCTCCTTTTTTTGCATATCATGCATGACGAGCACCTTGACCGCAATGTCTTGAAGGAGACGTCCATGAACCGGCATACCCGGGAGTGTTCTCGAGTCCCTTAACCCCATCGCTACCGACTGGCCATCAACATGCTCGACCAATCGATTGTTGACATAGATCACTCGACAAGAGTCAAGATGGGAACTGGAACATATAGCAGCGAGTCCGCGCGTATCGATGATGAAGCAAGGACATCCACGTCCTCATCCTCATCCACCTCCACCGTCCTCTCCTTGCCCTTGCCTAACTCACGCTTTATGAAAGCATACATATCTAGGACCGTCGCCTCTAACCTTGATAGCTTCTCTTCATGTGTGTCCACCTAACGAACCATCCCGGTGTTGCTCATATCCATTCTGATGATCCTAGACTTCCCCACCCTCCAGCTCACCCCTAGTCCTCCCCTTGCAATCAGTGTCGAGCACTTGATTGAGTGAGTCCGTAGCTAAAGATTCCTTGTCGGCATCAGACTACGACTCATGCACTTCCTTAAGCTTGGCCTAAAACGACAAAAAACACACGATTAGTTAGTTAAGTAAAAAAAATATAACGTAACTAACAAAAATTAAAATTTTATACTTTACAATCGTGGCCGCAACACTCGGGGACATCTCCTTATCCTTGCCTTTCTTCGTCCGGATTTCCACATAAGCATCGAGCCTATGTGGCCTACTCCCAGGGCCACTCCTCGTCTGCTAAAATAAAATAATGGAAAATTAGTAAGTAACGCAAAATAAAATAATGCTGAATAACATAAAACTATAATTATAGAAAAATAAAAACTTACCATCTTGTGCTTCACCTCGGCATAAGACGTCCGCCCGGAGTAGTGCACGTTCGAATTTTTCACCCCGTTTTCCCTCCCCGATTGACGAGATGCCAATTGTCGCTCCTCGATCTCATTGTCGATAAAATTTTGCCACTGTGCCAATGCGATCGACTCAGTTGTCGGGATTGTGTCACGCAGTCTCAGAATGGAGTCCCGGGTCTCCCCAAAGTACCGAGCCCACAAATTCTTCTTCCACGTCTTGCGTTGTTCCCTCCACTGCTCCAACATGGAATCGCAGAGTTGTGGGGGAATGCCGAATTGTTCCTGTCAAACAAATGCAAAACAAAAAGAAAGTAAGTGTTAGTTTCTAATAAATATAAATATAAATTGAAATTGAAATTGAAATTGAAATTGAAATTGAAATTGAAATTGAGATTGAAATTGAGATTGTAATATAAATATAAATACATTTCATGTAGTGCCGCCCAAATAGCCAACTTTAGCTCAATTTGGCACCTCCCTTCAACTAGTGTACCCCGGGCCGATAATCGAGGGATCTAGCCAATAATCCCGTCTTGTTCTCAACGATCGATCCCAATTTGCCCCATTTTGGGAGCCGAGGGGTCGAGGAGCCCTCGTCGCCTCCGCTGCCGCCGAGCCCCGAAGAAGACATTTTCTGTAAAAAAATGTTGTTATTAGTACAAATCAAAATGAATTAGAAGAATACAAAGCACTAACCATATTATAACAAAACATTGGCAACTTTGAATTAATGCACTAAACTAATCAAGTACAAATGAATTAAAAGTATTAAATTGAAGTCCGATAATAATAAAACACTAGAATAATACACCCACTGGACATGGACTTTGAATTAGTGCTTAAGAATTAAATCTAATTATTACATGCAGTAAACTGATCAAGTACAACTGAATTAAAAGCATTAAACTGATGTCTGATAATTGGAATACTTATTACAAGTCTAAAAATTATTTCAAATTCCACTTAAAAAATGGATTGATATTCGGTAGGAGGAGCCAAGTCTTCCACACTACTTTTTAAACGCTTTGGCACTTATAGGACGATTGACCACGAGTCGTTGATATACTCTGAGTAAAACACTTGCTTGACCTTTTGAAAAGCACAAAAAATGGCTTATCGCTCACGTGTTCGTTGCTCTTCAACGTGGACAAGTCATATATGATCAAATTGGTGCCAGGATCAATTTTACAAGCATTTTTATCCTCAACTCTTACCCAATTACAGTAAAATACAACCTCTTTGAATCTTACATAGTCCAATTCAAATATATTTCGAATTACACCATAGTAAGTCATTTAAGCTTCAATGAGATTTTTATCTTTCACGCTCAATCTAAAGAAAGTAAGAGCCTTGTATGAAATGCCCGAATTCTATACATTTGTACTTTCCTCGTACACTCTTGCACCGAATACGTAACCGTTCAATCGATACTTTTTGTACTCTTGTGCCATGAAAAAGGGTCCAGTGGCTAGACGAGCAAGCTTTGATGTTGCATCACCCGTCTTTAAGATCTAAGATAATAGATAAATTAACTAGGTTAGTTATAAAGTTTTATTATGATGTAACATTTAATAACAACCATTTTCATTATAATCACGTCGTGTGACAACTATAGCCTAAATTCGATGTCTGAGGATGCCATTATCCTCGTCTTTTATTGTTCTCACAGGCTTCATATTTTTTTAATAAAATTAATGTGACCAACATATTACAAAATTAATCATGTATAATATAAAGTAATGTAAAACTAAAAATAATTTAAACTTACTTTTTTCATTCTTCGACATCTCCATGTGTGTCAAATAGATAATGAGCACTTGTTCATGTTGAAAACTCATTAAAGGGTGAGTGGTCCAATCCCATTCAAGACCGCATATTTCTGTAATATACTTAACAACTCATGCACATTGTTCCAGTTTGAGGAAAATTCGATAGCATATCCACATAGTTCTCCAAGTACACGACGTAGATTCGCAAGTGTGAGTGTTATTTCAATTGATAATTGAAATAACACTTAACATTGCATCATCTAGTATGTACCCAGAGAACATTAAGATACGACTGCATAACTTCCTCCAAAAGTAACAATTTTAAGCCACAAAGAATACTATTATACAGAAACTATGCAGTCCCAAACTATCGAAACAGGACAATTCGAGAGATCTCATTACAAGGGTAATGATTCTAGAACGGGTCTAAAGGATATTGAATGCGTACGTATAAGAACTAGAAGGCTAGTATCTATGCCCACTATATGTAATTTCAAGTATGCTTCATTTAATTATTATAAGTACATGGTCGTGCCACTCTCGAACGGGTCGTGACACAAAGTAATTTTAGAAAAAAATTGAAAACTCCCCCTCCCCCCATTTGGACAATAATCCAATGGTCGTGCCACTTCCAAAATTAACCAACCCAACAAATTAAGACAATATGATTATTTAAGGATTTATTAGTGTGAATTAAATTAAGGATTTTAAAAAAAATTAAACAACCAACTTTCATATCCAACCACATTCATCCAATATAATCCAACATCAACAACAAACCGCTATAATGTGTATCCCGTACAACTTCTCATTCATCTACTCAATTAATTCATTTCCAACAACATATGAAATTAAATACATATGACTACTTAGCTTCAAATCCTAAATAAGAACACACAATCAACATTAACAATTTCTAACCAATTTCAAAACTAAATAAGAATACACAAACAATATTTATAATGTCAAATTAATTTTATTCTCTAAATAATAAGATTCAAATCAATACCGATTAGGAGCATATATTTTTCTAAACAATACCTTTTAATTTCAATATTAACAATACCTATTAGGTTTGTGTGGTCAAATCAATACCTATTAGGAGCATATATTTTTCTATAATTTATGTCAATTGTAATGATAACACACACACACAAACCCCTACACCTACCCCCCCAAACTGCCCCCTACCCCCCCCCCCCCCCCCACTGCCGCCCCCACAGGCATACACACACACATACACATGCACCCACCTGCACACACACACACACCTGCACACATATACACATAGGAGAGAGAGAGGAAAAACTGGACATGAAAGTAGAGAGAGAGAGCTGTGGCGGAGAGAGAGAGAGAGAGAGAGAGAATTTGGGGAAAACAAATCGGTGGGAAAAAAAGAGGCCGAAGGTTTTTTTTACTGAAAAAGTTGTCACGAACCTGTCACGGTCTTTGACTGTGACCACTTTCTAATGTTGTCACGGTAAAAAACCGTGACAAGCAGTTGTCACGGTCAATGACTGTGACAAAAAACACGTATTTTTTTGTCACGGTCAATGACTGTGACATGGCTGATCGACTGAAAGGTGACAATTTGGCTTTTTTGGTGTAGTGTTATGTGTGCGTGTGTGTGGGGTTTGAACAACCAATCACCAACCCCATGGTGATGGTCGATGGCGGGCAGAAATCCTAAAGCAGAGGGGTGTTTTGTTTAAAAATTTCGCTTTGTTCTTTTTTTTACATACGTGTGTGTGTGTATATATGCACATATATATATATATATATATTTTTTTTTTTTACCCCAAGAGTCAGTAGTTCCAAATCAGATCGATGGATTATTGATTTAGTTTGAGGAATTTCATCATGACTCAGTTACGACTCGGTGTAACTTTCAGGTAAAGTAATTTCACTTGGATATTGGTATGTTTTCATTTTTATTATGAGCACCCGTATATATTCATTACGTATACAATGTCGTAAACACGAATCCTCGAACATGTACGAGTAATCATTTATTTTTTTCTACGTGTGTATTTGACCTAATGTCATTTTCTTTTAAAAATGTTTAAACGAGTTATGATACCAAACGACTCGAGGTTATGTCGTCGTTATAACCCGAGATCGTATTACGAGTCATAGTTAGTAAACTTGTGATTATTCAGGTGTTGGACTGTTTATTTAGTTGTACTGACTAATTTGGGAAGTGGCATGACCACCGAATTATTGCCCTAATAAGGGGAGAATTTTTTATTTTTTTCTAATTTTATTTTGTGTCACGAATAATAAATTATCGTATTAATACACTCGAGTAATATAATCGAAAAACACATAAATATAATTTTTTTTTGTATCCAAGGTAATATTTTAAATCAAATATACGATTTAGTTCAAAGAGTTGAGTTTAGAATGACTCGAATATTTTATATCTTTTACCTTGTATATCGGAACATCATTGGTAAACCTTCCTTTCGTTCATATCAAAATGTAGAGTTTGTTTAAAATTAGTTAAACTCGTATATTTGACCGAGCTAATATTTTGGTAAAATGGTTATTTATTAAAATTAATAACGTATTCAGTCCAATCGGATCATTTGATTCTACCTAAATAATATTTTTAAGAAAACTCTTATTATTTCAATATCGAGATACTTGTTATTTATTTATTTTCATCAATAAAAGGACATTGGTATTTCAGTAGTGTAATTACTGAAATTTTCTGAGTATGATTTTACAAATAAAAGAAGTTATTGCCCGATTTTTTCGACCGTTTCGAACATTTAACGTGTCAAACCATCCACATAAATTTGGACTCATACTAGTATTATTATCGATTAACGTAACATGTATATATTTTTTCGACCCGTAAACAAGAGTGCGTAGTTTAGCATTATATACGGGATTTATATATTAATTATTGTCATGGAATAAGTTTTATTCGTATTTACCGGATGACATAAGATATTATAAACCTCAAACCATTATTTCTAAACACCGATATAATCAATCTCATTTAAACCCTCCAGCACAAATGACTAGGGGAACTACAAAGAAACAATCAAAGATCCATGAATAACAACGTAAAACTCGTAAAAAATCGATAGTTTATTTCTACCTTTTCAATAGTAAACTTTGCATATTTGGCATACTGCTATTGATATCACCATGTGATAGCTCCCATTTACTCTTAGTATGTGCATGTTATCATACTGCCATACTACATATTTTGTCACATACCATCGGTATTTGAATTTGATCATCAGTATTTGAATTTGACGATGGATCAATTTAACCCTTCTCACCTAATAACTGATATCATGTTCCATATTGATTCACTTCACCCCTGCACTTTTGTGCAATTATCTACTTATGAGCACCTTTGTGCCATTATTTACTTTATGAGCACTTTTGTGCCATTATATACCTTATGAGCACTTTTGGGCCATTACTTACTTTATGATCACTTATATGCCATTATTTATATTATGAGCATCAATATTAACTAGGGAGTAGACTAACGTGTTATCCCGCAGAACTTTCTTCTTTATCTAATGGTCTCAGATGATTGAGAGCCTTGATTATTGCTACATACGTATGAGTGTCACTTAGCTAGTGTGCCTATCCGGTTACTTTTTCCCAGAGGTTTTGGGATTATTATTATTATTATTTGGTTTTACTGATGGCTTTACTTATTTCTATACCCCTTTAGTGGTCTAGTAAGTATGGGACTATCAGTTCAAAGATCCTTGAATTTTTTTATGATCCTTAACGTTGTTACCAGTAACTAGTGTTCCATTACATTTTATAATCTTTATATGACCCTTAATGAACTGGTAAGTATGGGATTATCAGTTAAACTTTCTTTATATGACCCTTAATGAGCTGGTAAGTATGGAATTATCAGTTTAGACTCCTTGATTTTATTTAAAAGTTATTATGAAAAAACATTTGCTTTCGCTTCATTTGATAAACACTGAATTCCATATACGTTCCAAACTCTTTTTATATTTATAATTATTATAGAACTGTTAAAACCTATTCAGCAATTTTGTTGATTCGTTTCCTTCCAGATATTTTGCACAGGTACCAATAGGAAATGACAAATACTCTAGGAATTATAGTGAAGCGGTTTGAGATATGCACAGAAATCATAGAAGAATAAGCTTTTGAGCTAAAGTGTAAGACAACTTAGTTTTTATAAATTCTTAGTTAGCTTAGTGTGCATGACTCAATTATGATTTAGCATTATTTTAAAATAATATTCTCCCCCAAGAAATCACGCTGTGACAATTCATCACATAAAATTACTGAAAAATCATTTGAGGATTTAATGAATCAATCATAACATATTGGTAATATTTTTAAGAGATAAACTTCTGAAAAAATTACAAGGAATTGATTGTGTCTTAGAGCCTCGATTGATTCAGTTTGGTATCTCACTCTCCGAGGCTTGGCTTTACAAGGTCGTGATGAAGAAAAGGAATCTAATAATCATAGCAATTTTTTTAAAATACTAAACATTTTTGGTAGATTATAATAAATATGTTGCAAATGTTGCATTGGTAATGCTCCTAAAAATGCCCAATATATATCATCCCAAGTCCAAAAAGAGATTTTACTTATTGACGGAATGAAAATTAGAAAGGTGATCCGTGAGGAAATTGGTGATGTCAAATTTCGTATCTTTATTGATTAAGCTCAAGATCTGTCGAAAAGCAGCAAATGGCTATGGTTTTGAGATTTGTTGATAAACTTGGTTTCATTTGAAAGCATTTTTTCAGTAGCACGTCTTCCAGACAAAGATTGGAAAGCGTTTGAAAGATTTGAAAAATTGAAAGATTGGAAAGCATTTGCAAGATTCGAATATTCCAATCTTTCAAATGAAACCATATTTATTAACTCTAAAGAATGAAATATTTTCCAATCTTTCTCGTCACAATCTTGACATTCATAACATTCGAAGTCAATGATATGACAGGTAAGTAATATGTGGCCCAAATGGAATGGGTTAAAAGCCTTAGTTTTTAATGAATGTCTGTATGCTTATTATATTCACTGTTTTGCTCATCGCTTACAGTTAGCCCTAGTTACAACATCTAAACGAGTTATCCCCGTTCATCAATTTTTTTTCTAAATTGAGTTTCATCATAAATATTATGAGCTTTTCTTGTAAAGGTAATGATGAACTGAAAAGTCATGCATATGATATTGCTTATTTAGTTTCCATTGAAGAACTTGAGACTGTGATGTGAATGAATCAAATTGGTACTTTACAAAAGGTTGGAGACACACGATGTAGTTCTCACTTGAGATATATATCTAGCTTAATAAAGATGTTTAATGTAACTTGTCAAGTTTTATTAAATCTCATCGAATATGGAAATTGGAGCAAAATGGAGATGCTGATACAACTTACTGTTATATGATTCTTTTGAGTTTGTTTTCATCTTACATCTTATGAAATAAATTTTTGAAATCACTGATATGCTTTCTCAGACTTTGTAACGAAAGTCTCAAGATATTTTGAACATTATGCATTTGGTGAAGACCACAAAGAAACATATCCAAAAGTTAAGGGGTGTTGGATTTGACACTTTTATTATGAAGGTGAAGTCTTTTTATGGAAGACACACGGTTGCTGTCCCAGATAAGAATGCTTTGTATGTTGAAAAATATGTCCGAGCAAGACTCGACCAGTTTACTATTATTGAACACTATCGTATCAATATTTATACTGATACAATAAACTCTCAGTTGTAGGAGCTAAATATCAGATTCAGTGAATATGACATGGAGCTATTGGTTCTTAGTTTTTCTTCGGATCCTCAAAATGGGAATACATCTTTTAGTATTGATGATATATGCAAGCTTCTTGATAAATTTCACCCAAGACTTCATGGGGCATGAGAGAGATGATTTGAGGGTACAATTGTAACATTACGAGTCTGATGTCACCCAACATCCAAAATTTTAAGAAATGTACACAATTTCAAATCTATGTCAGTGGTTGATGAAAATAAGAAAGTCGACAATATATCCACTAATTGATAGGCTAATCAGACTTATTCTAACACTTCATGTTTATGCTGCAATTACGGAACGTGTATTTTCGGCTATGAATCACATCAAATCTGAACTTTGGAACAAAATAGAGAACGAATATCTTGAAAATTCTCTTTGGGTCTACATTGAAAGAGAAATCTCATGGCAGTTTAGTACGAATGAGATTCTAGATGGATTTCGTGATTTGAAAACATGTCGAGCGCAATTCTGATAAAGTTTTGATATTTGTTTGAATAAGGATTTGGTTTGTTTTTCAAAAAGTTTGTACTTTTTATTGATACATATCTATATTGCTAAGTTTTTTTTTAATAAACTCCCCCCCCCCCCCCCAAAGATTAAGTCATACTTTTGTCCTTGCACCCATTAATAGTTTTCTTACTATATGTTACAATTTTATATTTTATATAAACAAACTCGTGGGTAATATATATGGTATATAAATATTCCAACATCATTATGTGCTTGATAAGTGAATAAATCTCGAACAACGTGATACACCAATGATTTTTATAGTTATTTATCCCAGTTGATGTAAGTCTTCAATATATACATCCAAGGCAAAATCAAAGGTGCCATCAAATATAAACCTACAATTACAAGACAAAATTATATTAAGTATTAAAATTAATTTAATTTATACACACTTTAAATATTTAGAAAACATAAACCAACTCGAGTATAGCATAAGCTTGACATCTTTTAAAAGGTTATTTGAGGCTAGGCCCTCATTAATATTTTAACCCTGTCAATTTTTATTTCTTCGAATTTGGCTCCCAAAATGACTTTTAGTAGTCGAAAAATGTCAAAAAGGTATTACGACGTATTTTGCTAGACTTTTTAATAATCTAAAGTGTAATACTCGTGCCCAATATTTTATTATTTTTTTCGTGCAAACTATAATAATATGAAACCTTGAGAATTGGATAATTAGTATGGGCTTTTCCTCTATATTTGATTTACTCTTGTATTGATGGTAATTATCGAAAATTTGTGGGTGAAATTGAAGATTTAAGGAATATGGCTATATTGAATGAACTTAAAAATTGTTCGAACAAGATTTTTGTTTCGTTCGAATGAAAAGCCAAGTTCATTCAAAGTTTAAGACTATTTTTCACATTAGTGGTCTTGTAACTATCATTGCTAGATTAGAATGTATACATAAGTTGAGAAGATGACTTCTTAAAGTTTTGTGTAAACGGTTTATAAATGATTTCAAAGGTTTTGAGAAAAATACTATGATTCAAGAAGGTTAAAGAAATGATGTATTTTGAGAAGTTGGTTATTAAACATTTTATGGAATAAAATATTTTGAAATAATAATTATCTTGCAAAATATATTTTGGGTGAACTATGTTTTAATGTTTCTTACAAAAATGAAGATTTTTAAAAGTTGGCCATTTGTTTAAGTTGTGAAGAATAAAAATGTCATTTAGTCTTGAAAGGTGTGTTTTTACAAGTATTATGGGATTTCTTGAATAAATCATGGGTTAAGCCTATTTTTTGGATTTTTAGACTTAAAATCCTTCGTCCTATGTACGTAAACTCGTAGTAGTTTGATGATAAGTAAACAAACAAGTTTATTGGTGTTTTTAATGAGTTGTAACTTGGAATACAGAAAGTGGAAATTTTAGCTCTTAAGGTGTGTAAAAAGGTATTGAAAATGTGAATAGTGTAAGGTTTTAAAACTACATGTATTAATAAAGAAAATGGTATATTTGTTATAAAGTAGTCATCGATGTTCAATGATTTCATGGAAAAGAAAGTAATGAAATAAAGAGATTTCCAACTTGGGATATGTGTTACTCCAAAAGTATTAAATAAGTGTTAATGAGCTAAAAATATTTTTAAGAAGTTAGTGTGGGTAACTTGATGGTGTTTTGGAAAATAGCACTTGTGAAAATGGAGAAAAAAATAAATTTTAAAATAAATGAGTAAAATGGTAATTTTACGTAAAGTGAATTTTTTTTATGAAATAAAAATGTTGAAAAAGGTGTTACACAGAATGGTTCTAAATGAACGTGATTTTGGGATAAAATCAATGCTAGAATAAAAATAACAAAAAATGATGATTTTAAAGTGTAACATAAGTTGGAGTGAAATTCCGAATTTTGGCTTTGGCCGATAAGGGAAAAGTGAAATAATGTGGACATTTATAAAATATTAAAACACATTAATACGGACTCGGATGACATCGAAATAATTAAGGAGGGCTCGGAGCCTTTGGGTGAAACACACAAAATCGCTAGTTATGGTAGCATAGCCGGCGGTGTGGAGACCGTTAAAGTATGCAGATATTGGAAGATTTCATGAAAAAGGTAATAAAAATAAAGCATGTCAATAAATGGGTTGTGTGGTGAATATGCGAAAAGACAACCTAACTTAAATGAATAAATAAATATTGCGGTAAAGGATAAAGTGGACAAGTAATTAACAAATTGATTAATGTCCATAAGGTAAAGGAATGGTAAAGTGAAGGGGTTAAATGGGTAGTTGAGCAACCTAAAAAGGTTTAACCCATAATTGATACATGAGTGTGTTTATGGAAGGTTTTTAAGAAAAATAAGTTTTTTTTAACACGGTGTTTGTTTGTTTTGAAAGGTGTAATGTCTCAGCTTGGATTTATGGGTTAACTGTAGTCAACACGGTCCGACCCAAGCGTTAGGTGTGAAGTGCAATGAAACAACCTATATAATGTTGCTAATCCAGTTTAGTTTTAATTGACGTTTTACTTGTTTAGAATGCGACTTCAATTTTAAATCAAACTAGGTGCGGGACTCGTTGGGAGCACCCCTGAGTCCAAGCATACAGAGCTACTAACATAAAATCAAAGAGAGTACTTTACTGTATAATGCTATCAAATATAAAATCGCACCCAACCTGTCGTAACAAAATGAGCGAGTGAGCCGAATGCTCAGTGAGAAATATATAAATGCAATATGAAATCGAACGATAGAAAGAAGACTCTGACATGTTATACCTACGTGCACACACATACATATATATATATATATATATATATATATATATACACACACACACACACAAACGCACATATTCATATACTTAATGCATGAAACCGTTTTACTTTTGGAAACCTTATTTATCCCGATTAATTCACCTCAATCTTGTGAAATACTTCCTTTTTCGCATTTTGACGTTTATCCCTTTATTTAACACAAACGGTTAAATATTTGTAACAACTCCACTTGATTTGACCAAAACCCATTTCTTTAACGAAAATACTCTTTTCATTTTAACCAATCCACATCAGTATTTTTATTAAAAATCACCCTTTCAACACAACGAACACCGTGTTAGAAAATACTTTTCTTGCCTTTAAAAACCTTTCACAACACACCTTTGTGTTAATTATGGGTTAAACCTATTAGGTTGCTTAACCACCCATTCACCCACTTACTTTACCTTTTCTTTTCCTTATGGAAGTTAATCAATTACACATTTACTTGTCTATTTTATCCTTTACTGGAACATTTATTAATTCATTCAAGTTCGGTTGTCTTAACAAATTTTCATCACACAACCTATTTCTTGACATGTTCCTTATTCATTTATCTTTTTCTCAAAATCTTTCAATAACCGCATACTTTAACGTGCTCCACACCGCCAGCGATGCCACCATATACTCTGGCTAGTGTTTTGTGTCTTTCACCCCGGGGCTCTGAGCCCTCCTTAATTTTTTCGGTGTCATCCGAGTTCCTCTTTAATGTTTTTTAACATTTGAAAAATGTCCACATTATTCCACCTTTCCTTTTACCCGACCAAAGCCAAAATTCGGGCTTTCATCACAACTTGTGCTACACTTTGAAATTCATCATTTCATGTCTTTTACACTTTAGCTTTGATTTCAGTCCAAAATCATATTCAATATGACTATCATGTGTAACACCCTTTCCAACATGTTTCTTTCATAAAAATGTTTCACATTACATATGTAGAGGGGGCTTGCAGCTCAGCGTGGCAACTCAAGCGTGACACCTTGGTGAGGCAGCTCAGCGTGGCAACTCAAGCGTGACATCTTGGTGAGGCGGCTCAGCGTGGCAACTCAAGCGTGACACCTTGGTGAGGCAGCTCAGCGTGGCAACTCAAGCGTGACATCTTGGTGAGGCAGCCCAGCGTGGCAACTCATGTTTTAGCTTGTGGTTTTAATCACATCGTACTTTCATTATTGATTTCTGTAAGCTTTAACGATTGTAATGACGTAACGATAATAATTGAAGGGTTCGTATGAGGTCAAACGGTACTTGCGAGAGACCAGGCTTGGCAGGGCCTGGGAGAGCTTTCATGCTCTATCGAATGACCTCACTGTGGGAACTTTAGAGGGACCTGGTTTGGAGGATTGAGAAGTAAGGCACCGTTGGGGCTTGTCCTGACCATCTTAGATACACCTGGTAAAACACCGAAGGACCCTGACCATGGAACCTCAAGTGGAGCAGCTTGGAGTTCCATCGGGCATTGAGTTATGGACCAAACGACCATCTACTTAATGTCACATCTACTGTGGGTGATGTCACTAGCCATCTAAACGTTGTCAGACATGCACTTGAGTAAACCACTGTGGTATTTGGGGCTGTCAGGCAGTTGGTGAGCCACCTCTGCGACAACAACCCCCTGACACACAGTGGATAGGCAAAAGGCATGTCTTGGCATTTAATGTTTATGGCATAAAGACAACTAGTGCATCAGGCATTTAATGTTGTGACATAAAGTATGAGGGATGTCTTTCATAGTCTTTAATGACTGAGTTACCTTGGGGGTGGTGTGTGTGGGGGGGGGGGGGCTATTTAAGGACCCCAACCACCTTTGAGGAGGGCATCCTGTTTTTAGAGGATTAAAAAGAGTTATTGCAAACTAGAGAGCTCATTTTGACTCACCATTGTCATTTATTACGAAGCTTTTAATATTGGACAGAGATTCTTGAGGGTGTTTGGTGTGTTTCTACCTGCCTATCAGGGTGTATCTAGGGTGCTTACTTCTCCCTCCCTCTAGCTAGGCCACTTCTAAAGGTCCATTAGCATGACCTGAGTTATACACGAGAGATTTGAGAGTTTAAAGTGAGTTCATCTTCATTGAGTTTTGTGTGTGCATTTCCTATAATTAGTCTAGGGTGTTGGCTAATTTAACTTGTGATTACCATACTCAATAGGGGTTACGCCTCCATATATATAATCTAAAGTACCCTCTTACATTTGGCGACTCTGCTGGGGAGGTATTCACGATTTTTATCATGTAACGCCTCATTCGTGAACGGAAAAGTGGACGGAGATAGAGGAAAGCAGTTGACAAATCAACATTCTGCTCTAACATTCACCAAAGAAATGTTCAACTCCATTTCAGATAAGGAATCCAATACTTCTATCTTATGATTTCTCATGCTTTATATATATATAAAAAATGATATATTGATATGTAAATATTAGTTGAGATGACTATCTTGAAAGTATGCTTTAGACATTAATATTTACATAAGAGATCGAGTAATATGTCTTTGCATAAATTTTTTATTGACAAAACTAGTCAGACTCATGTATATTTGTTTTTTTCACGAGAGAGGCTAAAAAAAAAAAGTTATCTTTTGAAGTATGAAGGCTAACATGATGCAATTGTTATGCACCGATGAGCCTTAAATTGTCTCTATAAGGTGACTCAATGAAAAAAATTTGATGATCATTTGGCCTGAACTATTTACAATGAGGTGACTCAATGAGAAAAAAGGTTGTCATGAAGAGACATTCTTGAAAAGATAATGATGTACCTCGATTAAATTAATTGATGGCCTGCAACAATTTAAGTGTGTTTCGTAATTGAACAGCCTAAAAGGTAGAAAGTACTGACTAAAAGAAAATAAGTCATGTTTTGTTGTAAGTAAATAGTAAAATAGTGCAAGTTGATAATATTTTATATTATGATAAATTGTGATATTTTCAAAATCACATGGTCGTACAGTACAATAGCTGATGAGGCCACGTGAGTAGGCCTGTGTGTGTGGCTGTCACAGACTGATTAGAAAATGTGTCGTACAATTATGGATAACCCTTTATAACTTGACCGCAGAATAGATTTTTTTTTATATATTTAAAGTCTTTGAGATTTCCTGGCATGTAGGACTTTCAGCAATAGTACGCTATTTGAAAAAAAAATCTTTCAGATTTACACTATTTCAGCAATATTCTCGTTAGTGATTTACACATTTTTGGAGTCAGAAACCGAGGAAACTTTGAGATTTAACATGTCCTTGCTCCGAAGAACCTTACCTCCAGTAGAAATCGACGGAGCTTTGCTCCGATGAACCTCTTCCCGATGAAGCTTGGATTGAACAGTAACACCTGTCGGAAGAAACTCGCTCGAAGAAACTCAAAACCCAAACCTAACCATATAATCAAATGATTCATGGCATACTCAAAATCGATTCACCATAAAGTAAGATAAGGGTTACACACCACACTGATTCAATCCGAAACACCTTAGAGGGTACAAAGCTGAAACACCTTGCACAGCCCAAGTCGACTCATCATCATGTATGTCATCTAGAAATTGAAGTCTGATGCACCTTATACTGGCATACCTTTGATAGAAATCGACGGAGCTTGCTCTGAGAAACCTCGAGTCGATTGATCTCGAACCGTTACACCATAAGTTTCTACGGTTATAAATTGAAACTGATTGACAAACCTTGTTTTTTTTTAGAGAAGCTTCATCGGAATATATGTGACCCACCACGAAACCTGGGAATTAGCACAACTGACGGCAATAATCTGAGGGAGCTCGTTTTATATAATCAAAATATGAAATTCTCCATGAGATTTCAAGATCGTTTTATCATAAAATATACAGACCTCCGTGTACTACCATGAATTTTGGGAACCGATTTAACTGAGAACCAAAACCGAATCACCACGGCATACCATAAATCGCAAATAATGGATTAACACCTGTTCATGACAAACAACGATGGAGCTCTGAAAATTTTTGAGCAGATGGAGCTCGGACAAGAAAACAGTAACTGAACTCCGATTGAGCATAAGATGGGTCCAAAACGAACCCTAAGTTCTGAACTAAGTTAGAGTCGAATCACCTCAAATGGGTACTCCGATTCAACACGAGTCTACCCATTTACCTAGTTTGTAAAACCAAAAATGAATGACCAAGATTATGAGACCCAAGAAATGATTCACCATGACTGAGGTACAAAGCAGATTGGCCATGGGCAATAAATCCACATCTGAGATATGAGTTCCAACGGAGTTTTTTTTTTATCTTTTCTCCTTACTCCGGTGCTTCCTGTTATTTCGAGATCAACAACAGAATTTGGGATTCAAAAATCCATCCACGGTCTTTCGAATTCTTGAAAAAAAAACTTACTTACCATTGTTGACATAACTCGTTCTTCCCGCGTTAAAAAACGATGAACTGAGCAGGTCGTATTACACCTTTTCCACTTTGCTCCGGCAAAGGAGCTGACTGACCAGTCTAAAAACCGACGAAGTTTGCCCCAGAAAAGCACGAATCGAGGGAGCTCAAACCATCATGGGTTATCACGGATTACCCCTACCCATCTTAGATTTCACCGATCCACCATGAGATTCTGATAAAACCGAAACATCCGATGAACCTCCAGCGTTAATAGGCGCCTGATTCACAAACATTTTGGCAGAAAAGGTTAAGGGTGAGAGTTTCCCCAAACCGAAGAACCTTAGAGTTGTGATAAAATTGTTGGGCATATAAATCCATTTGTGTTTTCAAAAAAAATTGAAGGTTAGAAATGGTTATATGTTGGTAGTTTGTTTTGAAACTAAGACTGTGAGGTTTTGGATGGCTCATCTAGATTAACACGATGGGTTTTATTAAAATATTTTATATTGTGCCCACCCTTCTTTGAGTGGCATGAAGGCTCTTGATTTTAGAGATGTTTTATATTTTTATTTTGAGGTTACTCTAAAAAAAATATATATATATATTATAAATCATGACATGAGCCTATTTAAGTTCAATGATTAAAAATATTGAGCTATTAATTGATAGACACTATCTATTTTGGTATGTGTATACATAATATACCGATCGAGAATCAAAATATGATTTACGATACCTTTCCATTTTGAGTTCGATCTTTCAAAAGTAAAAAATAACAGAGGCATAATGAAGGACACATTCGAATATTTTATGTCATTTACAAAAGTTATTCTACGAGTTTAGAATATATTGAGCAGGGTGCACCGATTTTGAATTTATTTACGATACATCTGGAGATTTTGTAGAGGGGGCTTGCAGCTCAGCGTGGCAACTCAAGCGTGACACCTTGGTGAGGCAGCTCAGCGTGGCAACTCAAGCGTGACATCTTGGTGAGGCAGCTCAGCGTGGCAACTCAAGCGTGACACCTTGGTGAGGCAGCTCAGCGTGGCAACTCAAGCGTGACATCTTGGTGAGGCAGCTTGGTGAGGCAACTCATGTTTTAGTTTGTGGTTTTAATCACATCGTACTTTCATTATTGATTTCTGTAAGCTTTAACGATTGTAATGACGTAACGATAATAATTGAAGGGTTTGTATGAGGTCAAACGGTACTTGCGAGAGACCAGGCTTGGCAGGGCCTGGGAGAGCTTTCATGCTCTATCGAATGACCTCACTGTGGGAACTTTAGAGGGACCTGGTTTGGAGGATTGAGAAGTAAGGCACCGTTGGGGCTTGTCCTGACCATCTTAGATACACCTGGTAAAACACCGAAGGACCCTGACCGTGGAACCTCAAGTGGAGCAGCTTGGAGTTCCATCGGGCATTGAGTTATGGACCAAACGACCCTCTACTTAATGTCACATCTACTGTGGGTGATGTCACTAGCCATCTAAACGTTGTCAGACATGCACTTGAGTAAACCACTGTGGTATTTGGGGCTATCAGGCAGTTGGTGAGCCACCTCTGCGACAACAACCCCCTGACACACAGTGGATAGGCAAAAGGCATGTCTTGGCATTTAATGTTTATGGCATAAAGACAACTAGTGCATCAGGCATTTAATGTTGTGACATAAAGTATGAGGGATGTCTTTCATAGTCTTTAATGACTGAGTTACCTCGGGGGTGGTGTGGGGGGGGGGGGGCTATTTAAGGACCCCAACCACCTTTGAGGAGGGCATCCTGTTTTTAGAGGATTAAAAAGAGTTATTGCAAACTAGAGAGCTCATTTTGACTCACCATTGTCATTTATTACGAAGCTTTTAATATTGGACAGAGATTCTTGAGGGTGTTTGGTGTGTTTCTACCTGCCTATCAGGGTGTATCTAGGGTGTTTACTTCTCCCTCCCTCTAGCTAGGCCACTTCTAAAGGTCCATTAGCATGACCTGAGTTATACACGAGAGATTTGAGAGTTTAAACTGAGTTCATCTTCATTGAGTTTTGTGTGTGCATTTCCTATAATTAGTCTAGGGTGTTGGCTAATTTAACTTGTGATTACCATACTCAATAGGGGTTACGCCTCCATATATATAATCTAAAGTACCCTCTTACATTTGGCGACTCTGCTGGGTAGTGAGTAGCTTCATCAGAGAGTATATCATTTGCCGTTTTGGGATCCCAAAGGTTATTCTCTCAGATAATGGGACTCCCTTCGTCAACTCAGAAGTAACGATGCTCACAGACAAGTACTCCATTGTTCATCACACTTCAACGGTGGCATACCCGAAGGGGAATGGTCAGGCTGAAGCAACTAACAAAACTCTGGTTAATATCTTGGCTAAAACGATGGAGGACTTTCCAGGATCGTGGGTTGACAAAATACCAACAGTGTTGTGGGCCTATCGAACGACGAAGAGGAAGCCCACAGGGTACACTCCGTTCTCCCTGGTCTATGGGGCTGAGGCAATTCTTCCAGTGGAGTTGGAAGTTCCCTCGGCTCGATACGCCTTGCGAAGCAGCATGCTCCCTCAGAACAGGCATGTGCAGTTGGAGGCATTGGATGAACACAGAGACAACGCGATGCAACATTTTCAAATGTATACAAAGCAGCTCTCTAGGGCATATGACAACATGGTAAGACCAAGGAGGTTCGTGGAGGGAGATCTCGTTTTGAAGGCAGCAGTGAAACACATTAGGGGACTTCCTCTGCCAAAGTTCGCAGCCAATTGGGAGGGACCTTTCATCGTGAACGAAGCTCATGACTCAGGTTATTGCCTAATTTCTAAGTTGGAGGAAGATAGGCCATTCAAAATTAACAATAAATGGCTAAAAGTATATCATGTGTAGACAGTTAGTTTGTACCATCGATGTATCGGGTCTCTTTATTATGAATATACAAGTTTTACTGATGATGTGAAGTATAGACATTGATATATGAAAACAGGCATAACTCAGAGATAAATTGAAAAATGTACATTCTTTCATTCATTAAAGAAGAGAGCATTACAAGCAAAATGGGGAACTACTGCCCAAGAATTACATGAATGAAAGAAAGAAAATATGTACAGGAGTTTTTACTACCCTAAGAGAAACCACAGATCCGGGGAAGAGAAAAAATCCTCGGGAAGGCCCGAAGAAGCTGATACAAAGGAATTTTGAGCGTTGACAGCAACCTCTAGCCTGGTTTGCACCTGGGCGCGTTCAATAAGGAGCCTTTCCCGTTTTAGCTTGGCCAAACGCAGAGCTTCTTCGGCATTCGTTACTTCTTCATCCGCCGATTCCAAAAGAGGTGCCAGCTCAGCTAACTTAACCTCCTCAGCCCGTTGGTCCTCCTGGTGCTTTATCAGCACTTCCCTCTGGCCGATCAGTTGCTGGTTCTTCAAGGTCTTTAGATGCGTTATAAGCCAGTCAAAACGGAAACCATCACGCCCCAACTCCTTCAGAAAACCTAGAAATTGGTTGAGAAGGGATCTGGTAACACTGGCAGTGGGGGCACTAGCAATTTCAGCGACAACGATCGCCATGCCTTGCAGCCTGTGACTCATCACATGAATATTTGAGCGCAGGCAATCCGGTGTGAAGGTCTCAGGATGGCGATCCACCAATTGTTCAATCACCAGCCGATGGTTAACGGGCATTTGAGGAGATTGCCGAAGCACCATGAGGCAGAACGAGTGAGGAGCTAGGTCGGGAAGAGGGACCTCACACCCAGATTCGCTCTCGACTGCAGCACCAGTCGTAGAACCTCGATCATCATGAATTGAGTTTTCCGAAGCATCAAGTTCTCGGAAGGGCGAGCCTACAGGTGAGAGGACTGGGGGCGAATCTTCCCGAGCAACCTGAAAAGAAAAGCCCAAATAAGGAAATGAAAAATCTTAACAAGCGTTTTCGTTGTTAAGTCACCATTATAAGGTGGAGTTTGTGAAAAAACTTAGCAAATGTTTTCGTTGTTAAGTCACCGATATAAGGTGGAGTTTGTGAAAAAACTTAGCAAGTGTTTTCGTTGTTAAGTCACCATTATAAGGTGGAGTTTGTGAAAAAACTTAGCAAGTGTTTTCGTTGTTAAGTCACCATTATAAGGTGGAGTTTGTGAAAAAACTTAGCAAGTGTTTTCGTTGTTAAGTCACCGTTATAAGGTGAAGTTTGTGAAAAAAAACTTAACAAGTGTTTTCGCTGTTAAGTCACCATTATAAGGTGGAGTTTGTGAAAAAACTTAGCAAATGTTTTCGTTGTTAAGTCACCGATATAAGGTGGAGTTTGTGAAAAAACTTAGCAAGTGTTTTCGTTGTTAAGTCACCATTATAAGGTGGAGTTTGTGAAAAAACTTAGCAAGTGTTTTCGTTGTTAAGTCACCGTTATAAGGTGAAGTTTGTGAAAAAAAACTTAACAAGTGTTTTCGTTGTTAAGTCACCGTTATAAGGTGAAGTTTGTGAAAAAAATCTTAACAAGTGTTTTCGTTGTTAAGTCACCGTTATAAGGTGGAGTTTGTGAAAAAAAAACTTAACAAGTGTTTTCGTTGTTAAGTCATCGTTACAAGGCGGAGCTTAAGAACAATCTTGTGAAAAAATCATCAGATGGAGATAACGGGAGAGATAGTAAGAAAAACATACCTCAGTCACAACGGGAACAGTTGAGGCAGCCACAGGGACAGGAACCGTTGCGGGCGCGATTATTGCCTCAGATGGCATAACGGGGTCCCTGGGCGCAGAAGCCTCCACCCTTGTCCAAACCTGATCACCCGTATAGGGCACAAGGGCCAGCATATGGGGATCATCATGAGAAGACACTGGGCCCTCAAACAAAGCCACGGCAGGAGGGGGTGTAAACACACCAACCTGGGACCTCACTACGGGAGTTGATGCAAGATCAGGAGACAACTGTGCGCAAAGCCAAGTGTTAGAAAAGAAGAATGGGCACAGAAATTATGAAGAAATACCTTGACGTCTTACTTACCTCGGTTAGGGTGCTAAACAAGGGAATGACAGATGGGGGCCCTAGCAGCACCGTTGGAAGAAGAAGGCTTGCCAACAACGCGGACACTTCCACCTGGGATACCCAACACATATCACAATTCAGTAAGCCAAAAATGACAAGAGTATGACCGAAAGGACTACAACAAACAAATTATAGATCACATCATACCTCGGGCTCATTCTCTACCACAAGTACAATGGGCAGAGGAAACTCAGGGGAGGCCTGTGACTCAGAAGGGACAAAGGAGGTTATCTCGGGCTGCGCCACTTCGGGCAAGATTACCACTTCCGGCGAGGAATCACTTGCATGATCAATGTCATCACCTCCCACAAGAACTTCCCTCGCGCGTTGACTGGCTCCACGGCGAGAATACGTGAGCCCCGTCATGGGGGAACGGGGAGGAGTCACATCGGTATGAGGTCCACCGAAGCGCCCCCCCACAAAACGGCTCACGGGAGGACTGGAAGGGTCTGGGTTTTCTATTTCAACCCCCTGCAAAACAGTTGTCAAAGAAAGGGGGGAGGGATAAGTATACACACAAGCAAAGACAGTCATCCTCAAGCAAAAAGGGGATAATAATTAAGTCAGCAATGCATACCTCCGATTCAGAAGGAGAACGAGAGGGCACAACCACGGGCGAAGTGGGAGGAGTGGAAGCAATTGAGGGGGCGGAGGTTGATTGCACCTTAGGGGTCAGGCGTACTTCAGGAGTCCGTTTCTTCTGGGACTTGGTGCCCAGAGTCTTCTTTCTCGAGCTAGCTGCACTAATGTTGACGCCTTGAGGAACCCGGGAACTCTTCTTCCTTTTGGCCGTTGGCTCTGAAGGATCCACCACCACCGTGGGGAAAGCAGCGGGGGAAGGGGCAACGACCGCATGCCGTTGATACTCAGCATGTATTCGGTCCAGTTCTGCCTGGGCCTCCTTCCTCACACGCTCAGCCATCTCAGCAGGCATGGGAGGAGGAACGGATGCTATAGGAAGAGCTGCCACGGGAGTTTGGGGCTTCTGGGACTTCGACTTTGATTTCGATGTCCCACTCTTGGCCGTTCTTGCTTTCTTAGCAAGAGGTTGAGAAGCCCTCTCATCGGTAGTAGCTGCAGCAGAGGGGGCAGCCTTCTTTGCAGCAGCAGTTTTTGACTTAGGCGTGGCAACTGGGACCATGGCACAAAGTGGGGGAAGCTCCTTGGGAGGTGCTTTGTGGGTTGAACTTAGAGGGAACTCTATCCCAAGCACAGAGTTGCCCTTTAGCCCCAACTCTAGGGCAGAAAATGAGCAAACAGGAGGGTACACTGGCTCTTGCTCGATGAACTTAGCAATTTCAGCTAGTTGTCTTGGCCAATATTTGGTGGCAAAAAGAGGGGTCACATCCCCACGCCTAGTAATACTAGGAATGGTGACACGCCCAGCCATTGCTGAGGATATCCCCCACGCAGCAGTTGAAGAAAACAACGAACATGCCTCGCCAAAGGAGACTTTGGGGTTTGATGATTGGAAAACTGGACGTGGCACCCCCTGGTCAAACCCAAACTGACGGCTGCATCGGTTGGGGTTGTAATGCTCGCTCGAGTATCCCCACTCGGTGTATGAGGGCAGATATCCAGGAGAAAGAAGAAGAACTACGGCCAGCGAGGGGTCCTCGATGTCAGGAGAGGGATCCCGTATCATTCTGGCATCAGGATAAAAAACTTACAAGTGTGAAAAAAGGCCTCTTCTTGATAAGGCCTCATAACGAAGCTCTCAAAACGGTCAATCACTGAAATCAACTCCTTTCGGCTTTGCCTCTTATGGTAAATAAAGGACCGAGGAGGCAGAATCGATTCAGCCGAAGGAGGTCTGTTGGACTTGGCCGCTACGGCAGGAAAGCGGAAGTAAAGAAAGCTAGTCAGAAGCACACTATTGGCAAAATTGGCCAAGTTATAACGACCAATAGAGCGTTCCATGTCGAATAAAGTCCTGTCTAACCAGGTGTACAAGGATCCCAGGGCAATTGCAGCCAGGGGAAGCTTTATGCCTCGAGCTAGGCGAAGGTACAGGTTGATGAGGTCTCTTCGGGGCTGATCATTAGGCTTGCCCGTCAAAAAGAAACGGGACAAAATCACAAGAATGTAAGCGGGAAGCTCCAACGATGTACCTTGACCAGGGGCAGTTGATGAAGAGCTGCCTTCGCTGGAACTCTGGAAGAAATAGTTGATCAGGGGAGAAAAAGTAGCTTTGTTGGAAGAGCCGATGCAGCTTCGGCATATGCGATCCAACTCCGAACGATCCGCAGTCTCTTGAGCATCAAGAGCTTCATCGGTGTAGGGCTCATGGCCTGTTGCATCGAGGCCCAAGAGCTCACACACATCCTCCAGAGTTATGGTAAACTCACCCCAAGCAGCAATGAACGTATGAGTATCCACGTTCCATCGAGAGACCAAGACAGGAAGGGCAGCATTGTTCTTTGAAATGGTGAACTCACCAAACCATTTAGCCCGTTGTAGTCCAATCTTGGTAAGAATATCAGCATAGGAACTCTGCATGTGAGAGTTCCAGGCAGCAAAGTGGGCGGGGGATCCCCCGGGTGCTTCGAAATCAATGTGGGACCATGGAAAGTCCCCTCGCTCTAAGCGAAATCTCAGAGTTCCTTCTGGGGGCAAAAATCCCCACTTAGACACCTCTTCGTCTTCATCACCCAGCAACAGGGCATCAAACTTGGAGGAAAAGCAAACAGCCTTACAGGCAACAGCAAAGCCATCACCCTCCCCAAAAACGGGAGAGCGACGGTAAAATCTCAGCTGCTCTTGGCGAGCAGCACCCCGGGCGGAGGCAGCAGTGGTGGTGGCAGACGGAACACTGGTGGCAGAAATGGTGGGGTTGCTTGAAGACGCCATGGCAGAAATGGTGCTTGAAGCCGTAACAAAGAAGGTTTTGAGAAAAAAGGGATTGAAGGCAACACTGGAGACGAACGATCACAAGTAGTGTTATAACTCTCTGCAACAATGGAGTATCTATCTCTCTCTCTCTTTATAAGAACAGAAGCGATAGTCTGAGGAAAGAAGGTAACAATGAAGTAGGAAAGAAGATAACAATGAAGTAAGGAAATAAGTGAAGAAGAAAGAAGAAGTAGAAACAGACCCTTTAGGCCCACGTGGTTAAGGTTCAAAGTATTTTGAAAAATGGCTGTTGAGACTTTCGAGTTTGGCGTTTAGATTTTCCCACCCTCGCACGTGCACGGCCGCCTGTAATCATTTCACAAGAACACGTGGCACTTCGGGAAGTGCTGTGACAGTTGAAAAGACAGCGCACGTCACTAATGAAATGATGCATAGAGAACAGGAAGCGTTGCCTTCCTCAGCAAGTTTGAGTTTTGGCGCCAATCTCCTTGTCAGACTTATCCAACGGAGCCACAACGAAGAAGATGTTCCAACGGTTACACAAAGAAAAATCCATCAAGATGAGCCATTTCGTGCAGACATTTCTTGTTCCAATAAATCTCTCCACGAGGGGGCAAATGTAGAGGGGGCTTGCAGCTCAGCGTGGCAACTCAAGCGTGACACCTTGGTGAGGCAGCTCAGCGTGGCAACTCAAGCGTGACACCTTGGTGAGGCAGCTCAGCGTGGCAACTCAAGCGTGACACCTTGGTGAGGCAGCTTGGTGAGGCAGCCCAGCGTGGCAACTCATGTTTTAGCTTGTGGTTTTAATCACATCGTACTTTCATTATTGATTTCTGTAAGCTTTAACGATTGTAATGACGTAACGATAATAATTTAAGGGTTTGTATGAGGTCAAACGGTACTTGCGAGAGACCAGGCTTGGCAGGGCCTGGGAGAGCTTTCATGCTCTATCGAATGACCTCACTGTGGGAACTTTAGAGGGACCTGGTTTGGAGGATTGAGAAGTAAGGCACCGTTGGGGCTTGTCCTGACCATCTTAGATACACCTGGTAAAACACCGAAGGACCCTGACCGTGGAACCTCAAGTGGAGCAGCTTGGAGTTCCATCGGGCATTGAGTTATGGACCAAACGACCCTCTACTTAATGTCACATCTACTGTGGGTGATGTCACTAGCCATCTAAACGTTGTCAGACATGCACTTGAGTAAACCACTGTGGTATTTGGGGCTATCAGGCAGTTGGTGAGCCACCTCTGCGACAACAACCCCCTGACACACAGTGGATAGGCAAAAGGCATGTCTTGGCATTTAATGTTTATGGCATAAAGACAACTAGTGCATCAGGCATTTAATGTTGTGACATAAAGTATGAGGGATGTCTTTCATAGTCTTTAATGACTGAGTTACCTCGGGGGTGGTGTGGGGGGGGGGGGGGGGGGGCGCTATTTAAGGACCCCAACCACCTTTGAGGAGGGCATCCTGTTTTTAGAGGATTAAAAAGAGTTATTGCAAACTAGAGAGCTCATTTTGACTCACCATTGTCATTTATTATGAAGCTTTTAATATTGGACAGAGATTCTTGAGGGTGTTTGGTGTGTTTCTACCTGCCTATCAGGGTGTATCTAGGGTGCTTACTTCTCCCTCCCTCTAGCTAGGCCACTTCTAAAGGTCCATTAGCATGACCTGAGTTATACACGAGAGATTTGAGAGTTTAAACTGAGTTCATCTTCATTGAGTTTTGTGTGTGCATTTCCTATAATTAGTCTAGGGTGTTGGCTAATTTAACTTGTGATTACCATACTCAATAGGGGTTACGCCTCCATATATATAATCTAAAGTACCCTCTTACAACATAAAATTACCATTTTACCCATTTGTTTTCAAACTCGCCTTTTACTCCATTTTCACAAGTGTTAATTTTTTAACATTATTAAGTTACCCACAATAACTTCTTAAGTTTTTAACACCTTAATACCTTTTTAACCTTTTGGAGTAATATTCCTTTCAATTGGATGGAATATTACTCCAAATATACCTTTTTAATTTTTAAAAAGGAATATTATCCTTTTTAACCTTTTGGAGTACTATACCTTTTTAATCTTTATTTCAATACTTTCATTTCCTAGAATCATCAAACATATAAGACTACTTTATAAGAAACACCATTTTCTTTTATTAATAAATGTAGTCTTATAATCTTACACTCATCACCTATACTCCTCTTTTCACACATTTTGAAGACTAGAATTTAAACTTTTCTTGTCTCATATTTAAACCCAACAAACCTTCTTTAAACTTATTTATATATTCATTGCCAAAATGCTACAAGTTCATATGCATGAGAAGATGAATTTTAAATCCTAAAATACTATTAATGGATTAAACATTCATTTCATCTTAGAAATTCACAATACTTTCAAAAATATAATTTCAAGGCAAAAAAGACATTTTATTTCCTCAAACTCAACAAATGTCTATTTTCATAAAATCTTCAATTTTGCAAGAAACTTTGGAATATTATTTCACCAACTATTTTAGCAAAAACAAAATCATTTTCAAACATTTTATTTCATAAAATGTTTAATATCAAATTTTTAGAAAATGCACCATTTTCATAAAAATCCCAATATTTATTTCAAGAAACTTTGAAATGTGTATTCTTCATTTATTCTCAACAAAATGACATTTTTTCAATATTTTTATTTCATAAAGATATTTATTATTAATTTTACTAAAAATCCATCATCAAGTTCATAAGCATTCTACTCTTAACATTCTAACAATAAGACCACTAATGCACAAAAATAGAGTCTTGAACTAAGAGCAGGTTTTCCCACCTCAAATTAAGCTCCAACAATGGAAGGCATGAAATGTCCAAGAAGTTGTCAACCTCCCACCTCCTAAGGTAGCCTCAAGGACGTTACCTATCCCCACCAATCTTGTCTCCATGAAATCTCCATCAAAAACCCTCTTCAAGCTCCATGAAACTCCCATCTCCATTTTCTCCCAAAGCCCCAATAATATCTCCAAATTTTATAGTTATGCTCAACAATAGTGGAAATGGGTATTCAGAGCTTGGGTATGATGAAGAATACATGAATATGATGGTTTAAGGTAGATATTGGTGGTGAAATGGTGGTTTGAGGTGGAAAGAGGTGAAGGACATGATTAATAATGGTGGAAGACTACCCTCTCTCTCTCCCTCTCTCTTCTTCCAACTCTAAAATGACCCTAAATGTACTAAAAACCCTTATAAAATAACCCCAAGACTTAACAATCCCGCTTTTGCCCATCTGTGCTTTTCAGGTTTCAACAACTCAACAATGCAAGGGCCTAGAATGAGACAGTGCACAAGGGCTGTCTGATTTAAAAATTTCGATTAACCTCGTTCAAATGAGATTTCCCCCTCGTTCGATCCACTCTTCAAACGACCTTCGAACGACTTGGACCTGATACGCAGTTGGATCTTGTTCGAACCTCATTTGATCCCTTGCTTTGAACAATCCATGATTCTCGTTCGAATGACCCAACTATCGTTGGAACAAACCTTTTTATATTTCCTTAATTTCTCTCCAAATTTAATCCACAACTTCCCCTAATTATCCTCAAGCCTCCAAAAATAGTAAAATTAGAATATAATCCCAGTCATAATTATCCAATCCCAAGGTTCTCATTTTAGTTTAGCTTATGAGGTAAAACAGTTAAAATATTAGGGTAGGGTATTACAAACTTCCCTTCTTAGGGAATTTCTTCCCCTAAATTCTCGATCCACCCATTCTTAAAATTCATGGGGTTTACCAACTCTCCATCTAAGTCATAGAAATACTTTAAGATAAAATCATCTAAGTCCTCAATAACCAAGATCACACCATATGCCCTTTTCATGGGGTTTGTTGTTAAAGGCTCAATATGCGACAAGCTCTAATGCTCACCATTTCGATATTCATGAACGTCATGTAGCCGACTCTGAGTCTTCACTCACATGATGATCATGCTCAATCTAGTCCTAGGATGGCCTTTTGCTAATACCCACAGCATACATGTGCCTTCACTGGCAACCCTCTCTAGTAATCGACACACACCCAAGAGTGAATCGTACAACCAACCAATAAATTAATCATCAAGAATTATTTCTAGTCTTAGGACTACATATCATGGGTCTCGATGAAATTTTAAGTTATCTTGACTACACAATTTGTACGAGCTTAACATTAATCATACATTGTTAATTTCTCACTCCGAGAAGTAATACACCTACCAAGTCATCACTACTCATTCGATTGATACCTTCCATTGCGTCACACTGATGACCCTAGTACTACTCTAGGCGTTTCACCTTTGAGCACTCACTTCAGCCTGGTACCAATCCCTTAGCATGGCAAAGCAATACCATGTTCTAAGTTTCCTCGAATTCTGACACTACACCATATCCTCAAGTCATTATCCCGCTCTAATAACTCGAGCCACTGACTGCCATGCTTGCTAGTTAAAAGGTATCTAATCCTAAAAGCAAATACTACAAGCAAACGGTGCGATCAAAAGTGTAGCCACCCGTACATTGAACTTTGTATAATAAAAAGAATACCTCAGATATGGCGCACCCAGTTACTAAGATGCATTTACCATACCCAGACCACCGCGCTCTACCAGGCCCAATTTCATTGTACCATGACATCGTACCGATCCGAGTTACCATATACGTAAGAATACCGATCCCCGATTACCAAAATCGAAAGGGGCGAAAGCGAACCTAGGGCATAAGCTCAAAGTCTTATCACTCATCCTAGACGTTATCACCTGGTACTAACCTAGCCAAATACCCTGACTCGGGTCACCAACCGTGATGAATCGAATCACAACCATTCATCCTCTCAAGATGAAGGCAACGTACGAACCTATCGTTATCTGGAAAGTTAGTGCCTGACTTCCCTCCTTGGGAGTAAGCCACCTTACACCCTTGGTACACATGAACCATTCTGGTTGGTGAATACCTAATACCCTTGTTTATAGTGACCTTGTCCATTTACTGGTGATGACATCAGCAGCCTATTGCACTTAGGATACTATCTACCTTCATGATCGCAACCCTAAATACCCTTAGGCAATATTCCGTTTAAGAGAGACCTTCAATCTACCTGCCATCCTTCTGTATGTGGTGTCCTCTATTCAGCTGTTCGGACCTACTCCTATCCGTATAACATTGCCATTTGGAGTCCTTATGTCTCGCATCCGTGAGGCTTCTCAAGTCCCTCTTCTCCAGGATGAGGTTGAGTAGTTCGGGATTTCACCAATCGATGCGAACACTGTTCGTCTATCCGAGAGTCACCTCAGTGAGGTCTTGTCATGTTCTATCTGCTGCAACATCGTCTTCTTAAGGTGGTTTCACAACAACCATCTGGTCCTTCTCGCACTGAGCATCCTTCTTCTGAGGCTAGAGCATTTGGTAATAATTGATAAAAAAAAGAATGGGAACTTCAACCTAATAAGGTCAAGCATCTCTCCCCTCTAATATTTTCCCAACATAATATACATTATCTAGTTATCAAAGGGTTGGGAATATATCTTCTATCAAAATACAAAATGAAAAAAGTCATGGTTCATTTACTAATCCAAGTAATATAATGGAGAGATGCCAAATTGGTTAGTCAGATGGTTTCACTTTGACTTCGATAGAAATACCTGATTTATAATGAATTATATGACATATATGAATCTAATATGAGGAATAGAGTTCCAATTGTGACACCCCGACTAATTAAATACCGGGTAGCTACTTCTTTATTAAATTAATTCAAAATGCCAAGTTGGTCCAGTTAATAGCATCACTGTCGAAAACATTTTTATGGTTACTAACCACCTAGTATTTAAAAGTAAGTGCCAAATTTTATTTAAAGTCGGATTAACATGCAACAAGTGTAATAAAGATTAAATACACCATTCACCATACTGAAGTAAAACGAATAACCATCACATAGTGTAAATAAAGTCTGGAGGAAAACTCCTCACTACAATTCCCACAACTGAAAAGTAATCTGAATACTGAAACAATACATGCTAAAGTCTGAAAACTGAAATGTAAAAGATGCTCTAAATAGAAATGGGCAACATGCCCCACAACTGATAGATAGTGACTCTGGAATCCAAAAGATAGAAGCGTCTACAAGCAAATCCCTGTAGCTTCCACAAACAGCTACAGCTCGTCACCTGAATGAGTATCCTATGCTTGGTGTCCTTGTGGCTGGGCACCTAAAATGGTTTTACAAGAAAAAGATTTGAAAAGCAAACGGGTCAGAGCCCGAATGTGGAGTTATTTTAAAAACCTGCAAGTGCTTTAAAAACATTTAAAACATTAAATGCAAAGTACATGTTAGGACGTACACTCACATGATATTCTCACCTCTCGTCTAACTGTGCACTCCTAACGTAAGTACCCATCTATAACGACACAAACCACTAGCTAAGTGACATCATCTCTAGCTAGACTATCATAGGTCCTACCCATATTACTCGGTTCTAATTAATATAATAACGCTCGTAATTAAGTAGGGATTTAACGTAAACTCAAAAGCTCCATAAGCAATACATACCACTGTAAGTTAACTCGTTATATTCTCGAAACAATACCGTAATTATATTCACAACATTAACATGAAGGTTCCCATTACTTAAGTGTATATTATTCGCATCATAAATATACAATATAAGCACCCCGAGAACTAAGCTGTGGTGCACACATACTCTGCTATCCATCCCGGTACATCACGTACATAAGGATTACATATTCCGAATCTCTCAGGAATAGTTCACAGATAACAACATCACAAACAATGGAGGCGAACACAGTCACATCACATAGGTCACGCACATACCTACGCTCCTACGATCAGCGGACTTATTAATATCCCAATAAGTCTTTCTATGACCTATGTTCATCATGGTAACCAGTCCAAATCCGGGCAACACAAGGATTAGAGGGCCCTAAGCGAACGCAAACCTCCCGTGATAGCAAGTATGGTAGGTATGTCATACACACAATTCATATACCAATACTAAGTAAACACACGTCTTAGTAATACCGTAGTTTAATCGTAGTACTATTCTCATTCTAGTACCAATATATAATTATCACAATTTATACTATTCCGGTTTATAGTCATATGCGCCATAATTTTCTCACGTCGTAGTAGACACTCACGTCTCAACCCAAACCGTCCATTGAATTAAACCTCTCGTAAATAAATTTACTCCTCGCAATAACCCAAAAGTCCCAAATCTATCCTTACATCATCAAAGGAAGGTTATCTATATCCTCGAACAAGTTTACGGGACTCCAAAAATCAAAACAGTCCAAAAAGGACCAAACTGTCAACTCGTTAGAAGTCTCGTTCGAACGAGACTGTTCGAACGAGATTCCTCTGCCAACTCGTTAGAAGTCTCGTTCGAACGAGGTTGTTCGAACGAGATTCCAGTTCGTTCGAACGAACTGTACCTTCTAACGATATCTCGTTCGAACGAGATATCTAACGAAACCCCTTCTCGTTAGCAGCGACTGGTCAACTCGTTAGAAGCTCGTTCGAACGAGTTCGTTCGAACGACCTGGGTAGGGGCTTCTAACGAGCTGCCAGATTCGTCCCAGATTTTCTAAGTTACATTTCTCACCATTTTTAACACCTCAATCCTTCTCCAAAGATCGTTCTAACAGAGTTTTAAGTCCTCTAATCATACTATAACATGCTAAGGTCATATACTAACATCTCTTAATACATTAAAGCATCCTAAACATCATTAAATCACAAGGTTTTATACTTTTCCCCAATTTTATCAAGAACATGAACCCTAGGTTTATATCATCATCAAATCCCAGAATTTAATTCGTTTTAATCTCTTCTAATCACAATTATTATGAGAGAAATCATCTACCTATCATTCTACATACAATTCTCTTCAAAATTTCCAAGTTCTAAACTCCAAACTACATGGGTTTTCATTCATCTTTCAAGAACAATTAAAATTCCTCAATTTCTAACATGGAAAGGACATTCTCTGAAATTAAATGGAATAAAGTCACTTGCCTTGATTGTCTCTGAGTTTGGTGTAGGTTTGGTAGAACTTTTCTGCAGAATTTCCTCTCTTCCAAGCTCCTCTCCAATGGTGGCTTAAGGTGGCTAGGGTTTTGATTTGGGAACTTAGAAAACTCTTCTAATAACCTACGTAGCTTTCTAGGTTAATATGGTTTGGTTAATGGGCTTAGTGGGTTTAATCCACATCAGATTTGCATCTCTAATTTTCGTCACTATTAATTCCTAAAAATGTAAAATTACCAAAATACCCTTTATGATGCCGGTATGGCCTAAAAATACCCCGGAATCCAAACTACACCCCCGGCTAGTGTTTTCTGACTATCTCGACCCTTCCGGACGCGTTGGCGCACTCAAAATGACCATACGGATAATAGAAATAAAAATCACTTTTATAATTAAAATATTATACCGTGACGCGGCGGTCCCACGCGTCTCAACAAAATTTCTAAAATGCCGTATATAAATCTCACGACAACTTTTATAATACCAAATACATATATCAAAACATGTATGCACATAATTAAATACCAACTCGCATCTCGTTAGTATTTATAACCCGAATTAATTTCCAATTAATACGCATTTAATTAATTAATCCCAAAAATAAATATAGCCAAAAGTACGGGGTATTACATACTTCCCCCCTAATAACTGAATTTCGTCCCGAAATTCGAAACTAGAAAGTACCTGCTAAAAACAACTCTGGATAACGTTCGCGCATCTCATCCTCGCGCTCCCATGTGGACTCCTCGACATTGTGATGTCGCCACTGAACACGCACTAACGGAACTATCTTTGACCGCAGTTTCCTCTCGCTTGGGTCCAAAATAGCAATCGGCCCCTCCTCGTAGGAGCTATCAGGCTGGAGATCGATGTCCTCCACAGCAATGTGAGAATGAGCCAAATTATCTCTAAGGTATTTCCTCAGCGAGGAAATATGGAACACATCGTGAATCCGATGTAAATGCTCCGGTAATCCAAGTCTATACGCAACTGGTCCGATCCGCTCAATAATAGGAAACGGCCCCACATACCTTGGTGCCAACTTCCCCTTCCTCCCGAAACGCATAATCCCCTTCATAGGAGATACTCTGAGCAAAACCTGGTCCCCCACTTGGAACTATCTGAAAAATCTCTTCGCATCAGCATAACTCTTCTGCCTGTCTTGAGCTACCCGAATGCGACTCTGAATCAACTCAATCCTTGCCGAAGTATCCTGAATTACTTTCGGCCCAAGCAGTTTGTTGTCCCCCACCTCTAACCAACATGCTGGGGAACGACAAGGCCTACCGTACAATGCCTCAAACGGAGCCATGCCAATCGTGAACTGATAGGAGTTGTTGTAAGCAAACTCCACCAGTGGAAGGTACTGCTCCCATCCACCCCCGAAGTCAATAATGCACATGCGTAGCATGTCCTCCAACATCTGATTGGTGCGCTCAGTCTGCCCATCGGTCTGCGGATGATAAGCCGTACTCAACGGCAATTCCGTGCCCATGGCCTCCTGGAAACTCTCCCAAAACCTCAAAACGAATATCTTGTCTCTGTCAGACACGATATTTAGGGGCACACCGTGAAGTCTCACAATCTCTGAAATGAAGAGCTGGGCATACTGTCCCGCAGTGTAGTCAGTCCTTACGGGTAAAAAGTGAGCGACCTTGGACAACCTGTCCACAATTACCCAAACGGAGTCGTGACCCCTCTGCGACGTAGGCAACCCCGTGATAAAGTCCATGGATATGCTCTCCCACATCCACACCGGGACCTCCAATGGCTGTAGCAATCCTGCCGGTCTCTGATGATCCACTTTTACAAGCTGACAAGTGGCGCATTTCGAAACAAAATCAGCGATATCTCTCTTCATACCGCTCCACCAATACTGGCGTCTCATGTCTTGGTACATTTTGTCCCCTCCGGGATGTACCGCGAACCGTGAGCCGTGCGATTCTGCCATCACCTCGTGTCGCAATTCCTCTCCTTTCGGAACTACCAATCTCCCATTGAAGCGTAATCCCCCGTTTGAGCTAACGGTATAGGACTCGGCTCCCTCTGCTAGTAACCGAACTATCTGCTCCTGACAGAACGAGTCATTGGCCTGTGCCCGTACTACCTTCATGACAATCTGCGGTGTAACGGTCATCACAGACATGAAAGATCGGGCCACTGCATCCTGGTGTCCCAATTCCTTCCACTTAGCCTTCCACACCTCTGCCACCTCATCTGCTGGCCTACGGCTCAACGCGTCTGCTACCACGTTAGCCTTTCCCGGGTGGTACTGGATGTCGAACTGGTAGTCTTTCACAAATTCAAGCCACCTACGCTGCCGCATATTCAATTCCTTCTGCGTGAATAGGTACTGTAGGGACTTGTGGTCCGTGAACAGTTGGAACTTCTCCCCCAAAAGATAGTGCCTCCAAATCCGTAGGGCAAATACCACTGCCGCCAACTCCAAATCATGCGTGGGGTAATTCTTCTCATGAGGCTTAAGCTTACGGGAAGCATAAGCTATGGCATGTCTCTCCTGCTGTAATACACCTCCCAGTCCTTGCAAAGACGCATCGGTGTAAACCAAATACTCAACTCCCGGTCTCGGCAATGCTAACACAGGTGCTGAGGTCAATTTGTCCTTCAATTCATCGAATGCCAACTGACAGGCATCACTCCAGATGTATGGCACACCCTTACGAGTTAGATGTGTCAAAGGACCTGCTATCTCTGAGAAACCCCGAATAAACCTCCTGTAGTATCCTGCTAGACCCAAGAAACTACGAATTTCAGTCGGTGTCGTGGGCTGTCCCCACTCCCTCACCGCTGATACCTTCCCTGGATCAACAGATATTCCCTGGTCAGAAATAATGTGTCCCAAAAACTGGACTTCCTTCAGCCAAAACCCACACTTCTCATATTTTGCATACAACTCGTTCTGACGAAGTGTCTGCAAAACCTGCCTCAAATGTTCGGCGTGCTCCTCCTCTGTCTAGGAGTAAACCAGAATATCATCAATGAAGACAATGACAAACTGGTCTAGGAAATCCCTGAACACTCTGTTCATCACGTCCATAAACAGAGCCGGAGCGTTGGTCAAGCCGAAAGGCATAACCCGAAACTCGTAAGAACCATATCTCGATAAGAACGCAGTCTTCGAGACATCCTCCTCCCTGATACGCAACTGATGGTATCCCGATCTCAAGTCAATCTTCGAAAAGAAAGAAGCTCCTCTCAACTGGTCGAATAAGTCATCGATTCGAGGTAACGGATACTTATTCCGTATCGTGACCTTATTCAACTCTCTATAGTCCACACACAATCTCAGTGAACCGTCCCTCTTCTTCACAAACAGAACTGGAGCGCCCCAAGGTGAGGTACTCCTGCGAATAAAGCCCTGACCTAACAGCTGCTCTATCTGATCCCGTAACTCCCTCATCTCAACTGGAGCCATACGGTACGGTGCGCGTGCTATAGGTCTCGTACCCGGTAGCAAATCTATCACAAAGTCTATCTCTCGACTGGGGGGTAAGCCTGGTATCTCCTGAAACACATCCGAATACTCCCTGACTACTGGGATAGACTCTAAAGGAATCACTACCTCCTTAGAGGTATCCTCCTCAATGTAATACAGATGAGCGGTCGATCCTCCCTCTGGGCGAGGCATCGCCACTATAAACATCTCTTGCCCCGGAATGGCAAAAACAATGCTCCCGCTGAAGCAATCAATCATGGCCCTATAAGCTACGAGCCAATCCATCCCAATAATCACATCGTGAACATGCATATCTAATACTAACATGTCTGCAGGTAATACCAAACCACCAATCTCTACCCCCACTCCCCGGCATATAAAGAAAATAAGTGACCCACTCCCCAATGGTGAGTCGACACACGTCACTGTGCTCTCTGCCGTAGCTAACAATCCTAAAGCTTTTGCGAAGTGTGTAGCTATAAAACAGTGTGTAGCACCCGTATCGAATAATACCCGACCCATAGTGCCATGGATAGGAAACGTACCCTCAATCGCGGGATGTGCCCGTGGAACTGCAGCCTGGTGAACGTTGTAGACACGTCCATACTGTAGCTGCCCCTGCTGAGCTGGGACTACTGGAATGGGTGGCAATGCTGCCATCTGTGGCGGTGCGGGAAGAGTGGCGGGAAACATGGGCCTCTGTGGCTCCTGGAGAGCACCCTGCTGCTGCTGCTGTGGGGCCCTGCCCCTATCAGGACAATCCTGTCGCTTGTGGCCAGTCTTGCCACAAACAAAGCACTTCCCTGGGAAGTTCCCTCCTCTCTGTCCTTGCTGTCCCCGGCCCTGGTGGCCGTTACCGTTCCTCCCTTGGCCCTGCTGGCCCTGGTGAAACTGCTGCCCATTCTGCCCCTGTTGGCCCTGATGGCCATTTGGACCCTGATGGCCCTGACGGAAACCTCCCTGCCCCTGCCTGTAGTTCCCTGACCGGAACCTCTTATTATCTCCCTGCTGGGAGCCCTCCTCATTCTGTCTCTGCCCCTGACCAGATTGTGCCCCGCTGGCACCATGTCCTCCAGTCCTGCCCTGATGGCTAGACTCCCCCGACCTCTTACCCTCGGCCATATGAAAACGGTGGTCCTGGCAGTGTAATAACGCAGCGTTAACCACATCAGAATACGTGGCCAACGAAAGGTTCCCTAGCAGATGCTGACGGATCCTCCAAGTCAACCCGTCGGTGAACTTCTCAATTTTCTTCTTCTCTGTTGGTATCTCGTCTGGAACGATGTTTAACCGATTCGTGAACTCGGCCTCATACTCGGCCACAGTCTTGCCCTCTTGCTTCAAACTCATCAATCTCCTCCTCATTTCCGTATAAACAGCTGACGGAAAGTACTTGCGGTCGAACCGCACCCAGAACTCCTGAATCGTGAGAGTATCCCTCTCCTCCATGGTGGTAATAGACTCCCACCACTGTAGCGCAGATCCAACTAGCTTGAAAGTAGCTAGCACCTGCTTCTGAACATCAGTGCACTCATGCATCCTCAAGTGCCTCTGCATATCCTTCCTCCACTGGCTCGAGACTACCACATCTGAGCTACCTGCAAACTCTGGCGGATGCGCTTTCTGAAAAGCGTCACGTACACACTCCCAAGCAGACGGGAATGCATTAACCTGCACTGGCGCGGCAACCGGCGCCTGTGGTGGTGCCTGCTGAACAACGGCAATCGCGGCATTTACCGCTTGAGCTACTATAGCTGCAACCTCAGTGGCGTTCATCATGCCCTGAACTGGAGCGGGCTGGGGTTCGGGCGTTGCATCCCTGGGAACTCGTCGTGCACGTCGTGGAGGCATCTGAAATAAGAATGAAGTTTATAAGTTCGCAGTTATAAACTTAAAATAGCTGACGAACGTAGCATACACAAAAAGAGTACAACAGTCCTAAAATATAGGGCTCTATATCAAAGAAACGTAGCGGAAACATAATAGCCGTACATATCCTAAAGGACACTAGAACCTGATGCTCTGATACCACCTGTGACACCCCGACTAATTAAATACCGGGTAGCTACTCCTTTATTAAATTAATTCAAAATGCCAAGTTGGTCCAGTTAATAGCATCACTGTCGAAAACATTTTTATGGTTACTAACCACCTAGTATTTAAAAGTAAGTGCCAAATTTTATTTAAAGTCTGATTAACATGCAACAAGTGTAATAAAGATTAAATACACCATTCACCATACTGAAGTAAAACGAATAACCATCACATAGTGTAAATAAAGTCTGGAGGAAAACTCCTCACTACAATTCCCATAACTGAAAAGTAAACTGAATACTGAAACAATACATGCTAAAGTCTGAAAACTGAAATGTAAAAGATGCTCTAAATAGAAATGGGCAACATGCCCCATAACTGATAGATAGTGACTCTGGAATCCAAAAGATAGAAGCGTCTACAAGCAAATCCCTGTAGCTTCCACAAACAGCTACAGCTCGTCACCTGAATGAGTATCCTATGCTTGGTGTCCTTGTTGCTGGGCACCTAAAATGGTTTTACAAAAAAAAGATTTGAAAAGCAAACGGGTCAAAGCCCGAATGTGGAGTTATTTTAAAAACCTGCAAGTGCTTTAAAAACATTTAAAACATTAAATGCAAAGTACATGTTAGGATGTACACTCACATGATATTCTCACCTCTCGTCTAACTGTGCACTCCTAACGTAAGTACCCATCTATAACGACACAAACCACTAGCTAAGTGACATCATCTCTAGCTAGACTATCATAGGTCCTACCCATATTACTCGGTTCTAATTAATATAATAACGCTCGTAATTAAGTAGGGATTTAACGTAAACTCAAAAGCTCCATAAGCAATACATACCACTGTAAGTTAACTCGTTATATTCTCGAAACAATACCGTAATTATATTCACAACATTAACATGAAGGTTCCCATTAATTAAGTGTATATTATTCGCATCATAAATATACAATATAAGCACCCCGAGAACTAAGCTGTGGTGCACACATACTCTGCTATCCATCCCGGTACATCACGTACATAAGGATTACATATTCCGAATCTCTCAGGAATAGTTCACAGATAACAACATCACAAACAATGGAGGCGAACACAGTCACATCACATAGGTCACGCACATACCTACGCTCCTACGATCAGCGGACTTATTAATATCCCAATAAGTCTTTCTATGACCTATGTTCATCATGGTAACCAGTCCAAATCCGGGCAACACAAGGATTAGAGGGCCCTAAGCGAACGCAAACCTCCCGTGATAGCAAGTATGGTAGGTATGTCATACACACAATTCATATACCAATACTAAGTAAACACACGTCTTAGTAATACCGTAGTTTAATCGTAGTACTATTCTCATTCTAGTACCAATATATAATTATCACAATTTATACTATTCCGGTTTATAGTCATATGCGCCATAATTTTCTCACGTCGTAGTAGACACTCACGTCTCAACCCAAACCGTCCATTGAATTAAACCTCTCGTAAATAAATTTACTCCTCGCAATAACCCATAAGTCCCAAATCTATCCTTACATCATCAAAGGAAGGTTATCTATATCCTCGAACAAGTTTACGGGACTCCAAAAATCAAAACAGTCCAAAAAGGACCAAACTGTCAACTCGTTAGAAGTCTCGTTCGAACGAGACTGTTCGAACGAGATTCCTCTGCCAACTCGTTAGAAGTCTCGTTCGAACGAGGCTGTTCGAACGAGATTCCAGTTCGTTCGAACGAACTGTACCTTCTAACGATATCTCGTTCGAACGAGATATCGAACGAAACCCCTTCTCGTTAGCAGCGACTGGTCAACTCGTTAGAAACTCGTTCGAACGAGTTCGTTCGAACGACCTGGGTAGGGGCTTCTAACGAGCTGCCAGATTCGTCCCAGATTTTCTAAGTTACGTTTCTCACCATTTTTAACACCTCAATCCTTCTCCAAAGATCGTTCTAACAGAGTTTTAAGTCCTCTAATCATACTATAACATGCTAAGGTCATATACTAACATCTCTTAATACATTAAAGCATCCTAAACATCATTAAATCACAAGGTTTTATACTTTTCCCCAATTTTATCAAGAACATGAACCCTAGGTTTATATCATCATCAAATCCCAGAATTTAATTCGTTTTAATCTCTTCTAATCACAATTATTATGAGAGAAATCATCTACCTATCATTCTACATACAATTCTCTTCAAAATTTCCAAGTTCTAAACTCCAAACTACATGGGTTTTCATTCATCTTTCAAGAACAATTAAAATTCCTCAATTTCTAACATGGAAAGGACATTCTCTGAAATTAAATGGAATAAAGTCACTTGCCTTGATTGTCTCTGAGTTTGGTGTAGGTTTGGTAGAACTTTTCTGCAGAATTTCCTCTCTTCCAAGCTCCTCTCCAATGGTGGCTTAAGGTGGCTAGGGTTTTGATTTGGGAACTTAGAAAACTCTTCTAATAACCTACGTAGCTTTCTAGGTTAATATGGTTTGGTTAATGGGCTTAGTGGGTTTAATCCACATCAGATTTACATCTCTAATTTTCGTCACTATTAATTCCTAAAAATGTAAAATTACCAAAATACCCTTTATGATGCCGGTATGGCCTAAAAATACCCCGGAATCCAAACTACACCCCCGGCTAGTGTTTTCTGACTATCTCGACCCTTCCGGATGCGTTGGCACACTCAAAACGACCATACGGATAATAGAAATAAAAATCACTTTTTATAATTAAAATATTATACCGTGACGCGGCGGTCCCACGCGTCTCAACAAAATTTCTAAAATGCCGTATATAAATCTCACGACAACTTTTATAATACCAAATACACATATCAAAACATGTATGCACATAATCAAATACCAACTCGCATCTCGTTAGTATTTATAACCCGGGTTAATTTCCAATTAATACGCATTTAATTAATTAATCCCAAAAATAAATATAGCCAAAAGTACGGGGTATTACACCAATGCACCCCATTTATCTCTTAATTATGGAGTATACTATTACTTTAATCATGGCATAGAACTTCATAACTATTTTTTCTTCAGAAACCTTAAAGCCTATCCAAATTATATGCAACCACATGGTGGGTCAAATTCAAATATGATGAGATCAAGTGCAAAAATTCTTTATAGCAACCAATTCTTCCACCAAACACACACATATCCTTTGACGATACGGGATTGTCATTAAGCTCACTTCCAGGTTCTACCTAAACTAAACTTGCGTGACTGCCACACCAGTCGCCATTGGCAATCTAAGGGTAGTAAGTATCATACAGGGCTGTATCCTCTAACCCCTACAGACTTGGCAGGGTGTGCCAAAAACTGATCCTTACCTTGCTAAGGCTATCCTAGCATACACCGTCAACATATGCCAATGTTTTAATCATGCTTTGATATCGTCCCACTTTGGTTGCCATTTTTAAGCCTCCACGTGGAGTCATCAACCTAAGTCTTAAATACGTTTCCTAATATTCCTCAAAATTAAGTGTCACACCGCCACTACTAGTCACTCCATGACACCCGGGCATTACGCTCAATAAACGACAATAACTCTACATGCTTAGATTCCGGGGATGCTTTTACGGGTCCCTCTCGTAGCTTGATTTAAATGGAAATCGCATGTTAAACAAGTGAAATGCTAATTAAATAAAATTAGATTAGCAACTTTATGCAGGTTATTTCATTTCACATACACTTAACGCTTGAGTCTGACCGGATTGACCACGGGTAACCCATAAATCCGAGTCTGGGGGTCAAATAAAGTCATTTTGAGTGTCAAAGCCATTTAGCTGCAAATATTGGGGCCATACTCAATATCAGTCAATATATGGGGGACCAAACCTTAAATAACCCATTAAAAATATCAAAAATTAAAAATTATAATATGTATTCCATGTTAAATAAAACAATATTAAGGCCAAGGACAATCATTTCGGAAAAATTGGGTTTATACCCTTTGTTCAAATGATACAAACAAGGTTATCCGTAGTAATTTTTTCTTATTTTAAAATCACAAGCTTAGATAATTTAATAAAAATTCCACAATGAGACGCTCTAGTATGAGCATGTCATTTGTCATCCAATATGTTTTTTTTTCAAATTTTTTATTTTGGGGATAATGTGTTTTGTCATCCCAACCCTTACTCGATCATATATATATATATATATATATATATATATATAGAGAGAGAGAGAGAGAGAGAGAGTGAGAGACTCTTACATAGCACTCTATACATCACACCATATATGACATCTAATTCCAGGCCCTAAGAAATTATTTTTCTCTTGAAATTAACCTTCCAATAAACCCATGTTCAAAAAGTTAGGTTAATATATATTTTATAGCCATTTTTTAAAAATTCACAATTTTCTGTTGGCGTAAACTCTTATAAATAAGGTATTTTCAGCATTTTTTGTTGGATTTTAGAAAATAGCTAGAAATTGTATTTTTGCCTAATTTATTGAACATATGTCATTGGAAGGTAAACTTCATGCATAAAAAAAATTACGATATAATATATATATATATACTATGGTATGCCCGTGCCTGAAGGCACGATGCTAATTTTCGAAAGTGTACGTCGTTGATAGGACCATACGTCGAAATTAGTTCGCAATAGATAAACATTTTTTGAAATAACCTATTGTACGAACCAATTAATTTAAAAAATTGGAAATATTTTGAAAGTTTTTTACATATACACATACATACACGTGTTTATATACATACATAAATACACCTTGGTACGAACAAATAATTCAAAACAAAAAAAGACAGCAAGAATGGAAATAGAATTGAACACTCTTTGATACTCAAAAAATAAAGTTAAACTTACAATCTCTTTGAGTGAATTCCATGTATTATCTTGTTTCACGGAGAAGTCCTCGGTAATTGAAAGTGAAAATGCAGTCCTTTCATGAATATAAGATTGTAATGAATAGACGCTTTACAATCTTTTGTAGATATTTCATTGAAATTACATATATCTTATATCTAAATTGAAGGTATATGTAATGTATACCATCAATGATGATATCTTCTAGTTATTTTGATGATTCATCATAATAACTAAAAGTATCTAGACTTCATTCATCATTTTTAGTTTCTAGGGACAAAACATTATGAGAAGGGAAAATATGTTTAAAAAGATAAAATTATTGTAAGAAGTCGATAACTCATTTTCTCTTGGGGCATTTAAAACCCGTTCAAAAGTGCATTTAGAACATTTTCAAGATAATGAGAATTATAAGAATATTGATACTATACAAATATGCATACATACGCCATAATATGTCATTTCAAACTAAAATATAATCCAAGCCATATGAACAATAACTACCCTTGAATATATGGAAAGCAATTTTTACAAAATCCCTAAGTCACATGGTATATAGTTCTGGGGTTATTGAAAATTGAATGATTTATATTCCTCAAATTCTTTCCACAATTATTTTGACACTAAGTAATAATACAAAACCACTTCAACGCATAATTGTTCCACTTGGTTACCGCTAGCATGATAGCATACTGTGAAAGTTCCTTCTGATAAACTGATAACCCTAAGCTTCGAGTGCCCAAGGCCTTGCTGATAGCATACTGTGAAAGTTCACCATTTCGTGCCAACATCTCTTTCGTCACTAAATTTTGAAATTCTGCAAGCCTGAGTGCCCCCAAATAGTTCTCCCTCGTGAGTAATACTCGTGTGTCGCTCGGTTCACCTAAGCCTTCAGTAGTCTTGTCAAGCATATCACATTTATGTCTACCTATATTCTGAACCACAATTAAAAAATGATAAAGATATATAGTTATTGAAACTACAAAACATAAATAAATAAATTTTATTTTATCAAAACTGCATATATAGTATTAAATCACAATACATTTTTCTTACCTAACATGAACGGTGTTACTTTCGAGTTCCCTAGATCTTAAAATTATAACATAAAACAGGGCGATTTGAAAGTAATAGAAATAACATGGAAATCATCTGAATAAAATTGTATGTCCAAAACAGGTATGCCCAACAGTTACCAAAATAACGCCCAACAGTTTATAGTTACGAAAATAATTACTAAAGTTAGTCAAGTAACAAAGTTACTACAGATATACAATTATGCGTATACAAACTCTCTCCTCGGTGAGAGTTGTCATGAAACAAATATGCCAAAATCTAAAAATCTAAAAATCCCATCTCCATCACACCACATCTCCCAGACAAAACCATAAATCTGATGAACCATTTGAATGCTAAGTCGACGATCAGTTTCACCATATCGACCACCCCGAGACACGTCTAAACTTGCATAATGATAGCTTTAAGTCATCTGCTACATCAGTAACCTAACAAAAATCAGAATAAATCAGCAACAGTCACCAATAGAAAAGAAGGATCTCTATATTACTTATTTAACTGTTAATTTGTAAAAAAAAATACAAATTGAAAGTTCATACTCGCATAACCAAAGAAGATACATACCTTTTATCTCCAAGATGGTAGCACATGACAAATCTAAGCCAAAATATAACCAAATTTGATTTAGGCCATTAATCAATCATCTTGCATGCAAATTTAACTAAAAATGTAAATGTTTGAAATTAATACAATGAGAAGAAATCAAGACTCATATATGGTCGGAGATGCAAAAATCACTACTCACAAAAATTCTAAAACCCCTAAAACCTTATTTGAATCCCTCAAAACCCTTACAAACAGAACCTTAATCGAAACCTAATGGTTCTAAAATGGGCCAAAACAAAATTCAATATCTCAATGTTTGACGATCGGTTCAAACAGAGTTTGCCTGCATTAATGATGGTGGGACGTTTATGGTGGTAAAGAGGTTTTAAAGAGAGAAAAAATGGGGTTTCAAAACCATAAAACCCAAAGAATCTTGTTTCTAAACTACCACATCATCAGTCTCAAGTTTTGTTTAACACTGTGGAAGATGAGAGAATATGAGAGGGAGAGAGTTGGCGTGGAGATGTAGAGAATCTGACATGATCTGTGTGTAAGGTATGGGTGAAAAAGGGACCGGTGGAAGGCTCGAGGCTAGCATATTTTTTATTGAGATCTGCATCACCCGCAAAAGCAATGCTCCACGTGCCACTTTTTAAGTTCATTAGATACAAACCTTTGAGATTTAATCCCAGCCTCATGGTAAATTGTAGGTCCTTTGGGTGTAATTTACTTTAGAGAGTTCAATTTACTTTTTTACCCATAATTTTGAATTTTAAAAAAAAGAAGATAAATTATAGTGTGTTAAAAAAGGGGGAACTTAAATATTTGGAGGGCAAAAGAGGTAGTTCATGGAAAGTCCATATAGATGACATCATGAACCAAGCTTGTGACATATATAAGTTTTATACTTTATTATATATATATAGCCATTCTCCTAAGTGGACTTCCTTAAAGAACGGATTTACGGACTTTTATCCTTATCCGGTTGTGGTTCCCTCGTGGTCCCTAAGACCTTTTGTTATTTTCCCTAGATGGTACCCCTCTTGTCTTATAGTAAAACCTATTTTAAGACTATATATTTAAAAGATTTGTAGTTTAGACCCAAATTGGTATCAAGACCTTAAGAACTTTAGAAACTCACCAAATTCCGACCAAAACCCTAATTCTAGTATCAGAGCCATAAGACGTTCCTTTTAGACTAAAAGTAAAAAGACTTTAATGCCCTTGGGATTTATCCCCCGCATTTGCCAAGATATTTTTGGAACCAACTCAGACTACCAACCTATACCTATAACTGATTTAGACTTTGTAGGTTGTTTAACCTCTCACATAGACGGTAGTTCACACATCGAACACATCCCAGCGAAACACGCAGACAGTAGACAAGTCACTTCTAGTGCTATTAATAGTATCATAGACCAAAATAAGTGTATACTCCTTATATTAAGACAATTAATAAAAGACACTCAAACCCTAGAAACAAATATAAAAAATATCTCTAAAAAATTATTAGACATAGATAATCAAATCCCAATAGATTTCGTACATGTTTTACAAGAAATAAATATTAATACTAATCATACAGAAGTCCTTAACAAAGATATTTTAGAAATTAAGACTTTAATAAAAAATCAAGACAGTGAGTTAATTAAACTTACCAAAGAATAAGCTAAGCTTATCCCTAGACTAGATAGTTATCTTCTTAATGGAGATAGTTAGATCAAACTGGAATGAGGTACCAAGAGACCTCTCCATTTAGACTTTATCAGAGTTTTATCAAAGAATATTAGAAAAGATAAATGATGATAGATTTTATTATAAGATAAATGAAAATGAGATTGCCAACGTTGCTAAAGCAACTAGACTTATATTAGAAAGACTAAATTTAATTTCTACATCCATAGCAGCTACCCAAGACTATAACAGTAGCTTTGTTAAAGACTTGCATTTAGACTTAAAAGCCAAGACATAAGGATTAACTACCTTCTATACAGACTTTGTTAAATTCCAACAAAATTTAGCAAATTATCTTAATAATATGGAAAGCCATAACCTATCCAAAATGGATAGTATTATTAATGAACTTGGACTAGATATGGCCCAAGTAGAAGAAAAATATGAAGAAATTATAAACGGAATTAAGGCCGTATATAATAAACCTTCTCAAGCAGAAATAGACTCTCCTTTTATTCTAACCCGTTTAGATAAAATAGAAAGGACTGTAGAATCTATAGAAGCTAGATCTGTGTAACAACAAGAAAAAGATAATGAAGTAAAAGACTATATCGCAAATGTTACAAAATCCCTAGTCAATTCTCTAGCTAGACACGGTGAGGAAATTTCTGAGAAGACAAGAAAAGAGAATAAGAATTTTAAAGAAGAAATCCTCAATCAGATAAAAAGAAAAAAAGATTATTCAGACTTTTTAGAAAGAATTGAAAAAAGACTTGAACAAAAACAGGTAACTACCTGTAAATTTAAAGAATCCCCTTCTATAAAAACTAGAGAAAGGAATACCATAGGAACACGAGTCATAAATGATGGATTAGATAAGACTAGCAAGATAGTTAGCCCTATCCCAAATATTGGACAGAGTAATCATATGCTCCAAAGACTTAAGGATTCATCCTCCAATGTTAGGACATGGTGGAAAGAAATGAATTTCACCAATCCTCTCCAATGGAAAGAATGGGGTGAAGTTGACTGGAAGATTGTTGAAGATTCCATTCATAATGGATAACTTCCAGCCGTTAGATACATAGACTTGTTCAAAGAAGGTTCCACTCCTAAGACTCCTAATTATAACATGATTTACCATTGTAGGAATCATATGTTAGACAAATCTTATACTGAGCTCCAAGTGTTTGACTCAGAATGGCTTAGATCTAGAGGAACAGATAGGAAGTTCCAATTCCTAACCTTTGGACTCTTTCAAGCAAGAATCCAAGGATTACATAGACCTCAAAATAATATCAATATATTATGTTTTTTAGTAGACAAAAGATGGAAAGATTTTAAGAAGAGCCTTATTGGGATATCCCAATTAGAAATGTCAGACAACATAGGATACTTTAATGTCATTCCGGCATTTACAGTAACCGTAGACACAGCCAAACATTTTAAGTTAATCTTATATGCTAGTGGCTATGAAGACTATATAATCCCAGCCGCTAATATAAATATAGAATTCCAAAGCTATGTGAAGTTCTCCCAATTTCCTTATAAAGGAATGCAATCGGGAATTCCTAGCGGTAGACTTAATGAAGAAATCTTAGTTAGAACCGATGTATTAGCCTATAATCATACTTACAGTATTAGGAATACTGGACCTATGAGAGAAAAAGCTAAGACACTGGCAATTGCCAGAATTTCAAGAAACTAAGACTATACAAAATAAACCATTATTTTTTAATCAAGATGACGTTACTGGAAATGTTACCATCCAGTTTGGTCCACCTAAGATTGTTAATAAGAATATCCAGACCGAAAAAATTAAATTTAGAAATATGGGAGAAGCCATAATCAATGATCCTTCAGAAGGAGAATATAGTAGTAAGACTAGTGCTAGTTTACTAAGACAAGCCCCGGTAATTAGACCTAGAAGATCATTTGAACAAAAAGACTTAATTAAAGAAATAGCTAGGATCCAAAACTTTGGACATGAACCCTCAGAATTGGATATGAAGACATTTAAAGATAACCTTAAGAAAAGTCATTCTGTTAGATTTCAAGAAAGAGAAAGATTAATATGATAGCCCAAGATCGCATATTAAAATTAAAAGAATCTAAGAATACTTAAGAACTTCTTAGAAACTTAAGACTAATAGAAGAAGGAGAACAAAGACTAATGCCAGCAACACAAGTAGAACCTAGTAAACAAGAGATAGGAAGTAGTAGTAGCTAAAAGATGCTCCTAGACTTTTTGGTAAACCAATAGGAATAAATATTCCTATATATTCAAGCACCGTAGTTAAGACTAAACCTGATTGAATAAAAGACTTTCCAACTAGTGACAAAAGTTTCACTCTTGTTAAGACTATGGCTAGCCAAGCCATAAATCCAGTAGGTATATACCTTAACTTAGACAATGTGCAAGATAGGAAGAAGGCCTTAGACGAATGGTGTAATCAGATGAACATGTGTTTTGCATCTAATGAACAATGGGATGCAAGTTCATGTAAGCAGTATGCTGAGAAATCCATTAGAGGTATTGCAAAGGATTATCTAGATAGTTTAAGAAAGGATACATATGAAGACTCCTTAGCTAAGGTTAAGAAGATGAAAGAAAACTTAGAAGAAAGATCAATTGAAGAATATATTCAATTGTTCACATCAGAATTCATTAGAGCTGGACATCTAGCTCAAATAAATGAACAAGACATAGCAAAAACTAAGTCAGCCCTCCTTAGCATTTGCAAATTAGATAAGATAAATGAATATAGCAATAATTATGAGCAACTATATTACCAAATTAAAGAATTTGGAGAGACCCTAAAAGATGAATACTTTAGGAAGATACCAGCCATAGGACAAATCCTAATTAATGAATATAGGAATTGGCCAGGAGTAGTTGGAGTTAAGAATAACTCCCTTGGTGAAAGAATCAATTTTGCCAAAGACTATATCATATCTAAGAGACGTGATATAACTCAAGGAAAATTGATAGAAGAGACTTTCAAGCAGATCCCTCCAATCAAAGACGAAAGAGACATTGCTCCAATCCAATGGGGATGTGGTAGTGAACCTAAGAAATTCAAAAAGAAATTAGAATGGAAACATAGGAAGTTTAAGACTAGACCTTTAAGATTTCCAAAGAAGTATAAATTTAGATAATCTACTACCTTTAGAGAAAAGAATCCTAAGACTAAAAAGAAAAAGTTTAACCAAAGAAGATACTTTAAGAAGAATACTAGTAAATATAAGAAAGTTCATTATTATAGTAAAGACAAAGATATAGTTCAATCTAAGACTGCCATCAAAGAATGTTGGACTTGCGGCAAAGAAGGACACTTTTCTAAAGACTGCCCAAAGAAGAAAGATAAAGAAAGTATTAAGATTATTAATACAATATTAGACTATGCAGATCAAGAAGAGTTAGATATCCTATATGCTATAGAAATATCAGACATAGAAGATGATGACAATACTAGTATCTATAGTGCATGTACAGATAGTGACTCAGAAGACTATAATAGTGATACTGATGAGTATGAAGACTCTTAGGATACTCTAGATTTGTATATGATGCAGACTAATCAAGACGATCTAGGTAATGAATATGTAGACTTTGAAGATGCTTGGTATAAGTGTATATTAAGCCCCTTTTTAAAGAAAAGATGGACAGTTAGTAATCCTGAATTACTAACCTATATACCTAGATACTATTTTGATGAAAGACATTATTGTACATTTGAAATAAAATGTAGCAAGAAAGACTTTAGATGCGTAGAATGCTTTGAGAATATAGAGACAGAGTTATTTATGGTTTGTGTTATTTGTCAATTACACTACCATGAAGACTGTTGGAGAACTAAATTTAGAGCAATTTATACTAGTCAGTATGACGCTCAAATAGACTTAGATATTAAAACATATTATCAAGACATTGATAGAAATATAGCCAAAAGATTGCAAGAAAATTAAGACTTCAAAGGAAAAGGAATTTCCTATGATTTAGAAGAATACCATTCTGATAGTAGTTCAGAAGACCAAATACCATTAGATGTTATAGATAAACCTCATAAAGGAATATCTATTTTAGAAAAGAATAATTTAGGAATTTCTACTAAAACACATAATTGTTTTGTAGAATTATTTGTTCAACATAAAGACTATCCTAAAAGGCTTTCAGCTTTTATAGATACAGGGTGCTCTCAGAGTATTTACAAGGCTAATGCCTTCCCTGAAGACTATTTTCTAGAAAGTACTCAAGAAATATATGGTAAAGTGGCTATTTTCAAATTATTCCTATTTATTTTAAATTATGAAATCAGACCAACAAAACCATTAATCATCGATTTTGGATAATGGACCCTCGTCCTAGTTTCACTAAAAACATCATTTTAGGATAAGACTTTATTAGTAAATATCATCCTTATAGTTAGTATAACGATAAGATATTAATTAGTGATAAAGAGGAATTTGATATTAAAGCCCCTCTAATAAATCATAAGACTGCCTTTGACCTTATGCAGGCCAAGCCCAATTATAGACCCATAAAACATCAGAGTTCTTCAACTGAGCATGGTGGACCTAGATTTATAACCCAACAAGAAGCCTTAGAAATTACTAAACCCTTACAAAAAGAGTGTAAGTGTCTAGACCAAAAGTGTTATAAGCAAATAGCGCTTATACAACAAGACATTTTAGATCAAGCCCAACATACCTTATACAGGTTCAAGCTATATCCAAACAGAAGAAAATGGATATAGAAGTAGAAAAAGAAAATATTAGGCAACTAGCTGAGCCTACTTTAAGAGAAAATCCCATCGCTAAATGGGATAAAGACCAAAGCTATTGTGAAATAATCCCTATTAACCCAGACGCCACTATTAACGGTGGAACCTATAAGAAAGGATACTCACAAGAAGATAGGGAAGAATTCAAGAAAGACATAGACGAAATTCTTAAGTTAGGCATTATTAGAGAAAGTAAAAGTAGACATAATAGCTTAGCCTTCTATGTTCAAAATGAATCTGAACGTAAAAGAGGAAAAAGACGCATGTTTATCGATTATAGACAATTAAATAAGAATTGTGAATTTGATTCTTATAAGATACCAGATAAGAATAATTTGATTAATTTAATTGAAGACAGAATTATATTCAGTAAGTTTGATTGCAAATCAGGCTTCTGGCAAATTAAGATGCATCCAGACAGTATTACTTGGACAACCTTTAGTGTGCCCCAACGAAAATACGAATGGCTAGTAATGCCATTTAGATACTTGAATGCTCCTCAAGTTTTTCAAAGAAGAATGGATAATATATTTAGACCTTATTCAGAATTTTGTCTTGTTTACATAGATAATATTCTTGTAGCCAATAAGACTGAGATAAAGCATGTAGACCATCTTAAAAAGATTATTTTAGAATTAGACAAACATGGTATTGTTATTTCCGAAAGAAAAATGCAATTATTTCAGACTGAAATAGACTTTGTGGGAATGCATATTAATAAAGGAAAATTATCCTTGGCAGAGCACATAACCAAAAAGATTCTTGAGTTTCCAGACCAACTCAAAGATAAAAAATAATTACAATCATTTTTAAGATTGCTTAACTGTGCTGCAAACTTTATTAAAGACCTTGCTTCAAAAAGACAAAGCTTAACATCTAAATTAAAAGGAACAGACAAAACCAATCCCTTTTATTGAACTAAAGATGATTTTAAAGTAATAAGACAAATTAAAAATGCAGTCAAGAACATTCCTTTACTTGAACTGCCTAATGCAGAAGACCAGTTCATAGTAGAAACAAATGCCTCTGATAAGCAATGGGGAGCAGTATACTTTGCCATTGATCATCAGACAAAAGAGAAGAAACTCTATAGACATAGTTCTGGAACCTTTACAGACCCAGAAACAAGATACACTGCTTATGAAAAAGAAGTTTTAGCCATAGTAAGGGCAATAGAAAAATATATGTTGTTTCTTAGACCTAAACATTTCACTGTTTATACTGACTCTTCTTATGCAGTAAAATTCAGAGATTTAGACTGGTCCAAATCAAGGACTAATAGACTAATTAGATGGCAACAATTGATTAATGGTTATGACTTCTTTGTTATACATATTAACGGAAGTAAAAATACCAGTCCAGACATTATATCAAGAGAGCCAATATTTGCTAACACTAATATGATTTCATGTTTTACGTTGTAAACAGAAGACCTAAAAGACATGAATTCCTCTGGAACGAATAGACTGAACAGGGAAGACGTTGCAGACTATCTTAGATGCGTAAGACCAAATGCTGGAGTAACGCAAAGATCGACTCATATTTAAGACTCTCAAGAAAGACCAATCCTAGAGAACTTTGATGATATCTTAGTTCCTCCTGGAAAATCGAGACAAGAGATTATTGCTCAAAATAGATGTAACACCCCGTGTTTTTATTTATTATTTAATTAATTAATTGGAATTATCGAGAAAAATAAATTTTTGAATTTAATAATTTTTATTGGCTAAATATGTTGGTTATGATTTTAAAAGAATAAAACTTCAAGCGGAATTAAAATCGGAGTTAAAACGGATTTTATATTGATTTTACAATATTTTGCCTTATAGGCATTTTTTAGGTGAACTGTCAGTTTTTCGAGGTGATCGATCGATCGACCCCGGGGTAGATCGATCGACCCTCTGAGAAAACGTGCTCTGTAAGCTATTTTTTTAAGAGTTTGTGTAGGATTAGGACTCCTAATCACTATATAACCTTGTTAATCCGTAGGGGGACTTCTCATAATCACTTTTTCTCCAGTTTTTCACCAAAGAACACTTCCAAATATTTTTCCTCTCACTCATAATCATCAACCTTCAACAAAATCAAGTTTTTGTCACAAGTTTTGGCATAAGTTTTTGAAGGCTTAATTGGGGTTTAATCAAGTTTGTTCAAGAGCACTCTTTTGCTAATTTTTCGCAAGGAACCCAGATTTTTAATCAGATTTTCAACACGACCTTTACAGGCATGAATACTCTATTCTTTTCCTTTAGTATTATGCGTTTTAAGTGTCGCCTAAACACTTAATTACATGTTTTCTTAAAAATAATTAGTAACTTAATTAGAAAAGGTGGATACTAATTATGGGGCTGTTTTTTATAAAATCTTTTAATCTGAATAATATTCATAACCCTTTGGGTACGTAGGATTCATGAGAGATTTTGGGTTTTATTGGTGTAGGTTGCATGTAGAAAAACCTTAGCTTTAAAATAAATAATTTTTGGGTGCGTATAACTCATGTAATACATGTAGAGATAATAAAATTTGATTTTGATGAATATATGATGGAAACTTGGTATATTTAATTTAAAATAATTAAATGAGATTATTTGGGTATTGTTGACGTTGTGATAATTAAATTAAAGATTTAATTGAATTGGACTATCATGCATTGTTTTATACATTGATTAATTATTCTTGTTGGTGTGACTTGTTGGTATTATTAAATATCATTGTGACTACGGGTTGTTGGGTAATTTTTGCTCTCCCTATATTTTAGGATGCCTTCTAGGTATGGGACTAGTGGGTAGGCCTTTTGATGATTTACGCCTTCTAGGTATGGGACTAGTGAGGGTAGATTATCGCGTTTTTATCATCTTGGGGTGGGCTGATTTTTGATACTTTATCGTCGTTACGGTAGTCTAAGTACGAGACTAAGTTAAGATTTATGTTAGAAAATCCTCCTATACATAGGATAGGACGTATTGATAACTTGAGGACCCTTAGTTATGGGACTAAGGGGTATTTTTGAGGATCTCACATCGATTAAAAGGGTGGGGTGATTATAAATTGAGAACTTGAGAATTAATGCCTAAGATAAAAACGGGTATTAAAATTTGTGGCGATATAATGTGTCGGGGCCGACAGTTTAAACTGGTCAGAGGAAGATTTATGTTGTATCGTGTGTGGAACCTTGTCATGTGTCGGGGCCGACAGTAAACGGGTCAGAGGACGATTGATAAGGGGGAACCTTGTCATGTGTCGAGGCCGATAGTAAACGGGTCAGAGGACGATTGACAAAGGGGAAGTGTGACACTTTAATAAAAAGTGAGAACGATAATAAAAGTTGGTTAATTTAATTAAATTAACATCGTGGGACTTGGGAATTTAAAATCATATTGGTGTGCCTTTATAATTGGGGATTTTTGCGGGTAGTTAGTAGATTATAATTATCGCATTTAATTATCCCGTTTAATTTAAAATATTCTATTGTGATATTTATTACGTATAATGCTACTGTCTGGATTCAAGGATCCTATTTGAGGAGAGTAGTGTGTATTCTTGCTCGGGGCTTTGGCTCTGATCCATGCGTTGACTAATCTTTTTCAGGATTAGAGTTGGAGAAGCTGCATAAGTTTATCGGATTTATCATTTGAAGGTGCAGCTGGAGCTGATTTACTTTATCGTTTTGTTTTAGTTTAGATTTTCTTTTCCAGTCGTATTTTATTATGAGACTTCATTGGAGTTTTATTGGGCCATTCGGTTCCAAAGTTGTTTAAAGGATTTATATTGGATTATTCAGATCTCTATTATTCAGGTTTTATTTAATCATTATTGGAGATTGGATTTTTGGAGTTAGCATGTGATGGATCTTTTATCGCTTAGTTATTTGTGATTATTTGAGATTGATTCAATTATTTATCTTATGGACTGATTATTTATGTCTCATATCTATCTCATGCTAAGAATGGTATTTTATTTAGTTCACGCCCGGCATAGTTCGGCGGCGGTGGATGGCCACCCCGTCTGTCGAATTTTGCGGGGTGTGACAATAGACTCATTGGGAAAATGTACTTTCCCCAATATAGAACCGATCAAAGATATCCAGACTTGATCAAATTTAGAAAAGAATTTTCAGAAGACGAAAATACCCTTATAGGCGCCATATGGTGGAATGTGAAGAATAGACTATGGATCGAGTTCAAACAAAATTTGGTAGCCATTGCCAGATTCATGAGGACTCAAAGACTTGAAGTTACCCAACTCAGTGGTACTGCTATGCCTAGACCATAGACTCAAACCTATGCTCAGACTCTTGGAGAATCCTCCAAAGCTAGACCCACTGATAATTTTTGTTATCATAAAAAGATTTTTAAGACTAAGATTGTTATACCATTTGGTCATAATAATCTTCCATTAACAGAAGACTATAAGAAAGAATCTAATAGCATTATTGAACATTTCAATATGTTATTATCTGAGACTAATGGATATGCCTTAATAATGAAAGGTTTCTTCAAAGGCGTTCCAAAGATTTATCTTGCTGGGAAAGCAGAAATTGCCCGGATAACCTTAGCAGACTATGGGTTCATTGGACTCATCCAAATTGAGACTATAGAAGACTCTATTGCTCTTGGAAAAATAGTCCATGAGTATGTTAAAAAGGTAGAAGATTTCCTTCCTTTATTTTCTAGAATCTATCAGATTTCCCCAAGTTCTTGTAGAGGAATGAGAGTGGAAGGATTTAGACTTGTTAGGTTTTCTAATTATACATTTGAAGATGTTGAGATCCTATCAGAAGAAGAGACTAAAGATTTAATTATTGATAAGTCCAACCTCCAGATCGCTCAAGCCATGGAGACAATTGAAATCATGGAGTTATTGACAGGAGAAGACAGGTGGTACACTGCCTACCACAAAGAAGAACTGATAATCCAAGCTGATGAACCATTCAACGTAAGACTCAAGAAAGAATCCAAGGAAATGGTAGAGATAGCTTTGCCAGCTAGCCTTAGAACTGTAGGCCTCATTGATGAATTTTTCAATAATGCCCTACCAAACCAAGGCAAGGAAGAAGAAGACACAGATGGGACAAAGATGGGTCCCTCGTTAGCAGAGGAATTATTAAAGATGAAGATGCTCTGCACTAGATCCCTGCATTATTGCAAGAAGACTCCATTATTTAGACTGATGATGCCCTTGCAGAATAAAGCAGCTCAGACCTATCCCATACGGGTCCAGACATCCTCTTTGCATAAAGATAAAGTAAGACAGTGAAAGACGTTAGGTGCAAGATGATTACAAAATGCCAAGATTGCTTTTGAAAAAGCAGAAAAGTAAAGACTCGAAAGATTCCAAGACTGAAGACCTTTAATAATTAGGCTTTCAACCGAATCGCTTTTGATAGCCGGTTACCAGTCATTGTAAGTGCCATTGTGCTATAAAAGGGAGCGTCCATTTATATTTAAGATATCAGTGGTAGGAGTGAGAGAGAGAATCAGTTGTTAGACTTCTAGAGAGAGTATGCTTGTAGAGAGTAATATGTATATGAGTGAGTAAACCTCTCATAGTTAGGGGAGAGGGGAGAGTTGTATTTACTTATGCAATGTAATAAAAGTATTTTCTTTTCAGAAATCTCTTATGCTAAGTTGTTATTATTTTCCAAATTGTCTCCAACTTTCTGTTCATAGAGGACTATTGTGTGGAACCTCTGGTGTAGCACACAAGGTGTTATTGGTGAACCACTGCAGGTGCCGATTTGCCGTGAGCCGTTAGCCAGGTGGGTGTCAGGTATGAAGGCGTACAGGCAGGAAACGGGTCAACCGCCAAAGTAGTGGATTGCGGTACGACACATAAAGAGAGAGTTGTAGGAGGCCGAGACCGGAGAAGAATAGTAGCAAGGCTGAAGAGAAGAAGGGAGGAAGGTAAAGATATTGCAGACCAGAAGGAAAGTATAACTCGAACCAAACCCTTAACTATTTTACATATTATTGTTTAAAAAAAACTTATATGAGCTTACAAATCACTAAAGACTTTTTAGAATTTGTTAATCAAACAAATTTATACTTAACTAAAGAAATTCAAGACTGGACTCTTACTGACCCTAAAGATAAAGAGCTTATAGAATCTGCTTTAATATATGCAGGTGGTACGTTTAAATATATAGACCAGATTATTGAGTGGTTAGGAAGAGAAGTACCTAGAATAGAAATAATTAGAACAGGGATCCGTGATCTCTTTAGACAAAAATTAAGAGCTGAAGATTTTGCAAAAGAACTATCTAGACCTGAAAAATATCAAGAATACACTAGAATACTTGAAGATAGTATAGACGTGTTAAAATTTATTAGACGAAAAAGATTAGCCGAAATAAAGGCTACTTTAATTAGAGCCGGAGGAATCCGCCCTCTTATTAAAAACATAGAAACAGCTGCCCCTAGAACATATCGTAGATTTTTGTCATCTTATGGTGATGATAATTTAGACGAATTCATAGACAATGATATAATTGATATTATTAATCAAATATATAAAGAGACTAGACTAATAAACCCACGATACCGTATAAGGTATTTAAGACTAGAATATTTTCCATCAAAACCTCTTTCAATTTCTAGACTCCCTGAAGAAATCATTTATATAGATAATCCTCGCTATTCAGAACTACAGTACGATAGTGACGGAAGAATCTTGAGAAGTAGCCATAGCCCTGAAACTTCAATACTTAGACTTCCAGATTAATTAAGCGTTAAAATAAGCTTAAAATACCTTAGAAATCACTGGGTTAGAAATTCATATTCCCAGAAACATTAGAACAAGACAAAGGCATAAAAAGACAAAGCGGTCCCCAATAGGTGGTCCAATAAGATGATAGCGGTCCTGAAATCGTATGGACGATATTAAACCGTCATTTAAGCCCGTTAAATAAGCCCGTCGGAGAGACGTCCTGCATATATATATATATATATATATATATATGGTCCTATACATATCGAATATACATACCTATTTTTTAAATAATAAAAAAATATTTTTGAGTAGAATTATTTTGTGTGGTATTTAAACATTTAAAGGCTCTCTAACATACCTTACTTAATATACCAATGAACATACCTATTTTTTAAAAATAGTTAAAAATTGAGTTCTTTTAATCAAACTCGCTATATATGATTTACATAGTGAGAATATCGTCTAAAAAAATCATCAAAAAAATCAACCCGGAAGTGGGTCCGATGATGGCAAAATTTGAACAGACGAAAATGCTCATATATACCCACTTTTCATTTCACCTATTTTCGGGTTGAATTTTTTTACGATTATTTTTGTAGATGATCTCCTCATTATGGAGATCGTGTATACAAAATGTGGTAGAAAACTACATTTTTTTTTACTATTTTAGAAAATAAGTATGTTGCCGAGAGGTATATTGGAGAGCATAACTCTCTCTCCCTCTCTCTCTATCTCTCTCTCTTTCTCAAGAGATAGATAGATAGGGTCCGGTACATATCCAATATACATACCAAGTATACATACCTATTTTTTTAAATAATAAAAAATATTTGTGAGTTGAATTTTTTTTATGGTATTTAAACCTTTAAAGGGACCCATTTAAAAAAAAATCAATTCAAACTAATATTTTTTGCCATTTAAAAAAAATCGGTCAAACTTTCGTACGTTTTAAAGTAAAGGTTGTGAAAATCTTATCATTTTTTTTAAATATCAAAAAACGTTATTTCAAGCTTATTTTTTTACATGGCTACCTTGAAATGTTTAAATACCACACAAAAAAACTCAACTCAAAAATTATTTTTTTTAATATTTTTAGAAAAATAGGTTTGCGTCAGGAAGTACGCATACTTGGTATGTATGAGAACCGCTCTCAGAGAGAGAGAGAGAGAGAGAGATGGCAGACTCCTATACATGTGCTTTTTACATCATCCATACATCACATCTGGTTTTATGTCCTAATTGTTTTTTTAATTTTTTTTATTTTACCCATGAAGTTAATCTTCCAATAAACAGATGTTCAAAAAATTAGGTAAAAATACAATTTCTAACTATTTTTGAAAAATTTAAGAAAAAAACTGCTGAAAATACCTTATTTAAATGGATCTGCACCAACAGACTTTTATGAATTTTTTCAAAATAGCTAGAAAATATATTTTGACCTCAATTTTTAACATGGTTCGATTGAAAGGTTAATTTCAATAGAATAATAAAAAGTATCGAAAAAGTTTCTTAGTATATATATAAAGGCTGTCAGACATCACACTATAGACATCTCACCTAATTTTAGGCCCTAAGAAATATTTTTTTCAATTTTTTTTATTTTTCCAAAGAAATTAACCTTTTCAATCAACAATTGTTCAAAAAATTAGGTCAAAACAAATTTGCTAGATATTTTTTAAAAAATCACATAATTTTGTTGGTGCATACCTTTATAAATAATGTATTTTCAATAGTTTTTTGTTGGATTTTTAAAAATAGTTAAAAATTGTATTTTGACCTAATTTTTTGAACATGTGTTGATTGGAAGGTTACTCCATGGGTAAAATAAAAAAAATGATTTTTTAGCGCCTAAAACTACTTGTGATGTGTGGGTGATGTAGGAAGCATGCTGTAAACGAGTCTATATATATATATACATCTCCCCTCTTCGTTTAGTTTCGGTGAACACATCTTTTAGATAGACCCTATTAATAAGTTGATGAAAAGGCGACAAAACATTTGGTTTGATAAGGTTGGAGAAAAATAAAAAATGACGAGGCAAACAAGATAAGGTTATCTAGTTATTTACCTAATTTACATTATTTTTGTTTTAGTCCCCTAAGTTTTCAAATTAAGAATTAAACTTCATACCACTTAAATTTTAATCTAAATGTTGGCACAACAAATTGTATTCGGTTCGTGACTAATTCAATACGCAATTTAAAAGTAAATAAAAATACTTTTCAGCATAAATGATATTTATGTGTGTAATGAATTTTTAGAAAAAATATATTTGGTATTTAACGGTTTAATGAGGTTTGACATAAGAAATGTTACTTTTAATTTTTCAACTTGGTCATAGTAATAAAAAATTTTAAAAAAAATGTTATTATGAGTAACAAGTAACTTAAAGAAAATGTGGGTGGTTACAATTTTTTAAAGAAACAAAAATAGGAAAATGAGCATTATAAGCTATAGTTATGGTAAAAATGCACAAAAGTGATTTCTATGATGAAATTATAATATGCCAATGAAATTCATCTGAATGGACACTCTCAAGTTCAGTATAAACATTCCGGACATAAGGATTAAGTTATTTTAGTTCAGATTCAATCAATAAGGTGATAGAACCAAAATGGTAGTGATTTTATGAGTTTTGAGAATGGACATACAATTTCTTCAAATATATCAAACATTTGCTTATGAAGCCAAATTTAAGGTTCGATTCAATTGATACTGCGAGTGTTCTTGATAACAAAAATTTAGTAAATGACAATTTTTTAATGGAATTTGTGGATAGACCTCCTACACAGTCACCTACGTTAGGTACTCATATGAGTCACCTCGTTCCGTAATTGAATGGTCGTATTTGTGTTCCATAAAAGCACATTTTTGTGTTATGTCGTGTCATGTTCGGGTCTAAATATTGTTTGTCTTGTCATGTTAGATCTAAACATGACCCATAACCACAAGTTGTCACACTTATTCTTTAAAGTAATAGAAACTAGTGAAAGGTATGATGTTTGAATTTACTTGAACCGTCTTAGTCGGTACCATTCATGTTATATATTAGACAATATAAATAAAATAATGATATCATATAATGTAAAAAATTAATTATAATAGAAATAGAATAAGCTCAACGAGCTGGCCTTTTGAAAGCCTAATCCTGGTTAGTCAGCAAATAAAAATGGAAATACAATATCCGGAGGTTTGCCTAAGAACCTAAAGCCTTCCTCTTAATATTCGCCTAATCTAGCAATTTTGTCCGCACAATGATTGCCTTCTCTCACGGTGTGGAGCATCACGCACCTGTTCGTACTCATAATAACTCGACATTCCTCAATGATAGTCTTTTGAGGATGTTTCTCGTCTATCGCTTCGACTGTGATAAGTAGAAGGGCTGCCATACTATCCGTCTCTATTAGCACCTTCATTATTCCCATTTTTTTTATAAGAGAAAGTCCTCTATATATGGCCCATAACTCTGTGGCAAGACTCGTTTCATCACCTAATTTACCCATATATCCGCAAACCCACCGACCAAACTCATCTCTAATTATGCCACCGTAACTCGCGGGTCCCGAATTTCCAAAGGAGCTTCCATCCGTATTTAATTTTAAATGTCCAGTTGATGGAAGCGTCCAGTGAACAAGGCACCTAGATTTTTTTCCTAGAAATGTTGATTTGGCCGTTGGTACTGATGAGGAAATTTGAAAAGAGGCTTACAATACTGCATATTCATCACAAGCGTAAAATATTTGTAAGAGATGGAGAGGGAGATTAGACTTGATTTTGACTCTGGAAGTAGACTGAATTTTCTGATCGAATTGAAGCCGAAGACCACTTATTTATAAATGTTGTATGATTAAAGACGAGTTAGTACTAATTCGAGTATGATTGTGATTTCTACTCGAACACTATATCCGAATCCTTTTTGAGTTCGTATTTGGTTAAAACCTCTGGGTAAAAGTAAAGTAAAAAACCACGGTTAATGAAAACCCGGGGGCTCTCAATAATAAAAGCTTGTTAACCACAAAACTTCCATTTTGGCATATTTGTGGATCATTCAACCCCATATTCCTCACTTGGGCCCACAAAAATCTCCGCACATCAACCCACCTTTGTTTCACATGTGCTAAACAAAGTTTTCACCACTAAAAAAACACCCGCCTTCCTTTCATATCCTTGAGAGAAAAAAATTACAATGGCAACAATTAGGGCAGTAAAAGCTCGTCAAATATTCGACAGCCTTGGAAATCCAACTGTAGAAGTAATTTTCATTTTACTTACAATTTTATAATCTCTTTCTATTTTAACAGATCAAAGAATAAAATGTTCATTGTAACTGATGGAAATTAAGTGTTTTTACTCGCTTCCTTTTTTATTGATTTGATAAGAGATTTTCAATTTCAGGTTGATGTTACTCTTTCTGATGGAACATTAGCTAGAGCTGCTGTTCCTAGTGGTGTTTTCACCGGTAAATCCTAACTCTCTCTTGTATAGATATAAACATATGTATGTGTGTGTGTAGGAATCTAAAATTTAAGAGTTTTCAATGCATTTGTAATGTATGCATGATTTTTTCAGTCAAGTGAATTTTTGTAAAGTATACATGTGTTTTCTCAAAAAAATACATGTTAGGTTTTTAGACATAAGTTTTCTTAAAAAATTCATGTGTTTTTGTAAAGTATACATGTGTTTGGAATTTTGTAATTGGCTAGGGATTGAATCGCTAAGCTGTAAAAAAAAGAGACAATATTCTCCAAAACAAATGAGAAGTCGCATAATATGTGAAAGTAGAGTAGCCAAATGATTAGTGGTACCTGTGGCACAACCTCTTGTGATTTTATAATTTTTGAGACAATAAGAGAGTTGTAGTTGTAAATTTTAGGGTATACTTTATATGTTTATGAGTAAATTATGCCCGTGGCCCCTTTACTTTGGGCGGTGTAATCATTTGGCCCTCAAATTTTTTTTATAACATTTAAGCCCCTAAAGTTTGTTGTGTTTGCATCAGCACTTGTGTCAACTTTTCCTTTAAATCCTACAAAATTAGTCAACGGGATTACTATATCAATGCATAAATGTTATTTACCGCCCCATACTCGAAGTTTATACTCAAATATCCCCAAAATTACACCCAAAGGAACAAAAATATATGGATGAGACATGTTATAACTTTGCAAATAATGGGTTTGGGTAAGGTTTGAAGTTATTATATATGAGGTATGGTGGTCATACGATACATTTCTTATGACGAATTCCATCAGATGTAGCGAGATCCATGATGAAAGAGTGTTCAAGGGCTTACCTGTTAAAAAGGTTTAAGGGCCAAAAGTCTTATGTAATTTTCTCTACTTTTAAAATTAATTAGGTAGTGGAGTATAAATATTAAAGTGAGAGACAACCTTGCTCATCTAGGATAATTTTTATGAATGTAAAATTGTGATAAATTATATAGCTAAGTTTGCAATTTTGTGCATTGATGGATTGATTGATTAGTGTTTATAATTGTTAACAAAAATTATAATTGTGTAAGGTATATACGAAGCTCTGGAATTGAGAGATGGGGGATGAAATTCCAGTTGTTTCTAAACCTGGTTGTTATCGGCTTCCAACCTCAATATAAAAAAACTAAACTTGTAACTACACTCTTAAGGAGTATAGTGGTGAGTCGGAGTATCGAATCCACAGGGAATGTTTGATAGAATTTAATTGATTTATTACTTCTAAACTAAAAGTGAAAAAGATGATGATGGTTGAAAAGGGAAAAAAAAGTTAACTATGCATGCATGAGAAAACTAATTAAGATGAATGAGAAAGTAGGTTTGAATACAATCCCCTAACCCTAGTAATTTATCGTGTAGAATACTAGAATTGTAAATTATAAATTTAAATGAATCCAGTCTCTATAGATCCTAAGCATTACGTATACGAGGTTCAAGTCCGCACCATACGAAATCAAAGGTAAATATAAAGCGGTGCTAAGTAATTATATGCACATCGTATTCTTAAACATCCCAAGTACCTAGGGAAAGAGAGATTAAAAGATCTACAATGGTTGTAAAATTGTCTCGCACGACTCTTTCAAAATTTTAATTTAAATTATATTTTCTACATAAGTAATTTACATTGGTATGGGTTCATGCATCCCAACCTTTAAAAACTTAGCTAGGCTTGATTTTATTAAATGAAAACAATATTCTAAATGTGCAGGAAGTCAGCGGTCTATTACGCATTGAAAAGGAACTTGAATTGAGAAACAAAATTAAACTACAAGAGTAATTTAAACTTACAATATGAAAGAAATTGAAAGTAGAACTTAGCAATACTTGAATGGAAGAAGGAGATCCGAACTTGAAACTTGAATCTTGAATAACTCTTGTTCAACTTACAAATTAGGGTTTCTAAATCCTAAGGAAAGAAAAATATGAAATTATATGCCAAAAGGAACTCCCACCTCTTCCTCCCTTTTAATACTCTTGGGCTTGTCTTTTTATATACCCAAATATGTCTTTTCCCATGCCTCTCCACGTTTTACAACTAATAAAAAGGAATTATACAAGAAATTTCAAGAGTTGAAACTCTTCAGCTTCCAGAATTAATTTCAACTTTTGACTTTCTGTCTCCAACTTTTAATGGGCATAACTTCTTCACCGTAGCTCGGATTGGGGTGCCATTTTTTCCAATGTTCTTGTAATTTAGAGCTCTTTAATTTTCTAGCTTTCCCCACCTCCGGAATATGGCTATAAAATTACAAAAATTCCCTTTGACTTGTTTTCTTTTGTTCTCTTCCTTTCTTCCGGTTTCTTTCTTTCTTTTCTTGCACTAATACCTGTAAAATCAATAAGAAATACACAAAACTCGGGGCACTTGTTAGAAGAAGTCATTATAAATGATATGGGATAAAAGTAAATCAATTACGTTGTTCGAGATATTAAAATTGTTAAATGAAGGGGCTAAATTCAGAAGAATTTATGCTTAGTCAGTGTTCGTGCCTCTTGCGGGGCCATTTGGGAGTTGTTTTGGTTTTTTTGCCCTTTAACGACACGTTTTCAAGCCTAAGTGTGCATATATTTAAATTCAGGTCTGATTCTCAACCAGAGTCTTGCAACTACGCAATCAGTTTCTACGAGTTACGTTGGTCATATGAAAGGTGTTTGTGTCCCTTGCGGGACCGTTTGGGGACTATTCACGATTTTGATCCACTAACGGCATATTTTTAAGCCTAAGTGTGCCTATTTTTAAACATGTAAAAGATAATGCATGTCAATTATGTAAAAATGTTCCTTAAAGTAAAGAATACCCGGTTCCTGCAATCTAAGAAGGCCATTAAATAGAGTCTATTGCATTTGTCATTGGACCAAATAGATCCCGAAACTCCTCGCATATTCTTGTACATGTTCATTTGTTGATTAGGTTCATTGATAAAATCTTCATAAAATGATGAAAAATTAACCTCCCACATGGGATAAAAGTCAACATTACTGATATCCTCAATACGTCAAGTATTTCATATCAAGTAATGTTGTATAACCTGTAAATAACAAAAGAATGACGTGAAGAAAATTGTTAAAGTTATATAATAGATTTACATACTCGAACAAATGTATTATCATATCGTGCACGATGTAAGTACCACGAGTACTTGAAACTCTAAGAATGTAGGAAATTTCGAGGATGATTTTTTTTTAAGGTGGGTTGAATGTAATACCCTCACTTTTATTTTTATTTAAATTGAATTGTTTATGTATCGAAATGATATTTTACGAACTATTTATAGTTTTCGCGACGTTTACAACCCATACGTATGTCTTGTAACATGAAAATAGGGTCGACACATTTACTCTCTTATTCGAAATAAATATTTTTCATTAAAACAAATAGTAGAACGATATTAAACCATATTATTTAAAGTTATTATTCAAATTGAAGTGTGTATAAATTAGTGTAATTCGAAATTACTTTTAATGTGAAAATAACATAGTAACATGTCCTACACGCCCCAATATTAATTTATAGTTGGTTTAAATTTCAAGAAATATAAAATATTATACATGAAAAAAAAATAATTGAGTACCAAAGACGCTCAGTTGAATAATTATCCAAGCTGACTACGTCGTGATTGTGTAGTTTAGGAATCCTATAAAAAAGGATTTGTACCAACAAGAAAAATCACACCTCTTCTTCTCATTTTAAAGCCAACGAAATGGGTTCATTCGCTTCTCTCTCTTTCTCTCTCTGAGAAAACTCAATAGCAAAAAAAAAAAACTCTCCTCCTATAACCCCTAAATACCCTGTTCCTCTACTCAAAATCTCCCAGACCCCGCTGCCTCACCCTCTCCCCCTTCCCCGAATGAAATCATCGACCCTCTTTCTCTCCTCCTCCACCGCCGATCGAAACCTCCTGCCCTTCTTTTTTTCCCCTTCTCCTTTTTTTATTTTCTTTTGCTGCCATGGAAAGAAGCTTTAAGCTTCCACTACACCAAAACTGTCGGATTGTCACGGTTATTGATCGTGACAAGTCTAGGGGTGACAAACTATTTTTGTCACAGACTTGTCTACCGTCAAATACCGTGATAATTTTTTTAGACTTGTCACGACCTTGTCACAGTCTTTAACCGTGACAAAACTTGTCAATGTCAAAGACCGTGACAGGACCGTGACGATTCTGGGCAGAATTTAAAAAAATCTGCAGGGCAGTATGGCCACTGCCACTGCCCAGCAGTATATTTGTACCGTCATAGCAAAATTTTACCTATTCAAACAACATATATCTAAATAAAATAAAAAGAATGCACCAAATCATTGCATATATAATTCATATCCAAATAAAATAGATACATAATCCATATTCAATCCAAAATGTAACAAATCAAAACAATACAAATATAATCCAAGTGTCCAAATAAAATAGATATAAATAATGTCAATGCATAAAGTCATCAGTAGGTCGAAGGAGGAAGGAAACCCAAACGATATACGCATTGAGACACCCCTCAATATGCGTCATGCCGCATTGTTCGCACAACCACAGTGCGGAGTTCTCCTTTTTGGGCATCACATGCGTGACGAGGACCTTGACCTCAATGTCTTGAAGGAGACATCCATGAATCGGCATACCCGGGAGGGTTCTCGGGTCCCTCAACCCCTTCGCTACCGACTGTCCATCAACATGCTCGACCAATCGATTGTTGACATAGACCGCTCGACAGGAGTCAAGATGGGAACTGGATCATATAGCAGCGAGTCCGTGCGTATCGACGATGAAGCAGGGATGCCCACGTCCTCATCCTCATCCACCTCCACCGTCCTCTCCTTGCCCTTGCCCAACTCACGCTTTATGAAAGCATACATATCAAGGACCGCCGCCTCTAACCTTGATATCTTCTCTTCATGTGTGTCCACCTAACGAACCAACCCGGTGTTTCTCATCTCCATTCTGATGATCCTAGACTTCCCCACCCACCAGCTCACCCCTAGTCCTCCCCTTGCAATCAGCGTCGAGCACTTGGTTGAGTGAGTCCGTAGCTAAAGATTCCTTGTCGGCATCAGACTACGACTCATGCACTTCCTTAAGCTTTGCCTAAAATGATAAAAAGCACACGATTAGTTAGTTAAGTAAATAGAAAAATATAACGTAACTAACAAAAATTAAAATTTTATAACTTACAATCGTGACCGCAACACTCGGGGACACCTCCTTGTCCTTGCCTTTCTTAGTCCGAATTGCCACATAGGCATCGAGCCTATGTGGTCTACCCTCAGGGCCACTCCTCGTCTCCTGAAATAAAATATTGGAAAATTAGTAAGTAACGCAAAATAAAATAATTTTGAATAACATAAAACTATAATTATAGAAAAATAAAAATTTACCATCTTGTGCTCCACCTTGGCGTAAGACGTCTGCCCGGAGTAGTGCACGTCTGAATTTTTCACCCCGTTTTCCTTCTCCGATTGATGAGATGCCAATTTTCACTCCTCGATCTCATTATCAATAAACTTTTGCCACTGTGCCAATGCGATCGGCTCAGTCGTCGGGACGGTGTCACGCAGTCTAAGAATGGAGTCCCGGGTCTCCCCAAAGTACCGATCCCGCAAATTCTTCTTCCACATCTTGCGTTGTTCCCTCCACTGCACCAACATGGAATCGCAGAGTTGTGGGGCCATGCTGAATTGTTCCTATCAAACAAATACAAAACAAAAAGAAATTAAGTGTTAGTTGCTAATAAATATAAATTGAAATTGAAATTGAGATTGTAATATAAATATAAATACATTTCATGTAGTGCCGCCCAAATAGCCAACTTGAGCTCAATTTGGCACCTCCCTTCAACTAGTATACCCCGGGCCGATAATCGAGGGATCTAGCCAATAATCCCATCTTTTTCTCAACGACCGATCCCAATTTATCCCATTTTGGGACCCTAGGGGCCGAGGAGCCCTCGTCGCCTCCGCTGCCGCCAAGCCCCGAAGAAGACATTTTCTGTAAAAAAATGTTGTTATTAGTACAAATCAAAATGAATTAGAAGACTACAAAGCACTAACCATATTATAACAAAACATTGGAAACTTTGAATTAATGCACTAAACTGATCAAGTACAAATGAATTAAAAGTATTAAACTGATGTTCGATAATAATAAAACACTAGAATAATACATCCACTAGACATAGACTTTGAATTAATGCTTAAGAATTAAATCTAAATATTACATGCAGTAACTGATCAAGTACAATTGAATTAAAAGCATTAAACTGATGTCCGATAATTGGAATACTTATTACAAATCTGAAAATTATTTCAAATTCCGGTTAAAAAAATGGATTGATATTCGGTAGAAGGAGCCAAGTCATCCACACTACTTTTTAGACGCTTTGGTGCATGTAGGACGATTGAGCATGACTCGTTGATATACTCTGAGTAAAACACTTGCTTGACCTTTTGAAAAGCACAAAAAATAGCTTATCGCTCACGTGTTCGTTGCTCTTCAACGTGGACAAGTCAACCATGATCAAATTGGTGCCAGGATCAACTTTACAAGCATTTTTATCCTCAACTCTTACCCAATCACAATAAAATACAACCTCTTTGAAGCTTACATAGTCCAATTCAAATATATTTCGAATTACACCATAGTAAGTCATTTAAGCTTCAATGAGGTTTTTATCTTTCACGCTCACTCTAAAGAAAGTAAGAGCCTTGTATGAAATGCCCGAATTTTATACATTTATACTTTCCTCGTACACTCTTGCAGCGAATACGTAACCGTTTAATCGATAATTTTTGTATTCTTGTGCCATAAAAAAGGGTCCAGTGGCTAGACGAGCAAGCCTTGATGTCGCCTCACCCGTCTTTAAGAGCTAATATAATAGATAAATTAACTAGGTTAGTTGTAAAGTTTTATTGTAATGTAACATTTAATAACAACCATTTTCATTATAATCACCTCGTCTGACAACCATAGCCTAAATTCGATGTCTGAGGGTGCCATTATCCTCGTCTTTTATTGTTCTCACAGGCTTCATATTTTCTGCATAAAATTAATGTGACAAACGTATTACAAAATTAATCATGTATAATATAAAGTAATGTAAAACTTAAAATAATTTAAACTTACTTTTTTCATTCTTCGACATCTCCATGTGTCAAATAGATAATGAGCTACTTGTTCATGTTGCAAACTCGTTAAAGGGTGAGTGGTCCTATCCAATTCAAGACCGCATATTTTTGTAATATACTTAACAACTCATGTACATTGTTCCAATTTGAGTAAAATTCAATAGTATATCCCCATAGTTCTCCAAGTACACGACGTAGATTCTCAAGTGTGAGTGTTATTTCAATTGATAATTGGAATAACACTTAATATCGCATCATCTAGTATGTACCCAGAGAACATTAAGATACGACTGCATAACTTCCTCCAAAAGTAACAAGTTTAAGCCATAAAGAATACTATTATACAGAAACTATGCAGTCCCAAACTGTCTAAATAGGACAATTCGAGAGATCTCATTACAGGGGTAATGACTCTAGAATGGGTCTAAAGGATATTGAATGCGTACGCAAAAGAACTAGAAGGCTAGTATCTATGCGCACTATATGTAATTTCAAGAAGTTTCATTTAATTATTATAAGTACATGTTCATGCCACTCTCGAACGGGTCGTGACACAAAGTAATTTTAGAAAAAATTTGAAAACTCCCCCTCACCCTATTTGGACAATAATCCAGTGGTCGTGCCACTTCCAAAATTAACCAACCCAACAAATTAAGACAATATAATTATTTAAGGATTTATTAATGTGAATTAAACTAAGGATTTAAAAAAAATTAAACAACCAACTTCCCAACTTCCATATCCAACCACATCCATCCAATATAATCCAGCATCAACAACAAACCACTATAATGTGTATCCCGTACTCCTTCTCATTCATCTACTCAATTAATTCATTTCCAACAACATAAGAAATTAAATACATGTGACTACTTAGCTTCAAATCCTAAATAATAACACACAATCAACATTAACAATTTCTAACCAATTTCAAAACTAAATAATAATACACAAACAATATTTATAATATCAAATTAATTTTATTCTCTAAATAATAAGATTCAAATCAATACCAATTAGGAGCATATATTTTTCTAAACAATACCTTTTAATTTCAATATTAACAATACCTATTAGGTTTGTGTGGTCAAATAAATACCTATTAGGAGCATATATTTTTCTATAATTTATGTCAATAATTTAATACATTTGTAATGATAACACACACACACACACCTACACCTACCCCCACTGCCCCCTATCCCCCACCCCCCACCCCCACAAGCATACACACACACACACACACACGCACGCACCTACCTGCACACACACACACACACACACACACACACCTGCACACACATACACATAGGAGAGAGAAGTGTCACCCCGACTAATTAAATACCGGGTAGCTACTCCTTTATTCAAATTAATACAAAATGTCAAGTTGGTTCAGTTCATAGCATCACTGTCGAAATACATTTTTATAATTACTAGCCACCTAATATTTAAAAAGTGAGTAGTCAATTTTAATTAAATCCGATTAACATACAATCGATTTAAATTATGAAATATTAATAATACAACCACAACACAGTCACAATGGAATAATAATGAAATGACAATGAATCTGGAGGAATACTCCTCTAATATTCTAAATGCTGAATACAACCAAATACAAAGTCTGAATTACTAATTAGTTACAACCCAAAATCTGAAAATAAAACTGAGTAAGTAAGATGTCTCTAAAAGAAAGGGGCGACATGCCCTACAGATGAGTAAAATAGAGTCAAGGTCGAAAGTGGAGGCGTCTACTATTGATATCCTGTAAGTTCCACAGCAGCTACAGCACGTCATTGGAATGGAACTCCTACACTTGGTGTCCTTGTGGCTGGGCACCTACAATGTTTTTACAAGAAAATAGATTTGAAAGCAAACGGGTCAGAGCCCGATTGTGAAAACATTTTAAAATACAGCAAGTGTTTAATATCATTAAATAATGAATATAAAATACATGATAGTGCGTGCACTCACATGAGTTCCTCACCTCTCAACTAATCGTGCACACCTATCGTACCCGTACCCGTTCTAGATATTCTACTATCAAACTAGTCTAATTCGATATATAAGACTTTTACTATACTAATTGTGGTTTAATTCCTGACGCCTTACTATAAACTGAGAGTTTTACCTTCATTCCTCGAAATTAGTTTCGATATTTACTAAGTGTTCTCCCCTTTTTAACTGTACAAAGATATTACATTAGTTCACACTTGTACTTATATAAACAATTCATTTCAATAATTCAGTATATCAATTTCATCATAATATACAATAATGGCACCCCTAGACTAAGTTGCGGTGCACACATACTCTGCTATCAAATCCCGGTACATCACGTACATAAGGATTACGCATTCTGAATCTCTTAGGAACCGTTGTAACAAATAACAAGCACATATAATGGAGGCGAACATAGTTCACATCACTTGGGTCACGCACATACCTACACTCCCATGATCAGCAGACTTATTAACTTCTCACTAAGCCCTTCTCTGACCTATGTCCTCGAGGTACCAATCTAAATCCCCCCAGTAGGCACACAAAGATTAGATGGCCCAAATCGAACGCCGACCTCCCGTGATAGCAAGTATGGTTGGTATGTTATACACAAATAACTACATATACCAAGAATTCACACATCTTAGGTATCCCATAATATTAATAGAGGTATATTTCTCATCCCTATCCCGTCATTTAATGTTACACGTGTACAAGTCCCCGATTTATATACATTAAAGTTATCAACTCTTCTCACGTCATAATTTTAGTTACTTATACCCTAACCCATAGATGTCATCCGGTTTACTACTTAAATCTAAGTTTTAATCCTCAACGTACTCAACTCTCAAAGCTGTATCCACTGGTCAACAAGGGAAGGTTATCACTCAATTAAATAAGTCTAATGGGAGTTTTAAATAAAATCAGGCCTAAAAAGGCCATTCTGTCAACTCGTTAGAAATCTCGTTCGAACGAGGTGGTTTGAACGAGGGTCGTTCGAATGAAGTCTTCGAACGAACTCTTTAGAAGAGATACTATCATCTCGTTAGAAGTCTCGTTCGAACGACCTGGGCAGGTCTTCTAACGAGATGGCAGTAAATGCCCAAAAATTTTCCAATTCGTCTTTCTTCATTTTTCTCTTCTCTAAATTCATCCTAAGATCATCCCAATAGCATTTTAATGTTCTTAAACTACTCTAAGTCCTCTTAGGTCGCTTCTTAACATATTTTTGGGGTCAGATCCTCCTAATCAACATGCAATTATCATAAATCCCCAAATTTTACCCCACACCCTATGAACATGAACCCAAAATTTTTATTGTGCCTAATTACTCATCATAAATCCGTTTTTAAATCCTCAAAGTTAAGTTTTGAATACCAAATTTCGTGCATAATCATTCTACATGCAATCCCTAACCCAACTTTAGAGTTTCTATAACAATTTCATTAGGTTTTCCTCAAAACTTTCAAAACAAAACAGTTCCTGCACTAAACATGGAAGAAATATTCAATGAACTAAAAATATCAAATCACTTGCCTTAGATTCGTTCTTCAGATTGTTGTCGATGTTTCAAGGTTGGCTTTCTCTCTTCTTTCCGGTCACAAATCCTTTCCAATTATGACGATGGGTGATGGTTTGGTATAGGTTCTCTAGCCTCTCTTCTAACTTCTCTCAAAACTTTCGTAGCCCACTCTCTCACTTTTGGCTGATAATGGCCTTAGTGGCTTTCCAAATAATATATAATTAACTTCTAAAATTCGTGGGTTTTAATCCCTTAATTTTTAAAATTACCAAAATACCCTTCTAGGTTGCCGGTTTGGCCTAAAACTGCCCCGGGATCCCAACTAAACCCCCGGCTAGTGTTTTCTGACTATTTCGACCCTTCCGGACTCGTTGGTACACTAAAGATGATCATTCGGTTGATCAAAATATAATTTACTTTTTAATTTAAATAAATTCATTCCTGACGCGACTAATACACGCGTCCTAACTAAATTTCCCAAATTATCGTATTTCTGCCTCGTAACAATTTAAATATATTCAATACTCATATATTACCATATATATTCAGGAATATTCAATTTTAACATCATAATCAAATACTAACTCACATCTCGCTAGTATTTATATCCAGATTAATTTTCAATTAATTCTCATCTAATTCAATTAATCCCTTAAATAAAAATCAATAAAATTATGGGGTATTACAAGAGAGAGAGAGGAAAAAATGGACATGAAAGTAGAGAGAGAGAGAGAGAGAGAGAGAGAGAGAATTTGATGAAAACAAATCGGTGGGAAAAAAAGAGGTAGAAGGGTTTTTTTACTGAAAAAGTTATCAGGAACTTGTCACGGTCTTTGACTGTGACAAAAAATACGTGTTTTTTTATCACGGTCAATGACTGTGACATGGCTGATCGACTAAAAGGTGACAATTTGGCTTTTTTGGTGTAGTGTTCTGTGTGCGTGGGGTTTGAACAACCAATCACCACCCCCATGGTGATGGTCGATGACGGGCAGAAATCCTAAAGTAGGGGGTGTTTTGTTTAAAAAATTTTCTTTGTTCTTTTTTTTTTACATACGTGTGTGTGTATATATGCACACATACATATATATGTTTTTACCCCAAGAATCAGTAGTTCCAAATCATATCGATGGATTATTGATTTAGTTTGATGGAATTTCATCACGACTCAGTTACAACTCGGTTTAACTTTCAGGTAAAGTAATTTCACTTGGATATTGGTATGTTGTCATTTTTATTCTGAGCACCCGTATATATCTGTTACGTATACAATGTCGTAAACACGAATCCTCGAACATGTACGAGTAATCATTTATTTTTTTCTAAGTGTGTATTTGACCTAGTGTCTTTTTCTTTTAAAAATATGTTTAAACGAGTTATGATACCAAACGACTCGAGGTTATGTCATCGTTATAACCCGAGATTGTATTACGAGTCATAGTTAGTAAAATTGTGATTATTCAGGCGTTGGACTATTTATTTTGTTGTACTGACTAATTTGGGAAGTGGCATGACCATCGAATTATTGTCCTAATAAAGGGAGAATTTTTTATTTTGTTCCAATTTTATTTTGTGTCACGAACAATAAATTATTGTATTAATACACTCGAGTAATATAACCGAAAAAAACATAAATATAAACTTTTTTTTGGATGAAAAGTAATGTTTTAAATCAAATATATGATTTAGTTAAAAGAGCTGATTTTAGAATGACTCAAAAATTTTATTTTTCACCTCGTATATCGGAACATCATTGGTAAACCATCTTTTCGTTCATATCAAACCGTAGAGTTTGTTTAAAATTAGTTAAACTCCTATATTTGACCGAGCTAATATTTTGGTAAAATGGTTATTTATTCAAATTAATAACGTATTCTGTCCAATCGGATGATTTGATTCTACCTAAAGAATATTTTTAAGAAAACTCTTATTATTTCAATACCGAGATACTTGTTATTTATTTATTTTCATCAATAAAAGGACATTGTTATTTCAGTACTGTAATTACTGAAATTTTCTGAGTACGATTTTACAAATAAAAGAAGTTATTGCCCGATTTTTTCGACCATTTCGAACATTTAACGTGTCAAACCATCCACATAAATTTGGACTCATACTAGTATTATTATCGATTTACGTAACATGTTTATATTTTTTCGACCCGTAAATAAGAGACCGTAGTTCAACATTATATACGGGATTTATATAATATATTGTCATGGAATAAGTTTTATTCGTATTTACCGGATGACATAAGATATCATAAACCCCAAACCATTCTTTCTAAACACCGATATAATCAATCTCATTTAAACCCTCCAGCACAAATGACAAGGGGAACTACAAAGCAACAATGAAAGATCCATGAATAACAACGTAAAACTCGTAAAAATCGATAGTTTTTTCTTACCTTTTCAATAGTAAACTTTGCGTATTTGGCATACTGCTATTGATATCACCATGTGATAGCTCCCATTTACTTTTAGTATGTGCATGTTATCATACTGCCATACTACATATTTTGTCACATACCATCGGTATTTGAATTTGATCATCAGTAATTGAATTTGACGATGGATCAATTTAGCTCTTCTCACCTAATAACTGATATCATGTTCCCTATTGATTCAGTTCACCCCTGCACTTTTGTGCAATTATCTACTTATGAGCACCTTTGTGCCATTATTTACTTTGTGAGCACTTTTGTCCCATTATATACCTTATGAGCACTTTTGGGCCATTACTTACTTTATGAGCACTTATGTGCCATTATTTATATTATGAGCATCAATATTAACCAGGGAGTAGACTAACGTGTTATTTCGCATAACTTTCTGCTTGATTTAATGGTCTCAGATGATCGAGAGCCTTGATTATTGCTACATACGTATGAGTGTCACTTAGTTAGTGTGCCTATCCAGTTACTTTTCCCTAGAGGTTTTGGGATTATTATTATTATTATTATTTGGTTTTACTGATGGCTTTACTTATTTCTATACCCCTTTAGTGGGCTGGTAAGTATGGGACTATCAGTTCGAAGATCCTTGACTTTTTTTATATGATCCTTAACGTTGTTACCAGTAACTAGTGTTCCATTACATTTTATAATCTTTATATGACCCTTAGTGAAATGGTAAGTATGGGATTATCAGTTAAACTTTCTTTATATGACCCTTAATGAGCTGGTAAGTATGGAATTATCAGTTTAGACTCCTTGATTTTATTTAAAAGTTATTATGAAAAAACATTTGCTTTCGCTTCGTTTGATAAACACTGAATTCCATATACATTCCAAACTCTTTTTATATTTATACTTATTATAGAACTGTTAGAACCATTTCAACAATTTTGTTGATTCATTTTCTTCCAGATATTTTGCACAGGTACCAATAGGAAATGACAAATACTCGAGGAATTATAGTGAAGCGGTTTGAGATATGCACAGAAATCATAGAAGAATTTGCTTTTGAGCTAAAGTGTAAGACAACTTAGCTTTTATAAATTCTTAGTTAGCTTAGTGTTCATGACTCAATTATGATTTAGCATTATTTTAAAATAATATTCGCCCCCGAGAAATCACGTTGTGACAATTCAACACATATAATTACTGAAAAATCATATGAGGATTTAATGAATCAATCATAACATATTGGTAATGTTTTTAAGAGACAAACTTCTAAAAAAATTATAAGGAATCGATTGTGTCTTAGAGCCTCGATTGATTCAGTTTGGTATCTCACTCTCCAAGGCTTGGCTTTACGAGGTTGTGATGAAGAAAAGGAATCTAATAATCGTAGCAATTTTCTTAAAATGCTAAACATTTTTGGTAGATTATAATAAATATGTTTCAAATGTTGCAATGGTAATGCTCCTAAAAATGCCCAATATATATCATCCCAAGTCCCAAAAGAGATTTTACTTATTGACGAAATGAAAATTAGAAAGGTGATCCGTGAGGAAATTGGTGATGTCAAATTTCGTATCTTTATTGATTAAGCTCAAGATCTGTCGAAAAAGCAGCAAATGGTTATGGTTTTGAGATTTGTTGATAAACATGGTTTCGTTTGAAAGCATTTTTTCAGTAGCACATGTTCCAGACAAAGATTGGACAGCGTTTGAAAGATTTGAAAATTTGAAAGATTGGAAAGCGTTTCAAAGATTCGAATTTTCCAAAGTTTCAAACGAACCCATCTTTATTAACTCTAAAGAATGAAATATTTTCCAATATTTCTCGTCACAATCTTGACATTCATAACATTCGAAGTCAATGATATGATAGGTAAGTAATATGTGGCCCAAATGGAATGGGTTAAAAGTCTTAGTTTTTAATGAATGTTCGTATGCTTATTATATTCACTATTTTGCTCATCGCTTATAGCTAGCTCTAGTTACAACTTCTAAATGAGTTATCCCCGTTCATCAATTTTTTTCTAAATTGAGTTTCATCATAAATATTATGAGCTTTTCTTGTAAACGTAATGATGAAATCAAAAGTCATGCATATGATATTGCTTATTTAGTTTCCATTGAAGAACTTGAGACTGTGACGTGAATGAATCAAATTGGTACTTTACAAAAGGTTGGAGACACGCGATGTAGTTCTCACTTGAGATCTATATCTAGCTTAATAAAGATGTTTAATGTAACTTGTCAAGTTTTATTAAATCTCATCGAATATGGAAATTGGAGCAAAATGGAGATGCTGATACAACTTACAGTTATATGATTCTTTTGAGTTTGTTTTCATCTTACATCTTATGAAATAAATTTTGAAAATCACTGATATGCTTTCTCAAACTTTGTAACGAAAGTCTCAAGATATTTTGAACATTATGAGTTTGGTGAATACCACAAAGAAACATATCCAAAAGTTAAGAGGTGTTGGATTTGACACTTTTATTATGAAGGTGAAGTCTTTTATGGAAGACACATGGTTGATGTCCCATATAAGAATGCTTTGTATGTTGAAAAATAAGTACGAGCAAGACCCGACCAGTTTACTATTATTGAACACTATCGTATCAATATTTATACTGCTACAATAAACTCTCAGTTGTAGGAGCTAAATATCAGATTCAGTGACCATGACATGGAGCTATTGGTTCTTAGTTCTGCTTTGGATCCTCAAAATGGGAATACATCTTTTAGTATTCATGATATATGCAAGCTTCTTGATAAATTTCACCCAAGACTTCATAGAGCATGAGAGAGATGATTTGAGGATACAATTGCAACATTACGAGTCTGAAGTCATCCAACATCCAAAATTTTAAGAAATGTACACAATTTCAAATCTATGTCAGTGGTTGATGAAAATAAGAAAGTTGACAATATATCCACTAATTGATAGGCTGATCAGACTTATTCTAACACTTCTGTAATACCCCGTGATTTTTAATGACTTTTAAAATGGGTTATATTTTAAATTAATGGATTAATAGGATTTTATTATCAATTAAGTCATTTGGGTTTTAACCAAATTGTGGATATTAAAATGAATGATTCTGAATATTACATAAAGATATTTAGGTAATATATGAATGTGATGCCATTGATATGGCTGTGTGATATTAATTCCGTAATTTGGATTTTTAGTCGGACGCGGTATGGGACGTGTCGGGACTAATTTGTTAAATTAAAAAGAAAACTTATTTTTACATCAACCTTATAATCGTTTCGACTGCGTCGTTACATCCGGAAGGGTTGAAATAGTCAAAAAAGTCTATTTGGATGTTGAATTTGGGTCTCAGGTCATTTGAAAATGAAAAGATAACCCAAAAGGGCATTTTGGTTATTTTTACAAGGGGGTAAATAGTGATTTCGGGTTTTGTCTTATTATAAATAATTGGAGATTAGTGTACGTAGGTTCATTTCATCTCAACTACACAAAATTGAAAAGTCATCTTCTTAGAGAGAGTGAAAGGTTGCTTGGAAAGAAAAAGCTTGCTTGGAAAGGAGGAGAACCAAAGGTCAAAGGTCACCACCACCATCACCACCTGTGTTATTCAACTCCAAAGGATCAGATCTTCATTAGAGACAAGTGTTTGATAATGGCAATTTAAGTTTGTATATTGTCCATGTTAGAATAGTTATTAAAAGAGATGATTTATCATGTTTGGAAGATAATAATGGAGTTTTAAATGGATTTCTGGAAACTAAAAATATATAGGAATCAACCTCATGTTGTAGGTAGTTGGTAAACCACGAAATAATCTTAAATCTGTTGAAGAGATTATGAAAACCATTGATGTGTTGTTGAGAAATTATATTGGTAAATGCTTTGAGATTTGCATTTTGATTTGAATATTCGTACTCGTGTTGTTACGTTTTATTCATCGTTAACATATATTTGTTGAGCATCTTTCTTGTCGTATTGTGTACTTCCCCATATTTTCTTTTAGTGGCAGGTTAGCGCGGATTTTGGGGCGTTATGGAGATTGATTTTAGCGAGGATTGTTTGGGAAAGATATGTATTATTTTGATGTATAGAGCTTTGGAGGTTTCTATTTTATTTTCGAGTTAGTTGTTGTATGTAATTCGAGAGACTTGGTATTTATTTGAAGAAATTGAGATTTGTAGTTTCTCTTTTGTTGTTGTGGGATTTATTTAGATGCTTTATACCTTGTCACTTGTGGATTTGGTTTAGTTTTATCGATAGTGGCGCTCCGTTCGCTCTCCCCGGGCGGGCGGGGTGTTACAACTTCCTGTTTCTACTACAATTACGGAACGTGTATTTTCGGCTATGAATCACATCAAATCTGAACTTTGGAACAAAATGGAGAACGAATATCTTGCAAATTCTCTTTAGGTCTACATTGAAAGATAAATCTCATGGCAGTTTGCTACGAATGAGATTATAGATGGATTTCATGATTTGAAAACATGTCAAGCGCAATTCTGATAAAGTTTTGATATTTGTTTAAATAAGGATTTGGTTTGTTTTTCAAAAAGTTTATACTTTTTATTGATACATATATATATATATATATATATATATATATATATATATATATATATATATATATATATATATATATATATTGCTAAGTTTTTTTTAATAAACTTTTGCCCCTCCCCCCCCCCCCCCCCCCCAAAAAAAAAGATTAAGTCCTACTTCTGTCCCTGCACCCATTAATAGTTTTCTTACTATATGTTACAATTTTATATTTTATATAAACAAACTCGTGGGTAATATATATGGTATATAAATATGCTAACATCATTATGTGCTTGATAAGTGAATAAATATCGAACAACGTGATACACCAATGATTTTTATAGTTATTTATCCCAGTTGATGTAAGTGTTCAATATATACATCCAAGGCAAAATCAAAGGTGCCATCAAATATAAACCTAAAAGTTCAATACAAAATTATATTAAGTATTAAAATTAATTTAATTTATACACACTTTAAATATTTAGAAAACATAAACCAACTCGAGTATAACATAAGCTTGACATCTTTAAAAAGATTATTTGAGGTTAGGCCGTCATTAATTTTTTAACCCCATCAATTTTTATTTCTTCGGATTTGGCCCCCAAAATGACTTTTAGTTGTCGAAAAATGTCAAAAAAGTATTACCAAGTATTTTTGCTAGACTTTTTAACAACCTAAAGTGTAATACCCGTGCCCAATATTTTATTATTTATTCCGTGCAAACTGTAATAATATAAAACCTTGAGAATTGGATAATTAGTAGGGGCTTTCCCCCTATATTTGATTTACTCTTGTATTGATGGTAATTGTCGAAAATTTGTGGGTGAAATTGGAGATTTAAGGAATATGGCTATATTGAATGAACTTAAAAATTGTTCGAACAAGATTTTTGTTTCGTTCGAATGAAAAGCCCAGTTCATTCAAAGTGGATATCTAACGACGATCCAATGATCCTCATCTGCTTCAGACTCCAACCTCGTTAGAACGTGGTTCGATGGGAGATCAAACGAGATTGAGATCTCATTCGAACAAGGTCTTATTCTCATTTGAATGACCTGTTCATAAAATTTTAGATCGAGATGCCCTTATGTGCTATCACATTTTAAACCGTTAGATTGATGACGTGTCGACTCCTGCTGAGTCCAGATGACCTAAAATTGGGATTTTAGAGTTGGGGTGAGTTATTATAAGGTTATATTGGGGGGTGTTTCGAAAGAGTGGGGGTGCACCATTTTTATCATTTCTTCTCTCTCTCTCTCTAGCTCTTGGAGAGCTTTTCCCTTCTCTCACCACCATAAACCACCATATACCACCATGTCTCCACCTTATGCCATCACATTTTCTAAGTATTTTACCATAAATAAGTCTTATACACCCATTTTCTCCATTATTGGGTAGAGCTGCGAATTTATAGAGTTGTTGTTAGCGATTTTGAAGAAGAAGAAGAAGAAGAAGAAGAAGAAGAAGAAGAAGAAGAAGAAGAAGAAGAAGAAGAAGAAGAAGAAGAAGAAGAAGTAGAACTTTATGGAGTTTTGAAGGGGGTTTTCTTGGAGCTTTCATGGAGCATGCTTGTGGAGCTAGGCAACCTCCTTGAGTTCACCTTAGGAGGTGAGGGTTACTATCACCTTCTTCTTCATACACTATTTTTACAGCTCCATTTGTGGTGGAAAAACTCTAAACTTAGTCTAAGACTATTTTTCACATTAGTGGTCTTGTAACTAGCATTATTAGATTAGAATGTATGCATGAGTTGAGAAGATGACTTCTTAAGGTTTTGTGTAAATGGTTTATATATGATTTTAAAGATTTTGCGAAAAATACTATGATTCAAGAAGGTTAAAGAAATGATGTATTTTGAGAAGTTGGGTATTAAACATTTTATGGAATAAAATATTTTGAAAATAATAATTATCTTGCAAAATATATTTTGGGTGAACTATGTTTTAATGTTTCTTGCAAAAATGAAGATTTTATAAAGTTGGCCATTGGTTTAAGTTGTGAAGAATAAAAATGTCATTTAGTCTTGAAAGGTGTGTTTTTACAAGTATTATGGGATTTCTTGAATAAATCGTGTGTTAAGCCTATTTTTTTGGATTTTTAGACTTAAAATCCTTCGTCCTATATACGAAAACTTGTAGTAGTTTGATGATAAGCACACAAACAAGTTTATTGGTGTTTTTAATGAGTTGTAACTTGGAATACAGAAAGTAGAAATTTTAGCTCTTAAGGTATGTGAAAAGGGTATTGAAAATGTGAATAGTGTAAGGTTTTACAACTTTATGTATTAATAAAGAAAATGGTATTTTTGTTATAAAGTAGTCATCGATGTTCAATGATTTCATGGAAAAGAAAGTAATGAAATAAAGAGATTTCCAACTTGGGATATGTGTTACTCCAAAAGTATTAAATAAGTGTTAATGAGCTAAAAATATTTTTAAGTAGTTAGTGTGGGTAACTTGATGGTGTTTTGGAAAATAACACTTGTGAAAATGGAGAAAAATAAATAAATTTTAAAATAAATGAGTAAAATGGTAATTTTACGTAAAGTGAATTTTTTTTATGAAATAAAAATGTTGAAAAAGGTGTTACACAAAATGGTTCTAAATGAACGTGATTTTGGGATAAAATCAATGCTAGAGTAAAAATAACAAAAAATGATGATTTTAAAGTGTAACATAAGTTGGAGTGAAATTCCGGATTTTGGCTTTGGCCGATAAGGGAAAAGTGAAATAATGTGGACATTTGTAAAATATTAAAACATATTAATACGGACTCGGATGACATCGAAATAATTAAGGAGGGCTCGGAGCCTTAGGGTGAAAGACCCAAAATCGCTGGTCATGGTAGCATAGTCGGCGGTGTGGAGACCGTTAAAGTATGCAGATATTGGAAGATTTCATAAAAAACGTAATAAAAATAAAGCATGTCAATAAATGGGCTGTGTGGTGAATATGTGAAAAGACAACCTAACTTAAATGAATAAATAAATATTGCGGTAAAGGATAAAGTGGACAAGTAATTAACAAATTGATTAAAGTCCATAAGGTAAAGGAATGGTAAAGTGAAGGGGTTAAATGGGTAGTTGAGCAACCTAAAAAGGTTTAACCCATAATTGATACATGAGTGTGTTTATGAAAGGTTTTTAAGAAAAATAAGTATTTTTTAACACGGTGTTTGTGTGTTTTGAAAGGTGTAATGTCTTGTCTTGGATTTATGGGTTAACTATAGTCAACATGGTCCGACCCAAGCGTTAGGTGTGAAGTGCAATGAAACAACCTATATAATGTTGCTAATCCAGTTTAGTTTTAATTGACGTTTTACTTGTTTAGCATGCGACTTCAATTGTAAATCAAACTAGGTGTGGGACTCGCTGGGAGCACCCCTGAGTCCAAGCATACAGAGCTACTAACTTAAAATCAAAGAGAGTACTTTACTGTATAACGCTATCAAATATAAAATCGCACCCAACCTGTCATAACAAAATGAGCGAGTGAGTCGAATGCTCAGTGAGAAATATATAAATGCCATATGAAATCAAACGATAGAAAGAAGACTCTGACACGTTATACCTACGTGCACATTTAACTATTATATATATATATACACATACACACACACACACACAAACGTACATATAAATATACTTAATGCATGAAACCGTTTTACTTTCGAAAACCTTATTTATCCGATTAATTCACCTCAATCTTGCGAAAGACTTCCTTTTTCGCATTTTGACGTTTATCCCTTTATTTAACACACACGGTTAAATATTTGAAACAACTCCACTTGATTTTACCAAAACCCATTTCTTTAACGAAAATACTCTTTTCATTTTAACCAATCCACATCAGTATTTTTAGTAAAAATCACCCGTTCAACACAACGAACACCGTGTTAGAAAATACTTTTCTAACCTTTAAAAACCTTTCACAACACACCTTTGTGTTAATTATGGGTTAAACCTCTTAGGTTGCTTAACCACCCATTTACCCACTTACTTTACCTTTTCTTTTCCTTATGGACGTTAATCAATTACATATTTACTTGTCCATTTTATCCTTTACCGGCACATTTATTAATTCATTCAAGTTCGGTTGTCTTAACAAATTTTCATCACACAACCTATTTCTTGACATGTTCCTTATTCATTTATCTTTTTCTCAAAACCTTTCAATAACTGCATACTTTAACGTGCTCCACACCGCCAGCGACGCCACCATATACTCTAGCTAGTGTTTTGGGTCTTTCACCCTGGGGCTCTGAGCCCTCCTTAATTTTTACAGTGTCATCCGAGTTCCTTTTTAATGTTTTTTAACATTTGGCAAATGTCCACATTATTCCACCTTTTCTTTTACTCGACCGAAGTCAAAATCCGGGCTTTCATCACAACTTGTGCTACACTTTGAAATTCATCATTTCATGTCTTTTACACGTTAGCTTTGATTTTATTCCAAAATCATATTCAATATGACTATCATGTGTAACACCCTTTTCCAACATTTTTATTTCATAAAAGTGTTTCACATTACGTAAAATTACCATTTTACCCATTTGTTTTCAAACTCGCCTTTTACTCCATTTTCACAAGTGTTAATTTTTCAACATTATTAAGTTACCCACACTAACTTCTTAAGTTTTTAACACCTTAATACCTTTTTAATCTTTTGGAGTAATATTCTTTTCAATTGGAAGGAATATTACTTCAAATATACCTTTTTAATTTTTAAAAAGGAATATTATTCCTTTTCAACCTTTTGGAGTAATATGCCTTTTTAATCTTTATTTCAATACTTTCATTTCCTAGAATCATCTAACATATAAGACTACTTTATAAGAAACACCATTTTCTTTTATTAATACATATAGTCTTATAATCTTACACTCATCACCTATACTCCTCTTTTCACACACTTTGAAGACTAGAATTTAAACTTTTCTTGTCTCATATTTAAACCCAACACACCTTCTTTAAACTTATTTATATATTAATAGCCAAAATGCTACAAGTTTATATGCATGAGAAGATGAATTTTAAATTCTAAAATACAATTAATGGATTAAACATACATTTCATCTTAGAAATTCACAATACTTTCAAAAATATAATTTCAAGGCAAAAAAGACATTTTATTTCCTCAAACTCAAAAAATGTCTATTTTCATAAAATCTTCAATTTTGCAAGAAACTTTGGAATATTATTTCACCAACTATTTTAGCAAAATCGAAATCATTTTAAAACATTTTATTTCATAAAATGTTTAATATCAAATTTTTAGAAAATGCACCATTTTCATAAAAATCCCAATATTTATTTCAAGAAACTTTGAAATGTGTATTCTTCATTTATTCTCAACAAAATGACATTTTTTTAATATTTTTATTTCATAAAGATATTTATTATTAGTTTTACTAAAAATCCATCATCAAGTTCATAAGCATTATACTCTTAACATTCTAACAATAAGACCACTAATGCACAAAAATAGAGTCTTAAACTAAGAGTAGGTTTTCCCACCTCAAATTAAGCTCCAATAATGGAAGGTATGAAATGTACAAGAAGATGGCAACCTCCCACCTCCTAAGGTGGCCTCAAGGAGGTTGCCTAGCCCCACCAAGCTTGTCTCCATGAAATCTCCACCAAAAACCCTCTTCAAGCTCCATCAAACTCCCATCTCCATTTTCTCCCAAACCCCCAATAATATCTCCAAGTTTTGTAGTTATGCTCAACAATTGTGGAAATGGGTATCCAAATCTTGGGTATAATGAAGACTACATGAATATGATGGTTTAAGGTAGATATTGGTGGTGAAATGGTGGTTTGAGGTGGAAAGAGGTGAAGAACATGATTAATAATGGTGGAAGGCCACCCTCTCTCTCTCCCTCTCTCTTCTTCCAACTCTAAAATGAGTCTAAATTAACTAAACAACCCATATAAAATAACACCAAGACTTAATAATCCCTCTTTTGCCCATCTGTGCTTGTCAGGTTTCGACAACTCAACAATGCAAGAGCCCAGAATGAGACAGTGCACAAGGGCTGTCGGACTTAAAAACTTCGATTAACCTCGTTCGAATGAGATTTGCCACTCGTTCGATCCACCCTTCAAACGACTTGGACCTGATACGCAGTTGGATCTTGTTCGAAACTCATTCTATCACTTACTTTGAACGATCCATGATTCTCGTTCGAGTGACCCAACTATCGTTGGAACAAACCTTTTTATATTTCCTTAATTTCTCTCTCAATTTAATCCACAACTTCCCCTAATTATCCTCAAGCCTCCAAAACTAGTACAATTAGAATATAATCCCAGTTATAATTATCCAATCCCAAGGTTCTCATTTTAGTTTAACTTATGCCGAAAAAAAGTTAAAATATTAGGGTAGGGTATTACAAACTTCCCTCCTTAGGGAATTTCGTCCCCTAAATTCTCGATCCACCCATTCTTAAAATTCATGGGGTTTACCAACTCTCCATCTAAGTCATAGAAATACTTTAAGATGAAATCATTGAAGTCCTCAATAACCAAGATCACACCACATGTCCTTTCACGGGGTTTGTTGTCAAAGGCTCAATATGCGACATGATCTAACACAAACCATTTTGCTATCCGTGAACGTCATGTAGCCGACTCCGAGTCTTCACTCACATGATGATCATGCTCAATCTAGTCCTAGGACGGCCTTTTGCTAATACCCAAAGCATACATGTGCCTTCACTGGAAACCCTCTCTAGTAATCGACACACACCCAAGAGTGAATCGTACAACCAATCAACAAATTCATCATCAATAATTATTTTTAGTCTTAGGACTACATATCATGGGTCCCGACGAAATTTTGAGTTATCCTGACTACACAATTTGCATGAGCTTAACATTAATCATATATTGTTAATTTCTCACTCCGAGAAGTAATACACCTACTAAGTCATCACTACACATTCGACTGATACATTCCGTTGCGTCACTCTGATGACCCTAGTATTACTCTAGGCGTCTCACCTTTGATCACTCACTTGAGCCTCGCACCAATCCCTTACCATGGCAAAGCAATACCGTGTGCTAAGTTTCCTCAAATTCTGACACTACACCATATCCTTAAGTCATCATCCCGCTCTTACAACTCGAGCCACTGACTGCCATGCTTGCTAGTTAAAAGGTATCTAATCCTAAAAGCAAATACTACAAGCAAACGGTATGATCGAAAGCGTAGCCACCCGTACATTGAACTTTGTGTAATAATAAGAATACCTCAGATAGGGAGCACCCAGTTACTAAGATGCATTTACCATACCTAGCCCATCACGCTCTACCATGTCCAATTGCATTGTACCATAACATCGTACCGATCCAAGTTACCATATACGTAAGAATACCGATCCCCGATTACCAAAATCGAAAGGGGCACACAAAATCCAGAAGGAACATGCAATCGTTCTGAGAAAATCCCGCCTGTACACATCAGACCATGATTTACAAAAGCGAACCTAGGGCATAAGCTCAAAGTCTTATCACTCATCCCAGAGGTTATCACCGGGTACTAACCTAGCCACATACCCTGACTCGGGTCACCAATCGTGACGAATCGAATCTCAACCATACATCCTCGTAAGATGAAAGCAACGTAGGAACCTATCGTTATCTGGAAAGTTAGTGCCTGACTTACCCCCTTGGGAGTAAGCCACCTTACACCCTTAGTACACATGAACCACTCTGGTTGGCGAATACCTAATACCCTTGTTTACACTGACCTTATCCATTTACTGGTGATGATGTCACCAACCTATTTCACTTAGGCTAATGTCTACCTTCATGATCGCAACCCTGAATCCCCTTAGGCAGTATTCAGTTTAAGAGAGACCTTCAATCTACCTTCCATCCTTCTGTATCTGATGTCCTCTATTTAGCTGTTCGGACCTACTCATGTCCGTACAGCACTGCCATTTGGAGTCCTTGTGTCTCGCATCTGTGAGGCTTCTCAGGTCCCTCTTCTACAGGATGAGGTTGAGTAGTTCGAGATTTCACTAATCGATGTGAACATTATTCGTCTATCCGAGAGTCACCTCAGTAAAGTCTTGTCATGTTCTATCTACTGCAACATCGTCTTCTTAAGGTGGTTTCACATCACAACCATCTGGTCCTTCTCGCACTGAGCATCCTTCTTCTAAGGCTAGAGCATTTGATAATAATTGATAAGAAAAAATAATGGGAACTTCAACCTAGTAGGGTGAAGCATCTCTCCCCTCTAATATTTTCCCAACATAATATACATTATCTTGTTATCAAAGGGTTGGGAATATATCTTCTATCAAAATACAAAATGAAAAAAGTCATGGTTCATTTACTAATCCAAGTAATATAATGGATAGATGCCAAATTGGTTAGTCAGATGGTTTCACTTTGACTTCGGTAGAAATACCTGATTTATAATGAATTATATGACATATATGAATCTAATGTGAGGAATAGAGTTCCAATGCACCCCATTTATCTCTTAATTATGGAGTATACTATTACTTTAATCATGGCATAGAACTTCATAACTATTTTTTCTTCAGAAACCTTAAAGCCTATCCAAATTATATGCAACCACATGGTGGGTCAAATTCAAATATGATGAGATCAAGTGCAAAAATTCTCTATAGAAACCAATTCTTCCACCAAACACACGGAAAAAGTTTGTTGTATCCTTTAACTATGCGGGATTGTCACTAAGCTCACTTCCAGGTTCTACCCAAACTAAACTTGCGTGACGGCCACACCGGTCGCCATTGGAAATCTAAGGGTAGTAAATATCATACAGGGCTATATCCTCTAACCCGTACCGACTTGGCAGGGCGTGCCAAAAACTTATCCTTACCTTGCTAAGGCTATCCTAGCATATACCGTCAACATATGCCAATGTTTTAATCGTGCTTTGATATCGTCCCACCTTGGTTTCCATTTTTAAGCCTCCACATGGAGTCATCAACCTAAGTCTTAAATACGTTTCCTAATATACCTCAAAATTAAGTGTCACACCGCCACTACTAGTCATTCCATGACACCCGGGCATTACGCCCCGTAAACGACAGTAACTCTACATGCTTAGATTCCGGGGACGTTTTTACGGGTCCATCTCGTAGCTTGATTTATATGAAAATCGCATGTTAAACAAGTGAAATGCTAGTTAAATAAAACTAGATTAGCAACATTATGTTGGTTATTTCATTGCACATCACACTTAACGCTTGGGTCGGACCGGGTTGAACGCGGGTAATCCATAAATTCGAGTCGGGGGGTCAAATAAAGTCATTTTGAGTGTCAAAGCCATTTAGGAACAAATGTTGGGGACATACTCAATATCAGTCAATATATGGGGGACCAAACCTTAAATAACCCATTAAAAATAACAAAAATTAAAAATTATAATATGTATTCCATGTTAAATAAAACAATATTAAGGCCAAGGACACTCATTTCGGAAAAATTCGGTTTATACCCTTTGTTCAAATGATACAAACAAGGTTATCCGTAGTAATTTTTTCTTATTTTAAAATCCCAAGCTTAGACAATTTAATCAAAATTCCACCACGAGACGCTCTAGTATGAGCATGTCATTTGTCATCCAATATGTTTTTTTTTCAAATTTTTTATTTTGGGGATAATGAGTTTTGTCATCCCAACCCTTACTCGATTATAAATATATATATATATACACACACACACAGAGTGAGAGACTCTTACATCACACCATATATGACATCTAATTCCAAGCCCTAAGAAATCATATTTCTCTTGAAATTAACCTTCCAATAAACCCATGTTCAAAAAGTTAGGTCAATATATATTTTATAGCTATTTTTTAAAAATTCACAATTTTCTCTTAGCGCAAACTCTTATAAATAACGTATTTTCAGCATTTTTTGTTGGATTTTAGAAAATAGCTAGAAATTATATTTTTGCCTAATTTATTGAACATGTGTCATTGGAAGGTTAACTTCATGCATAAAAAAAAATTACGATCTAATATATATATATATATATATATATATATATACAGGGTCCGATACATATCGAATATACATACCTATTTTTTAAAATAATAAAAAAATATTTTTGAGTTGAATTATTTTGTGTGGTATTTAAACATTTAAATGCTCTCAAACGTACCTTACTTAATATACCAATGAACATAACTATTTTTTAAAAATAGTTAAAAATTGAGTTTTGTTAATCAAACTCACTATATATGATCTACATAGTGAGAATATCGTCTACATAAAAAAAAACAACTCGAAAGTGGGTGAGATGATGGCAAAAATTTAAGCAGATGAAAATGCTCATATATACCCACTTTTCATTTCACCTATTTTCGGGTTGAAATTTTTTATGATTATTTTTGTAGATGCTCTCCTCATTATGGAGATCGTGTATACAAAATGTGGTTGAAAATTACATTTTTTTACTATTTTAGAAAATAGGTATGTTGCTGAGAGGTATGTTGGAGAGCATAACTCTCTCTCTCTCTCTCTCAAGAGAGAGAGAGATAGAGAGGGTTCGGTACATATCAAATATACATACCAAGTATACATACCTATTTTTTAAAATAATAAAAAATATTTGTGAGTTGAATTTTTTTTATAGTATTTAAACATTTAAAGGGGCCTATTTAAAAAACAATCAATTCAAACTAACATTTTTTGCTCTTAAAAAAAAATCGGTCAAACTTTCTTACCTTTGAAAGTAAAGGTTGTGGAAATCTTATCATTTTTTTTAAATATCAAAAAAGTTATTTCAAGCTTATTTTTTTATATGGCTACCTTGAAATGTTTAAATACCACACAAAAAACTCAACTCAAAATTATTTTTTTAATATTTTTAGAAAAATAGGTTTGCGTCAAGAAGTACGCATACTTGGTATGTATGAAAGCCGCTCTTAGAGAGAGAGAGAGAGAGAGAGAGATGGCAGACTCCTATACATATGCTTTTTACATCACCCATACATCACACCTACTTTTACGTCCTAATTATTTTTTTCATTTTGTTTTATTTTACCCATGAAGTTAATCTTCCAATAAACAGATGTTCAAAAAATCACGTAAAAATACAATTTCCAACTATTTTTGAAAAATTTAAGAAAAAAAAATGCTGAAAATGCCTTATTTAAAAGGATCTGCGCCAACAGACTTTTATGAATTTTTTCAAAATAACTAGAAAATATATTTTGACCTAAATTTTTAACATGGTTCAATTGAAAGGTTAATTTAAATAGAAAAATAAAAAATATCAAAAAAAGTTCCTTAGTATATATATAAAGTCTCTAATACATCACACTATATACATCTCACCTAGTTTTAGGCCCTAAGAAATATTTTTTCCAAATTTTTTTATTTTTCCAATGAAATTAACCTTTTCATTCAACCATTGTTCAAAAAATTAGGTCAAAACAAATTTGCTCGATAATTTTTAAAAAATCACATAACTTTGTTGGTGCATACCTTTATAGATAATGTATTTTCAGTAGTTTTTTGTTAGATTTTTAAAAATAGCTAGAAATTGTATTTTGACCTAATTTTTTGAACATGTGTTGACTGGAAGGTTACTCTATGGGTAAGATAAAAAATGAATTTTTTAGCGCCTAGAACTACGTGTGATGTGTGGGTGATGTAGAAAGCATGCTGTAAACGAGTCTTGCTATATATATATATATATATATACATCTCCCCTCTTCATTTCGTTTCGGTGAACACATCTTTTAGATAGACCCTATTAATAAGTTGATAAAAAAGGCGACAAAACATTTGGTTTGATAAGGTTGGAGAAAAATCAAAAATGACGAGGCAAACAAGATAAGGTTATCCAGTTATTTACCTAATTTTCATTATTTCTGTTTTAGTCCTCTAAGTTTTCAAATTAAGAATTAAACTTCATACCACTTAAATTTTAATATAAATGTTGGCACAGCAAATTGTATTCGGTTTGTGACTAATTCAATACGCAATTTAAAAGTAAATAAAAATACTTTTAAGCATAAATGATATTTATGCGTGTAATGAATTTTTAGAAAAAATATATTTGGTATTTAACGGTTTAATGAGGTTTGACATAAGAAATGTTACTTTTAATTTTTCAACTTGGTCATAGTAATAAAAATTTTAAAAAAATGTTATTATGAGTAACAAGTAACTTAAAGAAAATGTGGGTGGTTACAATTTTTTAAAGAAACAAAAATAGGAAAATGAGCATTATAAGCTATAGTTATGGTAAAAATGTACAAAAGTGATTTCTATGATGAAATTATAATATGCCAATGAAATTCATCTGAATGGACACTCTCAAGTTCAGTGCAAACATTCCGGACATATGGATTAAGTTATTTTAGTTCAGAATCAATCAATAAGGTGATAGAACCAAAATAGTAGTGCTTTTATGAGTTTTGAGAATGAACATACAATTTCTTCAAATATATCAAACATTTGCTTATGACGTCAAATTTAAGGCTCGATTCAATTGATACTGCGAGTGTTCTTGATAACAAAAATTTAGTAAATGATAATTTTTTAAGGGAATTTGTGGATAGACCTCCTACACAGTCGCCAAGGTTAGGTACTCATATGAGTCGCCTCGTGCCGTAATTGAATGGTCGTATTTGTGTTCCATAAAAGCACAATTTTGTATTATGTCGTGTAATGCTCGGGTCTAAATATTGTTTGTCATGTCATGTTAGATCTAAACATGACTCATAAACATGAGTTGTCACACTTATTCTTTAAAGTAATAGAAACTAATGAAAGATATGACGTTTGAATTTACGTGAACCGTCTTAATCGGTACCATTTATGTTACATATTAGACAAAAAAATAGTAATGCACTATAGGAAGACAAATATAAAGTGACAATATAAATAAAATAATGATATCATATAATGTAAAAAATTAATTATATAGAAATAGAATAAACTCAACGAGCTGGCCTTTCAAATCCTAATTCTGCTTGGTCAGCGAATAAAAATGGAAATACAATATCCGGAGGTTTGTCTAAGAACCTAAAGTCTTCCCTTTGATACCCGTCTAATCTAGCAATTCTATCCGCACAATGATTACCTTCTCTCACGGTGTGGAGCATTACACACATGTTTGTACTCATAATAACTCGACATTCTTCAATGATAGTCTTTTGAGGATGTTTTTCGTTTATCGCTTCAACTGTGATAAGGAGAAGGGCTGCCATACTATCCGTCTCTATTAGCACCTTCATTAATCTCATTTTTTTTATAAGAGAAAGTCCTCTATATATGGCCCATAACTCCGCCGCATGACTCATGCCACCGTAACTTGCGGGTCCCGGATTTCCAAACGAACTTCCATCCGTATTTAATTTTAAATGGCCAGTTGATGGACGCGTCCAGTGAACAACGCACCCAAATTTTTTTCCTCGAAAATGTTGATTTGGTCTTTGGTACTGATGAAGAAATTCGAAAAGAGGCTTACAATATTGCATATTCATCACAAGCGTAAAATATTTGTGAGAGATGGAGAGGGAGATTAGACTTAATTTTTACTCTGCAAGTAGACTGAATTTTCTGTTCGAATTGAAGCCGAAGACCACTTATTTATAAATGTTGTACGATTAAAGAGGAGTATGATTGTGATTTCTATTCCGACACTATATCCGAATCCTTTTTGAGTTCGTATTTGGTTAAAACCTCTGGGTAAAAGTAAAGTAAAAAACCACGGTCAATGAAAACTTGTTAGAAACCACGAAACTTCCATTTTGGCATATTCGTTTATTTTAAAGTTAGAAACCAGTTCCTCACCTGGGCCCACAAAAATCTCCACACATCAACCCACCTTTCCCTCTTTTTAATGATCCAGACCAGGCCAACTCATCCGTCCTAAACAAAGTTAACTTCACCACTAAAAAAACACCCGCTTTCCTTGAGATCAAAAAATTACAATGGCAACGATTAGGGCAGTAAAAGCTCGTCAAATATTCGACAGCCGTGGAAATCCAACTGTAGAAGTAATTTTCATTTTACTTACAATTTTATAATCTGTTTCTGTTTTAACAGATCAAAGTATGAAACGCTCATTGTAACTAATGGAAATAAAGTGCTTTTACTCACTTCATTTTTCCTTGATTTGATAAGAGTTTTCTTTAAAAAATACATGTTAGGTTTGTGTATACAATGTGTCCGGGATTCGAAATTTTTTTAATTGGCTATGGATTGTATACAATATTCTTCAAAACAGATGAGTAGTCGTATAATTTGTGAAATTAGAGTAGCCAAATGATAACCTCTTGAGATTTTATAATTTTTGAGACAATAAGAGAGTTGTATTTGTAAATTTTAGGGTATACTTAATATGTTTATGAGTAAATTATGCCCGTGGCCCCTCAACTTTGGGCGGTGTAATCATTTGGCCTCCCAATTTTTTTTATAACATTTAAGCCCCTAAAGTTTGTTGTGTTTGCATCAGCACTTGTGTCAACTTTTCCTTTAAATCCTACAAAATTAGTCAACGTGATTACTATATCAATGCATAAATGTTATTTACCACCACATTCGCGAAGCTTATGCTCAAATACCCCAAAAAATAATACCCAAAAGACCAAAAATATATGGATGAGACATGTTATAACTGTGCAAATAAAGGGTTTTGGTAAGGTCTGAAGTAATTATATATGAGGTATGGTGGTCATACAAGACATTTTTTATGACGAATTCCATCAGATTTAACGAGATCCTTGATGAAAGAGTGTTCAAGGGCTTACCTGTTAAAGAGGTTTAAGGGCCAAAAGTCCAGTGTAATTTCTCCACTTTTAAAATTAAGTAGGTAGTGGAGTATAACTATAAATATTAAAGTGAGAGACAACCTTGCTCATCTAGAACAATTTTTATGAATAGTAAAATTGTGATAAATTATATCGATAAGTTTGCAATTTTGTGCATTGATGGATTGATTGGTTAGTGTTTATACATGTTAACAAAAATTATAATTTTGTAAGGTATATACGAAGTTATGGAATTGAGAGATGGAGGATCTGACTACCTTGGAAAAGGTGCCTCGAAGGTAAGACACTATTGTCGTTTGGTTCCTTTACATATTCACAAATTAGTATCTTAAACCATGTTCAATGACTCTAATTCGTTGCAAATAGCTATACAGAGTACATTTGCACTTACTCCGATGCGCAATGATTTGCATATTTCCTATCATAGGTGTCTTTTATGATCAAGTTGGGAAATATTTTTAAAATACATGAGAAATAATATGCATGTATTTTAATGATGCAGTGCTTCTTTAGTTAAATTCTCAACATTATTTAGGAAAATTCTATAAAATACACCAGATTTTTTTTGTGAAAAATAGAAGGGGATCGATAATAATGATTGTTGCCCCATCTTTGAAATTTTCAACATTCATTTGGCTTATTTGTGAAAGGACTAGAAATATTATGGAGATATAGCCATATAGGCATTTTCTCTCATTTTTGTATAATAAAATTTAAATTATAGTATTAATTTTCTAATTTCTCAAAAATTAAGTGGAAAAATATATGATGCAAGAATATTTCAAAATTCATGGGGATAAAGTAATATGCTTATATAAAACTATTTATATATTTATTCATTTTGGTGGTGGTGGTTAACTGTCATAAAAAATCATGGGTGGTATCCCTTCCCTTCCCTTCCACATGGATCCGTCGCTTTCCACCCGTGTGGAGATACTAGCACACTTTATTAGGCTCAGTTTCACCTTGCGGTGATAATATGAGTTAAAGAAAAGTTCTTATATATTATTGGGAACTTTTGTGATATGATGACTGAACAGTGCCATCTTGAACTGCAAATAATATGTTTGTATGTTAATGATCCACGCTGTGGAGAATGTGAACTCTATCATTGGACCTGCATTGATCGGCAAGGTATACTGCATGCAATTTCCTTTATTTATGTTATTATTTAAATTATGGATGAAATTATTATCAATGTTTATAATTCTGACGTAAATGACGTCAAATGGGAGCAAGAAAAGATAAATCTCTCTCTAATCAATATCTCAAAATATGAAAGAATGCCTCAAATGAGGCTACAAAAGGGTATTTATAGGAAGGGGGTTGCTTGGTCTCTAAGTTAAGAATCTAATTACAATTGTGCCCTTAAGTGCCAATTAACCTTCCTTCTTCTAAATACTAAATAAAAGGAAAAATACAATGAAATACTAAAAATAAAAGAAAGACTAAAAAATAACAAAAATACAATAAACCCTAAATGATTAGTGGTACCTGTGGCACAACCTCTTGGGATTTTTAATTGGCTAGGGATTGAATTGCGAAGCTCTAAAAAAAGAGACAATGTTCTTCAAAACAGATGAGTAGTCGCATAATTTGTGAAATTAGAGTAGCCAAATGATTAGTGGTACCTGTGGCACAACCTCTTGGGATTTTATAGTTTTTGAGACAATAAGACAGTTGTATTTGTACATTTTAGGGTATACTTTATATGTTTATGAGTAAATTATGCCCGTGGCCCCTCAATTTTGGGCGGTGTAATCATTTGGCCTTCAAAACTTTTTTTTAACATTTAAGCCCCTAAAGTTTGTTGTATTTGCATCAGCACATCTGTCAACTTTTCCTTTAAATCCAACAAAATTAGTCAATGTCACTACTATATCAATGCATAAATGTTATTTACCACCCCATACTCTAAGTTTATGCTCAAATACCCCAAAAATTATACCCAAAGGACCAAAAATATATGGATAAGACATGTTATAACTTTGCAAATAATGGGTTTGGGTAGGGTTTGAAGTTATTATATATGAGGTATGGTGGTCATAAAAGACATTTTTTACGATGAATTCCATCAAATTTAACGAGACTTGTGAAGCACGGACACTTCGTCGGATGTGACGTACCCGTGTCAGGCATTCTCGCGGACATGACACATGTACGATACTCCACGCGGCGTGTCGAACTGATTTTGCATTTAAAAAAAGTCGGATACTTATGTGACACTTTTAGGACACTTTTGGGAGTGATGATGAAGTTTTTGGTCTAGCCGGAGATGTTGATAAATGAGGAACATTAAAGCACTTACTTAGCGCATTGAAATTAGTAATATTTTTGTTTAAAATGGGTTCTTTTCGTATATTGATACTTACTTATTACTTTGCTAGCAATGGAGTTAGTTGTGATACAAGATTTTGTGTGGATATATAACTATTTACTTATGTTTAAAATAATTTTATTACATCTTTGACCATGTTAGTTTAGATAATTCGATAATTAATTTAGCTACTACTTTTTTTAGTGCTAATTCATGGAAGTATACATGAAATATAATTAAAAAAATCTTTATGTGTATCTGTATCCCCGACGTGTCGTGTTCATTTTTTTTTGAATTTTTCGTGTCAGTGTGTCCGTGTCGTGTCGGATAAGACACCCGTGTCAGTGTCAGTGTCCGTGCTTTCATAGAACGAGACCTTTGATGAAAGAGTGTTCAAGGGATTACCTGTTAAAAATGTTAAAAGGTCCAAAAGTCCAGTGTAATGTTCTCTACTTTTAAAATTAAGTAGGTAGTGGAGTATAACTATAAATATTAAAGTGAGAGACAACCTTGCTCATCTAGGAAATTTTTTATGAATAGTAAAATTGTGCTAAATTATATAGATAAGTTTGCAATTTTGTGCATTGATGGATTGATTGATTAGTGTTTATACATGTTAACAAAAATTAATATTTTTTATTTGTTCAACTTATTTCTTACCCTCTTATTCACTTTTCCCTCCCTGACCTCATTCCCCAAGAAGTCATTCTATTGGTGAGTGGGCATTTCAATATTTTGGAGAACTTTGTCTTTCAGCTCTAAAATATCTGAACTCGTTGCCTCCTTGGGGAAAAATTCTTCTGAAGGTTCGTCCGATACGTTTTCAAATCATCATATACCTTGGAAAGAACCTTTGACTTCAAACAAGTTATGAATGAAAATTTCTTATTAAGTTGTTCTCAAATGTCATCCTTTAAGGCAGGATCAACCCTCTTCCAATTGTTTGCACCCTCAGTACCCACAGTCATTTTTTCCAGAGACAGACAACGACTTTTAAAAAGTTGAACATCGCCTTGATCACCGATTGGATTATCCCTGCCAATGGAGAAACAAATGCACTTCTTAGGGTATGCTAAGGATCCCTTGGCAGCAGAAGTTGGGGTGTCGAATTAATAGCGGTTTCTTGAGTGTGAAGACTTAGAAATGGAGTAAATGAATATATGCCAGAGTAGAGTATTGATATCCCAAAGGAATTGATAATTTGAGCTTGGGGTGTAGGAGAGAGCCTATTTGGCGGTGTTCCGCTATTTTGTTGATTATTATCGATTCAGTGTGACATTTCTTATAATTAAAAAAACTAGTGATGTATGTAAGAAAAACTAGTGATGTATACACACACACACACACACATTTTCGATAGCTTTTAAAACTTGCTTCATGTGTCTGGTTTCCATTCAATCAGTATTAGTTTTTAAAAATTTATGAAATTTTACTTGCGGTTAAGTAGAAGGAAGCATGTCTATGGTTGACGTATAAAGGTCCATGATGAACACAAAATACTTCCTTCTTCAACTTATTTTCAAGATCATTTCCAGCGAGACGTCGCAATCTGGCTGAATGCTCTCTTTACAAAATTATATCCATAAAGGGTGAATATTTTTTCAGCCTTTTATAACTTTGTCACCAACGTTAGTGCCCTGTCAAGATTATGCATAGAAAATATATTCTTTATTGCTCATCCCAACATTCTGGCAATGAAATCATAATACGATCGAATAGGTAATCTTGTGAGAGATGAACTCCACGATTTTAAGGTAATTATATTGTTCAATTTTTCTATTACCATACTTGTAAATCAGAGTTCCCTCTATATGGTGCGCACTAATAAAATATGTTTTAGTGCGATCAAATTGCACCATCTCGTAATTTTGTTTCCATTAATTACTATTATGACTATTTTTTCGAGAAATATGTATATAGAAGAGGGTGAATATGAGTCTTAAGGGTGAAGACACAACAAATTATGGCTCTAATTAATCCTAAAGAAATTATAGTTTTCCATCCGATCAATTAGACACAACAATTGCAATTTAAGTTTATTTTAATTTAATCCTAAGGAAGAGGTGAACACGGCCACAACAAGTTAACCAAATGACCTTATTCTAAATATTTAGTTGTTATAATAGGGTCATCGTCAAGATAAATAATTAGTTAAAAGTTAATTATAAAGAATTAATAGAGTGAGTGTTTAAAGTATCCATCGTCCGTAGCATACCATAAACCTAACAATCCAATAAAAGATTGTCAAATACTCCTTCTAAATTGTCTACTTGATTGATTTCCAAGAATATAATTATAGAAAATGAGTTTTTATATACAATTCTACATCAAGTGTTTCATATAATTTAATATAATATCATTTTTTGAATATCAATACAACAACCAATATATGTCCATTTCGAAAGAATGCAAATTTACATAAATTCACACACACTGATTAAAATATAACCAATATCATTTTGTAAATATCAATACCAATATATGTTGATTTCGAAAGAATATGAATTCACGTAAATTCAATAACCAATATCATTTTTTGAATATCAATACAGCAACCAATATATACGAATCACAATGGTAATGCACTAATTAATTACGTGAATTCACACACATTGAATCGCACACTGAACACACACACACACAGAGAGAGAGAGAGAGAGAGAGAGAGAGAGAGAGAGAGAGAGAGAGAGAGAGAGAAAATAGACACGCACACTGAATCACACACACACACACTGTGGATGAAATATATGAAAGAAATTAAAGGAGTACCTTGTATGGAGAGAGAAGTCGACGAAAACTGAAAGGGGAGAGAGAGAGGACACCGAAGATTTTTGGGGCAAGGGTTTCTTCGAGAGAAACCACCTTCGTGACTAAAATAGAGGGAATTTTTTTTCCAAAATACCTTGGTCAGTCTATGTGGTCAATGGTGGGTCACAGTTCTAGACAACCAAAATAGCTAGACACTTAGCACCATCATGGGTCACTGTGAGTCATAGTTGTGGATCATGACCCTTTTGGTCATGCCTCCTGACCGTGACTAGTCCCTTAATAATCTCACCCTAGATTGGTCACATATCTTGTCATTGCCAATAGTTAAGGGTCACAGTTGAAACTCATGACCCACTTGTCATGGTCCAAAATCGTGACCCATTGACTGTGACCATTTTCGATTTTTATTATAGTTAATAATAATGGTAAAGAGGCCTTGAAAAGACATTGATGTATCTAATAGTGATAAAAAGAATCGCGAGACTTATCTCGAAGGATTTTAAATTCTTGTCTTTACCTCTCTTCCTAGATCCCTTGCAATTAATGGACCTATCCCCATCTTGCTAAATTTATATTTTAATAGATGTCGTAACTTTTTCCAAATATGTTATGCGTCCTTGTGAAGTTTAATTTCTTATAGTCATAGGTTTCGGTATATTCTTCGTTAGGGTAATGGTGGATGAATTTCTCAAGAACAAGAAACGTTCCCACTATGATAAATCTACCCCTTTACAAGTGTAGAAATCGTGATAAATTAAAATGGTTTTCACCATAATGAGAATTGGTAATCGAACCAATATAACAAGGTATTAGCATGCCAAACTAATTTATTGGTGATGTTTCCACCTATACTGGTGGCATTAAATAATTTCACATAAGCCTATTAAACCTTCATTTCTTCTGAACAATACTTCTAAGAATATGGTCTAGAATATAGATTTAAATATATGTCCTTGTTCCAACTTGAAGATGTTTTATCAAAACAAGAGTGTTAGCTACCTATTATAGAAAGTACTAAAATTGAGTTTGAAAGCAGTCAAATATCTCTAATAGGAGTAAATAAAACAACCTTGGAAAACAATATTGACATGTGTGTATTTATATCTTATGAATAATACATCATTAATCTCATCACATCTGAAAGAAACCTAATTATTCTCTCTTTGGCACACCATTAGTGAAAATAACTTGTGGCATTGTATTCAGGGATATAACCTATACTTCTGGTCTATAATTTTTAAATTCTTGAAGAGGTTGTTATATGAAACACCAATAAACCCTTTCTAATATTTATTTTTTTATAATACCTCTTGATTATTTTTCATCTAAACCAGATTCACTAATTAGAAGTGCCAAAACCCATCTTCTACCAGTTTATAAATTAATTTAATTCAAATGACTAGGGGGTGTACACATATATACATATTAGTTTACAGAGAAGAATCTTATCTTTTTAATAATCAATCATGAATATTATTCAAAAACTACAATGTAATATATATAGGATTTATTTTATAATGATTATCTACTTTCATACTAGTATGAATATAATGTTTATTACCATTTATAACATAAATGTTATTAAAATAAAAAAAAAATCTTCAAAAAATGTAGAAGTTGTACTAAAGTTCCTTTTGATTTTTTTAGGTACTTATAAACAATCGTTTAAAATTAAATCCTTAATTATCAGAGTTGAGTCCTGTATCTACAATTCACATTACTGTAGAGCAACTCATTAAACTATTTGTGAATAAAATTTATCTACCTTGTTATTTTAAAGAAGTAAAATATTATTAACTGCTACTAGTGTTTTAATTACTCTTAGTGAATTCACTTGTGATTACGTAATTCATTAACTGCCCTTAAGACCTATCCACTTCCTGAATTCTTACTTACTAATTTATGACTTTACTTCTACTTCTATATACCTTTTAGTTAAGAATATGAATTTATTTTAGTAACATGAATATGTATATGATTTTCTGACAAAATACTTTGATATAAAGAAAATCAATTTGGGTTTCCCTATCAGATCCACCTCCTTAAATTTCTAGTTCATTCATATGAGAAGTCACATTGACAACACAATATTAAAACTAGGGTTGTATCAATCATATTAATATTTCTTTAAAGTCATTAATGGAAACCTTTTTAATTGTATGACCTTAATTATCAAACATCTGATGTGAGATAATTTTTATATTATAGGCGGTGGGCATTGACTTTTGTTGATGTTACAATATATCAGACTTGACATAAAAGTAATATTGCATCACTCCATTTGTCTTGGTCCACTTATATTCGATATTTCCTTACATAAATTTTATAATGTGACTATTCAAGACAACATTGAGAGAATACAAACATGCATTTCTATACCTTGAACGCCATGTCCAATTTAAATTTAGTCCTTTTAATTATTCTAGATTGTATATAAACTGAGTATGATAAGAAGTGGACATTGGAGTTACCATTTAAAACTAGAGAATCACATAATAAAGAGAATATTATGACAAGTAATTAACTTTGAATCCAATTTAATGTTGGTTCCCTCGACCATTTTAAAACAATTCATCAGCTTCCCAATTAAGATTTTATTTCCATTCACCTTTGGACAACCTATTATCCATAATCACATTAGGCGTGCCAATTCCTTCAATGTTATCATTGAGGAAAAAATTATGCCAAATAAAATTAATAGCTAACACTTTGGCCCCATAAACTAATAGTATTTATCTTTGGAGGACCTATTATACTTTCCTGTCTAGGTATATATCACCAAAAAAATTTAGACTATACCATGTCACATGGACCCCTCCTATAGGGGACCGCCCATGTGAATATGAGCTCAACTCATCCATACAGAAATTTAGACTCGTTATAACGATAATTAGTATTCTTGTTTGGAGAACCTACTTATTATTGAAAACCTACCAATTGTTGGTGGAAACAGCGGGATTTATATGTGACCAACTCGCTCTTTTAGTTAGTAATTTAAATTTTTATGAGAATTTTCAAAAGGACATGTTTGATTTTAACATTTTAAATTTTGGGGCAATTGATTTGTGTCAAAATTTTCAGTAACTCAAATTTTTGCGCGTCCAAAACACGTGTCATAAATAAAAATTTTAAATTTCCTTGTTTATTTAAATAAGGATAATTAAATTTACAAAAAAATATGAATTTAATTTTTATTTTCTAATTACATATATTAAAAAACCATAATGTTAAAAAATTAAATTAAACATATAACCATAATAATATTCAATTTTAAATTATCCAATTAAAACTATGAGAATTATAATATATTTATTCAAATTAAAATAACCAATATCATTATTTTAATTATGCAAAAATAATAAATTAATTTAAATTAAAATAATTCTAAACTTAATTTTAATTTGAATAATAAATCAAATTGATTTGTTTTAATTAATTTAAGGGATAATTCAAGGCTAATCTCATTTATTGGGTCAAAGATGCATCAAATTTCACTTACTTTTTTTAATGCACTAAGTCATTTTTTATTATAAACTACATATATTTAGACAAATGTGTCACATATATACTCATTTTAAACCCACTTACTCAATCTCCCACTCAAAACAAACACATAATCTCACACTTTTTCTCTCTTTAGCAGCCCATCTCCATCCTCACCCCCACCCCACCCCATCGAAGCCTCGACGAAAATCAGTCCACTAAAAAATCTCGTTAGAGGCTGCCGAAATTATCACCGGAGTGTTTCTCTCTCCTCGTTTCTCTTTCTCTCTCTCTTCATCTATTTCTTTATTTTTCTAGTCCGCGCCACCGACACCATCGCCAAAGCTGGAGAAGAAGAGTTTTCGTCGAAAAAATAGAGTTTTCACCGGAAAAATGGAGGTTTTACAGAAACAGTAAATTTATACGTTTCACATTTTTCGTCAAAAAATATCAAATATAGGTCTTGTTTGATAAATCTTGACGAGTAGACTCCAAATATATAAATTTTGTAGATTTTGGATTTGTAGATCTGAAGTTATGAACTTTTAAAGATTCGATGAGTTTTTTTTTGCAAAAAACTAGATAAAAGTTTTCAAAGATATTTTGAGGGTGTATTTGTCATTTTAATGTGCTGAGTTCGTAAAATAGGACCTTTGATACAATTGACTCAGTTAAAGAATCTCTTGTCTCACTGACCAAATGAATGAACTTGCTAACTATTACCCCTTATTTTAAAAAAGAACTATCAATTATTCTATTTTCTGAGAAAATCATGATTAATGGTGAGATCTAAGAATATTTGTCCATAACCAATAAGGAAGCTAATAAATAGGTCCCTTTCCATTTTGATCTCCAATTCCTTGTCTCATGCCAACTTAAACTCTGGGGATCCTTCTAAGATCTATACTAAATGTAAGTCTACATGTACTAGATCTCTACCACCAAAATACTCCAGGAGGTTGATTGCACCTAACCGCACTACCGCACCATGTCGTCAAAGAGACTAGTATGCCTATGAGGTTTGTCGTGATACCTCAATATGATGTTGTAATCACATACTAACACTACCATAATATATTTCGATATAATACAAGTCCAGCAAAATTATCCAAATTATTACAGGTAAACTTCATTTGTGCCTAAAATTTTCTTCTATGCCCATTTCGTTAATCGGTGTAGATTTCGACAATCTGAAAATTTTCATGTAAGAATTAAGACCCTTTATAATGATCTAATCAAAAAATTAATTACTATAACCCATTGAAGATAAAAAAAAAATAAGTATGTATAAACTAGCGAATGATCCAATAACATAAAACTAATATATATATATATATATATAAATATATATATATATATATGCATCGAACCATAATGGAGGAACTAAACTTATGAATCTCTACAAAAAAAAATATCTTTCATTTAAGATTCATTAGATCTTAAAATTTAAACCAATTAAAATTATTTTGATAGACAACATGGATTTCTCAATTATCATGTAAATCAAAATCCTGCTTTGGTACCAATTGTTGGAGAACTTGCCAGATCATTTAATTTATATGGTAATTGGATCTCAATAAAAATGTGTTTAAGATGGATCTATAAGGAGATTCAAAATCTTATACCTTTATCGTTCTTTCGGGATTTAACCATAGAAATTTGATCACTTTGATGTCACATTGGGTCGTGACGTGAATTTGATGGCTTGATTGTCACAAAGTCAAAATTACTTTATCAAAAATCATATCGCCCTCAAAATGAGATCTATCACGAGTTTCTATATCTTTCGGCATCTGGCACCTCTTGAAAAATTTCAGCCCATTTCAACAAATGAATTTCAAGTTATGCCTTTAACAAGGTAGACACTGTGTCGTACTGTAAATTTGTTTGGGCAGATAAAATATGATGTAATTGAATTAGTTTCATACCTAAATATTCATATCCATAAACCCCTAAGTATTATATTAGGTTTTATATCTATTAGAACACATTTTTGAATATTAAATAAACCTTCTTTATTTCTTTTTATTCAATTCTCGATCGAATTCGTGTTTCAGATATTTTTCACGAATCACTCTTTTGTAATTATCCATGAAACAGACAACATAAAAATATCCAAATAACATCAAATTTAATGTGTGTTTTACTTTACCTTCCAAGAACCTCTGGTATTTTTTTAATTTTTTTACTCTTCAATTGCCTAGAATTAATTTTGGCCTCGAGATCTTCCATGTTATTCCTTTCACGCCAAGACATGCCAATCATGCGTGGGTACTAAGGAGCATTACCCTACTAATTCTTTTTATGTATTTTTCTATCTATAATGATCAAATTAATAGTTAAGAGATAATGGATTGCTTATTTAGGAGCACGGGGGCCCCGAGGAGAAATAGGAGACTAGTTTCCTATTGAATTAGGAATCCTAATTAAACTCTTTAACTAATTCGATAATTTTATAAATTATGTTTTTCCACTAAAGAATAATAATTCCACTCTAGTCTACTATCTCAAAATTATAATTCTGAGTTCCTCATTATTAAATGCTTTAATAATTTCCCATATTAAGATTACAGAGACCCGTTGATTAAGTGAAATTACTAACAATTATATTTAATAGACTTCTTGTAAATTCCTTGAGATTGTCCACTTAACGTATTTGATATGTCAAATAATTAAACCCACTAGTCGGGCTTGACATAATCAAAACTTATAAGCTACATCTAGAGGGCATCATCAAACTCTATACCGAGATGTGCATTTCATCCACAATTAACTTTTATCATACACTAATCACGATTACCCAATCTACCAAGCTAATTGATCCATAACTGAATCTCACCCAATAAGTCAAAATATTACATAGCCAATGCATGAGTCCATCAATTATGACCGGATTAAGAGTTTAAGCACTTATAATAATATAGTTGGTATAAAGACAATTATCTCAAATTGGTCTTATTGAATACGCACAAATTGTACTAGCACAATAAGTCAAAATTATGTTGTTTCATGTAATCAAAATAAACCTACTAATATATTGTGCTACTATCCTACCGATGGTGTGTCCATCTCCATCTAAAAGTATGAACCACGATTATATTCTACAAGATCCTACCTTTTGTGTGTAAGCCAAATTCTACAAATCAAATCATCTACTATGTAGGATAAGAGACATCTATGCATTAATATATAATTAATGTAATGCAAACATTGCATGTGAAGATTCTCATTAAATGTACATACTAAAATTCACTAATTATCCATAACCTTTAGTATACATCCCCAACAAAACTACTCACTTTTTAGAAATCGTGAATAATCAACCCCCCGCATTCTCTCCACTTCCAAATGCTAAAATGACTAAGTCAAAATAAATACGAAATAATTAATATGAAGTTAATAATTAAAATCGGATTGAAACTAATAGTTAAATTTGTATAACTTATTTTGAAGGTCAATCGCAAGTCCCAAAGCCAAGATATATTATATTATATTTATATATCTATTATTTACGTAAATGATATAATGGAACTTAAACCTGTGAATCAATAGGGATGGTATCTCAAAAGCTACCAGGAGGCCACAACCATTTGTTGTGTTCATGCACACAAAAAGCACTTTAAGAGCACAACAATCCCCCGCATGAATGAAATATGAAGGAAAAGGATAAATACTAGATCATGGGCAAATGAAATGTCATTAATAAGTAGAAGTGTCTTTAAGACTTGAACCTTGATTTGTGTAAGTCCATTGGGTTACATACTAGTCAGTGAACTATATGTCTTGAACAGACCACTAATGGAGGAAAACCGGCCCAATAGACTTCACACGTGACATTCTAATAAACTCTATTTTTCTACAACAGCTTTGCTCATTAAAGCCATAAGCTATATCACCCACACATCCTTGCAATATAGAGGTAGCAACACCATAGGTATGGATTAAAGACAATTCTTTCAAGTTGTGCTTACTCATATCCACTCACAATTATTTTCCCATAGATCTTAATGTTGGGTCTATAGTTAAATAGGTTGGGTATCCGTCACTCTGATTCTACTCATTTGCTTTAATCACATCCCTTAAGTTTATCTATAATTTCTCTAGACAACCCTTTAGTCAATGGATAAGTTCTCTAGTGACTTGATAAGGTCGGTTGTTATTATCATATTTGAGATGAGTTGTCTTACACTATTACACTATTATGCATGTGAAAAGGGTCCTGATATTTACACCCAAAAAATATCTCAAAAACACCACAAAAAACTCACTTTTATCTTCTTAACACCGCACAAATAAACACCCCAAAAAGTAACCGTGAAAATGCGTACTACGGTCAAGGTTGACTGGGAAAACGAGTATTACGGCTAAGGTTAGCCGTGAAAATGGATACCACGGCCAAAAGTTAGCCGTAAAGATGATATCACGGTCAAACTTAGCCGTAAAAGCGATACCACGGTCAGAGTTAATCGTGAAAATGGGTACCACAGCCAAGGTTAGCTGTGAAAATGGGTACCACGGCCAAGGTTAGCCGTGAGATTTTATTGGGTTGAATAGTAAAAAAATTGAGTTTTTTTAATGTGGTGTTTTGAAAATATTTTTTTGAAGTAAATACCAGGATCCATGTGAAAAATATGCCTCTAGTTCCCATTATGTCTTATTGCTTGCCCTTTCTATAGCTTATTGGCGATCACAATGAATAAGTTAGGAGCTCACGATATTTTTCTAGTTAGGAGCTTATGTTAGTGCAAATGAGGCCTTTGGGGCGCATATCATCCTCTAATGTGAGGTTGAATAGATCAAGGAAATTAGTTTTATAAACCGGATGGTTTTTTTGAGAGGTTGTAATATTTTGAAAATAGGGGACAAAAAAGGGCAAGTTTCTTTTCATTGGGCTCCACATGTTTTTTTGGCTTGAAAACTGTTTGCCTCAAAACCTCTTCTTTCTTAGTCCCATATCAGAAGGATGTAGATAAATTAAGTAGTTATCAAAAATCATTTGGACACTAATTCTGCAGCAGCAGGTAGGAAGATTAAGAATAGAAATATGCCTCATGTTTACTACAACATGCATGATCAATTTGTTTCAGTTTACTTAATCAGAGGAATGGGAGGAAGAGATCCATTTGCTTGATCCAAGTCTTGGCTGACTACGAAGAGGAAGGGATAAGTATTATTTGACCAAGTGATCAATAAGTTCCAAAAAGAAGATTAATTTGAATGATCGGATAATAGACCATGGGTATGAGTTATTATGATAAGGTCATTGCCAAGAATAAGTGCTTATAGACGGCCTAGGAAAGTTGAAGGTTGGATTTGAATTGTTCAAGGCCGGTGAAAAGAATTATGATGTATTTTTTTATTGAGTCATTAATAACGTACAATGAAGGGTGACTAAAAATATGGGGTGGTACCAGACTAATACTTTCCACGTAGGCTTGGTAATAGAATGTCTACATATTGGTAATAAACCAAGTTATCTATTATCTATATTATACATCTAATACCATAGTATTAGAATATAAATTCCTATTAATGACACAGTTTAATATGAGCATTTCTTTTAGTGAAGCCGGCCTTCCTAAGAAAATCAAAGACACTACTGTTAGAGTGAAATTTAATATATGGGTTATATATAAAATAAATATAAATTATAGGTTATCAAATAAAAGTAGGCCAATTAAAGTGATTAATTTAAGTTTTGGGGCCTTACTAATATATTATTTAAGTGTGGATTTTATTGTGTAGAGACAAGCGTAATTTCTATTTTTATGATGGGTTAAAATAGAAATATACGAAATATGAAAAGACACGATTGTGTTATAAATAGGGGTCATGGTCCCCAGATCACACAACACCAATCTTCTGATTCCCATTGTCAGAGAGAAATTTAGAGAGGAAATAAAAGTGTTGATCTGGAAGAGCATAAGACCTCAGACTCTGATATTTTAACTTTCTGTCATGGATTCAGATACGCTTCCGCAAAATCAATATTTATATTTCTTCATAATTCAATATGAATGTTCCTATTTGTGTGATAGTTTTCACAAAATAGAAATTAATCCATCATGTGGTATCAGAGCTATTTCATGTTGAATTGTTGAGAATATATTAGGAAGGTATTGATATTAATTTTCGGCTGCAAATATATTTTCAAAAAGGTTTAATATTTCAGAAAAATTTTGGATTCAGAAATATTCTCGTTCATTACAATTCCAACGATATAAAATTCATGAAATTAAGTATAAAGGTTGATTTGATGGTAGTGGAAGGTTAAAGGTTCGACTCTTGGTGTTTCATATTTAAGCCTCTTAAATGATGAAAATTATGAAGGATCTCAAGAGGTTTTGAACCCATGACCTTTCAAGTCTGGAGCCAAAGGGGTTTTGAACCCATGACCTTTCAAGTTGAATATTACTTTCATGCTTGTAATACCATACAAATTTAAATTCAAATTTTGGTGTATTTATATATATATTTCGAGATAAATTAATTTAAACAATATGTCACCAAAGTGACCTCTTTTGTTCAAAAATTAATTTTATTTCGAAACATAAAAAGAATTACGTGCATGTAATTTATGTGAATATTAATCGGCCCAAAGGAAGATTATTTTTTAACAAAATTACATGTGCCACTTTAATAATAGGCACGTGATAATTATTTAGTTTTACATATGAATAATAAATCGGCCCAAAGGAAGAATTATTATTCAATATGTTCTTATTATCAGTGTTTGATTATTACGGTAAGATATCACTTACAAGTTAATATTTTTTTTCAAAGATCAAATATTAATAGAGTGTCCGATATCTTAAAATGGGATTTGTCCGTTATTTGAATTTACTTTTTATTTAAGACTTACATGAGCTAGTTTTATTTATTGTTCTCTGATTCAGCTATCAGTTCTGCTTCCAACATTACTGCCAGTATTAATTATATTCCCATGCTTAATGGCACAAATTTTAAGTCATGGCATGAGAACCTTCATATAGTTCTCGGTGTCATGGATCTGGACCTTATATTAAGGGTTCCTTCTCCTGCACCTCTTACGGATAAAAGTTCCTCTGATGACAAAAAGGACTTTGAAAGGTGGGAGAAGTCAAATCGCATGTGTTTGATGATCATAAAGAAGGCCATTTCAGAAGCATTCAGGGGAACAATATCGAAAACGATAAAGACAGCCAAAGAGTTCCTAGAAGAAATTAAGAACAAATTTGCCAAAAATGCAAAGACTGGAACAAGTACACTTTTGACAAGTCTCATCTCAATGAAATATAAAGGTAATGGGAACATTAGGGAGTATATTATGGAAATGTCTCATCTCGCTTCAAAGTTAAGAGCACTTAAGCTTGATCTCTCTGAGGATTTGCTTGTGCATTTGATTCTGATATCTCTTCCCACACAATTCAGTCAATTTAAGGTGAGCTACAACTGCCAAAAGGAGACTTGGTCTCTTAATGAGCTCATCTCACATTGTGTGCAAGAAGAGGAAAGACTGAAGCAAGATAAGACAGAAAGTGCTCATTTGGCTATTACTTCCAAGGACAATGGGAAGAAAAGAAAGAAGGATAAAGAAGCTGCAATGGTTCCATATTCAAAGAAACAACATAAAGAAAAAACTGTTGATGGTTGTTTCTTCTGTGGAGCTACGGGACATAGGAAGAAGCAATGTACCAACTATCATGCTTGGCATGTCAAGAAAGGTACACTTCTTAACCTAGTTTGTTCTGAGGTTAATTTGACTTCGGTACCTAAACACACTTGGTGGATATATTCTGGTGCAACCACTCACATCAGTGTGTCTAGGAAGGGTTGTCTGAGTTATCGAAAGCCAAATGATGGTGAAAGATACATTTTTGTGGGCGATGGCAAGAAGGTTGAAGTTGAATCAATTGGGATATTTAGGTTATTATTGAAGTCTAGTACTTATTTGTATTTGAATGAGACATTTATCGTACCGTCATTTAAACGGAATTTGGTTTCTATTTCTGTATTGGACAAATTTGGTTATACTTGTTCCTTTGGAAATAATAAATTTAGTCTTCTTCATAATCCAAATTTGGTTGGTACTGGTTCTTTATCTTATGTAGGTAACCTTTATATGCTTGATACTATTTCTACATATCATGAAACCTTGCTGTTGATACCAAAATTGACATGCGGACGTGGATGAATCACAAGAAGACACGTGTCAGTTTACGTGACACCTACAGACATTTCTACAATCACTTTAGCAACGAGGAACTTTGCCTCCCCGATCAACTCAGACACTCCGAGTAACAGGTGTACTCCGAGGAACTTCATTACTCCGAGGAACTCCACTGCTCCGAGGAACTCCTGAATATCGAGCAAATAAGGCGGTCCGATCTGCATCTCGACCAGAGCATTAATTGCAAGATAACCAACAGTTCGACTATTGATTGAATGCATATCATCATCATACAGATGTATACACTTAAGGGGCATTAATTATTTACCCTTTCACATGTACAGCCTAGAGGCTATAAATACACTGTATCGTCCTCATTGTAAGGGACCGGAATTTCTTGACAAATACTGTAATCGAGAATTCCCAAACACTCAGAAATAACAGAAACAGTGGACGTAGGCCATTCTTATAAGGCTGAACCACTTTAAAATTTCTTTGTCTTTTTTAAAATTATCTGAGATTAAATAATTAGATATAATCTAGTTTTTTACATCAACAGATTGGCGCCGTCTGTGGGAAACGACTGTTAATATCGTTTTTCACCAAAAATAATTCATCACCAATGGCTGATAATCCTGAATCCAGCAATCAAAACGCTGGAAACCCTCCAAATCCATCTGCTCCTTCAAACATTCCAAATCTGGCTGGAATCATGACAAATCTGGCCCAGGGCCAGACCGCCATCCAAGAAACTATGCGTCAACTCATACAAACCATTCATGGCGGTGCACCAGCCTATTCAGGATAACATAGTGATCAAAGAAACACCAGTTTGCTTCCTTCGCGTACAGGGCATACAGCTTCATATCGTAATGAGGAATATGATGATTTCTCTTATCAACCTGGGAGAACTTCATCAGTACGTGCCACAGATACCGAACAACGTATCACTCTCTCTCCAGAGAGAACCAGAGCAAGGAAATATTAAGTAGGGTGTCTCCTTTCAGTCGATTAGGCCCTAGGAGGAATAAAAGTCCACCTAAGGCCACGTCAAAGAGTTTTCGACAACCATCAGATTTAAGAGAAGGATCTGCCCAATCGCGACCAGCTGCTCGTCAAGATAGATCCCAGGAAGCCACATCAACTCGATCAATTGCTCGAACCAACAGGCCCGAGGAAGGAAATGACGCGTGGAAAGGCTCTATTCAAAGATTGGAAGATAGACTGGGAGAAATGGCTAAGGCGAAAAACCCCCTACAATGAACTTTTGTTCAAGGGACACCTTTTGTCCAGGCCATTGTGAATTTTCCCACGCCATCAAAGTTCAAAGCACCCGTAGTGACCCCCAAATATGATGGAAAGATAGATCTTGTTCTTCATATAGAGCAGTATCAAGCTGCAGCCGACATCTACGCTATCCCCGACGAGATGAGATGTAGAGAATTCTCGGGAACTCTTACTGAATCTGCTCAGATATGGTACAATAATCTTCCTCGGGGTAAGATTTCAACTTTCTTTTAACTGGCCGAGTTATTCATTGGGAATTTCTATTTTGGGGCAAAGACAGTAAAACGAGTAGCGCATTTGTTAAGCGTTAGACAAAAAGCTGGTGAGAGTACTAGAGACTACATAACTCGTTTTAATAACGAGAAACTCGAAGTCATAGATTATGAAGAAAACACAGCGATCACCGCCTTAATGAGTTGTTTGTTGCCTAATAAGTTGTATTACACTTTGGCCAAAGATCCACCCATAACCATGTCAGAATTGATGGCAAAAGCGACCAAAATCATGAATGCCGAGGAGGCTATGGATGCGAAGAAGAATATGGATAAAGAAACCAAAGTGGAAGTCGACAAAGTTAAGAAAAAAGAGCATAAGGGCAATGGTGGTGACAAACAGTCCAAAAATAGGTCGTCATGGGAAGTCTTGAAAAAATTTGATAATTATACTCCTTTGAAGATGGGTATCAACCACATCTTGGAAGAAATCAAGAATAACGAGGAGTTAAAATGGCCAAAGAAAATGAAGGCAGACCCTGACAGAAGGAATAGGGAAAAATATTGCGAGTTTCACAAAGATCATGGCCATATGACTAAAAATTGCATAGCTCTCCAGAATGAGATCGAAACACTCATTAGACGAGGAAAATTGTCAAAGTATGTTGATGGTAAAAATGAAAGAAGAAACGACGACCGAATAAGAGAGAGGTCTAGATATCCTCGTCTAACAGAGGAGAACAGGAAAATAGATCATGAAGATGATACAGAAGATGACCCCGATCTTCCCAAAAGGCCAAGGCAACCAGAATGCGAGGTATTTTCAATACGTTTTGGGACATTTGATTGTAATGTTATTACAGATGGAGATGCAGGAGGAGGTGATCTTACTGCAGAAAGAAAGGCATACCTTTGTGAGGCTCAAGCTTGCTCATATATTCAACGGATAAATTTGGCCGAGGAGGATCGCCCGAGAAAGGTAAACAAAGAGAAGTTGGTCATTGGTTTTTCAAAGAACGACCTCGCAAGTGTCCTATATCCTCATGATGACCCATTGGTGATCAAAATGAGAATAAAAGAAGTGATGATTTCAAGAGTTTTGGTAGATAATGGTAGCTCGGCAGACATCATGTTCTACTCGTGTTTCGACAGTTTAAATCTAAAGCTATCTCAATTGGAGCCTTATCATAGACCTCTCCTCGGTTTTGCTGGCGAGAACGTCTTTCCACTTGGGACGATCAAGTTGGATATATTCATTGGTACATGGCCTGCTTGTCGAGCAGAAAGAATACGCTTCTTCGTGATGGATAAGAATGTTCAGTCAACCTATAACATCATCATGGGAAGGGTAGGATTGAAGAAGTTCGAAGTAGTCCCGTCTACGGTACATCAGTGCCTAAAATTTCCAATAAATTTTGGAGTAGGAGTTATGAAAGGTGATCAAAAAGTAGCTCATGAATGCTATTATTCGTCTACCGAATAAGAAAAGCTGGAGGAATCGAGGAAAAAGACTACTACCTATCAAGTGGATGAAGGTACAAAAATTGAAACGCTGGATCCCAGAGATGAATCTCAACTTGTAAAAGGTCAGGTGGTGGAAGCTACAGAAAATGTCATTCTGGACGACGAGCACCCTGAACGAACAACACAAATAGGTTCGTCGTTGGATGCCTCACTAAAAAAGAAGTTGATAACTTTCCTAAGAAGCAGAATGAAAACTTTTTCATGGAGTCATGAAGATATGCCTGGAATAGATCCAAATTTCTTATGTCACGAGCTCAACGTAAATAAGGAGATCAAGCCAGTAAAGCAGAGAAGAAGAGTATTCAGCCCTGAGAAGAATCAAGCTATAAAAGAGGAGGTCGAGAAGCTACAGAAATCTCGATTCATAGAAGATGTTAAATATCCGGACTAGTTAGCAAATGTGGTGATGGTAAAGAAGAAAAACAACAAATGGCGGATGTGTGTTGATTTCACCGATCTCAACAAATCATGCCCAAAGGATCATTTTCCATTGCCCCGAATTGACCAACTGGTGGATGCTACCTCAGGACACGAGTTGCTCAGCTTCATGGATGCTTATTCTGGTTACAACCAGATCAAAATGAAACCGGAAGACAGGGAGAGTACTTCTTTCATTACCCCTAGGGGAACTTATTGTTATAATGTTATGCCTTTTGGTTTGAAAAATGCAGGTGCGACATATCAGCGGCTGATGAACAAGGTCTTTACCGAACAAATCAGTTGCAATATGGAAGTCTATGTCGATGATATGCTGACAAAGAGTAAGAAAGTTGCCGATCATCTAGTTGACTTAGGCCAGACCTTTGATCAACTGGACAAATACCAAATGAAGCTAAACCCGACGAAGTGCATATTTGGAGTACGAGAAGGCATGTTTCTCGGGTACATTGTCAATCAACGAGGCATTGAAGCAAATCCAGAAAAGATCAAAGCTCTATTAGGGCTGCGATCTCCGACGATGAAGAAAGAAGTGCAAAGTCTTACAGGACGAGTAGCAGCACTCAATAGATTTTTATCGTGAGCAACTGATAGATGTCTCTGGTTCTTCAAAACACTCCGAAAAACTTTTGAGTGGAATGATCATTGTTCTAAAAAACCCGCCTAGGCTTAAGGCTTGGGCGAAACGCCTCGCCTTAAGTTTTTTACGCCTTATGCTTAGTAAAACTCTTAAGAGGCATTTTTTTATAAGAACAACAATGCTTTAGTGAAACGATATCTCCTTTTAAAGAATTTTTTAACTAACTGGACCCTTATCTCATCCAAAATAATCAAATAGTATTTTAATTTTCATATATTTAGATATATTTTTATGATATGTATAATTTTAGTATTTTAATAGCCTTGTTATGGTGTAAAAATATTAAAATATATTAAGAAGGCCTAAACGCCTTTTCGCGCCTTTTTACGCTTAAACCCGCCTAGGCTTCTAAGGCTTAAGGCTTGACCTCCACGCCTCGATCACTCCCCGCGTTTTTTAGAACCTTGGGAATGATGAATGTGAGAAGGCCTTTCAAGACTTGAAGAAGTATCTGGGAGCACCTCCTCTGTTGTCCAGGCCAGTGATGGGAGAAAAATTGTACTTATATCTGGCAGTATCAGAGAATGCAGTTAGCTCGGCATTGATCATAATGGAGAATGGAGTGCAAAAGCCAATTTATTACACAAATAAGGCCTTTCGAGGAGCAGAGATCAGATACCCAAAGCTGAAAAAATTGGCATTGGCGTTAATTGAGGCAAGTAGGAGAATGAGGCCATATTTCCAGGCCCATACTATAGTGGTATATACTGACATGCCGTTGAGACAAGCCCTTCATAAACCAGAAAAATCAGGAAGATTTATGTACTGGGCAATAGAGCTCGGTGAATATGATATAATTTATGAACCCAGGTCATATCTTAAAGGGCAAGCACTAGAAGATTTCATAGCGGAGTTCACCTATCCTGATACCCCCAAGGAGCAAAAGCAGCTCGCCGATCAACCTGTGGATGTTACAGGACCGACAAACACTAGCTCAGACCAACTTAAGTTGGTAAAAGGGCAAGTGGATGTGACGAGATCATCAAATTCGAGCCCAGACCAACTTAGGTTGGTAAAATGGCAAGAAAAGATGGTCGACGAAGAACAAGAAATATCAGGGGATGGTGAAAAGAAGCTACAAATATTTCACCGAGGAACTCTGTCAGATCAGAAATTAGAAGACAAGTTGCCTATATGGAGGTTGTATGTATATTACTCATCTTGTACTACAGGCTGTGGGGCAGGGATCGTTTTGAACAGCCCGGACGAAGTCGACATAGAATACGCGCTACGATTCCAATTCAAAGCTTCCAATAATGAGGCTGAGTATGAGGCCATGGTTGCAGGTCTTAATTTGGCAAAAACTATGGAGGCATAACAGGTTATTGTCTTCAGTGATTCTCAATTAATTATGAATCAAATGTTGGGAATATATGCAGCCAAAGGAGAATTAATGATCAAGTATCATGCCAAGGTGATGGAATTGGTATCAGAATTTGTTGCTGTTCAGTTGATCAGAATACCAAGAATGGATAATGCGAGAGCAGACGCCCTAGCCCGATTAGCATCGGTTACTCGTACCGAGCTGCGAAGAACAATACCAATTGAAGTGTTATCTAGTCGAAGCATAGATGAAGACCTGATGACGAATTTTATTACCCTTGATTTAGGACCATCTTGGATGGATCCCATTAGGGCGTATATTGAGGAGGGAGAATTACCAATTGATAAGCTCACTGCCAAGAAATTGAAATTTAAAGTTGCTCGGTATGTATTGACTAATGGTGTTCTGTACAGACGAGGAATTATGGCAGGATTACAAAGATGTGTGCATCCCTTCGAGGTGAAAGAATTGATTAAAGAGATCCATGAAGGGTCATGTGGAGCCCATGTAGCAGGTCGGACTCTTTTGCAAAAGATAATGACGCAGGAATACTACTGGCCAACGATGAGGGTTGATTGTATAGCCTATGCTAAGAAATGTGACAAGTGTCAGCGTTTTTCCTCCATCCGAAGAACTCCACAAGCATTATTGAAACCTATCACTTCCCCTTGGCCATTCGCCATGTGGGGAATAGATTTGGTCGGGCCACTGCCAACGACCAGAGGAAGGTTCAAATATCTCGTCGTCACAGTGGATTATTTTACCAAGTGGGTAGAAGCTGAGCCTGTTGTCGACATGACTTACGAGAAGGTATATCAATTTATCTGGAAAAATATCATTTATAGATATGGCCTTCCCCATGCATTCATCACCGACCATGGAACACAATTTGATAACGAGGAGTTCGTTTCCTACTGCCACCAATCTAACATTTTGAAGCTCCACTCAGCACCAGGTCATCCCCAAAGCAATGGACAGACCGAAGTGACGAACAGAACGCTGCTAAATGGCCTGAAGAAAAGACTAAGTGAGGCAAAAGCAAAATTGGATCAACGAGTTACAGTTAGTACTATGGGCTTATCGTACTACTCCCCGAGCAGCAACGGGAGAATCCCCATATATGCTGGCGTTTGGGAGCGAAGCTGTAACACCTGCCGAGTTGGGTCTCCCAACACACAGAGTACTGAATTTCAACTCCCCAGTCAGCGACTTAATGAGAAGATTGGATTTAGACATGCTCGAGGAAGTTAGAGAAGAAGCAGCCATTAGGAATGCTACTTACCAACAACGAACAGCTTTGTTCTACAATAAGAGGGTGAAGAAGTGCGACCTAAAAGAAGGAGATTATGTGCTAAAGAAAGTCATTCAAAAGCACAACAAACTAGAGGCAAACTGGCATGGACCATACCGAGTTACAGAAGTTGTTCGACCAGGAACTTACCGAATAGCAACTTTAAAAGGGGAGGAATTTAAGAATGCATGGAATGCAGAACACCTGCGCAAGTACTATCAGTGATGTAAAATCTCATGTAAAGCAGTTTCGTCAGTATGAATAAAATGACGATATTTTGCCAGCTTTTCTCCTTTTATTGAAAATTTTTCGGGGAATACTAGTGCTACACACTACACTGCTCAGCAGCAACATCAAAATATCCCTAAAAATGCCAACTCGGTTTGGTTAGGGAGCGACATTCCTAAAAATGCCAACTCCGGTTGGTTAGGAAACAAAATATCCCTAAAAATGCCAACTCGGTTTGGTTAGGGAGCGACATTCCTAAAAATGACAACTCCGGTTGGTTAGGAAACAAAATATCCCTAAAAATGCCAACTCGGTTTGGTTAGGGAACGACATTCCTAAAAATGCCAACTTCGGTTGGTTAGGAAACCATACTCCTAAAAATGCCAACTCGGTTTGGTTAGGAGGCAAAAATATTCCAAAAAATGCCAACTTCGGTTGGTTAGGAAACCATACTCCTAAAAATGCCAACTCGGCTTGGTTAGGAGGCAAAAATATTCCTAAAAATGCCAACTTCGGTTGGTTAGGAAACCATACTCCTAAAAATGCCAACTCGGTTTGGTTAGGAGGCAACGATATTCCTAAAAATGCCAACTAAGGTTGGTTAGGAAGAAAAAATATTTTTCAAAAAATTCCAAAGTTGATCGGGAAAGAAAAATTCACCAATTTATATTGGTCGAGAATCAAAAGATGTTAACCATTGTTAGTCGGAAATATTTTACGAATAAGACCAAGTTAAATTTTTATCACTTGTATTTGTTCGAGAAGCGAAACATCATTATTTTTTGTCAGTCAAATGATTATTGCAAACTCAAGCTAGTCGACAACAAGTTTTGATCAGCTATAGTTGGTCGACAAAATGACATAATGTCATTATCTTTTTAACAGATATGCATACACAAATGAAAAGTATTTTACAACTACAAGACAATGGCAATAAACATTTGCAAACAAAATATATGTCTTTCATTATGTCCAAAAACAAAGTACATTGATAATAAAATGTATACTAACTATTACATCAAGAACCCTACTCTATTGGTTTCTTCCCCTCTGCTTTTGAAACAGGTTCCTCGCCAGCAGGAGGATCCTCTAAAGCATAAGGAGAGTTGATGAAGTTAAGGTCTTGAAGCATCCTGGTATTCATTACGGATGGCCTATCTAGCAGGTGCTCGGGGCGAGATATCTCTGCATTAGAATGAAGATTATAATCACCGAGGTACTTAGAAATCAAGCACCGAGGAATCGCCCGAGCAGGTATCCAGCTCATGTCAAGCTTGTATGGTGGAACTGGTAGGTCGAGCAGCCCAGGATTATGGTAATCCCACAAATAGTGACCTTGCTCCAGTTTCAGTACACCCAAAGCGTTCATCCACCCTTGTTTGTAGCCCTCATTATTGGCATTTTCAATACGAGCATCCAAGTGGTAAAGAGCTTCGTTATAGCCTGCCATCCAGAATTCTCGGGGTTGCTTATGAAATTGATAAGTTAATCTTTCCAATTGTTCGTGAAGGCTTTTGGCAAAAATTTCCTTATTCTCCAAAGCAGATTTCTGCGCAGCAAGTTACTCGTCCAAATTCTGGATTTTCTTAGACATTCCGGCCAATGTTTGATTTTTTGCCATTAACTGGAATGCTTGATTTTCCAATGCTGACTGAGTTCGAGCTTCTTCAACAGTAGGCCGAAGAACCCTCGGTCGTCCCCGAGAAGCTCTTGCTCGTCCCCGAGCAGGAGTAGAAGAACCAGCTCTCCTCAAAGTCTCCAACTCATCTCATAATTTAATGTTTGCAACTTCCAAAAAGGAGAATCCCTCATCGTTCACAGGGACCAAGGCATTTGAGGAAGAGGCAACAGACTTCAATTGAGCTAGTTCCTTTTGCAGATTATTATTTTCTTGCTCCAACAACTCAGTTATTTTCCTGCGCTCCTCGACCTCTGTTTTCAAAGTTCTCTCTCTCACTTCGTAAGCAGCAAATATTTTGTCATGGCCCTTGTCAGCACTGAGTTGTTGATATTTATTTTCATACCCCTCATGCAAAAGAGCTGAAGACTCTTTGTATTGCTGTTGAAGTTCATCAAGAGTGCCTTGTAAGTCTTCAATCATTTCATAATAAGCCACATTATTGGCTACAGCACGATCAAGCAGACACTTCAGATATTGATAAGCCTCAATTGCCTGCTCTGAAGCATCTTGGCCGAGGATGTCAACAATTTGTGATTCATCCAAATCAGTGTGACTAGCTTTAAAGTATTCATTGCATTGCCTCAGCAGTTTTGTATCATGAGCAGACAACAACTCCATTCTGGCCATAAACTAGTAAAAGAGGAGAAGGTAAGAATTAATAAGAATGCAAACAGAGTATGAAGGAAAGAATCAACAACATGTATAATCAAAAGTGCAAGTTTTATTACATCATAGAAAAGGAGTACAAAGTTCAAAGTTACATATTCCAAAAGAAAATAAAACAAAGAGAAAAACCGAACAACTTTACACCTTTTCCTTATCTCCCAAAATTTTCTCGGGAGCCTGGGACGAGGAGCTAGGTTGCTCGGCAGGAATAGAAGGTTGCTCGACAAGTGCATAAGGTTGCTCGGATGAGGCAGGCAGAAGTTGAAGCTGCTCGCTAGTTGACTGGACAACAGGGGGAGTAGGGACTTGATCCCCCACCATCATGGAAGACTCCTCGGAGGCAGCCTCGTCCTCTTCTTCTTCCTCGGGAGTTGGAGGAGGACCTGGGATATGTCGCTGGAATAAGTCAAGCCTTCATCAACTTTCAATTCTTGTAGAGCAGCAACCCAGCCATCTCTAAAGTACTTGTGACTGTCGTACTCTACTTGCGACATCATTACAGCCACACCTTTATTCCATCCCTTGTCCCAGCCAACGCTGAAGGACTTCTTCACAACCAATTTTCTTTTTGCTTTCTCCGAGGATAGCTTCTCGGACAGAAGTTCCTCGGCAGCTTTCAGCTTATTCTCAGCCTCCTCTTTTTGGCGACTTACTTCGCGGAGCTGGATTAATTCCTCCTCAGCAACTTTGAGCTTTCCCTCAAGCTCTTCAGCATTCTTGAGCTTCTCGTCGAGCTCCTTATTCTTCTCTTCTAAATCCTTTACTTTATTCTCCAACCCTTTGGAGACTTCAACAATCTGAGCGTTCTCTTCCTCGACCGAGGAGAGTTTTTTCTCCCAGGCAGCTTTGTCCTCGTCATATTTCTGACGGGAGTCCTTCAGAGAATGGGTCAAAACCTACTAAAGCTTCCTCCACACCAGACGAGGAGCTAGAAGCCTTGATAGCTTCGTCTTTCTTCACAATTGTATTAAAACAGCTCACCAACTGGAAAAAGGAAACAACTACAAGTCAGTATAAAGACAGATACAACAAGGGAAAGATAAAAAGATTCAAAATAAGAAAAGCTTACTGAAGCAATATGGCGAGTAGCCAAAGAGGTGATCATATCCCGAGAAAGGTTTTCTTCAAGTCCTTGGATCTCGGGGATGATCCAAGTCTTCACCGAGCTTATGGCAGAGCTCGGAGGAACAAAGGTAGGAACACCAGTACCACTAACTTGAGGCTGGGAAATGGTTTCAGCCAAATTGACCGAGGAGCTTTTCTTCAGCCTCCTCGGGGGCACAAGAACAGTTTCGACCAAGGAAGAACTCTTGGTCGGTGAAATGGTAATCACCTCTGTTGGAGCATCACTCTTACTCGGAGCCACTGGGGGCTTCTCAGCAGCCTTCTTAGTTGCAGCAGGAGGACGAGCATCAATTTTCTTTATCCCCTCTGGGACATCAGATTTACTTCTTTTTGCCTCCCCAGCGCCGGAGGCAGATTTCTCAAAGATAGAAGGAACCCTTCTTTTACCCATCTTTTAACTCAAGGGAATGTGTGATTCAGGAGAAGAATCTTCAGGAACTGGCACCGGATCAATATCGTTGATCACCGGACGAGCAGTAAAAGAAGATGTGTAGCTCTTATACTGTAACAAGTATAAAGCAGACCTAATATGCTCGTCGGCAACAGTCTGATGCAAGCTCCAGATAAGTTTTAAGTGCTTTATGTTAACTCCTGTCTCTTTTGGAGCTTTTCTCTTATGGTCAACTGCAAACAAATAAAAATTAAAATATCAGTCACACATTTTATCAAACACAATGAAAGTATAATTTCAAACATAAAATAAAATCAAAATAACCTATCCCATTGCCATAAGGAGGGCATCTGGGACCCTGATATACTTCATCTCCGATTAAAGGAGCATGTTGCCAATTTTTAATAACAACCCCATGCTCGAAATAGTCCCTATTGGCATCTGGGAGATTGACCACTAAAGCCCTATTTAAAAATCTAGTTTTTAAATAAAAAGTATTATCCCCAACTGCCCATCTATAACAGAACATGATTTCTGGAATTCCTATGCGAGTTCCATGAATTTGATTTAGCCTATGCACCCCATTAACTATTCTCCATGTATTGGGGGCTATTTTTGCAGGAACAACATCAAAGTATTGATAGAATTCTAAACATAAAGGATTTGGTGGAAAAGAAAATTCACACTCAGTAATAAAGAAGTTGGGGAACCAATGTCCCTCAGCCAAACGGAAATAATCTGAAGGCTCAGAGAGTTCCTCTAGAACAACCCATGAAAGGGATAGCAAAATCAGAACGAGATTTATCAATAGATTCAACAAGGTAAACCATGATGAATAAAAGAAATGAAGAAGACGGAAGAAGATCTTACAGAAAAAGAGGGGATCTGTTGACAACGAACGATGGAAAAGATGAACGCACAAGAGAGAGAGAGACAATGGAAAACTCAAAGACAGAAATTTGAAAAAGTAGAAGACGATGGGATTGTCAGTTGCGCTTAAATACTTTGCCTCGGGAAACGGTAAAGGTAATGATTACAAAAAGAAACGATTACGCTACCGACGGCTAAAAGGACAAAAAATGCACGAAGATCGAGGCGGTTATAAAAATTCAAAAAGTCTGATTCTTCGAATTTGGAAGGAAAAATAAATACAAAGGAAACTCTCCTAAAAATCAGGAGGATAATTTAAAACTGTCATATTCCGAGAAAGAATGTTCCATACTCCTCAAATCTTGAACTATGAAACATTGGGGGCTTTTGTTGATACCAAAATTGACATGCTAACGTGGATGAATCATAAGAAGACACGTGTTAGTTTACGTGGCACCTACAGACATTTCTACAATCACTTTAGCAACGAGGAACTTTGCCTCCCCGATCAACTCAGACACTCCGAGTAACAGTTGTACTCCGAGGAACTTCATTACTCCGAGGAACTCCACTGCTCCGAGGAACTCCAGAATATCGAGCAAATAAGGCGGTCTGAGCTGCATCTCGACCAGAGCATTAATTACAAGATAACCAACAGTTCAACTATTCATTGAATGCATATCATCATCATACAGATGTATACACTTAAGGGGCATTAATTATTTACCCTTTCACATGTACAGCCTAGAGGCTATAAATACATTGTATCGTCCTCATTGTAAGGGACCAGAATTTCTTGACAAATATTGTAATCGAGAATTCCCAAACACTCATAAATAACAGAAACAGTGGACGTAGGCCATTCTTATAAGGCTGAACCACTTTAAAATTTCTTTGTCTTATTTAAAATTATCTGTGATTAAATAATTAGATATAATCTAGTTTTTTACATCAACACTTGCAATTAAGTACTCTAGGTATTAAAAGAAAATTAACCAATGAGAATTCTGCATCATTATGGCATAAGAGATTAGGTCACACCTCCCAAAGAAGAATTGAAAGACTTGTGTCGGATGGAATTCTATATTCCCTTGATTTTTCAGATTTTAAAATTTGTAAAAATTGCATAAAGAGAAAACAGACAAATATAAGGAGACCTGGTGCTAATAGGGCTACAGACGTCTTAGAACTGATACATACAGATATTTGTGGGCCATTCCCTATAATTTCATGGAACGGTCAATAATATTTTATCACATTCATAGACGATTTTTCACGTTATGGCTACCTTTATCTCATCCATGAAAAGTCCCAATCTCTGGACGTGTTCAAGTCATTCAAGGCCGAAGTTGAAAATCAACTCAGCAAAAGGATTAAAAGCGTCAGATCTGATCGTGGTGGTGAATACTAAGGTAGGTATGACGATTCAGGTGAACAACGCCCAGGACCATTTGCTAAATTCCTAGAGGAGTGCGGTATCGTCCCGCAGTACACCATGCCAGGTTCTCCAAGCATGAATGGTGTTGTTGAAAGGCGAAACAGAACGCTTAAAGACATGGTAAGGAGTATGATCAGTTACTCTAACTTACCAGATTTACTCGGGGGTGAAGCATTAAAGCATTAAAGACTGCAGTGTATATCCTTAACAGAGTTCCAACTAAAGCAACTGCTAAAACTCCTTTTGAACTTTGGGCAGGCAAGAAACCTAGTCTGAAGCACCTTCATATTTGGGGATGTCCAGCTGAAGCGAGGCCTTATAGGCCACATGAAAAGAAACTGGATTCCAGAACAGTTAGTTGTTATTTTGTTGGATACTCTGAAATATCTAAGGGTTATAAATTTTATGATCCTACTACCAAAATAATTTTTTAGACTAGAAATGCCCGGTTCTTTGAGGATGTTGAGTTTGCCGAGGGGGGTGAGGTTAAGGATTTTGATTTTGAAGAGGAATATGTTGATATTCCCACAGTTGTTATTAACATTGATCAGGATCCAAATCCTGACATTGTTCAAGAAGTAGATCCTAATCAAAATAATATCCAAGAATCTCCCATTCTATAAGAACAAACTCTACCACCTCCAGAACCTATGCCATTAAGGAGATCCACTAGAGAAAGAAGAAGTGTTGTGCCAGATGATTACATTGTATTTATGATTACATTGTATTTGTCCAAGAACATGAGTTTGACATTGGTGCGGTGGAAGATGATCCAATCACCTTACGTCAAGCCATGGAAAGTTCTGAATCTCAAGAGTGGATTGGTGCCATGAATGAGGAGATAAAGTCCATGAAGGACAATGACATTTTGGATCTTGTCCCATTACCTGAAGGTAAAAAAACCCATTGGTAGCAAATGGATATTTAAAACCAAGAGGGATTCGAAAGGTGATGTAGAGAGATACGAAGCCCTTTTTGTCGCTAAAGGCTTTACACAGAAAAAACGCATCGATTATAAAGAGACTTTCTCTTCGGTTTCATCAAAAGACTCTTTTAGGATAATAATGGCACTTGTGGCGCACTTTGACCTTGAGCTTCATCAGATGGATGTTAAGACTGCGTTTCTCAATGGTGACATTGATGAAACAATATATATGGTGCAACCAGAAAACTTTGTGTCGGGAGATGCAAAGAAAACAGTTTGCAAATTAAAGAAATCCATTTATGGGCTTAAGCAAGCTTCTCGTCAATGGTATTACAAGTTTCATCAAGTTGTCATCTCGTTTGGTTTTGAGATGAATCTGGTTGATGATTGTATATACCACAAGTTCAGTGGGAGTAAGCATATTTACTTGGTTTTATATGTTGATGACATTTTTCTTGCCACCAACGATATAGGTATGTTGCACGAAACCAAGAGATTTATTTCAAAGAAATTTGAGATGAATGATCTTGGTAATGCTTCTTTTGTGTTGGGTATACAAATACACCGAGATCGCTCTCGGAGTACATTTAGTTTATCATAAAAGAGCTATATCAAGAAAGTTCTTAAAAGATTTGGCAAGCATGATTGTAAACCAGGTGACACCCCTGTAGCTAAAGGAGATAAATTTAGTCTCAGTCAATGTCCCAAGAATGATTTTGAGATTCGGGAGATGCAAAAGATTCCTTATGCGTCAGCAGTAGAAAGTCTTATGTATGCTCAAGTATGTACGCGTCCGGATATTGCGTACATTATTGGCATGTTGGGAAGATACTTAAGTAATCCTGGAAAGGATCGTTGGATAGCAGCCAAGCGAGTCATGAGGTACTTACAGAGAACAAAAGACTACATGCTCACCTATCGAAAGTCAGAACAGTTAGAGATCATCGGATATTCTGACTCCGATTTTACTGGATGCCAAGATAGCATGAAATCTACTTCAGGTTATATCTACTTACTTGCTGGAGGTGTTGTATCGTGGAAGAGTGTTAAGCAGTCTATTATAGCTTCTTCCACCATAGCAGCTGAGATTGTAGCTTGTTATGAGGCGTCCAATCAAGGAATATGGTTGCAAAATTTTGTCACGGGGCTGCGTATTGTGGATGGCATTGAAATACCACTTAAGTTATTTTGTGACAATAAATCAGCAGTACTGTATTCCAACAACAACAGGAGTTCTACGAAGTCAAAGTTTATTGACATTAAGTTCCTAGTTGTAAAAGAAAGATTTCAGAGTGGACTTATATTTATAGAGCACATTAGAACAAACTCCATGATTGCGGATCCGCTAACTAAGGGATTACCACCCAAGGTCTTTCATGAGCACACTGCTCATATGGGTGTAATTTCTTTTCAGGATATGTCAGTTTAGTGGGAGTTTTTATTTTATATGCTTTCATAGACATATTTGATTTAATGGATATTGTATGGTTATTTACTGCAGTAAAGTATTAAGTTTATATTCACTCTGACTTTATATGGTTTGATCTCACTAAGGTTTAAGGAGGACCAGTTGGAAATAAGCATGTTAAGATCACATTGCATGAAATTTCCATGCTACACATCCACACTTGATCTTTGTCATTAGTTGCATTGATATATGTGATCATTGATGGGTCTACTTACGAAATATGTAATGACGATCGCTTTGATTCTATATTGGTGCAATTAATGGACAAGATTGTTACGATACATAAAGTTTTGATAGCTAAAACTCATGAGCTCATAAAGTATAATTCAAATTTATAAAGTTACATATATATATAGCCCAAGTGGGAGATTGTTAGAGTAAAATTTAATACATGGGCTTATATATAAAATAAATATGGATTATATGCTATCAAATAAAAGTAGGCCAATTAAAGTGATTAATTTAAGTTTTGGGGCCTTACTAATGTATTATTAAAGTGTGGATTTTATTATGTAGAGACAAGCGTAATTTCTATTTTTATGATGGGTTAAAATAGAAATATACGAAATATGAAAAGACACGATTGTGTTATAAATAGGGGACATGGTCCCCAGATCACACAACGCCAATCTTCTGATTCCCATTGTTAGAGAGAAATTTATAGAGGAAATAAAATTGTTGATCTGGAAGAGCATAAGACCTCAGACTCTGATATTTTAACTTTCTATCATGGATTCAGGTACGCTTCCGCAAAATCAATATTTATATTTCTTGATAATTCAATATGAATGTTCCTGTTTGTGTGATAATTTTCACAAAATAGAAATTAATCCATCAACTACAACTTGCATTCTCATTTAAACTTCCACATCCTACCCAAATACAAAATGAAACTCTTGACTCTCCAACTCCCATGCTCCTTCAACTTTTGGTTGCCTCTACCCAATGATACATAATTTAAAGGGCATCCTCTATCTGCCCCAAACGTTCAACTTCAGAAACCTCTCTCTCAAACCTCACGTAATCGATTTTTGTGACAATTATTTTTACTGCAACAGGAAGCTCAAGCACTGTTTGGTTTTTGTGGTTGCAATAGAGCTCGAACCCACAATTCATTGGGTGTTGAGTTTTAAGCCGAAATGGAAATCTTATGCCCGGACCAAAGCCCCCATGTCTGGAAACTCCATTTGCTCCCAGGCCTAGAAGATGGCCATTAACTTCAGATCAATAATAAAAAAATCATTTCAGACGAACTGTAATATAGCCAAGTCTTCTTGGATTAACTATCTACAACTGAGAATGCACTTGACTTTTATTTTTCTGCTGTGGACTTCAATGACTCAACCAGATCCTAACTTTCCACACTTAAAATAGGCGTTTATGATCTGGACCACTCACGGATGGAAAAATACAAGGTGCATATAACATTATCCTTCTAGAGGAAAGGAAAAAAAAGTTACCTTTGATAAAAAAAAAATCTTTTTAATGTAATGACACTTGAAATACTCATTTATAAAATTAATCCATAGCGGAATTTAGTAAATCCGTGAAAAAGACAGCTCCAAATTGCCCACCCTTCCATACTCCCTCTTTGCCTTTTCATATGTTTTTTGTATATTTATTAACCTGCCTCTCTCTCTCTCTATTCATCCTATCTACTTTTGGGTGTTTCATTTGCGTATACCTCTCTCTAGCCTTTTGAGTTTCACTAAGTGTATAAACGGAGTCACGGTGATTTGTATATATGCAATATATATGATGTATATGTAGACATGATATAAATGAAAATGGGCTGTAGAATTGATTATGCACATGTTTTTCGATTTTATTTAGTTTCTAATACAAATCTACTTTTGTTATTAAGATTGAAATGGAGATCTGGTGGGTGTTACAAAAATGACTTGCAAATTATTGACGCTATCAAGGATGCATCTCTTTACAATTATTTCCTCTCAACAATATCAAATAATGGCTTTTTTATTCCATGCTATTTGAAAAAACCTTGATATTTTTAAGGTATTACATCCATTTGTGAATTTTAATTAATATCTTATGCTACTTGAAACATTTATAAACTAGAAAAGGTGTAATATATTTAAATTTCACTATTTGTTTATAAATATTAAAAATTGTAATTAAAGCTATTACCTAAAAAATTAAATTTTCTAAAGTCATTTTCATGCTTCTTGATCTATTATACATTGTCACATTTTAAGGTTATGTTGGTTTTAATCCAAGGGATGATGCAATAAAAAATGGTAATAGTAGTAAACCCATATGCCAAAAATTTAGAGCCATATACCAATAGTCTCTCGAGCATTTTTTTAATATACGTTTAGTCCAAGTCTTTATATTTGTTCCAAAAAGTCCCTCAACATGCCGCTAGCACGGACTTCAAAAATAAGAGAATATTGGTTAAATGGGTGTTTCAGGGGCATTTTGGAATAAAATAAAAAGGGTTGTACTAATTGTGTATTAAAAAATGTTCGATGAACTTTTTGGTATTTGATCCAAAAAATTAGTCCATCTCATTTTAAGTAAAAAGTGTGGAATGCGTATCTCTTTTTAATAATTTATCCAACACAAATTGTCCCAGTCCATTACACTAATTAAATTTTACATTTGGTAACAACTATAAAATTATATCAATGTTCGAGTATATGACACTAAGTATATGATGTGTTTATTTTTATCGCCAGCGCTAGGGCCGGCTCTAGGCATAGGCGGGTTAGGCCGCCTCCTAGGGCCCCGATTAATTGGGGTCCCTTCCGAAAAAAAAAATTAGGTATTAAAAAAAATAGGTATAAAAAAATTAGGTTTAAAAACAAATTAGTTGTAAAAAAAATAGTTATGAAAAAAATTAGAGTTATCACTTAAAAAAAGGCTCCCAAAAATAAATTTGTTCTATTTAAAATAAACTCATACACTAAACTCAAAAACAACATAATAACTCACCCACACACTAAAAAATAAACCCACACATTAAATCCACCATCATAGCTCAACCCAACCCAAACCTAACCCAACTCATTTACTTATTCTAACTCTAACTCTAACTCTAACTCTAACTCTAACTCTAACTCTAGCTCATCCATTTCTCTCACCCACTTTCTTCTCTCACTCTTCTTTTCTTCCTCTCTTCTTCTCTCTCTCACGCTACTCTATTTCTCTACTAACCAAAGCAAGAATAAATCCTCTCTTACCCACCCCACCCATCCCAAAACCCTTAGCCACCACTGCCCCACCCCCCACCCACCCCAAAAAAGAAATTTTCGGCAACCCCACACCCAAAAAAAAACGAGCAGACCCTCCCCCCCCCCCCCCCCCCCCCACCACCACCACCACCATTTTTTTTTTTGAACTAACCTCGTCAAAATAAGGGTTAAAAATCTAGCACTTCAATTTCAGAAAGTTAGGGTTGACTGGAGATTGGTTGAAGCTTGTTTGTGTAAGTATATATTATTCATTGCATTGTTACATTCCCACTATATAAATTTATTTGGTTTACTACTAATATTTGTGATGTATTTTTTTTTGTAGATTCCAATTTGTTATTTGGACATTTATAAATTAAAATTTGAGATTGCACTCAAATTGATTACAAATCAGGTTCTATTGTTCCTCTTTAGCATTTTTCTTTAATATTGTTTGTCAATATTGTTGAGAATCTTGTGATTTTGTGATTAATTTTTATTTTTGCAAATTACACTTGTTGTGTGAATATGTCTACTAGAAAATATCCCTCCGCTCACAAAAAAAGGAAAAGACAAAAAAAAAATTGAAGAAAAACATCAAAACTAGCAGGTTCACTAAATAAATATTTTAATAAACAAAAAAAATATGTTGAACATCAAAATATAGAAGATTTAGATAATGAAAATGTTGTTGAATAACAATAAATTTTGAAGATTTAATTGATAGTTTTGCATCGAAAAATGCAAGAAGAATACAATTTTTTTTAAAAAAAATTGATATAAAAGGCTCCAAATTAATTGTTAGCATAGAGTCCCTAAAATTTCAGAGTTGGCCCTGGCCCACGCATCACGCATCACGCGAGTTACAATAATATACTTCTATTAGGATAGTATTAGAAGTTTTTAATGTCAATCCATACAAGCTAAAGTGATTAGTCATTTTTTTTCTCTCACTCTCTCTCCACTTATTCCTCTTCCCCTCTGTCTTTTCTTCTTATTTTTCTTTTCACCACTCTAGCCCTTTCAACTTAATCCCTACTCGTCCTTTCTTATCCCACCCTTGTAATTTCTCATGCATCTTTAGGACTATATTTATAGGGAAATGATATAAAAAGCATTAGTAGCCGAAATTATAAAGGCAATTTCAAAGGTGATATTGTTGTGGATGGTCAGGAAGAAATCGAGTTTTTTGGGGGTGACACAGAGGAGAAGTGTGCAATGACATTCAAACTTTTCACAAGTGTGGGTTTTCTCATTTTAGAATTACGACTAAATTGCTTTTACATTATGGTCAAATGGTCTCTTTACTTATGGAAACATTAATTAGATAGTTTTGTTTGATTTCTGATTGGGGATCTGGTGATATAATTAATAGCCTTCATACATTGTTACTAACTTTAAGTTTTTGAGTTGTGCTATCGAAACCTGAATTATTTTGCTTCGACCAGTTCTACTCTATCTTTTACATTTACGGGGCCATTTGGTTCGGGGTAAAATATGTTTTAACGCGATGAAAAGTAATATAATGAAATACGTTTTTACATTTAAGGGTCCGTTTGGTTCGAGATAAAATATTTAAGATATCACAATTTGTTGATTGGGGGAAATTGGGTGATAAGTGTTTTTTTCCTTTTAATTCTATATTGCACTTAAAGAACTATTTTCATCTCAATATCATAAAACATCTTATAACAGTATGCATGAGCCCTATAAAACATGCTCACATTACCACACACAGTTACAACAACACAGAGACACCTAGACACAACAAATCCTTAAAAGAAGGTAAAGCATTGATTCGCAAAACACAGTAGAATCAATAAAGAAATAAAAATCACCAAATAGAAGTTAATGGTGTATAACAAATATTGTTTTTTATGGTTAACCAAACCAAATATCGTATGACAACTTGGAGTCAAAATACTTCCTTCAAACTCGGTTGAATATCGGATGAGAAGAAAATTTAATTTTTTAAGTTGCATAATATTGTGTCAAAATCCGAGTCACTAATTTTAAATTCAAGATCTTAAAACTCTTCCTCACGTTTGACAAAAAGTGAGCAATTAGATTGGTTTTTTTTATGGTTTGGATGTCTATAATCTAATGGGATGCAATTTATCATAATTTGTGACCTTTTCATGATTATATTTAACTCGATTTTTTATATTTCATTCTCATACGTTCAAGGGTGCAACAAAAAAGGCTGGTCTAATATTGGAGTTGGAACCCTATATGTAGGCTTAATATGTTTTAGTAAATGAAAAATTCTTATTGTTTTTATAATTATTTGTACTATTCCTTCATATTTTGGATGTAGAAAATAGAGCACCAAATATGCTTCTAAGTTCAAGGGTGCAACAAAAAAAGTTGGTCTAATATTGGTCTCAACCCCATATGTAGGTTTGGTATTTTTTAGTAGATGGAAAATTCTTATTGTTTTTATAATTATTTGTAGGGAGATATGTTTGTAGATCCCACACGCGCACTAAGAGATGCATTAAGTCCCACGCGCGTTAAAACGTGTCGTGTAGTCCTGTCCGTCTAAGAAACTAACCGGTTTCTTTTATTTGTCCAAAATTACCCTCAGGAATACATAAACCACAAATACACGAAATCTGCACGTCGATTCATTTCTCTGCAATTTGATTCCCAAATCCGTTCACAATTATCAAATTCCATCACTTTAATCACTGTATCCACATTGAAAGCTCAAACAGTGCGTACATTTGGGAAAATTTCCACCAACCGTTCATCCACTTTTCAAATTACATAGGTGCGTTGATCATTTTCATGTGATTTGATACCTGCATTACAGTTCGTAACAAAAAATATGTTGAAATGATGGTTTCATCGTGAACGGGTTTCTTATGGTTTCATATTGTTAGGGTTTAAATTAGTGTTTAAACCCTAATTTGAGAAATCGTTCATCTTTTGGATTTACGTTTGGGACTTCATCATTTCTCAAGTGATTCAATATCTATTACACTTCCTATTACACACACAACACACAATAGTATGTTAGGTTTTAAATTAAACTAAGTTCTTACTTACATTATGCTTTGTAGATGTTTAATTTTTGTTAGTGTTTACAGCTTTAGTTTTTGTTAGTGTTTAGAACTTTCGTATTCCCTTACAAAAAATAGTTTGTTGCCATTTAAAAATGCACTGATCAAGCAAATTTATCAAGTTCACAACTGTATATTTATCTATGTTCATAATTGAAAATTTTGAAGAGCTTTGAAAGTTGGTAAAATTTTTAGAAAATTTATCTATGTTGAGTGTTATATAAATTTCTGCAATAGAAAGTAAATTTATGAACAAAAAACATGGATAGTCAATCTACCAAAAAATTGATACCCAGTGATAATTTCAATGACGCGGAAAAACAAATATTTCAGAGAACATGGACTGAGAAAGATAACATTGCGCTTTTAAAGGATATGATTGACTATACCGCAATAAACGAGTTTGACCCGTTTGCCAATATGCTGCATTTTAATAATTTTATCAAGAAGTCGATGCATGTTGATGCAAACAATAACAAGGTGTTGTCGAAGCCAATGAGGCTTAAAAAGAAGATGTGAACAAAGCAACATTTTGGGAAACAATTTTTCTATCTTCAGGTTATGCATTTAAGTTATTACCATTATAAAGGCTTTGCAAATAAAAGTTGGTAAAGTTTTTAGTAAATTTATCTATGCTCTTCATTAACTCTGCAAAACCTTTATAATTTTCGTATAATCAATTGAATGGATATGATAGTTTGGTTAACGAACCAATATGTAGCTATGCATGATATGTAGAAATATCAAGAGTAAATAGACTTATACATTACCTAATCTATCTATCTTCATCACTGAATGTGCATACAAATTTTATTTTGAACATCATAAAAAGTTGTGAAATTTTTATTAAATTTATCTGTGTTTTGTCAATCATTGTTGCACATACTAATGTCTCTCTTATTAGCAAAATTATATATATCTTCACTATATGCATTTAACTTATTAGGAAATGTATATATAAACTTAGATATATTTACACTTAATAAAAAGGTTTCTTATTGTTTTGCAAGGATTAAAAAAATGGTGAGTACACGAAGTTCTATGAATCATGAGGATCAGGATAAAACAGGGAACAAGTTGGAAGTTCCAATAATTTCATCAACTTCAAGGTACAATTCTTCTCTTTATTAGTTAACACTAGAACTATTCCTATATTATTGAAATGATTGGCTTATATCTAAAAAGAGTGCACTCTTATTTATTTTTTATTTGAAAAAAATTCTTGGAACTCACTTAGTACTAATGTGAATTTTTTTTAAGGAGGCTAAAGAAGAAGTATGAGAACAATGAAATATTTTGGGTAACAATTTATTTACTTTGACCTTATGCATTTGAGTTATTACCATTTTCAAAGGATTTGCACATAACACTACATAAAGATTTTAGTAAATTTATTTATGTTCTTCCTTGAATGTTTAAAGGTTTTATTTTGAACATAAATAAAAGTTTTGAAAGTTTTTATCAAATTTAAAGTTTTGTTGCATATACTAATGTTCCCCATTATTTGTTAAAATTCATGCCAACGAGATACCACAACTGTGTACCACAATAAAAAAAAGTAGTCTCCATTATATAATAGTCTTGATCATTCATGATATGCACGATATGCATTTAAGTTATTAGCATTATATAGTAGTCTCCATTATATAGTAGTCTTGATAATTAAAAGTTGTGAAAGGCTTTGTACGCAACAATTGATAAAGATGTTAGAAAATTATCTATTTTGTTCCTTGAATGTGGAAAAACTTTTAAAATGGTTGAATGTATAAATATACATACCATAATAAGTTGAATGCCAACTAAAACAATATGTAACTATCCATGATATGTACAAAAATTTTGACGAAATAGAATAATATTGAACTTTATTGCTTATACATTAGGTAATCTTCATCATTTAATGTGCATAAAAAGAACATCATTAAAAGTTGTGAAATTTTTTATTAAATTTAATTTTCTTTGTTATTGGTTGCAATTCATTCCATCGAGATACCGTTGACATGGACCACAACAAATAAAAGAGTTGAATAGATTTTCGGAATTAATTTATCTATTTTCAGCATATGCATTTAAGTTATTAGCACACAACACTTGATAAAGATTTTAGTAAATTTATTTATGTTCTTCCTTCAATATACACAACGTTTTATAATGTTCGAATGTTTAAATATACTTAGCCTAACAAGTTCAATGCCTATGATGTTTTGCTTTGTGATGCCGCTGGCGCGGACCACAATAAATAAAAGACTTGCAATGGTTATGTGAAACAGTTTGTTTATCTTCACTGTATGCATTTAACTTATAACCGAAATTATATATATACATACAACCATTTCAAAGGTTTTCATAGTTCTTAAAGTTTTTACTAAATTTATCTATGTTTTTCCTAGAATGTGTATAATACTTGTAAGGCATCACATACAAGATAAACTTTGCTTGCATATTCGTAATGTTATTAATTTTTCTTACACACTTGTATACATACTTCTTCACATACTAAAAATTATTTCAAACTTAGATATAATTCTTACTTATATCTTTTTAATTATTGTTCAAGATCTACAAGATCAACAGGTAGAAGAAGTAAAGATCATCAACTCCAAAAGATAAAAAAAGGGAAAGAAAAAGTTCAAAATTCAGCTGATCAACCAACTTTTAGACTTTTGAGTGACACGGACTTCGACGATACTCAGTCTGCAAAAAAACCAGCTAAGAAGCCAATTGAGAAGGAGAATAAGAGAAATGAACTTGCAACAACCTCAAAGGCCTGCGCAAAAAAATATCTTCAATTTCGATCGAATTTGTTAGGAATTGCTCGCTTGTTGCAAGACCTTAAGCTCAAGCCTTGCCATAAGAAGGAACTGAAAAAAAATTCTTTTTAGGGAATTTTTAATGCTTTTTTTACCAAAGCTGTTACAAAAGAAGACTGTAGAAAATATGACCATAGTGTCATATCCTTGATAAAGTCTTATGATATCCAAAATAAGGGATTTAGAATTGGAAAACAGTTGGTTCGAATGACAATCAATGATGTATCTCTCATATTTGGAATACCGATCGGAACAGAAGAAGTAAATATGGGATATGGGTTCAAGCCTGACACACCATTTGTAAGAAGAAGGTTTAGAGATGTTACTATAATCAATGCCACAGCTATCCAAAAAGAGTTGAACACTGCAGTTAAAAGAAACAAAGTAGAAGATTGTAGAGATGTAGCAACGTTGTTATGTCTATATTTGTTTGCAACTCTTTTCTTCACATCAACTGGGAATACTGTGAAGTGGTCAGCAGTGAAGTACACGGAAAATCTCGAGGAGATGAGAAACTTAAATTGGTCAAGTTTGATACTAGATACATTGATGTCTTCTATCTACAGGAATTTTGACAAAGAGCCAGAGAAGGTTTCTGGTTGTGTGCCCTTACTACTTGTAAGTGACAAAATACACTAATATATATTTTCTATTTCATATCCTTGTTCATTATAAAATTTGTATATCATAAATGATTTAAATTGTTATATTTTCAACTTTTGTAGTACTGGTATTGCGAGCATACAACACTGTTGAAATCTCAAAAATCAATTCAATATCCTCGTTTTGTCAAGTGGAACCTCCCAGAATTAAACAAGGTGATGAAAAAAAGACTTGTTGAAACACTTCTTCAATCATAGGTACTAATATATTCTTTGAAGAAACTGTTATATCATATACATATGTGATAATTTAACTTATAAACAAAAGTATTTTTTTTATCTAGGTCATAAAAGCACAGTTGATTCGAACAGAAGAAGAGGTGAAATTGATAGGGAAAGCACCAACATCAGCGATGGACGAATCTGCAGAAAAAGATGATGCATCACCAGTTGAAGCAAATGTTGAAAACGACGACGAACAGCTTGTTGATACTGATACGAGAGATGCTAGACATTTAGATGATTTAACTGAAGAGTTTGCTGCAGATTACCTGTCTGATCATCATCTAACAGATGCTGAAATTCAATCTCTCATCAAATTCTGTGATGATGCTCAACAAAATATGGAGGAATTGAAGAATGTGAAAGAAAAAAACAAAAAAATGAGGGTAGAGAAGAGAGATATGAAGGCAAAATTAAAAGTGATGAAGAAAGATTTCAAAATTCGAGTGAAGAAAGAAAAACGAACAGAAAAAAAGCTTCAGAAAAAGAAAACTGAAATTCAAATTTTAAAGAAACAGCTTCAACAGCAGAAGGAGGAGAATGCAACATTGGAGAAACAGATAAATTTGATGTATGAGAAAAGAGAAGAAGAACAAAGAATCAAACAGCTGTCGGTACACGAAACCCCAGCTGACAAAGCGAGTCCAGTAGCACTTAATTTTGAAAGTGCTGACCAAAGTCAAGGATCGGAGAATACAAAGAGAAAGCATGAAGAGATTGATGATCTCGATATGATGAAAGTGGATTCAGCAAAGAAAGCAAACTCAATGGTGGTGAAAATAAAAAACAAGAAAGACAGAAAAAAGAAGGAGGTGCAAGATTACGAATATCAACAAATTGGAAGAGTTACAAGGGCATCCAAAGGCCAACATATTCAAACAAGTCAAACATCCCCAATCAATATTGACTTGTTGAACTCACCATCACCTGTGAAATCAACATTCAAGAACCTCACCTTTCCGTCTAATAATCCAGTTGTTGAATGGTTACCACCAACAGTTATTTCCACTCTTCAATTGTTGTATAAGAAGAGTGGTCCAGGGTAAATTCATGTTAATGAAATGTTATTTTTATTATTTGTTATGGAGTATTAAATGACCATGTACATTACTAATCCTAATAATATTTTAATTCAATATTCAGGGAAATCATTTATGAGGAGTCAAGGTTGGGTGGGGTTACTTTTTCTGACATACAATAACTCATAGACTTGGGGCCTTTACGGGACAATGTAAGGAAAAGATAAATTTATCAATGTCTATTTACTACACTTGATATCTACTGTATTTGTAAATAATTGATCAATTAATTTGAAATGTAATTTCAGGTTATAGATGCATACATGATGGTTTTGGAACATGATCAAAGAATCATGGAAGCTACAGCTCAATTGTCACCTTCACAAAAGCCATTCGGGGAACGAGACCATTTTTTCAGTTCAATGGCTTGGGTATATATTTATTTTCATTGCTTAATAATTTATGTTGATCTATTAGACAAACTTCTTATAATTTTACCAAACTCATATTAACAGCCTTTGATACGAGATAAAATGCCTTCGACAAAATATGTGGTTGACGATGTATTGAATGAAGTGACAAATTGCAAGTATGTACCTTAATTTTCTAGTTATATGTATATATTTCTAAATACTTTTATTTACTTGTTGCTAATAATATATGACATAATATCATTTCAGGTACTTATTCTTTCCCATAAACTCGGGAAAGAATAAAAATGACAAAACTCCATTCCATTGGACGTTGCTTATATTGGACACAGAGGAAGGTCAATGGATGCACTTTAATTCAATGCTTCCAATAAATTTAAAGCAAAACCATTACATGGATGATGCATTTGCAGTGGTAAGTACATATAATTAAATGATTTGTTTATAATTATCATTAGAAATTTTGGTTTATCTTTAACATTACATGTTGACACTGTTTTCATAATTTTTTGCTTCCTTCAGGAGTACGTCATCGACTGTTATAATAATTCTTCAGTCTCTTTAACTGTTAACACAAATTATAGTCTCTTTTGAAAGAATTGATTCTTCTATTCTTCACAATGAACTCAATAATGTGGCATGAAGTCAAATTTTCTATTGCAATATTTAGATAGTTCTATCAGAATATTAAATGCCAATTTCAGGTCGCAGATAAAATCATCCACTCCAACACTTAGAGATGAAATTTGGAAGTAAGATGGGTGTATAAAATTGCAGTTCCATATGCAGTTGGTTCCAAGAAATCATGACTTTTATATTTTTAGTGATATGAACTTTGGGCCGAATTTGTTTTATCATAGTTCATTAGCCTGCCTTTGAGTCCCCAAAACATCATAAATAATTGATTAATTTTTGTCTTTGACCTACATTTCTTTTGTTGTTCTTCATTTCAACTACCAAAAATTTCATTGTTTACTCTTTGCTGTTTATTTCACTTTTTGGCTCACTTGTTAACATATTATCCAACTATTTTAGTACTTTCTATTTATGTTACAATAATTACAAATTTTAATAATTTGTTTTTGTTGTTTTAGAGAGACTATGTTGAGCAACATTGGAGAAAGACCCTGCTTAGCGATGAAGCCAAATTTATCAAGCTGAAGGAAAATGGTTTGACCAGAAAAAGATTCAAATGCGACATGAACACAATTGCAAATTGCCCACAACAAGACCCCAATACGTAAACATCTATCCAATATATTTTATTTACGTATCATTAAATTGGCACTATATTAGTAATTAATGAACTGTTTTCTTTTTATAGGCTTGATTGTGGAGTAATTGTATCCTACATCATGAAGAAGTTGTCCGAGAGAAAATCAATTTTAACGGACATAAAAAGGAATCACATGTGCTTTGTACGATCATTGATGATAAAGCAACTTCTGGCGCAGGGTCAAAAAATTGATGACTTGTAAATGAATGAAGTCATTTTGAAAGTTTGATGAAAACAGATTTTTGGCTTTGGCACTTGTACTTAATGAATGTATTAGCTTTAGTATAAACACTACTACAACTGTTTTGGATTGAAGATGGAATGCTGCATTGTAAGTTTGTTACCAGCAGCAAATTTTGTCATATTTCCACAAGCTATGTTAAATGAAGATTATCATTTTGAATGTGTTTGAAGATTAATATTGAATAGATATTCTGAATGTTAGTGCAACTTATTTGAGTAAAATAAATTTTGTACTCCAAAGGTACTACACAAACAAATGAAAATGAAATATTCCCATTATTTGATATTTATATTTTGCCAATTTTACAATATTGCAACACGTTCATAATTGGGGTTCACTATAAAAATGAACATTGTTACAATTCAACTATTGTTTCATTTCCATGTGATGATCACTTATTCCTAATCTAGTTGACATAAATTCACTCTATTAAACTCAAACTGATAAATTTACTGTATTAATGTCACACTGATAAATTTTACTTATTCCTGTTGTTTCTGCCTCCCATATTTCTTAAAAGTGCTCTACAAAAGTGCTTTAAACATCTTTAGAATTCTATGATATAGCAATTCATAGAATTTATATATGAATTGCTACAGCAGCCTGATTGGCCTTGACAGCAGACTGAAATGCATTGTAATTTTGATCTCCTTGTTTAAGCAATTTAATGTTGGACTTCTGCTGCCATTAAATTTACTCTTGAAATCTGCAGAAATAAACCTCAAATCAATTTTCAAAACCCAAAAAAAAAACCTTCAAAAAATTCAAATTTTAACACCAAATCAACCTAAATTAATCACCATTATCATTTCCACATGTCGCAATGACTAAAGGACCTCTGCTCCATGTCAAGCATCTTCACTGCCATGAACATCCACAACCTCCTACTGTCAATGGCCACAACCTAAACCACCACCTGAAGAAACCCACCATAAACCTTCAAAAGTAAAGAACTATATTGTAATCCTTTAGCCTTGAATCTGAACATGCCAAAGTTGCAAAGCAAGGACAGATATGTTGGGACGCTGGAACGTGAGGTACAAGAAAAAACGAAGTTGTTCATATCTAGGAAGCCTAATAATTTACAGATTTTCTTTTGCAAACTATATTGTTTTTTCGCATTTGAACACAAAACACTAACTAAAAGACAGAAAACAATTTACTTACATTTTGTATAACAGCAAAATGTGTTTCTGTAATCTACATACTCAGCTAATAAATCTACATATTAAATTATTGAAATTTAATATGCAGTTAAACAAACCAAGCAAGAATATAAAACCAATATAAGAAAACAGTAACATACTATTATTCACATTTCAAAATATGAAAACATATATAATCCAATTAACTACACAAAATTTTGTAAAGGTAATATAAAACTCTCCCTATCTACAAATTTCCGGGACAACTTTTTCTGTTATGTCCTACTTTTCGACAAGTCCCGCACTTAAATTCTCTCTTTTCTTCACCACGAGAAGCAGTCCTCTTTTTTCTTGGCCTCCCAGCCATCCGCTTCGCACTAGGTGGACTAATGATTATTTCTGTATCAGATTCGTCATCCCTTTCAAATGTAGGAACAGGATAAATCACTTCTCTATAAGATTGAACAAAATATTCCTTGCTGAAAAACTTATCAATGAACCTATTCAAATCCATCCCTGACTTTTGAATAGCAACAGCAGCATGAGCACACAAAAATCCATTCACTTGGTATTGACAACAGGAACAAGTTCTTTTCAACAGATCAACCATAACACTGTCCTTCGAATGAACCTCAAAGACAAATTCAGATGCTTTAGTAACTCTCCAACTCCTACCTTCTTTTAACAAATTAGCAATTCGATTGTCAATTTCAGGACATAAACATCCATTCCATCTATTAGCAATCTCCCTACGGTCAGCCGTCATCTTCATAATCTGCCCTCTAATATAATCAACCAACTCCATTATCGGCAAATGACGACCTTCACGGATCCATGAATTAAACGACTCCGCAACGTTCGAATACATTTCACCATATTTCTGACCTTCAAAATACGAATTCGTCCAATTTTCCCTATTCAAAGTCTGCAAGAACTTCCGAATTGGATCGGATCCTTCTTTAAGCAACAAATATAGTTTTTGGTGAAATTTGAATTGATTTGATTCATATGCACAATTCCGAAACATGTTCACAAGATTGTCCCTCACAGGCTTTGAAAACGAACCGGATAAATGGTCTCTAAGGTTGTTCTTCAAGTGTTGCAAACAATAAAAGTGGAAACAATTCGGAAAAACTTTCGAAACCGATTTCAAAAGTCCTTTATTCCTATCTGATATAAAACTAATAACACGTGAAGATGTAACATGTGATAACTTCTCCAAAAACCATTCCCAATTTTCTTCTGTTTCAGAATCAACAATAGCAATTGCCAATGGAAACATTCCTGATCAAAAAAATTACGAAATTTATATTAAACAAGAATATAAACTGAAATAGATAAATTTACTATGAACAAAACAAAATAGTGTATACCTTGATTTCCGTTTTTTCCTGTAGCCGCAAGAAGAATTCCTTTATATCGGGATTTCAGAAATGTGCCATCAAGAAACAATAGAGGACGACAAAAATTAAATCCTTCAATGCATGCATGGAATGACACAAATAACTTTTTAAACCGTCCCGAATCATCATCATAATCAATCTCAAATATGCTACCTGGATTAGAACTCAATAATGCTTCCCTATACCATCGAAGCCTATCAAATGATGCTGATTGATCACCATATATTTGTTGCTTAGCTCTCTCAACAGCCCACCATGCAAGATGATAATTGATAATCAATCCATAATTGTTTTGCACGTAATAAATGATATCCACGGGCCGCGTAAGGGGACGTCCTTTAATCTCCTCAACAATAAGAGATGCTACAAGTTCTGAACTAATCCTCGGATGTTTCGTTGTCTTGTATGCAGAGCCACACGTATGTTCATTTAGAAGATCCCTTACATAGAAAAACGAATTACCCTTCTCTACACGATCGTGAACATACCATCCACACCCAGTACTAGCCTTGTAAAAACATTCAGCCGTTATTCTAACATTGTCATTCTTTACATAACGAAACTTAAACCCAATCTCAATTGAAAACATACACAAAACTCTCCGAAATTCAATAACACCTCCTTCAAACCTTTTACCAACATGACTTAAACCTTTCGACCAACCAGCAGACATCAAAACCTTCTCTCCATGTTTGGAAAAAGAATGGACCCAACTGACTTCATAATCTGTGTCACTCTCAACATAGGATGGAACACAACTACCACTACCACTCGTCAATTCATCATGCCTTTCAACCATTATCTTACTTGACACAGAAACATCAATACTTCGAACTGAATGAGACTCACAATAAAACATCAAATTTTCAAAATCCAACTCGCCATCCAATGCACAAAACGAATGCCCGGGCAGATTATAACTCAAACCAACAATTTCAGCAGATAACTCCTTCCATTTTGTGCATATATGACCAATCAAATCATCAAATCGTGTAGTCCTCCCACACTTCATCAAACAACTTTTCTCTCCAAATTTCAACATCAACAACATGAGAAAATCCATAACACCTACAAAACAATAAAAACACTATATCATCACATATGAACTACAAAATGAATCTGATTTAATTCATATTTAAAAATTTCAGCATCTAAACTACAAAACTGTTAATAAAAACCTCCTCATATGTGGACTTTCAAACAGATAAATTCACATTGTTATCTGATAATGGTTTCATATGGCAAATACATCAAATCAGATAAATTCATTGCATTACACAAATCTTATTAACAAATAAATATGAACAGAGGCGCTCAAATTTATATGTCTCCTACAAATTCAATCACAGAATGATATTGCAATTAACTAAAAGGTTTCAATACACAATTCACAAAAATAATAGAACAAAAAATCAAGACAATTGCAAATTCACAAAATGATCGACTTTGAATTGCAGTAATCTTCGATACCTTGAATCGATTTCTAAGGAAAAACGTCGATCACACACAAACTACGAAAACCGCTCTGAATCGAACTTTGAAAAGGGCAAAACAGTAAACATATTTCAAATTCTGGGTTCCGTAACAATAAAAAGGACTTCCCGTAACAATAAACCCAAAAAACGTGATTTAGGGTTAAATCCAAGCACGTGATGGAGTTTAAGTCACTCACGTGACAAAATTAGGACGCGCGTTTAATTAACCCTTATTTGTATTATTCCTTTATATATTTGATGTAGAAAATAGGGCACCAAATATGCTTCCAATATTGATTTACCTCTTTCTTATCTTCATATTCTCTATACAATGTTTGAACAAATGTCTCAAAGATGGTGGTGGAAAGCAAATTCTTAGTTTTGGCAATCGCAATTTATAGACAATATATAAAGGTAACAATTAGAGGTAACTTTTGGCAATTTCAATTCAGATTTTTCTTTTCATCTTTTAACTCTGATTAGTTTTATATTTTCATTTTATTGTTTTGACACTCATTGTTTCCCTTCATTATCTCAGGAGATTTTGGATTTTCTTTTTAGTTATCTAATTACCATTTTGGTTTTTGTAGATTTTTTATATAAGGTGAGTGTTGCTGCAATTTTAAATTATTCCATTTAGAATTGTTTAATGCATTTTTTTATTTGATTACGAATTATTCTTGGGTTATACAACTTCAATATATATATATATATATATCATTTTGGTATTTCTTTGCATTTTTTAGGACCATTCAATATGCAAGTGGTTGTGAAGGTTGACGTGTTGGTTACGGCGTACAGATGGTGGCGATGATGAAGAATAGCATAATGAGGTGCGTTAATTGGAATTAACGCAGTGGTAATTTTGGCATTTACCTCGATTGTTCAAGGTAACGTGTTTGAGTGGTTGTTGAAATGATTTTGAGTGTGATTAGTGTGGTGGTTATGTTAGTCATTTATGCATATATAATCTATTCACAATTTATATTATTTGTTATATTTATTTACATTTTTAACTATACTATTGTAATGATTAGGATTTTTACTATGGATTTAAAGTTTACAATCTACCCACCATAACAAATATCTTAATATGTCATATGTGATGTTAAGTTTATAGTTAGTTTTTTATTTGAGCATTTTAATTTTTTATTATATTTTTAACAAATATTATAGTGCACCCGCGCATCGCACGGATTACATGCTAGTTCTTAGAAAAATGCTCACCCTTTCCCAACCATATAATTTCATCACACCAAACTTTCCTTAGCTTGCTGCACAGAAACGAAGTTCGTGGCTGGTTGTTTTTCATGAAGGCTGTAATTTTGAGACTGTTGAAAAGGTCGACCAACATATTATCAAATTATTTCCAGCTAAAATAAGGCCATTCAAATCGAGTTTGATTAGGCCATAATGAAATGATTTATTGGTTTAGTAGAACTAGGCATTGTCCTATAATGTACAAAAACCCAATTGGTATTGTAAAATCATGTTGATGGTGGAATTCGTCTATTTTCAATTGGTAATGTAAATCATATTCTTCCATGGCTCAAAAACTCCTATTAGTCGACAGTGATTAATTCACCCAATGAATTGATGTAGAATAGATCTTTTGCATAAGGCAGACATATATGCAGTTGTACAGGACAATAATCATTGTAATTGTTGAATGGGGTTTTATTGAAACTCACATCCACAAACTTGTGCCAACAGAATTTAAATCCTTGACATGTGGTGTAAGAAACCACATGCTTGGATCAGTGGAGCTGAAAAGACTTTAGTGTTGAAAAAGTACAAATTTACATATATGAGATATTATTTTCCCTCACCCATGCGACGTGGAATGTAACTCTTTGGCTACCATATCAGCCATGGCACCAGTCTGTTACAATCCACCCCATTAGGGATCCCAACTTCTCGTTCGGATGAAATCAAGCATCAGTCAATGCGTTGGCACACTTATTTAGGATGGGTACTGACTCTGTAACATCCCACTCTACCATCATGGATATTTTTCCCAAATTCAACCAATGTTCACAGCGTTATGGGGTTTTATTCTAGCTCACATCCACAAACTGGTGTCAATGAAGCTTGAACTCCTCACTTGTGGTGTCATAAGTCAATGCCTTACCAGTGAATATAAAAAGGCCTCGATGTTAGAAGAGTACAAATCTACATATATAAACCATTGTTTTCTCCCACTCAGACGATGTGGGATATAACTATTTGCTAATAAATCAACCATGGCACTAGTTTGTTACAGCAATGTAACACCCCGTATTTTTGAATAATTAATTTTAGCATTTTAATTACACGTGTGCTCATAATAATATTGCTTATTTAATTAATATTAATTTGGGAGAATAAAATTAAAATGTATAAGGAAATAAAAATTTACTAAGTGCGAGTAGTAAATTAAATTCAGTAAATTGATAGTACGTCGTAGTGGGTAATAACGACGGGAATTAACGACATCTCAACTGGGGCATGCGAGTAAGCTATTTATATATTTAGATGGAACATTGATGTTTGGTAACTCGGATGGTGATTTCGAGTACACGGTTGTTCTGAAATGGGTCGAAATAGTCAAAATCAAGTACCCTGGGGTAGAGATTGGTTCTAGGAGTTTTTTAGACTATTCGGGGGCATTTAGGTCATTTCTCATTAAGGGGTTAACCTAAATTCGGGATTAAGAGGTTTAAATAGAATTTTAGAGTTAGGAGGCAACCATTTTATACAATCTAAACCTCTGAGAGTTTTTTGGTGAGAAAAGAAGGAAACCAAACACTTAGGAGATCCAAAGGGCTTAAATTGGAGAAGGAAATTGAGGAGGACTCTTCCCATCTTCAACTCAACACAAAGAAATTCAGAATCCGACGAAATTAAGGCAAGTATACATCTCGCTTTCTTAATTTATGTGTAGTAATTCTTTCATATAAAAATTGGTAGAAATTAATTGAATTTTTAGTGGGGATTACTACATGAAAAACGGATTTTTGGAAGACAAACCTACATGAATGATTGATGGAAGTTAATTGGAATTTATAGTGGTTATAGGTTCTGTGATCATTTGAATTTACGTAGTAAAAAAATTAGACTGGAATTATTATAAGATTGATGATTGCACAAGGAAAGAAATCTGGAAAATTTGTTACATTCATAAGGATGGAATTAGTGACATTTGTATTGAATCTTGATGTTGTTAATGAATTTAAGAGTGGAAAATTGATTAGGTTCTTATAGGAAATTGTTAAAAGACTTGGAAACTTGTTTAGATCATAATTGGGGTTGAATTGGGTGACTAGAGATGCTGAAACTCGTCACTTTCACATCAGACCTAGGATCCTTTCCAGAATCGAATCGATTCGACCTTCAAAGGTGAATCGATTCGGTGGGCGAATCGATTCGTCTATGAATCCGAATATATTCGGACCTACTGGGAGGGATAGTTTGGTCTTTTAATTGTAATAAAGGGAAGTTTTGAATAATTGCCAAATTGATTAAGGCCAGGTGAATAATTTTAATATTTCGGGAGATGTGATCAATAAGGGTAATTCCGGTAGACGCGAATTAACCCAATTTACATGTACGTAGGGTATTTAGGACAGAAAATACTCAGAACATAGAATACAAAACGTGATAGCGTGACTTTCGATTATAAATTTCGGTTAGGTTGAGAATGTCCGAAAAACTCAGAAAGGAGAAAATATATCAAATTATTTAATTAAAAGAAGAATTTAATTAAATAAGAGTCGGGATTAGACTCGATTTGTTAGACTAATGCTTCTAGAATAGGCATGGATTAGTCGGTTGACGTGATTATATATGTGGGCATATGCGCGCGCGCGTGTGTGTGTGTGTGTGTGTGTGTGTGTGTGTGTGTGTGTGTGTGTGATATTATGTGGAACTTACCCCTTTAGTGCTATAAATAGAGGTTGTGTGATGTGGGTGATCTTCCCTCGTGAATCGCAGCAGATTAATTATCGACCCCGGGTCATAGTGCCATGTTTATGTTTATGTGATTTATATTCGCAATGAGGTAATTGTGGATATGATTATGACTCAGTGTCGAAGGACTATGACTGCCTCTAATACGTTTGCGATTTTTATTGACTCGGTGTGAGAGTCCGACCTCCGGTAACCAGGATGACGTGAGCATGCCCTGGGTAATAATAGCATTGTAGAGACCCACATTTAGTGAGTTATTATCCTGAGGGATGGCGGCTATACGCGATATACGTATGTTTGTTGTAGTATATTATTACGTATATTATGTGTAAACAAATATACGGATTAATAGTAAGCGTTTACGGTTTAAATAATTAATGACAATAATTGGAAATATAGTAATAAATTATAAATGTGATGGTGGAATGAAATAACTGGAGTAGATTTATTTATTAAATTGTGATAATTTAATGAGATGTTGATTAAGCAATTGTGAAAGTTATTTAATGAACTAAAGTTAGATATTATACTCGGGCCAAGATAGTATAGTATTGATGTTAGTGGCAAGGCTAGTTAGGTAGGGTAGTGCAACTAGGTGGTTTAAAATACATACGTTAGGTGCACACTTTATATGAGAGGCGAGGGGTGACTCAAGAGAGTGCGCTACCGGTTTATTAATATGAAAAGTGTTTAACATTTTCATTTACACATCTTATACGCTTGTGAAATATTTTCAAAGGTTTTGAGCTCTAATCCGTGTCAAATCTATTTTCAAAACTTTTAGGTGTCCAGCCATAGGGACACCAAGGATAATTACTCTTTCCAAGAACACGTAGCTGCAGCTGATGTGGAGTCTTGCAAGATTCGAAGTAGTCGCTTCATTTATTGATATCTAATGAGGTTATATATTTCATTTGTTGATTGGGTGTGTTGCCTATTTTATTCAAACTTATGTATTTTCGATTATTTTAGTCAGCTGGATTGGATGTATTGAATTTTTACCCGGTGGTTTATTTGGGGACTTTATTTAATTACCTCGGCTTCAGAGTTTATATTGTTGCATCATTAATATTGATTATTGTGTAGGGAATTATTGTGGGTTGGTAATATGATTACAAGTTAATGGAAGATAAAATTTAGTTGTCCTTGTTAAATTAATTAGGTGAATAGTAATTAATCATGTTTACAATGTGATGCTAAGAATGAGCCATATGAGACTACCATTTTATTTTGGTAGAGGGATAGCCACCCATTATTTTAACAAGAGGGGTGTCACAGATGGTATCAGAGTATCAAGTTCTAGAGTATTTTAGGATCAGTGTGGCTTACCATGATTTTCTGTGTAGCGTTCATTGATATAGAGCCTTATATATAGGACTCTTGCATTCATCTTTATGTACGCGCATTTACTTTCTTCTATTGATTATTTTGTATTTGATTGTGAACCTATACAAATTTTAATTTGACTTTATATGCCACCTAAAGGGGGACGACCAGCTAGGGCCAATGAAGGAGAGGCTCAATAAGAGCCACATGACCACAGGCGATGGTGACAGTCACAGAGGTGGCCACTACTATTGCCCGAGCGGTTAATGCCACCATAGCACATCATTATTCACAGACCTATCCATAGCAGCCAGTGGCACCTGTCGTCCAGGCCCACCCCGGGTTGTTAGCTTGAGAGCGAGTGAGGGAGGCCTTTCAGAAAAGACACCCACCAGAGTTTCAGGGCAGCTCGAATGTTGTGGTAGCTTCCCAGTGGAAGAAGGATATTACACGCTATCTTCATCTTTTGGAGTGCAGTGAGACCTAGAGACAGATACTGGCTATTTTCAAGATAGTAAGTGCAGTACTGTAGTGGTGGGAGTCGATTACCATAACAGAGGAGAGAGTTGTTATGACTATAGCGGAGTTCTGGGTGCGATTTAACCGCAAGTATTTTCCATCAGCAATCCACACAAAGATGCGGCAGAAATTTCTTAATGTGACTCGGGGAGATAGATCGGGGCAGAATACGAGGAGGATTTTACCCTTCTAGCCAACTTTGTGCCTGATGAGGTAAACACGGAGGACAAGAAGATGCTGAAATTCATGGTTGGACTCACTTGGAGGATCAGGCAGCACTTTCTTTGAAACACGGCGTTGACCACTGACTCTAAGGTCGTCAATGCCGCATTACTTAATTTCCAGGACCATCGCTTCCATCTAAAGGGAAGAAAGAGAGCAGGAGATACTAGTCAGGCAGGCAAATCGGGTAGGAATGGTGCCAGCAGGACACCGCAACAACACTCTGGTAGACAGCATGATCGGGATTCCTGACAGGGGGATCCAGCTAAGAGATTTTGATCGGGAGGTTTTTGACCAATAGTAGTGGATTCAGGCAGGGTCAATAGGTCCCTGAGCATCAGCAGCAGAATATTCTCTAGGACCGCCAGGGCGAAAGGAACAACGGGGGCGGCCAGTAGGGCCGGGGCTGGTACGACTAGAGACCGATATAGCCTTTACATGGTCCTAACCGTTATTTCAGTTGTAGAGAGTTAGACCATTGGAGGAAGGACTTCCCTCAACCAGGACGTGGACCATAGTAGATCACCCAACAGGAGTAGAAGGCACATTTACCACATATAGCACTGGCTCTACCATCCCCACAGCCATAGGGGCAGTTACAGTATGCACGTGTCTACAATGTCAGGGATGCAGTCATACTACTGGCACCGCCAGCAGTTGAGGGTACATAATTTATTCATAGGCATATGGGTAGGGTATTATTTGATATGGGAGCTTCCCACTCATTTATATCTACTAGATTTGCACGCATGGCTGCCTAGACGACTGACAATATCGTTATGTATGTAAACTCACTGTTGGATAGTGGAGTCCTTATACAGTTCATTTGTACGGGAGTAGATATAGATGTTGAGAGATTATATTTAGTGACCCACTTGCTTGTTTTGTATATAGTGGGGTTTGATGTCATTATAGGTATGAATTGGTTGACCGGGTGTCGAGAAATGGTGGATTGCTTCGGTAGGACCACTGTGTTCTCTATCCCAAGACAGGAAATATTCCTCGTAGCGATGCCGCTTTTCGAGGGGGGTCAACCACACATCTTTATTATATTGAGGAGGATACATCGCAGGAGGAGGTTATTTCCTTGGATTCGATTCCGGTGGTTAGGGAGTTTACAGATGTGTTCATGGAGATACCCGAGTTGCCACCTAGTTGGGAGATAGGGATTGTTGTTGACTTAGTGCCTGGAACTAAGTCGATTGCACGAGTTTCGTATCACATGGCCCCATTAGAGATGCGATAATTGAGGGATCAGATTCAACAGCTCCTACAACAGGGCTTTATCAAGAGAAGTACATCATCGTGGGGTGAGTTGGTATTGTTTATGAAAAAATAGATGGGTCACTTCGTTGGTGTGTGGACTATAGGGAGCTGAACAAAGTCACGATATGGAAGAAGTATTCGTTGCCTAGAATCGATGAATTATTCGACTAGATGAGAGGAGAAGCGTACTTCTCTAAGATATACCTAAGATCAGGATATCATCAGTTGCCCATCAGGGAGGAGGACGTGACCGCATTCCTGACGTGGTATGGATCGTATGAGTTCAGAGTGATGCCATTTGGGCTGACTAATGTGCTAGTGGTGTTCATGGATCTCATGAACATGGTGTTCAGAGACTTTTTGGACCAGTTTGTGATAGTGTTCATAGACGATATCCTGGTGTATTCTCAGAGGGAGGGAGAGCACGCAGAGCATCTGCCTATGTTCAGTGCCTGTGTTCGCACTGCCTAAGGGAGGGGTGGAGTACAGTGTTTTCATAGATGCGTCCTTACAGGGACTTGGGGGTGTATTGTAGCAGGAGGATAGAGTTATAGCTTATGCCTCTCACAAGCTTAAGCCCCACGAGAGGAATTACCCCACACATGACTTGGAGTTAGCAGCAGTTGTATTTGCCTTGAGGATTTTGTGGCACCACCTTTTAGGTGAGCGGTTCAGCTTATTCACGGAGTATAAGTCGCTACATTATCTATTCGAGTAGAAGGATCTTAATATGCCGTTGCGGAGATGGTTAGAGTTCAAGAATGATTACCATTTTAATATTCAATATCATAGTGGGAAAGCTAACGTTGTGGTAAATGAGTTGAGTCAACGACCGATGGGGAAGATAGCGGAGGTTTAAAAGGCAAAGCGAATGAGATTCGACATGATGATGAGGTCGCCAGTGCATATATGGCGGTATTATCTATCACTTTTGAGATCACTATACGGGTGGTGAAATAACAGGTTGGGGATCATTTCTGTTAGGATAAGGTGCGCCAGTTGTTGGCAAATGGGCTCGATTAATTTTGAGGGAGGATTACGCTTCAACGGGAGACTCGTTGTTCCAGAGGACGAAAATTTTAGAAGCATAAAGATGGCCGAGCTTCACAGGTCAATATTTTTGATACATCTCGATGGGGATAAGATGTACCAGGATATGCGTAGGCAGTAGTAGTGGTCGGGGATGAAATGGGACATAGTAGAGGTTGTCTCAAAGTTCACTACATGCATGTTAGTGAAGATATATCACCAAAGACCAATTGGGATGTTACAGCCGTTGGAGGTTTCGGTCTAAACATGAGAGAGCATCTCTATGGATTTCATCACTGGGTTACCAACCTCACAATAGGGTCAAAATTTCATCTGAGTTATCGTGGATCGCCTGAAAAAGGTGGCCCACTTCCTGCCAATTCATACAAATTTTGAGATAAGACAGTACCCCCAGCTATTTCATGTCGAGATAGGAAGATTACATGCGATACCTATTAATATTATGTCCGACTGGGATAAGATCTTTGTGTCCCACTTTTGGTAGAGTTTTCAGGAAGCGATGGGAACTAATTTATGGTTGAGTACAACGTATCACCTACAGACAGATGGACAGACTGATCGGGTTAATCAGATGTTAGAGTACATACTCAGGATGTGTATACTCAATTTTAGGAAAGATTGGGAGCAGTACCTTCTACTGGTGGAGTTTGCTTATAACAACTCTTACCAGTTCACCATCGGCATGGCACCGTTTTAAGCACTTTATGGATAGCCTTGTCGTTCGCCCATTTGTTGGATAGAGGTGGGAGATAATAAGTTGTTGGGACCGAAGATGATTCAGAATACCACTGCCAAGATTGAGCTCATTTGAGAATGCATACGGATAGCTTAGAATAGGCATAAGAGTTACGTTGATACCGACATGAGACACATAGAGGTGGATATTGGGTACCAACTCTTGGTATGCATGTCTCTAGGGCCTTTTTCAGTCATCGAGAGAGTAGGGTCAGTTACTTATAAGCTGGGAATGCCAGAGAAGCTACAGAGGATTCACGATGTATTTCATGTCTCATTGTTGAATAGATATCACAGGAGTGAGAGGGTTTTCTGGCACATTCCACTAGAAGAGATCGATTTACATTCAGATATCTCGTACGAGGAGAGACCGGTTGCTATTCTTGATCACAGTGAACATAAGCTGCGATCAAGGGTGGTGCCCTTGATTCGAGTTCAGTGGGCCCAACATAATGTAGACGAGTCGACATGGGAGCAGGAGGATAATATTCGAGAACAATGTCCAAAGTTTTTTATCATACGTACGTTCGAATTTCGGGGACAAAATTCCTTTGTAGGGGGAGTATATAACACCCCGTATTTTTTAATAATTAATTTTAGCATTTTAATTACACGTGTACTAGTAATAATATTGCTTACTTAATAAATAGTAATTAGTGAGAATAAAATTAATATGTGTGTGGAAATATAAATTTACAAAGAGTTAATAGTAAATTGAATTCGATAAACTAATAGTACGTGGTAGCGGCTAATAATGATGGGAATTGATGGTATCTCAACCGAGGAATTCGAGTACGCTATTTTTAGGTTGGGATGGAATATTGATGTTGGGTTACTCAGATGGTGATTTCGATTGCACGGTTGATCTGCAACGGGTCGAAATTGTCAAAATCAAGTACTCGGGGTAGATATTGTTTGCAGGGAGCTTTTTAAACCAGTTGGGGCCTATTCGAGGGCATTTAGGTCATTTCTCATCAAGGGGTTAACTTAAATTCGGCATTGAGAGGTTTATATAAGATATTAGATTTATGAGGCATCCACTTTACACAATCTAAACCTCTGAGAGTCTTTTGGTGAGAAAATAAGGAGGCAAAACACTTAGGAGATCGAAAAGGCTTAAATTGGAGAAGGAAATTGTGGAGGACTCTTCCCATATTTAACTCAACACAAAGGAATTCAAAATACGATGGAATTAAGGCAAGTGTATATCTTTCTTTATTTATTTATGTGTAATAATTCTTTCAAATAAAAATTGGTATAAATTAATTGAATTTTGGATTGGGGATTACCACATGAAAAATGGATTTTTGGGAGACAAACCTACATGAATGATTAATGGAAGTTAACTGAAATTTATAGTGGTTATAGGTTCTATGATAATTTGAATTTACGTAGTAAAAAAATTTAGATTGGAATGTTTATAAGAATGATGATTGCACAAGGAAAGAAATCTAGAAAATTTGTTACATTCATGAGGATGAAATTAATAAGATTTGAATTGAATCTTGACGCTGTCAATTAATCTAAGAGCGAAAAATTGATTAGGTTCTTATAGGAAACCATTAAAAGACTTAAAAACATGTTTGGATCATAATTGGGGTTTAATTGGGTGACTAAATATGCTAAAACCCGTCACTTTCATGTCAGATCTGGGCTCGTGCCCAGAATCGAATTGGTTCAACCTTCACAGGCGAATCGATTCGGGGGGGATCAATTAAGCTATGAAACCGAATCGATTCGAACCTGCTGGGAGGTACAGCTTGGTCTTTTATTGGGAATAAAGGGTAGTTTTGAAAAATTGGCAAATTGATTAAGGCCAAGTGAATAATTTAATACTTCGTGAGACACTACACCAAAAGGCTTATTTTGTAACGGATTTGTTTTTCTATTTGTAACGGATTTTATCCATTGAAAATTTGTAATGGTTAAAAACTGTTACAAATCAAATATAACCGTTGGAATATATCACTAATCATTGGAATATATCATTAAAAGGAAGGAAAATCTTAAAAAATTGAATAAGTTGGGCGGGATTTATTCCCCCCAATTCCCAAACCTTTCAACTACTCCCTTTACCTCTTCCCCTCCCTCTTTCACGGTGCTGCCACCAATGGATGTACCATCGGTGATTTTTCCTTTTTCCTTGAAAAAACATCATGTTGCCCCTCCCCATAACCCTCTGATGCCTGCATAAATCTGGATCGAAATCTCTCACGTGCATAGAGGAGAGAAACCTCTCATTCAAAATCCATTCATTTTACCTTTTGAATATAATATAACTTTCTCGCATTAAATTCTCATGAATGTCAGGTCTAGGAAGATGATGAGCACCAACACGAGAAGGAGGGAGAAAAGAAATCGGAGGTAAATCTAATATTGTTTGAAAAAAATGGGGAAAAGTGTTGATGATTTATTTCATTTTATCCATTTATCAAGAAACGGTGGGCAGTGTTTGAGACGTGTTAGGGAGATGGGGAAGGAATTTAGGTGAAGCGTCAAAGAAGGTCGAGGTTCTAGCTAGAAATACTTGGAAGCACTGTAAGTCAAGTCCCCTCTTGTGTTTCCTTCATTTACGTTTAGCTTATACTCACATTGTTGCTTATACTCACATTGTTGCATACACTAAGGTCCCCTTTGGTTGCGCATTGTTTGATGTTGTAGTTTATTTATAAATTGTTTATACAAATTGAAGTTTGCAATTTAATACAAATTGCAAACAATGACTTTGTACATTGTATGTTATATTATGTAATTTGTATAAACAATTTTATACAAATTGGATTAATATACATTGGTGGCAGCACCGACGGTGTCGTATGTTATATTATGTAAAATTTGCAGGGATCGTATCGGCTTCCACGAGGCAAAGACCATCAACGATCTCTATCTCTATCTCTATCTCTAATTTTACTCTTTTTTACCTTCCTAACCCTAGTTATTTTTATTTAGGCAATTTACAATTAGATCCCTCATCGACAATTTTAAACATTTAAGGACAATTTACTATTAGGTCCACTTGTTATGCCACTAGCATGTCCTTCTACAAGAAGAGAATTAGTGGACCTAAGTGTTTGAAATTTGTCAAAATTCCTTTAGTCTTTAAAATTTGTTTGCAAGGGATCTAAGAGTACTTTACCCTTTTTATTATTTTTGTCAAATCCTTGTGAAATCATAGGTAAGACTTTTATTTTTTATCACTTATGTTTATATGTTTAGAATTTATTTGTTTTTGGAAAGTTAGTTGTTTGTTTTTGGAGGTGTGACGAACATGTGATTGTTTTTCACTTTGCAGACTAATTTATCCTGAAATTTAAGGTTAACGAGAGAGAAGCGGGTTCATGCTTTTTTGTTGATTTGTGTTTTTGGACATAAACGTTAAACTTTTCCCCCTCCAAAAATTTTCAGGCTTTTTCGCTGCATTTAAGGCCAAAAACTAACAAGCTTAACTCATCAGGGGGCTTTATATAGCTGTCTCAGAACCCATTTCCCACAGCTAAAATTTATTAATTGGGTTTGTACCCAAATTGGGGTGTGTTACTTAATTTGGGAAATATTGCCATGGCACATAATGCGGCAAATCATTTTCCTAGAGTACCTCACCCAAGTTTGAGCTTATTACTTACTTGGAATGTTATCATCATTTATTTTTATATTTTGCGATGACTAATTGATACTACTGGTCTGATATAAGCGCATCCATCATCTAATCCTATAAAACTGATTTTTTTATTTTTTGTCCCTTATTTTTTTCAATAAAATTTAGCCTGCAAGTGCATTGAAGGGGATCCCTTTCTATGAAGTTTAAATTATGCCTGATTTGGTCGGTTGGCTGGTATGAGTCAATCGTACAACTTGAAATCAATGATTAAATGTGAGGATTCATGAATTGTACACCAATACTTGTTTGCAACCACATGCTAAAATAATGTGAGGAAGACAATCACAAGATTGATTACCTAATCTAATCACGAATTCCACATGTACCTTGTTAATCAATAATTATTTATATAAATTTAGAATAAATTCACTAAATAATGCATCTCGCTAGCACCCATGTTTTGAAAAACATACTTCCCCCGCCCCACCACCACCATTTGTTTTATCAAATACTTGCAATTCACCACCAAGTGTGGAAAGTATATTTACGGGAAGACAGATTATTAGTGGAATTGGAAGCAAGAGCAAATTAGATCAATCATATTCATACTTAAGCAATCCCCGGTCTAATACCAATTGACGTAAGCACCAAAAGAAGAATAAACAATAAGTCGAAACTCTCTAACATGTAATATGAAGTGATTACAGAGGCTAACATCACCACTGCGTGTACAATAATTCTAGGTCGACTCGTGATTTTAATGTGTCTATCGCGACACATTGGCATGGTGTGTCGCGATTGGCTATTGTTTTATGGGTGTGGGTCCGCGCCAACGGCACTAACCAATCGCCACATGCCATATCATCATGTCGCGGCCAACATATAAAAATCATGAGTCGACTTAGTAGGACTCCTACTTATAGGGACATGTTACCTTGCTACCCAAGATAAGCCGGTGAAAAGCCATTATATGGATATGTTACCTTGCTACCCAAAATATGAAGTGATTACAAAGGCTAACATCTCCACTACTTATGAACATTTTGATGTAATATGTTACCCTCCCACTGTAATAATACTTTAGATGTAATATGTTACCTCCCATTGTAATAATACTTTAGATGTAATATGTTACCTCCCACTGTATTACTACTTAAACTAAGGAAATTAAATAAAAGAGTGCATTCAACAATGTTATAGCTGAACCCATGTACTCTGAATTTATATCAAGGTCAGCTGCAAGATCTGTAGAAGTATTTTATGAAAATTTTGCAAGACACTTACTGCCTCCGATACAAGCACCCATAGTGGATTCTCTGTTCTTCGGAGGCGCACTGATGATTGTTTGCCTCCATTGGTAAGCTATAATTTTCACTCATCCATTTTCCTATATTAATTAAAGTTCCACTGTTCTCCACGTTGCTAACACTTTTTTATTTTTCAAGGTTTTTAAGCCTCATTATAATTTCTACTCATCTTTTCAGGATATGTCCCAACATCCACCCTGGATAGAATTGGTTGCAACGGATCTTCATGGTAATGAATGGAATTTTCGTCACATTTTTCAAGGTTGACATTATTCTATTGACTCAGTCACTTGACAATATATTTTATCATTTAAGCTGAGATTTATTTTTTAGGAATTGTCAGTAGTTGAAAATCTAGACGCGATAACTTCATTTTCAATGGTACATAAATGTAAAAAGTGTTGTTTTGACATATAGTAAACATTACTTCCAAAGCAACCTCGTCGTCACTTACTCACTACTGGGTGGAGCGTATTTATTTGTGCAAAGAAGTTAGTTATTAGTGATGTTTTTATCTTCTTAAGGTGAGTTTTATCAAGCATGATGAAGTTGGTAGTGCTTTCGTTTTATTAGGCTATGTTGCCAGAAATTAGTTTAAATCTTTCTTATTTTTTTCCAGAGGAAAAAAAGGGGAGTTACGTGTTCGAGTAAGAAGGCTCATGAGACAACTAATAATATTCCATCTTCTGTTATATCTGGTCACAGTATGCATCTTGGTGTTCTTGCTACTGCGTCTCATGCCATTGCAACTGGAACCATGTTTTCTTCTTATGCCCCCCCCCCCTCTCTTTCTCTTCAAATCAGAGCATTTTCATGGAATATATGATCGTTAAACATGTAGGTTCACATGCAAGGGATGGTTGTTGGCAGGGAAGTAGATTTGACAATGTTTAACGAGTGTGAGGATCTGCTCAGAAAACTTGGAGAGATGTTTGAGATTGAATATGAACTTTTGTGGATTAACAGATAAATGGAAGGTTGTTTATACGGATGACGAGGATGACATGATGATGGTTGGGGATGGTCTATGGCAGTTAAGTCCTCAAAACTTAATTCATTATTATTTGCTTTATTTTGCTTCATCTTGACCTTGCCCTTCTACATCCCACCCCCAATACCCCCTAAAAGAAAAGAAAAAAGTATATATATTAATATATAAATAAAAAAACAAAGCAACTTGTCTAAACAAAATGCATCCTCATCGAACTCTTGGCTGACCTAACTAACTATTATATGCTTCTTTGGGGGGTTAAAAATGGGCGTTGGGGTTGAAAACTTATAACTCTTGGTTGTCCTAGATTTAGGTACAAACACATCAAATGATACCAAAGTAACTTGTCTAAACTAACCGTGTCCTCATCGGACCCTCGGTTGGCCAAATTGACTAGTATATGCTACTTTGGGGGGTTAAAAGTGGGCGTTGGGGACTGAAAAAATAACCTAACGGTCTAGATTTAGATATAAACACATTAGGTGATACCAAAGTAACTTGTCTAAACTAACTGCGTCCTTATCAGACTCTCGATTGGCCAAATTAACTACTATACACTTCTTTTGGGGGTTAAAAATGGCCATTGGGTAGCAAAAACTGAAAACAACAACCTAGAGGCCTAAAAGTATATATAAACACATCAAAAGAAACCAATAATAACTTGTTTGAACTAACCGTGTCCTCCTTGGGCTCTCGGTTGGCCAAATTGGCTAGCATACGATTCTTTTTGGGTTAAAAATAAGCGTTGGAGGGCAAAAACTGAAAACAATAACCTAGTTGCCTAATAATATATACAAACATTTAAAGAGATATGAAAGTAACTTGTCTAAACTAATCTCTTCCTCATCAGACTCGCAGTAGGCCAAATTGACTTGTATACGCTTTTTTTCAGGGTTAAAAATGCGTGTTGGGGGTGAAAAATGAAAACAACTACCTAGCGGCCTAAAATTAGGTACAGGCACATAAAGAGATACTAAATTAACTTGTTTAAACTAATCGCGTCCTCATCGGACTCTCAGTTTCCCAAATTTACTAGTATACGCTTCTTTTGGGGGGGTTAAAAATAGGTGTTGAGGGGTGAAAATTGAAAACAACGTAATGGCCTAAAAATATGTACAAACACATCAAATGATACCAAAATAACTTGTCTAAACTAACCGCACCCTTATCGAACTCTCGATTGACCAAATGACTAATATACGCTTCTTCTTAAGGTTAAAAATAGGCGTCAGGGAGCAAAAACTATAAAAAAAATAGCCTAACTGTCTAAATTTAGGTACAAACGCATCAAGCAATACCAAAGTAACTTGCCTAAACTAACTCTGTCCGATTTTTGGGTTAAAAATGTGCATTAGAGGGGCAAAAAATGAAAACAACCGCTTAGCGGCATAGGTTTAGGTTCATACACATCAAGCGATACCAAAGTAAATTGTGTAAACTAACCATATCCTCATCGTACTCTCGGTTGACCTAATTGACTAGTTTACGCTTCTTTTTTGGGCTAAAAATGGCTATTGTGGGCAAAAATTAAAAACAACGTTAGGTATAAACATATCAAACGATACAAAAGTAAATATGGTCATTTGTTATGTATCAATTACTCCTCAATAAAATTACATGGGTGTCAATGCCATGTAAATGGACTAGTCTTTTTTTGTTATTTACTCATTTATGATTAAACATTTACTAAGGTTGATTTTATTCAGCAGGTTCTTATTGGGAAATATGAAGAATAATTTTGGGAGAATGAAGTCTACTTTTGTAAGGAACATCATGAAGACTACTTTTGGAAGAATAATATATTTATAACTTTAATGTTGTTAGATTTCGTTTCAAGTTTATGGTTAAAACCGTGATGGTTTGTCTTGTACTACATTTGTTTGGGGAATTTTAATAGTTGTGAATGAAATAAAGTTTTAGAACAGTTTAATATCACCGAAATGTAGTGTCATTCATTTTGTCATGTGTGTTTTGAAATTATGTTTTGAGTAAAATTTGTGGGCATTGATTCGGCAATTCTATTGATTGAGCATGAGTTATTACTAGTGTATTTATATTTATTTGTTTAATGAGAAATTAATATTTTTTCAAAATATTATAACATTGCTAACAGACTTTGATCATTACAAATAATAACATATTTTACAAATATATGACAGTCCCATTTGTAATGGTTTTTATCCGTTTCAAATTCTATATTTGTAACGGGTCAAATTCGTTACAATTTAGTAAATGCATTACTAGCATATGGGAATGTACTAGGGGTGCACAACGAAATCGGGAAAATCGATAAATCAAACCAAACCGATTGTATTGGGTTGCGTTGGTTCGGTTCTTTAGACTATTGGTTCCGTTCCAATTCCAAAAAAATAAAACTGATATTTTCGATTCTCGATTCCATTGTAAATCTAACCCGAACCGATCTGCTACCCAAACCGATCTGAAACGATACGGTATATTTTATAAAATAAATAAATATATATGTATATAACACTTGTAATTTATATTTTTGGGATTACTTGAGTTTCTAACTTATGTTATTGGGATCAAAATTAATTTTGACCTTAAAAAAATTATTTTTGAAGTACATTAATCTTAAGATTTCACTAAGTTTGAAATATGAATTTGGAACCGAAAATCGATCCGAACCAATTCAGGAACCGTTGGATTGGTTTGGTTCAGTTCGGTTCTGTACAACTTTCGGTTCGGTTCCAGTATCAAAAATTTGGAACCGACCCATCCCGGTTCGATTCTCGGGTCAGTATCAAAATCGAACTGAACCAAACCGAACCGTGTGAACCCCTAATGTGTACCATTGTCAAATCCGTAACGAAAAAAATTGTAACGATTTTAGTATGTTACAAATCGTAAATTTCTAACATATTTTATCCGTTACAAATTTCGTTAGTAAAATAAATAACGTCAAATTTCTAACGGATTAAATCCGTTACAAATATTTTTGTAACGGTTTTTCCCGTTACAATGGGCCTGTTTTGGTGTAGTGATGTGATCAATAATGGTAATTCGAGTAGACGGGAATTAGCCTAATTTACATGTGCACAAGGTTTTTAGAAGAGAAAATACTCGGAACGTGATAACGTGACTTCCAGTTATAAATTTAGAAAAGGTTGAGAATGTCCGGGAAACTCAGAAAGGAGTAAAATGTTAAATTATTTTATTAAGAGAGGAATTTAATTAAATAAGAGTAGAAATTAGACTCAAGTTATTAGACTAGTGCTTTGGAGGATAGGCAAAGATTAGTCGGTTAACGTGATTATATATATATATATATATATATATATATATATATATATATATATATATATATATATATATATATATATATATATATATGTATTATGATATCTGTATGTATGATATTATGTGGAACATACCCCTCTACTGCTATCAGTAGAGGTTGTGCGATGTGGGCGATCTTCCCTGGTGAATCACAGCAGGCTACTGTTAAACAACTATGACCGCCTCCAACACATTTGCGATTTTCATCGAGTCGGTGTGAGAACCAGAATGATGCAAGCATGCCCTGGGGTAATAATAGTATTATAGAGACCCACATCCAGTGAGTTAATACTCTGAGGGATGGCGTCTATACCTTACATATGTGTATTTGTTGTATTATATTATTACGTATATATGTGTGTGTGTGTGTGTGTGTGTGTGTGTGTGTGTGTGTGTGTGTGTAGACAAATATAGGGGCTAATAGTAAGCTCAGTTATTATGATTTAAATAACTAGTGACATATATTGGAAATAAAGTAAAAAATTATAAATGTGATGGTGGAATGAAATAACTGGAGTAGAGTTATACATTATATTGTGATAATTTAATGAGATGTTGATTAAGCAATTGTGAAAGTTATTTAATGAACTAAAGTTAGATATTATACTCGGGCTAGGATAGTATAGTATTGATTTTAGTGGTAAGGCTAGTTAGGTAGGGTAGCATAACTAGGCGGGTTAAAATACATACGTTAGGTACTCACTTTATATGAGAGGTGAGGGGTGACTCAAGAGAGTGCGCTATCGTTTTATTAATATGAAAAGTGCTTAACATTTTCATTTACGCATTTTATACATTTGCAAAATATTTTCAAAAGTTTTGGGCTCTCACTAGTGTCAAATTTATTTTCAAAACTTTTAGGTGTCCGGCCACAGGGACGCCAAAGATGATTACTTTTTCTAGAGACGCGCAGCTGCAGTTGATATATTTGTTTGTACATTGCAATGATGGAGTACATTGAAAGAGTAGTTATTTCATATTTTATATTATGCAACTAAAATATTATGAAGGTATACCATTGTCAAATTCCATCTTGTTATCATAAAATAAATTCTTGGGGATTCTAAATCTTGTTGTAATTTTCTTTAACTTGTGCACATGCAGTTTTCTTAAATGCACTAGTGGTTCTGCCTAATACATTTTATGAATTTATAGTCCAGTCTATAGAGAATTTATGTAACGCCCCAACCCAGATTTATGGGTTACCCGTGAGTCAACCCGGTCCGACCCGAGCGTTAGGTGTGAAGTGCAATGAGACAACCTAAACAATGTTGCTAGTCGAGTTTTCTTTTAATTAACATTTCACTTGTTAGCATGAGATTCCAATTTTCAAGGTAAACTACGTGAGGGACCCATGGGGAGCATCCCGAAGTTCAATAAAACAGAGCTACTAATGTAAATAAAATTAAATCATACTTACCTATAAGACGCCCTCAAAATACGGAACCGCTCCAACCTGCTATAACAAAGTGGGGATGTGAGCTCATGCCCAGTGGGATTTATACAATAGTAAATACTCACACATTACAACCACATGCATGCGAAAATATGTATATATCTAGATACGTATACCTTTGGAAAATACACATATGCATTAGTCGTTTTACTTTCGAAAATCTTACTTATCTACGAAAGTGTCGCACTTCCCCTTGTCAATAGTCAGCCGAATCCGTTTAAACTGTCGATCCCTCGTAATATGACAAGGTTCCAACTCACGACACGACATAAATTGCCCAAGCTGACCCGTTTAAACTGTCGGTCACTGACACATTATGTCGCCACCAATTTTAATACTCGATTTTATCTTTAGGCATTAATTCTCAATTTCTCAATTTATAAATTATCCCACCCTTTTAATTGATGTAAGATCCTCAAAATACCCCTTAGTCTCATACATAAGGGTCCCCGAGTTATCAATACGTCCTCACTACACCAAAATGGGCAAATTGTCACCTTTCAGCCGGCCAGCCTTGTCAAGGTCATTGACCGTGACAAAAAACACGCGTTTTATGTCACGGTCACTGACCTTGACACGACTGTGACAACTAATTGTCACGGCCAATGACCGTGACAAATATACTTGTCACGGTCAATGACCATGACAATTATTTAAATACTTGTCACGGTCAATGACCTCGACACGACCGTGACAATATTTACAGCTAAAACCCTACCCCCTTCTTTTTTCCTTACCGTCGTTCCCTCCCTCTCTCTCTCTCTCTCTCTCGACGCTGCTCTCTCTCTCTCTCTACTTTTAGGTCAATTTTATCTCTCTCTCTCTCTCTTCCATTTATATATATGTTTGTGTGTGTATATATGTGTGTATGTGTATATATATATATGTGTGTATGTGTGTGCGTGTGTGGGGGGTGGGGTAGGGTGGGGGTAGGGGGTGGGGCGGGGTGGGGGCAGGGCGGGGTGTGTGCGTGTGTATATGTATGTGTATATGTGTGTGTATGTGTGTGTATATATGTGTGTGGTGGTGTGTGGTGGGGGAGGGGGTGGTGGAGGGGGAAGGGGGTGGGGTGGGGTGGGGTGTCTGTGTAGGTGTGTGCGTATGTGTGTGGCGGGGGGAGGGGGGCAGGGGGTGGGGGTGGGGGTGGGGATGGGGCATCCATTTAATAACTTTTAAAATATTTGAAAAAAACATAATATTACAAAATTGAAACGAAATGGTATTGACGGAACTTATACATACGTTATAATATAGAATCTCAAGATAAAAAATAGGCATCAACCTTAGAATCTCAAAATTATTAGATAGAAAAAGAAAAATATAAATTGAGATACCTTAGAATCTAATTAGGCTAAAAATATAATGGCATCAACTAACATATATACACAACACTAAAAGTAGACATCAATTTTATAGATTTTTACTTTATAATTCAATATGGGTTATACTCCCACATAGTTCATCAACAAATATTGTCAGAACATTGTGAAAATAATAAACATCGGGAGGGGGTGGGGGTGGGGGTGGGTGGGGTTTTGAATATTATTTACATTTATATTTTTGGATATTATTTACATTCAAAATAAATAATTGATAATAGTTGGATAATAATTGGATAATAATTGATATTTTCATTCAAAATAAATATTTCATTCAAAAATATTGGATAATAATTGATATTTTCATTTAAATTGATAATAATTTTATTCATGAAATTAATTCAATTAGGTAAAACCCTAGATAATTTTTTAACAGAATTTGATAATATTATATAAAGTTTAGTAAATTCACAAAATGTTGCCAATTGTATGTTTTTAGGAATATCATTAGTTAGAATCCATACACATGCATGTTGTTAGAAAGTCTTAAATTTAATTCTCACTTTAATTTGTAGAATCTCTGTATTTGGTTGGATTTATCCCTTTATGATAATGAAATTTATGCTCCAATTATAATTATCTCATGTCATAATTTTATTGATAAACAATATATATAGTTGTCACGGTCGTGGTGCGTAGGTGTGCGTGTGTGCGTGCGTAGGTGCGTAGGTGTGCATAGGTGCGTAGGTGTGCGTATGTGCGTAGGTGTGCGTGTGTGCGTGGCGGGGGGAGGGGGAGGGAGTGGGGTATGTGTATATGTGTGTGTATGTGTGTGGCGGGGGCAGGGGGTGGGGGGGTGTGTGTGCGTAGGTATGTGCGTGTGTGCGTGGCGGGTGGGGTAGGGGTGTGTGCATGTGTGTATGTGTATATGTGTGTGTATGGTGGTGTGTGGTGGGGGAGGGGGGTAGTGGGGGTGGGGGTGGGGGTGGGGGCGGGGTATGTGTACTATTAACATTTTTTTTTTATCTGTACTAATAACATTTTTTTTACAGCAAAACTGTCTCCTTCAGATGTTAAGGCGAAGATGATGATGCTGTTTATGATGATGTCGTCTGGGTTCGGTGGTAGCGGAAGCGACGAGGGCTCCTCCGCCCCTAGGCTCCCCAAATATGGAAAATTTGGGATTACCGTCGAGAACAAGTCGGAGCTATTAGCGAGATCCCTCGAGCTGCTAAAGACGGTCATCGGCCCGGGGTTTATGAGTTGGAAGGAGGTGCCATATGAGCTCAAGTTAGCTGTTTGGGCGGCACTACAGGTAATATTTCAATTTCAATTTCAATTTTAATTTCATATTTATATTTATATTTATATTTATATTTATATTTATATTTATATTTATATTTATTCGCAACTAACATTGTATTTGTTGGACAGGAACAATTCAACTTGGATCCAAAGCTACGCGATTCCGTCTTGGAGCAGTTGAGGGAGAAACACAAGACGTGGAAGAAAAATATGCGGACACGATACTTTGGGAAAACACGGGAGTCCATTATACAATGGCACGGATCCTTCCCGCCCAAGGAGCCGATCTCATTGGCACAATGGCAAAAGTTCATTGACAATGAGATCGAGGATCGACAATTGGCATCTCGCCAATCGGGGAGGGAAAATCGGGCTAAAAAGACGGACGTGCACTACTCCGGCCGGACCTCTTACGCTGAGGTGGAGCATAGGATGCAGGTAAGATTTAATTTATCTATAACTACAGAAATATATTATTCTTCATTATTTTACTTTGCGGGTCCGATACTAATTTTACTTTACTTTATTTTATTTCAGGGGGTAGGGAGTGGGCCAGGGGGTAAGCCACATAGGCTCGATACTTATGTGGCTCTTCGGACGAAGAAGGGGAAGGACAAGGAGGTGTCCCCGAGCGTCGCGACCACGATTGTAAGTAATCCGACAGTTTAATTATTGTTAATTACGTTATAATTTTTTAGTTTACTTATTTTACTAATCATGTACTTTTTGTCGTTTCAGGCAAAGCTTAAGGAAGTGCATGAGTCGCAGTCTGATGCCGACAAGGCATCTTTGTCCACAGACGCACTCAGCCAAGTGCTTGGCTCTGATCGCAAGGGGAGTGAGCTCGCGGGTGGCCAAATCTAGGATCATCGGATTGGAGACGAGCGACACCGGATTGGCTCGAACGGTGGATTCACACGACGCGAAGCTGTCCCGTTTGGAGGCGACGGTCCAAGATATGTACGCATTCATGAAGCGTACGTTGGGTGGAGACCGTAAAGGAAAAGGGAAAGGGAAGGAGAAATAGAAGGCGGTGGAGGAGGAGGTGCGGGAGGAGGTGCGGGAGGACGAGGCGCAGGATGACGAGGATGTGGACCTCGCTGCTTCATCACCGACACGTTCGTACTTCGACGATCCACTTCCCTATTTGGCGCCCTTCAACAGACCATTGTCGACACTTGGTTGGCCGAGCGTGTTCATATTGGACGTATTTGATGGCCAGCGGATAGGGCGGGGGTTGAGGGACCCGAATATCGTCGAGGGTGGAATAGTCCATGGATGTGTGCTTCAAGAGATGGAGTCCAGGGTGCTCGTCACGCATGTCATACCCGGGAAGGAGAACTCCCTATTGTGGTTGCGCGAACAATGCGGCACGACGTATATTAGTGGGTGCGTCAATTCGTATGTCGTGTGGCCTACTCACCTCCTCAGTTTTATCCAAGACATGTAGTAACATTATTTTTAAGTTTGTCCATTTTAATTATATTTGGATTATATCGTCATGTATATTATTTTTACTTTGAATATTTGGATTATATCGTCATGAATATATATTTGCATTATCTTTAGTTTGTGTTGGATATATGATGTTTGGAACAGGTACAACGTTGCTATAACAGGTACAAATATACTGCTGGGCAGTGGCAGTGGCCATACTGCCCAGCAGATTTTTTTTAAATTCTGCCCAGAATTGTCACGGTTATTGACCGTGACACGTCCGTGGCAAAAAGTTGTCACGGACGTATCACGGTCAATGGCCGTGACAATTCTGGGCAAGAGGGGTCACGGCTTTGTCACGGTTATAAACCGTGACAAACGTGTCACGGTCATTGACCTTGACACGACCGTGACACAAAACGCGAGTTTTGTGTCAAGGTCAATGACCGTGACACGACCGTGACAAAAAAAGTTGTCTCGCCTCGAAATGTCACGGTCATTGACCTTGACAAGTTGGATTTGTCAAGGTCAATGACCTTGACAAATGGGCAGATTTGGTGTAGTGCCTACCCTATGTACAGGATCAATTTCTAACATAAACCTCATCCTAGTCTCATGCCTAGGCTAGCGTAATGAAGATAAAGTGACAAAAATCAACCCACCCCCGACATAATAAAGTCATAATAATCTACCCTCACTATTCACATCCCTAGAAGACGTAAATCATCAAAAAACCTATCCACTACTCCCATACCTAAAAGGTATCCTAAAATATAGGGAGAGCAAAAATATTTAACAACCCGTCGTCACAAAAGGCAATTAAATAATACCAACAAGTCGCACAACCAATCATAAATAATCAACGTATACAACTACGCATGATAGTCCAATTCAATTAAATCTTAATTTAATTATCATAACGCCAAAATACCCAGTTAAACCCATTTAATTATTTTAACTTAAATACATCGAGATTTCATCATTAATACAATAAAATTTCAATTTCATTATCTCTACATAAATTACGTGAGTTATACGCACCCAAAAATCATTTATTTCAAAACTAGGGTTTTTCTACATGCAACCTACACCAATAAACTCAAATCCACTCATCAATCCTACGCACCCAAGGGTTATGAATATTATTCAGATTAAAAGATTTAATAAAAACAGTTCCATAAATAGTGTTCATCTTCTCTAATTAAGTTACTAATTAATTTTAAGAAAACGTGTAATGAAGTGTTTAGGCGACACTTAAAATGCATAATACTAAAGGAAAACTATAGAGTATTCATGCCTGAGATTAAGTTGAAGAAAAACTGGTAGCACGGTTGGATTCCTCTCGAAAAATTAGCAAAGAAATGTTCTTGAACAAACTTGATTAAACCCCAATTAAGCCTCCCAAAACTTGTGACAAAAACTTGATTATGTTGGAGGTTGATGATTATGGTGGAGAGGAAAAACTTTTGGAAGAGTTATGTGGTAAAACATTTGAGAAAAAGTGATTATGAGAAATCTCCTTACGTATTATTAGCCTTATATACTAATTAAGAATCCTAATTCCACTCTAACACTACAAATAAAATCATCGAACCGCCTCAAATCTGGCATAGTCGATCGATCGATCGAGCAGGTACGCGACCACTGCCATTCCCCTTCGTTTAATACTATTTAACTAAAAATCAAATTTTCCATTAGTCACGGCCTAAATCCGTGAGAAACGTTTTTCCGTTTTTTTAAAAGACTAAACTTAAAACTCTCATAAAAACTTCATTTGAAATCCGATTTCGATTCCACTTGAAGTTTTATTCTTCCAAAATCATAACCAACATATTTATTTAATAAAAATCATTAAATTCAAAATTTTATTTTTCTCGAATATTTCAATTAATTAATTAAATTAATTAATAAAAACACGGGATGTTACACATGCGTCTCATGATACATTTTCTTAACCTTGTCAAAAAGGATATATTGAATAAGATGCTCATTTTGTATAGATTTTCGATTGAGATAAGTTCAAATTTTTTAATTTGATATTTATTTTTGTACTTTTTTGTCATTCTCAAGGTACTAAATGATCGGATTAACCAGCTTGAGTTTGAATATTAATCAGCAATGGTATCTCTTGCTCATAATGATAAATGTTAGGTCGGTTAAGATATATAACACTGATTATCTTTTTCATGCTAATATCAATGGTTCAGTCCATTGTGGAAGTACCGGCGTGGTTGTTATTGAAGCTGAGCAAGTGTTAAATAGTAGACAGCTTAAAATTCTAATCAAATTCCTAGCGTTAGTTAAGAAAGTTGCAATTCATTTATTATGGGCTGCATATTCGGCGATCAGTCTAAGGTGGTGTGTCATGTGTCAGAGTATTATAAAGATATTTGTTAACCCGAAAAAAAAAAAAAGAGTTAGGTAAGAGAGTTAAAATCAATATAAGTTTAAGATTAAAGCAAATCTCTACAAATAAAATGAATAAACCAATAAGATAATGAGATTTAAGTTTAACTAGGTGAGAGTTTGAAAGATTTCCAAACCCAAGTTTATAGGTGGTTTCATGTCTCACACTTACCAACACGTCCCAGGATAAAAATCGAAAAACTTCACTATATCATGATTAACCGCGCCAACACGACTACAAATTGAAATCTCACACTTACGTGGCAGCAAACAGTTTGAACAATTATGATTGAATAATTATATGAGTACAAAAATCTCCACAAAATCTGACGTGAATTTCACTTATTCTCTCACCTACCTATTAAACATTGCGTTGTGGTATGGGGTCCCACCAGGACACCAATAGCACTACTTTTTGTGGAGATTTTATGAAATTACTTTGTACCTATAGCACTACTCATTATGATTTGGCTCCATTGATTTGTTCTCAAATGTGCATAAACACTACTCAGGAAAACTTGAGAAAAGGTGGAGAACAATGTGAATATTTAATTTGGCTATTTAATAATGCTTTTAGTGACTGATGATATATGTTAGTGAGCCTTTTTCTTCAAGTGTGTAATATGTTTCTCCCAAAGTTATTTTGGAATGGGCTCGGAATAAGCTTTTGAACCGATTATTTTCAAACCTAATTATTGCATAAAAAACAAGAAGATTTATAGACCATTAGATGCCTAAACCATCGCATTCGAATACTCTAGAGTCATTGGATAACTCTACGGCCTTGTTTGCGAGTTCTATTTTGAAGAGAAAAGAAAGGAAAGGAAGGGAAAGTGTGTTTCCTTTCCTTCGTTTGGGAGTTTAAGAAGGAAGGAAAGTGACTTTCTCTCGTTTGGGAGTTTAAAAGGAGAGAAAAGAAAGGAAAATTTTTAAAAAAAAATCCTTCCTTTCTCTCCAAAACTTTCTTTCCAAATCGGAAAGAAATGAAGAGAAAGGAAAGTTTTTTAATGAATTGTTCCTTCTTCCCCTTAAAAAAATTATTTTCCTTCCAAACTCCCTAACACAAGAAAGAAAGTTGTTTTCTTTTCTCTCCCAAACTCCTTTCACTTCTCTTCTTTTCTTTTCTCTCTTATTAACTTTCCTTTCTTTTCTTTTCTCTCCGAATAAAATTTTCCTTTCATTTCTTTTCTCTTCAAAACTCCCAAACGAGCCCTACATGATAGAGTGATCATTCCAGCCTTTTATTTCAACATATAATGTCAAGATTACGCTGATATTTAAAGATATAATCAAATGCAGTTCATTTTGAAAATAGTGTAGTGACGGGATACAACAGTGACCATTCATTTCAAATTTGCAAAAATCTACTATATTGAATTTTTATATAATTCTAGAAGAGACGAGGCCTAACTCATTTTATTAGGTGTCGAAACACATACAGGGGCTTACCCATAGGCATCGGGAACCTTATGTTAAGCGTAAAGCAAAAGAAACTCAACTCAACAAAGTATTTTTCCAATTATTTGGGATCGGCTACTTGAATCCTATTTTTTCATTCCATTTTGTCCAGTTCAATATTTTCGGTTAAATCACATGATATCATCTCCTTTTTATAATATCTCATCAAGTCAATTTAGGCCTACATCTACTCCTTTTGTTACCATCTATAACTAAATCGTTCTTCCTTACAGGAGCATCCATTGTTCTACGCTTGACATGTCCGAACCATCTAAGTCGATTTTCTCTCAATTTATTTTCAATAGGAGCTATTTTTACCGTTTCACGAATTTGTTCATTTTTAATTTATATTAAATATGAATTGGTTATTAGGAAACATATTATGCACATAAGGTTAAAATAGTATTTTAATTCACAAATATGTTTTCCTAATAACGCTTACGATATCGTCCTTAAAGTTCTTATCTACTATTATTCCAACTCCGTTCTTATTTCTATGTTTTCTTGTATAATATAATTTAAACCCTGTTTTTTCTATTTCTCTACCTTTCTCACCGACCCATTTAGTTTCTTGTAAACAAGCTATGTTAACTTTTCTTCTTATCATGGTATCTACTAACTCCATCTATTTTCATGTCATAGTCCCTATGTTCCAAGTTGCTAAACTAAGTCTAGTATCCTGGACTAGCTTCTTTACCCGCACACGTCCAGCTTGTTGCAGGAACCCTTGCGTACTTATCATCACATCCGGGAGTCGATGCGATGCCCCTTGCCTATTTGTTGAGACACCCGGTGGCAGGCGTTATTTTTCAAGACATCCGGTGGCAGGTGCAACGCATCGCTTAAGGGGAATGCCCTAGCATTAGGGCATTAGCACGTATATTCATAAAATTCATGTTCATAAGGATCTGACGAAGTTTTACGCTGGTTGTCAGCCACCTAATGCAACTCTCCTCCTTTATCCGGACTTGGGACGGGCAGTGTTAAAAAATAAGAAGTTAAGTACGACATAAGCGGAGTTGTAAAGCAAAAAAAAAAAACTTGAACAAAATTAAAGATTTCACAATTTTCACATATGGGTCACGATAAAACATATTTGTAAATTAAAATATTGTTTTAGCCTTATGTGCATGATATGTTTCCTAATAACCAACTCATATTTCATATCACATTACACCTTATTATCCCATTTTGATTCCTTTTCTTTTGACTTAAAACTAATAGAGAGGCTTTGTGCTTTGTGTAATTTTTTTTTTTTTTTTTTTTGTGGAGAACTTCTCAATCTTCATTTCTTTTATACATTTTTGTTTTTGTCTGTGATCCTTGAGGGACTTCTCAATGCCAATCACCCCCGGAATCGAGAAGTCTTTGCCCATATCTTTGATGAATTTGATCACCTCGGGAATCGAGAAGTCTTGCCAATCACCCCGGGAATCAACATTAACATTAACATTTGCAGTGCATAGGGTGTTGATCTTTGTTAAAATCCCTTTGTGGCATAACTTGTCAGTGCAAGCCAGTTTCGTCAAAACATTTTATGTGGGGTTAATTACACTTAGGGCCTCTGAACTATTCCCCCCCCCCCCCCCCCCCCCCCTCCCCCTCCACTTCACTCTCAATACTTCAGCTTTTTACAACTCATCTCCCTAACTTAAAAAAATGTTTCAATTCACCATCTGCCGTCCAACTCCTCGTTAACCAATCTTTTTTCTTTTTTTTCCCTCTTTCTTCTCTCTCTCTACCTCCATGGCTGAGACCTCCCTCCCCCCCCACCCACCTCTGCTCCCTGGCAACCCCCTCCGCCCCCTACTCCCCCGAGATTTTTAGAGGTTTAGATCTTCTTTTTTTAATAATTTAGATCTTTTTTTTTTTTGCTAGAAATAACTTTTTGAGGTTTAGATATGTTTTTTTCTTCTCTTTAGATCTATTTTTTTCTTAAAATTATTGCTGGAAATAAATTGTATTTGATGGAAATAATTTATTATTACTGAAAATCATTTTATTTTGCTGAAATAATTTTTATATGCTAAAAATAATTTTTATTTTTCTTGAAATAATTTATTATTGCTGGAAATCATTTTTTTTCTAGATATCATTTTTTATAGGGACATATACCAAATAGTTCCTTGGACTTTTTTTAATACATGTATAGTCCAAGCCTTTTTATTTTGCACCAAAAAGTCACTCACCATGCCAAAAATATTTTACCATGCCGCTGACGCGAACCTCATTAAAGATAAGAGAATAAGAAACTTTTTTGTACAAAATAAAACGCTTGAACTAAATATGTATTAAAAAATGTTTGAGAGACTTTTTGATATTTAAACTTTTTTTATATGCTAGAAATACTCTATATTGCTGAAAAAATAATTTTTTATTGCTCAATTTGTATTTGATGGAAATAACTTATTATTACTGAAAATCATTTTTTTTTTGTAAAAAAATATTTTTTATATGCTGAAAATAATTTTATATTGCTGAAAATCACTTTTTATTGCTTAAAATAATTTGTATTTGATGAAAATGATTTATTATTGCTGAAAATCATTTTATATTTTATTATGAACTTCCATATTTTTCAATTTTTTTGTATTTTAATTTATTTTCCAATAAATATTAGTATTTTAAATATATTTTTCTGAATTATTTCCTTTTGAATTTTGTATACTAGAAATCATATTTTTTATGCTGAAAATAATTTATATTGATGAAAACAATTTTTTTATTGCTGGAAATAATTTCTTTTTATGGGAAATAATTTTTTCAGCTATTATTTTTTAGAACTTTGAAGATTTTAAATATTTCTGGTATTTTCTTAATTTTTAAATTATTTTGTTATTTAAAAAATATCATAAATCAATTAGATTTGAATAAAAATACCCTTAATTAAAATCATGTGATGCACAATACTAACGGCTTTTGCCAGAAGTTATAAAGGAGTTAAATGGTAGGGGGTGAAATGTTGGGAGACTATAGTTCAAGGGGTCTAAATGTAATTAACCCTTTAATGTGACATACATTCTCTAAATCAGTTAGTGTCGTGAGTGATATGACACAAAATAACACCTAATTGTGTCGCACAAAACATGTATGAATCATGTGATGGCCAACAATCACTGTTCATAAAATATCGTTGCAGGCCTATTTGTTGTTACTCGCCGTGACAAATTAAAACTGAATAAAAAACTCAAATAAAATATCGAAGCAGATTACGGGCAGCACATTTTGCAAAAGTAGGGTATATCGCAAGATAAGTAGTAGTACATGTCATCTAAAATGTTGCCGCGCAAGTAATAAATCATTCTCCAGCCGATGAATATAGTCACGACATATAATCATGAACTCCAAACTGGCTTATCACATAGAAGGCTCGCCATAATTTCAAAGACAAATATCTTAAAAATTCGAAAAAAAACACGCGCGCCTTGTACAGCCATAGCCATAGATTACTAGGGTGACATGGAGAAAAACAAACTTGACTTGTAGGTGCTAATTTAAAAAGGTTTATGAACCAATGTTTAATCCTTTCTTCTCCAGCAAGTGCCTTAGTAGTAAGACCTTCGAGGCGGCACATGTGCTCCACTGCTTTGATAATAACCACCACCCTGTCCCTGAATGCAATACAACAAACAAACCCTTTAAAAATCAAAACAGAAATGTTCTGATTTTTTATGAAAATGGATATTGACTTTTAACCCTAACTTTAATGTTCATTTTTTACATGCACCCCCAACTTTAACGTCACAAAAAAACATCACGAAGTGTCACTAACATCTAAAACGGGGGTGTAGCTCAAATACTTGTTTTAAATTTTGGAGCTCTCAAAAGCAACCTTAAAAGTACGGGTGAAACTCAAAATATGCAGAAAAAGAGTCAACAGACAGAATTAAGCCATATTAGACAAGTGGAGCTTTTTAAGATCAAACTACATTGGTAAGACGAAAAAGTAGTTTCAAAAATCTAAAATTTGAAAGCTTTTTTTTTCATGAACTTTTTTGTAGATGTAGTTTCACTAAAAGAAGCCTAAGTGGGGGGCACATGTCTTCTATAAATGTTTTGTTTAGCAAAACAAAACCTATATATTTAAAAGAGATGGTTCTATTTACACTGGTCTAATAAGCATGCATTTGATACATAATTCAATAATCCAACCATTTAATTTGTCAAACATACTGTCCATAATATGCATGGAATATATCATATTAATAAAATTACAAGTATTTAATCGGTATGCTTCCATTTCTCTTAATTTATTCAGCCTGTAATTTCAGTTTGAAATAAGAAGTGAAGATACGCCCCTCAATACCTCTAATTAATTTGATTTTGATATGCGCAATCAATGGAACGTGATTGTTTAATATAAAGTTTGGATTAGTTAAGTATGAATTTAAATTAAAAAGTTATAAATAGATGTAAAAGTTCCTATTCTTACAACGACATACATTGCAACTACACCATATTGAAATGTGTGTGAGTGTGTCTTTGAGGGGGGAGGGGGGAGAGAGAGAGAGAGACCTCATATCCAGCATAGCTCGGGTAGCTTGAGGCATAAGGTGGAGGAGCTGTAAAAACAAGATGATAATAAAGGGAGTAAATAACAGTAGTAAATAGCAATGTTGTTCTATAAAACTTCCAAACAATGACAAACACACGAGGAAGTAAGGGAAAGAGCTCTTAGTTTTAACACGCTATAAAACTTCCAAACAATGACAAACACACGAGGAAGTACAACCCACCATAGGAAACTACTAATCAGATCAGAAATGGCACACTTTCAGAAGAAAAAAATCAGGTTTTTCAGCAAAAAAGAAAAGTACTTGCCAATTCCGATCAATTGGAAATTTCGGGAATACAGGAAAAAATCCAGGAAAATAATTGGGAAAAAGTTATAAAATTCCTAATCAGGGTATATTTTATAACTTTTGGAAAAGGACAATTTTTTGAAAATCAGATTGACGTAGTTAGGAAAAATCAGATAGGACAATCGAAACTACATAATTAATCCCAATTCCAAACCGATGTTCTCCGGAAAAATCAGAAATCTTGTTAAATATAAAAATATAGTTGATGCTTAGCCATTATTTTTTTGAGTTGAATTATATATTTTTTACCTCCTCCATAAGCAGAACCACTGCTGCCTGGGGCATCATCTCTGTTGACAAAACAAAGTTATTAGCATATTGACCAACAAAACAAAATAAGCACTCTTTAAGTTCAACCATGAATAGAAATAGCATAATATTAACCTTCTCAATCTACGGTCATATGGATCGTGAGTGTGTTTCGGTTGAACATATCCTGACTGAGGTTGGCCATGGATTCCAACCAAAGGTTCATGGTATCCACCATGAGTTGGACCCTGTGTCCAAACAGCAGGTTCGCGATATCGTGGTGCGCCAGAAGCAGGTACAAGATAACCTGCATAAGGAACAACAGCAGGTCGAGGATATTCTGCATAGGATCCCCCTCGTTGTTCGGCAACAGGTCCCAGGAATCCAGCATGAGGCTCCTGGAAAGTACATATCATGATTATTCTAGCAAGTAAATAATATTTTAAACTGATAAACATTAATCAATTTTTACCATATCAGTTCGGTGCCTTTTAGATGATGGAGTTACAGCATGGGAATGATAGGAGGAACCATCTCTTCTGACACGATCATCTCTCCTCGGTTTCCTAAAATCTTTGCTGTCTCTTCCTCGCTCATTGCCTACTTATTCATGATAGAAAAATTATTCAGCGCTTCGCATAAATTAGTTATATTAATTAGAACAGGAAAACAAATAAACTATCGCTCGGGTTGAGAAAAATGCAAAAAAAAAAAAAAAAAAAAAAAACTCATGTGGGAGAAATTGAAAGTCACGAGAATAGTTAAAGGAATTTGCAACTAGTACGGCCATTCAGGGGATCTTGTGCAATTACCCTAATTAACTAAATGGGTGTCTTTGACTATACCTCCCCGAGAGAATTCTGTATTTAGGGACACCCCCTACGCGTTCAATAATTAGAGATACTCCCCAGGCATGCAACAGATAATGCTAAGGTACAATTGGGTTAATGCGAATGGGATGGGGGTGGGGCATTATCTCGAAGGTAACGTAAAAAATAAGTATGATTGCATTTCAGATACTGCACTGTTTTAAGTACCTCTCCTTTTCTTTGACGGCCCGTTCCCACGTTCAGAGTCTCCTTGGGGCCTTTTACCGTTGCTATGTTCAAATTCACCATGGGACCTTTTACTGTTACCACGTTCAACATCTCGGCGGGGTCGACCTCCGGCATGGGAAGGCAAATTTTCTCTCTTGCGTTTTGGTGTTCCCGAATTAGTGCCACCGCTTTGGGGCCTAGTGGGTTTACCCCCATCAACAATTTTTGACTCAGAGAGAGACTTCTTCCCCTTTCCTTCAGCCCTCAGTTTCCCCCTTCTCTTTGCTCGTTTAGACTTTGCAAGACTTTTCATCTCTGATGATCCACGTTGTTTAGCTCTTTCACTGTCTCTCCTTTTTGCTGGGGTAGATTTCGCTGTTTTGTGAACCGCGAACCCCCCGCTAAAGCCCTGCTTTTGATGGCGATCCTTGAATTGAGGCTTCGCAAGGTTGGCTTTGAGCTGAGAGAAAATATGTGATTTACACAACTAAAAAAGTAGAGTTTCTCACATAATATATTGATGAGCGATTACAAAGGGAAGAGCGAGTCTTTATTTATAGTCCCTACGAGAGTTGTCCACAATAAAACCTATTACGGTAAATAACTAAAAAGGAAAATAGTAAATAAAAGGGATTTTTGATACCCCGAGATAATTATGTATTTAGGGTTACCCCATATGTTCATTAGCTCGTTTGATGCACGGATAAGGAGGTGGAATTGGATAAGAGTTATCCAATCCAAACGGGATAAATAATCCCAACTCCAAGGTGGGATGGGTTTACCATACACCTAGGCCTCACTTGATGCGCAGGATAAGGATGTGGGACAGGATAATATTATCTCATCCCGTGTTTGACGTGAGATGGGATAGGATTTCAAATGGGATAAACTACCCCACCCAATGTTTGGTGTTGGATATGGATGGGATTTCATATGAGATAAGTTATCCCAAGTAAGCCTCTTATCCCACTAGATGTGGGATTAAACCATCACACCTAGGAGGTGAAATGGGAAACTCTTATCCTACCCCACCTCCTTAACCTGCGCATCAAACGTGGCCCTAGCGGATAAAAGGCTTACTTGATATAACTAATCTCACTTAAAATCATACTCCAACCCACACCAAACATGGGTTGGAATAACTTGTCTCACTTAAAATCCTATCCCAACCCACACCAAATACGGATGGGATAACATTATCCAATCCCACCTCCTTATTATGCGCATCAAACGAGGACTACATCGTGTTACCCACCTACTCACCACCACCACCACTCCCCCCCCCCCCCCCCCCGGTGCAGGACGCAACGTATAATGCATAAGGCACAGTGGGCTGATTCACAAGGGGGGGGGAGGGGCTCTCTCTCATTAATGAACATGTGGGGGCTCTCCGAGTAAAAAACTAGTTAGGAGTGAAGTACAAAAAAATAGCATAAAAGTTATCCATAAATAATATCACCCAACATATACTATCCCACTAATTAAGGAAACAGAAAATCTCCAACCCCACCCAGAGCCCACAAGTTAATAGTTTGGTCAGCCCATAGAAGAGCATCTTCAATTGTTGTATAAAGTGAGTTTTGCATAAAGATTAAACACAATAATAGTTTTTGCTTAAATGATCCCTTCTAAAATTCTTATGTACATATGAATTACAAATGATATACTAACATATGTAGAAAATTATAATTTACTAAAACGAATCAATAAAGGAGAGAATACCCAGGTTTGGTTATGGTTGCGTAGTTTAAATAATGAAAAAAGAGAATTAGAGGAAGAAAAAAACGATGATTGGAAATGTATATTAAAGTAAAAGGGTTGTTTACACAACCATTGGAGATTCCCCAAGTAACTAAAGAGGGTCTTTCAAAATTCAGTGCCTGGAGTAATATTGTTCGTGAATACGGTCAAGATATTTTTGCCTTTCTAAGTAGAAAAAACTACGTGTATGTCACCCAAGTAAGAACATTTATAAATCTAATAATAAAAGATGAACCATGAAGCAGCCTTATTACCTTTACATCTCCTTCTCCAATCTGAGCATTATTGATCCCCTCCACGCAAGCAAGAGCACTTTCTCGGGAAGTAAAACTGATAAACCCAAAATATTTGCGTTTGTTCCGAACTAACTTAACTTCGGTAATCTCACCGTATTCTTTGCAAATTGAATCCATCTTTTCTTCGTTCCAATCGTCCGTTAGGCCTTCCACATACACCCTCTTAATCTACAAGAAAATAATGTAAATATGTTCTTTAGATGGATGAAAAACAAGAAAAATTGTTTTTACGAGAATAAGAACAAATTAGAAATGAAACATTTAATGATATCCAATCAAATCAATGCGTTAAAAGAAGACCGTATTTTGTTTGAACACTTCATGTATACAAGAAATATCATTGGACAAACAACAGATGAGAATATTTTAATTTATTTTAATTTCTTTCATAACCAACAACTGATGAATATAAACTGATAGAGTAGTTCTATTGTGACAGAATTTTCATGGACAAACTGACGTGGCGTGTTTCTATTGGTTGGTTTCTTGATCCCACTGGCGTGGACCCCAAAAACCAATCAATAGAAGCACGCCACGTCAGTTTGTCCATGAAAATTCTGTCACAATAGCATTTTTGAAACTAATAACGGACAGTACCAAAAATTATACTAGCAGATATCCATTGATCTACAGGTAGATCTCCATTTATAAAGATAAATATGCAAAAATTAAACGGTCAGAAAATTAATGTTATTCAATGTGGAACCAATTCAGATGCCTTGAATTTGGGTATGGCTAAAGTCATTAGTCGTTACAAGGTTGACCAAATTAAACATTCATCTATGGATAGACACCCTTCTACCAAGAAAAATATGATTTACCTAAAAGATATCAATTACCCCTATTCCATGATATTCGAAACTTTTGGCCATTGATTAGATTAATAAAAATTGCTTTCAAACATGGATTAACTGGATAGAGGAAGTATTAACCAAGAGCATAAGATTGACTTCTAACCTGTGCCAAATCTTCCTCACTGGGATGCATAAAAATTTTTGTGAAAGCAACCTTTGCACTTCTATCAAGGCCAAAAACCGCATCTGGCTTTTTTAGTCGTTGAAATGCATCCAATGCATTAGGGTGCCTGCTGAAGTGCAAATAAGCAAAACCTTTATTCTTCCCTTCATTCTCAGGGTCATCTGGCAACTGTATCTCCTCGATGTGTTCTATTCCATATTTTTTCAATGTTTCCACCACCTAAGAGGGGTAAGAGGGGTAAAAAAGAGAACACGCAGATTAAAGTCATCAATGCTGCAGTGATACTGATATGATACTAAAGGGTTATTTGAATCGGGGATATTGCTAATTGTTGTATTCAAACTAAGGTGCCTTTACAATTGTTTTTATAGACTTAAGTACCTCTGTGTCGTTGAATGTTAGACAAAAATTTAACCATTCAACAACAAAAGAAGTGCCCAAGTCTTAAAAACTAATCAAAATAGCATCGCAATCAAATATACCAATTATCAAGGTACCGAAGACAGAATCTAATAATTTGTTTACTTTTGTTACTGATATGAATACTATGAGAATAACAAAGATTTTTTACCATTTATAAAAAGTGGATGACATTGGCATATCAAAAACTTACTTGCTCTTTTGTCCAAGTATCGCAAATGTTAGCCACGTGAAGTGTATTTTTGTCCTGGCTTATTGACACCCTTACGCGCTTGCCTCTCACCTAGCCAGAAGAAAAGCTATTAGTACTATAATAAAAGAAAATCCCCAAATAACTTTTTGGGTTTGTTTGGGGGGGCGGGGGGGCCGGCAGAGGGGTTGGGATTGGTTTTTTGTTGTTGCTGCTTGTTTTTTTGTTGTGTGTGGGGGTGTGGGTGGGTGGGGGGGTGGGGGGGTAGATTGCTCTTGGTTCCCTATGTTTTGACAAAAAATTCAGCTGGTACTCATGTTCTGCGAAATACCACGACTCATGATTTCTGGAAAAATTTCACGAGCCTCCCTTCTACGAAGGAACATCGTAAAACAGTCATTATATCAGTACTTGCTAAATTGGTAAAAAAAAATATAATTGAAAATTAAATAATTAATGAAGAAGTAAAAATCAAATTCATTATGAATAGTGGAGGCATTTTCTTCTTTTATAATAAAAGAGGGTATTTTTGGCTTTAAAAGATTCGAATTTTGTTTTAGAACTGACTAATGATTATGTAAAAATAAGGGAAGTTTAGGCAAAATACATAAAATTCATTGAAGGACTAATATGTGTGAACGTGTGTTGTGTGTGTATATAAAATCAACATTTAGAACCTCAATTCCATCCGACAACTCGGAAAGAGCATGCATGGCTTCCCCAACTGTAGCATATTGAATAAATCCAAATCCTTTGCTCCTCTTTGTAGATGACTTCCTTGCTACCCGCGCTGACTTTATCTCCCCAAACTTCCCAAAAACTGCAATCAAATCATCCTCAACTGCCTCCTTATCAAGTCCTCCAACAAAAATTTCTAAATCCTTTTCTTTTTTCGTGTCAGTGAGGGAATCATGAACAATTTCATCAGGGTCTTCATCTTTGTCGTCTTCCTCGCTATCATTATCATCTCTAATCTCCTCAGCCTCTCCTTCCCCATTGCTACCATCATTGTCAACAAGAAGATTGTTGTTGTCATCAGGTGTTTTGGCATCTTCTTCAGTTAAGTTCATTTCTGCAACAACCAAAACTATTTTATTAAATCAAAAAATACCGCTGATTAATCATCAGCTCCAATTAAAAAATGCGAATTGCATGTGATTAAATTAATAATTATAAATCTATAACCTCATAAGAATCCTTATTTAACAAGGATTAAACTAATCCTAATTTAACAATGATTAAGAATCCTTATCTAGTTTTAGTCACTGACTAGGTTTTATCTCGGTTCCTGTAACTCCTATTAGCGCTTGCCAACATCTTCTAAGTTATTTCTCAGGTTTGTTTTCTGCTTTATTTTCTTTTTCCCTAACTCGTTTTGCTCTCTCTGTGCTTGTTTCTTAAGCGACTACTATCCTCCTTGCTCCCTCCCTACGTTATGCTGCCGCTTGCTTTCACGTGCACGTGTTACCTCTTCCTTACAACCCATGACAGGCCCTGCTTTCTTTTCTATGCCATGCTTCAAGTGGGACTGGGCTTTTACGGTCTTAGGCTCACCAGCTTCCATGGCTGTCCTTCCTTTCCTCATTGCCACTGGACTTGCCCTTATGGGGGCTTAATATGTTTATAGATATGCATACAGTGGGTGTATACACGAGGGAGTGTACAATGAATAAAAAATCATACATCTCCTCAGTTTATATATGTATAAATTTATATATTTACATATGTGTGTGTGTACATGCGGGAGTGTACAATGCATAGAAAATCATACATCTCCTCTGTTTACATATGTATAAATGTAATGTGAAACATATTGTATGTATGCACTGTGAAATTTATATATGTACAGTGAAATTTATGTTTTTCTACTATAGATTCAAATGTATGTATGCATATCATTACATACGTTCTGTTTTTATGTATATTTTATCATCACTTTAGATAATACTAATTTACCTACGCACTAGGGAAGGTAAAAGGAAATTAGCTTGATATGGATTTAAATACAATTCGTGAGAAGAGTCCAATAAATATTATTTGTACTGTTTATATATTATTTCCTTTATATATATATATATATATAGTATATTCGTGAGAAGAGTCCAATTACCACCTCTAATTCAAATAAAAGGAAACAAATACTAAAAGTAGAACCCATTTTCGCACCAGATTAATAAACAAGTCGAACTTAGGGCAAGATAACTTCACAATACTAGATAAGCCAATTATCACCCCCTAATTCAATTAAAAGTAAACAAATACCAAAAATAAAAACCCAATTTCGTACAACACTAATCAACATTTGGCACTAGGGTTAGCTAATTTTACAAGACCAAATAAGCTAACTATCACCCCTAATGGAATTAAAAGGAAACAAATATCAAATATAAAAATAGATTATGTACTTTTCGGACTTATAATAATAGATAATTGAGGTAAATGTCGTGTTCCTTCCTATATTTCCTTCCTATATTTGGATTTTTAGGACAATGCTTTTCAAGTTTATAAATCTAGTCCCTGTGATACAATGGCATTTATTTGTGTGGTCCCTTTAAAGTTAGTAATTCATTTTTTTGGTCCGCGCCAGCGGCACCATTTTTCACCACTTTTTATGGTGTTTTTAGTATAGGGACTAGATTTATAAAATTATATGGAGTGTCCTATTTTTATACACTTGGAGAATTACAAATACCTTTCCCCAAAACCCCCTTAAAATAATATTGATTATGAATATAGGATAACAAACATTTCATTTCATTTTTAGTCCCTATTTTCAAATTAAACGTTTTATGATTATGGGTCTGCGTCAGCGACTTTATTCCAAAAATAGTGACTAAAACTATAAATAAAATGTTTGTTGTCCTATTTCCAAAATACATATTACAATAGGTCCTAAATTTACAAAGCCCCATATAAAAACCCAATTACCGTACATTAGTAATAAACATAGGGATGACAATTTAACTCGCCCCACTGGTTCCCCATCCTAATGAAGCGGGTCTGGGTTTTATAAAATAAAAACGTTAGATGAACGGGATGAATTCGGGTTTACTATACATAAGCATAAACTGCCCCGCCTCGCCCCGTTTATTTCTTCCACTTATTTGAATACCCTTCTTTTATATTATGGGCCTGTTTGGTTTGCAACTATAATTCTGTTTTCTGTGTTTAAATACAATTCTGATAAAAATCTTCGTTTGGCAACCTGTTTTTAAACACAGAATTATAATATTCCTGTGTTATAATCAAGTTTTTCAGAAAACAGATTTTGGGTGTTTTATAACATCTGTTTTTTTAATTTTTCAACTCAGAATTATTCTTTCTTAATATTTTAAAGCAATTATACCTGAATATATAATATACATACATAATACATTAATGTGTGTAATTCTTATAAATAAAAAATATATATGTACATATACACAAAATTACGTATGGAATAATATAAAGTTAAATAATATTATCAATAAATACATGATACTTATATATAGTTTTATACATATATTATTAATGTATGGAATAATATAAAATATACATATAGTACATATGTATTAAAAAATATTATCAATTCATGTATGTATATAATTTTATAGTGAATTATATATGCGACATCATTATAAATATATATATATATATATATATATATATATATATATAGAGAGAGAGAGAGAGAGAGAGAGTTAAACTCCCTAACATACCTCATTAAATATACCTAAAAATACATGATATTAAATGTACGTGTATATAATTTATGATGTATGTATGTATGTATGTATATGTATACATTCATGTATCATGTATGTATGAAAGTTATATATATATATATATATATATATATATATATATATATATATATATATATATAATTAAACTCCACAACATACCTCATTAAATATACCTAAAAATACATGTTATTAAATGTACATGTATATAATTTATGATGTATGTATGTATGTATACATTCATGTATCATGTATCATGTATGTATGAAAGTTTTATGTATGTTTATATGTACATACATATATATATATACACACACACACACATATGTATGATATAAATATACATATTTGTCAATTTTGTCAAATTTTCAAAAAACTGTATTTAAAAACAACTTTACCAAACGCACACCAATAATTATAAACACAAAAAACTGAATTTTAAAACTGTATTTAAAAACAGAGTTTAAATCGAATTTTCTGAAGAGAGAACCAAACGGGCCCTATGTATGCTAAAACCTTATATTTATAAGTTATGTATGCGTTACGCGGATTTATATTATTTATGTATACAATTAATAAACACGTGGCGCTAGGGTTAGATAACTTGACAAGACTGGTTGGGTTAATTAGCACCCCTTATTCAATCAAAAGAAAACAAGAAAAAAAAATCATTTTCATACCTGGGTCCTCATCCTCATCATCATCCTCCATCGGTTCCTCATCCTCATCATCCTCCATCGGTTCCTCATCCACATATTGTTCTTCAGTAACAGACGTTACCTCCTTAACCATAATTTCTGTAGTAACAACTTCTTCAGTGGTAGTGGTGGTGGTATTCACAACCCTATCTTTATCTTCTTCACTCTCATTTACAGATCCAACATCTGTCTTCATTTCTATCTCTTGAACTACCACTTGAGTGACACTTTGTTCTTCTTTGATATCGGAATCGAGGGCTGGGGCTGGGGCTGGGGCTGGGGATTCGACTACCTCTTTGGATTTGGGCGTTGGTTTTTTGGCCTTCGCCGGTGCCTTTCTTGGAGGCATGGTTGGTTTCTTTATCCTCTCTTTCCAACAAATTGAGTAGAGAAAGGGTTAGGGCTAGAAACAGATTTTGTTTCGTTTACCCTGCGCTGGGGGTATATTTATTTCGTATGGACTTTATATTGTGGTGACAGATTGGGCTTTTTTTTTTAGTAATGGACCATTATGGCTTAGTGGACCTCGTATTCGATATTTGACCTCTTCTTGTTGTAAAAATTAGACTAGACACACTAGTTATTCAAACTATGAGGAGGTTTTACCCCGAAAGAAATATAAATGGGTTGATCACGATTTAATTACTAAGGCCATATGTAGTGGGTAGTGTAAATGTATAAAACTACACATTTCTGTCTCACAATGAGTAACGAATCGTGTAGTTGGAGGAGAGAGAAAAGGTAAACGGAATGCAAATGTAAACATCCGAAACACAATGTGCAAGTGGGCGCCATGCGTTCTGGGGGGTAAATATATATCCGCCAAATCTGGGCGTTAAAAAGATTACCGCTCAGATTAACTTTTTTAATATTTTATTCGCCTAAATTCATTTTTGAAAATCTGGACGATAATATGTTTGCCGCCCAGATCTGGGCGGTAAAAAGGTTAACGCCCAACAGGCGCCACGTCCCCATTTTGCATTGTCGCAGTGTAAAACTTCGACCAACAATCTAAACAAAACAATCTAAATTTATATCTCCACGTACTCAGTTTACACATTACCACTACAGATGCCTAAGGGGTCATTTGGTTTTGTATTCAAAAAATTTGATTTAAACGTTATTTTTAAATACAATTTTAAAATTTAATTTTTTATATTTATAATTACTAGTGTACGTTTGGTAAATTTATTTTTAAATACAATTTTTTGAATTTTTTTATAAAATTGGCAAATATATGTATATATATAATGGGAGAGGTTCACAAGTGAACCAAAAGAATGAACTTTTTAATGAACCTACTAAGACATTAAAATTTTGATCCTTAATTTCTTGTTATAATTGGTCCGCGCCAGCCGCAATGAATAATTTTTCAATCCTCCCGCTGGCGCGGACCAATTACAACAAGAAATTAAGGTTCAATTTTTTATGTATTAGTAGGTTCATTAAAAAGTTCATTCTTTTGGTTCACTTGTGAACCTCTCCCTATATATATATATATATATATATATATATATATATATATATATATATATATATATATATATATATATATAGAGAGAGAGAGAGAGAGTGGCTCAGGTGAGGACCAAGTTTGTGGTCCTCACTTGCGGTCTTAATTTTGCTGCTCATAAAAGACTATACATGTCATTTTGTGGACCCACTTGAATTAAAAAAAAAAAAAAAAAGGCCACAAGACAAATCGTGGGTTTCTCACCAAAAAAATTACCCCCCACCTGTTTTTGGAACATACCCACAAAAAAACACCCCCCCACCCAAAAAACACCCCCAACAGCAAACGACCCTACCTGTTGGAATCCAAGAAGACGACAAGAGCAAGGTTTAATTCTTGTCCTAATTTTTTAATTTTTCTTTGTCACTTTAGTTGAGAAATTACTCTAATCGAAAAGCCCTAGTTTTTTGCATATTTCATTTTAAGATGTAATGCAAACTATTATTTATACTGAATTTATTTTAACTATATTTTAGAAAAAACGGATGATTCAAGTGTGGGGTTGAACAAAGAAATATGGGTTGGTGATGTTATGCAATTTGAATTTGAAATTGAACAAACTGTGAATGTGCAAAATGCAGAGGAAAATTTAGTGGATTCAAATGTTAATGAATTTGATAATATTTTCAACCCTCAAGTAGCAATGGAAATTACTCCAAAAATTGGGCAAGAGTTCCAAACACTTGATGATGCTTGGATTTTTTATAATCGATATGCCAAAGAAGTTGGATTTAGCGTTAGAAATTCGTCCGTTAAGAGGAGCCGAGTAACAAATGATATTGTTAGAAAGGAGTATGTGTGTTTCAAACAAGGAAAGACTACCCTCCTAGAAAATGCAGATTCATATAGACGCCGGGGCTCCATTAGAGAGGCTTGTAATGCAAAGCTTGCAGTTGTAAGGTCTTCAAATTCGACATATGTGGTTAGTTTATTTGTGGAGGGCCATAGCCACCCATTAACCACCCCACAAAAGACACATTTTTTTGCGATCTCACCGTAACGTTTCCAATGCCCAAAAGTGCTTAACTGAACAACTCGGTATGATTAATATTCCCCCGAATCAACAATTCAATTTTTGGGGAGTACAAGCGGGTGGGGGGGGGGGGGTTGAGAATATTGGCTTCACTCAAAAAGATTTGTACAACCAAGCACGGAATAAACGTAATGAAATTAAGGGCCACGATGGCGATATGTTGTATGAGTTCTTGAAATTAGAACAAGGAAAGAATCGGGCTTTTGTTTTTTAAATCGCAACGGACGAGGAACAAAGTATTAAGCATTATTTTTGGGCTGATGCAACTTCTAGAAGGGCTTATAGTTATTATGGCGATGTCATTATATTTGATACCACATACAATACTAATAGGTATGGGATGATTTTTGCACCAATTATGGGAGTTAACAATCACGGCTAGACAATTGTATTTGGTTGTGCATTCTTGGGTGACGAGACCTTTGAATCCTTTGTTTGGATTTTTAATCGTTTTTTGGAATCCATGTTGGGTAACGCACCAAAGATGATAATCATCGATCAAGATCCGGCAATGACAAAGGCTATATCAGAAACTCTCCCACACACCTATCATAGGTATTGTAGTTGGCACATTTTGATGAAATTTCTCGAGAAGATTGATTCAGTCAAATTTAGTGCTTATCGTGGGGAATTTTCGGATTGCATATGGAACTCAGAGACAAAGGAAGAGTTTGACTCCAAGTGGCTTGATCTTCTTGTTAGGAGCGGTCTAAATGACAACAAGTGGCTTAATTCTATTTATGAAATTCGCTCAAAATGGGTCCCGTCATACGTGAATCATGTTTTTTCCGCCAATATATCCAGTAGTCAACGAGTGGAAAGTGGTCATTCATTCTTTAAAAAGTATGTTTCCAAAAAGAACTCACTTGTTGATTTTATGATTCAGTTTGGTAGGGGGCTAATGCGGCAACGTCATGAAGAGTTGCTTGCTGATCATAAAGATATGACAGAGAAGCCAAAACTCAAGCTCTTGCACTATGTTTTGGTGCAAATGGTTGACATTTATACTGAGAAATATTTTATAAATTTCAGGGTGAGATGTGGGAATCATTTTTGAATTATAAGTTTGAAGTTGTGAATGAGGATGAAAATCAAATTGTGTACAAAATTCGAAGAACAGAAAAGGTGAGAGAAATTGTTTATAATAAGTGTTTGAATTTTGCCTCATGCTCTTGTAAGATGTTTGAAAGCTCGGGAATACCATGTAGACATGTGTTAGCTTATTTGCAAAAGTTTCATGAATTTGACAAATTACCATGTCAATACATCTTGAAAAGATGGACTAAGGGAGCTAAATCTTCAATTGTTACCGATTAAAGTGGATTTGAGATAACGGATGACAAATCATACTTTCTTCAACGAAGTCGGCTTATCCAAAGGTCTTTAGATGTGATTGGGAAAGCCCTCGTTAGTCCGGAAGCAACAAAAATTTATAATGATGACTTGGATAAGGCACTTGAGAAAATCAATGTAGTCGTAGGTTGTGGTCGTGGTCGTGGTCGTGGTCGTGAGGTACGACCTATAGTGGGATCGTCAAATCCAATATTGGGTGGTTCGGTTAACTTGAGTGGTAATAACAAACACATTTATACTGAACCGCAACAAGTTAGGGCCAAAGGATGTGGTAAGCGGTTTAAAGGAGGAAAAGAGAAAGCTATGGGAAAAGTCAAAAATTCTAAAGAGAGACGTTGTAATGGGTGTGGCTTGGTGGGGCGGGCGCATGATAAGAGGAATTGTCCACTTCTAATTAATAGGTAAGATTTCATCAACTTATACTTCCTTTACTTATTTTATAAAAAAAGCCACTTCTTGTAACTGTTTTTTATGTTTTTTATAGGTATGTGGATGCAACTCGAGATGCAAGTTTTTATAGGCCCGTGGATGCAACTCGAGATGCAAGTTTTTATAGGTCCGTGGATGCAACTTAAGATTCAAGTTTTTATAGGTCCTTGGATGCAACTCAAGATGCAAGTTTTTATAGGTCCATCAATTCAACTCAAGATGCAAGTTTTTATGGGTCCGTGGATGCAACTCAAGATTCAAGTTTGTATAGGTCCGTGGATGCAACTAAAGATGCAACTCAAGATGCAAGTTTTTATAGGTCCGTGAATGCAGCTCAAGATGCAAGTTTTTATAGGTCCGTTGATGCAACTCAAGATTCAAGTTTGTATAGCGATGGTTCCTCGTCCGGGGAATACTCAAACTAATTTAGAAATTCAGCAAGTGGATTTAAGATGCAGTTATTTTGTAATGAAATTCACCACTGCTTCATGTTTAGCATTTCTTTTTTAATGAAATTCACACTGCATGTTTTAAGCAGTGATTGTTATGAAATTTAGCACTTTTCAGCACTGTAATTCATCACTTTAAAACACTGTAATGCAGCACTTTCAACACTTTAAAACACTGTAATTTAGCACTTTCAGCAGCTTATTTGCAATTCAGCACACTTTAATTCAACACTTTAACTGCAATTCAGCACTTTAAAACACTATAAAACACTGAAATTCAACACACTTTAAAACACTATAAAACACTGAAATTCAACACTTTAACTGCAATTCAGCACTTTAAAACACTGAAATTCAGAACACTTTAAAACACTATAAAACACTGAAATTCAGCACTTTAACTGCAATTCAGCACTTTAAAACACTGAAATTCAGCACACTTTAATTCAGCACTTTAGCTGCAATTCAGCACTTTAAAACACTATAAAACACTGAAATTCAACACACTTTAATTCAGCACTTTAACTGCAATTCAGCACTTTAAAACACTGAAATTCAGCACACTTTAATTCAACACTTTAGCTGCAATTCAGAACTTTAAAACACTATAAAATACTGAAATTCAGCACACTTTAATTCAGCACTTTAACTGCAATTCAACACTTTAAAACACTATAAAACACTTTAATTCAGCACTACAATTCAGTTTATTGCAATCTCAAACCAATTTTCATTGACATTAAAGTGAACCAATTTTCACAAGTACATTCATTACATCCATTGTACACAAAGCATTACAACAACAAACGCGAACATTGTACAATATAATATCTTTTGCTTGTCACATTTCTCATTGAGTTTTGCAAATTCCTTCTCTAATATATCACATTTCTCATTTGCTCTTGCATTCATATCCTTCTCATTTGCAATCAATTGCTCCAATTCCTCAATTTTCATTGACAACTCGTTGTATCCGTCATTCGTTGGTTTGGGAAAATCAAGCCACTGAAAAAATCCGCAAGAACCAATTTTATAGTTGGTACACCCCAAAAATCTTCTTCCTGGATTTGCAGTTGTCTTTGATGTGCGCAATAAGGCGGGATGTCCACAATAACATGACACGTGTGAACTAGTTGAGCGACTGGATGCCATTACCTGTTAAAAAAATGAGTTGCATATAAATGACTTTGCATTTTAAAAAAATGATTTGTTAAACATAACAGCATAAAATGAGGGCTTCAACAATTTCCACAACAGATGCCCTATAACAGCAAAAAAAAAAGAAAAAAAAAAAGAGCTTCAACAAATGTAAGAAAAATAAAACAAAATGAGTAAGAAAATGATTCTTGCTCTTGCAAGAAAAAAATTAAAACAACAAAAAAATGATTTCTTGCTCCTGATTGAGAAAAAAATTAGGGCTTTTCTTTCAAACATAGAATCCAACCCTTAAACAACTAGGGCCATTACCAGTTAAAAAAATGAGTTGCACATAAATGACTTTGCATTTAAAAAAAATGATTTGTTAAACATAACAGCATAAAATGAGGGCTTCAACAATTTCCACAACAGATGCCCTATAACAGCAAAAAAAAAATTAAAACAACAAAAAAACAGGGCTTCAACAAATGCAAGAAAAATAAAACAAAACGAGTAAGAAAATGATTCTTGCTCTTGTCGTCTTCTTGGATTCCAACAGGTAGGGTCGTTTGCTGCTGGGGGTGTTTTTTTGGTTGGGGGGGTGTTTTTTTGTGGGTATGTTCCAAAAGCAGGTGGGGGGGCAATTTTTTTGGTGAGAAACCCACGATTTGTCTTGTGGCCTTTTTTTTTTAATCCAAGTGGGTCCACAAAATGACAACAGGTATAGTCTTTTATGAGCAGCAAAATTAAGACCGCGAGTGAGGACCGCAAACTTGGTCCTCACCCGAGCCACTCTCTCTCTCTCTCTCTCTCTCTCTCTCTCTATCTATCTATTTATCTATCTATATATATATATAAATTAAACTCTCCAACATATTTCATTAAATATACATAAAAATACATGATATTAAATGTACATATATATGTACTCCCCAACATATCTCATATAATATACATAAAAATACATGATACAAAATGTACATATATATGTATACACATATATATATTTATGATGTATGCATGTATGCATTCATGTATGTATATATGTATACATTCATATATCATGTATATATGAAAGTTTTATGTATGTGTTTATATACATAATACAAATATAAATGTATATACATACATAAATGTACATATATATATTTCTACATATTGGTATTACATGTATAATTCACTATAAAATTATATACATACATGAATTGATAATATTTTTTAATACATGTGTATTATATGTATATTTTATATTATTCCATACATTAATAATACATGTATAAAACTATATATAAATATCATGTATCTATTAATAATATTATTTAACTTTATATTATTCCATACGTAATTTTGTGTACATGTACATCTATATATATATTGTGGTGACAAATATCGCAACGCAAATAATAATGAAAGACAATCACTGTAAAGAAGAGAATAGCAAAGATTGCAATCACACAACACAAAGATGTACGTGGTTCGGAAAATTGCCTACGTTCATAGAGAGGTCTACTGTTATATATTAAGTACCTCTCAAGAGAGGGTTTTCTACATCCTTTTTTTCCCAGGCCATGGGTACAATATATACTCCATGAGAAGGAAATAGGGGCGTTGGTAAATGCCCCGCTAGCTCACTATCCCTTGAATATCTACTCCGAGATTTTTGGGGATATAATGGGTCAAACTTTTAGTTATAACCGCTATTACTCAGAGCATCCATAATTTGGGTTGGACATCTCTTATTCTTAGTTGGACTTTGTCCGGCTACTCTTATGGGCTTAAAAGATAAACAAGGTACCCATAATTACCCCTAAAATTTTAGGGTCACAACTTGTTCTCAAAAAATTTTAAACACTGATTTCGATTGCTTCCAGGTGGCACTGTTGTGAATTATAACAAGCTTGGGGTGCGAACCGTCTTTTTACAGGAGATTTAGGTGGTAAATCTTCTTTGGTCTCTGTGCATTATCATTAGGAGTTTAAACCGATGTGTTCAAACGGTTCGTCTTGCCATTTATGCGTTTTCTCTCATTTTCAAACTCTCTCTTACTTTCAAGCTTCCTTTCGCTCTCAAGTCCGTTCCTCATATTCTTCCAAGTTAACTCTTGCTTCAGTCGCCTTTGCTTACTCATGGTTTTCATCGTTGCAAGCGCCATTATATTCCCTGTAAGTTCTCAGTCTTCCCTTTTTTGTGTATTTCGTCTCATTTCTTTGAGTTTACTGTAGTTAGGGTCTTTCCCATGGCAAGAATAAACAACAAATCCTTGGCAAACTTTAGGAAATGTTATAATATTCCTAGTTGGGTAGACGTCAAGTGTGCCCCTATTCCTTGAAATGTTCACGATGTTGAGGACGACCATTGGATTCATGTTCTCTTACTGTCCCAAGGGGGTTCACTTTTCCCCTAAATCGTCTCTTTTTATATTTTTTTCAATATTTCGATATAGTCCCAGTCCAATGTTCTCCGAATGTTTGGAAGATTGTTAATGGTGTCCATAGGATAAATCAGCTATATGGCACCAAGTTGGAACTGGTCGAAATTTATTTCTGCTATTCATTTTCTCGCACTAGCTCTGATCTTCTTTATTTGAAAGTGAGGAGTCCAGATATGGTATTGGTAATTAACTTACCCGATTCCCATAAAGATTATTGGACTGAGGGTTTTATATCTAGGAACTGGCAGTTCCCTCCTCAGGTAGGAGGTGCGAGGTACACTGGGCCTCGAATTCCTACCTATGGGGAGGAGTATATAGGTTGTTATTCAATCTCTTCGTCTTTTCATTGCTTTTATAAAGTATTCTTTCTTTAATGATTTCCTTTTTTTTTTGCAGCGAAGTCAAAGAATCATGAGCCTTCTCTTCGAGAGATCTGTGCTGTTGAATTGCTCAATGCTTGGAATATACGAGATTCCATAACAGAAGGCGAGCATCCGAGGTCTGTTGCTTCTTACTGGAATATAAGAACGTTACTTCTAGCTTTATCACTCGCACGGTTGATTCTATACCTCATCTTGACATCTCAAAGGAAGAAGAGGAAAAATAAGGTACCCCTCAAGACCTAGAAGAAGAAGAGGAGAGCAGTTCAGAATACAGCGCTACTAGTGGTGGTGAGGCAGGATCTGGTGAGAGAGCTTTCAGCTCAGAATCAGACTCAGAGAGCTCGAGCGAAGAAGACATGACTTCCTCAAGGAGGAAAAATTTAATCGTTGATGATGATGATGATGTTCTGCTGTCACGCAGGTTAAAGATACAGAGCCTGGATTTGGGGACACTGCCAGTGGTTCTCAGATCACAGCGCATTAAAAGGAGAGGAAGAAGAGAGAAGATTATCTGAAGATAGAGAATGAGAGAAAAAGATAAGAAGAGAGAAAAAAAGGAAGTTGAGAAAAAGGAGAGAGGGGAAGAGAGAATAAGAGAGGAGGCGAGGACGAAGAAGGCCCAGGTTGTTCTAGTTCCTGTGTCTGCCTTAGCTGAGGGAGCCTCTGTGGCTTTGACCCCTCATCTTGCCCCTGCAATGATTGAAAGGAAGTTCTGCCAAAGGCTCGCAAGCGGTCATCAAAAATGGGACTTGATCAGTTGGCCTTTAAGGCAAGTCGGGGGCTTTCATTGGTAAGTCCATTCATTCATTCCTCTGTTTGTTACAGTTCTTTTTATATTCTTTTTTTACTTATATCCCATCTTTCTCTATAGTTCTTGTCTGACTACACCGTTCTTGACCGAAACCGTGGCGAGCTAGCGAGGAGAAATTATGATCTCGAGGCAAGCTTGCAAGTTGCCAATGAGGCTCATAAGTCCTCTGAGCGTGCCCTTTTGGAGGCTAAGACCTCTTTTGATAAAGAGAGAGAAGCAACGACCAAGGAGCTCCGGGAGTTGCGGGAGTCCTATGGTATAGTTGTGGCGATCAAGCTGGTAGGCACTAAAGAGAACAAGGTGATCGTCGAAGAGGTAGCAAAGATGAAGTCAGAGGCTTCCTCCATCAAGGAGAGTGCTTACAATGATCGATGGATGGCGGCATACAAAGATGCCGAAGTTCAAATTGGTTACATCGGTCGTTCCAACTTCTTGTTGTCTAGGTGGCTATGGACTCTCCTCTTTTCGACGAGCATGATCTAGGTCCCAAACCAGTTATAGAGGATGTGTCTACTCCTGTTGTTGGGGAAGGGGCCCCAGCTGCTCAAATTAGTGAAGGCCATGTTACTGTTGGTGCTCCTGTTGATCAGGGATAAGGCCTTGCTCTGGTTGAGGGAGGTGCGAGTGGGTCTGCTGCTAACAAAGGAAAAGAGCCAGCCTCCTCTGAATAGGTCGAGATTGCCAATTAGTCTTCTAGGATTCCCCTTGTATTTTTATGTTTCTATTTTTCTTCCTTCTGATCAATGTACTTGTACCTGACTTGGGTTGATTTTAATGAAATGAAGAAGTTTTGGATTTTTGCACCTGCTGATATATTTACTTTTCGTTATTTTATGACTTGTAGTTTGTTGACCTTGATGATTACATTCTTGCCTCCTCTCATTTAGGCCAAATCCTTGGTTCCAATGTAAGCGATCAAGTTCACCGAGCTTTCGTTAAGATTTTTAAATCTCTCAGGTCAAGGAATCGAGACTACAAACACTACACCAAAAAGGCTAAATTGGCACCCTTTAGCCGACTAGCCTTGTCACGGTCATTGATCGTGACAAAAAAAACACGCATTTTTTATCACGGTCAATGATCGTGACAAGGCCATGACAAGCTTATGAACTTGTCACGGTCATTGACCGTGACATGTCCGTGATAATTTATTGAGTAAAAAAAACCCTACGCTTTCTTTTTTTCCCACCCTTTTGGTTTTCCCTCTCTTTCTCTCTCTAAGCGATTTCGATCTCTCTCTCTCTCTCTCTCTCTCTCTCTCTCTCTCTCTCTCTCAGGTATGTTTTTTTCCTCTCTTTCTCTTTCATTACTATATATGTGTGTGTCTGTGTATATATGTGTGGTGGGGGGAGGGGGCAGGGGAGGGGGTGGGGTGGGGTGTGTGTGCGTGCGTGTGTGGTGGGGGGAGGGGGAGGGACAGGGGGGCTGGGTGGGGGGCAGGGGGTGGTGGTGGTGGTGGTGTGTGTGTTCAGGTGTGTGTGTGTGTGTGTGGTGGGGTCAGGGGGTGGTGGGGTGTATGTGTGTGTGTGTGTGTGCATGTGTGTGTGGTGGGGGGAGGGGGCAGGGGGTGGGGTGTGTGTGGTAGTGGTGGTGGTGGTGGGGGGGGGGGGAATCTCAACAATTGTATAGCTTTAATTGTAACTTTAATTGTATAGTTTTATATGAAAGTAAATTAGTGCCCATTTCATATGAAAGTAGGATTGCCCCTCATTGTAAATTAATAATTGTATACTTTAATTGTTAGTTTAATCGATGAAATGAATTTAATTGAGTAGGTGAATTAGAAGGAGTACGAGATACACATTTGTTGTTGACATTGTTGTTGGATTATAGTGGATCGATGTTGGGTTGGTTAGTTTTAAAAGTGGCATGACCACTGGATTATTGTCCATATGGGAGTGAGATTTTTTAACTTTTTTTGAAAATTACTTTGTATATCGAACAATATATATATAGTATGATAATTAAATGAAACATACTTGAAATTACATATAGTGCACATAGATACTAGCCTTTTAGTTCTTATGCGTACTCATTCAATAGCCCTTAGACCCATTCGAGAGTCATTACCCCGGTAATGAGATCTCTCGAATTGTCCCGTTTGGACAGTTTGGGACTGCATAATTTATGTATAATATTCTTAGTGGCTTAAAATTGTTACTTTTAGAGGAAGTTCTACCGTCGTATCTTAATGTTCTCTGGGTACACACTAGATTGACAAGTGTGACTGTTATTTCAATTTATCAATTGAAGTAACACTCACACTTGCCAATCTACATCGTGTACTTGGAGAACTACGGGGATATGCTGTCGATTTTTTTTCAAATAGTCACAATGTGCATGAACTGTTAAGTATATTACAGAAAAATGCGGTCTTGAATGGGATAGGACCACTCACCCTTTAGAGGAGATGGAGGAAATATAAATTTCTATTATAAATTGAATTTGAATATAAATAAGACATAATTAAATGAAACTTACTATAAATCTAAGTTTTGTTTATACTATCCATGAATATACGCTTTGTACCTTTAATAGGTGATTAGTTGCAGTAGTTGTGATGGGATATCCGAAATACAAAGAGTGGATGGGTGAGACAAATAGAATGGGGGATGTGTTTCGTAGAGGTGCTAACGAATTTGTGAAATATGCAAAGAGATGTCATAATGATGAAGAGTTTCTGTGTCCGTGTGCTAGATGTAAGAATGATAAGGTGTTTGAGTGGAACATAGTTGAACTACATTTGTTAAGATCGAGTATGCAAGATAGTTATCGATTTTGGAGTTTTCACGGTGAATTAAAAGTTCCTTTTGTCCCCGACCTACCTTCACAACAACCTTCAACAAGTAGGATAGATGTAGAAGGGGACGACGTATATCATAATATGTTAGAGGATTTAATTGATGATGCGTACGGAGTTTATGATGCAGAAGAGAATGAGGTTACTGATGATGTAGAAGGTTCAAGTGCTCGTGAAGATATCACGATAAAACTTGACGATGACTACCAAAGTTTAAAATTTAAGGCGACCCAACCGTTATACTCTGGCTGTGAGAAAGATCAAACAACTTTACATGCCATGGTTGGTTTGCACAGTTTGAAGACGCAATATGGTTTGTCTGGAAATAGCGTGACAGGAATTTTGAAATGGGTGAAGGGATTATTACCCAAGGAGAATACACTTCCAAATAACTATCCTGTTATGAAGAACAATTTGAAAGGTTTGGGAATGAAGTATAAATCGATTCATGCTTGTGTGTATGACTGCATACTATTTCGAAAGGAGTATGAAAATCTCGATCGTTGTTCGATATGCGATGAACCTAGATGTGTCTAATGTACTAGTAAGGAAGACACAAGCTCAAAAGTGCCTCAAAAAGTATTGAAATATTTTCCCGTTGGACCTAGATTAAAGCGATTTTTCACAGTACTATGGATAGCGGAGGCAATGACTTGACATGCTAGGGCAGAAGTAGGGGGTAATATCATACGTCATCCTATTGATTCTACTGCCTGGAGGAGGATGAATTATGAGTATCTCGATTTTGCCCGAGAACAACGCAACATTCGTTTGGCTATATCAACAGATGGTTTCAATCCATTTGGAAATCTAAGCAGCAATCAGAGTGTATGGCCAGTGATCCTAGCCCCACTCAACCTCCCTCCTTCACAGTGTATGAGACCTGAATTTTCGATGATGGCTTTATTGATACCTGGGCCAAAGGCACCAAGTGATGACATCAACGTCTACCTGGCTCCCTCCGTAGAAGAATTAAATGAGTTGTGGGAAGAGGGTGTGCAATCATTTGACTCTTTTAAAAAATAAGAGTTTACGATGAAAGCTATGTTGATGTGGGCAATTCATGATTTTCCAGCTTATGGGACATTATCCGGTTGTGTAGTAGATGGTTATTTGGGGTGTCCTATTTGTGGAGAGGAGATTGAATCTCTTCTTCTATCCTTTAGCTCAAAAAATGTATACCATTGCCACAGGAGGTTTTTACCCCCGGCTCATAGTTTCAGATTTGAGAAAGGTTTCAATTTTTTATTTGGCGGGGTTGAACATAGGCTACTGCCGAGATAACTTTTGGGTTCAAAAATTGAAAGTAAATCATCTGAATGTGACCCTTATATGCCCTGTAAGAATCCCAAATTTAAGAATGTCAAGCATAAGAAGACCCCAACTGAGAATGAAACTGAGACAAGAAAGGCATGGTCTAGGAGGTCAATTTTATTTGACTTGCCTTATTGGAAGAATAACCCAGTGCGCCATGTATTGGATGTGATACATGCAGAGAAGAACTTAGTTGAACATATTGTGGGCACTTGCCTTGGGGGGAGTCATTCGAAGGATGGAGAAAATGCACGAAAAGACCTTAAATCGTTGAAACTTAAGCCACAATTATGGTTGAAAGAAGATAGTAGGAGAAGGACAATAATTCCCCCTGGTGAGTTTATTTTGACAAGTGGGGAAAGGAAGTTGCTTTTAGACACAATATATAATTTGAAGGGCCCATCTACTTTTTGTCCAACTTGCAAAGGATTGTGAATGATGCTACTCATGATTTACATAAGTGTAAGTCCCACGATTGGCATGTGATCGTGCAATTGGTTCCTCTATTGTTTAAGCACTATTTCTCCAAGCACAAGGATTTATGGAGGGCTATTATGCAAATTAGTATTACCTTCTCACTCTTGTGTGAGAAGGTAGTCAATCGAGAACACATAGTGGCCGCAAAAGTGGCGATGACCGAAGCGATTTGTGTGTTGGAGAAGTACTTTCCCCCAGCATTCTTTGACATAAGTGTTCACTTGTTGGTACACCTATGCAACGAGGCACTTCTTTGTGGTCCAGTTAGATATCGGTGGATGTATCCGTTTGAAAAATTGATGAAAGTTTTTAAAGATTACGTCAAGAATACGCGATACATTACAGGATCAATTGCAGAGGAATACATAACCGTGGAGTCATCAATATATACTCGGGAATATATGCCTAACTCGACTAGCGTTGATGACACTGATGAGTTCGTTGATGATGGTGGTCATGTGATGGGAAAACGAGTGAAATTAACGAGTTTGCAACATGAACAAGTAGCTCGTTATCTATTTGACACACATGAAGATGTCAAAGAATGGAAAAAGTAAGTTTCGATTATTATAATGTTTAACATTATTTTAGATTATTTTATACATGATTAATTTTGTAATATGCAGAAAATATGAAGCCTGTGAGAACAATAAAAGACGAAAAATAATGGTACAATCAGACAACGAATTTAGGCTGTGGTTGACACAAAAGGTAATTATAATGAAAATGGTCGTTATATAACGTTACATTACACTCAAATTTTACAATTAATATAATTAATTTATCTATATTCTCAGCTCTTAAAGACGGATGATGCGACATTAAGGCTTGCTCGTCTAGCCACTGGACCCTTGTTCATGGCACAAGAGTACAAAAGTATCGATTAAATGGTTACATTTTTTACGCTAAAGTGTACGAGGAAAGTACAAATGTACAGAACTCGGGCATTTCATATAAGGCTCTTACTTTCTTTCGAGTGAGTGAAAAAGATAAAAATCTCGTTGAAGCTGAAATGACTTACTATGGTGTAATCCGAAATATATTTGAATTGGATTATATAAGCTTCAAAGAGGTTGTATTTTACTGTAACTGAGTAAGAGTTGAGGATAAAAATGCTTGTAAAGTTGATCCTGTCACCAATTTGATCGTGGTTGACTTGTCCAAGTTGAAGAGTAACGACCACGTGAGCGATGAGCCATTTGTTTGTGCATTTCAAAAGGTTAACCAAGTGTTTTACTCGGAGTATATCAACAACTAGCCGTAGTCAATTGTCCAACACGAGCCAAAACGTCTAAATAGTAGTGTGGATGACTTGGCTGCTCCTACCGAATATCAATCCATTTTTTATGATAACCCAAATTTTAAATAATTTTTCAATTTGTAATAAATATTCCAATTTGTACCAAAATATTCCAATGCGTTTGGACAGTTTGGGACTGCATAATTTATGTATAATATTCTTAGTGGCTTAAAGTTGTTACTTTCGGAGGAACTTTTTTATTATAAATTGAATTTGAAATTTAAGTTTTGTTTATACTAATCCATGAATATATGCTTCTTACCTTTAATAGGTGATTAGTACATAGTTATTTGGGGTGTCCTATTTGTGAAGAGGAGACTAAATCTCTTCGTCTATCCTTTATATCCGAACACTAAGAAATGCCATAATCCTATGGAGTGATGCTCTGCAAATTCCTTCAAACCGTATTTATATGAATATTTCAATTTCGATTTCGATTTCGATTTTTATGAATATTTGCTTGGTGGCACTACACTATTATTATGAATATTTGTTTGTTAGGTGGGACTACACTCTTGTGTAGTGTCTTGCAGTGACTGATTCTTAAGGTGGAACTAGAACTAGAAATTGGTGCTGAATTTTCTCAAAAGTTGTCCTCTTCTAGATGTTCTTATCTTTGAGGTACGTCAAGGGTTCATAACATCACTTCCAACTAAATAGTTTGTAGATTTGAGATAATTGATGGTGATGTTGTTTCTTCTTATATTGTGAACAAATCGGAACATCGTGGTTGAAATGGTATGTACCTGATTGTTTGAGATCACACCTAAAGATAATCAAAATTACGGGATTATGGTCGAACAATGGAGTTGAACAGTTGAGGTACTTTATGAAGAATGCTGAAGTTTTGGAGAAGACTATAATAAAGATGAAGGTTGGTGTTGAACAATTAAAGCTTCTAAAGTGTTCAAAGCACATGATTAGTAAAATAAGTAAATTAATAAGAACATTGAAACGACAAAAGTAACATGACGCGACGTTGTCCCGTTTGCATATTGTTTTTATTTTGAATGTATATTTGCACTATCTCTATTTTATTTGGATATATAATGTTTGAACAGGTACAACATTGCTATAACAGTTACATATATACTGCTGGGCAATGGAAGTGGCCATACTGCCCAACAGATTTTTTTTAATTCTGCCCAGAATTATCACGATCAATGACCGTGATAATTTTTTTAACATTATCACGGGTTCGTCACGGTCATAGATCGTGACATGACCGTGACAATTTTAACGAACTTGTCACCGCGACATGATCGTGATAAAAAAAGTTTTCTTGCCCAGAATTGTCACGGTCATTGACCTTGACAAGTTGAACTTCTCAAAGTCAATGACCGTGATAATTCGGCAGATTTTGTGTAGTGAAAGACCAGTCCGAGCTGGTTGCCAAGTTGAAAGATAGACTTGAGAAGATGGAGAAGATCGACGCCTCCTTACAAAAGGAAATGGATGTTCTGAAGTCCAAATTTCTGGATGCCTCTGAGATCAAACAAGTTGGAGAAAGCTTGCAATACGAGAATGATGCTTTAAAGAGGGAGTTCGCACGCCTTAAAGAGAATGCACAAAGCATTGCCCCTCAAGTCATACGAGGCTCTTCTTCATCAACTGGTCCGCGAGCTGGTCCTGATGTCAATGGTTCAGCTAGGGAGATTATCAAATTACGGGGAGATATTCACAGGGCATACGTGATAGCCGTTGGGCTTCAAACATATGTCACCCTACTAAGGCACTTATTCAAGAAAGGTCCTCGGCAGGTGTGGGCAGATGGATATGACCAGGGCTGGACAGATGATCCCATAAGGTTAAAGGAGGTTGAGGAGTTATCCTTAATTAGAGGGTGGTTGAGTGCCCTTAGGGAGCTAAAGGTTCCTCAGAACTCCGTTCTTTGGTATAGACATGAAATTACTCCTTCATCTTTGGAGCCAAATACATTTAGAAGGGATGATCGCTGGATCCCAATATATGCAATCCTAAAACAGCTACTGGAGTTGAGCTCAAGTGACATCGAAGAGGTACTTCTCCCTCACCCAGATGATGGTCGAAGAGCGCGGGTAGCTGATTATCTGACCCCGCGACCTATTCCTTCTTAGGATTTGATTTGTTTTAATACATGTAATTGTTTGTACATTTAGTGGTGAAATGAAACATTTATGTTTTGGGAAATTGCTAACTAAACGTGTGTTATTTCATTTTCGGTTCTACTTATTTTATCTTTAATTATCTCCTAGTCGATCAAGTGTGACTTGGAGCTAGTTGTCAAATAAATATCCTCCCAGTCTTGTACACTTTAGTCATACCATTCTGCCCCAATTTACCTTTCAAGCTGTGTCGTCACACTGCCTCAGGCCTAAGTAGGGCAATGGCGAGGATATACCTGGTAAACGAACAGTCTATTCGAGCAGGGTTTTAAGGGCCAAACTATGTTGGCGACCAACTTGGGTTGGCCAAGTTACCTAAGGATCCCCTGTCGAGTTTTATTTATTGTCGGGGGTGAACTAGGAGGCCAATTGTGCTAGTGACAAAGGCTTGAGGAGGGTTATTATATGCTAACCCTACTAGTTCTTTGACCAGTGCGGCTGGAGTAAGTTCATCTATGGTGGTTATTATGCCTATTAAGAATGAAGCCTGAAGCTTGGAGAGGATGCATATGCTAAAATATATCTGAGAAAACCAATACATATAGAATTTCGAGGCTAATCGAATTTTATTAATCAGAGTCATGAACATAGAGTAACATTAAGTTTAAAATTTTGCCTAAATAAAAGAGAACTCTAGAAGTATAATTTCTTCAGGTTGGACGCATTCCAAGCTCTTGGTATCTCCCTGCTCTCCAGCGTCTCCAAGTGATAGGCTCCTTGTAGGTTATCCCTTACCACCTTGAACGGTCCCTCCCAGTTCGGTCCTAGCTTGCCATTTGATAGCTTCACAGCACTGCCAAGGACTTTGCGTAGGACATAGTCCCCAACCTCTAATGTCCTTGAATTGAATTTTTTATTATATTTCTTGGCTAGATGTTGTTGGTAGGCTGTCAGTTTCACTATAGTCAATTCTTGTCGCTCGTCGGCTAAGTCAAGTTCAACGAGCAAAGCTCCATCGTTTTGGCATTGGTCGATCAGTGTGGACCTCATGGTGGGGAAATCATCTTCTAATATAATAACTTCCTACATTCCATATATGAGTTCAAACGGTGTCTCTCCAGTTGCTCGCCTCGGGATGGTGCGATAGGCCCAGAGGATATGGGGTAGTTTATTTACTCATGCTCCCTTGGCTCGCTCTAGGCGCTTCTTTAGTCCATCGATCACTATTTTGTTGGAAGCTTCAGTTTGTCCGTTGCTCTGAGAGTATGCTACAGAGCTAAAATAGTGCCTGATTCCATGATCACTGTAAAAAAGCTTTGGAAAAGGCCACTCTCAAAATGGGTCCCGTTGTCAGTGATAATTGTCTTAGGTATCCCGAAGCGAGTAATAATTTTTCTCCATATGAACCTCATCATGTCCACATCCCTGATGTTCGCCAGTGGTTCTGCCTCTATCCATTTGGTGAAGTAGTTTGTGGCGACCAACAGATACTTTTGATTTTCGACAGCAATTGGCAAATGGCCTACGATGTCCAAACCCCACTGGGCGAAGGGCCACGGGCTGGTGAGTAACTTTAGGTAATTGGTAGGCTGGTGGACCATAGGTGCATGCATTTGGCATTTCTCGCATTTTCGAGCGCAGACTCTAGCGTCCCTCTACATGTATGGCCACCAGTACCCCTCTTTCATTGCTCGAAAGGCTACCGGCCTTCCTCCTACATGACTTCCACAAATCCCTTCATGCAACTCATGTAGGACTTGTTCGGCATCCTGTGGATAAACACACTGGAGGTGCGGACCTATAAAGGATCTTTTATATAGTTTGCCTTTAGGATATAAGTGAAAGCGGGTAGCTTTGACTCTTATCTGATGGGCAGTTTTCTTATCACTTGTCAGTACGTCACTTTACAAGTAATCTACTATAGGATCCATCCAACTGGGAGCTTTCTCTATATGGAGAACATGGTCGAGGTTTGGTGATTATATACTTCAGTTGATGCTTGGCTGTTCAAGGAAGTCGATATAAATTATCCTTTTCAAGTCAAAGTTGATTGCTGAGCTTAAGGCTGTTAGGGCATTAGCATGGCTATTCTGTCCCCTAGGAAACTGCTGGACGCTGATGTGCTCAAAGTTGGCCATCAACCCTTTCACTGTGGCGAGATAGGTTGTCATCCTCTCGTCTCTTGCATTGAAATCGCCACTTATCTAATTGGAGACCAACTGCGAGTCGCCAAAAACTTGGAGTTACTTTGCTCCGAGCGTTCGTGCCTTTTGTAGGCCCGCGATCAGTGCCTCATATTTTGCTTCATTGTTGGAGGCTTCAAATCCAAGCCTGATTCCTTTCTCAAGTACTATGTCTTCGGGGGTAACTAGTACGATGCCTACTCCTACCCCTCTTGAATTGGAGGATCCATCAATGTATAACTTCCAGACACCTAGTTCTTGTAGGACCTCCTTCAAATGGCTGGTACCGGCCTGATCACGGGCTTACTCTCCGATGAATTCAGCAATAAAGTCCGCGAGGACCTGCCCCTGATAGCAATCCTTGGTTGAAAATGAATATCGAATCTCCCGAGCTCAACCGACCATTTTGACAGTCGTCCTGAGAGGCCCGCTTTCTTTAACACAGTCTTACGAGGGTAAGAAGTAAGTAGGAAGATCGAGTGTGCCTCGAATAGTGCTTCAATTTCCTCAAGGCTACCACTAGTGCGAAGGCGAGCTTCTCTAGTGGCAGGTATCGCTGCTCGGCATCAATGAGAGTCTTGCTCGTGTAGTAGATCGGGTGCTGACTTCCCTCTTTCTCATATACCAATACAAACTCACAGCGTAATCCGACACTGCTAGGTAGAGGTACAAGGGATCGTTCTCCTTAGTAATTACGAGCAAGGGGGTCTGCTGAGGTAATCTTTGTGTTCTTCTAATGCCTTCGAGCAATCCTCGCTCCACTCTACCTTCTTACTTTTCTTCAGTAACTCGAAAAACGGTTGACATTTTTTGGAGGACTTTGAGATGAACCTGATTAACGCGACGATTATCCTTGTGAGTTTCTGTACATCTTTTATGGTTCGAGGAGGCTGGACCTCGTTAATAGCGTCAATTTGGTCTGGATTGGCTTCAATACCTCTCTTACTGACCAAGTATCCAAGGAATTTTCTTAACTGGACACTGAAAGGACACTTACTTGCGTTAAGATTTATTCGGTACTTCCTGAGGATTTTGAAGGTCCTTGTTAGGTCAGAGAGGTGGTCATTTTTGAGCTTGCTATTAACGAGCATATCATCAATGTAAACTTCCATGGTGTTCCCCATTTGATCCTTAAATATCTTAGTGACCAGCAGCTGGTAAGTTGCTCCTGCGTTCTTAATCCCAAAGGGCATAACCTTGTAACAAAATAACCCAATAGTGGTTATGAAGGCAGTTTTATCCTGGTTCGGCTCGTGTAGAGGGATTTGGTGATATCCGGAGTATACGTCCAGAAATATTATCCTCTCATGTGTTATCGTGGCCTCCACCAGCTGATTGATCTTTGGGAGGGGGAAGCTGTCTTTAGGGCATGCTCTGTTGAGATCGGTGAAGTGGATACAGACTCTCCACTTTTCGTTGCTCTTGGGTACAACCACTGGGTTGGATAGCCACTTAGGGAACTGGACTTCCCGTATGGATCCTGCATCCAGTAGTTTTTTAACTTCCTTCTCCACTGCCTTAGCCTTCTCCAGAGCAGTTCGTTGAGCTTTCCGTGTTATTGGTTTGAAAGTTGAATCGATGTGAAATCGATGACAAGTGATGTCAGGGTCAATTTCGGGTAGCTCATAAGGCTCCCATGTAAAGACATATAAATTACTCTGAATGAGGGTGACTAACCCCCTTTTTTCGCGGTCGGTGAGTTAGGTTCCAATCAATAACTTTCTTTCATTCGAGTTGCTACTGGCTGTGACTTCCTTTAGGTCCTCGACGACCCTTTCATAGGGGAGGACCCTGGTCTCCTCCACTCCTGGTCGTTCATATTTTAGTTGCTATTTGAAGGGCTTCAGCCTCTCCTGTTCCTCATTCTCGCTTCTAACTTCTTCAATATTCTTCTCTGGTTTGGGACGGATGGTCGCTATAAAGCACTTTCTTGCCATCGCCCGATCTCCATGGATCTCCACCACTCTTCGTTCAGTCACACACTTCAACTTCTGATGGAAGGAAGATGGGACAACCTTCATCGTGTGCAGCCATCCTCTGCCGAGGATTGCTTGGTAGGTTAAATCAATATCAACCACGAGGAATTCAATTATTTTTTAGATGTTTACTGCCCTTACTGGTAGGACGGTCTTTCCCAAGGGGATGGTTATCTTTCCAGCGAAGCCAACTAAAGGAACCGTGGATTTCTTTAGGTTGATGACACAATTACACACATATTAATGTATTATATATTAAGGTATAAATACATTAAAAATATTAAGAATGAATAATTCTGAGTTGAAAAATAAAAAACAGAAGTTATAAAACACCCTCAACCTATTTTCTGAAAAACTTGATTATAACACATAAATATTATAATTCAGTGTTTAAAAATAGGTTGCCAAACGCAAATTTTTATAAGAATTGTATTTAAACACAGAAAACAAAATTATAGTTGCAAACCAAACAGGCCCTAAATCACCTCTCAATTTTATGTTTTGTATGGGCTTAAACTCATTTATTATGCCAAATGAAGGGTTTATCTTTACTTTTATCTCTATCTCTACTACTTAAATATCTATCTATCTACTATTTAAAAATGGTATTCATAACATGTATCCTAAGGGTACACATTAAAAATCCAAAAATTGTAGGGACAGACTTTCGACATACATTTAATAGGGAACAAATACTAATGTGAAGGTCTAATACTTACTGTTTTGAGGCTCATAACATGTGCCCTAAGCGCACAAGTTATCTTTTTCCTTTAAAAAATATAAAAATATTAAAGGTCTTGTAATTAACAATTTTACCCATAATCTTGCATTTATTCTCATCTTTCATGTATTATCCTTTTTACCATTCCAGTCATTTTGTTGCAATTACTCTATCAATGTTTAGTCGTACCCATTCGTTGCCCTCTATTTGTGTGACCCAATATCGTAGTGTTCATGATCATTTCGCTTCTAACGTGGCGCAAAAAGTGTGTGAAGTGCGTGTAACAACGGCTCAAGTGCAAGTCGGTCACTCAAGTAATAATCCCGATAAGTCGGGATCAAACTCAGGGAATAGGCGAAATCATAATGACTAATAAGGGAAAGTGTCTAAAACTTAATTATCGACTTGTTGAGAGAAGAAGAAAAGATGATGAATTTTTATGAGATTTTCTACCTACCTAAAGCAAACTAATTATCAAATGTAATTTAATTAAACTAAAGCAAAAACTGAATTTTTTAAGTTTTGAAAACGATTTGAGAAAAATGTGATCGAGATCCAATCCCCCGAACCGTCGATAATTTCATTGAATACAAAATTTTCAAAAAATTTATTTATAATTAGAAGAAAACATTAAATTTTTCATAGTACTAAATATATGAGAATTTTACTCCGCACAATATCTAGTCAATATATAATTTAACGTGAATGACAAAATTATCGACGCGGGTATTATACCCACAAACACTTCGGTTATCTAGGGCAAATGAAGTTAAGAGACCCATAATACTCATTCCGATAAAATATCAAACCTACCAATTATCTATACAATTTTATCAAATTTCATATCCAACTTATATACCTAGGTTGGGTTCATGTATCCCAATCTTCAAATTTTTTAGCCAAACATATTAAATTTAACTAAGCATGAATTATTTACGTTGCATGAAGACATGTTTATAGATATATGGAAAGAAAGCATGTAATCAATGGCAAAGAAGAAATATAGCGACAAGAGTGATCACACGCCAAATTTAGAAGAAAAAACGGTATGAAATATAAACTTGTATTGAATTTGCATGCATCTATTAACAATTATTGGATCTTCTTGTTCCTCTCTTTCCCGAACTTTCTTTTATATGAAAATCTATGTAAAGCTGAGTTATTAGACTCCTAATATGACCTAACATAAGTCCTAGGTTATTTTGAAAAACTCTTAAAGCCATACAACTCTTTAGCAAAAAACAAGGCTTAAAGTCAAATTCCCATATCTGGTCTATCGAACGGTTCGCCTTATACCCGAATTGGTTCGCTCTAGGGAACCAGGTCTACTCCTTGCCAAATCGGTTATGCTAGGGGGAATTTCTTATATTGAACTTTTGCCTCTGGATTTGTTTCTCGTCTTCAAAATCTCATAACTTCTTCATCGTAGCTCGAATTTGAGTGTCGTTTCTTCTAGTGTGCTCGCAACTTCAAGCTTTTTAAATTTTCAGTTTGCTCCGCCTCCGAGTTCTAGTTGAAAAATTATAAGATTTCCTTTGACTTTCCTTTCCTTCATTTATTTCACCGTTTCAGTTTTCCTCTTGCAATAAATACCTGTAAAATAAGAGAGAAATACACAAAATAAGAAATACTTGCCAAAAAGGGTAGTAGCATGACTATGAGATAAATCCAGTCTAATTACAATTCACGGACTGTAAAAATACCAAATTTAAGGGGATAAATATAAAATATTTACGCCGAATCAAATCCCCATAACTTAGAACTTTGCTCGACCCAAGCAATGTAAAAGAATAAGAGTGTGATCTAAGTGAATTTTCAAATAATTATTGAGATAATATACCTCTTTTGCGGGCAAGAGATTACATTTAGCATATGCAACAAGCCGTTAAACCCTAGACTACCCTAGTAGGAGGAGTGGTGTCTCGTGAGGGTTTGGAGTGAATTTACCCACAAAATTCATTTTTGTTTGAGATAAAATATCAAAATGATAAAAAATTGTACAATTTAAATTCCAAAAAACAATCACTTTATATTTTTATTCAATAATTTCAATTCATAGGTTTATGTGTGCGAAGTCGAAAATGGCACCACTAACTTCCACGGATTGATCATTATGTTACTTTTCAAAAATTCGCATTGATTCAAATTATCACGGAATACTCTCACAAACGAATCACTCGAAATGTGACTATTTTCTCTTAGTGTGTGTGATATTAAGATTAAATGTAATTGAACACGAGTTTATGTACACAAATTGAAATACAAAATTTTTGGTGAAAAGATCTCATGAACGGGTTACGATCATTGAAAAACGAAAAATATCATCTTTCATTCGCACTATTTTGTCTCTTTATTATCTTTTTGTGTTTTAGTTTTTCACGTGGTAATTAATTTCGTTATTCGAACTTGGTTAAGACTTTTTTGGATTAAGGTGTTTTGGGTAAAAATAGGAATGTTGGGAAATTTTAGAGTTAAAAATTTGCTTGCAAAGTCCGTTGGCACTTTTTCAAGCTTTTGCTCATCTTCTCTTTTTCTTTAATTTTCATATTTTTTTTATTCCTTTTTTCTTTCTATTTTTATTGAGCACTTTTTTTATTTTGCTTGCCCCTATTTATGCACTATTGTGGACTTAATTAATGAACTTTCGATTTTCTTAAGTCGGGAATGATTGGGTTTTTCGAGTTATCAAATTAAAAAGGATATAACTTTTTATGCTCAATTGAGCTTGCAAAAGGATAAATTTAATTTTGACTTTTTATGGCTAATATTTTTGGGTATACAAATGATGGCCTAACTTCATTTATCCGAAATTATAGTACCCCATGCTAATTTCAATTATGAGACATTTTGGTGCGTTTTCAAAACAATATCTTACTCATTTTCCTTAACCGATCAAAGCAATAATTTAAAAATCATCAATGACTTTTTTAATCACTAAAAAGAACATTGAGTTAACTTTGAACTCTGAGTTATATAATTTTTAAATCTCACCGGGTTTGAAGTTATAAGGTTATATGAACTGAGGTTATTTCGTAGACGACACACACTACACTTATAAAAATTTGCCAAATAGAGAAATATTCCAATTTAAATATCCTTTGCAAATTAGCAAGTTAGCATGACCAATTATCAATTGAAGAGATGGGATATTTAACTTGATTAAGAAATACAAATTAGACAAATTTTATTATTTTTAACCTACACACACATCTAGGTGATTATATGCAATAAAATAAGAAATCACAACCACAACGGTGTGAGGTCATGTGGATATGGTGTGAGGTCATGTGAATGAGGGGTGTGGGAATAAAAAATCTGATATGGTTAATGGGGGTGTTTTGGGAAAAAGGGGATAAGTAGGTAGTTGGGGGTAAAATGGGTATAAGGGGTAAAAGAAGGTTTAAGTTACACATGTGAGAATTAAGTTGGTTTTGGCTTTTAGTTTGGCAGGTGGACAAAATCGATTTTGGTTTTGTGGGAAATGGGTTAAATGGGTTTTGTGGGTTGTGAGCTGATTTGGAGTGAGGCAGAGGAGGTGAGGGGTTCTGGGCGACGCCGACGGTTTAGGTAGAGGTGGCCGGATCTGGGTCTAAGGCTGGCTGGAGATGTCGCTAGTGTTGGGGTCGCAGGTGGTTCGCGACGCCGGCAAGGATCGAAGATGCGCGGTTTCGTCGGGTTGTGGCAGCGGGATGGGGACCACGGGTTGGAGGGGCTGGGGTCAGGCGCCGGAGGTATAAGGGTTGGTTATGGATTTGTTGTTGAAAGGTGTTTGGTTTATTAATGGGGGAAGAGAGAGGAGAAATGGGTTGTTGGATTAAAGGTTGAAGATGAAGGGAGTGATTTGGTGAGTGAGGGTGTATGGAAATTTGGTGGGGATTAGTTGGGTGTAAAATGGGTAAAAGGGTTATTAGGGTGTGTGTGTTTAAGTTGGACACCTAAAAAAAACTAAAACTAATAAAAATAAAACTCTAAAAAAATAAAAATAAAAATCCCACTTCTAATAATAAAATAAAGACACAATTAAAAAAATGAAACTAAAAAGAGAAATAATAAAAATAAAATCTAATAAAACTAAAACTAAAATTCTAAATAAATGTAAAATCAAATAAAACTAAAAAAATAAATAAATGAAATCCTAAAAAAAATCAAATCCTAATAAAAACTAAAAACTAATAAAAATCAAAATAAAATAAAATTATAAAAATAGAAAAATAGTAATTAAAACCTAAAAATTTCTAAATAAATCTAAAATAAATCCTAAAAATAAAAATGACTCAAACTAAAAATATAAAAAAATATAAAAAGACACAAACTAAACACACACAAGCTTTGGGGTAGGTTTGGGCTAGGTTAGGATAGACTAGGGTTACGTGGTTGGTAATTAGCTCCATAAAATGCGTAATTGTCTGGAAATATAGCTTTTGATACTGCAACTGCAATTAAACCTGCATATTGAACAATTAAGCACATAATACCCATATTGCCGAGAATTAGCAACTAAAATACATCTATTCGGGGTATAAATTGTACAGTTTTGGGTGCTTATCACACCACCCCCAAACAGAGCGTTGCTAGTCCTTGAGCAATAAGATAGAGAGAAAAAGAAAGATAAGTAACCAAATGTGTACCACTTTCGCGGGCACTTGCGATTGCACTTAGCATGTGCAACAAACCTTTAAACCTATAGGTTGCCCTACAGGACGAGTTGTGTCTCTTATGGGTTTGGAGGGAATATACCCACAAAATTCTTTATTTGCAAAACGACAGTCCATCTTTTATTAGACATAGAATAATCTCACAATCCATCATGAGATAAATGATTTTAGAAACACAAGCTAGATTTTGTAAAAAGATTAAGCTAAGCAAATACTCAAGGCACATCCTTCCTAGAACTCAACGTGTGTAGTGTGAATCAGTCAAAACAGGTCGAGTATCACAAGAGTAATTCCTAGATTGCCTTTCCGGAATCAACGTTTCAACTTCAAAATCTCAGGGATATAACTCTCACAAACGAACTCTCGAGATATGGGTTAGTGTATCGTTCTTGTGTGTGAGGAGGTGAGTAAATGTAAGAAAGTTCAAACGTCTCACACTCACATAAGAAAAAACGAACAATTTGAAAGAAAAGTGATCTCATGAAAGAATGCTAATCACTAGAGTGAGAACGTCAAGTTATTCACCACATTGACTTTCATTTGTCCGAACACCTAAGGAAGAATATGGATGTATATGGATGAGGGGAAATGAAATGGGATGAGAATGATGAGATGAGGGCTAGGATAGGATGGGTGATATAATGGATGTGGTATGTAGGATATAATGGTGATATGAATGATGATATATGAATGGATATGATAGAAGAGTGTTCACATGAAGAACAAATGTCTTTATTACTAACTACAAACTCTCTTTCTTTTCATTTCTCTCTCTTTTTTGTTTTTTTTCTTTTCTCTTTTTTTTTCTTTTTTCTTTTTTTCTTTTTTTTTTCTCTAATTTGCTATTTTTTTTGTTTTTGTTTTGTTTTTGTTTTTCCCTCACTTTTCAAACGAACACTGAAGACATTTAACATTTGAAATCACACTCTTTTATTTGAAAATGAAAGATGATAGGAAATGAGTGGGGAATGATGGTGAGGGAAATATATGGGAATTTGGAAGAACATGGAAATGTAATGGGTGAGTGAATGCAAATGTGATATGGAAAAGTGGTAGGTGTATGGATGAAATTCCTTGTGATCAGGACAAATTTCAAGACACGCGTTTCTTACAACTCGAAAATAATGTCGTTCTCAGTGATCAAGCCAAAATTTTAAAGAAGAAAAATGAGATCGCACAACAATTATGTGCAGACCCAAAGGAAGTTGAATCAACTTGTGACTCGGAGATTGCGTAAAACACTCTGAAAGGGTGAAAGGCACGAATCTCACAAGCTAAAGTCTCTACTAGTGATCCTTAAGGTTCTCTTGAGAATTATAGTACTCTTCAACTCTAAATCGCAGTGACAGGATAAGTGCGCAAATTTTGTTGAGTCTAGAAATTCATGGTGCAACATGCCTTGTTACGTATTACATAAGCTATTTAGAAAAAATATTCTCTAGCTTGATTCCTAGACTTTGAAAGATGGATGATTGAAAATTCACATCAATGAGTGAGATGCAAGAAACTGCACGAAATTTTAAAAATCAGGTTCAAAAATCAAAATTTTTCAAAAGAGGTACGATTTTGATAAAATTCCCCCCCCCCCAAACAAAAAGGAACAACGTCCTCGATGTTAAGTAAAATGATTTTTAAAATTGAGAGCATAAGGTAGGAAAGATATTACCAGAATGAACCGCTAATGAAGTGGGCAAATATAGCCAAGATGAAACCTGAATAAATGAGTGAGATAGCAAAATATGTACAAGTCTATAAGCATGATAAAACATTGGGTGGTGAGAAACACCACCCCCAAACATGATTAGACTAGTACAAGAAATGCGGGCTGCCTCCCGGTAGCGCTAAGTTTAATGTCTTCGGCCTGACCGTACCATTATCACCCTAAAGATAGGAACTATGAAAGCTCGGAGTGGCAGAAAAATTGGGTGATGAACATCACCCCCAAACAAGACTAAAGCGTCAGTCTTGTTGGATAGAGGCCAAAGTGGTCAATGCATGCACTTGTATGGAAAAGTGCATCACACGATGCAAAACATCGGTGGACCATGGGTGGGTGGGTATTAGGGTAAAAGTGAGAAAGTCATGGGTGATGAAGTATCGGCCACGGGCCTTGTTAAGCTTAAAGGTGAGGGAAAATAGGGCCCTATAAGCATAGTGCTCAAGTTGGTGAGGGATAAGAAAAGGTGTAGAAAGTGGAATGGGGTGGGGTTCATAAAAATCACACAACCATTCTATAAATGGGCGATGGTAATGGTCGCACCGTGACACGCCAGGGAGATGTTGAGAAGAAAAATCAACACTACAAGGAAGTGGTGTGCATGGAGGAACAAACTCGGTGTCACGAAAGTGGAGAGTAGCACCAAAAATACTCTCATGGGTGGGGGATGATTTCAGGTGAGGATCTAAAAATGTAGATGGAAACTTGAAATGTGTAAAATCAAGATCCAAACCAGGTGGTAGGGTGGAAAGGACAATGGGTGGGGTAAATGGTGCATCGGGTGGGATAAATGGTGGATGAAGATGATACAACTCAAGCGTGGGAGACACACACTCATTAGGAGGGTCAGAATAATCCTCAATATCCTCCTGAAGAGGGAGTGTGGTATCTAAGGATGGAGTGATCAGCTTCTCCACAAGAATATCATCGGTGAATGTGGTGGGTGGGTAAGACGAGTCACCAAGCTCAGAGATAGAGGAATCACTTGAAATATCGGGGCTCAAATGGAGCCATGCATGGTGGGATATCATCTATATCCGGATAGTTAGTAGCTATCACGGATTCTATCTTGGGAAAATGGTGAGCACTCGTAGCCGGAGCGAACCTAGGATAAATTGGTTCCTTGGGTACACAAGGGTGAAGCTTGATAGGTGTAGACTCGGGAAGATTTTTGGATATTTCGGGAGTGGGAACCTCAAGTGTGGGTTCATTTGGATATGACGGGATCAGATCAGGCTCACTAATGAAAGGTAAGTCAACACAATTGTCGACTTGGGACTCGGACTATGGGATGGTCTCAACTTCAAGATTCTCGGGGTGGTAGGGTTGGTCACACTCAAAATTCGTGTCACAAGAGGACACATCATCGTCACACTCGGTTGCAACGATGGGTGGATGCATGTCCGACTCTCTCGCACACTCCAATTTATTTAACCTTTGTTCAAGCGTTTGGAGAGTTTGAATTTGAGTGGCTTGCTCTTGCTCAAGTATGAACTTTTGTAAGAGGATTTCGAGAGCGGATGTGGATGAAGATGTTGGTGGAATGATGGGTGGTGGTGGTGGTTGAGGTGGACACAACTCGCTATGGACCGGACTATACGGAGAATACTCAAATGAAGTGTGTGGAGTGGGGCCAAGTTCATCATACACGTAAGGATCACTTTCGTGATGGACAAATGGGTGATGCGCATGGGGTGCGTAGTGAGGGAACCGATCATGAACAGGTGCACAAGGTTTCCATGACGACTGTGGGAATGTGTGAGGATCCACAACAACGGGTTGTAATTCGTATTGCGTGGAAGGTTGATCAGGCCTCCACGAATATCTCGGGTACTCACACAACTCGGGATTAGGTGTATCAGGATAGTACGCCGAGGTGGGTTCCGAAACAGTGTCATATGGATACACATGTTCCATGGTGGTTTTGGATGGATATGAAAAGTATGTGCACTCATGGGACATGTGATCGGCATAATAACAGTGGGTGCACAACAAAGAATGAGACACGTCGACACTTGACACCGGGGGTGTTGGAATATGAGGTGTGTGCATGGACGGGTCAAGAGTATCAACTGGACTCGTGAGAGAGGTGAAATCACTAAGTATCTCATAAAGAGACGGTTCAGGATCACTCTCACACGTCTCGCGTGTCAATGAAAAATGACCAAAGTAGTCCCGTAAAGGATATTCTTCGGCCATGAGGGGAAAATAATTTTTTTTGGGGAATTTTTAATTTTTTCAAAAGGAAAGAAAATATTTTTGGATTTTTCTAAAAAGGAAAGAAAGAAAATGTTTTTGGATTTTTCTATAAAAATAAAGAAAGAAAATATTTTTGGATTTTTTTGTAAAAAATAATAGAAGAAAATATTTTTGGAGTTTTTGTAAAAAATAAAGGAAGAAAAATATTTTTTAATTTTTTTTTTGAATGAAAAGGTGGGGAAAATAGATGGACTCGGAAATTTGGGACAAACTAACTAAAACCGACTACCGAAAAATGAATTGGACACACACACAAGTCAAGAAAATTTCCTAACTAGCACATAGCCAATTTTTATCTTTAAATTTAGTGAAAGGGTAGTCAAATTTTAATTAAGTCCGCGGACGATAAAAAAATCACGGAATAATATGAGTGATCGCCTTTGCAAAATTTTCTCCTATTGCGCTACCTAGTTGATGGATTTTAAATTAATGATGGCTAGGGTAACACAAAATTGGTAAGCGAGTGAGTCGGGTCATAAAATCCCTTCTCGTGAGTGACCGAGTGTAGGTCTTAGTCAATTAATTCATCACACCATGTGAAAATAAATGGGAAAATAAAATCAAGTAAGAGCAGACAAGCACACACAATATTGACTCGCTAACAGGAGAGGCGCGAGGGTTTGAAAAATATACGTCCCACGGTTTTTAGGCCGTGGGTTGCCTAAAAATTTGAGTCGACCGGGGGGAGATCACGCCTATCTCAGTCGTCCCCGGGAGTCCTACCGACCCAAGGTAGAGAGACTTCTAAATCCTCGCCTTTGAACGCCCTCTCTCTACCTTGTCCGGTTTCCCTATCACGCTTGTCTTCAATTATTACAAATTTAAATGAAAAATGGTGTCTCTAAGCACCGCAATACAAACAATGATAAAAATCCTAAAACAAGCCTTCTAATAAAATGCAAAAAATGGTACTAAAATGCAACAAAAAATAGGAAATAAATGAACTACAAAATTGAATCCGCTCCGAGTGCTTCACGCTCCAAAGAATGGCAACGACGCCATTTGATAGAATTTTTTTTATCTCCCCGGCAACGACGCCATTTGATAGGAAAGACTTTTACGTGTATCTTTTTCTTTGTCATTGCTTGAAAAGTCCTTCTAATCAAAACCTCAATTACCTACAAATATAAAACAAACTCAAGTGTAGCGGTAAGTAAGGGTATCAATCCACTTTCAAGGGGGTAAACTAGAGACAAATTCAATTGTAATTCACTTTTTATTTTCTTTTTGTGCTTTTTCGCTTTTCTAATTTTTTTAGCTTTTTCAATATTAAAACAATAGGGTGAGGTGATGATTTAAACTAAGCTAAACTAAATGTGATATGATAACAACTAACTAGAAAGTTACTAAAATGAAAAATAAAGTCTAAACTAAAATAAGAGATAAAGTGAGGTAAATAATGACGAGAACAATCAAGGAATGAGATTACACTACAAATTTTAGCTATTTTAACTAATTAATTTAATAAATTGAATTCTCCCAAATTAATATCAAAATTACAAATCAACGCTCGTTGCAAATGTGATTTTAATAGTAACCTTTTAGAAAATTAATTTTAACACCCCACAACTCTAGAAAATAGATCCACACTCCTTTTAATTAATCACCCGCTAGGATCGATCAATTAAAATTTATGTCAATCTTAGAAAATAAATTTAAAGTTGAAATTCAAGTTATAATAAACCACTTAAGAAACCCCTATCTCTAGTTCGAATCTAAAATGGGTATTATAACTAGAATTTCGATTTTCTCTCGAAAATCATTTACCCTCTCTCGAGGCGTAAATTTAAGGGCGAGGGATCAAAAATAACATTCAAAGGAAAATTTCAAGTAATCAAACTAATTAAACTAAAATAACATCAAATAAGGTTTTTTTCCCACCCCTTGAAAGGGGATTTAGCTTAACATGATATGAAATATGACAAATTAATAATCAAATGCATAAAATAAATGAGATGAGAAAAGGACAATCAAACCCCAATCTCTTGATGCTTAATTGATCTTCAATCCATGAGTTGAAATTCATAATCCATTAACTTGAGTGATCGAAACAATATTACATAAAAATTTCACTCAAATTAATCCCCACAACAATTATCACTCACAAATATCTAAAAAAAATGAAAATAAAACTATTTACAAATATTTCTACCTAATTTATTCTAACCTAACTCTCTACTTTTCTCTAGAATTTTCTCTCTCTATTTGATGGTGAGTCTCCTCTTCAAATGGGGTCTTGAGTCTTCTTTTATAGTAGATGCATGGCACACATGGGGCTAAGGGGTATTTTGGGTAAATGGCTAAGGGGTGCATGTGGATATGGTGTGAGGTCATGTGAATGAGGGGTGTGGGAATAAAAAATCTGATATGGTTAATGGGGGTGTTTTGGGAAAAAAGGGATAAGTAGGTAGTTGGGGGTAAAAAGGGTATAAGGGGTAAAAGAGGGTTTAAGTTGCACATGTGAGAATTAAGTTGGTTTTGGCTTTTAGTTTGGCAGGTGGACAAAATCGATTTTGGTTTTGTGGGAAATGGGTTAAATGGGTTTTGTGGGTTGTGAGCTGATTTGGAGTGAGGCAGAGGAGGTGAGGGGTTCTGGGCAACGCCGACGGTTTAGGTAGAGGTGGCCGGATCTGGGTCTAAGGCTGGCTGGAGATGTCACCAGTGTTGGGGTCGCAGGTGGTTCGCGACGCCGGCAAGGATCGAAGATGCGCGGTTTCGTTGGGTTGTGGCAGCGGGATGGGGACCACGGGTTGGAGGGGCTGGGGTCAGGCGCCGGAGGTATAAGGGTTGGTTATGGATTTGTTGTTGAAAGGTGTTTGGTTTATTAATGGGGGAAGAGAGAGGAGAAATGGGTTGTTGGATTAAAGGTTGAAGATGAAGGTAGTGATTTGGTGAGTGAGGGTGTATGAAAATTTGGTGGGGATTAGTTGGGTGTAAAATGGGTAAAAGGGTTATTAGGGTGTGTGTGTTTAAGTTGGACACCTAAAAAAACAAAAACTAACAAAAATAAAAATCTAAAAAACTAAAAATAAAAATCCCACTTCTAATAATAAAATAAAGACCCAATTAAAAAAATGAAACTAAAAAGAGAAATAATAAAAATAAAATCTAATAAAACTAAAAAAATAAATAAATGAAATCCTAAAAAAAATCTAATCCTAATAAAAACTAAAAACTAAAAAAATCAAAATAAAATAAAATTATAAAAATAGAAAAATAGTAATTAAAACCTAAAAATTTCTAAATAAATCTAAAATAAATCCTAAAAATAAAAATGACTCAAACTAAAAATCTAAAAAAATATAAAAAGACACAAACTAAACATACACAGGCTTTGGGGTAGGTTTGGGCTAGGTTAGGGTAGGCTAGGGTTACGGGATTGGTAATTAGCTCCATAAAACGCGTAATTGTCTGGAAATATAGCTTTTGATACCGCAACTGCAATTAAAACTGCATATTGAAAAATTAAGCACATAAGACCCATATTGTCGAGAATTAGCAACTAAAATACATCTATTGGGGGTATAAATTGTACAGTTTTGGGTGCTTATCAATAAGAATTATTCTTTTGAAAATGTGCAAGTTCCTTGTGAAAAACGAATTTTCGTCCATATTATGAAAACTGGAAAAGAGGTGGACAAGGGTAGTCATTTAAAATAACTTCAGGAAAAAAAATTCAAAACTGACAAATCTCATTCGAACGAGGTCGTTCGAACGACCTGATTCGAACGAGTTTCTAACGAAATCCAGTGTATAAATAAAGGAAGTCGTTAGAAATCTCATTAGAAAGAATTAGTTCGAATGACATTTCTAACGATCCTTCTAACGAGTTTCCAGAGAACATTGAACTGGTTTGTTAGACCCAGGTCGTTCGAACGACCTGGGAAAACTTCGAACGAAAATTTCTTTTTCTCTAAAAAAGATTTAAAATTAATTTTAAAAAATTTCATAAATATTTCAAGTAAATTAAAATTACTCAAACACTTAAAAAATATTTTTTGTCATATACCTTTTAGGAAAAAGGAATTGGAATGTGTTTTGATGTTGCGGGAACTTTAAATGCCCAATTCTCCACAGTTGTCAGATAATAGACATTATATGACCCAAAAGTGTTTTGTCCAACGAAATGTAGCCAATACTACAAATGACTCGATTGAAAATTTGTCCTCACAAATCTCCCCCTTTGGCTATTCCGGGACAAAACAAAATTTAAAAAATATAAATAAAAAGATTGAATTTGCTAAGCCAGCCGTCAAGCCGATTTTAAAGCCCGTCCCAAAAACCCAAATAAAAGACAGACTTATTTACGCGACTGAAAATGAGCTGCAGATAAGTAGGCGATATATACTACACACATGAAGAAACAAATACATAAAACGCATGGGGCAATAAAGAAGTTAACTAATCGTGAGAATATAAAGCAAGTTAATTAATCATGAGTATGACATATGTTAAATTAAAATTAAAATTAACACCCCCTAAATAATAACTCCCCCTATCAACGTTTCTCCCCCTTTTTGTCCGAAAAAGACAAAGGGATAGAATCAGCCTGCATGGTTAGAGAAGATGATACGAGGAATAAATACAATAACAAAATTTGCAACACAATTTAAGATCCATATATGCAATAATTTGAATAAACAGGAGAGTGATATCTTTAACCGTAGAGGGAAAAACCAAATATCCATACATCAATAAAAAGAATCTAACCAAACTATATAAGCAGGTACAAGTGAGAAAATATAAATAAAGGTGATCCACTCGCCCTTACAACTACAAAAGATGAAATAAACTTAAATATAAAGGAAATCAAGGAGCTGGGGCGTCATTTGGGGAATCATTTGGAAGGGATCCGAAAGCGGATGAGCCTGAACCACGACGCATCTCCATGCGACGAATCGCCTCAAGATGCTCAAGTAGGATGGAACCACAATGAGCATGGGCTTCATCCCTTTGAGATTGAGCCTCCTCCCGACGAGCCTGAGCATCATGATCTCGCTGCATGTTAAGAAAAGCTCGTGCATAATAGCCCTGTCTTGACGCCTTTCTTCCTGAATCTGCTCCACCTATGAACGAAAAAGACCTAAGATCCGCCGATTCAAGGGGTGGGGGAGCACGAGAAGATGATGGTCTAGAGGGAGCAGGGATTGAGGCAGCTGCGGATTGAGAGGAGGAGGATGGAGAGATAGTGATCTGAGGAGTATCCAGGGGTAAATGACCACGAGAGCGACCAACGGAGGACATATCAATTATTTGGTATCGGGTCATAGGGACATTATATGGAAGACGAGGGCATCCCGCATCAAGATAATAGCGAGTGATAAGAACCGCAGAAGGAAGGGCTTGCCTAACGGGACCGGATGGGTTTACTTTTCCAGATTTGATAACCATAAAAATGAAGGCGGGGAGGTCAATGGAAGCTCTAATGCTGATAGAAAACATGAGATCCACGTGCACTTTTATAATCTGAGTGGAGTTAGCATGAGGAATGAGACAAGCAAAAATATGAACTGAGGTTATTTCGTAGAAGACACACACTACACTTATAAAAATCTGCCCAATAGAGAAATATTCCAATTTAAATATCTTTTGCAAATTAGTAAGTTAGCATGACCAATTATCAATTAAAGTGATGGGATATTTAACTTGATTAAGATTTAGAAATTAGACAAATTTTATCCTTTTTATCCTAGACAGACATCTAGGTGATTATATGCAACGAAATAAGAAATCACAACCACAACACGCCGATGTACGAGGAAAACCCAAATGATAAATACCTCGGTCGGCTGGCCTGGATAAATCCACCACAAATATGGTTTTATAAAGAGACTCGAAAGACTTACAGACTTGACTCACAAAGACTCGTTGATGCAGTCTCCAATACCTCCGTTAGTAGTACATGAATCTCCAATTTGTTGCACAACACTGTTCGTGTCTGGATATCCATCGAAGGCTAAAGAACCGTCTCCAATTATCTAGGATGCAAAAATCCACCGCATATGTCCATGATGAAATTCTGGTTGAAAGCTTGGGGTTTTGGTTCATTCAAAAATCAAAATTGCGTTGGAGAGTTTTTCATAAAAAGGAAGACAAGAATTTTTCTTTTGAAAATGTGCAAGTTCCTTGTGAAAAAATGATTTTCGTCCATATTATGAAAACTGGAAAAGAGGTGGACAAGGGCAGTTATTTGAAATAACTGTAGGAAAAAAAATTCAAAACTGAAAAATCTCGTTCGAACGACCTGGTTCGAATGAATTTCTAACGAAACTCCAGTGTATAAATAAAGGAAGTCGTTAGAAATCTCATTAGAACGAATTCGTTCGAACGACATTTCTAACAATCCTTCTAACGAGTTTGCGGAGAATATTGAATTGGTTCGTTAGACCTATGTCGTACGAACGACCTGGGAAAACTTCGAACGAAAATTCCTTTTTCTCTAAAAAATATTTAAAATTAATTTCAAAAAAATTCATAAATATTTTAAGTAAATAAAAATTTCTCCAACACTTAAAAAAGATTTTTGGTCATATACCTTTTAGGAAAAAGGAATTGGAATGTGTTTTGATGTAGAGAGAACTTTGAATGCCCGATTCTCCATGGTTATAAGACGATAGACATGATATGACCCAAAAGTGTTTTGTCTAACGGAATGTAGCCAATACTACAAATTACTCGATTGGAAATTTGTCCTTACAAATCTCCCCCTTTGGCTATTCCAGGACAAAACCAACTTAAAAAAATATAAACAAAAAGACTAAATTCGCTTAGACAGCTGTCAAGCCGATTCTAAAGCACGTCCTAAAAATCCAAATAAAAAGACACACTTATGTACGCGACTGATAATGAGCTGCAGATAAGTAGACGTTATATCCGACACACATGAAGCAACAAATACATAAAATGCATGGGGCAATAGAGAAGTTAATTAATCATGAGAATATAAAGCAAGTTAATTAATCATGAGTATCACATATGTTAAATTAAAATTTACTCCCCCAATCAAAATTTCTCCCCCTTTTTGTCCGGAAAAGACATAGGGATAGACTAAGCCTGCATGGCTATAGAAGATGATACGAGGAATAAATACAATAGCAAAATATGCAACATAATCCAAGATCCATATATGCAAAAATTTGAATAAACAGGAGAGTGATATCATTAACCATGGAGGGAAAAACCAAATATCCGTACATCAATAAAGAGAATCTAATCAAACTATATAAACAAGTACACTTGAGAAAATGTAAATAAAGGTGATCCGCTCGCCCTCACAACAACAAAAGATGAAATAAACTTAAATATAAAGGAAATCAAAGAGCTAGGGCGTCATTTGTGGAATCATCTGGAAGGGATTCGGAACCGGATGAGCCTGCACCACGACGCATCTCCATGCGACAAATCGCCTCAAGATGCTCAAATGGGATGGAATCACGACGAGCCTAGGCTTCATCTCTACGATCTTGAGCCTCCTCTTAATAAGACTGAGCATCACGATCCCGCTGCATGTTAAGCAAAAGCTCCTGCATAATAGCCCTGTCCTGACGCCTTTCTTCCCGAATCTTCTCCACCTGTGAACGAACAAACCTAAGATCCTCCGATTCAAGGGGTGGGGAAGCACGAGAAGATGATGGTCTAAAGGGAGCAGTGATTGAGGCAGCGGCGGATTGAGAGGAGGAGGATGGAGAGATAGTGATCTGTAGAGTATCAAGGGGTAAATGACCATGAGAGCAACAAACGGAGGACATATCAGTTGTTTGGTATCGGGTCACAGGGACTAAGATGGAAGACGAGGGCATCCCGCATCAAGACAATGGTGAGTGGTAAGAACTGCAAAAGGAAGGGCTTGCCTAATGGGACCGGATGGGTTTACTTTTACAGATTTTATAACCATAAAAATGAAGGCGGGGAGGTTGATGGCAGCCCTAATGCTGATAGCAAACATGAGATACACGAGCACTTTTGTAATCTGAGTGGAGTTAGCAGGAGGAATGAGACAAGCACAAATATGAACTCAGGTTATTTCGTAGAAGATACACACAACACTTAAAAAAATGCCAAATAGAGAAATATTCCAATTTAAATATCCTTTGCAAATTTGTAAGTTAGCATGACAAATTATCAATTAAAGAGATGGGATATTTAACTTGATTAAGAGATACAAATTAGATAAATTTTATGCTTTTTATTCTACACATTCATCTAGGTGATTATATGCAATAAAATAAGAAATCATAATCACAACGCGCTGATGTACGAGAAAAACCCAAATGCGAAAAACCTCGGACGACTGGGCCTAGATAAATTCACTACAAATATGGTTTTATAAAGAGACTCAAAAGACTTACAGACTTGACTCATAAAGACACGTTGATGCTGTCTCCAATACCTCCGTCTGTAGTACGCGAAGCTCCAACGCATTGCACAATAATGCTCGTGTTTCGGTATCCACCGAAGGCCAAAGAACCGTCTCCAATTAGCTAGGACGCAGAAATTCACCGCATATGTCCATGATGAAATTCTGGTTGAAAGCTCGGGGTTTTGGTTCATTCAAAAATCAAAATTGTGTTGGAGAGTTTTTCATAAAAAGGAAGACAAGAATTCTTCTTTTGAAAATGTGCAAGTTTCTTGTGAAAAAGTGATTTTCGTCGATATTATGAAAACTGGAAAAGAGGTGGACAAGGGCAGTTATTTAAAATAACTGCAGGGAAAAAAATTCAAAACTGACAAATCTCGTTCGAACGACCTGGTTCAAACGAGTTTATAACGAAACTCCATTGTATAAATAAAGAAAGTCATTAGAAATCTCGTTAGAATGAATTCGTTCCAATGGCATTTCTAACGATCCTTCTAACGAGTTTCCAGAGGACATTGAACTCGTTCGTTAGACCCAGGTCGTTCGAACGACCTCTAAAAACTTCGAACGAAAATTCCTTTTTCTCTAAAAAAAGATTTAAAATTAATTTAAAAAAATTTCATAAATATTTTATGTAAATTAAAATTACTCCAACTCTTAAAAATAATTTTTGGTCATATACCTTTAAGGAAAAAGGAATGGGAATGCGTTTTGATGTAGCGGGAACTTTGAATGCCCAATTCTCCACGGTTGTAAGATGATAGATATGATATGACCCAAAAGTGTTTTGTCCAACGGAATATAGCCAATTCTACAAATTACTCGATTGAAAATTTATCCTTACAAATCTCCTCCTTTGGCTATTTCGGGACAAAACAAAATTAAAAAAATATAAACAGAAAGAATGAATTTGCTAAGCCAGCCGTCAAGCCAATTCTAAAACACGTCCCAAAAATTCAATTAAAACATCAGATATATGTACGCGACTGACAATGAGCTACAGATAAGTAGGCGATATATCCTACACACATGAAGTAACAAATACATAAAACACATGGGGCAATAGAGAACTTAACTAATCATGAGAATATAAAGGAAGTTAATTAATCATGAGTATGGCATATGTTAAATTAAAATTAACTCCCCCTAAATAATAACTCCCCCTATCAATGTTTCTCCCCCGTTTTGTGCCCAAAAGACAAAGGGATATAGTTAGCCTGCATGGTTAGAGAAGATGATACGAGGAATAAATACAATAGCAAAATATGCAACACAATCCAAGATCCGTATATGTAAGAATTTGAATAAACAGGAGATTGATATCATTAACCATAGAGGGAAAAACCAAATATCCATACATCAATAAAGAGAATCTAACCAAACTATATAAACAGGTACAAGTGAGAAAATGTAAATAAAGGTGATCCACTCGCCCTCACAACTACAAAAGATGAAACAAACTTAAACGTAAAGGAAATCAAGGAGCTGGGGCGTCATTTAGGGAATCATCTGGAAGGGATCCGAAATCGGATGAGCCTGCACCACGATGCATCTCCATGCGATGAATCGCCTCAAGATGCTTAAGTAGGATGGAATCACGACGAGCCTGGGCTTCATATCTACGAGCTTGAGCCTCCTCCCGACGAGCCCGAGCATCACGATCCCGCTGCATGTTAAGCAAAATCTCCTGCATAATAGCCCTGTCCTGGCGCCTTTCTTCCTGAATCTGCTCCACCAGTGAAAGAACAAACCTATGATCCTTCGATTCAAGGGTTGGGGGAACACGAGAAGATTATGGTCTAGAGGGATCAGGGATTGAGGCACCGAAGAATTGAGAGGAGGAGGATCGAGAGATAGTGATCTGTGGAGTATCAGGGGGTAAATGACCACGAGAGCGACCAACGGAGGACATATCAACTGTTTGGTATCGGGTCATAGAGACATCAGGTGGAAGACGAGGGCATCCCGCATCAAGACAATGGTGAGTAATAAGAACCGCAAAACGAATGGATTACCTAACAGGACCGGATGGATTTACTTTGACGGATTTGATAACCATAAAAATGAAGGTGGGGAGGTCGATGACAGCTCTAATGCTGATAGCAAACATGAGATCCATGTGCAGTTTTGAAATCTGAGTGGAGTTGGCACGATGAATGAGACAAGCACAAATATGAACTGAGGTTATTTCGTAGAAGACACACACTACATTTATAAAAATTTGCCAAATAGAGAAATATTCCAATTTAAATATCCTTTCCAAATTAGTAAGTTAGCATGACCAATTACCAATTAAAGAGATATGATATTTAAGTTGATTAAGTGATACAAATTAGATAAATTTTATCCTTTTTTTCCTACACACACATCTAGGTGATTGTATTCAATAAAATAAGAAATCACAACCACAATGCGCCGATGTACGAGGAACTCCAAATGGGAAAAACATCGGACGGTTGGGCGTGGACAAATCCACTACAAATATGGTTTTACAAAGAGAGTCAAAAGACTTACAGACTTGACTCACAAAGACTCGCTGATTCCGTCTCCAATACCTCCGTTTGTAGTACGCGAAGCTCCAACGCGTTGCACAACACTGCTCGTGTGTCGGTATCCATTGAAGGCCAAAGAACCGTCTCCAATTTGCTAGGATGTAGAAATCCACCGCATATGTCCATGTTGAAATTCAGGTTGAAAGCTTGGGGTTTTGGTTCATTCAAAAATCAAAATTGTGTTGGAGAGTTTTTCATAAAAAGGAAGACAAAAATTCTTCTTTTGAAAATGTGCAAGTTCCTTGTGAAAAACTGATTTCCGTCCATATTATGAAAACTGGAAAAGAGGTGGACAAGGGTTTTTATTTAAAATAAAGGTAGGAAAAAAATTCAAAACTGATAAATCTCGTTCGAACGAGGTCATTCGAACGACCTGGTTCGAACGAGTTTCTAACGAAAGTCCAGTGTATAAATAAAGGAAGTCTGTAGAAATCTTTTAAGAATAAATTCGTTCGAATGACATTTCTAACGATCCTTCTAACGAGTTTCCAGAGAACATTAAATTGGTTGGTTAGACCAAGGTCGTTCGAATGACCTGGGAAAACTTCGAAAGAAAATTCATTTTTTTCTAAAAAATATTTAAAATTAATTTTAAAAAATTTCATAAATATTTTAAGTAAATTAAAATTACTCAAACTTTAAAAAAAATATTTTTGGTCATATACCTTTTAAGAAAAAGGAATTGGATTGCGTTTTGATGTAGTAGGAACTTTGAATGCCTAATTCTCCACGCTTGTAAGATGATAGACCTGATATGACCCAAAAGTGTTTTGTGCAATGGAATGTAGCCAATACTACAAATGACTCGATTGGAAATTTGTCCTTACATATCTCCCCCTTTGGCTATTTCAGGACAAAATAAAATTAAAAAAATATAAACAAAAAGACTGAATTTGCTAAGCCAGCCGTCAAGCCGATTCTAAAGCCCGTCCAAAAAACCCAAATAAAAAGATAGACTTATGTATGCGACTGACAATGAGGTGCAGATAAGTAGGCGGTATTTCCTACACACATGAAGAAACAAATACATAAAACGCATGGGGCAATAGAAAAGTTAACTAACCATGAGAATATAAAGCAAGTTAATTAATCATGAGTATGACATATGTTAAATTAAAATTAACTCCCCCTATTAACGTTTCTCCCCCTTTTTGTCCGAAAAAGACAAAGGGATAGAATTAGCCTACATGGTTAGAGAAGGTGATACGAGGAATAAATACAATAGCAAAATATGCAACACAACCCAAGATCCATATATGCAACAATTTCAATAAGCAAGAGAGTGATATCTCTAGCCATAGAGGGAAAAACCAAATATCAATACATCAATAAAGAGAATCTAACCAAACTATATAAACAGGTACAACTGAGAAAATGTAATTAAAGGTAATACGCTCGCCCTCACAAGTACAAAAGATGAAACAAACTTAAACATAATGGAAATCAAAGAGCTGGGGCATCATTTGCGGAATCACATGGAAGGGATCCGTAACCGGATGAGCCAGCACCACGACGCATCTCCATACGACGAATCGCCTAAAGATGCTCAAGTAGGATGGAATCACGACGAGCTCGGGCTTCATCTCGACGGGCTTGAGCCTCCTCCCGACGAGCCTGAGCATCACGATCCCGCTACATGTTAAATAAAAGTCTTGCATAATAGGCCTGTCCTGGCGCCTTTCTTCCTGAATCTGCTGCACCTAAGAACGAACATACCTAACATCCTCTGATTCAAGGGGTGGGGGAGCACGAGAAGATGATGGTCTAGAGGGAGCAGGGATTGAGGCAACGACAGATTGAGAGATAGTGATCATTAGAGTATCAGGGGTAAATGACCATGAGAGCGACCAACGGAGGACATATCAATTATTTGGTATCGGGTCACAGGGACATCAGATGGAAGACGAGGGCATCCCGCATCAAGACAATGACGAGTGACAAGAACTGCCAAAGGAAGGACTTGCCTAACGAGACCGGATGGGTTTACTTTATCAGATTTGATAACCATAAAAATGAAGGCGGGAAGGTCGATGGCAGATCTAATGTTGATAGCAAACATGAGATCCATGTGCACTATTATAATCTGAGTGGAGTTGGCATGAGGAATGAGGCAAGCACAAATATCAACTGAGGTTATTTCGCTAAAGAAACAAACAACACTTAAAAATTTGCCAAATAAAGAAATATTCCAATTTAAATATCCTTTGCAAATTAGTAAGTTGGCATGACCAATTATCAATTAAAGAGATGGGATATTTAACATGATTAAGAGATACAAATTAGACAAATTTTATCGCTTTTATCCTACACATACATCTAGGTGATTACATGCAATAAAATAAGAAATCATAACCACAACGCGCCGATGTACGAGAAAAACCCAAGTGGAAAAAACCTCGGACGGCTGGGTCTAGATAAATCCACTACAAATATGATTTTACAAAGAGACTCACAAAGACTCGCTGATGCCGTCTCCAATACCTCCGTTTGTAGTATGCGAAAATTTAACGCGTTGCACAACACTGCCCGTACTCGGTATCCATCGAAGGCCAAAGAACTGTCTCCAATTTGTTAGGACGCAGAAATCCACCGCATATGTCCATGATGAAATTCAGGTTGAAAACTTATGATTTTTGTTCATTCAAAAATCAAAATTGTGTTGGAGAGTTTTTCATAAAAAGGAAGACAAGAATTCTTCTTTTGAAAATATGCAAGTTTCTTGTGAAAAACTGATTTTCATCCATATTAGGAAGACTGGAAAATAGGTGGACAAGGGCAGTTATTTAAAATAATGGCAGGAAAAAAAATCAAAATTGATAAATCTCGTTCGAACGAGTTTCTAATGAAAGTCTACTGTATAAATAAAGTAAGTCGTTAGAAATCTTATTAGAACGAATTTGACGCGACTCAGAAAGTGTCTCTAATGTGCGTTCACTTTAGGCTCAAGTGCAAGCCTGTCGCGTTAGTAATAAACCAGGTAAGTCGGGATCGTATCCACAGGGAAATAGGACAACGAAATTGTAACGACGGGAAAAGACGAAGGAATCCTAACTTTGACTCTAAAAAGAAAGAAAAAATGATTTGGTTTCAAGAATTGACTACAACTAAGTGCAATTATGAAAAGGTGCAATTATATTAAATTACCTAGAATGCTAATGAAAACTGGTTTAAAACTTTAAACTATGTATGCGAAAAATAGGACGGGAATACAATCCCCCAACCCTAGTGTATTGCAGATATAATACTAATCGTAAATTTAAATGATTAATTTGACCCAGAATTTAGTACTCCCAAGCATTACGTATACGAGGTTCAAGCCCGCGTCAGACTTAATCTGAGGATGAGTAAATCGGTATCGCGATAGTGACACTCGAGTTGCATTCTAAATCGTCCCGGTTACCCAGAGGCAAACGAGATATAAAGATCTATAATTGTTGTGTTCCTACGCAATACGGTCGTAATCAATCACTAAATTCAGAGGATTAATGTTATACACATGTAACTAACACATCAGGCTGGGTTCATGTATCCCGGCCTTAGAAAATCTAGCCTAGCATGCTGAAAGTACGGAAAACAGTATTTGATTTGAAGAAAACCATGATTAATCTAAGGAAAACTTTTGAATGGATGTAGAAAGGAATTGAAAAGAAGAAATAACTCACTAATTTCACCCAAGAAGTAACAGCAGCAATTAATAAAACTGGTAATCAAAGAACTTTTGAACAATCTTCAACTTTTGGAATTAAAACTGTAGAATATTTCTAAACTAGGGTTCCTGGAAAAGTAAAGAAAACTGACTAAAATTCTCCCTCAATCTTCGTTCAAATAATGATAATAAAATTGGTTTTTATACCCTATAAGACTCCAAGAGTTTTAGCAGCACTAGGACTCTCCATTAGAGGAAAATAAGAAAATAAAAATTGCGACAGCCGGACCGGTCCCCTCATCCTCCGAACTGGTTTGCCTTGATCCGGACCGGTCCTGTCCTCCTCCGGACCGGTTTTCCTTGAATGCGGACCGGTTCTTTTAATTTCTGGGCGGACCGGTCCTCTCTTTATTTGACTTTTTCTTCTATCTTTTACTGCTCATAACTTTCACACCGGGACTCCGATTGAGGTGCCGTTTTTTCTAGTGTTCTTGTAGTTGAAAGCTATTCAACTTTCCAGTTGGACCCACCTCCGGAATAAGGCTACAAAATTACGAAAATGCCCTTTACTCCCCATTTCTTATTTTTTTTTCACTGTTTTGAATTCTCTTTGGCACTAACTTGCATGAAATACCTGTAAAACACATAAGAGAAACACAAAATACGAACTACTTGCCAAAAAGGGTTAGTACATAAATATAAGCCAAATCCAATCTATTTACACCACACGAGATCATAAAAATACCGAAATTAAGGGGATAAATGTGAAGAATTTATGCCTAATCAAATTCCCCTAACTAATAACTTTGCGCGTCTCGAGCAATGTAAAAGAATCCTACCTAGGCTTAACTCTTGAAAATCATTTTATTGGGATAGAATACCTTTTTCGCGGGCAAGAGATTGCATTTAGCATATGCAACAACCTTTTAAACCCCTAGGTCACCCTAGTAGGACGAGTTGTGTCTCGTGAGGGTTTGCAGAGAATATACCCCCAAAAAATTGACTTAAGGAAAAATTCAAAATACTTAAAAATTGTACAATTCAAACTTTCCCAGAAAATAGTCATCATCAAGTCATATATACAAGTCTCAAATCGTAGTGTGTGTGTGCGAAGCCAGAAATATTACCGCCAATTTCCACCGATTGATCATTACGTTACTTACCCGAAAATTTGTTTTGATTTCAAGTTCTCCCGGAATACTCTCACAAACGAATCTCTCGAATTATGGCTATTCTCTCGGTATGCGTGATATAAAGAGTAAATATAATGGACGCAAAGTCACGTACATAAGTAGAAAGACGGAAATTTTATAATAATAGGATCTCATCAACGGATTACGGTTTTAAAAGGGGGAACATTGCCTCTTTTTCGCGCATTCAATCTTTTTTATTATCTTTTGGTGTATTAGCTCTCCACGCGGTAACCAATTTCGCAATTTAGACTCGGTTAGGACTTTTTCGGGTTTTAAGGTATATTGGGTAAAATGAAAATGGTAGGGAAGGTTGGAAATGGAAAAGTCATTTATAATGTCCATTTGTGCTTTTTCCGGGCTATTGCTCATTTTTTTTCTCCTTTTTCTCTATTTTTTCTGTTTTTCACTTCTTTTCTTTTCTTGCTATTTTTTTTAGCATATCTATTTTTTTTTCATGCCCTTTTTTATGCACTTTCCGGACTGAAATTCTGATTTTTTTTCCATTTTTCACAATTCCGGGCTATTTGGATTTTTTGGGTTATCAAACGAAAGATACAATTTATTTGGATCAAATTGGGTTACAAAAGGGGTAATTTTTCGCTACTTTTTGTGGCCAATATTTTTGGGTGACAAACGAGGGCCTACTTCATTGTCCAAAATACCAATTGCGTTACCAATTGCGTTTCGAGATGAATTTAGCTTTAAAGATCAATTTTGGCACGTTTTTCAAAGCAATATCACACACGTCTTTCATAACCGATCAAAATGAAAGGATTGAGATCCTCGATGACTTTTTAGGCGCTGAAAAGAACTTTGAGTTAATAATTAACTCGGATTGATTTAAAAACTCGCAAAAACTGATAGGCTCGAATCTCACCGGGTTTGTTAATCTCCACACTTATTCGTTAAGTCGTCAATTTTTGCTCAATTTCCATCTTTGGTCAATTTTGGCTTTGTGTATGTTGAATTTTACAACTTGAGACTTCAATTCGACTTTTAATGATATTTTTGAAAAAATTGAATTCCAATTTTTATTTATTTTGAACAAAAATATTTTTGCGTTTTTCAAAATTTTATGATTTTTTTGGAAATTTCTAGGCATTTTGGAAAATTTGTGAAGTTTTAGAAATACGCACTTGTGACCCCCCCTAACTTAGACTTTTGCGTTGTCCTCAAGCAAAAAGGACTAAAATCTAACTCAAAGCGAATGAAAAGTGCGGAAAAACAAAACAAACAAATATTTAAAATGCATAAAGACACTAAATGACCCTAGCACATGACTCAATAATACAATAAAAATCACCCCATACGTGTCGGGGGTGCGACGACCTCTCATCTCTCCACAAACTCACCCGACCCCACTCACGGGTTTCAATGCTCTCCTAATCTCTCTCGTCCTAGGATTATAATCCAACAATCGGAACAAGTTGGGACCTCGCCCATAGATAAAGGATGGACCGGGAGACTCATCGTGACTAATTGGAAAGGGATCCTCGTTATGCTAACTCAAAGCATGGTCTGCGTGCGCTGAATTGGAGGGAACACCTAGGTTTCTTTCAATTTTTAAGATGCATGGGTCGGGCTCTAAGTCGGATGAACCACAACTTTTCTCCTCACTCGCCTTCGGGACCTGTAGTGGTATGGGTGGATGGTGACAAAGAAGGAATTCATCGATTTTATATTTCCATTCTCTTTCTTCTAGGTGACTCCATGAATCCAATAGAGTTTGGACTTCGTTGTTAAGGCTCTCGTCCACCGGACCGAATTCTTTTTCAAATTCTTCCATGCTCATGTCCCCTATCTCTCTCTCTCTCGAGTAGTGCCTACGTCCTCTCTTACTTGCTCGATCTCTAACTCCACCATTTTTCTCTCTTCTAACCCCTCTCGCTCTCTTTCAATTGCGGTATAGGTTCCCTCGCTCTCATGACTAAACACTAAGCAAGATTCTAAGGCGTCTCTATATAAATTTTTCTCAAAGTGCTCTTCTACGATCTCATCAATTAGGCTCACCTCGTGAAGATCATCCTATTCCCCCGTATATTGGGCTATATGGAAGATGTTATTCTCTAAAGTTATGTTCCTAAAAGTGAGTTTCATTCGCCCATTCCGAGTATTGATGATTGCATTAGCCGTAGCTAAGAAAGGGCGCCCAAAAATGATGGGAACATGGTTGCTTGAGGTGAAGGAGGGCTCCGTGTCCCAAATGACAAAGTCTACCGGGAAGTAGAAAGTGTCAACTTGGACGATCACGTCCTCAACTATGCCTCTTGGGATCTTCACGGTTCGATCCACTAATTGGAGAGTGGCCTTTGTGGGCTTGAGGTCGCCCAAATCAAGTTGCCTATAGATGGCGTAAGGGAGGATATTGACACTTGCTCCCAAATCAAGTAAGGCTTTTTCGATTTTATTTTCTCCAATGATGCAGGAAATGGTGGGTGCACCGGGATATTTGAATTTTGGCGGGAGATCATTAAGTAGGATGGAGCTCACGTTCTGTGCAAGAAATACATTCTTCTTTACCTTCATTTTTCTCTTTATCGTTAACAAGTCTTTAATGACTTTTGCATAAGCTGGAATTTTCTTAATGGCATCGAGGAAAGGTAAATTCAGCTTTACTTGCTTTAGCACGTCTAGCACTTCATCACGTGGCTTTCCTTTATGGGAAGGAAGTAGCATTTGAGGAAACGGTGCCACGGTGGGTGGTTTCACTACTACCTCGGTCTCACTAGTGTCGTCTTTATCACTCTCATTCAAAGGGACACCTTCGGCTTCTTTCGTGCCGAGCGAAATCTCCTTGTCTTTAGGTACGTCTTGTGGGGGAGGTGACAAGTCAACTACTCTCCCACTACGTAGAGTGGTAATTGCGCTATATTGATCAGGATGGTCATGGGGTGTCGAACTAACACTAATTTGACCTTGGAGAGGTCTTTGGCCCTGGGCAGGAAACTTGCCCTTCTCTTGGATACTCCACGATGATTGCAACTGCGAAATGTTCGCATTCATGTCATTCATCATGCGCTAATGCCTAGCATTAGTTGCAGTCTGGGTATTGATAAAGTGGTTGATAGTATCCTCGAGACTTCTCCGCGGTGGAGGGATGTATGCTCCTTGAGGTGGTGGTGCTTGCACATGCCCTTGCATGTGTGGAGCTTGTTGAAAATGTGGTGGTGGAGGAGGGGCAACATGTGAATTAGGATTCATTGCAGAATGTTGTTGCCCATAGATAAAACCAGGGTAGTTTTTCCATGAAGGGTTGTAAGAATTCCCGTGCGGGGCACCGAAATTTCCCTTGAATCTTCATGTACCACTTACTTGCTCTTGAAGCATTACTTTGTAGGCGGGTATAGTCGGGCATTACTTGGTTGAATGACCCGCCTCACAAATCGCACACACCTTTTCAATGGGGTTTGGTATGGATCCAGTTGGTCCTCTTCCACATATCCCACGTAGGTCTCGCACTTCTTTCTCAAGTATATCGACTCGACTGTCCGCTATAGAACTCTTTTCTACATGAAACAAGCCGGATGCTGATGGAGTGGTGGTCACTTGACAATTTCAATTTTGGGCATTAGGGTCAAATGTATCCCAGGATTGGGTAGTCTCGGCGACATACCTCAGGTGAAGCTCAGCATCGTGGGCGTCTAAGTCGACAAAGGGCCACTTCCCATGGTTTCAACAAGTTGATTGGAGTTGAGATTCAGCCCATTATGGAGAAAAGAGATGATTTGCGCTGAATCAAATCCATGATGGGGGCATGAAGTAACTAACTCATTGAAATGCTCGTAACATCGATGAAATGGCTCATTTTCAGATTGTCTGAACGCTTGAATTTGAGCCTTTATGGAGATTGTTCGATGTGGTGGGAAGAATTTCTTGAGAAATCTCGATTGCAACTCGTTCCAAGATGGAATCGAGCTTGGAGGTAAAGACCATAGCGAGGTCTTAGCTTTATCTTTTAGTGAGAAGGGGAAGAGTTTGAGTCGAATCACCTCTTGTGTGCAAGTTTGATCATTGAGAGTTCCACACACATCCTCAAATTCCCTGATGTGAAGATATGGCTTTCAGAATCCATACCATGGTAATGGGGTAAAATCTGGATCATTCCATTTTTAAAACGAAATTGCCCGGCATTATATGGGAGTAGAATGCATCCCGGAGTGACAGTACGCTCGGGATATAAGATTTCTCTCAGCGGGGGGTATGGGGCCTCTTCCTCACCAGCGGTTGCACTACCATGTTGCGACATCTCTCTTTCTCTTAACGACTCGGTATCCTCACTAGGTGTGCTCGAAGCGTGCTCTGAAGTGTGTCCTAAGAAAGAAAACGGAGTGTTATTTGAGATTGAGTGTGACGGTGTGGGAGGTGGAATCCAGAACTGTGGGGCGTTAGGCGTGTGGGGGCTATCGGGGTCGTACTCAAATATTGGATTTTCGTGAATACGGGTTGGAGTATTATGGGGTGTGGGAGTGAGTTCAGAATTTTGCATTAACTGTTTATGAGAGATGATGATGGATGTTTTTGTGCTTTTTGAATTTTTTTATGTTTTTGGATTTTTGGAAATTTTTGGTCAAAGTTTTAGATTGACTCGATCTAATCCTAAGTTTACCTAATTCCCCAGAAATGGCGCCAAAAACTTGACGCGACTCAGAAAGTGTCTCTAATGTGTGTTCACTCTAGGCTCAAGTGCAAGCCTGTCGCGTTAGTAATAAACCTGGTAAGTCGGGATCGTATCCACAGGGAAATAGGACAACGAAATTGTAACGACGGGAAAAGACGAAGGAATCCTAACTTTGACTCTAAAAAGAAAGAAAAAATGATTTGGTTTCGAGAATTGACTACAACTAAGTGCAATTATGAAATTATGAAAAGGTACAATTATATTAAATTACCTAGAATGCTAATAAAAACTGGTTTAAAACTTTAAACTATGTATGCGAAAAACAGGACGGGAATACAATCCCCCAACCCTAGTGTATTGCAGATATAATACTAATCGTAAATTTAAATGATTAATTTGACCCAAAATTTAGTACTCCCAAGCATTACGTATACGAGGTTCAAGTCCGCGTCATACTTAATCTGAGGATGAGTAAATCGGTATCGCGATAGTGACACTCGAGTTGCATTCTAAATCATCCCGGTTACCCAGAGGCAAACGAGATATAAAGATCTATAATTGTTGTGTTCCTACGCAATAGGGTCGTAATCAATCACTAAATTCAGAGGATTAATGTTATACACATGCAACTAACACATCAGGCTGGGTTCATGTATCCCGGCCTTAGAAAATCTAGCTTAGCATGCTGAAAGTACGGAAAACAGTATTTGATTTGCAGAAAACCATGATTAATCTAAGGAAAACTTTTGAATGGATGTAGAAAGGAATTGAAAAGAAGAAATAACTCACTAATTTCACCCAAGAAGTAACAGCAGCAATTAATAAAACTGGTAATCAAAGAACTTTTTAACAATCTTCAACTTTTGGAATTAAAACTGTAGAATATTTCTAAACTAGGGTTCCTGGAAAAGTAAAGAAAACTGACTAAAATTCTCCCTCAATCTTCGTTCAAATAATGATAATAAAATTGGTTTTTATACCCTATAAGACTCCAAGAGTTTTAGCAGCACTAGGACTCTCCATTAGAGGAAAATAAGAAAATAAAAATTGCGACAGCCGGACCGGTTCCCTCATCCTCCGGACCGGTTTGCCTTGATCCGGACCGGTCGTGTCCTCCTCCGAACCGGTTTGCCTTGAATGCGAACCGGTTCTTTTAATTTCTGGGCGGACCGGTCCTCTCTTTATTTGACTTTTTCTTCTGTCTTTTACTGCTCATAACTTTCACACCGGGACTCCGATTGAGGTGACGTTTTTTATAGTGTTCTTGTAGTTGAAAGCTATTCAACTTTGCAGTTGGCCCCACCTCCGGAATAAGGCTACAAAATTACGAAAATGCCCTTTACTCCCCGTTTCTTATTTTTTTTCACTGTTTTGAATTCTCTTTGGCACTAACTTGCATGAAATACCTGTAAAACACATAAGAGATACACAAAATACGAAATACTTGCCAAAAAGGGTTAGTAGCATAAATATAAGACAAATCCAATCTATTTACACCACACGAGATCATAAAAATACCGAAATTAAGGGGATAAATGTGAAGAATTTATGCCTAATCAAATCCCCCTAACTTAGAACTTTGCGCGTCCCGAGCAATGTAAAAGAATCCTAGCTAGGCTTAACTCTTGAAAATCATTTTTTTCTAAAAAAGATTTAAAATTAATTTCAAAAAATTTCATAAACATTATAAGTAAATTAAAATTACTCCAATGCTTAAAAACTATTTTTGGTCATATACCTTTTAGGAAAAAGGAATTGGAATGCATTTTGATGTAGCGGGAACTTTGAATGCACAATTCTCCACAGTTGTAAGATGATAGACATGATATGACCCAAAAATGTTTTGTCCAACGGAATATAGCCAATACTATAAATGACTCGATTGGAAATTTGTCCTTACAGGGTTAAAAAAATCTCCACACATATTCATTAAGTCGTCAAGGTCCGCTCAATTTCCATTTTTGGTCAATTTTGGCTTAGTGCATTGTATTTTTATAAGTTGAGACTTCAAATAAAACTTTAGTAATATTTTTGAAGATTTTAATTTCAAAATTTATTTATTTTGAAGAAAAATATTTTTGACTTTTTCGGAAATTTTCAATTTTTTTGGAAAATTATGAAATTTTCAAATTTTTTAAAACTTTTTGACATTTTTTAATTTTTGGGGGAATTTAAAATTTTTGAAGTTTAAAAGACGCACTTGTCACCCTCCTAATTTAGACTTTTGCATTGTCCTCGATTAAAAGGACTAAAATCTAAATAAGAAAAGAAAGGTGTGAAAATGAAAATGAATACATAAAAAAGTGTGAAATGAAAATGACCAAATAATTAAAATGCAAATTTCATTAGTAAACTCGATTACAATGCATTAACAAGGAAAGGAAATTACATAGTTCTTTAAAAAAATACTTCACTAAAGTGTAAGAACTACATAACAAATGAACCACAAATATACCCATAGAATTTAATACAAGGGGTTGGGAGTGTCGGGGTCACGAGTGTATAGATCATAGAAATAACTCGGGAATTGCGCATCTGGCCCCATTCTCAAGCGGTACATGTCCATTTGGAGGCACATCATCATGCTCATTTTACGTCGTTAATCTCGTCAATCAACCTCCCAATACTTCGTGATAAACCCATCAATACGGTCTCCAAGTTGTCGATTGATAATTATCGTTTGATAGGTGTTCTTGTCAAAATTCGGCTCATACTCCGAGTCGACCTCCTCCGCGTCTCCATCCCCCATAACTTGGACATCATCACCACCCTTGTCATCACCATCACCCTCTTCCATCTCAACATCCTCGAAAATAGGTGGGGGAGGTTACGCCTTCCTTAATTGCCTCATACTTTGCTCAATGGTCGAGGCATTTATAGGCTTTGGTATGCGGGTGTAAGTACCTCCCCTGGGAACATGGGCATCGGCGCAAAGGTTGCAAATAAACCACGCGTAAGGAAGAGACAACTTTCCCTTTTTATCATAGGCGGAGACAAGAATCTCTTGAAGATAAATGTGTGTGAGGCTAATTTGACTTTGCTCATCGAGTAAATGGTTGAGAAAACTACCATATCCTAGGCGGATGGTCGAATTGTTGGTGGTGGTGAGAACGGTGCCACACGTGATGAGGTGGGCATATTGGATGCGTTCGGACAGTCGCCCGACGGGAAAAGTGTTCATAGTCCACTCGCTCTCGGGTGCCCAACCATTAATGTACTCTTGCTTGGAAATGAGAGGGCGTTGTTCGGATAATGTGATTTTGTGGAATGATTACCCCCGCAGATCTCATTTTGCATTGAATAATGGTGAGGGATAGGAGAACTCGCCTCCCATGGACATAGTCCTCATATTGGACTTAGGATTTTTGAGCATCCCATAGAAAAGATGCACCATTTCGTTGTACACAAAGTTGGTGAGGGGGTTCAACCATCGACACCACCCGAAACGGCTAAAAAATGTAGTGAACTCAGTGGGGAGGTCATCCCATTGGACTTTGCATTAGATGAACACCATCCGGGTGGCCCTAAATAAATACTCGACCCAATTTTGTTCTTGACATGAGCGAATCCCATCGTCCTCGCCTCCGTCGATGATGTCGACGGATTCATACTTGGTTGGGCTAGTCATGACTGGATTTAATGGAGAAGAACTTGAGAAAATTTAGAAGTGTAGAGGGGAAGAATTTGATTTGTGGGGAATGGTGGGGTAGGAGGGGTTTTATAGGTGATGGAATGGTGGGAAAGTGTAGGAACAGGGAAATTTGGGTGGTAAAGTTGTGGAGGGGATGAATTGGGTTTTGGTTTTGGGTGGGAGGGAGTTATAAGGGTGAAATTTTTGGATAGGGAGGCAATGTGTTCTTAACTCTTGCTAACGCGACCCTAAAAGACTCCTAAACACTCCAAAACACACACGACTCTCACTATACAACAACTTCACCCTATACGCATCGGGGGCGCGATGACCTCTCACGAAAACTTATTCATCCCTTTATACTGGGTCCGATAACCAAATCTTGTTGGCTTCCTTTACATACGACTCTAGATATGGCTTTAGGCATCATCCATTCACTTTGAATGTGCTCCTATGTTTTGAATTTTCTAATTTTATCGTACTATGGTGAAACATCTTTTTCATGACGAATGGGTCGGTCCACCACGAACGCAACTTGTCGGGAAATAAATGGAAGCGTGAGTTGCACAAAAACACTTTTTGGCTAGACATAAATTTTTTCAATTGATTTTTCTCTCATGTGCAAGTTTCATCCTCTCTTTGGCAATGCGAGTGATTTCATACACGTCGTTGTGCATTTCTTCTAACTCTTACAATTGCAATTTTCACACGGGCTTTATTACGATCGTAATTCAATATTTTAATGGCCCAATACGCTTTGTGCTCGAGCTCAATGGGGAAATGGTAAGGCTTGCCATAGAAAAAGAGGAACAAGGACATTCTGAGGGGGTTCTTATACGCAGTTCTATAAGCCCATAATGCATTGATCAATCTATTAGACCAATCCTTATGATTATGATCAATAGTCTTTTTGAGAATGTATTTGATCTCTCAATTTGCTGACTCGTCTTGCCTATCCGTTTGGGGGTGATAATTCATCCCAACCTTGTGGATGACATCATACTTTCTCATTAACTCTTCAAATAATCTATTGTAAAAGTGCGTGCCTTTATCACTAATAATGGCGTTTGGAGCACTGAAGCGAGAAAGTATGTGTTTGTGGATAAACTTTACCACTACCTTACTTTCTTTTGTCCTAATATCTATGGACTCTACTCATTTTGATACATAGTCTACCGTAATAAGGACGTATAGAAAACCAAATGAGGGAAGGAAAGGTCCCATGAAGTCGATGCCCCAATAGTCGAATATCTCGATTATGAGAATATGGGTCGATGGAATCATGTCTCATTGAGTAATGGATCCCATCCTTTGGCACCTATCATAAGATTTACAATGAGTATTTACATCCCAGAAGATTTTGGGCTAATAGAGACCGCTTTGAAGAATCTTAATGACCATCTTTTTTATGGAAAAGTGGCCTTTACATGCTTTTGAATGACAAAATCAGATGACACTAGGGATCTCATCATACGACACACATTTATGGATGATCTGGTTGGCACAATCTTTAAACAAATAAGGATTGTCATAGAAAAACATTCACGAGGAAGTGAAGAACTTCCTATTCTCTTACGGTGTCTAATCGGAGGGGACAACCCCTATGACTAGGTAGTTTACGATATCCGTAAATTAAAGAAGAGAGGAGGTGGAAAATAATTTCTAATCCGAAAAATACTTGTCTATGGGTATGGGATGTTTAGGTACGTCAGACAAGAGTCTTGATAAATGATTGACTACGACATTCTCTGCTCATTTCTTATCCTTAATAGAAAGATTAAATTCTTGGAGTAGCAAAAACCACCTAATGAGGTGCAATTTTGATCCATCTTGGAAAGGAGACATTTAAGAGTTGTGTGGTCGGTAAAGCATGTTATGGGTGACCTGATAAGGTATGAACGAAATTTATCTAGGGCGAACACTACCGCTAGCAACTCTTTCTCCGTGGTGGAGTAATTCAATTAAGGCTTGGTTAAATTTTGGCTAGCGTAGTATGTGACGTGATCTTTCTTATCTCTAAATTGCACTAAAATAGCCCCTACCGTATAACCACTCGCATCACACATAAGCTCGAATGGAAGGTTCCGATTCGGAGCTTGCATGATGGGAACGGAGATTAACATGCTTTTTTATTTTTCAAAAGCTTCTTGGCGCGTTTCACTCCACTCAAAGGTGGAATCCTTCACAAGTAGGTTACTTAAGGCTTAGCAATGGTGCTAAATCCTCAATAGACCTATAATAAAACCCCATGTGGCCCAAGAAAGAGTGCACGTCCTTTAATGATTTACATGGGGGAAGTTCGGCAATAACGTCAATTTTTTCCGTATCGACCTCTATCCCTTTGGATGACATGATATGGCCATCGATAACCGTAAAATATCACTTTTCCCAATTCATTACTAAGGTTTTTTTCCACACATCGGGCAAACACATTCTCGAGATTAGCGAGGCAATAGTCAAAAGAAGGGCTGAAGACACTAAAATCATCCATGAACACTTCAAGTCCCCTTTCGACCATATCGTTAAATAGACTAAGCATGCACCTTTAAAAGGTCGCAAATGCATTGCACATTACAAATGGCATACGCTTATAGGAAAATGTGCCAAATGGACATGTGAACGTAGTAGTCTCTTGATTTAATACTTCCACCTCAATTCAGTTATGCTCAGAATAACCATTTAAAAACAGTAAAATAGGTGGCTGACGACTCTCTCAACCATTTGGTCCATTAACGACAAATGGAAATGGTCTTTTCGAGTATCGACATTCAGCTTTCGGTAGTCAATGCAAATGCGCCACCCGATGGTGGCACATTTTGGGATAAGTTACCCCTTTGCATTTTTTACCACAGCCATTCCTTATTTATTTGGGGTGGCTTAAATAAGACTAACACCATTTCTATCCTAGATGGGATAGATGATGCCCGCATACAATAACTTAATGATTTTTGTTCTAATGAAATCTTTTATGGATGGTTCCAAACGCCTTTGCATCTCTATAGAGGTCTTCACGTCCTCCTCTAGGTGAATTTTATGGGTATAAATTAAAGGACTTATACCCTTCAAATTCGTGATGGTCCAACCAAAAGCACCTCTATGCTTCCTCAAAATGGTCATAAGCTTTCCTTCTTAGTCTTTATTCAGGCTTGAGGAAATAATAATGGGATATGTCTAATACTCATTAGAAGGAAGCTTCTTCAGCTCGAGGGTAAAAAAATTCACATCGAAGGGAAACGTGCGCGATTCCCTCGGTGGTAGTTCCTTTGTAAGGACATATTTTTATAAGTCCGTTATCAATTTAATATGTCATATACCTCTACATCGTCGAAGATCTTTTAAGAACATTTAAGCATTAAAGACGAATCCGAATATCAAGTTCTTCATCAAAAGGACTCCGCAAAGTTTTCTTTAGTAAGGTTTTGTTTTAAATACCTTAACTTTCCACTTAGAGCCTTTGGGATATTTTTATAAAATATTTTCTAAGTGTTGGAGCGGACCTTTTAGGTAAAATTTAAGAATGAGTAATTTTTTCTAAGTGTTGGAGCGTACCTCGATTTTGACGCCCAGGTCGTTCAAGCGAGATATCCATCTCGTTCGAGTGACATTGGATGTCGCGAGATGTCATTTGAATGACATCTGTAAGTTGTTTACGCGAGACTGCTATCTCGTTTGAACGAGCATGGTTTTCGAGGCAACGCGATTTTGTATAAATACTCATTAAATGGTTTCATTTTAATTAAGAAGTCTCAGCGTTTTAAAGAACAGAAAAATTGCGAAAGCATAATTCTTTTGGCTTCTTCCTTTTAGGGTTTAATCCCTCTTTGTTTTCAATTCACAAAACTCCCATATGCTTTAGTGAATTATTTTGGTGTTCAAGAACAATACTTTTCTTTTGTTCAACCTCTGTGGAGAAGGCATCTCCATATTTTATCGGTGGATACCGAGCGTAGTCATTCTGCGTGTGGACTAGCTGAAGACGATGAAACGACACCTGGAGGGTATTTTGCTATCTCTCTTAGCTTTGAAGGTTTGCTGAAGGCACCGTGCATTAAACACTTATGGGCGATTATCAGGTTATATGTAAGTCAAAGGTCTTGTGAATTATTCAAAGTGTTATAAAAGGTTTTTACTTGAAAGGGGTTTTTTCCTGAATCGGTCGTCTTTATTTTTCATGCATGGTTTGAATGATTTATGACATTTAGATGCATGTTTAGGGGCTGAATTAATTTGTTTAAAAATAGACTCTAATTAAATAAGTGTGCCAAATTTAAAATTTGCGAATTTAATCAATTATCACACAGTCGTTACGTTTTACAAATTGGTATCAGAGCAGGTTACGCTAATTTATCGCGTATTCCTATTTTTCGCAAAATTTGTGTGATATTGATTTTTTTTAAATCAATTTTGTGAAAAATCACAATTTTTCATATGGAGCACTTATATAATCAGATGCCTACTTTTGACGGGTCTAATTATGCCTATTGGAAAGATCGCATGAAATCTAGTTTAAAAGCCATTGACGAGCGTGTTTGGTTCTTTTGCAAAAATGGGTGGACTCCTCCCACGGTCACCGTTGATAATATCACCTCTTTAAAACCCATGTCATCCTGGACTGAAGATGATTTTAAAATGTTTAAATTTAATTCACATGGTTTGAGTTCTATTTCTGGAGCCGTCACTCCCGACGAGTTCCGCCGAATTATGACGTGCACCACATCTAAAGAGGCATGAGATGTTTTAAAATTGACACATGAGGGTACGAACGCGTTTAAAGAATCAAAATTACAAAATTTGGCCACCCAATTGAGACTATCACCATGTCTGAGTTTGAATGCTTTGATGATTTTTATGCACGTTTGTCGGACATTGTTAACACCAGTTTTAATTTGGGTGAGGTGATTGATAACACACGTATCGTTAAAAAGATTTTGAGATCTCTCCCAAAACGCTTTATTTCTAAAGTCACTATTTTGAACTCTTTGGGAAATTTGAAATCACTTAAGTTGGAAGAACTTGTAGGATACCTTCAAACCTATGAGATATACATGTTTCCCCAAACCATTAAGGCTAAGGACAAAGGCGTTGCTTTAAAGACTCATTTTAAGAAAAAGAAAGACAAAATTTGTGAGTCCGATTCTAAGGGTGAGTTTTATTTTGATGATGTGTCCATGCTTGTGATTTTTTTTTAAAAGTTTCTCAAAATGAAAAAAGAAAATTCTTCCAATAAAAAGAGATCTTTTGAATCAAATAAAAAGAAAGTAGAGGCCAAAGATAGTGACAAGGAGGATGAGATCAGGTGCTTTGAGTGTGAGGGCAAAGGGCACATAGCTAAAGAGTGTCCTACTAGAATAAGGAGAAAGGGCAAAGAGACTGCTATGCCCGCCACACTTAGTGATAGTGAGGGTGATGAGGGTGATAAGGGAGATGAGTCTGATAAAGGTTTAACACATGGGATATGTGTATCTTTTTCGAGTCGTGTGAGCACACCCACTTTGTCTCATGTTGATAGTGGTCATGAGAGCATCGGTGATGACTCGAGTGTTTCTAGTGGAGATGAGAGCGAGTTTGAGAGTGGAGATGAAAGTGAGCTCCAAAAAACCTTTAGAGAATTGTACACCGAGACCTTAAAAATAAAGAAGTGTAATTGGGATTTAGGTCGTCGAGTGTTGAATTTGGAGAGAGAGAAGTACGTTTTAAGAAAAGGAAAACGTGATTTGATCGACACGGTGTCTAGTCTGACGACACATGTATCCCAACTCGAGAGTGACCTCGAATGTGCCAGGGAGGTCAAAGTCAACTTTGAGAATGAACCTAAGATGGTTGAAAAGGTGGTTCTTATGGGTAAAGGTGAGAAGTTAGGAATAACTCATGACGGTGCTTCTACTTCCCAAGTAGCACCCGAGTCGGTTCCCACTTTAGTGTTAGATTCACGTGAGTCTCACCTTAACCCACCTAGGCGTTCCATTCCTATTAGGAGAGCGCGCCCTAGAGTTTTTGAGAAAGGTGTTCCTAGGCTTATATATTTTTGTTCCCATTGCAAAAAGAAAGGACACCTTAGGGAATTTTGTTTTAAGTTGGGTTATGTGTCACATTTTGCTACTACACGTATTTCTGCCACACATGAACCCGCACATGATACTTTACATGCTCCTGGAGACTACATGAGAGAGTTTGCACATTTAGGTGAGCAAGTTAAGTTTTTAGTCAAAACTTCACAAGATTTGATGGAGGTTTTTCATAAGTTGTCACCACCTTTGGAAAACCCCTCCACACCTAACGATTGAGGTTTGACTTGTTTACTATCATAGGATGATTTTCACGATGTCATTATTTGCCTACTGCTAGTATGTATCATTTTTGTATAAATTTTTGCTTTTGAAAAATACAAAAAGATTTTATTTTGATAAATTTTTTGAAAAATCCAATAAGATTTTTGTATTTTATTTGCACCGTTTATGGATGGACACTTAGGATGATCGAGTCACAACATCATTTCATTTTTTTCATGTGACTGTTTGATAGTGGTTTGAGATAATAGGTCAATTCATCCATGTGTTGTATAATGTTTGGATCCATTGAGATGTAATGAAGTGTTACTTCATACATGTTTGACTCATAATTTCCTTTATTGCACACATGCACGAATTTGTTTGATTATTATGCTTGTCTTATCACATGATGGTTGGGAGTTTATACTCCAATCTTGTCCTTGAAACGAACCAAGCGAGATAAAACTTGATAAGAAAGCTGTGCATGTAAGAGCCCTTTATGAGTTTGTGTGCTTTATTTGAAAAATGGTGAAGGGCTACGAAAGATTATTTTTTATCCTTTGCGATTAAGCCGCCGTTTAAATTGGACCTAAAAAATTGAGTAATTTTATTATCCGGGGTCCAAAGAGGTTTAATAGAGCCCAAAAAAATTTAAAGGCAATAAAAAGAAATTCATGCCAATTATGGGCCAATTAGGTTTTTGCACCAATTCTCCAAAGTTTGAGAATTTAGTTTATACACCTTTAAAAGAAAATATATATGAGGGAGTTTGGATGGAGAATTAAAACGGGTTTGCACATCCTTGAAAATCTTAAAAAAGTGCTAAATAGTTTTGGACGTTATTGGTGTGGAAATCACTTTGACTTTGATTTGTATAAGACGATATCATCTAAATTCAACAAATTTTTACACCTAAGGATACCTTTGATGTTCATTCATTAGGAGTACACGTATGCATCGTGCACATATTATTGATTGAGTTTATTTACCTATCGAATGTGTTCACACCCATTCATTCCATTTCCATGACTTGGTTGTTTTAGTTTAAATCCATGGTGATTTTTGGTATCTTATTTTTTTATGAACAATTTGAAAAATCAAAAATAGTTTATGAAAGTTTTTGAGACATACCCTTGCATGCGCGTAGTTTGATTCATGTTTACTATGTATTTTTATCGTGACACTCCAGGTTTTGATTATTTCTTCTTATCTGTCTATTTGGGGACATCATAAAAAGGGGGAGAAAGAATTATCATATAATGGGGGAGTTTTTACATTATAGGGGAGATTTTATTTACTATTGATTTACTTTTACATCATTTCAAACTCGATGCGTCACGAAGGTATTTTACTTTATCTCACGTGTGTAGGTACAAAGATTGAAGATCATGATGTTGCACATTCTGATGAGAAAATCTTTGACATTTGATGAAGATGTTTGAAGAACAGTTTGAGAACTTGCAAATTTATTCATGGGAGGGTAGATTTGTTAGGAATTTTGGTTTTTGATAATTCGGAGATTTGTATGTATGTACCAGAATAGACATAGGGGGAGATTTGTAAGGACATAATTTTATAAGTCCATTATCAATTTAGTATGTCATATAACGCTACACCGTCGAAGAAATTTCAAGAACATTCAAGTATTAAAGATGGATCCAAATATCAAGTTCTTCATCAAAAGGACTCCGCAAAGTTTTCTTTGGTAAGGTTTTGTTTTAAATACCTTAACTTTCCACTTAGAGCCTTTGGGATATTTTTATAAAATATTTTCTGAGTGTCGGAGCGGACCTTTTTTATCAAATTTAAGAATGAGTAATTTTTTCTAAGTGTTGGAGCGTACCTCAATTTTGACGCCCAGGTCGTTCAAGCGAGATAGCCATCTCGTTCAAGCGACATTGGATGTCGCGAGATGTGGTTTGAATGACACCTGTAAGTCGTTCGCACGAGACTGCTATCTCATTCGAACGAGCATGGTTTTGGAGGCAACGCGATTTTGTATAAATACTCATTAAATGGTTTCGTTTTAATTAAGAAGTCTTAGCGTTTTACAGAACAGAAAAACTGCGAAAGCAGAATTCTTTTGGCTTCTTCCTTTTAGGGTTTACTCCCTCTTTGTTTTCAATTCACAGAACTCCCATATGCTTTAGTGAATTGTTTTGGTGTTCAAGAATAATACTTTGCTTTTGTTCAACCTCTGTGGAGAAGGCATCTCCATATTTGATCGGTGGATATCGAGCGTAGTCATTCTGCGTGTGGGCGAGCCGAAGGCGACGAACCAACACCTGGAGGGTATTTTACTGTCTCTCATATCTTTGAAGGTTTGCTGAAGGCACTGTGCATTATACACTTGTGGGCGATTATCAGGTTGTATGTAAGTCAAAGGTCTTGTGAATTCTTCAAAGTGTTATAAAAGGTTTTACCCGAAAGGTTTTTTTCCTGAATCGGTCGTCTTTATTTTTCATGCATGGTTTGAATGATTTATGACATTTAGATGCATGTTTAGGGGCTGAATTAATTTGTTTAAAAATAGACTCTAATTAAATAAGTGTGCCAAATTTGAAATTTGCGAATTTAATAAATTATCACACAGTCGTTACGTTTTACATCTTTGAATAGAGAAACTCAACTAATATCTCCACATCCTCATCGCTCTCACCCGCATCCAATAAATCCCTCGGCTCCCTCACCTGTAGCGGATCCTTAGTATAATTACCCTCAAAGTGTTCGTGTATTACCGCCTCTAAAATATCCGACTTGTATAGCTCGTCCTCGTTACACATTTGCTTAGTGGTGTTGAAGATATTAGTCTCAAGTGTCATGTTCCCAACCTGAGTTGCATTGGCCTATTTTACCTGTTAACCAACGCATTAGCCGTAGTTAAGAATAGGCGGCTAAGGATCACACGAACATGATGACTTGATGGAAAGGAGAGCTCCGTGTCCTAGATGATAAAATCTACCAGGAAGCAGAAAGTGTCGACTTGGACGATCACATCCTCAACTATCCCCGAGGTATCTTCACAGAACGATTCGCGAATTGGAGAGTAATTTTTATGGGCTTAAGGTCTTCCATATCTATTTTTCTATAGATGGAGTAAGGGATAATGTTAATACTCATCCCTAAATCTAATTATGTTCCCTAAATTTTACTGTCTCCAATGATGCACAAAATGGCAGGTGTACTCGAATCTTTATACTTCGGTGAGAGGTCACTCAAAAGTACCGAACTTACGTTTTGTGGTAAGAAAACCTTCTTATTTACCTTTATTCTATGTTTCACCATGAGCAATTCCTTAAGAAGCTTTGCATATGCAGGAATTAGCTTGATAGCCTTAAGAAAAGGTAAATTAAGCTTTACTTACTTAACCACTTCTAAGATGTCATTATGGGAGGCCTTTTTAGGAAGTGGGACTAACCATTGAGGGTAAGGAGCAGTATTAGGGGGTTCACTACCACCTCGAGCCTAACAGTGTCATTTATATCACTCTCTTCCAAGGGGACATCTTTAGGCTCTTTCATGCCGAAACCTCCTTGTCTTTTTACTTGTCATGTGGAGGAAGTTGACAAGTCAATAACTCTCTCACTATATAGAGTAGTTACTTCTTGACATTGCTCTTTATTTTTATTGGTATTAGAGATAACACAGTTTTGACCTTGAGAAGGTCTTTGGCCTTGGGCGGGAAACTTGCCCTTCTCTTGGACACTTAGGAAAAATTACAATTTAGATAACGACGCCTTACAGTCGTGAAAATCTTGGGCGCTTTGGGCATTTATTGATGTATGAGTTTGCATAAATTAAGCTAAAGTGTCCTCAAGACTCTTCCATTGTGGTATTATATATGGTGCGAGAGGGGCCACTTGCACATGTGGATTCGGGTTCATCGCTGCATTTTGTTGCCCGTAGCTAAAATCGGGATGGTTTCGCCACAAGGGATTATAGAAATTTTTGTGAGGGGCGTTAAAATTACTCTTATAGGCTCCAACCGCCTCAACTTGCTCTTGTAGCATAACTTTATAGTCGAGTATCATCGGACATTCCTTCATTAAATATACCACCTCATAAATTGCATATATATCCTTTTTAATTGCCCGAGTGGAGCCAGATATATCTCTCCCCTAACTTCGACCACGTCCTCTAACCTCTTAGCTATTTGATTAATTTGAAGCTTTAACTCGGCTTCTTTGTTCAATTGATAGAATTCGGATGAAGAAGGAGTCGTGGACATGTGTCTAGCTTTGGGTTGGTTGTTCAGATCTGATGTGTCCCTTACTTTAGTAGTCTCAGTGACATACTTAAAGTGGTCCTCCACGTCCTCCGTGTCTAACCCTAAGAACTCTCTCGGGCATATAGTCTCCACGAGTTATTTGGAACATAAGCTTAGCCCATGATGGAAGTAGGATATGAGTCTCCACTTTTCAAAACCATGGTGTGCGCATGTGTCAATTAACTCATTCAACCTCTCCCAACATCTATTGAAGGGGTTGTTTTGACTAAAGGTCTAAATTTTTGCCCCAATCGAATTGGTCCTATGTGCAGGAAAAAGCTTTTGGAGAAACTTAGCCTATATATCCCTTTATGTGCCAATTGAGTTTGATGCTAATGATCAAAGCCAAGTCTTGGCCTTGTCCTTAAGAGAGAAGGGAAAAAACTTGAGGCGCACTACGTCTTGGGTGCACGTTTGATCATTAAATGTCTTGCACGCTTCCTATAACTCTCTAATGTGAAGGTAGGGCTTTTTCGACTCCATACCGTGAAACGTTGGGAGAATTTGAATAATCCCATTCCTAAAGTGAAACTGCCCTCATTATATGAGAATATAATGCATCTCGGAGCGACAATTCACTCGTGGTATTAAAGGTCTCTTATGGGATGATACGGCGTCACCCCCTCACCCGTTTTGAAACTAGCATGATCAGACATCGCACTCACACTTATAAAATCACTTTCCTCACAAGAGTTCCTAAATGCATGACTCATGGCGTGATTACAGGGTGTAGGAGGTGGTACCCAGAAGTTTGTAGAGCTTGGAGTGTCAGGGATGGTAGGAGTGAGTTCAATTATAGGATTTTCATGTACCATAGAAGTATTGGTACTTGAATTAGGATTGGGCTGAATATTTTGCACTTAAAACATGAGAGAATATTTTTATTTTTTTGATATTTTGAATTTTTTTATTTTTCTGAATTTTTGGGTTTATAAATTTTTGGCTTTTTTAGGAAATAGAGTCAAAATTTTAAATTGATTTGACCTAACCTAGTATGTTTACCTAATTCCCTATAACGACACCAAATCTTGATGCGACGTAAAAAGTGTGTGCAGTGCACGTAACTGCGGCTCAATTGCAAGCACTTAAGTAATAATCCTGCTAAGTCGAGGTCAAACTGAAGGAATATGACGAAATCGTAAGGAATACTAAAGGAAGGTGTCTAAAACCTAAATATCAACTTGCCGAAAGAAGAAGAAAAGATGATGAGTTTTTATGTAATTTTCTACCTATCTAAAGCAAACTAATTATCACAATCAATTTAATTAAACTAAAACAAAACTGTAAATTTTAAGTTTTGAAAACGATTTGATAAAAATAGGATCGGGATCCAATCCCCCAAACCTCCGGTAATTTCGTTGGATATAAATTTTCAAAAACTATATTTATATTTAGAAGAAAATATTAAAATTTTCAAAGTAATAAACATATGAGAATTTTACTCCGCACAATATCTAGTTAATAAATAATTTAACGTGAATGACAATATTGTCGATATGTATATTATACCCTCAAACACTTTGGTTACCTAGGGAAAACGAAGTTAAGAGACCTATAATACTCGTTCCGACGAAATATCAAACCTATGAATTATCCATACAATTTTATCCAATTTCATATCCAACTTATATACCTAGGTGTGGTTCATGTATGCCAACCCTCGAATTATCTAGCCGGACGTATTAAATCTAACTAAGCACGAATTATTTATGTTGCATGAAGACATTATTACAGATATATAGCAAGAAAGCATGTGATCAATGGCAAAGAAGAAATAAAGCAACGAGAGTGATCACAAACCAATCTTAGAAGAAAAGCCAAAATGAAACATAAAGTTGTATTGAATTTGCATGCATGTATTGACAATTATTGGTTCTTCTTGTTCCTCTCTTTCCCTGGCTTTCTTCTTTACGAAACTATAGGTAAAACTAAGTTATTAGAGTCCTAATGTGACCTAACCATACAACTCATTAGCTAAAAATACGGCATAAAGTCGAATTCCAATATCAGGTTTGTCGAATAGGTTCGCCTTATACCCAAAATGGGTTGCCATGGTGAAGCGGTTCTACTCTATGCCAAATCGGTTTTGCTAGGGGGAATTTCTTATATTGCATGCTTGCCCCTGGATTTGTTTCTCATCTTCAAAAGCTCATACCTTCTTCACCGTATATCAGATTTTGGTACTGTTTCTTCCAGTGTGCTCGTAACTTCAAGCGCTTCAACTTTATAGTTGGCTTTGCCTTCAGGTTCTGGCTGGAAAACTACAAGATTGCCCTTGACTCTCCTTTCCTTCATTTCTTTCACCGTTTTGGTTTTCCTGTCGCATTCTCTTACATTAATTACCTGTAAAATAAGAGAGAAATACACAAAATAAGAAATATTGTCCGAAAAGATTAGTAGCATGATTATGAGATAAATCCAGTCTAATTAAAATGCTCAGGATCGTAAAAATACCAAATTTAAAGGGATAAATATGAAATATTTATGCCGAATTAGCTTCCCACCCTTCCTTCTATCCCTTGTTCTTCCCTTTATTTATCACATCTCAACCAATAAAAAACAACCCAAGATGGTAGATTATGGAAGATAGAGTATAAAAACACCTATATTTATCCCGTTAGAATACTTAGGAGGTAATCACGACAACTGTTTCCAAACAATACTCCCCACCTCTAAGCTACCCATTAATTCTGCCACTATTGGTTCGGGTTTTTATTTCTTGGATTTTCATACTTTGCGCCAAAACTCTATGGTAGAGTGAGCTTAATACCAGTTGCTCGGATGTGATCTCTCGGGCAAAGCTGAGTGTTTTATCCAGCGTGTTTAAAAAGTCCAAGTCACACCTTAGTGTTGCCTTGCTCCTCAATCCTTTAAACTTATCCCCTTAAAGGTTCCCAAGTGAGGTCGCTTAATATAGCATAAAAGCATTCTCAGGTCCTGCCAGACCTGGTCCATCGTTGGTACTGAGTAACCTCAATAACATTGCAATATGACTCATAATTACATTGCAAAATAAACAATATATGCATGGTTTCTTCAAGTGGAAAATCACGGGTTGTCACAGTGTGTTTGTCCTCCTCTTAGAGGTAAGTAAAACACTAGTTTTATCCCACTCAAACTTGTAATATCCGTGCCAAATATTTCATTATTTTTCTCATATAAGTCGTAATAATATGAAAACATTGGAATTTGGATCATTACGATTGGGTTGTATCAGTATTTTTCTGATTTTGGAGTCCTGGTGGTAATTATTGGAAATATATGGATGAAGACTAGAAAATTTGAAGAAAATATAGGTAACAGTAGTTCAAACGAGTTCAAGGTCGTTCGAACGGGAATCCAAAGTCGTTCGAAGTGAGGATCAAACGAAGATCGAATTACATCCTTCTGCATAATAGGCCAGTCTCGTTCAAAGGTCGTTCAAAGCACAGTTAGAACGAGAAACCATTCTCGTTCGAATAAGTTTGCTTAGATTTTTAAGTTTAGTCTACCCTAGTGTGTTTTCGCATTTTAGACTGTTGGATGAATAAGGTGTCGAGCTTTGGTGGGCCCAAATTGGGCAAAAATGGGATTTTCGTAGTTGGGGTGGTTTTATAAGGCTTTATTTGGGTTTATTTGGGGGAGGAAGAGTTGGAAGAAGAGAGAGAGAGAGTGGGGTGGGTCTTACCCCAGCATTTTCACTCTCTTTCTACCATAAATCACCATGCCACCACAATTCCTTCACCTTGTATCACCATATTCAACTAGTATGCCACCATATCCAATCCCTACATACCCATTTCCACCATTATTGGGCAAAGCTACGAATTTGGAGATGTTGTTGAGAAGATGAAGATAGAAAATTCATGGAGCTTGAAGAGGGTTTTTTATGGAGCATTCATGTAGCAAGCTTCATGGGGCTAGGAAACCTCTCTAAGGCCACCTTAGGAGGTGGGAGGTTGTCGTCTTCTTAAAAATTTTAACCTACCATTATTGGAGCTCTATTTGAGGTGGGAAAACTCTACTCTTAGTATTAAGACTCTATTTGCATATTAGTAGTCTTGTTATTAGATTATAAGAGTAGGATGCATTTAAATAAAATGGTGAGTATCAAGTAATTTGCTGTCTATCATTTTTATGGAATAAAAATATTGCAAAATGCTATTTTGATGAGGGTAAAAATATGAATGAATATTTCAAAGTTTCTTGAAAATAAAGTTTGGGATTTTATGGTAATGGTGCATTTTTCGATGTTTGATGCTTACCATTTTTGAAATAAAACGTTTTAAAAATGATGTTTATATTGCAGAAAGGAATATTTTATAAAGTTTGATACTTGTTGAATTTTGAAGAAATAAAAATGTCCTTTAGTCTTGAAAAGTATATTTTGCAAGTATTTTGAATTTCTTGAATAAATTATATGTTTAACCCATTTAATAGAATTTTTGGGGTTAAAATTCATCTTCGTATGTGTATAAACTTCTAGTGTTTTGATGATGAACACATAAACACACTTAATGAAGGTTTTATTGGGTTTAAACATGAAATAAAGAAGAAATAAATTTCAGCCCTTAATGTGTGTTAAAAGGTGTTGAAAATATGATAAATGCAAGGGTTTAAGACTATATGTAGAAATAATAAAAATAGAAATTTTCTTATAAAATGGTCTTGGATATTAATAAAAGGAAAAGTAAAGAGATGAAAATATTTCCAACTTGAAAGTATAATACTCTAAAATGTTAAAAAAGTGTTAATGTGTTAAAAGCACTAAATAAGTTAGTGCGGCGGGTAACTTAATGATGTTTGGAAAATTAACACTTGTGAAAATAGAGAAAAATATAAGTTTGAAAACAAATCATAAAATGGTAATTTTATGCAAAGTGGTACATTTTTATGAAATAAAAATGTTGGAAAAGAATTTTACACATGATGGTCCTAAATGTGCATGACTTTGGAATGAAATCAATGCTAAAGTGTAAAGGATAAGAAAATATGATTTTAAAGTGTGACACAAGTTGGGGTGGAACCCCGGGATTTAACTTCGATCGCATAAAGGAAGAGTGGAATAATGTGGATATTTGTAAAATATTAAAATACATTAATAAGGGATCGGATGACATCGAGAAAATTAAGGAGGGCCTGAAGCCCTGGGATGAAACACCCACCAAAATTACTAGTCATAACATATGGTGCGTAGAGCCGGTAATGTGGAGCCTGTTAAAGTATACGATTATGGGAAGATTACGAGAAAAATATGATGAAAATGGAATATGTCAAAAAAGGAGTTATGTGGTGAATATGTGAAAATACAGCCTAACTCGAATGAACTGATAAATATTTCGGTAAAGGATAAAATGGACAAGTAATCTGAAAATTGATTAGTGTTCATAAGGTAAAAAACTGGTAAGGTGAGGTGATTGAAGGTGATTAAGAAACCTAAAGAGGTTTAACCCATAAGTACTACAAGAGTGTGTTCATGAAAGGTTTTCAAAGGAAAAATAAGTATTTTCTAACATGGTATTTGCGTTTGTTGAAAGGGTATTTTCAAGAAAATATTATATGGAACGGTACAAATAAAGTGAGTAATTTCGGTGAAAGAAATGTTTTTCGTTAAACAAAGTGTATTTGTTTGAAGTATTTAACCGAATCGGCCAAATCAAGGAATAAATGTCAAGTTAAGTAAATGTAATATATTTTACGGGATTAAGGTGAATTAATCGAGGTCAATAACGTTTTTGGAATAAAAAAAGGTTTCATGCATGTAGGATATATATATATATATGGTAATTGCATGTGCACATAGATATATGTATTATAGTCTTCCTTCTGCCGTTCGATTCTGTACTGTGTTTTGAATATTTCTCACTAAGCATTCGACTCACACACCCGTCTTTGATGTGGGAGGCTAGATGCGGTTTCATATTTGAGAGGTTATACATGTAAGTACTCTCTTTTATTTTATGTTAGTAGCTATATATGCTTGCATTCCGAGGGAACTTCCCACGGGTCCCTAGTATAACTTAATTTAAAATGGGAACCGCATGCTAAAGAAGTGAAATGGTAATTAAATAAAACTAGACTAGCAACATTATTTAGGTTGTTTCATTACACTTCACACCTAATGCTCAAGTTGGACCGGGTTGACCACGGGTGACCCATAAATTCGGGTCGAGGCATTATAAAACCCAATAAATTAAATGAATTCTAAACCATTTTTTCAAGGTTTGTATAATAGGATTAAACTAGCATCGGTAAAAAAAACCTATTGTGATGTCCGTGGACATAATTTAGATAACTGTTTTCAGAAAAGAATTTGTGCATGTGTCTATTAAAACTTTAACTACTAAAAAGCAAGACGCGCCCTAGTTATGTACTCTCTAGACAAAATCAAAATCATTTTGCGGGTAAAAAAGAAACACGTCACGTACTAAAAAAAAGCACCTCGTAGAAACCCTCAACCTTCCAACGACTCAAAAGGCAAAAATAATTTAAAACTAGGCCAATGGGTGAGAAAAGACGATCCATTACCCCAAATGAGGTCCAATATTGTTATTTCAGCATTCTGGACTAAACACATAAAGACACGTCATCATTTTACCAGAGGTTTAGTAGCGTCCGAAGAACTCTTAATCGAATATTTTAACATCGAAAAGCAATTTGCTAATTTTTAAAGTTAACCTCTAGATATTATTCATCTAAAAAGTTTAAAAGGATCAATAGGGATGGTTATTCTTTATTGATATATCTTATGTACATGAACCTATATTCCTGTCTTTGTCATGTTTATAATATGTTATCTGTGGTTTTGGGCATTGGATTTTTTATAACAATAAAAAGCACCTCCCATATTTTTTAATCTAGGATTAGCACTTGTCAAGACCCATTTGTTAGTTGATTACTTTTCACCATGTTTAGTTAATCCAAAAATGGGGGAGAATAGTTTATCCATATATTTCATATTATCGTCTTTATCCTTTACTTGATATTACTCACTTGAACTGAATGTATATATTTTGTGGAGATTCTGTCAATAATTTTTATTCTTTCAGTCATGGATCATATGTTATTAGCTGAATTATATTTTACGTTCTTATTTTTATTTTTGTTTCTAGGTGGGGTAGTTAACTATTTGACAATGTTAGGATTTTTTTATTCCAAGAGTTCAAAAGTATTCCACAGTATATGTATTTACTCAAAAGAGTTTTGTTACAAATATTCAAGGGGAGAGATTGAAGCACTTTTAATAGAGACTCTCCTAGGTTTTCTTGATTCCAGACTATCAAGGAGTTCAACTAGTTTGGATAGTTTGTGCAAAGTATTTTAGTGGACATACCTTCCCAAAACTCATTCAATAATGAAGACCCAAGGGAACCCTATCTATACAACACGATTATGGTTAGTAAGAATAACACGTAACATGAATATAGTGGAATACAGTGCATTACTCACTCTTCATACATATGAATTCATATGAATCTTTTACGAAATCATTTGAAATTTTTTAGGCATTTAATTAATTTAATTAGATTTATTTTTGGACTTCATCAGATAAATTAATCCTACGCTTAATAATGCTCAAATTAGAAAAAATGATATTTTTGTATAATATTAGGTGGAAATAATTCTCATGATTTTTTTTGAATTAAATATAATTTTTTGGTATTTTTAATTGGATAAATAAACATTTTGTGATATAAAAAATCATTTAGAAAATACATTTTTAAATCATAAGGGTGTGTTTGGTTTATATATTGTGTTTCTTCTGGGTCTTTGTTATTAACATGTGTTATAATCTTTAGACTATATTAATCGAAGGTTGAGAATTGGGTCTAGGGTTTTTATTTAGATTGAAAATCTATTTCTTTACCTGTTACCTTGTTAGCCAGTTTAACTTACGTGGTACACTTTGTTTTTTACCCTTGGATTGCTACTCAATTGATAGAATCATACCAACCTTACATTCTGATCGATGGTAATCTCTTTATGAGCTCACATATATAAATCCTCTTCTCAATTTTATCTCTGCCTTTTGGTCATTAGGGTTTCAGTTCTAGATAAAGAGATGAAAGAATAAAGAGAGAGAAGAGAGAAAAAAGTTTGGGTTTTAAAACTCTGTTAAAATTAAATGAATATGAGTTTATAACCTAGATCAAAATTCACAAAGTGCTGATTTATGTCTAGGTTTTTATTTTGGTTTTTCATTTGAAGCTACATTTATTTTAAAACCAATCTTCCTAAAAACATTTTACAAAACTATTATGAAACATCTTTTTATGTTTATCTACTTTAAATCAGACCAGTGATTTTTGTAAAGATCTGAGATCTAAATTTTTGTTAGTTTATTTTATGATAGTTCGTGAAAAATTATTTGTTTTTCAAAAAGTTTCAAAAACTACGTGATTAGGCATAAATTCTTCATATTTATCCCTGTAATTTAGAGTCTTTTAACACTCCGTGTGGCGTAATTCAAGTTAATTTATCTCATATCATTGCTACTGACAGTTTCTAACGAGTTTCGTGTAATTTTTTTTTATCTATTTTGCAGATATTTAGTGCACGCAAAGAAAGAAAGAAATCGGAAGAAAGAACGAAGGGAAAATAAGAAAAGTCAAAGGGCAAAAGAGTAATTTTACATCTAGAATTCAGATGAGAAACCTAAAAAAGTTGAAGACCTCGAGTCTACAAGAATATAGGAAGAAATGACATCCAAATCCGAAATTCGGATAAAAAGTTACAAAGAATCGAAGTTGAGAGAAAATCACAAGAAGAAAAAATGTTCTGAATAAATTCAAATCGAACCAATGGAAGAAAAAAACAAACCGGTATGGTGTTGGCATATGTTATGTATAAGAATAACTGGACCAATGAAAACGAAAAATGAATCGTTTCGATGCTGCCAGGAATTCTTTATAAAGCGAATCGAACCAATATCCTGCACCGGATCGGTTCGGCTGATGAATATTAGAATTATATTTCTTTTTAATAAGAGTTGTGCATGGATCACACTCTTGTAAAAACGTAGTGTTTTTATTCCAACTTGTTACCAGACATTAAGGAGTTCTTTTTTTGGCATAGTTTTAGGGAGAGAAAAAAGGCTAAGAACCCTAGGAACTCAAGTTTACAATTTCATGTTTTGCAATTCAAGATTTCTACAATAGAGTTTGTTCCTTTTCCTTTATTATTTGAGGTTTATGATTCGCGCATGATTTGTTTATATCCATATTTTCTTAGATTCTCTTGTTTATTTAGGTATAATTTCAGAATGGTTTTCAATATATGCACAATAGTAAACATAGCTTTAGTTAATTGCACCATGTTAGGCTAAACTTTTAAGGGTTGGGATGCATGAACCCAACCCGATGTGGTTTACATGACTATAAAGTTATTTCTATGAATTAAATGAATGATTGAATCGTGTTGTGTAGGAGTCATAACCGTCGTAGGACTTTTAACCTTATTTACCTAGGTAACCGGAGTGTTCAAGAGTGCGATGCGCATGTCAGCTATTTTGACACCGCTTTATTCTTACTCTTGATTATGTATGATGCGGGCTAATACCCTCATATATATAATTCTTGAGATTAATAAAGACTGGGTTTAATCAGTTATCTAATTCACAACTAGTTTTTATATCCGGTAAATTACTAATTCGGGGGATTTAATTCCAACCTATTTTCCTCATTCATATTTAGTTAATCACAGCTAGTTTAATCATGCATTCGTAGTTTAAATTAAATTGCATTTAGTTAGTAGATATAAATTAAAAATAAATCATCTTGTCGTTCTTTTTCTAGAGTCAACTTTAGGATTAGTCAGCATACCTATCGTCGTCACATTTCACGTCCAATTTTCTTGAGGATTCGACCCCGTCTTATCGGGTTTATTACTTATGCGACCGGTTTTCACTTGAACCGTAATTAGCACGTACTAGAGACATTTTCAATCGCGTCACTACGTTAATATTTTATAAATCTAATTTACTAAAACATATATATGAAGTCTAATGTTGAAAATCCTTAGATATGATTTAAAATTTTGTAAAAGAGTAGTTGTATGTAGAAATATTGTTGTAGGAGGGTGGTGTAACTGGGGTCTGAAAAGAACTGAAATGGGTGAGGCGTGACCCAATCCAATGGACTCTGTCTTCAAGGTCTTCAAAGTTTCAAGAGCAGCTCTGGTAGAAAACCTTCCTTTTCTGGTAACAATGGATTAAATGCTATGACCTTCTTCCTCAAAGAATAAACTTCAAAATAAATATTGATATCTGGGAGAGAGAGATCTCCTGAGAATGGTAGCTGTAATGATGGCAGTGAAAATGCAAGAAGTTTGACACTTAGAGAGAGGAGAGCTAAGAGAGAATACTAGTCTGGTGTATATTTGGCAGAGTAACGATACAACTTCAGTTTTTATTATGACTTGACATTACCAAAGGGTCTTATTTATAGGTGTATACTAGGGCTGATATGGGTGCAAAAAATGAGAGGGAATCTGAGGGACAAGGTCTGTAATATACCTTTTGTCCCTATATATCTGTAGTCGTATGTCCCTCTGACAGGCGAAATCTGGTGCAAACCAATGTCAAAAGGCAAATATGTCTCCAAATGGTGACAAAATATGTGATTTGGTAAATATCATTTCAAACAGTAACTTGTTGTGCAAACTTTGTAAAACTTGAGAGTGACCTTGAGGGCCACCCTCTCTAAAATTATTTTATAAAAGTGTTTCTCCTTAAGAGTGGCCTCTTGGATACTCACTTCAGTTATAACTAAGTGTGGGTTGTGTAAGTGATTGAGTGACACTTCGAGTCCATCTACTAGTATTCTTTCTATCATAAAGTGTCAAGCCATTGAGCTTGCTGATTCGTTTCAAATATTGCATATTTATACCCTCGAACCTATGCATTTTTAGCCCCCTCGGGTGCTTTAATCTCTATATTTATGCCCATTAACTAGAAAACCTTTGTTTTATATTGTTAACATGTTATATGAGGTATAATTGGGCTTTTGTAGGTATTTAGGTACTAAGTGTGAAGTTCGGACGCATTCCGAACAAGTTTCGTATAAATTTGCACGCGCAAGGGCATTTTAGTCATTTCATAGTTTGGGCATCTAGTCCTACATCTACACGAAAGTTGTATCCCTCTCAGCATGCTTCGCGTGGTCGCAAATGGTGCACGAATCCGAATCCAAACGAAGAAGTTACGAGACTTTGAGCGGAAGAGGATTTCATTCAACCCAAAGTAGGGGAGGTTGCATACCTGATGGATTGATCGATCGAACCCAGGTGTCGATCGATCGAATCCTCAAAATTATCTATCGATAGAAGACAATGGTCTATGACCTACTTGATCGATCGATCGACTTTTGGGGTCGATCGATCGACCCTGCCTGTTTTTTGGCACTTTTTCCTTCTCATTTCTTTCTTCTTTATTTTTCTCCCAACTTACTATATAATGGATTTTTGTTGCAATTATTAATATACTTAGTTTATATTTGTATTTAGTGGTTTGGGATCTAGGGTTTGGAGATTTTGTAGGATGTGCCATTTTCTCCCTCCTCGGGTTTGCTCGTATAGTATGGTTGTGTAGAACACTATTCATCATCTTCTCTATCCAAGTTTCCATTTTTGGTATTTCTTTATTTCTCTTGCTTTCTTTACTCGCTTTCTAGTGTAGTTTTACTGCATTTTTACCATGCTTTCTAGCTAAATTAGTCTAGATTATGATTGACATAACTCGCCTCGTGTTTAACGTGTTGCTTTACTTTGGTGATGGATTTTACATATTTAATTCGATCGGGTTATCTAGTTATTATGCCTAGGAGATTTAATGGGGTATATCATGTATGCTCCGTATTTACGACCTTTTGTGTGCAATTCCCAGAATATTTGTTGACGCCAAAATCTTATTAGGTTTTTGTGTCGAAACGATCTTAATGAATCCGTAATCCCATATAACCATTTATACGCATTAAGCCGATGTGAGGGATATTAGTCGCAACCTATATTTTTTATTCTCTTATTAATATCAATTTAATTTAACCCATGCTTAGTTTATCTTATGCTTTATCTTTTTAGTTAGATAATTATCTTTTACACTTTTATTTTAGGAGTACTAAACCTAATAAATTCTAGCACTAGTCTCTGTGGATTTTTCGATACCCGAACTTTGCCGCTATACTCCCTTTTTTAGTTTAGTCATAAGTTTAGGTTTTTGTATTGAGGAGGTGAAGAGAAAATAACGATCGGCATTTTGACACGCGCTACTCTTCGTGTTCAATCACTTGATCAACAAACCTTCTCTCTCAGCCATCAAATCAAAACTCCCACGAGATCTCAACTGTCCTGCTTGAGCCTTGTTTACTCAACTAGGTTACCTGTACAAGAAATTAAACATTAGCACTATGTTACTTAGAGAGTAAATAATTATTGGGTAAAGGGGCCACTCGTGGTGGATCTCCTTGCCCCAAGCCATTTCTGGGTAATAGTTTGGAGAAGGGGCCATTCAAAGTGGATCCCCTCATCTTGAGTACTTTTCTATGAAGTCAATGTTGGGCAGAGGGTCCACTCAAGGTGATTCCTCTCTTCCTTGGTCATATCTTTTAGTATCAATATTGGGTAGTGAGGCCACTATAAGTGGATCCCCTTGCCCGAGTCGTCTTTAACAATGTCAAACTTGGGGCAGTGGGAGCCACTCCAAGTGGACCCCCTCGCCCTAGGATATTTTTTATAATGAGTTCACTTTGGGGCAGTGGAGCCACTCTAAGTAGACTCCCTCGTCCTAAGATTTTTTTTATGGTATCAAACTTGGGTGGAGAGGCCACTCAAGGTGAGTTCCCTCACACTGGGCCTTTTTTTGTAATATCAAGTTGGGCAGAGGGGTCCATTAAAGGTGAGTCCCCTCTCCATGGGACTTTCGTCAGTGGAATGTCAAACTTGGGTAGTGAGGCCACTATAAATAGACCCCCTTGCCCCAGTCTTATAAAATTCCATTAACGAGTGAGCACCTCTCTACATTAGTCCCCTTGTGCAAAGTCTTTTGTGTTGAGAATACCAAAAGACTTTGGACAGAATCATTTCTTCTTTTTGGAATTTGAAAGGTTCATTAAGCTCTCCATCATTGTTCTTGAGCAATTAAAAGGTCATGTCACTTCAGCCTCCATTTATAGTCTTGAGGATATGCATGTCAATCTGGGAACATACATCCTACCATTTGGGTGATTTATTTGTCTGTCTTTTAGCCACCCACACGTTCGTGTATTTTTTTTTAGTATAAAAGGCTCTTTTTAATTTTGAATTCGTTTCACCCTTACTATCTTCAAAACTTTCTAAAGCCTTAGAGGGAGACTGGCGAACTCCATAGCCATTTTTCTGGTTTTTAATCTTTTAAGCTCAAAATCCATGGCGCCCTCTTCCAAAAACACCACCTCTGTTGTCGGCACCACCACTAGCGAGTTACTAGTGGACCCTTTGCCTATTTACATCAACGTTTCAATGGTTTAGGCCACTGGTGTGACAACCGTGGCCATAACGGTTTTTACCACTGCCTCCACTGCCATGGGTGTTTCCTCTTTTGAAGTTGTCTTAGTTGGTGGCCTCTCATCTACTACCACTTACTCGAAGTCCTAGAAACAATATCTAACCAACTGTTCCTCAAAGGATTTCTTTTTATATCGTCTTACTCCCCACTTTGGGTCACATGACACTTTCATGTCTTCCCTTGCAAATTTTGAGTAGGATTTTGTGGCGAAAATAGTCGAGCGACCCCAAGTGCGCCTAGGTGATTCCCCGGATCTTCCCATCATTTTTCTTGATAGCATTCTTAGAGTTAGAGTGGATAAGAGTGATTTCCTACACTACAATATCAATCTTAATGTTTGCGAGGGTGGCCCAGATGGCTGGGACCTCTGGGTGAACCATATCTTGTCCACCCCTCACACAAAGTTGTTGTCAAGGGGCTTGGCCTCACTAAAACCCTTGATAGTTTGGAAACATGCATAATTGCCAAGCGTGCCTTTACCTTTAATCTCTTAGTCTCTCATTGAAGCAGAGATTCACACACCTTTATAACTGGGTGGGATGAATTCACTATAACCTTATAGGACATTTGCGAAGTGCTTGCCTTGCCTTATTTTAGAGATCACATTTTTATTGATGGTTATGAGGATGCCTTATGGAGGAAATGGTATAAGATCTTCACTCAGATCTTAGTGAATGCTCTAAATACGTGGCTATCAACCAAACTGACACTACCAAACATTCCTTTACTAAATGGAAAAGATATTGATTCAAATATTTTGAATAACTTCCCAAGGGGAACGTTCGAGTAGAGTGGCTCAGAGCCAAGATGGCCTAAAAATTAGTTCTCCCTCAAATTCAACAACTTTTTTTTGTTACATTCTTGAGCATATTCTTATTACTCGATAGGCCAGATGACTCTCCTCGCGAGTTATTATTTAAATTGGGAGTGAGGCTTACTCGATATAGGGCTATTCCCCTCGTAGTTTTAACTTTAGGATCTATTTACACTTGGTTAGGTCGTGCCCATGTTGATGTTGAGCGATCTTGTGGCCTCCATGATGCCGCCAATTTCACCAACTCCTTTATATGGATGGCTTTCCTTTTCGAGAGGTAGCCCAACTTTTCCCCAGAAGCAATGGCATGTCATAATGAAGCCACTCGCATCACCAGGTGGCATAAGAAATGTCCAAAGCACCCCCCTTGGGGCCTCTGATAGATAATATTTATGAGTTTTACTTCCTCTTATACTGTAAGGGAGCGAGTGTCATTTTTACCTAGGGGTTATTCTCAAGGGATGGGGGCACCTTCTACTGTCCCTCTGATAGAGAGTATGTTCCTTCTTATCCATATATTGATGAGATGGCCATGTTTCTTCCAGGAACCCTTACTTCTTTGACTGAGTTGGGTCAAGGTGTTGAGTTTTACCATTCAGAGAGAGTTAGGAGGCAAATTGGGTATAACTAGGGTGTTGAGTCCCCCTCATATCCTTCGAGCACTTTTTTCTCATAGTTATACTTTGAGGCTTATGCAAACTTTACCTTTGAGGGGATAATCCATATGGTTGAGCATTTGGGTGGTATGTTTGCGCCTCGTCGCTACTACCTTCCTTCCTTTACTCGCTATTGATTCACTTTGTGGTAAAAGTAGGTGGACCTCATTCAAAATTGTGTAAAGATGTTCTTCATGAAACCATCCCCACTAGAATCCACAACAATGACAAGTACTTTGGTAAAAGGACCCAAAAACAGTTGTGGAATCGCATCACCATTGTGAAGACCCCCTTGAGAAAGTCGCCCTAATCCCGGTGAGGCCCCTGCTTGATGAATCCATTTACACTAAACCCCATGAGCCATAACCTGTTAAGTCCAAAGGGAAAGGAAAGGCTAAAATACCAACTACTTTCAAAAGGAAACACCCTAGCACATATGCGTCAAATATCATTCTTACCCCTATTATTGCTCCTGCTTTTACTCCCTCACCTGTGAGGAGTAGGGCGAGCAAGAAGAAGAGGAAGGTTGGTGATGAATATGCTATTCCTTTTCCTGTTCGTGATCACGGGTCTGACACTCATGATCTTAGGGTGAAGGAGACTTGTAGGACTGTTCGCGAGCAGGCTACGAAGCCTTAAGATTATCTTCTCAGGATCCACCCACCTCTTCCATTCCAGTTGGTGAAGGTACTCTAGATTACTCCTCTTTACTTAGTGAAACTGGCTCTCATAATGTTTCACTTATTGGTTCCCCTTCTTTCTCATTTGAAGAGGACTAGTTGACTATGGGAACACTCCTTCCTATGATGATAACAGTTCTTCTTCAAATGACGCGAGTGACATTAACTTTCATGGTGAACATCATCATGATGCTTATCTTTATTTCTAGTTTCAAGGGAGTCTTCCAACGAAGATACCATAATATATTCTCTTTCAACCACAATTCCCAGTACTGGGCACCTTCTATATAGTCAGGGTGCTCGCCCATATGCTGTAAGTCTTTTCCTTTTTTTTTGAATTCCTTTGCTTAGATCTTTTTTTATTAACTCTCATAGCTTTTGATTTTTTACTAACTTTGTATTGCAATCTTTCACAGGTTTCTTCTGTTGTGACGAGTGGTCCCTCGCCTCCTCATCTTGTCCGAGCTCCCTTTCCATGGGAAAGTAATTCTATGCTCATTTCTTCTCGGGGACTGACTAGAGAGGCTCATTACTTCCTTCCCATTCAACTATTTCTCTTTTCTTTTGATCTTATAATGTTTTACTAACGTAGCTTTCTTCCTTTTGCCCTTTTGTAACTTTTATCTGTATACTCTACTAACACGAGGTCTTCTTTTGTGTCTTCTCACTCAGTTAAGGTACTCACTGGTTTTTCTAAGTCTTTTGACTCACTGATCTTTAGGTTTATATTAATGCATTTATTTTCTATACGCTCGTAAATGACTGTGCCTTCTAGCCACACGGTTTCACCTTATGTTTCTTCTACAGTGGGTATATCTGTAGCTGATCCATTCACTTCATCTCTAAAGCTATTTTTTTTACACTTTCTTACTTTTAGCATTTTCTTTTCTTGAGTAAACTTATATTGTCTTATCGCATTTGTCTTGTTCCTTTTGTAGGGTTCTCTTACACTTAGCCCCTCTTCTACGGGAGGGATAGTTTTGCCCACTGGGGTTGCTATTCCAGGGATATCACCCTATAGGAGGAAATATATCCCTCGAGTTTGTGTGCCTATTAACAATAGGCCCCAGATTCATCCCCTTCCTACGTAGACCATCTTTACTATTGCTTCCAGTGAGCCCGTCTTACAGGCCATTGGATTATCTAAGTTATTAACAATTCCATTTGCATTATTTTTTTCTTTAACTGCGTTCATTTCTAACATACTTATTGATGAACATGATACCACTGATGCATCGGTTATTCCGATTCACGACACTACATCACCAATCACTTCTCTGGCTTCTTCTCAAGTGGCCCCTGTCACTGTCGAGGCCCCTTCTAGCATTGGTTCTGGTGGAAGCACCACCATAGTGTCTCTCCCCTTATTTACTCCAATTTAAAATTTAAAACCTTTATATTCAGCTTTCATCATTATGTAAGTGATTCGCTAACACTTATCTCTTCCTTCATTTAAAGATTGGTACTATTAGGACCTCTTCATTTGTGACTCCTGTTGGGAGTGTTGCAGAGGTGACCCTTCAGGTACTATATATTTCCCGCATAAGAGTAGCTTTTTTTGTGCCACCCTTTTACTAACACTTCTCTATTTTTTTTACTTTCCATCAGGCCAGTATAGTTGAAGTCCCATTACTGGCGAGACTTGTTGTGAGTTCTAGGACCGTGACTCCCCATGTATTTCTTTTCACATCTCAATTCATTATGTTTGGGCTCATTTCCCTTTCTCTATGCATGATAATCTTTAAGTCTTTCAGACATTCTTATAGTTGTGGTCCCTCTATCTGCGGGACCTATATCTTGTTTCTCAGGTTAGCACTGTGTCAGTTCTTGTGCCTATAGAACCCTTAGCTAGAATACCAGAGGAGACTGCCCCGGTATGTTTGGAATACTATATTTTTAACTTGATTTTTCTATGCAAGAGTTCACTAACACTTTACCTGTTTCCTTGTTTTCAGACTAGTGTTGTGACTATTCCGATAGCTGTGGAACACCTTGGGGAAATAACTATGAGAGAGTTATTACACTCTTATACCCTTTTCTCCTTTCTACTTCCTCTTTCCTTCTGGCTTTTACTGTGCAAGTGTGCTCATCGTTACACCCCCATTTCCTTGTGTTTTAGATTAGCGATGAGGATATTCTTAGTTTTGTGAAACGGGTCGAGAGTGCCAAGCTGTGCACTCCTCAGATATTTGACTGTTATACCCTACTTGCTGTTAACTATTTCTTATAAATTTTTATTTCTAATTTTAAGACATCTTTTGGTGCTATATTTGACTTTTCTCTGTTAGGTTGGCACTCAACACACGGTAGTATCTTCTCTCTTCGGTGGCAACATACTTATCCCTGTAGGCTTGGGAGTAAGCCTATTGCACTTTATTTCTTTTCTGACTAAAGACCTCTAGCTATTTGTATTTTTTTCCTTATTTTAACATTTCTAATGTTTTTAATTTTTAGGACTAAGAGTGAGCCTACGGAGGCAGCTGATGAGGAGGTGGAGAGTTTTTGAGGCCGCTCACTCGAACGATGTTGCCAGTTCAAGTGAGGAGTCCTCTTACCTCCCTTATGAGCTGGAGTCCCGCAACACAGGTTGCAAAAATAAAGAGGTGGAGGCTCTTGGGGAATTTATGAGGGAATTGTGGCTTGTAGAGCAACCTAAGAGATTCAAGAGCCACAAGCATGAGGTGCTGGAGATAATCTTTGAGCATCAACCTGAGACATTAATGTTCCAGAGTGTTATCAATATTGACAGCCTTACCATCTTCAACCCGAGAGACCTTGCCATCCACATCCACGACTTCCTATCCACTCCTTCTGCTGACTTGTTCAGTGCACGAACTTAACTATTCTTGCAGACCCTCTATGATATTCAGGGGTCTATCATTTTTAGTTGGACTGGATCGACACAGAGGTTCATCATTTTTTGAGTGTTCCATTTAAGAAGATGATGAGAATTTATATGTTCAGGCAGTCTAGGGATCACTAGCATCAGGATAAGGCTACTCGGATCAGGGGTCAGATTCAATCGCCAAGATTGAGGCTGGTGGGTCCAAGGATGAGGCCAAACTAGCCAAATTAGAGGAGGAATTTATTCAGGAGGCACGTCCATTATATACCGGTATGCGTTCGCGAAAGGATATGTTCTTCATTTTATCTAGCTGACAACTCTTCTCTCTTTTTTTATAAATAGACTTTGCCTTGTATTTTTTTTTTCATTTCTGATACATGTAAAAGACCCTCTTCATATTACTGAAAATGACTATATTGTCTTCAATTTGTATCTATTTACTTTGTTGCCTTGGCATTTATTTACTATGACCTGCTCTATTTTATGTGAGCATTTTGTCAACTAGAACTGCCCCGCCATTTGTGGGTTACTTGCATGAGATTTGAGCAAGTTATCATTTTAGAGTTGCTCCTCCTAATTGCGATGTATTTTGTTATATATATTTTTGGGGGAGAACTTGGATAGGGGGTGACCCCTTCTCCTTCCCATATACTTTGGAGATTTTTTTTATATATAAATGAACTAAGTAAAGAATAATTATTTCTTTAAACTAAAACTGCCCCTCTTCTGTGGGGTCCTTGTTCCAAACTTTAACTTGGAAACTTTTATCTCTTTTTTTGAAAATTTCAATCACATAGAGGGGGTAGACCCCCATCTTCACATTTTCATGTAAACTAGCAATTAGAACTTACTTTCTTAAGAACAAATGTTAGAACTTGTTCTTTAGGTAATAAATCTAGAAGAAATAATTTTTTTTATTTGGATGATAATCTCCTGATGGTCTGTGAAAATAATTAAACTGTTGTGTCTGTAGGGACTTTGCACACTATACTTTACCTTTGGGGTGTATATACCCCCAAGTATAATGAGGAAAGTTCCTTTTTTCATGGACCCTCTTCTAATCTAGTAGAGAATTTTACTATTATTGTGTTTAAGAAAGAGAAAACATTAATCTGGTGTACTCACCTCATAAAGCATGTAAATAAATCATTCACAAATTATCAAATAATGGCCAAAATAACTGGTATTCATTTCTTTTATACTCTATATTATTTACAAATTTGTGCTCATGATTATTTTTACAAAAAAAACATTTTTGTAGTAGAGTAGGCTATTCAAACTTAAAAAAAATGAAGCATGGCAAGAACTAGGCATAGTACTTCTTTAACCACTTACAGTTGATGAACTAGAGGCATTCACTCTCAGGCTTGGAGATTTGGCAATAATCTAACTTGCCTACCCCTCGCACCACAAAGGAGCCTTCCCAGTTTGACTTAAATTTAGATACTTACATGCTCCGTAGATGGTGGGTGGATGCCCGTAAAACTAAGTCCCTTACTTGGAACTCCCTAGGCTTAACTAGATTTTCATAATCCCTAAACAACTGTTGAGTATATACTTTGAAGTTCTCCTTGACCTTGTCTCTATGCTCGTCCAATGTTTCCAACTTCACATGTCAGGGATCTAGTATGAGGCCATTACATAAAGCCAATCTAACTGAGGGCACAACCAACTCCATTGGTAGAACAACTTCGGTCCCGTAAATAAGTGAGAATTGAGTGAACCCCATTGGCTTTCTATTTTACGTTCTATAGGCCCATAACACCATCGACAGTTTTTCATCCCATGCTCCCGACATGTCTTCTAGCATCTTCTTCAGGATGTTAATTAGCATCTTATTCCTGGTTTCTTTGGCCATTCCTTTTTGGATATGAGATAGTGGAGTTGTTATGCACAACTTGTATTTATCCATGAGGAGGCCCATCTCTTTGCATACAAACTGCTTCCCATTGTTTGTAAGGATCACCTTTGGGATATTAAACCTATATATGATATACTCCCTGATGAATTAGGTCACCACTTGTGTAGTCACCCTCCTCAGGGGGATTGCTCCTGCCCTTTTAGTGTACAACTCTGTAGAAATTACGATGAAATATTTTCCACAAGAGGCTGGGATAATCTTACCTACTAGATCAAATGCCCAAGTGTGGAAGGGGTAGGGTCTGCTAAGCTTTGTAGGCTAACTGAGGGGGTATGCACCATATAACCATGTATTTGACATGCCCCGCACATTTTCACGCCATGGATAGAATCCGCTTCCATTATTCGCCAATAATATCCCAATGTCATCAACTAATCGTACAACTTAGTTCCTCTTATGTGAGAAGGTTCATAGGCCTCCTTTAGCACTTTTTCAGTGTCTCTCTTGGCCACACACTTTAATAATCTCTCACTATACCCTATTTTGTATAGCTCATCGTCTACTAGGTAGAAGCGAGTTGCTCTCTTCTTTAAGTAGATCTTATCTTCCCTTTCTGTCGGCATCTCTCCATCCTTCAGGTATGATATGTAGGGTTGCCTTTAATCTTTAAATTACTCCAAGAAGTTGGGCCCGACAGGTTGATCAAACTAGGTCTAACACTTTAAGCATCCCTGTTGTAAATGAGCGGACTCCCTAACGCTTGAGGGCGAACTTTCTGTTGACTATTTTTACTACCATATTAGAGTCCCCTCGAATGCACAACATCTTGATCCCCCTCCTTATGCTTGCCCAAGATGAGATCCCCGTATTCTGCTTCATTATTTGAATAATTAAAATCAAGTTTAAAAGAGAAAGTGACTTTTTTCTTACTGCTTGAGAGAATGATGCCCGCTCCGTCTGTCCCTTGAGCGCATGAATCGTTAAACTCCATCTTCCATTCTTCCATTTCCTCAACTAAGCATGTTTAGAAGTTCCCTCCTGAAATTTTTTCACTATGAGGCTCGAAATTTTGGCTTGGAAAGTGATCTAATAGATCTGTTACCGCTTGACTCTTGATAGCTTTTGGAGCCATGCACTTCAGATCACATCTAGACAGGATCAGGAACCACCTCACTGCTCTTTCTACCAAGACCGTTCGACCCAAAAGGTACTTGATAGTATCGCACTTGGTGATGATATGTACTGTGAAGGCCAGTAGGTAGTGCCTCAATTTTTGGGCAAAAAATACCAAAGTTAGGTAGTGCCTCTCCACACTAGTGTATCTAGACTCGGTGCTCAAAATTACATGCGACAATTAGTATACGGATCTCTCTACCCCTGCTCTTTCTTGGGCAATTAAGGCTCCTACGGACCTCTCCGTCGAATTCAGGTAGAACAAAAATGGTGCACCCACCTCTGGCGGTACCATAATTGAGGGGACTTTCTCAAAAGCCTTTTTCTGTGCATCTCCTCAAACCCATTTTTCTTTTTCCTTCATCAGCGAAGTGAATGGGTGGGTCACCTCTGCCGGTGTTGGTATAAATGTCCTTAGATGAGAAACCTTCCTTAAGAAACTTTTAAGCTACCGGATGGCCTGCAAATTTATTACAAAACCCATGAACTTTCCGACTGTTACCCCAAAAGCATATTTTGAAGGGTACATTTTCATCTTATACTTGCCGCACCTTTCAAACACCCGCCTCAGATCCTGGATGTGCATGTTCTCCTTACTTGACTTCATCATTAGGTCATCCGTGTAGATATCCAATATGTTATGAAACAAATCATGGAATATTGCTATCATAGTACGCTGATACGTGGCACCCGTATTCTTTAGCCTACAGGGCCTGACAGTATAATGAAAGTTCCTTAATAGAGTGCGAAAAATAGTTTTTTCGGCATCAGTCGGGTCCATTATAATCTAGTTATAACCTACGTACCCATCCATAAAATTATACATATCTTGGCCTGCAGTGGCGTCCACCAAGCTATCGATGTTCGGCAATGAAAATTCATCCTTCGAGCAGGTCTAGTTCAGATCTCAAAAGTCTACACAAATTCTTACTTTGACTCATGTCCTTCTTATCTACAGGGACCACTGTTCTAAAAAACCCGCCTAGGCTTAAGGCTTGGGAGAAACGCCTCGCCTTACGCTTTTCACGCCTTATTCTTGGTAAAACCCTTAAGGCGCACTTTTTTCTAAAAACAACAATGATTTAGTGAAACGATGTCGCCTTTTAAAGAACTTGTTTACAAACCGGACCATTATCTCATCCAAAATAATCAAATAGTATTTTAATTTGCATATATTTAGACATATTTTTATGATCTGTGCAATTTTTGTATTTTAATAGCCTTGTTATGGTTAAAAAATATTAAAATATATTAAGAAGACCTAAACGCCTTTTCACGCATTTTTACGCCTAGGCCCGCCTAGGCTTCTAAGGCTTAAGGCTTGGCCTCCACGCCTCAATCATGCCCCGCGTTTTTTAGAACCTTGACAGACACAATACTGGAGAGCCATATTGGGTGTTGAATGAGCTTGATGAACCCCACTGCCAATAGCTTTTCTATTTCCGCTTTGATTTTTATCTCCATTTTAGCTTTGTATGTGCGAGTGACTTGCCTTACTGGCAGGCCATTAGGTAGGACGTTCAATTTGTGAGAACTCACCTCTGTATTTATCCCAGTCATTTTGGTATATTTCCATGCAAACACGTCCATGAACTCCCTGAGCAATCTGATGATCTCTTCTCTCTGCCTTGGATCCAGACCTGTGGAGATTAGAGTGGGTCTTACTTCCCCCTCCTCTAATCTCAAGTTTAATTCTTCTAACTCCTAGAGCTGCTCCCTAGGACCATCTTGCATACATTCAGGTGATTCTTCGGGTTCTTTCACATGCTCAATGATGTGTGATTCATATACTATGAAGCACTATGGTTCCAAGTCGATGCTCTCATCCCAGAACGCCTCCCGCGTAAATCGTTATTAGCGATATATAACATTCCCAATTGGGAGCACAACCTTCTTGCATGTGCGAGGTGGTACAACCACTTCCTCACACTTCCTCTTTCCTTTTCCTTTTTATTCTTGTGGAATCACTATTTTACCCAGTCAGTCTTGGACGGACATTCTTGGTTGAGCATCTCCGCCAACCACCTATATCCCCTCTAACTTCCTTGAAAAGTTCCTTCTTTCTTCATCAAGTTCGGTGTAAAATGCTACATCCACCAAATGGGCCTCTTCGACAGAAAGTGGTTCCTCTATTGCCTTTATCACTATCTCAGTACCTCGAATGTTGGCCTTGGCGCACTAATGGTATGTTAAGGGCACTATTCCATGAGTGTGCATCCACACCCACCCTATCAAAAGCTGGTAGCTAGTATTGGCATTGATGTTATGGAGCTTAATGTGGGAAGTTAAATTACTTAGCTTGATTCCCACATTCACATAGCCTAGTGACTGCATATCAGCGCTATCAAAATTTAAAATCACCAATGATACTGGTGCTATCTTCTCTTGAGAAGTCCCTGTCTCATACAACGTGGTTATAGGCATTATGCTAATGGATGCTAATCCATTCATTATCGCTCCAGATCCCGTTAATCAAGGCTGTTACATAGAGAAGATGATTGTGAAAGTAAGGCACCTGCCAATCTGCCTTAGAGGAGACCACATTCGAGGTGTAACTTTTGATCAATTGTCCTATGGGCCCATGCCAGTTAAAAGATGGATCCCCTCACTGCTAGAATTATTCTAAAATCCTCATGGTTATGATCATGAGGGTGTCATTTTTTACCCTAATTTGGTCAAAGAACCACTTGAACTTCGGACTTCTCACTAACTGCACACTCTGAATCTAACTCTAATTCATATTTTTATGCATTACATACATACTCTACCTCAAATTTTCCTCCCTTATCCATGGCAAGAACTACATTGGCTTTACCTCCCAAGGCCTTTTCTTGCTCAACCCCCTCATTCTTCTCCTTTTCTCCATCAAGGCTCACCCCCCTCAGTTCTTCGCATATCCTCTCGTTGCTCCACCATACCTTTAGGTCTTGAGCTTTTTCTTCATCATATGCTACCACCATATTGGCGATGCCATAGTGATAGGTTGAGAGTGGATTTTCATTAACATCTATGGGTGGTATCTGCAGAGTACCGTTAGCCACTTTCTCGCCAATAATTCTTCGTAAGTAAAAATAGTCTATGGTAGCACGCTGCACCCTCTAGTGAAGCTCACAATACTTGGCATCTGTCTTCTCTATTATTGTTGGGACTTGCCCATTAGAGTGGGGTGGGCCTGCTACTCCCTCTCGCACTAAAGTGCAATAGCATTCCATGGCCTCCGCCACGCTACAAGGCAACGGTGGTGGAATATCGTCTCTAAACTCCTTTTTCACGAACTACTTCCTTTGAATCTCGAGCCTCCCTTCTTTCCCTTCTAGTTCCCATCTACATAGTTAACAACTTTTCTTTGAGAGACCTGAAACAATCCTAAGGTTAAAGGCTCTTATATCCTCTAACTTGACGGTATGGGTTTGATGATCTTTCTATGTCGCTGGCTGCTCATGTGAACTCTCTAAATGTCCCATCTCTGGTCTCATTGACCAAGTAAATTTTATACTCCTCTAGGAGTCTCTCAATGCATATCTGTAACACTCTTGATTCAGCTACATCTTCATGAACATTTAACGCCCTCTCGTGGAAGTGTTTGATGTACTGCACCAGTTCCTCACCTGATTTTTGTACCTTCTGAGTAAGGTGCTTCAATGTAAACTCATTTTCCGCTATGAAAATTTTTCGGAGGAACTATCTGTGCGTCTCTTCCATGTTGGGATGCTATTGGGTGCAATGTGGGAGTACTAAGTGTATGCCTTCCCTTTGGGAGTTTTTGAGAACTCTCGTAACTTTAAGTCTTTGCTATTGCCATGCACCCCCAAGTACATTACGAATATTTTTACACGTTCTCTAGGGATTTCTTCCTTTCTATTGAACTTGATGAATTTGGGAGGAACATACCCCTCTGGGTATGGCTTTTCATTGATGATTTCTAGGTAAGGGTTCTGTATCTCCTCGTACATGTGAGGATATTCTCTTTAAGAGGAAAGCAACTTTTTTACCTCTTCCATAGTGACAACCTTGGAAGGAGACTCCACCAGCCAAGCCTTCTTCACTGCTAGTGAATCCATTGGTGTTTCTTCTTGCTCCACCGTCACCTTCTGATACGGAGTCATTTTTTTTGCTGCTGCTACTTCTGTGGCTACCCCTCCCATAAGGGCCACTATCGGTGTTGTACAGGATTGACTTAGGCTTGCCAAGTCGACATTGTTTTGGTTCAGAAACTCAAAGAACATACTCATCATGTTCATATTTGCTAACAACATCGCTGCTATCGAGCTCGTCTGCCCCACCTGATGAGTAGATGCTCGCACTCCTATCACCACCACCTCTTTTTATGGGGTTTGGTCGATCTAAACTCCATTACCAGCTGAAGTATCTTAAAAAATTAGCTTCTTTGACACATTATAACCTATTTTGTCCACAGTAATGAGGATACCTCCCCAACGGAGTCGTCGAATCTAGGTGGGTGGTGTAACTGGGGTCCGAGAAGAATTAGAACGGGTGAGGCGTGACCCACTCTAATGGACTCTGTCTTCAAGGTCTTCAAAGTTTCAAGAGCAGCTTTGGTAGAAAACCTTCCTTTTCTAGTAATAATGGAGTAAATGTTATGACCTTATCCCTGAAAGAGTAAACTTCACAAGCAATAATGCTATATTGGAGAGAGCGAGAAATCCTGAGAATTATAACTGTAATAATAGGAGTGAAGAGACAATCACTTTTACACTTTAAGAGAGAGAGCTGGGAGAGAATACTAGTCTGGTGTAAATTTAGCAGAGTAATGATACAACTTGAGTTTCTATTGTGACTTGACCTTACGAAAGGATCATATTTATAAGTGTATATTGGGGCTGATTTGGGACTTTTGGGGGAAGAATATGTGGATTAAGGTCTGCAATGTAACTTTTGTCCCTATATATTTGTAGTCGTCTGTCCCCTCTGATAGGCGACACCTGTAGCAAACTAAAGTAAAAAGGCAAATATGTCTCGTAATGGTGACGAAATATGTGATTTGGTAAATATCATTTCAAACGGTAACTTGTTGGTTTAAACTTTTTAAAACTTGAGAGTGACCTGAAAGGCAACCCTCTCTAAAATCATTTTGTAAAAGTACTTTTCCTTACGAGTAGCCTCTTAGCTACTCACTTCAGTTATAACTAAGTGTGGGTTGTGTAACTGATCGAGTGACTCTTAGACTCCCACTACTAGTATTCTCTCTATCTTAAAGTGTCAAGGGGTTGAGCTTGGTCAACGAACCTTGTCTCTTAGCCAATAAACCAAAACTCCCAGGAGATCCCAACTAGCATGCTTAACCCCTGCTTGCTCAACTAGGCTACCTGTTGATGGAAAATAAAATTTGTTCTATATGTGTGATCGTTGTTATTGGTGAAAATCTTTTCGAATAAAAATCCCTTTGAACCTACAAATATAAATAATATGCATAGCGGTAAGTATCATGTGTGAAGAACAAAATATGTGAAGACAAAGGTAGAGTCATTTGCATATTATTATTTTTTTATGACTTTTCAAAGGATTATTAATTAACTAACACTACACCAAAACAACTGACTTGTCACGATCTTTGACCGTAACAAGTCTGGGGGTGACAACTTCTTTGTCATGGACTTTTCATGATTAAAGACCGTGACAAGTTTATTAGACTTGTCACGATATTTGACCTTGATAAGTTTTTGTCATGGTCTTTGACTGTGACAAGCCTATGATAAAACCAAAAAAAATTATCACGATCAAAGACCGTGAAAAGTCCATGATAAGTTTCTTTGTTACGAACTTATCACGATTCTTAATTCTGGGCAGAATTAAAAAACAACTGCTGGGCAGTATGTCCACTGCCACTATCCAGCAATATATTTGTACCTGTTATAGCAAAATTATACCTGGCCAAACAACATATATCCAAATAAAGTAGAAATAATATACTAAATGATGGCATATATAATCCATATCCAAATAAAAATAGTAATGCAAATATCCATATCCAAACCAACATGTACCAAAAAAAAAAAAAAACAATCCAATATCCAAATATCCAAATAAAAAGATAAAAATCATGTCATGAAGAAGGAGCTATTCGGAGGAGGAAGGAAGGACACACGACATATGAATTGAGACAACCTGCAATATGCTGAACGCTGCATTATTCGCGCAACTGCAAATGTGAGTTCTCCTTTTCCTCCACCACATGCGTGACGCGCACTCTTACCTCAATATCTTGGAGGGGATGTCCATGAACTAGTATACCCAGGAGGAAGCTCGGATCCCTCAACTCCCTCGCTATTGGCTCCCCACAATATATATCGAGTAGAAACATGCTCGACCAACCGATTATTGACATTGGCCGCTCGACAGGGGTCACGATGGGAAATGGATCATCATATGGCATCGAGTTCGTGCATATTGGCGATGAAGGAGTGGAGTCCTCGTCTACCTCTACCTCCTTCTCCTTCCCCTTGCCCTTGCCCAACTGATGTTTCATGAAGGCGTACATATCTAGGACCGTCATCTCCAACCTTGATACCTTATCGTCATGGGTGTCCACCTTATGTGCTAACTCGCTGTTGCTCGTCTCCATTCCCACGATCTTAGACTACCCCACCCGTGAGCTCACCCCCTATTCCTCCCCTTGCGATCCGGACTGAGCACTTGGCTGAGTGCATCCGTAGCCAAAGATGCTTTGTCGGCATCAGACTGTGACTCATGCACTTCCTTAAGCTTTGCCTGAAAAGACAAAAAGTACACGATTAGTTAATTAAGTAAATAAAATAATTATAACATAATTAAACAAATTAAACATTTATAACTTAAAATGGTGGCTGCGACGCTCGAGGCCACCTCCTTATCCTTTCCCTTTTTCGTCCGAATTACCCTATAGGCATCGAGCCTATGTGGACTACCCCTCGGGCCACTCCCCGTGTCTTGAAATAAAATAATACAGAATTAGTAAGTAACACAAAGTAATGCTAAATTATAATAACTAAAATTAAAGAAAAATAAAAACTTACCATCCCGTGCTCCACCTCGGCGTAAGACGTCCGCCCGCAGTAGTGCAAGTCCAACTTTTTCACCCAGTTGTTCCTCCCCGATTGGCGAGATGCCAATTGCCTCACATTGGTCTCGTTGTCGATAAACTTTTTCCACTGTTCCAATGAGATCGGCTCCTGCGGGGGGACAGTGTCACGTAGTCTTAGAATGGACTCCCGGGTCTTTTCAATGTTCCGTGCTCGCAAATTCTTCTTCCACGTCTTATATTGATCCCTGAGTTGTTCCAACGTGGAGTCGCGGAGATATTGGGGCAGGCCGAATTGGTCCTGTCAAATAAATACAAACCAAAAAGAAAGTAAGTGTTAGTTGCTTATAAATATAAATATAAATATAAATACACTACCTGTAGTGCCCCTAGATTTCCAACTTGAGGTCAATAAGCAAGACCCTCCAATCAGTGTACCCCGGGCCAATGATCGCCTTCAACAACTCTAGCGCTCTTGCATTAATGTCGTCTTATTCTCGACGATGGACCCCAATTTTCCCCATTTTGAGGGCCTACTAGCCGAGGAGCCATCATCGCCTTCGCTAACGCGCCCCGAATGAAATCATTTTTTTTGCAAAAATTGTTATTATTAGTGCAAACATGTATATAGACTTTGAATTAATGCTCAATCCGATAATAACAATACATACCAATACCAATATTAATTTATATCAATTTTAATGTATACCAATACCAATACCAATTTATATCAATTTCAATTTATACCAATACCAATATCAATTTATACCAATTTATACTAATACCAATTTTAATTTACACACACGCACACTATCCCCCCCTCCCCGAACACACACTCCCGGGTCATGGACTTTGAATTAATGCTTCAATTGATTAAAATTCTAATTAACATATTCACTTGGTTATTACAAGCATTAAAATGATCAAGTACAAATGAATAAAAACATTAAATTGTCATCCGATAATAATAAAGCACTAGAATAATTCAGCCACTGATCATTACAATTAATTTGAATACTTATTACAAATAAAAAAATTGTTTCGAATTCGGGTTATCATAAAAAATGGATTGATATTCAGTAGGTATAGCGAAGTCATCCACACTACTGTTTAGACGCTTTGGCGAATGTAGGACGATTGATCACGACTCGTTGTTGATGTACTCCGAGTTAAACACTTGCTTAACCTTTTGAAAAGCACAAACAAACGGCTCATCGCTCACGTGTTTATTGCTCTTCAACTTGGACAAGTCAACCATGATCAAATTGGTGCCGGGATCAACTTTACAAGCATTTTTATCCTCAACTCTTACCCAATCACAGTAAAATACAATATCTTTTAAGTTTACATAGTCCAATTCAAATATATTTCGAATTCACCATAGTAAGCCATATCAGCTTCAAAGAGATTTGTATCTTTCGTGCTCGCTCGAAAGAAAGTACGAGCCTTTTATGAAATGCCCGAGTTCTGTACATTTGTATTTTTCCCGTACACCCTTGCACCGAATACGCAACCGTTCAATCGATACTTTTTGTACTCTTGTGCCATGAACAAGGGTCCAGTGGCTAGACGAGCAAGCCATGATATCGCATCACCCATCTTTAAGAGATGAGAATATAGATAAATTAATTAGGTTAGTTATAAAGCTTTCTTATAATGTGACATTTAACAATAGCCATTTTCATTATAATTACCTCACGTGACAACCGCAACCTAAATTCGCTGTCTGATTGTACCATTATTTTTCGTCTTTTATTGTTCTCACAGGCTTAATATTTATCGTGACGAACTTATTACAAAATTAATCATGTAAAAATTAAAATAATGTAAAAGTTAAAATAATTTAAACTTACTTTTTCCATTCTTCGACATCGTCACGTGTGTCAAATAGATAGCGAGCTATTTGTTCATATTGCAAACTCGTTAATTTCACTCGATTGCCCATCACATGACCACCCTCATCGACGAACTCATCATTGTCATCCACGCTGGTCGAGTCAGTCATATATTCTCGAGTGTAGATTGATGACTCCACGACGATGTATACCTCTGTAATTGATCCTTCAATGTATCGTGTATTATTGACGTAATATTTGAAAACTTTCATCAATCTTTCAAACAGATATATCCACCGATATCTAACTGGGCCGCAAAGAAGTGCCTCATCGCATAGGTGTACCAACAAGTGAACACTTATGTCAAAGAAAGATGGGGGAAAGTACTTCTCCAAGACACAAATTGCTATGTTCACAACCAATTTTGCGGCCATTATGTGATCTCGATCGACTACCTTCTCACATAAAAGTGGGAAGCAGATACTAATTTGCATAATAGCCCTCCACAAATCCTTTTGCTTAGAGAAACAATGCTTAAACAATAGAGGAACCAATTGCATGATCATATGCCAATCGTGGGGCTTACACTTATGTAAATCATGGGTAACATAATTCACAATCCTTTTCAAGTCGGACGAAAAATTAGATGGAACTTTTAAATTATATATTGTGTCTAAAATCACATTCCTTTCCCCACTCGTCAAAGTAAATACACCAGGGGATTCCTTCCCCTACTATCTTCTTTCAACCATAGTTGTGGCTTAAGTTTCAACGCTTTAAGGTCTTTTCGTACATTTTCTCCATCCTTTGAATGACTCCTATAGACACACCATTCTAATACCCCCTAACCTCTCCTTAGGTTCCTAGCACCTCCCTGCATTATTGTAAACCTAAGTCATACCCCGGGTACTAATCTAAAAGCCACCGGGCACTCCCAGACTCCGTTTGACCAAAAGTCAAACTCTTCATCTCGATCGATACTGAATGAATCTTTGAAGGGCACTAAAACCCCTTTCCAACGGTCTGCCCCGTGCGTAATTTTGACTTACGGTACAGATGAACGACCCGTTTTCCCCCGAAACTCGATCAGGAGGTCACTGAACGCTCCCAAGATCCGTTTGACCAAAGTCAACTCTTCAGCTCGATCGAGACTGAATGAATCTTTAAAGGGCATGGAAAACCCTTTCCAATGGTCCACCCCGTGCGTGATTCTGACTTACGTTACAAACGAACGATTTGTTTTAATCCGAAAGGTCACTGGGTGATTTCAGGCCCCGGTTGACCAAAGTCAACTCCCCAAACCAGGTCAAACTCTTTGGAATATTAAAGTACATCTCCTAACTTTTCCAACGGTCCGCTCCATGGGCAATTCTGACTTACCATGTAGACGAACGATCCGTTTGCGTCCGAAGTTTCCCCGTCCAAAGGACTGATGAGAAATTTCGAGCCACATTTGACCCAAAGTCAACTCCCAAACCCGGTAGCAATCCAAAGGATTTTCGGAGGTATCTGAAGTACCTTTCCAACGGTTCACCTCGTGCACGATTCGAATCAACGGTTTGCGCTATACGATCGATTTTCTGAAGGAACCTGAAAGAGACTGCCAAATGGAAGGTCCCAGACCCTTCCGATCGGCAGTGTGCCTAAACACACTTGTCGATTTGCAGGACCAGGGCTATGCCGATCGACAATACCCTGGGCCTATAAAAAGGAGGGCCTTACCTCATTAAAAAAAGATCACAGATCCATTACTCTCAGCAAGCTCGAAAACCCCCTCTCGAAGTCAGTGGAACCCGAGAGCAGTCCAAGGACTTTCGAAGGTATCTGAAGTAACTTTCCAATGGTTCACCCCGTGCACGATTCGGATCAACGATTTTCGCTCTACGACCAATTTTTCGAAGGAACCTGAAAGAGACTGCCAAACGGTAAGTCCCAAACCCTGCCTATCGGCAGTGTGCCTAAACACACCTGCCGATTGGCAGGACCAGGGCTATGCCGATCGGCAATGCCCTGGGCCTATAAAAAGGAGGGCCTAACCTCATTAAAAAAAATCACGGATCCATTACTCTCAGCAAGCTCAGAAAAACCCTCTCGAAGTCAGCGTGATCTCCACATCCAAATCCCTTTCCAACCTTCACTTTTCATCACCTTTTTCATCAAACTTGGTAAATTAAGTACCCTCCATCATCATCCAAGTGCAAGGGCTGCTCTCCAACATCCAAGATCAATATCAAGATCTCCGAGAAGGTCCAACTCTTTCAACTCTCTCTTTAAATTTCCCTAAATTTGCATTAATTTATTTTATTACTTAACACTTTTATTCTCTCATCTCACATATCTTAATATAGTTTTTATCTAGTATTATTGCACATCTCTTATTTTCATATAAATAAAACCCCAAAAAATAAGAAAAAGAGGGTTTGCTCACAAATTCCAAACGAGAATTCTCACACTTTTCTCACAACTAAAACACTTTTTTACACACACACACATACAAGAGAAGTCCCTGATTGGATTTATGGGATAAACCCCACCCCTCATTTTACATGGTAACTACGTGGACTTTGATGCCTCTATAGGCTACGTAGGCGTCTCGGGGTCAAACTCGTGACCCGAGTCCTATTCCTACTTTTTTCTCATTCTTCTCTATATTCTTTAAACTCAATTCTCTTAAAATTCTATATATTTAAATATAGATATATTTTTTCTTAGTGGCGTATTATTCCACGTGCGTTATCATTTCGTTATAACGATCAACGTGAGGATAATTGCGTAAATCCTATTTTCTAATATTATTTTTTAGGAACATTCCTAATTTCCTATGGATGACTCGCTTTATCTCTTCCATGATAAAAGTCGATGATTCCTATCTCCACTACGTATACACATGCACAAATATCACGGGGAAATAAAAGAAAATAGCAAACAACTCATGAGAGACCGTAAGGGCGGAATGGGTGCCTAATACCTTCCCATTTCGTAACTTAGCCTCCGGACCCTTTTCGAATCATTTTGATTTCGTATGTATCAGTATGTCTTTGGATGTTGTCATTCGGGGTGACTCCCTTTTCTTTTGTCTATTTTGAGTAAAATAGACTGGCGAATCCATCTCTCTACATTTTTCACCTCATCAATGACGCCGGTCGAAGTTCTCCCGAGAGGGACGCGCGGGACCCAAAAAAAAGAAGGGGATCCTCTCCCGCCGCGAGGATCGGGGATGGCCACAATGGCGACTCCACTGGGGATTATATTTTGAGGGCTAGACTCTATTTACATGGGTGTTATATTTGCTTATATTTTCCCCTATTTTTCATGCCCCATTTACTATTCATGTGTACCTCATGCTTATGCTTCTATTCACACACTTGTAGAAAATTCTCCGTGTACACTTCACACCACGTGCACCTAGGATCACATATATCACCATATTGCACGCATCATCCATACTTGGTATACCATCGGTACTCATACTTTTCTCCCTGCTGGGCACGATGAAGAAAGATACCCTCATCATAAGATACTAATAAGAGAATCATACATGATTCACACAATATCACCAAAGAGCATTGTGATTGACCAAATTTTTTTTAGTAACTGGAGGGTCACTTCGTGATGGGCGCTGGCCCGACAGGGCGCAGTTAGCCTAAGTGATATGACTCTCACCTTTTATTGGCCAAGTACCTTCGGCGTATATCGAATGATTCCCCCGCATCGTACCGCTTAACCGAAGTCATGACGGGAGGTATATCTCGGGGAACTCGTTCACTTACTCTGAGTATATCAAATTCGCTCTCACACGTAAAATCCCCACGAGGTATAGGGTGAGGCAATTCACGTACACTCAGGTATGTCAAATGGCTTGTCCACACATACCGATTTCCCTCAAAAAGAAAAGTGTATATCGTGGAAGCCACGCCAAAGGGGGAAACCCTTTTCGATTCACCAAACCAACTGCATACCCGCATATAGGTTTCAAGCCTAGGACACACATGTTAGATTGCTAGTTTAAACCCAAAACTCTACCGAAATTTCGGGTCGGCCTGCCGCCCAAATTTTCATGCATTTTTAAAATAGGACCCTACGCGTGAGCCTGGTTACAAGTCCAGCCATAGCTTTGCATATGTTACAAACCCAACTTTTCCATGCTCAGGTCTCGTCCGGCATTTCACTTTGCATTTAGAAGAATTTAATACAAGTGAGAACAAAATTATAATAATAATCATGCTGAGACCCGTCTTCCAAAAACATTTCTCCCTTCTTTATCAAAAATTCAAAAATATTTTGTCCTTCGATCTCAAAAGAGAAACAAAAAATGTCAAAAATATTTTCCTTATTTTTCTACAAATAAATCCCATTTTATGCCTTCTCAGGTCGATCGCACGTCCTTAACCTGGCTCCTTATTGGCTTCGATCTTTAGTGAAGTCACCCCGGAGTTCCGATCATTCCCCTGCTACCTCTTCCGAGTTCGATATCCATCCTATTTCCATGGAGAACACAGATCAAGTACCAGTTGCGTAGCCAGATCTGACGGCAGTTTTAGCTCAGCTCGTGTCCAAGATTGACAACCTTCAGACTCAGGTCCGAAAGATGCAACGAAAGTAGGTTCCTCTTCCTCAAGATCCCGAGGTCTTATTCCCTCGCGCTATGGGTCCACCCGAGCCTATATGGGTTCCCAAAGAATATCAGCACGCTCCACATGCCCCTCTTGTTATGGACCGCCTCCTGCCTAACTTCCTATGCCAAACCTTGCCCAACCTGGGGCTAACTTGTCTATGATCGTTGATCTGAAAGAGGAAGAATTGAACAAGGTCATAGAAGATCTCAAGATGCTGACTAAGAAGTTCGACCAAGTCAGAATCTTTGGAAATTACATGGACAACACCCACATGTCTCCTTATCCTAAGGCAAGGTTACCCGAGAAGTTCAAGATGACAAATATTGAAAAATTTAGAGGAAGTGGACCCCCGATTGTTCATCTTCGCAGTTATCACCATTCTATGAATCTCCTAAGGGCTTTTGAAGAAGTGATGGCCCAATTATTTTAGCAAACTTTGAAGGATAGCACCCTCCGATGGTTTTTGTCTCTCGAGGAGTCCAGAATTCGTAGCTGGGAGGATGTAGCCCGTGAATTCATGTCACAGTACAAATACAACGAAGTCCTTGAGGTCACCCGCCGTGATTTAGAGCAGCTCAAATAGAACTCTGGGGAATCAGTCAGTAACCTCATAGCTCTATGGAGGGAAAAGGCAGCCACCATGACCAATCGGCCATCTGAGTAAGAACAAGTCAACATAGTGAAGAAAAACTTCTTGCCCCATGTCCGACCAACCACGGGAGGATAATATTATCCCCACTTCTGAGATCTTAGAGAAGCGGGAGTAGAAATCGAGGAAGGTCTTACTAAAATAGAGGTTGAGCTAAAGAAAGGGTCCGGACAGTTCACTCCCAGAAAATATGACAAACCTACTAATGCTGCAGTCTCAACCATCAACAACATCTCTCAACCGACCACTTCGTGGGCACCAGAAAGCCGCTCTGTCCCAGTTCGAAAGGAATACACCGAGCTCCATGCTCCCCTTTCCAAATTTTATCAAGCCCTATTAAGCCGAAACCTCATCAATCCCTTGGATCATCGTCTATTGCCCAATCCACTACCAAGAAACTTCAAAGCAGAAGTCCATTGCGCCTTTCACCAAACAGTTGGCCATACCACCGACCAATGATTTCACCTCCGAAACATAATCCAAGGTCTAATTGACCAGGGTACCATTGCCCCACTAGCCAATCCTAAGCCAAACACTACTTACAACCCACTCCCAAATCATACCAATGCTATCTTCCTAGAAATGAACCCAGAATTTAATCCCTCAACTCAAATCACACCCATACACTCTCCCAAACCTCTCCAAACTTGCCCATATTTCCTCCTACACCCTATTAGCCTTGCTGATCAGGCACTGTCACTCCTTACCAGAGCATGCATCGTTGTCCGTACCCGTTCCGAAAATGGAAGTATGGAATTATCAGAAGTGTTGAACCATTTCCTAGAGTTTGGGCTGAAATTGCCCTCACAGATGATCATTGATTGCCAGAGGTTCAGTACGTAGTTCTTGGAAGCACGAAAATGGGCTCGAGAGTCAGACAATTGGGTGGTACCAAACGATGAAGTCAACCTAGATGATGTTATCCACATCATGGCAAAATTATTCAAGTAAACCAATGACATTTGCAGTATGACCAAGTTACTTAATACTCTAAAATTACAAGGGCGCCTGGTCCCTTCACCCTTACATATCCCCATAGAATGGGAAGACCTGTATGAAGAAGCCATTGAAGTTGTGGAATGCATTGATTTTACATGGAAATATATAATTGTTGCCACCGGATGGGTGGAAGAATTCAAAGATTCAAATGAAGAGCAAGCTTTCGAGAAAACTGGCCCAGTAGCCTACATGTGTGGAATGATATCATTTGAGGAGATCCTCAGAGAAATAAATAAAGTGGCAGAACAACTCGAGATTGATGAAGAAACAAGGTTCATATTCTTCCATTCTTTAGTAAATCACATGACCAGATCAGGGAGGCATTACCAGATCCCAAGCCCACTAGTAGCCAATGACAAAGGGAAGTGCGTTAAAAACCTTCCTATGCCAGAAATGACCCTCGAGGAGAGCAATATCCTCGATCAACTGAAGAAAACTCAAGCTAACATCACTTTATGGGGACTTTTCATGTCTTCCCAACTGCACAGAAATGCGTTGATCAAGTTGCTTACCCCACAGTTCCTCCTTCTACTACACCAGAAGAAGCGATAAATCTAGTCGAATCCCTGACCTCTACCCGAATGCTATTCTTTTCCAAAGAAAAAATCCCTAAAATTGGGCCAAACCACAATCATGCACTCAATATCTCCGTCGAAGTTATGGGGAAAATTGTACCACTCTCTCTTGTCGATAATGGACCCGCCTTGAATGTATGCCCATTAAGAACCTTCAAATGCTTAGGACTAAAGGAAAGTGACCTCACTCCAACCTCCACTGCTGTAAGTGCCTACGATAATACTCGTCGTGAAGTGATGGGATCCATAAAACTTGTAATAGAGGCTGGCCCTTTAAACCCTGTCGTTGAATTTCAAGTTATTGACATCCCAACTTATTTCAACCTGTTGCTCGGATGACCTTGGCTCCACAGTATCAAGGGTGTGTCTTCCTCACTCCATCAAAAATTAAATTTCTTCGCTGACGGACGAGTCATTACCATTTTGGGCAACAACGACAATGCCGAGGGTTCAAGTACCAGTAATCCAATCCTTGAGATACAGCATGGGACAAATGATATGCTCCTATCAGGATTCCAAGTTGAACCACTTCTACTCCCGATAGGGGACGATTTCAAAGAAAGGGTTTGTCCCGAATATGACCCTCATGGCAACGTCAATGTGATTCAGATGTTCAGAAACATGCACTTTATGCCCGGATCGGGGCTAGGACAAAGACATCAAGGGATACTTGAGCCCATTGAATTCAAGAAAGCTTTCCCTCCTTGTGGTTTAGGGTATCAACCATCGAAATAAGAGCTCAGAATGATCCGCCAGTCTCAACACAAGAGGAGACTAGACTGCATCCAGACTATCTCAGGTGACTCCTTGAATGGACGATTCATCAAAGAGGGTGAGGACATCCTCTTTTGTGACTTTTCGGAACCATGGTATGACCATACAGATAAGAAGATGAAACCCAGAATGGAGATCTTTTTCCAAGATAGCTACCCATGGGACGAAAGTTCCCAACACCGTGTACAACCGTTCATCAAAGATACCGAAGATACTGAGGAAAGTGACTCCGAGGACTCGTTCAACTTGCAGACACTAGGGTTGGCGCTCTGCATGGTTCATTCAAGCACTACATCACTGGATCCATCCCACTTGATTAAAGATGCTGATACACTTCTCCTCAAGTGGCATGCTATGCTGGTTTTACCTGTTGAAATCCCACCTAACCCCAATGTTTACCCCATTTCTTTTTATGTTGTCTATCCTTGCTCAAGTGTAATCAAGACCTCCTTTGATGAGGTTCTCAATGTTGTTTTTCCCATCAATGAAATAAATTAAGATTTTGAGTATCTTGCTGTGCCTTACATTAATTGTTTAGATTCTAATCAAACTTTTGATGATGATGATTTTGCAAATGAATAATTCTTAACTTATATAAATAAGGTTAATAAAAAACAACATAACCGCGCTCAAATTAATGAAGAAGAGACTGTTATTATTAACCTCGGTAACAGTAGCTAACTGCGCGAGATTAGGATAGGGGCTACCCTTGACAAGCATGAGCGCGCTCAACTCGAAGAATTATTGAAGGAATTCGTGGATGTCTTCGTATGGTCCTATGACGATATGCCCAATATTGATCCTGAAATTGCTCAGCATGAGATCCCCACTCTTCCAGATTACAAGACGGTTAAACAAAAGCTAAGAAAGCTCCGCACTGAATGGTCGCTCAAAGTCAAAGAAGAGGTGGTCAAACAGCTGAATGTGGGTTTCATTGGTGTGATCGAATATCCCATATGGCTAGCCAACATAGTGCCTATATCAAAATCAGGAGGGAAAGTTCGAATGTGTGTAGACTACCGGGATTTGAACAAAGCCTCCCCAAAGGATGATTACCACTACCCAATATCGACATGATCGTGGAAAACACAACCAGTCATGCTCTCAAGTCATTCATCGACGGGTTTTCCGGATACAACCAAATCAAAATGCACCCAGATCATCAAGAAAAAACCACGTTCATCACCCCATGGGGAACCTTTTGCTACACTATTATGCCATTTGGTCTCAAGAATGCTGGGGCAACCTACCAGAGGGCTTCTATAACCATCCTGCATGACCTGATTCACAAAGAAGTCGAGGTCTATGTGGATGATATGATTATCAAATCCAAAACTAGAGAAGGTAATGTTCATTCTCTCCGAAAATTCTTCGAACGATTGCGACGATATCTGATGAGACTCAACCCACAGAAATGTGTCTTCGGCATTACAAAGGGAAAACTCTTGGGATTCATGGTCAGTGAAAGAGGGATAGAAGCAGATCCTGCCAAGTTAAAAGCCATACTTGAGATGCTGCCTCCCCGAACGGAGAAAAAAGTCCATGGTTTCCTTGGGAAATTGCAATACATCAACCGGTTCATTAGCCAGCTAACCTCCATCTGCGAACCTATTTCCAAACTCTTCCGAAAGGATTTAACCAAAGTTTGGAACGAGGTGTGCCAAGAAGCCTTCGACCCAATCAAATAATAGCTGACTCAACCTTCGATATTTATGCCACCACAACCCGATCTCCCCTTGCTCCTATACCTAACCATAACCGAGACTGCAGTTAGGGCTTTGATAGCCCAATACCTTAAACTTTCCCGCAAAGAAAAATCCATCTATTACGCCAGTCGCAAATTAGACGGGTACGAATTCAATTACACTGCTTTGGAAAAATCATGCATCGCTCTTATTTGGGTCACCCAAAAGTTGCGACACTACATGCTCGCCTTCCCCATTAAGCTTGTATCCCGAATGGACCCCATCAAGTACCTGCTTGAGAAACCCGCCTTATCCAGCCGAATGGCTCGATGGTTGATGCTCCTAACCGAGTTTGATATCATGTACGTCACACAAAAAGCCATAAAAGGAAGAGCCATCTCTGACTACCTCGCGGACTACCCCATGAAAGAGGCTGATGACCGGATCTTCAAATTCCCAGATGAAAACATCCTCTGCGCTGCTCAAGATGACCTCTGATGGTAAATGTTCTTTGATGGCGTGGCCAACAAAAAGGGATATGGTATTGGGATACTTCTGATCGCCCCAGATGACTCCCACACTCCCATCGCCATCAAATAGGATTTCCCTTGCACCAACAATAGACTGAATACGAGGCGTGTATGATAGGCCTCAAAGTTGCTCTCAAGAAAGGTATTCAATGCCTAGATGTCTACGGGGATTCTGCCCTCATCATGCGTCAAGTGCTCAGAAAATGGAAAGTCAAGGACGATAAACTCCAACCCTTCCATGCCCACCTAAAAGAACTAGCCTCCCAATTCCAAGACATCACCTTCCATTACCTACCTCAAGCAAAAAAATAACCTAGTCGATGCCCTTGCTACCTTGGCCTCCATGGTCAACATGCCCGAAGGAATAACAATAGCCCCCTTCCTGGTCTAAAAGCAAGACAAACCAACCCACTGCTACCACATTGGGCTCATCACCAAAGAAGATCCCGAGCCAGCCAATTGTTGGTATTATGATATTTGGAACCTCCTCAAGCATGGTAGGTATCCCGAGGGTTCCAACAAGAAATATGGGGAAACCCTCCGAAGATTGGCCGTTCAGTACATCATCTGTCACAAAGCACTGTTTAAGAAAAACTTCGATGGAACCCATCTACACTGCATCGCAGGGGCTGACATTGAAGAGGTAATGCAGAGAATCCACAACGAGGAATGTGAGCCCCACATGAACGGTCAAATGCTTGCCAAGGCTACTACTGGACCACCAGGATCTAGGATTGCACCACTTATGTCCGAAGATTCCTCAAATGTCAACAGTTCTCCAACCTTCAACACCTGCCTCCGCATAAATTATACAACATGACTTCTCCCTGACCGTTCTTCACCTGGGGCATCGACATTAGAGGTAAGGTTACACCCAAGGCCTCTGACGGACATGAGTTCATCTTGGTTTCCATTGATTACTTCACCAAATGGGTTGAAGCTGAGTCATACGCAGTTCTTAACGCCAAGAAAGTGGCCAAATTCATCAAGAAAAATATCATATGCCGATATGGGGTCCCACACGAGCTAATGTCAGATAACGGGTTGCATTTCGAGGCAGAAGTCACATAAGTGGTCAACGAGTATGGGATCCAGAGACACAAATCTTCTCCTTACCGAGCTCAAACCAATGGTGCAGTCGAATCCGCCAATAAGAACCTCAAATCCATCATCAACAAGATGACCGAAAGGTGTCAAGATTGGTCTGACCGAATCCCATACGCCCTATGGGGCTACCGAACCTCAATCCGATCCTCTACTAGGGATATCCCTTACTCTCTAGTCTATGGCTGGCTTGTAAGCGGTCCTTCTTGTGGAGCTAGAAATACCCTCGTTACGTGTCATACTTAAAAGCAAGGTCAGTGAGGAAGACTGGCATCAAAGCCGCTACGACGAGCTGTCATTCCTGGACGAAAAGAGACTGAAGGTGTTATATCACATACAAGGGTACCATCGTCGAATAACGCGTTCATTCAATAAGAGAGTCAAGGACCGCGGTGTTCGAAAAGGGGATTTAGCCCTCAAAGAAATAGTAAAGCCCATCTGGGACCCCAGAGGGAAATTCAAGCCCAATTGGAGCGGCCCATACATTGTTAAGAAGATCTTATCCGGTGGTGTCGCCATGCTCATCGACTTAGATGGAGAAGAGATGGCTTGTCCAGTCAACCTGGATCGTCTCAAATTTTTTTACCCCTAGTCCAAAATCTAGTCGCGCTACGACTCTTCTCATCACCCTTCTATTCTATAAAAAAAATCTCTTCATTTCCCTCTACCCAGAACTACGTGGGCCTGATCCTCTGCAAAACCATTTTCAGAAAAATTAAAAATTTAAATTTTTAAAAACCCCCAGAGGTATGTATGCAGCTCATACATCTCACATGAGCACGACCCTTTCTTTTTCACAAAAAAACTATTCTTTTCTTACCTCCGAGAACAACAGTCCATTCCAACATATATTTGAACAAAAGGATTATGCATGCCTTAGCGATCGGTATAGATAATTCAAAAATACAAAATTCATTAAAAGGCACAACTGGATGATAAAAAACTTGTTTATTTCGTTAATAAGAAATTACAGTGCAATTACATAAAGTAACGGATAACTCCTTCCCCCTACCTTATTAAAAAGCCAAAAAAAAACCAAACTTATTTCCCGGTACAAAATAAACTCTCCAAGAGTCCTACCCACAACTACCAGAACAGCCCGCTTCATCATCATCATCTACATCCTGGGGTCCCCAAGCTTCCCCTTCCTGAATAGAGTACCGCAGGCGCTCCATGGATAGATAAACTCAAACCAGCCTCGGAAAAACTACCACACCTCCCTCCATGGTATCGGATGAGGAAAGCCACCTCTGTCTAGTCTCCACTTCCAACATCTTGTTGACCACTCTCCTCCACAACCACTTCATATAATCCCTAGGGATGTGCCAAAATCTCCCAGCAGACTGAGAGGGACGGGACAACGGACGCCGACTCTCCCACAAAGAGCCAAGCCGCATGCGCAAACGCTCTGTCAAATCTTCTACCGGAAAGAAGTCTAGTGTCCGAGGTCGCACGACTTTGTCCCAGCCAAATTAGGGCAGAAATCACCAAGGGAAATAGAAAGAGGTCTGTCTAAGACCAACCAGCCAGACATATGGGTCTTCTCCCAGTTCCAGAATAGGCAGCAGCTGTCCCCACCAAGGTACTGACCAGTATAAATTTAGAGCCCCATGCTCCATGAACCAGTTCTCCCAGCTCTCAATATCCTGGTCAACACTGATGAAATGGTACGAAAAGAAGTTGGGTACTACCGACAAAGGGTATTCCGGAGGAGTCACCAAATAGAATCTTTCAGACAACCACATGAACAACATCACAGGGCTACCCCTCAGAAAGTCAGAACGACCTTCTTGCCAGACATCTAAGCCATTCAAAGTCTCCGCCAGTATCACCGCCACAGGATTACGACGGTAGGACATCTATGAAGTAATAACTGCAAGTTTTGGATCCACCAGCAGTTCCCCAGTTACCAACAGCAATTTCAAAACCAAGCCCAGAATGATAGCTCCGGCATATCTAACATCACCAACCTCTTACAAATGCATGGACCGCAACACTGCCGAAAGAGAAATCATACCTCCAGCCACCAGTGATCTGGCCGCCGAGCACGAAATACAAAGAAGCCCGGCCAATAACTCCCCGGGAGAAGGGGAAAACTCAGGCAGAGCCATAGCAACACCGAGATTTATCCCTAACATGGCAGAAAATTCCTCATAAGTCGGACAGACTTCTTCAAAGCCAAAGCGGAATACATGGTCTTCGGGGTACTAGAATTGTACCGTCGTCATCAGTATATTCCACTCTATAGGCCGATTACGCCATAAAGAAACTTGACGCTTGTTGTAGGCATCATAGTCGACGTTGTAGGAGCACATCGCCTCCAAAGTCTTGAGGTAGTTGGCAAACTCAACACTACCAGGGAGAGCTATCTCACAGAACAGGAAAGTAGGAATGTGAAGGTGTGAGGAAAACACTCCACTCGTACCCCCGTTTTATACTTGAAGCCCCCCACAAAAGACATAACCTTTGTAGAATTAAGGAGAAATCCTAACCCACAAGGTACCAAAGGCTGAAGAGGGTACCAATCAAATCTTTGAACTGATGGGACTGGACTGACCTACTGGGTAGGTCAAAGTGCTTGCCGATCGGCAACCCCCTACTTTCGGAAATTTTATTTTTTCCTCTTTTATCAAAATTCATAAAACTCAAAAATAAATTGATATTCTCAACAGAATTTCAAAAATCCCCTTTTCATCTTTATATAAATTTTCATTTTGAATAAAACTTTCTTTCAAAATCCCCAAAATATTTCTTTTTACAGTCTCAGCAGCAAAGTAAAAAGCGCATGTGCATGCATTCATTCATCATTAACAGAGGATAATAAAAAAAACTTCATTGCATTGCATAGATATGTTTCTGTGTTACATCATTTTTGAAGAAAAATAAAGAAAAGACAAAAACAAACGGGACTCAGCCCGAACCCACTCTCTCTCTCTCTCTCTCTCTCTCTCACACACACACACACACACACTTGTCCTTTCCTCTCTCTCTCCTAAGAGCTTCCACCCCTGTGACGTGCTCTCTTCCCCCGACGGCGAGATGACGCACTGCTGCTACCTGAACCAGACTCCTCCCCGGATGAGGCAGACGACACCAAGCAAGAAGGAACAGTAACCACGTCCCGAATATGGGAAGTCGCCGAAGATATCCAGTCCCTAATATCCCTCAGCCAAGTGGTGGACACCCAAACATGCTGCAAGAAAAGGCAAAATCAGTGTCAAGCAGAAAAGATAAAAACGAAACCAAAGGAGAAGAACATAAAAGATATACCTCAGGACGAAGGACCTCCTCTGTCAAGCCCAACTCTTCCGGGTCCATAGCATGAGAAAGATGCAGCATAGGCACCATACCTCCACCAGCCCGCCGAATGTTGTATGAAGGATTATGCAGCCGTACAAAGGGAACTTCGGAAGTCACCGTCGCCGCAGATGTCGAAGGACCTCCACCGCTGTGGGAGGACCCCACTGGCTGACTCGAACCCGCAGGAGGGAAGAGCTGTGCATCATATATACTGGGCGCCATTAGTCAACTCGTCACAAAGTCCATATAATCATACGGTACAACCGTATCGGTGTACAGAAGGTAGGACTCGCTAATCATTGCCGCAATCCTCGCATCCTCTAGCAACAGCTGCTCCCACCTCATAGACATAGGGGGCCTCGCAGGTGGTACCACCACCTCCTCCTCAGTAATCTGTCGGGCTGCCCTCTCCCTGAGATACCAAGAGTAGCCAAACTCATGTGCCAGGAAATGCCTCATCTGCGTATTTACTCTAGTCAACCCCGTGTCCTGAACGGTCGTCCCCCAAGGGTAAAAGCTCACCTGAAAAATCCCCAGAAAAATATAAGGAAACATATAATCAGAGCACACAAAGGTCTTAGACTGAAGAAGAAAAAAGTCTTACCCTATCACTGGTCAGGCCATTTAAGACCTGACGCACCGCCTCTAGAGAAAGAGGCCTCCTCGACTTCCGATTAGCCTTGCGCCATCAATACAACCGGTAAAAATCCCCAACGGTCTCGTCCTTCAAAGAAATCAGCTGGGTATTACACCCGATCACCTCATAGAACCATGTCTGCCAAAGACAAAAATTTCGCAATGAAAAAGAGATGCATAAGGAAAATGCAAATGCATGAAAGGAAAATGCACAAATTAAAAGAATACCTCAAGAAGATACATAGGTCGCCAAAGTCATGCTCCCCCAGTCATTTAGGGGGATGTTCGAAAACATCCTCAGATATGGTAAAAACCATAAGTGGACAACGTCACCACTCGACACCACCAAAAATCCCCCTAACACCAGCAAAATAAATCACCGGGCCATCTGCCTCACCTGCAGCCCGTCCTCCACATCGATTACCCTTCTTAATAAAACATCCTTCAGTAGCGACAGACGAATGGAGTCCCCAGACACTATCCTCCCTACATCACCAAGAACTTCACGCACCGCCTCTGGCCTCACCCGCAAGGAGAGATTCACCTCTATTTTCTCCCCATCGCAATCCAGCCCCAACAGATACTACACATCTATGGGAGTCTCTCCCCAAAACCAAAATGAAAGGTGTGGGTAGTGTCCCACCACCTATCCCCAGAGCGCTTAAGACTGCCGTCGAACGAGGTGTCTCATCTAGCACATACGCCAACCTCCCAAAGCTTGCTGAGGATACCACCCAACGCACCACAGGAGGAAGATGCTCCCAGACATCCTTATGCCCCGTCGTCCCGCGGGCATGCATATTCGACAAAGAAACATCAGACTGCCAAAAGAAAAAACCTTGTCAGAATCTAAGAAAAAAGGAAAATCACCAGAAAAGAATGTCAAAAGTCATTTTACTTACATAATCACCAGGGTTCACCACCCTCGAAAAGTGATGACGTGATGGCTCCCGCAGCAAGGTCCGCTCATCCGCAACCGGCTCGAATGCGTAAAAAAATTTCTCTCTCCCCAAAGCAGGAGGCGTCCTGGCCCTCCACCCCACATTTGCTCAGTCATCAACAGCCAACCACTCCCTGTGTGCTGCAGTGCTCACAAAAGCGGCCATTTTTAGATTACGAAATGCTAGAGCGATTCACAGAAGAAAATTGCAGAAAGTGAGAAGGCAAGAAGCTGTGAAAAATGAGGGGAATTCGCCCCCTTTATATATGATGCCAAGGGTCATGCCGATCGACACTGACCCAAAACCTACCGATCGGCACTGACCCTTTACCTTCTCGCGGCAGTCCAAAAGTCTGTGCCACTGCCGAATGGCACCCTCCATACCATGCCGACCGACACCCCCCTTAAATTTTCGTACAGAAATTCCCAAAAAATACCAGAAAACCCTGAAAGATCCTCAGAAAATTCTTGAAAATCTCAAAAAGGATTTAGAACATTTTCACCAAGAAAATTTTACACTTCCTTAAGGGGAATCCCTATTTCCCAGTGGAACTCTCAAAATCCAAGCGAATCTCTCCCCGATAACGTCCCTAGAGGACCTCCAAAATATCCAAAACTTCAGGATCATCTCCTATTCCTCAAAGGTCTTAATTTTCCTCGAGAAATGCATCCAAACCCGAGACCACCTAATTATTTCCCCAGCACTCGACTCCCCAGCTCAAATCAAAATCACAAGGTAATTTCCTCGGTAGAGTTCCCCAAGAACATCTCAAACTTAAGGCCGCAGAATTGGCCTCGACCTGCATAATCGATCATCCCCAACTTAATCCCGCAGAATTGGCTTCGGCCCGCAGACTTGGTCATCTCAGCTTAAACCCATAGAATTGGCTTCGACCCGCATAATTGGTCATCTCACTTAAGCCCACAGAATTGGCTTCGACTCGCAGAATTGGTCATCCCCAACTTAAGCCCGCAGAATTGGCTTCGACCCGCATAATTGGTCATCACAACCTAAGCCCTCAGAATTGGCTTCGACCCGCAGAATTGGTCATCCCCAGCTTAAGCCCGCAGAATTGGCTTTGACTCGCTGAATTGGTCATCACAACCTATGCCCTTAGAATTGGCTTCAACTAGCAGAATCGATCATCCCCAACTTAAGCCCGCAAAATTGGCTTCGACTCGCAAAATTGGTCATCGCAACCTAAGCCCTCAGAATTGGCTTCAACTCGCAGAATCGATCATCCCCAACTTAAGCCCGCAGAATTGGCTTCGACTCGCAAAATTGGTCATCGCAACCTAAGCCCTCAGAATTGGCTTCGACCCGCAGAATCGGTCATCACAACTTAAGCCCTCAGAATTGGATTCGACCCACAGAATTGGTCATCTCACCTTAAGCTCGCAGAATTGGCTTCGACCCGCAGAATTGGTTATCTCACCTTAAGCCCTCAAAATTGGTTTCAACCCGCAGAATTGGTTATTTCAACCTTAAGCTCGCAGAATTGGCTTCGACCCGCAGAATTGGTCATTTCAAACTTAAGCCCTCAGAATTGGTTTCGACCCGCAGAATCGATCATCATAACCTAAGCCCTTATAATTGGCTTCGACCCGCAGAATCAGTCATCACAACTTAAGCCCTCAGAATTGGCTTCGACCCGCAGAATTGGTCACCCTCATCATTACTGTAGGTCCTTGGAATTGACCTAAATATTTCCTTTAAGGCCATCCCCAGCATGCCCCTTCAAGCCCTCAAAATTGTCTTCGACCCGTAGAATCAGTCACTCTTATCTCCAAGCCCTCAGAATTAGCTTCGACCTGCAGAATCGGTCACCCTCATCTCTAAGTCCTCATAATTGGCTTCGACCCATAGAATCGATCACCCTTATCTCCAAGCCCTCAGAATTGGCTTTAACCTGCAGAATTGGTCACCCTCATCTTCAAGCCCTCAGAATTGGCTTCGACCCGCAGAATCGATCACCCTCATTTCTAAGCCCTCAGAATTTGCTTCGACCCACAGAATTGATCACCCTCATCTCCAAGCCCTCAGAAGTGGCACCGAGCCAGAAAAATAGCCACCCTCATCTTCAAGCCCTCAGAATTGGCTTCGACCCGCATAATCGGTCATCCTCATCCTTAGGTCCTTAGAATCGACCTCGACCCTCCGGTCATCCTCTTTCAAAGGCATCATGTGGTGTCTATTCGACGGCTATCATTTGTTCCAAACTTACCTGTCGAGGGTCTCTGTAGACACCCAATTATAATACCCCCTAACCTCTTCTTAGGTCCCTAACACCCCTTTCATTATTGTAAACCTAAGTCATACCCCGGGTACTAACCTAAAGGCCACCGAGAACTCCCAGGCTCCATTTGACCAAAAGTCAAACTCTTCATCTCGACTGAGACTGAATGAATCTTCGAAGGTCACTGAAACCCCTTTCTAACGGTCCACCCCGTGCGTGATTCTGACTTATGGTACGGACGAACGACCTATTTTCCCCCGAAACTCGATCAGGAGGTCATCGGATGCTCCCAGGCTTCGTTTGACCAAAGTTAACTCTTCAGCTCGATCGAGACTGAATGAATCTTCGAAAGGCACACAAATACCTTTCCAACGGTCCGCCCCGTACACGATTCTGACTTACATTACGGACGAACGATCCATTTTACTTTGAAAGGTCACCGGACGCTTCCAGGCCCCGGTTGACCAAAGTCAACTCCCCAAACCAGGTCAAACTCTTTTGAATGTCGAAGTAAATCTCCTAACCTTTCCAACGGTCCTCCCTGTGCACGATTCTGACTTACCATGCGGATGAACGATCCGTTTACGTCCGAAGTTTCCACGTCCAAAGGATCGAAGAGCGCTTCTGAGCCACATTTGACCCAAAGTCAACTCCCAAACCCAGTAGTAGTCCCAAGTACTTTCGAAGGTATTTGAAGTACCTTTCCAATGGTTTACCCCATGCACGATTCGGATCAATGATTTGCGCTCTACGATCGATTTTCTAAAGGAACCTGAAAGAGACTGCTAAATGGCAAGTCCCAGACCCTGCCTATCGGCAGTGTGCCTAAACACACCTGTCGATTGGTAGGACCAGGGCTATGCTGATCGGAAATTCCCTGGGCCTATAAAAAGGAGGGCCTAACCTCATTAAAAAAAATAAGATCAGAGATCCATTACTCTCAACAAGCTCGAAAAACCCCTCTCAAAGTCAGCGTGATTTCCACATCCAAATCCCTTTCTAACCTTCACCTTTCATCACCTTTTTCATCAAACTTGGTGAATTAAGTACCCTTCATAATCATCCAAGTGCAAGGGCTGCTCTCCAACATCCAAGATCAAGCTCAAGATCTCCAAGAAGGTCCAACTCTTTCAACTCTCTTTAAATTCCCCTAAATTCGCATTAGTTTGTTTTATTACTTAGCACTTTTATTCTCTCATCTCACATATCTTAATATAGTTTTTATCTAGTATTATTTCACATCTCTTATTTTCATATAAATAAAACCCCAAAAAATAAGAAAAAGAGGGTTTGCTCACAAATTCCAAACGGGAATTCTCACACTTTTCTCACACCTTTCTCACAACTAAAACACTTTTTTACACACACACACACACACACATACAAGAGAAATCCCTGGTTGGATTTATGGGATAAACCCCACCCCTCATTTTGCATGGTAACTACGTGGACTTTGATGCCTCTATAGGCTACGTAGGCGTCTCGGGGTCAAACTCGTGACCCGAGTCCTATTCCTACTTTTTTCTCATTCTTCTCTATATTATTTAAACTCAATTCTCTTAAAATTCTATATATTACATATACATATATTTTTTCTTAGTGGCGTATTATTCCACATGCGTTATCGTTTCGTTATAATGATCAACGTGAGAATAATTGCGTAAATCCTATTTTCTAACATTATTTTTTAGGAACATTCCTATGGATGACTCGCTTTATCTCTTCCATGATAAAAGTCGATGATTCCTATCTCCACTACGTATACACATGCATAAATATCACGGGGAAATAAAGGAAAATAGCAAACAACTCATGAGAGACCGTAAGGGCGGAATGGGCGCCTAACACCTTCCCATTTCGTTACTTAGCCTTCGGACCCTTTTCGAATCATTTTAGTTTCGTATTTATCGGTATGTCTTTGGATGCTATCCTTCGGGATGGCTCCCTTTTCTTTTGTCTGTTTTGAGTAAAATAGACCGGCGACTCCATCTCTCTATATTTTTCACCTCATTAATGATGCCGGCTGAAGCACTCCCGAGAGCGACGCGCGGGACCTAAAAAAAGAAGGGGATCCTCTCCCGCCGCGAGTATCGGGGATGGACACAACTCCACCCAAGGCATGTTCCCACAATATGTTTAAAGATGTTTTTCTCTGCGGGCATCACATCCAATACATGGCACACTGGATTATTCTTCCAATAAGGTAAGTCAAATAAAATTGACCTCCTAGACCATGCCTTTCTTGTCTCAGTTTCATTTTCTGTTAGGGTCTTCTTATGCTTGACATTCTTAAATTTAAGATTCTTACCTGGAATATTAGGGCCAAACTCAAAAGATTTACTTTCAATTTCTAAGCCTGAAAGTTTTCTCGGCCGTATCCTATGTTCAACCCCGCCCGGTAAAAAAATAAAACCTTTCTCAAATAAAAAAACTATGATGGGGATATAAACTTCCTATGGTAATGGCATACATTTTTTAAGGTAGCAAGGAGACGAATAGATTCAGTCTCCTCTCCACAAATATGACACCCCAAATAACCATGTACTACACAACCGGATATTGTCCTATAAGCTGGAAAATCATGAATTGCCCACATCAACATAGCTTTCAGCGTAAACTCTATTTTATTAGAGTAAAATGCTTGCAGATCCTCTTCCCACAACTCATTTAATTCTTTTACCAAAGGAGCTAGGTAGACATTGATGTACTCACTTAGTGCCTTTCTCCTGGGATCAACAAAGACAACATAAAAAATTCATCTCTCATACACTGTGAAGGAGGGAGGTTGAGTGGGGCTAGGATCACTGGCCATACACTCTGATTGGTGCTTAGATTTCCAAATGTATTGAAACCATCTGTTGATATTGCCAAACGAATGTTACACTGTTCTCGAGCAAAATAGGAATACTTGAAATTCATCCTCTTCCAAAATGTAGAATCGATAGGATGTCACATGAGATTTCCCACTGCTTCTGCCATAACATGCCAAGTCATTGCCTTCGCTATCCATGGTACTGGGAAAACCGCTTTAATCTAGGCCCAATGGGAAAAGATTTCAACACTTTTTGAGGCACTTTTGAGCTTGTGCCTTCCTTGCCAGTAGATTGGACATATCTAGGTTCATCGCATACCGGACATCGATCGAGATTTTCATACTCCTTTCGGTATAGTATGCAGTCATACAAACAAGAATGAATTGATTTATACTTTATTCCTAAATCTTTCAAACTGCTTTTCATAGTAGGATAACTATTTGCAATCGTATTCTGCTTAGGTAGAAAGCCCTTTACCCAATTCAAAATTCCTGTCACGCTATTGCCAAACAAACCATATTGGATCTTCAAACTATGAAAACTAACCATGGAATTTAACGTTGTTTAATCTTTCTCACATATAGAGTATAATGGCTGGCTCGCCTTAAATTTAAAACTTTGGTAGTCATCGTCAAGGTTTATCCCGATATCTTCACGAGCACCTGAACCTTGTACATCGTCAGTGACCTCATTCTCTTCCACTTCACGAACTCCATACACGTCATCAACTAAATCCTCCCTTTGTACATCTATCCTACTTGTTGAAGGTTGTCGTGAAGGTTGCTTAGGGACGAAAGGAATTTTCGATTCCCCATGAATGTGACACCCCGCCTAATTAAATACCGGGCGATCACTCATTTATTAAATTAAATCAAGGTGAACAGTTTGGTTCATTCTTAGCATCACTGTCGTAAAAAGAAACTTTCCAATTAACACCCTAAATAATTAAGCTAAGTGTCAAAACCAATTTTAAACATTAACTTCCAAGTTTTATTTAAAGAAAAGATTTATTTAATTTATTAACAAAGCTCAATGAATAAGATACACACCACAATAAACTGGAACGAAAGAATCCAATATATAAAACATTCATCAACGAATGTCAACATGCGAGAAAATAAAGTAGTACATCCGTTCTGAACAAAATCCCATAATAACGAACTAGGAAAAACTGAAATAACAATGACCCAACATAAAGAAATAATGGAAAGGGCCACACATGCCCATCTGAATGAAAGTGCTAAGAGTGGATCTGAATGGACGAAGTCGTCTAATCAAAAGACCTGCAACTCCCACCTAAGCTGCAGCGCGTTCCTTCCAATAGATCCTAAGCAAGACGCCCCTGTGGCTGGGCAGCTGAAATACATACATATATATACAAGGGGGAGAGGGAGAGAAGAAACGGGTCAGAGCCCGAAAGTGTGTGTGTTATTTAAAATCAGTTTAGCAAGTATTTAAATTGATACAGGCCAATGCAACAACATATTAGGTCGACACTCCCTTGAGAAATTCTCACCTCTCTTCTAGTGTGCACGCCTATCGTACTAACCTTCCCAAATGGTTTAACTTAACATTTTAGATCATACTAACCTTCCCAATAATTTAGTTTCTCTTAACTTACTCATAAGTTTTAAAACCGAACCATGTCAACGTGTGAAAAGGTTACTTTCAATGTGTAGCACAACTCTCGTTTTAGCTTCATTAAATTAAAAAGTTCCCAGTGTCATATTATACTTTCGCAAAACAGTATTTATTATATGAGTCAACAACCATGTCCTACTTATCAAGTCACAGTAGGTAGTTTAAATTCCATAATCTCATATATATATTAACTACTCGAATAATATATATATATAACAGCACCCCAGCTAAAACTATGGTGCGGGCGTACTCTGCTATCCAATCCCCGTATCGTACACACAAAGGGAAGTACAAATTCGGAATCACTCACGAACTGTATCAACATATACATAAACAAGATTTGAGGCGAAGCATAGATTCCAAGTCCAAGAGGTCAGTACATACCCTCACGTCTCTTAGGACCGTCCGACTATCAATCTGATAGCCCGTACCTAGGATCTCTATCTTCTAGGGTACGAGTCAATATCCCCCGTAAGGCAACACAGGATAAGACCGTCCCAGCGCGGTAACCTCAGGGATAGCAAGTAGCGCGGGTACGTTTTTCACATGTATATAATATATGCACACACAATCATATAAATATACCAATATCCTCATATTAATATAGGTTCCTCTCATTACCCATAATTACAACATTTATCCTTAATTTCACATTATTAAGATTACGTATAAGGTTTCGTCTCTAACCTTGACTCGAAGGGTTTTCTCACAAATTACGTGACACTCGTGGATTCTAACTATTCAAGTAGGAAATTCAGTAGGTAGACGCCTATTCGCTATCGTAAGTATTTGACGTAATCTCCCACTTGAAATGCGTAGTTTCATCATTCCTTAATTACTTGTCCCTAAAACGCAATTATCGTCTCATAATAAAGTTCCCATCCTTTAACCATATGTCCTACTGGTCTCTCCTTTATCCCAAAACATTTTATTTATAATGCCCAAGAATCATTCCACGATAAATTAATTCAACTAATTAAACAAGGGGAAATAAGAGGCTGCCAGGAAGGGTCGATCGATCGACGACTGGGCTCGATCGATCGAACCTTCGATCGATCGATGCTCTAGGGTCGATCGATCGATCAAGCAGGTCTGCGAAAATTCTGCAGAATTGCAGTTGCGGGTTTCACCAAAGTTCTTCATTCAAATTCATATTTTCCAACACTAATCGTCCCAAAACTTATACCACAAACATAATAACATATTACCAGATGTTTCTAACGTTAAGCATGCGTATAACCATCATTAAACATGATTAAACAACCTAAAATCTCATCTAATCATCAAGAACCCTAAGTTTTCTTAACTTCTGTTCTAATCAGTTTTCCTCCAGAATTTCCTTCTACAAATCATCATAAATTCGTGGGTTAATCATCTACTTCACATATTAATTTCCAGAATAATGTTAATATGATTTCTACATGCAAATCCCTATCAAAATTGAGTTTTTCTTCCATTGATTATACTCCTAATCATTCCTACACTAACATGATTATTGCACTAACGAAAATACGCAAGTTAAACACTTGCCTGGGATTTCAGAGGTCTGGTTTCCTGCTGATATTGGTGTGGTTGCGTTCTCCTCCTCGCGATCTACGCGTTGGTGGTGACGGTGGTGCAAAAGGTGGTGTTTTTGGCCTTGAATCACCTTGCAAGGTCTCTCCTCTCTTCTCCAATAGCCGTCTTAGGGTTCTGAATGTTCTAACCCTAAAAGGCTGACTTAAATGGCTGCTAAGGATGGCTGAAATTCGTGGGTTTAATTACCCTATTTTGTAAAATGACCAAAATGCCCTCCCGGGTCACTAATTAAGCCTAAAAACATCCCGAGACTCAAACTAAACCCCCGGGTACACTTTTCTGACTATCTTGACCCTTTCGGACGCGTTGGCGCACTCAAAACGACCATACGGACAACTTATAAAATATTCACTTTTTAATTAACATAATTAGTCCCGACGTGACACAGGCACGTTCCGACTTAAATTTCTGAAATAGTCATTTAATTCACTTATGACATTCAATATAACCAATATAATATATTACTATGCTCATTAGTAATATTCAACAAGTTTCCCATAATTACTAACTCTAGTCACGTTAATAATTATAACATAATTAATTTCCGGATTTTTATTAAATAAATCCCCAAATTAAATATAGCATAAAAATACGGGGTATTACATACTTCCCCCCTAATAACGGAATTTCGTCCCGAAATTCGGAAAGTAAGGCATACCTGGTAAAAACAACTCTGGATATCTCTCGCGCATATCTGCCTCACGCTCCCAAGTGGATTCCTCCACATTATGATGTTCCCATTGTACCCGCATAAGTGGAACTATCTTCGATCTCAATCTCCTCTCACTGTAGTCTAGAATAGCCACTGGTCTCACCTCGTAAGAGCTATCCGACTGCAAGTCGATCTCATCTATCGCAATGTGAGTATGGGCCATATCATCCCGAAGATATCGTCTCAACGACGAGATGTGGAATACATCGTGGATGCGATGTAAATGTTCCGGTAATCCCAACATGTATGCCACCGGCCCAATTCTCTCGATGATGGGAAATGGTCCTACGTACCTCGGAGCCAACTTCCCTTTCTTCCCGAACCTCATCACTCCTTTAATAGGAGATACACGCAACAACACTTGATCTCCCACATTAAACTCCCGGAAGAACCGTTTCGCATCGGCGTAGCTCTTCTGCCTGACTTGGGCTACCCGAATACGACTCCTGATTATCTCAATCCTCGCGGAGGTCTCCTGGATCACTTCCGGTCCTAATAACTTGTTGTCCCCCACCTCGAGCCAACAGGTTGGAGAACGACAAGGCCTGCCGTACAAAGCCTCAAATGGAGCCATGCCAATCGTAAACTGATAGGAGTTATTGTAAGCAAACTCTACCAGTGGAAGATGTGGCTCCCAACCTCCTCCGAAATCGAGAACACACATGCATAGCATACCTTCTAACATCTGATTAGTACGCTCTGTCTGACCATCTGTCTGTGGGTGATAAGCTGAACTCAGTCTCAACTCTGTACCCATAGCCTCCTGCAAGCTTTCCCAGAAACGTGACACAAAGATCTTGTCTCTATCTGACACAATATTCAGGGCACCCCATGTAATCTGACAATCTCAGCGATGAACAACTGGGCATATTGACCCGTGGTATAATCTATCCTTACTGGCAGAAAATGAGCCACCTTGGTCAGACGGTATACAATCACCCAGATGGAATCGTGGCCTCGCTGTGATGTAGGCAACCCGGTAATGAAATCCATGGAAATACTTTCCCACTTCCACGCAGGTATTCCAACGGCTGAAGTAATCCCGACGGTTTCTGGTGGTCCACCTTCACCAGCTGGCAAGTAGAACATTTGGACACAATTTCAGCGATGTCCTTCTTCATCCCACTCCACCAGTACTGACGTCTCATGTCCTGGTACATCTTATCGCCTCCCGGATGTACTGCAAATCGGGACCCATGAGAATGAGTCATCACCTCATGACGTAGCTCTGCTCCTTCTGGAACCACTAATCTCCCATTAAACCGCAACCCTCCATCCGAACTAACAGAATAGGACTCAGCACCCTCGGCTAGCAGTCGTACAATCTGTTCCTGACAAAACGGGTCTGTGGTCTGTGCCTGTATCACCCTCGTAACAGTCTCGGGTGTGACTGACATCACGGATATGAAAGAACGGGCTACTGCGTCCTGGTGACCCAGCTCCTTCCACTTTGCTTTCCAGATGTCCTCTACATCGTCAACCGGTCTACGGCTCAACGCATCAGCAACTACGTTGGCCTTCCCCGGATGATACTGTATATCGAACTGGTAGTCTTTCACAAACTCTAACCATCTGCGCTGACGCATATTCAGCTCTCGCTGAGTGAACAGGTACTGCAGTGACTTATGGTCTGTGAACAAACAGAATTTCTCTCCCAATAGATAGTGCCTCCAAATTCTCAATGCAAAGACGACCGCAGCTAACTCCAGGTCGTGGGTGGGGTAATTCTTCTCATGCGGCTTAAGCTTGCAGGAAGCAAAAGCTATGGCCTTCTCTTCCTGCTGAAGTACTCCCCCAAGTCCTCGTAAGGACGCATCTGTGTAAACCAGGTACTCTACACCCGGCTTTGGTACAGCAAGGACTGGTGTCGAAGTAAGCTTGTCCTTCAGCTCGTCGAAAGCCAACTGACCAGCGTCATCCCAAACATATGGTACCCCCTTGCGAGTCAGATTCGTCAATGGACCCGCTATTTTGGAGAATCCCCGAATGAACCTCCTGTAGTAACTGGCTAACCTCAAGAAACTACGTACTTCCGTCGGTGTCGTGGGTTGCCCCCACTCCCTCACCGCTGACACTTTGCTCGGGTCAACTGCTATCCCCTGCTCAGAAACAACAAGGCCCAAGAATTGTACCTCTCGCAACCAGAATCCACACTTCTCGTACTTAGCATACAACTGATGCTCTCGTAGAGTCTGAAGAACCTGCCTCAAGTGCTCGGCATGCTCCTCCTCAGAGTGTGAATATATCAAGATATCATCTATGAAGACAATGACGAACTGATCCAAGAACTCTCTGAATACTTGGTTCATCAAGTCCATGAAAACGGCTGGGGCATTTGTGAGTCCGAACGGCATCACCCTGAACTCATAGGACCCATATCTTGATAAGAAAGCAGTCTTCGAAACATCCTGCTCCCTAATACGTAGCTGATGGTACCCCGACCTCAGATCTATCTTCGAAAAGAAAGTTGCTCCCCTCAGCTGGTCGAATAGATCATCGATTCGAGGCAATGGATATTTATTCCGTATCGTGACCTTGTTCAGCTCCCGGTAGTCTACACTCAATCTCAGTGAGCCATCTTTCTTCTTCACAAATAAGACTGGAGCGCCCCACGGTGAGGTACTCCTACGAATGAAGCCCTGACCTAATAGCTGCTCAATCTGATCTCGTAGCTCTCGCATCTCTGCCGGAGCCATACGGTACGGTGCGCGTGCTATAGGTCTCGTATCCGGCACTAAATCTATGACAAAGTCTATCTCTCGACTGGGGGTAGGCCTGGTATCTCCTGAAACACATCGGAATACTCCCTAACAACTGGGATCGAATCTAAAGGAATCACAACCTCCTTAGAGGTATCCTCCTCTATGTAATATAAATGAGCGGTCGAACCTCCCTCTGGGCGAGGCATCGCCACTACAAACATCTCTTGCCCCGGAATGGCAAAAACAATGCTCCCATCGAAGCAATCAATCATGGCTCTATAAGCTGCGAGCCAATCCATACTAATAATAACATCGTGTTCATGCATGTCTAAAACTAACATGTACGCAGGTAATACCAGACTACCTATCTCTACCCCCTACTCCCCGGCATAAAAAGAATATAAGTGACCCACTCCCCAGTGGTGAGTCGACACACGTCACGGTGCTCTCTGCTGTGGCTAACAACCCTAAGGACTTCGCAAAATGAGTAGCTATAAAATAGTACATTGCCTCAATAATAAACAAAACCCGATCCATAGTTTCATGTATAGAAAACATACCCTCAATCGCGGGTGGTGCCTGTGGAGCTGCTGCCTGGTGGACGTTATAGACACATCCATACTGTAACTGTTTTTGCTGAACTGAGGCTGTTGAAAAGGGTGGCGGAGCCGGCTTCTGTGGTTCATCACTAGCACCTTCCTGCCGTGGGGCCTTATTCTTCTCTGGGCAACCCTGACGCTTATGGCCATATTTGCCACATTGAAAGCACCTCCCCCGAAACTGCTTCACTTCACTACGTTGTTGATTAGTCTCGCTTTTCCCTTGGTCTGATTGGTCTTGGTGGGAGATTTGCGAAGAGATTATGTTAAGATGAGGAAAATCCCTCCACTTGTGACCCGACTGGACACATTTATAGCAGAGTCCTGAAAGTTCTCCCTGGTTGGGTTGAAGTTCCTTCCCGGGCTGATCCGAACAAGTTCGACTTTCATGACCGTCCATTCCACATTTAAAACACCTCTTCATGGCTTTACCTTGCCCCCGATTTTGTTGACCCTGACGCTTTTGAGTTTCCTTACACAATTTGTTACCTTTGTGGTTTTCACGTTCTTGAAGGGGTTGTGGTTGCGATCTTTGCATCTTTACGCACTTGTTATTTCCAGTCATGACAGACTGATTATACTCTCTAAATCTTTTGCCCCTCAAAATCTGTGTGCGGCGTTCTTGATACTGTAAGACTGCAGTGGTAACTGCCTGTGCCACAATACCTGCAATCTCGGCGGTTGATATGCTCTCTGGAGATTTCTGAGGTGTAAGTCGATTTTGCTTGTTGACTCCCTTAACGGCATTAGCTAGTGCTTCTTGACGATCCATCTGAAAATTTAAGTAAATTTGGATGAGTCTATCATTCGCATAAACAAATCGCAGAAGCACGAATTCCCAACGTATAGAGATGAACACAACATTCCTAGTATTAGGGCTCTATATCAAGAAAGTAGCGCTGAAAGCATGATAAGCCGTACAGATCCTAAAGGACACTAGAGCCCGATGCTCTGATACCACCTGTGACACCCCGCCTAATTAAATACCGGGCGATCACTCATTTATTAAATTAAATCAAGGTGAACAGTTTGGTTCATTCTTAGCATCACTGTCGTAAAAAGAAACTTTCCAATTAACACCCTAAATAATTAAGCTAAGTGTCAAAACCAATTTTAAACATTAACTTCCAAATTTTATTTAAAGAAAAGATTTATTTAATTTATTAACAAAGCTCAATGAATAAGATACACACCACAATAAACTGGAACGAAAGAATCCAATATATAAAACATTCATCAACGAATGTCAACATGCGAGAAAATAAAGTAGTACATCCGTTCTGAACAAAATCCCATAATAACGAACTAGGAAAAACTGAAATAACAATGACCCAACATAAAGAAATAATGGAAAGGGCCACACATGCCCATCTGAATGAAAGTGCTAAGAGTGGATCTGAATGGACGAAGTCGTCTAATCAAAATACCTGCAACTCCCACCTAAGCTGCAGCGCGTTCCTTCCAATAGATCCTAAGCAAGACGCCCCTGTGGCTGGGCAGCTGAAATACATACATATATATACAAGGGGGAGAGGGAGAGAAGAAACGGGTCAGAGCCCGAAAGTGTGTGTGTTATTTAAAATCAGTTTAGCAAGTATTTAAATTGATACAGGCCAATGCAACAACATATTAGTTCGACACTCCCTTGAGAAATTCTCACCTCTCTTCTAGTGTGCACGCCTATCGTACTAACCTTCCCAAATGGTTTAACTTAACATTTTAGATCATACTAACCTTCCCAATAATTTAGTTTCTCTTAACTTACTCATAAGTTTTAAAACCGAACCATGTCAACGTGTGAAAAGGTTACTTTCAATGTGTAGCACAACTCTCGTTTTAGCTTCATTAAATTAAAAAGTTCCCAGTGTCATATTATACTTTCGCAAAACAGTATTTATTATATGAGTCAACAACCATGTCCTACTTATCAAGTCACAGTAGGTAGTTTAAATTCCATAATCTCATATATATATTAACTACTCGAATAATATATATATATAACAGCACCCCAGCTAAAACTATGGTGCGGGCGTACTCTGCTATCCAATCCCCGTATCGTACACACAAAGGGAAGTACAAATTCGGAATCACTCACGAACTGTATCAACATATACATAAACAAGATTTGAGGCGAAGCATAGATTCCAAGTCCAAGAGGTCAGTACATACCCTCACGTCTCTTAGGACCGTCCGACTATCAATCTGATAGCCCGTACCTAGGATCTCTATCTTCTAGGGTACGAGTCAATATCCCCCGTAAGGCAACACAGGATAAGACCGTCCCAGCGCGGTAACCTCAGGGATAGCAAGTAGCGCGGGTACGTTTTTCACATGTATATAATATATGCACACACAATCATATAAATATACCAATATCCTCATATTAATATAGGTTCCTCTCATTACCCATAATTACAACATTTATCCTTAATTTCACATTATTAAGATTACGTATAAGGTTTCGTCTCTAACCTTGACTCGAAGGGTTTTCTCACAAATTACGTGACACTCGTGGATTCTAACTATTCAAGTAGGAAATTCAGTAGGTAGACGCCTATTCGCTATCGTAAGTATTTGACGTAATCTCCCACTTGAAATGCGTAGTTTCATCATTCCTTAATTACTTGTCCCTAAAACGCAATTATCGTCTCATAATAAAGTTCCCATCCTTTAACCATATGTCCTACTGGTCTCTCCTTTATCCCAAAACATTTTATTTATAATGCCCAAGAATCATTCCACGATAAATTAATTCAACTAATTAAACAAGGGGAAATAAGAGGCTGCCAGGAAGGGTCGATCGATCGACGACTGGGCTCGATCGATCGAACCTTCGATCGATCGATGCTCTAGGGTCGATCGATCGATCAAGCAGGTCTGCGAAAATTCTGCAGAATTGCAGTTGCGGGTTTCACTAAAGTTCTTCATTCAAATTCATATTTTCCAACACTAATCGTCCCAAAACTTATACCACAAACATAATAACATATTACCAGATGTTTCTAACGTTAAGCATGCGTATAACCATCATTAAACATGATTAAACAACCTAAAATCTCATCTAATCATCAAGAACCCTAAGTTTTCTTAACTTCTGTTCTAATCAGTTTTCCTCCAGAATTTCCTTCTACAAATCATCATAAATTCGTGGGTTAATCATCTACTTCACATATTAATTTCCAGAATAATGTTAATATGATTTCTACATGCAAATCCCTATCAAAATTGAGTTTTTCTTCCATTGATTATACTCCTAATCATTCCTACACTAACATGATTATTGCACTAACGAAAATACGCAAGTTAAACACTTGCCTGGGATTTCAGAGGTCTGGTTTCCTGCTGATATTGGTGTGGTTGCGTTCTCCTCCTCGCGATCTACGCGTTGGTGGTGACGGTGGTGCAAAAGGTGGTGTTTTTGGCCTTGAATCACCTTGCAAGGTCTCTCCTCTCTTCTCCAATAGCCGTCTTAGGGTTCTGAATGTTCTAACCCTAAAAGGCTGACTTAAATGGCTGCTAAGGATGGCTGAAATTCGTGGGTTTAATTACCCTATTTTGTAAAATGACCAAAATGCCCTCCCGGGTCACTAATTAAGCCTAAAAACATCCCGAGACTCAAACTAAACCCCCGGGTACACTTTTCTGACTATCTTGACCCTTTCGGACGCGTTGGCGCACTCAAAACGACCATACGGACAACTTATAAAATATTCACTTTTTAATTAACATAATTAGTCCCGACGTGACACAGGCACGTTCCGACTTAAATTTCCGAAATAGTCATTTAATTCACTTATGACATTCAATATAACCAATATAATATATTACTATGCTCATTAGTAATATTCAACAAGTTTCCCATAATTACTAACTCTAGTCACGTTAATAATTATAACATAATTAATTTCCGGATTTTTATTAAATAAATCCCCAAATAAATCCCCAAATTAAATATAGCATAAAAATACGGGGTATTACAAAACCCAATTTCGATAACTATCTTGCATATCTCATCTTAACAAATGTAGTTCAACTGTTTTTCACTCAAACACCTTACCATTCGTACACCTAGAACACAAACACGAAAACTCTTCATCATTATGACATCTCTTTGCGTATTTAAACAATTCATTAGCACCTCTGTGAAACAGATCTCCTAATCTATTTGTCTCACCCATCCACTGTTTATATTTAGGAAATCCCATCACATATACTACAAACAATCACCTATTATGGGTAAGAAGCGTATATTCGTGGATTAACATAAACAAAAGTGTGAGTATTTAGTTCCCATTAGTATATACAATCACCTATTGAATGCGTACACATAAGAACTGGAAGGCTAGTTTCTATGCGTAAATTTATTCGTGCATTCAAATTCAAATTCAAATTCAAATTCAATTTTAATTTGAAATTGAAATTAAAATTCAATTTATAATATTAATTCCTATTTCCTCCATCTCCTCTAAAGGGTGAGTGGTCCTATCCCATTCGAGATCGCATATTTCTGTAATATACTTAACAACTCATGCACATTATTCTAATTTGAGGAAAATTCGACAGCATATCCCCATAGTTCTCCAAGTACACGAGATAGATTCCCAAGTGTGAGTGTTATTTCAATTTATCAATTGAAATAACACCTAACATCGCATCATCTAGTATCTACCCAGAGAACATTAAGATACGACTGCAGAACTTTTCCCAAAAGTAACAAGTTTAAGCCACTAAGAATATTCTTATACGTAAACTATACAGTCCTAAACTGTCCAAGCGGGACAATTCGAGAGATCTCATTACAGGGGTAATGTTTCTCCAACGTGTCTAAGTTCTATTGAATGCGTATGCAAAAGAACTAGAAGGCTAGTATCTATGCGCACTATATGTAATTTAAAGTATGTTTCATTTAATTATGTGTTATCACAATTCGAGAGATTTCATTTAATTATGTAATTTAAAGTATTTTTCATTTAATTTAAAGTACGCGTAAGAACAAAAAATTATACCAATTTATACCAATATCAATACCAATTCAAATTCAATTTCAATTTATACCAATTTATACCAATATCAATACCAATTAGAATTCAATTTCAATTTAGAGCAAGAGATCCTATAGAATTACAATGTATAAAATTAAAAAGGTTATTAATGTTTAGAGTATTTCATATGTTTTAGTCCATTTCATAAGGAGCTAAGGGGATGGTAACACTATTTGGGCAAAGTATAAAGTCCACAAACAACATTGACACTATTTTCGGTATCATACACGCACATGTGACATTCCATATATTGATCTCCAAATTGAAAACAACACACTAAAATCTCTTACACCAAAACCAAACACAATCAATTCCCTATATCTCCCCATTTTCTCCCACCTCTAAACTCCCAAAAAATGGATTCAAAATAACAACTCATTGATTCTCTCACCTCCCCCTACTCCCCTCACCCGCCTGCCCCCCACTGCAACCCCCCCCCCCCCCCACACGTATACAAAGGAAAAAGTGAGAGAAAAAAACTCACCTAAAAACATAGAGAGAGAGAAAGCAGTAACAAGAGAGAGAGAGAGAAATGCGGAAAATAAAAACGGTGGGAAAAAAAGAGGCGGTAGGTTTTTTGTACTAAGAAAGTTGTCACAGACCTGTCAAGGGACAAGTCCGTGACAACTGTACTTATCACAGCCTTGTCACGGACGTGTCATAGTCATTGACCGTAATAAAAAATGCATATTTTTTTGTCACGATCAATAACCGTGATAAAGGTGGCCGGCTCAAAGGTGACAATTTAGCCTTTTTGGTGTAGTGTAATTATGCTGATTTTTAAAGTACTAACTAAGATGTAATATCTAATAAGAGAAAAATGAAATAAAAGAAATTGTGCTAACAAGTGAACTAACTAACTTGGACTCATGAGGTCTTTAGTTCATCCCTTGAATGAGAGATTTGCCCTCATTAATCTTCATCCAAAATATAAAATAAACAAATGAAAACATGAAAGGATTAAATCAAGAGTAATTAAAAACGAATAGATCAAACCCATTTTAGCCTTGAATTGGAACAACTCTTCAATTACAAACCAAAATTCTCTCAATTACAATCCCCCACTAATATACATATATTTTAAAATAAAAACTACAAAATAACAAAATAAAAACTAATTACAATATACAATGGAGGAATTCATAATGGACTCTTAAATAATGAGAGAGATTTGCTAAAAATGGAAATCCTTAAATTATAAATTGTATACTAGAATTCATTTTAAGAAATAAATTATACATCATCATTTAATGTTGAGATATTTGCTAAAAATGCAAATACTTACCATAAAGGGATGGAGAAGAAGTTACTTTCAAAATGGATGAATTCAACCACGTCACTCTACATTGAGATATTTGCTAAAAATACAAAAACTCACTATAGAGGGGTGGAGAAGATTTCATCCCAAGAGATAAATCCTACCACACCACTCTATATTGAGATATATGCTAAAAATGCAAATACTCTCTATAGAGGGGTGGAGGAGAATTTATCACACAAAGTTAAAAACTAAAATGGAGATTCCTTTCAAATTCCACAAATTCTTCAATTTATAGGTGGATTGAGGCTATGAGTATAGTTGGAATTGGATATACATGAAGGTTGTAAGGTGTGAGAGCGGTAAGGTAGGAAATATACACTAGTGTGCATGTGGGAGAGGTGGTAAGGGTATAATGGGAGATTTGAGGGTATTTTTGGTAATGGGCAAGGAGTGGCATGTGGGAGAAGTGATGAGGGGCATATTTGAAAAAAGGGATAAGATATTTAAAACATGTGGGTTCTTTGGTTTGTGTTTGTTTTATTTGGCTTTTTGGTCTTGGTTTATTGCAGGTAGAATTGGGTAATGGATTGTAGATGGGAAATGGGTATGAGGTAATTGGGTGGTGGGTTTTTAAAAGGGGGAAATGGGTTTTGGGTCTATAGAGGTTGCCTTGGTTCGAAATCGGGTTGGAGATGTGTATAGAGATAGAGTTTGGTTCAAGCGGGTTCGGTCGAAGAAGAAGTGGGTCACTGGTAGCTCTTATTTGGGTTGCGGGTTGAAGATTGGGTCACGGGTCAAGGGTCAAGGGTTGTATTGGGTTCCAGATTGGATCGCGGATTTTGTTAAGGGGTCAAACCGGGTTAGAGAAGAGCTCAGGTCAACAAGGGTTTGGACAATTGGTTGGGTTGTCGAAAATGTATGAAGTCACTGGAGTGGATGGGTCATAGGTTAAGGATCACCAGAGCAAGGCCGAAAATGGGCGTGGGTCGGGTTTAAGGTGATTGGGTATAAGGTGGTGGATTTAAGGTATGGGTTTAGATGGATCAAGGTAAGAGAAGGTATTGTGTTAATGGAGCTTTTGGTTATGGAGGAAAGTGAAATGTGAGGGTGAATGTGATGATGAATAGTAAGGAGAGAGGAGTGTGAGGGGTGATTTGGTGTGTGTGAGGTATATGGAATGTGGGGTGTAGGTTAGGGAGTGAGTTAGGTGTATGGGTGGGTATGGAAATAGTGTGTGTGTAGGTACTTTATTATATAACTAGAAAATATGTATATATATATTTACAACACACACAATAAAAATATAAAAGCACAAACATAACATATAAAATATAAAAAAAGACTCATTATAAAATAATAACATAAATAAAATATAAAACAAATACACTCAAAATATAATAAAGAAAATATTAACACACCTAAATATATACAGACATTAACACGACGACACGCGCGTATTATATATTATTTACATAAAATAATAAAATACTAAAAATAATGACACTAAAATAAAATAAAAATAATAAAAATGACACAACGTGAATAAAATATATATATCTATTTTAAAAATAACAAAACTAATAATACCACACACACACTGAGCATGTATAAGACAGGCTAGGGATGGACTGGGCTTGGTTCGGGACAAGTTTAGGCTACGGGACTTGGATTAGGCTCATATAATCACATCATTCCCACGCTTGATGTACTTGACCACTTATTTATTGAAATTTCCTCGAATTAAGCTTGTTTGACACAGCAAATGCTTATTGACCTACAAAACAAGAAAATGCCAACATAAGTCCGATTTTAATCGAGAATTAGTAATTAAAAACCATTGATTTGGGATTTTATTTTAACACTTTTTGGTGCTTATCACCTGTATAAGAAAGTAAACATTAGTACTTTGTTACTTAGTGAGTAAACAATTTTTGCGTGGAGGGGCCACTCGTGGTGGAACTCCTCGCCCCAAGCCATTTTTGGGTAATAGTTTGGAGAATGAGCCACTCAAACTAGATCCCCTCGTCTTGAGTATTTTTTTATCAAGTAAATGTTGGGAAGATGGTCCACTCCCCTCGTCCTTGGTAATTTCTTTTAGTATCAATCTTGGGCAGTGGGGCCACTTGAAGTTGCCCCCCTTGCCCCAAGTCATCTTTAACAATGTCAAACTTGGGGCAGTGGGAGCCACTCCAAGTGGACCCCCACGCCTTAGGCTATTTTTTGTAATGAGTTACTTCGAAGTGGACTCCCTCACCCAAGGCGATTTTCTATAGTATCAAACTTGGGTGAAGGGGCCACTTAAGGTGAGTCCCCTCGCCTTGGGCCTTTCTTTAGTAATATCAACTTGGTCAGAGGGGGGCACTCAAGTTGAGTCCCCTCGCTCTGGGCCTTTCGTCAATGGCATGTCAATCTTGGGCAGTGGGGTCACTCTAAATGGACCCCCTGGCCCCAGTCTTCCAAAATTCCATTAGTGAGTGAGCAGCCCTATATAATCGTGTAATTTGTTCTCAGGACTGTTTGTAACATTTTAAGTCTCTGTGTTTCATAAGTGCATTTAGTATAATACATTTCGCTACACAAAAAATAAATTTCACTACTATTAATTGATATTTGATGGCTTGGTGTTTCCATTAAGCTAGAACGATTTGCATTAATATCAGAGGTTTGTACCCGCGTTTAAGAGGGGAATCTCAGTTGAGTAATATCTTTAAGTATTTCTGATATTTGTTGTATTTTTAAACACATTTTCTAATTTTAGTGAATTTTTTATTTTTTATTTTTTATTTTGGGGTATAGAGGCCTTCGTGGATGTTTCCTCAAGGAAAGTTTACCACATTATATCTTGTCTTATGGATGTTTCTTGTGTTACTTACCAGCTTAGTCTTAACTCATATTGGTTGGATTTAAAAGATTTTATTAAAACTTGAATAAATATTTTTCAAATAAAACTTGTTAGACATTAGGATAAGCAACTTATGTTATTTTTGAGAATAAGGTTTCCTTGACAAACTTACGGTGTTTTTCAAATAACTATTTTAGGCTTTAATTTCAAAGATAAATATGTTATTTATCATGTGAGAGATAACTGTTAAAAATATCAACTAGCGGTCAAATAAATCAACTGACATTTTTCGTTAAATTGGATCAAACAAATTAATATGAAAACTCATGTATACCAAGGACTAAATATTTAGACAAAAGAATTTTGATCCTTATTACTGCTTAAAAAGAGGGTGCGTGCGAAACACTAAATCGTACTAAATTGTATTTAAATTGAAAAAATTGTATGATTTCCGAGAGTTCTTACTTTTTTTCTTTACACGAGGTACTCGGAGCCTAGAGTTACACATCCTCAGGTTGACGACGATCAGGTAAGTCTTCAGCCTTGAATTCTCACCGCCTGCTTGATATTTTGGGTATAGAGATGTAATTGCTTATATTCTTTCTTGTTCAGTTCAGCAATGGTGGTGCTTTATATTTGATTTGTTTAGAAACCAAATGGATGAAAAAAGCAGTCGGGGATGTAGCTCAGATGGTAGAGCGCTCGCTTAGCATGCGAGAGGTACGGGGATCGATACCCCGCATCTCCAAAACTATGAAAATGTTCTTTTTACCTTTTAGTGGACTAGTGCTTGTTTCATTTTATTGTTATTGCTAAAACTGTGCTACGTGTTTCGTGAGATTATTGATAAATAAATCTGATCATGTTTCCTAATTAACTAGTTCAAAAAATAAATTTGTTTATTGTTATGTTTGTTTTTTGGATTTGGTGAGGGAAAAGTATGGGCGCAATTTTAGAATAGAGAATTAAGATAAAATGCATGTTCTTTCTTATATTTGGATTTTTAGGACAATGCTTTTCAAGTTTATAAATCTAGTCCATGTGGTATAATAACATTTATTTGTGTGATCCCTTTAGAGTTAGGAGTTCATTTTTTTGATCCGCGCCAGCGGCAATATTTTTCACCATTTTTCATAGTGTTTTTAGTACAGGGACTAAATTTATAAAATTATGTGCAGTGTCCTATTTTTATATACTTTGAGAATTATGAGGACTTTTCCCCAAAGCACCCATTTTAGAAAATAACATGGGCCGAAGTTGGTACGATATAATACTTGTCAAATGTTTTGACACGAAGTCGTGACGTGTTGTGTTCGAATCAAAATTATCGCACACCATGTTTTTATCCAAAAAAGCCCACATGAGAGAGAATGTACCAAATCGATCCACACTATATGAGCCATGTGGAAAGTCTTTCACTCTCCTTAAAGTTTCTTTAGCGAGAACCACTTGAAGGACCTAATTTCTAGATCGATTTTGAAAATCCTCTTGGAGGTGATTTTTTTCTTTTTTGAAAAAATGTGGTACAACATGATGCTTTTGTAATTTTCTAAATTTAAATAATCGTGTTAGTTGTGTTCGTGTTAAAAGAACTCTTGTCGTGTTGTGTTGTGTTCGTATTCAAAAACCCTTGTCGTGTTCGTCGGTTCGAAACATGACCCCAAAACACGAATCGACTCCATAGGGAAAAGGCAAATGTAAGCATGAGAGGATTTTTCCTTCATTCTAAGTTCCAAAATACTTCTTAGTTACACAACCAAGCACGAAATATATATATATATTTTATAAACATGTATGTACTTATTCAAATGCATTCGATCTCTGTTCATGACTATGTCATTAGTTTCAATTCCGTTTTCTCCTTTTCCCATTTGATGATGAGTTTTGTCTGTTAGTGTTAGATACTAGAATAAAGACAATTTGACAGCCCAACAAGGCATTGATAGATTGCTGGTTTTCAATATGTGATTAACAGCTACCTAAAAGCTGTGGTGCCAACAATAATTGATGAGCAGTCATTTGGTTTGAATCCTTCCCCTTCTTAACTCAATGGTTGTACTTAGTCGAACGTTAGTCGCGAATAGAACTACATAATTATTTTTTATTTGATACAATAAATGTTGAAGATCAACTTGAAAATTCGCTAAAAGCTTGTTCATTGTATTGTCCAAGTTTCCATTTGGGAGAAAAATTATTGTACTATGTTATATAAAATTTCTTCTATATTGCAATTATTGCTATTCCTTTTCTACTAAAGCCAACAGTAAAATCACAATCAGTCCTTTTGAAGAATTTGATGTTGGTGCACAAAATGTTTCTATATGCTTTTATTTGGAGAACAAACTTATTTTATATTAATTTTTCTCTACTTCGATAAATTAGTATCATGTTATGGGAAAAGATGTTGAGAGTGGAGATAGGTGTGCTAGTTTTATCGAGTCAGACGAAATCATGGGTCCGATTCTTGTTCATTTTTAAGGAGGAGATTCCAATAGTGGTCAGTATTGGAATGCGTGAATTGGGTTGATCTGTTTTGTTGAGTAGTAAATGAAAGTGAAGATGTGATGTGAAATGAGAGTTAGGAAGTTGGAGACATGGGTTGTGTGTTTGGGAGAGAGATTTCATCCTCGGACCCAACAATCTCTCAGATTGTAGTGGAAAAGGGCAGAGATAAAGAGAGAAATTTAACAGTTCATTCAGGGAATAGAGAGAGTTCAGGGAATAGAGAGACTTCAGTAGCTAATGGTGAGGGTGGGGGTGAGGTTGAGAATGGGGAAGATCACAAGGAGCAAAAAGATGTGATTGCGAGGCGACGAAGACGATCGAAGCCGAATCCAAGGCTGAGTAATCCGAACAAGAATGTACATGGTGAGCAAGTTGCTGCTGGATGGCCATCTTGGCTATCTGCAATAGCTGCTGAGGCAATTAATGGGTGGATTCCTCGTCAACCGATACTTTCGACAAAATTTATAAGGCAAGTATTGATTGGTAGCGCAGTTTTTAGATTCACTATGCTTAAAAAGTGTGATGGTGTCTTATATTTTGTGATATAGAGATGTAATTGATTGTATTCTTTCTTGTCCAGCAATTCTAGGCCAAAAACTTGTGTTTTGTTTTTAATTTAATTGTCAACCAACCAAATATCAGGACAGTTGGGGATGTAGCTCAGATGGTAGAGCGCTCGCTTAGCATGCGAGAGGTACGGGGATCGATACCCCGCATCTCCATTTCAAAAAGCCTTTTTTGTTCATTACCTTTGTTGATAAAAAAATATTAAATTTGTTTTCTTTCGTCTCTTTCATCAATGGAATGGATATGGATTCTTGTCCTGCAACAGAACCTCACACAAATATATTTGATATTTTTGGTTAATTTGTGTTTGACAATAACCCGTAATTTTTACCATTTGTGAACTCTAAATATGTCCATTCTTTCAACTAAGCACACCACTCATAAGCTGTTTACATATTAAAAATCCATTCACTTTGATACTGACAAAGTTCGAAATTGTTCATCTCTCTCTCTCTCTCTCTCTCTCTCTGTATCACTTTGATACTGACAAAGCTTGAGTTGATAAATTGTGTTGTTTTTGTTTCATGTCAAAAAATGGTAAACCTTATTCCACTAACTTCGGGTTGAGTTTGAGATGTGATAACATTTTGTGTAGGAAATTGTTATCCCTAATTAAATTTAATATATCTTACTAACTATGAAATCCGATAGACATTAGGTCGGGATCCACACATAACCAAACCAAACTAACCCTAAACCGACCATGGATGTCTTAACTCTCTTCCTAGAGAAAATTTAACTTTAGTTTTTATGATTTTTTTCCGAGTTTAAGTTATTAATTAAACTAAGAATTTGTTATCACCAAAGGGTTTTGTCTGTGTGTTTCAATAGCATATGTTCAATTTTTTCCATCTCTAGCATTCCCTAGTTATACCTCATGTATTTGAACCCATACAGCGTTGAGGCTCTTTTCCTATTGTTCAAATTAGATAGTTTCGATGAGTACAGAAATGATGGCGTAAATGTATGGATTATCTAAAATGTTGTGTTGTTATATCTTTTTTGGGTATCCCATCTCGCACCTGCAATGAAATTGGGTATATTTTCACTTCTGCGTCTATTTTTTTTCACTGTAGCTAGCAAGATTGGCCCACACAACACCGTGGATGAAAATGGCTATGAAATAAAATGAAACAAATGTTGATGGTGTTGAAATATTCTTAACTTTGGGCTATTTTTAAAAATGTTGCTTCGATTTTTATTATATTACTATTTTTTTTTGGAAAGAGTCCTAAAGCAGTTCAAGTGGTGGCAGAAATCTAGCACTAGCATGGTAGTTACTAGGATTTACATTCCAGAAGTAACCAGATTTCACAATGCTAAACTGTGATAAACCCTTCATTTTCATAACCTTCTTTAAGCTTTTACTTTAATTACAATTTCGTGCTTGGCTCAAATAAATTAAAAAAATGATTTGGCTTTATTTGTTTCAGAGATGCATTTGTGGAGATTTCAGAAGGATGAGATTGATTTCACCAATTGGGCAACCTTATAAATGGTGAAGAACTGAATATATATATATATAGTCGTTGTACAAAAGTTAAATACATTTATTGGTGTGCCACTGTTTTAGTTTTAGTTGTATTGGGATGATGGGTAATGTATCTCTTTAGATCTTAAGGCATAGGTGTTACGAACCCCAACTTCATCATTAAATGCAATGTAATTTCTAGCAGACAAGTAGGGGTGGGGATTTTGTGTGTCAGTGTCGTGTCATTTTGAATTTGTTATAAGTATTAATAACCTTTAAACCAATTTGTTTAACTAATCATGGAAAATGGCCCGACATTAACATGACCTGTTTATTAATTGTGTCATGTTCGGGTAGGAACGCATAACCCATAAACCATAACATAAGACTAGGATCTTTTTGTTCGCAACGAAGCATACCACTCAGACCCTCCATTAAATAAAACAAAGAACAAAAAGATGTGATTGCGAGGCGACGAAGACGATCGAAGCCGAATCCAAGGCTGAGTAATCCGAACAAGAATGTACATGGTGAGCAAGTTGCTGCTGGATGCCCATCTTGGCTGTCTGCAGTAGCTGCTGAGGCAATTAATGGGTGGATTCCTCGTCAGTGGATACCTTCGAAAAAATTTATAAGGCATGTATTGATTGGTAGCACAGATTTTAGATTCATTATGCTTAAAAAATGTTGATGGTGTCGTATTTTTTGTGATTAGATTGGGCAAGGTACATGTAGTAATGCATATGGAGATGTAATTGATTGTATTCCTTCTTGTCCAGCAATTCTAAGTCAAAAACTTATGTTTTGTTTTTATTGTCAACCAAACAAATAAAAGGACAGTTGGGGATGTAGCTCAGATGGTAGAGCGCTCGCTTAGCATGCGAGAGGTACGGGGATCGATACCCCGCATCTCCATTTCAAAAAAGCCTCTTTTTTTGTTCATTACCTTTGTTGATTAAAAACATATTAACTTGGTTGACTAGTTTAGATTATCAGAAATTCTTTCCATAGCTTCTTCTCTTTCATCAATGGAATGAATATGGATTCTTGAGCTGCAACAGAACCTCACACAAACAAGTGTTTTGGAGTCCTGTTATCTTGTATGTCTTGTTAATCATCTTTTTACACTTATCATGTCTATTACAATTTAATTGAGTATAAAAATATAATAATCTTGTTATTCATATCAGATAAGAAAATCGAAATCTTGTCGTGTTATGTCCAAAAAAACTAAAGCAGTTCAAGTGGTGGCAGAAATCTAGCACTAGCATGGTAGTTACTGGGATTTGCATTCCAGAAGTAAACAGATTTCACAATGCTAAAAGTGATAAACCCTTCATTTTCATAACCTTCTTTATGCTTTTACTTGAATTACAATTGCATCGTTGGCTCAAATGAATTAAAAAGATGATTTGGCTTTATTTGTTACGGAGGAGTATTTGTGGAGATTTCAAAAGGATGAGATTGATTTCACCAATTTTGGCAACCTTATAAATGGTGAAGATATCCATATCTATATCTATATCTATATCTATCTATCTATCTATCTATATATATAAGTGATGTCTCAGTTTGAGGACCCCTAATAAAGACCAATTTTTTAAAATAGTAAAAAAAATATTTTTGGGCTTATTTTTTTTAATGATTTTTAAACATTTCAATAGAACCATAAAAAAATAATGAGTTTAAAATGATTTTTTTTGCTATTTTAAAAAAATCAGTCAAACTTTGTCAGTTTTTAAGTAGTTAAAAACTGACAAAGTTTGATCGATTTTTTTAAAATAGTAAAACAAATTATTTTGACCAGATTTTTTTTATGGCCCTACTAAAATGTTTAAAAATTATATATAAAAAATTAGCTCAATTTTTTTTTTTACTATTTTATCAAAATTGGTCCGCACCAGCAGTATGCAAACAGAGGTCGTCATGAGATCCGCTCTCTCTCTTATATATATATATATATATATATATATATATATATATATATATAGAGAGAGAGAGAGAGAGAGAGAGAGAGAGAGAGAGAGTCAGGCTCTTCAACATACCTCCTAACAATATACCTTTTTTTTTTAAATAGTAAAAAAATAATTTTAATATGGTATTTTTTATGTCTGCATGATATTTCAGTGTACTCTTGTAAAAAAATTAAACTAAATAAACTGAAAATAATATTTTTTGTTATTTTTAAAAAATAGGTCAAAAAATTGATAATTTTTACTTTTTAAAAATGTCAGTTTTTTTACCTATTTTTTAAAATATCAAAATATATTATTTTGATTTGAATATTTTTAAAGGGGACATTGAAATATCATGAACCCATATAAAAAATATTAACTCAAAATTATTTTTTACTATTTTAAAAAAATAGACATGTTCAATGAGGTATGTTGGAGAGCCCCCCCCCTCTCTCTCTCTCTCTCTATATATATATATATATATATATATATATATATATATATATATAATCTGTTCGATGCACAAAAGATGTACAATAAACAAATATAATGATAATTATAAAAATTATTAATAACATTAATTCAATATTTTATTTTAAAGCCATTATAAAAGGTTAATTTTTTCATAAATAAATTCTGTTTATTATTTTTAAATATTTTTACTATATAAGAACTATTTTTTATAAATAAAAATTTCAAAACAACTGTACACATTTTATATAAAAAAATATACATATTTTTATTTTTTGTTAGTTAAAAAACTGTGTCATTTATCTATATAAAAAAGTTTTTCTATAAATAAAATGATAAAAATGTTTTTATAAGAATTTTATTTATTTAAATATATTAAAAATTTTTTTGAATTTTTGAAAAGTTTTTAACCTAAAAACTATTTGTTATAAAAAAAAATTCAAAAAAAGTGTACGTATTTTATATAAAAAACTATACATATTTTATTTGTTTTTAGTTTAAAAAACTTTATGCCATTTATACATAAAAACTTAAAGTTTTTTCTATAAATACAATGTTAAAGATGTTTTTATAATTAAAAACTTTTTTATTTATATAAAAAATAATTTCGAAATTTTTTATAACTTTTTTCAAGAAATAAAAACGTTGAATAGATGTAGCAGTATTAGTAACATTGTGTAATGTGATTTGAGTGGAGAATGATGAAAAGAGATTAATTGAATCTAGATTATGTCGGATCGAGAGATTAATTAATAGACTCTAGAATGGGATCATCTTTTTAGTTTTTAAGAGACTTTTAATTTTTAATTTTTAATTTTTTGGTTTCAAAGAGATTTTTGATTTATTTTTACCAAGGTTCTAAAAAATGCGAGGCGTGACCGAGACGTGGAGGTCAAACCTTAAGCCTTAGAAGCCTAGGTGTGCCTTAGGCGTAAAAAGACGTTTAGGCCATTTTTAATATTTTTTAACATTTTAAACTATAACAAGGCTGTTAAAAATATTAAAACGGTACATACCTTAAAATATGTCTGAATATATGCAAAATAAAGTACTATTTTTTTGAATAATAAGAAAAAAAAAGAAAGAAAAACAAGCGCGTTTTTTTGGACGAGAGGCAGAGAGGTTTGGGATAACATTTGTATTTTGATTGTTTTAAATAAGACATTGGTCCGGTTTTCAAATAAAAAGTCTTTAAAAGGCGATATCGTTTCATTAAAGCGTTTTTGTTTTAAAAAAAGTGCGCCCTAAGCCGTTTTACAAAGAATAAGGCGTAAAAAGTTTAAGGCGGGACATTTCGCCCAAGCCTCAAGCTATACCAGTAAATTAAATAAATTGCAATTATATATGGTGTTTAAATCATCATATATACATTTACTAGTGTGCGTAAAAAGTTTAAGGCGGGACATTTCGCCCAAGCTTCAAGCCTCAAGCTTTCTAATCCGTCCAAAGGATTGTAAAATGTATATAAAATTAAATTGCAATTATATATGGTGTTTAAATCATCTGTTAGAATAGTAATTAGATTTGGGCGAACTCTAGAATTTGTGATACTCATTAATCAAGCTATGAGCTTGATCATTGGACGAATTGGAAAGCTAATTTGTGGTGCCATCCAGGGCTTTTTACATATAACAATGCCATTAGGTGAAATTTGGATGGAAGTGCTTGGTTTTTAGAGTGCGGGGAAACTATATGTTCGTGAAGTCTTATTTTGCTCTTTTGTTTTAGGTAAAAGCTCCAAAACTACCTTGGTTAAAATCAAGGGGCATGAAAATAGTCTCCGCCTAATATCACCCTCTTTATTTATGCTATAGCGATAATACTATTTGATCTTGGATAATATAAACAGAAAGGGTTATCTAATTTCATGCATTGAATTGTAAAAATAAGGAATCATTGGCTTGCCCTCTATTAAATTGTACGAAGATGAAAAATCTATTTGAGATATTTTTTTGTTTGTTTTGGTGTTTTTGGATGACGTCGTGTGTTATACCCTCGGTGAACCGAGCTACGTGGAGCCTATATGGCACGAAGGGAATTCACATTAATTCCTTTTACCGTGGTTGACCTCGTCTTTATTTATTATCGACTCAGGTATCCACCTACTCGGCCTTCACCACCAGACATTTGTCTATATTGCACCTGTATCTGTATGCATACAAGAGGGAATCCAAATAGTCACATGAGGACTAAGTGGGAACGTGGTTGTTGCGAACTTTCGTCCACTATGCATGGGATGTAACTAACTCATTGTTATTTGTTATCATATATGTAAATGGGGTAACTGCTCAACCTATAAAGGAAGTTCACCTGTCCCATAATATTCCCAACTAACCAACTATAAATGGCACAGAAACCCATAAGGAAATACACGACAAAATCATATCCTTCCTAGCAAAAACCCTAATTCTGTAATCACACAGCTATTAATTAAGAAAACTGCACCCGTGGACGTAGGTACCATTTCTGGATCGAACCACATAAATCACGTCTCTCATCCCCATTCTCTTTTTTATTTTATTAATTGTTATTTCATTATTTGTTATCCAAAAACCCCTGACTAAGACACAAATTTCCTAAACCATTTTTAGACGATAAGAAATTGACACCGTCTGTGGGAACTCAATAAACCATTGTAGTTCCAACTCCGTTTCTTTTCTCTCCCTTATCTACCTTCAATCACTGAGAATGAAGGATAATCCTGAAAGCAGTCGTATGGCAAAGGTATAGACCCCCACCACCTCTATGGGAATGGGTGACATTCAAGGAATACTGACGAGCCTAGCTAAAGTACATGAGGCAATACATGAGAGTGTCAAAAAGATGACTCAGACTCTCCAGGCGGGGCAGATCAGACCCAGTGTAAACCCCGTGACCCTTGAAGGGGGAGCATCCGCAAGCAGTAGGGGGAGGCTACCCCTAGCCCCTACAGAGATAGGAGGCAGGGGAATCCCAGAAAAGCCCTTGAGAACCCTAGAAGATGGAGCCTGGGATCACGTGAAAACGGGAGCTTCTCTCAGTATAAAAGGTTATAGCGGGACCGATCATACAGTTGTGGTGACACATCATCCATCCAGTTACCAAGCTATGATGATGAATAATATTTTTTTTGAGGAACACCCTAGCGCGTTAGAAAGATTGAGTAGAGGCTCAACATTTAACCGATTGGGCGCCCGTCGCGCTCGAGGACAGGTGCGATGGCCCCAGATAACACAACGGGTGAAAATATGAACCATGCCGATCAGTCACCAGGGGGTAACACCGATCAACTAGGGAATTAACTAAGCCCGAGCAGACTTCTCAGGAAGAGAGCTCGGCTGAAAGCTGAGGTCGAACAATCAAATCTACTATGGTGAAGGCCGAGGTGGATAGCCAATCGTGGAAGGGATCCATCCAGCGCTTAGAGGATCGTCTTGGAGAGATAACCAGATCTAATAACCCCCTTCATAGAGACTTCGTGAAAGGGTCACCTTTCGTTTCCTCGATCGTGGCTTATCCCACTCCGACCAAATTTAAGCCTCATGTGATCTTGCCTAAATACGATGGGAAGACAAATCCAGTCCTACATGTCATGCAATATCAAGTAGATGTCAATATATACTTTGTTCCCAATAAAATGCAATGTAGAGCCTTTTCTAGCACCATCACAGGCTCAACCTAGATTTGGTATAACAACATACTACGAGGTCAGATATCCAACTTCCAACAATTGGTCGACCTACTCGTTAGCAATTTATTCTTTGGCGCCAAGTCAGGTAAGAGGGTTGCTCACTTCCTCAGTGTACGATAGAAATATAGTGAAATAACACGTGATTACATCACCCGTTTTAACACTGAGAAGCTCGAAGTGGTTGACTATAACGATCAAACTACCATAACTGCACCGATGAGTCAGTTACAGTCGGGAAAGTTATTTTGAGCGTTAGCTAAAGAGGTACCCAAAAAAATGACAGAGTTATTGGCCATGGCTAGAAAGATCATGAATGCCGAAGAAGCCATGGCAGCTAAGGAGTCAGATCATCCTAAGTCGACGACCAACAAAGGTAATGACAAGAAAGACCAGAAAGATAGGAAGGAAGACAAGCCAAATAAGTATAACGAATACACTCTATTGATAGTAGGCATCCACTACATCCTTAAAGATATTCGAGGAAACAAAGAGCTTAGGTGGCCTGACAAACTTAAGGCCCCTGCCAACAGGCATGACAAAAGCAAGTACTGTGAGTTTCATAAGGGCCATGACCATAACACGGACGATTGCGCCGCACTGAAGAATGAAATCGAAGGCTTAATTAGGAGGGGAAAACTCTCTAGATATGTCGTCAAGGACAACTGAGTAGAGACGGATGAACGCAAACCATTTTTAGACGCTAACAAATCACCTTGCAGGTGTGATACCCCGCCTAATAAAATACCGGGGGACCAGTCCTATACAAAATTAAAATAGGAATCCCAGTTGGATCATCCTTAGCATCACTGTCGAAAACTTTTTAAAACTTACTAACCACCTAGTATTCCAAAAGTTGGTGCCAATTTTAACCTTTTGATTTAACAAAACAGTACATGCGGAATTAAAATATAAACCATTCACACAACTGAATAAAAAATAATTGAATCATAATTACACAACTTGCCGAATAAATCACCGACCACCAAGAAATAATCCAATACAAATATTCAACACCTGAATAAATTACACCTGAAAAATGTACCGAGAAGTCTGGGCGACAAGCCCTAAATAAAACTGAAACTGATACAAGATTCCTACTCTAGGAATGAATGAATGATGCGTCTAAACCAAACTTCTGCTAGCATCCACATATGCCGCAGCTCCGTGTCCCTGGAATAGAATATCAATCCTGGCGTCCCTGTGGCTGGACACCTAAAAGGTTTTGAAAATGGTTTTATAGCAAGGGTTGGAACCCAAACATTTTGAAAATATTTAGCAAGTGAATTAACTGCAGTAATTTAAAATGCATGAATACGCTTCATATTTAAGTTAGTGTCGCACTCCCTTGAGGACATTCTCACCCCTCCACTATTGTGCACACCTACCGGTTACCTTAACCCCGCCTAGTTGTACTACCCCGTCCAACTAGTCCTAGTATAACCTTCCCTTGCCATATTACTCTAACCCGAGTATAATAATTTCTTGAATTATAAGTTATCTCACAATTTACTTAATTAATTCCTCTTAAATAGTAGCATATAACCGTCTCACAATTTATATAAAGTAAATACATCACAAACTGTATTATTCCCACAAATGAATAACTTAATTAATTTCTCATTAATTAACAGCATATAACTGTAACCCGAGTTATATAAGGTAAATACATCACACACTGTATTATCACCTACATATAATATTTACTACCATATTATACGTACCTTTACTAACATCCACACATATAATCATACGTGTATCCATCCTTTCGAGTATACCCTCACCGGATGATTCCCTCTAAAATGCTATCTCACTAGGTGTGCTCACAAAACCTAGTTTCCCCAAGTTAGAATCGCTCACCAACTTGGACCAAAATATAAACGAAGTGGAGGCGGTCATATTCCTTCCCTGAAAGTGAGATAAATCCCTCCTCACCTATATATACCAGACGTTATGACCTGGGGATATACTCACCCTACTCCTCAAGCTAGGGGATTCACCCACATCGCGCAACCTCCCTTGATAGTTGTTGATGTAAAAAATTAGATCACTCTAATTATTCAATCACAGATAAATAAAATGAGACCAATATTTTTAAAGTGGTTCAGCCTTATATGAATGGCCTACGTCCACTGTAATGTTATTGATGAGTGTTTAGGAATTCTCGATTTGTGGTTCAACCAAGAAATTCCGGTCCCTTTGAATGAGGGTGATACAAGGTATTTATAGCCCTTAGGCTGTACATGAATGGCTTGATACATTAAATGATATACATATGAAAGGGTAATACATTTAATGCAGCATGTGCGTCAAGATGATAAACATTCAATGAATGGTTGAACTGCTGATATTCTGGCAATTAATAATACGGCCGAGATGCAGCTCGGACCGCCTTAGTTGCTCGGAGCGCTAGAGTACCTCGGAGCGCTAGAGTACCTCGGGGCGCTGGAGTTCCTCGGTGTATCTTTGTTACTCGGAGAGAACATGAGTTGGTCGGGGAAATGAACTTCCTCGTTGTTATTGTGCCACGTAGATTGACAAGTGTCTTCGTATGATTCGTCCACATCAGCATATTAATTTTGGTATCAACAGAAGCCCCCAATGTTTCATATTTCGAACTTTGAGGAGTATGGAACATTTTTTCTCGGTTTATGGCAATATTAAATGATCTTCCTGGGTTTTAGGAGCGTCGTATTTGATGTTATTTCCAAATTCAAAGAATCCGCCTTTTTTCGAACTTTTAAGAGCGCTTCGATCTTAGTGCCCTTTTTGTCCTTTTAACCGCCGAAAGTTCAATAGTTTCTTTCGCGTAATCATTTCCTTCGCCACTTCCCTAGGTAAAGTATTTAAACTTCTTAGGTAACCATACCGTCTTCTTCTTTTTCCAATTCTCTGCATTCAAGCTTTCTATTCTCTCTTTCTCTCTTGTGCGTTCATCCTTGTTTTCGTTCATTGTCAACAGACCTCCTTTCTTCCTGTAAGATCTTCTTCCTTTCTTCTGTATTTCTTTTATTCAGTATGGTTTATATTGTGGAGTCTGTTGAGAAATTTCGTTCCGATTTTTCCATTCCTTCCTGGGTAACTCTGGAGGTTCTTTCTGAACCTTTAGATTATTTTCGATTGGCTGAGGGACATTGGTTCCCCAGTCTATTCATTGCTGAATGTGGATTTTCTTTTCCACCAAACCCATTGTGTCTTGAGTTTTGTCAGTATTTTGATCTTGTCCCAGCAAAAATAGCCCCCAATTCATGGAGAATAATTAATGGGGTGTACAAATTAAATCTAACTCATGGGACTCGTATAGGGATCCCTGAAATTATGTATTGCTATAAGTGGGCACTCTAGATAATATTTATTACTTAAAAACTAGGTTTCTGAATAGAGCTCTTGTGGTTAACCTCCCTGATTCAAATATAGATTATTTTGAACATGGGTTGGTTATTAAAAATTGGCAATATGCCCCTTTAGTTGGAGATGGAGTAAACAACGGTCCCAGATGCCCCCCATATGGCAATGGGATAGGTTTATTTTTCATTTTATTTTACTTATGAAATTATGCTTTCATCATGTTTGTCAAAATGTATGACTGATATCTCATTATGTATTTATTTGCAGTTGACAGCAAAAGAAAAACTCCAAAAGAATCAGAGGTTAATATCAAGCATCTGAAACTTATCTGGGGTTTGCATAAGAACGTTGCAGACGAGCACATCAGGTCTGCATCATATTTGCTACAGTATAAGAGTTATGCAACCTCTTATACTGCTCGCCCTGTTGAGCCAGCTTCAACTCCAGAGGATTCTTCTTCAGATTCTCATCTTCCTTTAAGTCAGAGAATGGGCAAGAAAAGAGCTCCTCCTGCTCTATTTGATGACATTACTTCTGCTGCTGGGGCCAAGAAAAGCAAAGTTGATGTCCCAGAAGGGACTAAGAAGGTAGATGTTGCACCTTCCAAAGCTGCCGAGAATCCCCCAATGGCTCCGAGCAAGAAAGTTGCTCCAGTAGAAGTGATTACTGTCTCTCCGACCAAGAGTTCTTCCTTGGTTGAAACTGCTGATGTTCCTTTGAGAAGATTGAGGAAATCATCCTCAGTCAATTTGGCTGAAACTGTCTCTTCTCCACCATCTGGTGTTGTTGGTATTCCAACCATCATTCCTCCGAGCTCTGCAATGAGCTCGGTAAAAACTTGGATCATACCCGAGGTCCAAGGAATTGATGAAAACATTTCTAGGGATATGTTGACATCCCTAGCTACTCGTCACCTTGCTTCGGTAAATTTCTCACATTCTGAATTTCTTTCCTTCTCTGAATGCTTGTATTTTTGTATTGACTTTACTATTTTTCTCATCTTTCAGCTGGTGAACTGTTTCAATAACATCGTGAAGAAGGACGAGGCAATTAAATCTTCCAGCTCCTCGTCTGGTGTAGAGGACGCTCTGATGGGTTTAACCCAATCATTGAAAGAATCTCGCCAACAGTATAATGAGGACAAGGCTGTTTGGGAGAAAAATTATCCACAGTTGAGGCCGAGAAGGTGAAAATGGTTGAGATCTCCAAGAGTTTGGAGAATAAAGTGAAAAGTTTAGAGGTCGAGCATAAGAAATATGACGACAAACTCAAGAATTATGGAGAACTTGAGGATAAACTGAGGAAGGCAGAGGAAGAATTGTTCACCCTGCGAGAGATCAAGGGTCAAAAAGAAGAATTGGATGCGAAGCTCTCCTCGAAGAAATTGAGAAGAAAGCTTGCAGTTAAAAAATCCTTCAGCGCAGGCTGGGATAAAGGATGGGACAAGGGGATTGCTGCGATGACATCCCAAGTTCAATACGGGAAGTTGAAATTCTTCCATGACGGCTGGGTAGCTGCTCTACAGGAATTAAAGATCAAGGATGATTCTGAGCTATTCCAGCTACACCTCCCTGGTCCTCCTCCACCAATTGTGGAAGAAGAAGAAGATGAGCCTGTCTCTGATGAATCTTCTATGGCCATAGGTGATCAAGTCCCTGCATCTCTACCTTCTGCTAATGAAGACATTTCTTCCATGCCTCCTCCTCCTGAAAAAGTTTTAACTTCTGCAGATCAAGTTGTTGTTACCACCGAGCAACCAAGCTCCTCGTCCCAACCTCCCGAGAAAGTCTTGGGAGACAAGGAAAAGGTGTGAAGTTGTTCGGTATCATTTCTATCTTTTCATTATTTGTAATCCAACAATGTAACCCTTTTGTGATCTAATAAAATACATCTTTGTTCCTCTCTGTTGTTGATGATTTGTTTTTGTTGATTGTTATTTTTTTCTCATCCTTAGTTTGTTGCTAGAATGGAACTGATATCTGCACATGATACGAAGCTGATGCAGCAATGTCACGAATATTATAAATCTGGTTATATAGACCTTAGTACATCAGAAATTGCTGACATCCTTGGCCATGATGCCTCAGAACAAGCAATTGAGGCTTATCGGTATTTGAAGGATTTACTTGACCGAGCTGTGGCCAATAATGTAGCCTACTATGACTTGATTGAGGAACTTCATTATTCCTTAGAAGATTTTCAAGGTCAGCACAATGAATCAATGGCTTTGTTGAACAAGGATTATGAAAATAGGTACCAACAGCTTTCTTCTGAAACAGGCCATAAGAAGATCCTTGATGGATACGATGTTAGGGAAAGAACTTTAAAAGGTGAAGTTGAGGCTTGCAGGCAGGTTGCTGAGTTGCTGGAACAAGAGAACAATAATTTGCAGAAAAAGCTGGCACAGTATGAATCTGTAGCGTCATCTTCCACTGCTTTAGTGCAAGTTATCGATGAAGGTTTCTCGTTCTTAGAAGTTGAGAATGACAAATTAAGGCAAGAACTGGATAACTTAAGAAGATCAGTTATTCCTGTGACTGCTCGGGGACGAGGAAGAGGTTCTCGGGGGCGAGGAAGAGCTGTTCAAAATGTTGTTGAGGAGAAAAGTTCTCCAGTCGCTGCTCGGAGTCGATCAAGAGTTCTTAGCCGCAATGTTGAAGAATCTCGTACCCAGTCTACTTTGGAAACTCAAGCATTCCAATTAAATGCCAAAGATCGGGCTTTATCTGAAATGCCCAAGAAAAATCTATCCTTGGAAGATCAACTTACTGCAACAAAGTTTGCTCTACATACTAAGGATTTTTTTGCCAAAAACCTTCTCGAACAATTGGATAGATTAACCTTCCAATTTCATAAGCAACCCAGGGAATTCTGGATGGCAGGATACAATGAAGCCCTTGTTCATTTGGATGCTCGTATTGAACATGCCAACAATGAAGGTTATAAGCAGGGGTGGTTGAACGCACTGGGTGTGTTAAAATTGGAGCGAGGGCATTATTTATGGGATTATCATGCTCCAGGGTTATTAGACTTGCCTGTGCCACCTTTCAAATTGGACATGGCCTGGATCCCAGCTCGTTCTATTCCTCGGAGTTTAATTTCAAAATATCTCGGCGACTATAGTCTTCATTCTCAGACTGAATTATCTCGTCCTGAGCATCTCTTGGATACACCTTCTGTGATGAATGTCAGAATGCTCAGAGATATTAATTTCATCAATTCTCCTCTTTGCTAAGAAGATCCTCCTGCCGGCGAGGAACCTGTTTCTAAAGCACAGGGCAAGAAACCAATAGAATAGGAATATCAATGTAATAGTTAGTACATTCATGTAACCTGTAATTTATTTTGAATTTAATGAAAGAATTTCACTTTCTGTTTGCAAATTTTTATTGCGATTGTCCTGTGTTTATAAAACATTTATGCATATGTATCTGCTAAAAAGATAACAATATAATGCTGTTCATCAACCAACTTAGTAATCAAAATTACAAATATCAATGCTGCTCAATAAAGTAATGAGTATAAAATGTTGTTAAATTGTGCTTGTCGACCAACTACAGTTGATGGGTTTTTATCCCCGACCAACCATACTTGGTAAACTTTTTCCTAAAATGTATCCGACCAACCATGGTCGATAATTTATCCTCGTCGACCAAGTATAATTGATCACCGACCAACTATACTTGGTCCAGTTTGGAATTCTTCGTATTTTCTGGAATGATTTTACCTTCCGACCAACTTGTTGGCTTATTTTCAAATCAAATGATATTGTTCTTCCCTCAACCGTAGTTGATTATTGAACTATCAGGTTCTTTCGAACTTTTTTGTCCACTAGTTATCTTACCAACCTTAGTTGGTCACGCTAGTGTACGCCTCCTAACCAAAGGAGTATATTTTTTGGTTCTTTCGAACTTTTTGTCCACTAGTTATCTTACCAACCTTAGTTGGTCACGCTAGTGTACACCTCCTAACCAAAGGAGTATATTTTTTGGTTCTTTCGAACTTTTTGTCCACTAGTTATCTTACCAACCTTAGTTGGTCACGCTAGTGTACGCCTCCTAACCAAAGGAGTATATTTTTTGGTTCTTTCGAACTTTTTGTCCACTAGTTATCTTACAAACCTTAGTTGGTCACGCTAGTGTACACCTCCTAACCAAAGGAGTATATTTTTTGGTTCTTTCGAACTTTTGTCTTCTTTCAGCGTAGTGTACAACACTAGTATTCCCCGAAAAACTTTCAAACAAAGGAGAGGAAAATGGTGAAAATATCATCGTTTTATTCATATTGATGAATCCGTTGTACATTTTACATCATTGATAATACTTGCGAAGGTGTTCAGCATTCCAAGCATTCTTGAATTCTTCTCCTTCTAAAGTTTCTATTCGGTAAGTTCCTGGTCGAACAACTTCTGTAACTCGGTACGGCCCATGCCAGTTTGCCTCCAATTTATTGTGTTTCTGAATCACCTTCTTTAGCACATAATCTCCTTCTTTTAAATCGCATTTCTTCACCCTTTTGTTGTAGAAAAGAGTTGTTCGTTGTTGATAAGCAGCATTCCTAATGGCTGCCTCTTCTCTGACTTCCTCGAGCATATCCAAATCTAGTCTTCTCATCAAGTCGCTGACTAGGGAGTTGAAATTCAGCACTCTGTGTGTTGGGAGACCTAACTCGACAGGTATTACAGCCTCACTGCCAAACGCCAGCATATATGGTGATTCTCCAGTCGCTGCTCGGGGAGTTGTTCGGTAAGCCCACAATACTGATTGTAGCTCATTTATCCAGTTAGCTTTAGCTTCACTTAGCCTTTTCTTCAAACCATTCAGCAGTGTTCTATTCGTCACTTCAGTCTGTCCATTGCTTTGAAGATGGCCTGGTGCTGAATGGACCTTCAGAATGTTCGACTGATGACAATAAGCAGCAAATTCCTCGTTGTCAAATTGGGTTCCATGGTCTATGATGAAGGCATGAGGAAGACCATATTGACAGATGATATTCTTCCAAACAAATTGGTATACCTTCTCGTATGTCATATCGATAAGCGGCTCAGCTTCTACCCACTTAGTAAAATAGTCCACTGCAACGACGAGGTACTTGAATCTTCCTCGGGTGGTCGGCAATGGTCCAACCAAATCAATTCCCCACATGGCAAATGGCCAAGGGGAAGTTATGGGTGTCAATAATGCTTGTGGAGTTCGTCGGATGGAGGAAAAACGTTGGCACTTGTCACATTTCTTAGCATAGGCTATACAATCAACCCTCATCGTCGGCCAATAGTATCCTTGAGTCATTACCCTTTGCAAGAGTGTTCGACCTGCTACATGAGCTCCACAAGACCCTTCATGGATCTCTTCGATCAATTCTTTCACTTCGGAAGGATGTACACATCTCTGCAAACCTGCCATAATTCCTCGTCTATATAAAATACCATTAGTTAATACATACCGAGCAGCTTTATACTTCAATTTCTTGGCAGTAAGCTTATCCTCTGGCAATACTCCCTCTTCAATATATACCCTGATGGGATCCATCCAAGATGGTCCTAAATCAAGGGCAATAACATTCATCGTCAAGTCTTCATCTATACTCCGACTTTCCAGTACTTCAATTGGTATTGTTTTTCGCAGCTCGGTACGAGTAGCTGATGCTAATCGGGCCAGCGCGTCTGCTTGTGCATTTTCTATTCTGGGTATTCTGATCAATTGAATCGCATCAAATTCTACCAATAACTCCATTACCTTGGCATGATATTTGACCATTAATTCTCCTTTAACTGCATACGTTCCCATCATCTGATTCACAATCAATTGAGAATCACTGAATACCATCACTTGTTGCGCTTCCATAATCTTTGATAAGTGAAGACCTGCTATCATGGCCTCATACTCAGCCTCATTATTGGAGGCTTTGAATTGGAATTGCAAAGCATATTCCATGTCAATCTCGTCTGGGGTGTTCAAAAAAATTCCTGCGCCACAACCTGCTGTGCAAGATGAGCCATCTACATATAATCTCCATATGGGAAACCCGTCTTCAAATTTCTTATCCGATAGAGTTCCTTGGTGAAATATTTGCTGTTTCTTTTCATCCTCCCCTGGCACTTTTCGCTCCTCGTTGACCATCTCTTCTCGTTCTTCAACCAACCGGGGCTGTTTTGAAGTTGATGATCCTTCTACATTCATAGGCCCTTTTACCAATCGGAGTTGGTCTGGACTTATGTCTGTTGATCCTGTAACATCCACAGGTTGGTCAGCGAGCACCTTTTGCTCCTCAGGGGTATCAGGATATGTAAATTCTGCTATAAAATCTGCTACAGCTTGTCCTTTCAATGATGCTCTGGGCTCATACATAATATCATATTCACCGAGCTCTATTGCCCAGTACATCAATCTCCCTGACTTTTCTGGCTTATGAAGGGCTTGCCTCAATGGCATGTCGGTATATACGACGATTGTATGAGCCTGGAAATATGGCCTCATTCTTCTACTTGCTTTAATTAATGCCAATGCCAATTTTTCCAGCTTTGGGTACCTGATTTCTGCACCTCGAAAAGCCTTACTTGTGTAATAGATTGGTTTCTGGACTCCATTCTCCAATCTAATCAATGCTGAACTAACTGCATTCTCTGATACTGCCAGATACAAATACAACTTCTCTCCTGTTATTGGTCGGGACAACAATGGAGGTGCTCCCAAATACTTTTTTAAGTCTTGAAAGGCTTTCTCACATTCATCAGTCCACTCAAAAGTTTTTCGAAGTGTTTTGAAGAAGGGGAGGCATTTGTCAGTTGCTCGGGACACAAATCTGTTGAGTGCTGCAACTCGTCCTGTAAGACTCTGCACTTCTTTCTTTGTTGTTGGAGATCGCAACCCTAAAAGAGCTTTGATCTGATCTGGATTTGCTTCAATGCCTCGCTGGTTGACAATGTATCCGAGAAACATTCCTTCTCGTACTCCAAATGTGCACTTCGTCGGGTTGAGCTTCATTTGGTATTTATCCAGTTGATCAAATGTTTGAGCTAAGTCAACTAGATGATCTGCAACTTTCTTGCTTTTTGGTAGCATATCATCGACATAGACTTCCATGTTGCAACTGATTTGTTCTGTGAAAACCTTGTTCATCAGCCGCTGGTATGTCGCTCCTGCATTTTTCAAACCAAAAGGCTTAACATTATAGCAATAAGTTCCCCTAGGGGTAATAAAAGAAGTACTTTCCCTGTCTTCAGGTTTCATTTTGATCTGGTTGTAACCAGAATACGCATCCATAAAGCTGAGGAGCTCATGTCCCGAGGTAGCATCCACTAGTTGGTCAATTCTGGGCAATGGAAAATGATCTTTTGGGCATGCCTTGTTGAGATAAGTGAAATCAACACACATTCTCCATTTATTGTTCTTCTTCTTTACCATCACCACATTTGCCAGCCAGTCTGGATATTTCACATCTTCAATGAATTGGGCTTTCTGGAGTTTCTCGACCTCCTCTTGTATGGCTTGATTCTTCTCGGGGCTAAATACCCTTCTTCTCTGCTTTACAGGCTTGATCTCCTTATTCACATTGAGTTCGTGACATAAGAAGTTTGGATCTATTCCTGGCATGTCCTCATGACTCCATGCGAAAGTTTTCTTCCTATTTCTCAAGAACATTATCAACTCTTGTTTTATTGAAGCATCCAACGACGAACCTATCTGGGTTATTCGTTCAGGGTGCTCCTCGTCCAGAATAACATTTTCTGTAGATTCTACCACCTGTCCTTTTACAAGTTGAGATTCATCCCTGGGATCAAGAGTTTCAATTTATGTACCTTCCTCCACCTGGTAGGTGATAGTCTTTTTCCTTGATTCCTTAAGCTCTTCTTGCTCGGCAGATGTATAATATCATTCCCGAGCTACTTTTTGATCACCTTTCACAACTCCTACCCCAAAGTTTGTTGGAAATTTTAAGCACTGATGTACTGTAGATGGAACTGCTTCGAACTTCTTCAAACCAACTCTTCCCATGATGATGTTGTAGGCTGACTGCACATTCTTATCCATCACGAAGAATCATATTCTTTCTGTTCGACAAGCAGGCCAGGTTCCAATGAATATGTCCAACTTGATCGTCCCAAGTGGAAAAACTTTCTCACCAGCAAAACCTAGGAGGGGTCTGTGATACGGTTCTAATTGAGATAATTTCAAATTCAAGCTATCAAAACATGAATAGTACATGATGTCTGCTGAACTACCATTGTCCACCAACACCCTTGAAATCACCACATCTTTCATCCTCATTTTGATCACCAAGGGATCGTCGTGAGGGTAAAGGACACCTGCCAAATCATTTTTTGAAAAACCAATAACTAGCTTCTCTTTATTTACCTTCCTCGGACGATCATCCTCGGAAAGATTTATTCGTTGAATATATGAGCAGGCTTGAGCCTCTCCGAGATAGGCCTTTCTTTCTGCAGTAAGGTCTCCCCCTCCAGCATCTCCTCCTGTAATAACATTACAATCAAATGACCCAAAACGTATGGAAAATACCTCTCGTTCAGGCTGCCTTGGCTTCTTTGGAAGATCGGGGTCTTCATCTGGATCATCTTCATGATCTCTTTTCTTTCTTTCCTCCGTCCGACGAGGAGATCTGGAACGATCTCTAGTTCTATCATCATTCTTCCTTTCACCTCTGTGATCTACATACTTTGACAACTTTCCTATTCGGATGAGCGTTTCAATCTCGTTCTGAAGGGCTATGCAATTTTTGGTCGTATGGCCATGATCTTTATGGAACTCACAATATTTGGCCCTATTCCTCAGTTCAGGATTGGTCCTCAGTTTTTCTGGCCACTTGATTTCTTCGTTATTCTTGATTTCTTCCAAAACATGATTAATACCCATTTTCAATGGAGTATAATGATCATATTTCTTCAGGACTTCCCATGACGTCCTATTATTCTTGGAATGCTTGTCACCACCATTACCTTTTTGCTCTTTCTTCTTAGATTTGTCAACCTCCACCTTGGTTTCTTTATCCATATTCTTCTTCGCGGCCATAGCCTCCTCGGCATTCATGACTTTGGCCGCTTTTGCCATGAACTCCGACATAGTTTTAGGTGGATCTTTGGCCAAAGTGTAGTATAACTTGTTAGGAAACAAGCCACTCATCAAAGCAGTGATCGCTGTCTTTTCTTCGTAATCTATGACTTCCAACTTCTCGTTATTGAAACGAGTTATGTAATCTCTAGTACTTTCACCTGATTTTTGTCTCACACTTAATAAGTGCGCTACTCGCTTTACCGGTTTTGCTCCAAAACAGAAATTTCCAATGAACAACTCGGCTAACTGAATAAAAGTCGAAATCTTACCCCGAGGAAGATTGTTGTACCATATCTGTGCAGATCCGGTAAGAGTTCCCGAGAATGCTCTACATCTCATCTCGTCGGGGACGGCATATATGTCGGCAGCAGCTTGGTATTACTCTATATGAAGAACAGGATCTGTCTTTCCATCATACTTAGGGGTCACTACGGGTGCTTTGAATTTAGATGGTGTAGGAAAATTCACAATAGCCTGCACAAAAGGTGTCCCTTGAACAAAAGTTCTCTGTAAGGGATTCCTTTCTTTAGCCATTTCTCCAAGTCTATCCTCCAATCGCTAAATGGAACCCTTCCATGCTTCATTTCCTTCCTCGGGATGTTTAGTCCGAGCAATTGATTGTTCTGACGTAGCTTCCTGAGATCTATTTCGACGAGTAGCTGGTCTTGATTGTGCTAATCCTTTTCTCAAACCTGATGGTGGTCGAAAGCTTCTCGACGGGGCTCTAGGTGGACTCATATTTCTCCTTGGTCCTAACCGACTGGAAGGAGATGCCCTGCTTAATCTTTCCAAGGCGCTATTTCTCTCCGGAGAGAGGGTGATATGTTGATCTGTATCCGTAGCCCGTATCGATGAAGTTCGTCCAGGTTGATAAGAAAAATCATTAGATTCTTCATTATGATATGACTCAGTACGCCTGGATCGTGATTGCCCACGATCACTCCTTTGCCTTGAATGGGCGGGTGCACCGCCGTGAAGAGTTTGAATGAGTCGCCTCATTGTTTCTTGCATGGTGGTTTGTCCCTCAGCCAGATTCGTCATAATTCCAGCCAGATCTGGAGGTGCAGATGGATTTGGAGGATTTCCAGTATTTCCAGCATTTCGATTACTGGATTCTGGATTATCTGCCATTGATGATAAATGATTTTTGGTGAAAAACGATAGCAACAGTCGTTTCCCACAGACGGCGCCAATCTGTTTATGTAAAAAATTAGATCACTCTAATTATTCAATCACAGATAAATAAAATGAGACCAATATTTTTAAAGTGGTTCAGCCTTATATGAATGGCCTACGTCCACTGTAATGTTATTGATGAGTGTTTAGGAATTCTCGATTTGTGGTTCAACCAAGAAATTCCGGTCCCTTTGAATGAGGGTGATACAAGGTATTTATAGCCCTTAGGCTGTATATGAATGGGTTGATACATTAAATGATATACATATGAAAGGGTAATACATTTAATGCAGCGTGTGCATCAAGATGATAAACATTCAATGAATGGTTGAAGTGTTGATATTCTGGCAATTAATAATACGGCCGAGATGCAGCTTGGACCGCCTTAGTTGCTCGTCGCTCAAGAGTTCCTCGGAGCGCTAGAGTACCTCGGAGCGCTAGAGTACCTCGGGGCGCTGGACTTCCTCGGTGTATCCTTGTTACTCGGAGAGAACATGAGTTGGTCGGGGAAATGAACTTCCTCGTTGTTATTGTGCCACGTAGATTGACAAGTGTCTTAGTATGATTCGTCCACATCAGCATATTAATTTTGGTATCAACAATAGCATTAGAGTATTTAAATTGAATAAATATGTAGTCACTGATATTTACTATCACACACAATATATATATATATATATATATATATATATACTATCACTACACCGTATATATATATTAATAACCCCGGCTTTACCATGTACTCAAAATCCCGTACACTGCCTGAAATTTCCTGAGTCTGTGGCCCGACTCAACGTAGTTAATTTCTCACTTAATAATTTATCGTTTTTCCGAGTCTATGGTCCAACTCTAATATATTCAACTCATACCTCAATTTATATATTATTTTTCCCGAGTCTATGGTCCGACTTCAATTAAATTAATTAACACGCTTATTAATTTAATACCTCCCCGAGTATATCGTCCAACTCTAATTAAATGAATTAACACACATATTAATTTAATACCTCCCCGAGTCTATCATCCGACTCTAATTAAATTAATTATTACACCCATTAATTTAATACTTACCCGAGTCTACAATCAAACTCTTATTTAATTAATTTACACATTAATTAATCAACACAAATCCGAGTCTGCAATCCGACTCTAGTTAAATTAATTATCACATTTATTAATTTAATCCTACCCGAGTCTACAATCCGACTCTAATTAAATTAATTATCACATTTATTAATTTAATCCTTCCCGAGTCTACAATCCGACTCTAGTTAAATTAATTTTCACATTTATTAATTTAATCCTTCCCGAGTCTACAATCCGACTCTAATTAAATTAATTATCACATTTATTAATTTAATTCTACCCGAGTCTACTATCTGACTCTAATTAAATTAATTATCACACCCATTAATTTAATAACTTGGTGTCACCCAACCATTATCCCCGGACTCGCTCACTTGGTCCGTACCTCAATATTTCCTGAGTCAACGTTCCGACTCCAAACTAATTACTTTCTCTCAATAATAAATTTACTACTTTGATGCCACCTAACCAATATCTCCGAACTCGCTCACTCGGTCCATTTTACATCTCATAATTTCATTCTCATATTTTCACTCACAATGTGTCACACATTTATTTCCATAATTTTCTGAATTATATTTACCTATAATCGTTAGCACACCCGAACTCACCCACTTGGTCCATAATTAAATATTTCACCTAAATTCCTTTAATAATGTAGTGTCACCCAACTACAATTCCCGAATATTATTCTTCGGCCCAATATCAATAATTGAATTATTTCTCCAAATTCGTTCATCTCATGACATACCGCTCACACCCTCCTAAACCCAATTATATCACCCTATAATTGTTAAGGAAACATATGTCCCATATAAATTTATCACCAAATAAAAGTAAGGGAATTAAAACTTAAATTAAACCCTCATTATAAACAAACTGGTTGAACTGCCAATTTCATGGGACCCTCGATCGATCGAAGGCCCCCGATCGATCGATCGATCCTTCCTGGGCAGCTCTTCTTCCCCACTGCATTACACCATTAACGAAAATTCAAGGTTTGTAAACCTTAATTTCAACCTCTGATCAAGTCATCCCATCACATAAACATATGAACTTGGATCCTATACATCATATATACCCTCTAGTATATAAATTTCTCAACTTATCTCACAATTTTCGAAATGGATTTTCCATTAAAATTCATAAATCTTGTTCTACAACCCAAATTCCAAATCCAGAATTTCTCCTGTTTATACTCCGAATTCTTATTCCAATTAAACATCCATACTCAGATATGTTCAACATGACCATTTTTACTATGAATCTCATTCAATAGTTTCATGGACAAAACCCCATTTTGTACCCATTTATCCCCAAAACGAATTTTGGTTTACACATCACTATGATATGAATTGATTATCATACTTTAAGAATCAAAACAGTTAATCACTTGCCTGTAAGTGTTCGTAGTGTCTGATCCGTTGTTGATGCCCCTTAATTTGGCTCCAATAACCTCCAATTTGTTCTTGATTTGCTTTCCCCCAAATCTCCCCTCAAACCCTAGGTTTAGAGTTATGTTGGCTGCCATCCCTTAATCTCCCAATTAGGTTAAAAACCCTTAATCCCGTTTTTAGTCTAATGGGCTTAATTAAAGTGGCCCAACTCACCCCGTGTGGGCCCGGCCATGCCCAAAAATACCCCGAGACCCAATTACTACTCCTGGGTACTCTTTTATGACTATCTCGACCCATCCGGACTCAACCACGCCCTCAGAATTGGCATCCGAATTAATTTATAAAAATCCTTATTTCACATCCAATTTAGTCTATACCGACTCCTGGTTGAGATAAGTGCATACCCCGTCATTAATACCCGAAATGACGTAATTAAATTATTACTATTCACTTAGTAATAAATTTTCCTAAATATTAACCATTCACTTCCCGATTAATATTTAAATAAATATATTGCCATAATTAATTCAATTAAAATTACAACACACCAGTAATTTAAAATTCTCGAATTAATTAAATATTAACTGTACAAAAATACGGGGTGTTACAGCAGGAAGGTGAACGACAAGAAGAGAGGACGGGATGATGATTCCTTCGAATGTCATTTCATTGCTTATAGAGATGCCGAGGGAGGAGAGGATCTAACTGAAAGTAAGTCCTACCTGAATAAAGCTAAGGCTTGTGCTCACATCCGACAATTGAACCTGACAGGTGATGTGGATACGCATCCTTGAAAGGTAAATGAAGACTAGCCAATTATTGGATGCACGAAGGACGATCTGTTTAGAGTTTATACCCCATGATGACCCTCTAGTCATCCCCATGAGAGCAGGGCCGCTAGGATCTTAGTAGAAAATGGCAGCTCGACTGATGTAATGTTCTATAACTACTTCAAGAGATTAAAAATCTGGGATAACAAGCTGACACCATATCACAGGCCTGTGATCATCTTCTCTGGAGAAAAGGTATACCTATTGGGGATAGTGGAATTGGAAGTTATCGTGATAACCTACCCCACCTGCCGAACAAAGATGGTGCGCTTCTTCGTCTTGGACAAAAACGTCCTCTCAGCTTACAACATAATACTGGAGAGAGTCAGTTTAAAAAAGTTTGAGGTCGTTCCATCCACAGTTAACCAATTTCTAACGTTCCCCACCCATTACAAAGTGGGAGTTGTTAAAGGAAACTAGGTGGAAGCGAGGGAGTGTTAGTATACGTCGATCGACCAAGAGGAACAAAAGAAGTTGATGACTACCTACTAAATAAAGACCATTGATCCTCGTGATGAAGAAAATCTAGTCAAGGGATAAGTCGTTGAAGAAATTGAAACTATCCCCCTCGACGCCGAGCACCCCGAAAGGTCCATTCAGACCGAGTCGCATCTGGATCCCCTTATGAAGGAAGAACTACTAAACTTCCTACGGAAATACAGGAGCGTATTTCCATGGAGACACAAAAACATGCCTGGAATCGACCCTAATTTCATATATCATTAGCTTAGCATATTGGAGCGCGCTAAGCCAGTCAAGCACAAACGAAGGGTCTTTGATGCCAAGAAGAACCTAGCTGTACATGAAGAGGTGATGATGCTGTAGAAGGCCAACTTTATCAATGAGGCCAAGTACCCCGAACGGTTGTCCAGCGTAGTGATGATGCGTAAGAATAATAATAAGTGGATAATGTGCATTAATTTCACTGAGCTGAACAAAGAGGGCCCCAAAGATTATTACCCTTTACCCGAAATTGATTAACTAGTTGACGCATTTTTTGATCACGAGCTTCTCAGTTTCATGGACACGTACTCTGGATATAACCAGATTATGATGAAGCCTTCAGACAGGGAAACGACATCTCATCACCAGTAGGGGCACTTATTATTACATGTCATGCCTTATGGTCTTAAGAATGCAGGGGAAACATATCAAAGATAGGTGAACAAGGTATTCTAAGATGAAATTATTAGGAACATGGAAGTTTATGTGGACGACATGCTAATCAAGAGCAAGACCTAATCTGGCCACATTAAGGATCTTGCTCTGACATTTGACCAATTGAAGAAGCACCAGATGAAGCTCAATCCAACAAAGTGCATGTTCGGGGTAAAAGAAGGGATGTTCTTAGGGTTCATCATCAATTAACGGGGTATTGAATTAAACCTTGAGCAGATCCAAGCTTTGATGAATATGCAATCCCCGATAACGAAGAAAGAGGTACAACGATTGATAGGGCACATCACCGCTCTTAACAGGTCCATTTTCAGAGCTACTGATAAATGTTTACCTTTCTTCAAAGTACTGAGGAAATATTTTGAGTGGAACGAGGAGTGAGAGACCACCTTTATAGAATTGAAGCTTTACTTAGGGTCGGCTCCACTTTTGACGAGATCTGTCCTAAGAGAAATTTTTTATATATATCTATCCGTGTTCGAATCAGTTGTCAGCTCAACATTAGTATGACAGGATGAGTGCGTGCAAAGGATGGTTTGCAACACCAGTAAAGCCTATTAAGGAGCTGAAATTCGATATCTAAGGATGGAGAAGTTAGACTTAGCACTGACAGAGGCCTCCAGGAGAATGAATCTGTACTTTCAACCTCATATCTGTGACACCCCGACTAATTAAATACCGGGTAGCTACTCCTTTATTAAATCAATACAAAATGCCAAGTTGGTTCAGTTAATAGCATCACTGTCGAAAACATTTTTATAATTACTAACCACCTAGTATTTAAAAAGTAAGTTGCCAAATTTTAAGTTAAGTCTGATTAACATGCAGTAAAAGAATAATGGAAGAACAACATAATCCACCATAACGAAGAAATGACATAACGAACAAATAGTAATAAGTCCGGAGGAAAACTCCTCACAACAATCCCACAACTGAAAATAAGATGACAAGTCTGAATCCTGAATTAATTACATGCCAGAAGTCTGAATAACTGAAATAAATGAAGTGTCTAAAAGAAATGGGCGACATGCCCTACAACTGATAAATGCTGAATATAGAGTCAAGATAGATGAAGCGTCTACAATCAAAGTCCTATAACTTCCACAAACAGCTACAGCTCGTCACCTAAATGAGGATCCTAATCATGGTGTCCATGTGGCTGGGCACCTAAAATGGTTTTTACAAAAAGATAGATTTGAAAGCAAACGGGTCAGAGCCCGAAAGTGGAGAGTATTTTAAAAATAGCAAGTGCTTTAATAACATTTAAAATAATGAATGCAAAATACATGTTAGGACGTGCTCTCATATGAAATATTCACCTCTCGTCTAACTGTGCACTCCTAACGTTCCTGTACCCATTCATGTGTTTTCTCCTAACTATCTAGTTCAAAAGAGTTTCTAACACTTCTACTCGGGTCACGTTTTAATTCCAACCTTAACAATTAAATAGAGAGTTCTACTTTAATTCAGATTCTCAATTAGTAATACAATTCACTATCGGTTAACCCGTTATGTTTTCTCAAAACATTACCATAATTATATTTACAATAGCAACATAAAAGTTCCCATTTATTAAGTGTATATTATTCACATCATAAATATACAATACAAGCACCCCAAGACTAAGCTGCGGTGCACACATACTCTGCTATCCATCCCGGTACATCACATACATAAGGATCACGCATTCCGAATCTCTCAGGAATCGTTCTCAGATAACAACAATCACAAACAATGGAGGCGAACACAGTCACATCACATGGGTCACGCACATACCTGTGCTCCCACGATCAGCAGACTTATTAACATCCCAATAAGTCCTTCTCTGACCTATGTTCATCGAGGTACCAGTCTAAATCTGGGCAACACAAGGATTAGAGGGCCCTAAGCGAACGTAAACCTCCCGTGATAGCAAGTATGGTAGGTATGTCATACACATAAAAATCATATGCTAAGCATTCACACATCTTAGATATCTCAGTATTAATAAAGGTATTCTCTACATCCTTATACCATTATTCCAATTTTATATCTATTTTAAGTCTCCCGATATTATAGAGTTTAAACTGTCGACACGTCACACGTCATAGTTTCTTATACTTAAAACCTATCTTAAATAGATTAATAAGTTCCTATTATTCCCACATATAACATCATCATTTCTAAGGTCCTTACTTCTGCCCCGAACCTCATTTCATCAATTATTCTAATTTATACTTTTAACCCAAATATTATATCACTTATCGCATTCCATAAGATTTAGAATAATTCCTCAAATTGAATTCTAATTAAGGTCCAAATTTCATATCCATGCCTACTGGTCCTCCTTAAGTTTAAGGGTATTCATAAGGTCTCCAATAATATTTTCCAAGGGTTAACATCATTAAAATTTAAATAGGGAAAACTTTACTCATTCTGGGAAGGTCGATCGATCGACCTTTTCCTTCGATCGATCGATGGTGGTCGATCGATCGACTGATGAATGTCGATCGATCTAACGCACCAGGTATGGCTACGGACTGCTTCGTTTTGCAGTTTTCAAATCATCACAAAACATCCTTAACAAGCATGAAAATCCAAGAATACGTTATATTATCATCATACAACCATCCTACAACAGTATTAACGTTCTAAAACCAATAATTCATCATTCAAGGGCTTTGTTTGGGTCAATTCTTCATCAAGAATTTCAGTTTTCTATTTCTTTCAAGAACATTAATAAGCTTCTTCTAAAATCCGTTTTTAGATCATCAATGGTCATAATTCTGAATTCATAATTCGTCCAGATTGTTTCTACATGCAGTCCCTAACATAGTTCATAGTTTTACATCTTCAAATTCATGGGTCTAATCAATCTTCCAAGATAAATTTGATAATTTCCTAAACATGGAAAGCATAGCATTGAATCAACTGGAATTAAACCACTTGCCTTTATCTTTCTATGAATTTGAGGTTGAATTTGAAGGTTGAATCTGTCCTCTCTCTCTCTCTCTCTCTGCAGAATTCTCCTCTTTCTCTCTCTCTCTACAAGTTCTTCTCAAGGTGATAATGGAGGTTGGGTTGGTTTTTGCCAAGTTTTAAAGTTTCTAACTTCTCCCGTAGCCCACTTCCTAAATTGGGGTTGAAGATGTCTTAGTGGGTTAAGACTAAGTCAGATTTTTAACTCTAATTTTTGTGGGTTTTAATTACCCAATTTCCGAAATTACCAAAATGCCCTTATAAGTTACCGGTATGGCCCAATAATGCCCCGGGACCTAAACTTCACCCCCGGCTAGTGTTTTCTGACTATTTCGACCCTTCCGGACTCGTTGGCGCACTCAAAATGACCATACGAGTGATAAAAAATAAAATTCACTTTTTAATTCAAATAATTATATTCCTGACGTGACTGTCACGCGCGTCCCAACAAAATTTCCCAAATTGCCGTATTTCAATCTCGCGACAATTTCAATATTTTCAATATTCATATATTGCCATATATACACATTATAATCAAATACTAACTCACATCTCATTAATATTTTATCCGGATTAATTCTCAATTAATTCACATTTAATTCAATTAATCCCATAAATAAATATCACAAAAATACGAGGTATTACAATATCATTGTGGTTTATATAGATCTACCCTAACGGAAGGTCTTATATAAACTAGAAAAATCTGGTCGGCTGATGGCCTGGGCGATAGAGCTGGGCGAATATGACATCCAATATGAACCAAGAACATCTTTTAAGGGACAAGTTGTAGCAAATTTCATAGCTAAATTCACATACGATGAGAAACTGTTCGAGCAGACTCTTTAGGGAGAGAGCTTAACCTTCAAAGCTAAGGAGACTTCTTCAAAAGAGAGCTCCCTTATAGATGGAATCGATCAGGCTCCCATGGAAGAGATCTCAATGAATAAAGAGGATTTAGACCAAGATAACGAATACCAAAAGAAGATGTTCAAATTTGGGAAACCGATGGAAGCAAAATTTCATCAAGAATGTACCATTTGTAAATCATTCGCCGATGGATCATCCTGGGAATCTGGCAGTGGCGCGGGTATCATCATTACCACACCATATGAGATAAATGTGGAGTACGCACTCCGTTTTCAATTCCAATCTTACAATAATAAGGCAGCGTATGAAGCCTTAATAATAGGATTTGGGTTGGCATTGTCCCTCGGGGCCGATCATATCCTTGCCCACAACGACTCCCAAATGGTGGTCAATCACCTACTTGGTGTTTATGAGGCCAGAGAGGAATCCATGATCAAGTATTTAGCCAAAGTGCAATGGTGGCTAGAAAAATTTGCAAAAGTTAAGATCTTATGGGTACCTCGAACAAAGAACACTTGAGCAAATGTCTTGGCAAGATTAGTGTTAGCTACACATACTGAATTAAGAAGAATGGTGCCGATCAAAATACTTGCCCATCATAGTACAGACGAGGAGAGTCTAGGCATTATGGAATTAAGTCTAGGACCGTTCTAAATGGATCCTATACGAGCATATATTAAAACAGGCGAGCTCCCTTTCGATCCAAAAGAAGTAAGAAAGCTGCGTTACAAGGTCGCCCATTACGTGTTGGAGGCGGGGGTCTTGTACATAATGAGGTACGTCATTTTGTTGTTGCGATGTGTTAACCCCACAGAAGTAAACAAACTGATAAAGGAAGTACACGAAGGATCTTATGGGGCACACTCTACTGGGAGGTCATTGGTAAAGCGCATAGCAACCCAGGGGTACTATTGGGTGATCATGAAGGATGATTGCACTGATTATGCCAGGAAATACGACTAATATCAGAAGTACGCCAAGATCCACCACACGCCTGGGGTGACTCTAACACCGATCATTTCACCTTAGCCATTCACAATCTGGGGGGTTGACCTGGTCGGCCCACTACCCAAAGTAAAAGGATTATTTAAATACCTAGTAATGGCGGTGGATTATTTCACCAAGTGGGTTGAGGTTGAGACTTTTGTTGAGATGCCTTACGAGAGAGTCTTCCAGTTTATCTGGAAGAACATAATATGTCGCTAGGGCATGCCTTACGCCTTCATCTCAGATCATGGAACGTAGTTTGATAATTAAGACTTTAAAGACTATTGTACCCAATCAAAGATCCATAATCTCTACTCCACCCCGAACATCCACAGTGCAATGGACAAACTGAAGTTTATAATCAAACACTACTGGACGGAATCAAGAAGAGGCTGGATGATGCAAAGGGAAATTGGATCAACGAGCTGTATAGTGTACTCTAAGCTTACAGAACCACCCCTAAAATAGCAACTGAGGAAATGCCTTACATGCTCGCTTTTGGTACGGAGGCAGTGGTGTTGACTGAGATAGGACTCCACAACCACCGGGTTCTTAACTTTGATTCTCCTAAAAGTGATCTGATGAGAAGATTACACCTGGACCTAGTTATTGAAGAAAGGGAAAATGCAGTGCTTTTAGTGACTGCTTACCAGTAGAGAACCGCTCGTTTCTATAACCGTCGAGTAAGGCCGAACAATTTGAAAGAAGGCGATAGTGTCTTGAAAAAGGTGATCTAGAAAAGTAATAAGCTTGAATCTAATTGGCATAAAAGATATCGAGTGTAAAAGTATTATCAGTAGTGCACAAGATGATCGCCCATCGTGCTTATTATATACTCGAAATCTTCCTATAAATAAAAGTTAAATTTCCCCAATTTTTATGGTATTATTGCATTATTCCTTTTTTACCCCGGCATGTGATATGTGCATACACATATCAAAATTCAAAATATGGGCTCCTATACAATCTCATTGCATGAGGTTGCGAACAAAAGGCTATGAGTAAATTTACAGTATGACTTTGTTAAAACAGGTCACGAATAGTAACTCTGTATGACCTTGTTGGTCACGAACAAAAAATATGTATAATTCTGTATGACTTCGTTGAACAAACGAGTCACGAAGAGAAAATCCCTCTGACTTCATTGAATAAACAAGTCACGAACGAAAAACCTGTATGACATCGTTGAACAAAACGGGCCATGAAAAGAAACTAACTTCATGTAAGATCCTGTGAATTCGCGAACAAGAAGAATATGATTATGCCCTCGTTGAACAAAACGGGCCACGAATAAAATCTAACTTGAAGTAGGATGTTGACAAATCATGAACAAGAAGAAGCATACGAACAAGACCTCTGTATGGCCTAACATGTCACAAATGGAAATGGAATGTGTACTATATGATAAGTCATTAACAAGGAGTACACCAACTGGAGTCGGGCAGATTCATGCCTATATGGTCATAACCCAACCACCCAATGGTACATGGACAACCACCTGTAAGGACTGGTTATTGAGGTAATCAGTAGCATGCATATAATTTCTAAGGCTATAAATAAGCAACACAACACATAAGGATATATAACTCATCAATATAAACTACATCCAAATATGCATCACTGTAAAAAGAACCAGTACTTAAGTACTGTAGTTACATTAAAAAAGAAAGAAAAATAAAAGGAATAGGTAAAAGCTTCATAAATATTAGGTAGCTAGCAGGGTTAATGTTATCAGAGGGAGAAATGGCATCCGAGGCCAGCAGCAGGTCATCACTACCCAGGGGCTCATCAACGGCATCACCATCTTTTACTGCCAAGGTAGTGGCCTCATCATTGTCTTCTTGCCATGCATTAACCAGATCAATAATGCCAATGTAATATGTCATCACCCTCTTTTTGAGCTCCTCATACTCATCCATGAAGAAGCTCACACAGTCGACATTGTAGTCTGCTGATGATTTATACTTTTGCACCCCGGCTTCCTTAGCGGTGGATAGGGCATCTTGGGCCTTATTCAAATCAATAGCTATAATGGCGTTATTCTGCTCGGCTTTCTTCAAAGCTTCCTTCGTCACGGATAAGGCTTCTTCCATACTTTTAATGTTGACATCATTTTGTCGCTGCTTTGTCCTTTAAATTAGTATTCTCTTCCTTAGCATTACTCAACTTTGCTGTCTTAGTTACCAGCTTCCCATCCCACTCCTCCAGATCCTTGACGGTCTTCCTTAAATCTCTCAATACCTGATCCAAATCAGTCTTTAATTTCTTGTTGTCATTGGTTAGCTCCTCGTAAATAACATAATTGACCGCAACCATCTCTTTCAAGATGGTGGAAGCCATAGCAGTCTGCCAACAAGAATGCGTACATTAGCAGATAATAAAATTTAACTTATGCAAAACAATGAAATATATAAAAAAACATACTAAAGACAGCCTATGCTACACCAGTCGCCATAAAAAATCTGGATCATAACCTCTCAAAAACTTAAAATCTCTACTGTGCTCGTCAGTGGCGGAGCCAGGATTATTAGTGAGTGGGTGCGAAAGTGTGTGATGATTCCCGGGGGTTCGGGGGCGGGAGCCCCCGAGGCGAATTTTTTGAAGCTATTTTTAGTTTTTTGGGCATAAATCTAGTACTAAAGAAAATTTCAACAAAAAAATCATGCATTAATATTCATAAATCAGCTAATATAAATCAATAAAAAGTCAAATAAATTTAATCGAGGGAGAGAAAGAAGAAGAGTTCTCTTGGAAAATAGGGCCAGCTGGCTATTAAGGAAGAGTAAAGCTAGGGAGAGCCACTTTGTGGACACATTTCGTGGACCCGTGAATAAGACAAAAATATGTACAAGTATTTATTGCATTGGTTGATGCCCTGGCGGGACCCAAAACAATAAGGTATAAGCTTTTAATGCAGTGTGTCCACGAAATGTGTCCACGAAGTGGGTCTCCCTAATATTTTTCATTAACAAAATGCAGGTCTCTTTCATATAAATGATTAAGGTTTCAGAAATTAACAGTTTCACCTCAACAATTAAGTTATTACACAAAGGTATAAAAAAAAAAATCAGAAATCTCAGAATTTCAGTGGGTGCCTCCGCACCCACTCGTCCTAGTGTAGCTCCGCCCATGGTGCTCGTGATAGACGAACAAGTCAGTTGCATTATTGGCATAATGAAATATGGAATCAGGGTCTCGTAGCTCCTCAAAATAAATCGAACGAGAAGGATAAAATTTAAACTCCCCCACTTCACCATATCTGAATGACGAACCATGTCCCCTCACCAACTTACGAAGGGGCCTTCTCTCCTCTACTTTGGGCACTTTGTGGACATTCTGACTTACTGGAGGCTCTAAAGCGAACTTTTTTCCTACACTGGGGCCTTGAGAGTACATGGGGGCTTTCCTCTTATATTTAGTCACACTGGCTGTAGTTTCCTCATTCTTCTTTTGAGAAGCCTGATCAGCTCTCTGCTTCTCCTCCTTGACCTTCTTCTTCTTTACTTCTAGCTTATTCCTATCGACTTTCATCTTCCTTTTACGAGGTAATTCCATAGCTCTACGGTCAATGTGATGAGGAGCTGTCCCGCAAGTTTCTTCAAATGGGTGCTCCACAATACCTGGGGAAGACGAGCACGTAAGTTAGAAAATCAAGTGAATACTGACAGCAAACCAGAAAGGAAGGGAATTTTTTATACCTATCTCAAAATCTATTTCTCCTCCTTCTGCCGGCTGGTCAGCTTCTCCCAAGGTGGTCTTATAAAAGACGCACCCCTTCAAACGAACTTCTACTTCCTTTATTGATTTTATTTTTTAATTGTTAATATTTTATTATATTATTTGTGTTTTATTTTAAACATAGTTTGGGTTTTAATTTAGAAAGTAGAAACATGAGCAAATGGGTGTGAAAGATATGGGGAGTGCTCAAAATCCCATATTGTCCCACATTGGAAGAATACTACAAAAGGTAGTGGTATATCAACTAAAGGACAACTAAGATTCTTAGTTGACAAGTCAAATAAGAGGCTATGATCCTACGCATCGCGGTGGTGCTTAAGCACCACCAATCACGACACGCGTAAGCGCGTAAGCGCGACACGCGGCGCGCGAAAGGGCGATTGGGCGACTTAGGGCGCATTGCGCGCTTTGACGCGCACTTGGCACTTCGCACGTGCGCATCGTCGCTTGGAGCGTGGGAGCCTAAAGTTTTGACGAGGTAAAACAGATCAACGGTTGTGATTAAACGATCCGATCAAAGGGTTAACATCCGAAACGGCTTGATCTAAACCGTTAGATGAACTCGTAGCGTTTCGTGTAGGGGATGTCCATTCGCTTACGATGGGACGCCTAATCTGAACCGTTAGATCGTAGCTGTTCCAAACAGGCACGATCCAACGGTTGCTGAGTCACCCCATGAAGAGCTGTGACTGTTGAAGAACAGTCACAGAAATGGCTATAAAAAGAGTTCCAGACCTCTGTTTTGGACACCGAAAATTGCTAGTTTCTCCTCTCTCCGTCCTCTATACTTTGGCATTATCAAGTTACAAATTCAGAGTGTTCTCGGGTTTGATCAAACAGTACATAGTTTGAATCAAGCAACTGTTCATACACTGCATTGTATCCTGAAGGCAGGTTCTACAAAACCCATTGTGTACTCGCGGTTCTGGTTCTGTCTCAACCGGATTGGGAGAAATTTTGCCTAAAAGAAAGCGTTCCAAGAACGTGCCTTGCAGAAATTAATTATTATATTTCGTTCTTTCCATAATAAAACTCCAACAGGAGCACCGCCTGGCGGAGTGTGGTGACTAACAACAATGAACTTCTCCACAGAAAATAGATCCTCAAACATAGGAGGCTTCCTCTCACAATAATCCTCGATTAAATCCACCAACGAAACAGGTAATCTGGGGGCTTTCTTCACTAAAAAGATCAAGCACAATAATTTAATATAAGAGGATGAGAAGAAATAGATGAGTAAATCACAACAGAAGAAAAATTTGTATCTATCTAGTTCGGCCCATTCCATGCTCTAGGGATCCTAAACAATCTATCCCATTCACGGTGCTTAAAATCTCACTCCCCCTTTGCAAACACATATTGAACTTTACATCTTTAATTTCTGCTCTGAACTACAATCACCATCCTATACAGAGATTTTCGAGGAGAAAAATATTAATATCTAGGATCTTTGGCATTGTTCTTTAACCCGTGGACATATCTAAAGATGTCCCCGGTCAAATCAAACCTTGTTTTAGATTTCCAAAACATCATGGCCCCTAAGACGGTCTTGTACGCATTGGGGGGGGGGGGGGGGGGAGTTGGGTAAGAATTACCCCCTAACCTCTTAAGATAGATCGTATCATAGGATGAAGAGGCAACCTAAACCTTACCTGAAGAGACCAAAGCGTTAAGGAAATCTCCTCGGCATCAGTAACATTATACACCCTCTCCTCGGGTGAAGGAATCGTTGTCTGTATAGCTATACGGAGGCTGTAACTCTATATCAAAATTTTTAAGTTCATCCTCAATAATGGTACTGGGATACCATTGAGCGTCAGTTTGGGCAGGATCATAAGAATCAGAAGACTCAAAAGCCCTGTTCCTCTTCCTCTGCCATGTTGGGCAAAGACTAATCCACCAGGGAAGTAGATGGAAAGGGGACCATACTCCCAGGCCTACATCCTCAGATCTATATGAACCTACATTATTAGAGGGGGAGTCTAAATTAATAGCCGACATGGACTCCTTATTTTCCAGATCAATATCTTCTTGTGGGTGTACAGAACAACCTACCTCCGGTTCATCTATGTCGGGACAAACAGTAAAAGGTTCATTTGGGAAAGGCACAGAGCCACTACTGGAAGAGGTTTTGGGGGTATATTTTGGGTGTCCCGATTCGTCCTCAGGTCTAATCACCTGCAAAGGGCGAGTAAACCTTATAGTAGTGATCAACGAACTAAGTTCATGCACTATTTTGCGATATGCTAAACGTGGGGTGGGAAACTCATAAAGATGGAAATTTAACCTAAAAAACATGATGATGGGACTTAGGGGCTAGACAAAAGGTCACCACTGTAGAAAATCAACCTTGGAATTTTAGGCGTTACTCAATGGCTATCTAAGAGAACAAACTCCCACCAAAAATATCCACACAACCAACACAACAACCAGAAAAATGCAAACTGAAAACTATTGAAAATAATAAAACCCTAGAGAAATCAGAAGAGGCGTACCTGATGGATGCTATATTAAAAAAGTGGGTTATTTCTCTTGATGATTCTAGAAATAGTGGAAATAGTCTTGGTGTTAGTTTTTTGGCGCTATACAAGTACATTATGTGTATCAGGTTCCCCCAAACCGTTGTAAAGACAATTCTGTATTAAAAAACTATAATCACTTCTCACCTTTCTACAATTCTCACTAGCAAAGATGCTATATTGGGCTATTATGGACTTCAATGGGAATACAATGGTCCTTTTTGTTGGCTTCAATGGGAAGCCATATATTTATAAATAGAGGTTAGATTTATGAGTCAATGTTTGGGCATAAAAGTGGGTACCTGTTAAGTGGCAACAATCATTGTCAATGAATTGGGTGGGATGAAATATAGTGGACGACGACAAGAGGCGTGAAGGCATTCATTTTTTAGAGGAATGCTTTCCTTATGAATTCTCTTCTAATTTTTCTTTAGAGGTGTGATTAGATACTACTTGGGAGAAGTTAAACTAGTTGGGATGCCAACGAGGGCTCCATCCTCATCTTTGAGTTGTTTGATATTCTTAACAAGCGCTCTCATATTGGCTATCTCTTTTATTTTGGTTCAGATAATTTGCAATTTGTTCATCTCGTCAAGGAGGCTTTCCCCCGTGGAAGTCTATATGCCTCATCGATATTTGGGAGCTGTTGGATCTCTTTCAAGAAGTGAAAGTAGGCCATGTTTTTAGAGAAATAAACTGAGTGGTTGAATTGTTTTAGGAAAAAGGCCCTACTGGTGTCATACTTTTCAGCCATCCTTTTGAGCAAGAGGAGTTCAAAATCTTACATTCCAATGCCAGTAGGATGATTTACCACAAAATGTAGGAGATGAGTCTCTTTACTGCTTGTTTAAATCTTGTGTTAATTTTTTCCCGTGTCATTTGGTTATTTTTACCCCTATTGCCGCGTGATCTTTTGTCCAGTTTATTATTTGTTTCCTATTCATGTCTCTAGTATATATAGTCATTATATAAATATACCTAGTCTTGGGTTATTGACTAACCTTTGCTTGCCTTGGCCAAATATAGTTTTTTATATTATTTAAATGTTATACATTTTTAAGTAACTGGTACTCCTTTGCAAATTGCTTTGGGGAGGACTTTTACCCAAGGTCTATAAATAAGGTAGTGGTATCATCAATGCATATTATGGGGATAAATCTTGAGAGTGGGGATAGGTATGGCAGTTTTATTGAGTTAAATAAAGTCTTGTTCAGCCAAACATCATTGCTTTGGACAGATTCACGTTCACTTTGAGGAGGAAATTCCAATAGTTCTTATCTTTGTCTCTTCAAGTGGGGTGGATTCTGTGTGGGTAATATTTGGTCAAATTCAGATGCTTGGATTCTGTGTGGGTAATATATGGATTGACTTCAGGGTGACTATAGTCTCCTTGTCTTTTTGGTTATGTTGGTGGCAACTTCTGATACTGCTCCGTAGGGGGTTATGATCTTTATCATTAACGACAATGTATGAGAGTTATGGGAGGAGTTAGCAGGTTGAAGAGGCATTTGGTATGATTCTTGGTGTGATGGAGGAGATTTTAATTTGGTGACTGGTGAGATTTTCTTTGAGTCTTAGAGATGATAGAAAATAGCTTGAGTAATGCTAGAGTTTTTGATTAATTGTTTAGATGTTATGTCTGTTCCATCCCATAAGGTTGTTATTGAGCGACTAGGTCTTGCTAGGACCCTCACAAGTTTGAAAACCTTCATAGTTGCCAAGCATACCAACATTTTCAACCTTCTGGCCTCTCTTTGGAGTGTTGATTCTCATACTTTTGTCACCAGCTAGGGTGAGTCTTACATTACGCTTGAGGATATTTGCCAACTGACTGGTCTTCTCCTCTTACGAGATCATGTTTTAAAGGATGGCTGTGAAGATTCCTTCGAGCAGGCTATATTGTGAGGAGCTCCATCAAGGTTTATCAGATTTTTCCTCACTATGTTGCCATCACTAAGACTGGGCCCAATAAGAATTCCTTTGCTAAGTGGCAAAGGTATTGGTTTAGATACTTCGATCCAACTCTCAAGGAGGGGAGATCGAACAAGCCTGCCAAAAGCCAGGATGGCCCTATGATAAATTCTTTCACTCATGTAATAACCAGCGTAATTTTTGGAGTATTTTTATAATTATTTTGGAAAAATAGAGGAAGAATAAATTTTGAGATTTAATTATTTTTCTTGCTAAAAAATGTTGAGAATTATTTTTAAAGACGAGATTTTCAAACGGTTTCGAAATCGGAGTTAAAACGAATTTTTAATGGATTTTTTAATATTTTATCCCGTGTAAAATTTTAAGGCGGCGGGCTGGAATACCTGGGCGATCGATTGATCGACCCCAACTGATTTCACGCGCTGCAAGTTTTTGAGCAGTTTTGTTTTGAATCAAACTCTATTCTTTTTGCTTTATTTAAAGGGGTCGTGGGTGACCATTTTGGAACAAAAATATACAGAGAACATATTTTTATTTCCTCCCTTTTTATATACACTTAGCCCTTTATATTATCATGTTCGACCCTAGTTTTGGAGGTGTTCTTGGGGCTGTTTTGAGGTTGAAGCTTGGAGATGATTTATGGATCTTTGTGGACTGATTTTGATGGTATAATGTGAGTTTTCTGGGCAGATTCATATTGGTTCTTTTTGGTGGTTTAAGGTATGTGATTTTACACAATATGCTCCTTGATCTCGCGAGTGTTTTCCCTTTGTTCTCTTTTGATTATTGAACTCATATTTGAATCGCTAAATGCATTTGGAATCTGAAAATTATTATTTGGAATCTGATTTTGATTCATGTTGTACTATTTTTGTTGAGCACGTTGTCATATGATTTTAATAAGGCACGGAGGTTGGGTACCCGCCAAAATTCCTACTTCCTGGCCTATGTCTTGATAAAGCATTTGCGGATGGGGTGAGGCCTGGTGACCTTGTTAATGTTTTGTTGAGAAATTTATTGATAAATGCGTATGAGATTTGCATTTGATTTGAATATTAGTACTCGTATTGTTACGCTTTATTCACCGCTAATATTTGTTGAGCCTCTTTCATGTTGTATTGTGTACTTCCCCATATTTTCTTTTAGTGGCAGGCTAACGCGGATTTGGGCTCTATGGATTCTCTTTTTGTATATTGTGGATTTTATTTAGATGCTCTATACCTTGTTCATTGTGGATTTAGTTAGTTCTATCGCAGTAGTGCTCCACTACGCTCTCCCCGTGAAGGCGGGGTGTTACAGAAAGGTATCAGAGCTTAGGTTTACGACCACCCTCGGGTCTTGGATTTTGGGTCTGTTGCGTTTAGGTAGTGCATATTTGGAGAAGAAATTTTAGATGATCGTTTCGCATTAGGTATCTAGATTAGATGTGATATAATGGAATTTTTAGTGATGGGATTATTTTTGGAGAGTGTTGGCCTGATTTTGAGAGTTAGGCTTTCGGCGAATTTCGAGGGCAAAATTCCATTGTTAGTGGGAAAGTGTAACAACCCGCGTAATTTTTGAGATATTTTTATAATTATTTTGGAAAAATAGAGGAAAAATAAAATTTGAGATTTAATTATTTTTCTTGCTAAAAAATGTTGAGAATTATTTTTAAAGATGGGATTTTCAAACGGTTTCGAAATCGGAGCTAAAATGGATTTTTAATGGATTTTTTTATATTTTATCCCTTGTAAAATTTTAAGGCGACGGGGTAGAATACCTGGGCGATAGAGTGATCGACGCCAAGGGTCAATTGATCGACCCCGACTGATTTCGTGCGCTGCAAGTTTTTGAGGAGTTTTGTTTTGAATCAAACTCTATTCTTTTTTCCTTATTTAAAGGGGTCGTGGGTGACCATTTTGGAACAAACTTTTGGCACAAAAATATGTAGAAAACATATTTTTATTTCCTCTCTTTTTATATACACTTAGCCCTTTATATTATCATGTTCAACCCTAGTTTTGGAGGTGTTCTTGGGGCTGTTTTGAGGTTGAAGCTTGGAGATGATTTGTGGATCTTTGTGGATTGATTTTGATAGTTTAATCTAAGTTTTCTGGGAAGATTCATATTGGTTCTTTTTGGTGGTTAAAGTTATGAGGTTTTACACAATATGCTCCTTAATCTTGCGAGTGTTATTCCTTTTATTTTCTTTTAATTATTGAACTCATATTTGAATTTCTAAATTCATTTGTAATCTGAAAATTATTATTTGAAATCTGATTTTGATTCATGTGGTACTATATTTGTTGAGCACGTTGTCCTGATATTTTAATATGGCACGGAGGTTGGGTACCCGCCAAAATTCTTGCTTTCTGAGCTATGTCTTGATAAAGCATATGCGGATGGGGCGAGGCCTGGTGACCTGAGTAATGTGTTGTTGAGAAATTTATTGATATATGCTTATGAGATTTGCATTTGATTTGATTATTCGTACTCGTATTGTTACACTTTATTCACCACTAATATTTGTTGAGCCTCTTTCATGTTGTATTGTGTACTTCCCCATATTTTCTTTTAGTGACAGGTTAGCGCGGATTTGGGCGCTACAGATTATTGGAGATTGATTTTAGCTTGGATATTTTAGGAAGAATATTCAAGAGTACAAGATGAGAAGAATTGCATTTATTTTGATATGTAGAGCATTGGCGATTTATTTTATTTCGAGATAGATAGTTGTATTATTTTGAGAGACTTTTGGTTGTATTTAATTTGAAGAATTGAGATTAGTGGATTCTCTTTTTATATATTGTGGGTTTTATTTAGATGCTCTATACCTTGTTGAGTGTGGATTTAGTTAGTTTTATCGTAATAGCGTTCCGCTCCGCTCTCCCCGGGAGGGCGGGGTGTTACAACTCACTTGGCTACTTTTTTTTGTAACCTTCCATAGCAGATTTTTATTTCAAGGGAAACAAAATGACTCCCCTCGAGAGTTGGGTATTTCACCTTGTTGTTAGGCTTGCTCGAGGGAGGAATCTTCCCCTCGTAGCTCTTACCCTTGGGTCCCTGTACACTTAGTTGAACCGTATCCACACGGATATGTGGCCAATTTTGTTAACTCTTTCATACTTAGGGGGTTCCTATTTGAGCGGTTCCCCAACATTGCCCCCGAGTCTCGTTCGTTGCACAACCAGGACACTCACATTGCGAGGTGGCATAAAAAGTCTCCCATGTAATCTTTAGGCCTCCTCATAGACAATATTAATGAATTTTCATTTTTCCCTTACTCGAAGCGTGTGAGAGGCATTATTTTATAGGGCTTGTTATCAGCTTCACCTATGACTTTCCTTCGTCCTGCTAGTGTAAATTCAGTAAATGATTTCCCTCATATTTATGTCATGGCAACGATCCTTCCTATATTCTCCCCTTATTGACAGAGTTTGGTCAAGGAGTAGAGTTCTATCATTCCAAGCACGTGAGCAGGAAATTTGGCTATGATCAAGGGACTTATACTCTAGATTTTCCCTCTGGCCTCTCGCTAACATACTTGTATCTGGAAGATTATGCAAACTTTAACCCCAAGGCGAAGCTCCCAAGGATTGACAATTTTGATAAGTTTTTCATACCCCCTCGCGATTATTTTCCCTCCTTCAGTCTCTCGTGGTTTGACTTATGGCAACACCAAAGCGTGTTGACCCACGAGTTATTTTCCCTTCGCATCCTAACAAATGACAAGTATTTGGTCAAAAGGACTCATAAGGAAATTTAGTATCGCTGTTATGTTAAGAAGACCCCACTCAACTAAGTTACTCATGTTTTGGTAAAAACCTTACGCGAGGAGACCATCTATACCAAATACCCTGAACCCAAAACTCAACAGGTGAAGGGGAAAGCCATGACCATGGAAAAAACTCAGTTTAAAGCCCTTTCCAAAAGGAAACACCATAATACTAATGTTTCAAATTTCATTCCAGCCTAACCAGAGGTGGATACTTCTTCTTATTCGCCAGTGAGAACTCGAATAGCCAAGCAGCTAAAGAGGGCCATTAAACCCACTGGTCCCTCTATTATACCAGATAAAGAGTCAGACACTAACACTTTGGGATAAGGAGAACTTCCAGACAGTCTGCGGGCACGGCTATGAGGCCCTTGGTGTTTCTTTTTCCTATCCATCTACTTCCCCAGCCCTTCCTCTTACAGAAGATACTCCATTCACTTCTTTCTTACTTAGTAAATAAGTTATAGGGTTATAAGTGCTTGCTCCTCGTATGGCTCATCTGAAGAGGAACTTGTTGATTATGGAAGAATCACTTACTATGATTACAATAGTTCTTCTTCAAATGATTTTGGTGTTATTGACATGAACCAAGATCACTCGTACTTTCTTATTAGCTCTGAGAGGTTCCAATGGTGATTAGGATGACACCATGATATATTCTCCTTCCACTACTAGCCCTACTACTGGGACCTTGACCTATGGGCAACCCCCTCGCCAGGATCCTGTAAGTTTATTAATGCCTTTATTTATATTATTCCTTTTCATTTGATTTGCTTAGCTTATTGAAATCTTTTACTAACTTCAATTCCTTTTGCCTTGCTTTTGATTATGTTTCTACCATGGGGACGGGTGGTCTCTCAAAGGTGAGGGCCACCCCCTCGTCGGCTACTCCCTTAGTTCCTCGAGCGCATTTTCTTCCTGAGAAGAATTCTATGCTTGTATCCTCTCTAAGCCTTGCTCAAGAGGTATGTTCATAAAGCTCTAAGACTTGCATTTTCCTTATTTTCTACTCCTTTAACACTTTTTGAAGACATTTATTCCCCGAATTTGCCTCCCTATGGAAAATAGGCCACATGTCTAGCCACTTTTTGCTCAACTCATTTATAGTGTGGCTTCGACTAGTCCTATCTCACACATCTCTTCCTCAACACAGGTACTTATCCATATAGCCTTGTCATTCTCTACTAGGCCTATTCCTAACAACTTCCTTGTTGAAAGATTGGTACGAGCATTTCTCCAGCCCCTGCGATTGATTTGAGCCCTTCTCCCACTTTTAGGGTTCATGTACTTGGATTCTCATGCTTCTAGATTTTGACAACTTGTGCCCTGCATGTCATTTGAGTTGTTATTTATTCTTTTCTCATTTTTATTTTAGGTAGGGTGGAAATTCGAGTTATTCGTGTCATTTTTGAGTCGTGTTGATTTTTATTTGAGTATAAGTTTTGAGTACTCTTAAATCTATACAAGTTAATCGTGTCATCTTCGGGTCATTTAGGGTCATTACCATAAATGGGTTATCGCGCAACCCTAATTTTAGGCAAGCATTAGCGTCTCCTCTCTAATCACGCCTTCAGTTAGTGTTCCAACAAGTGGCTTACCTGATGTGTTATCTTAGGTATTCACTCTCTCTTCTTTTTAGCTCTCTATACTTGTATTATACTTTTTTTACGTGAACATCTTGAATCATAATTGTCTCATTTTCTTCAAGTGATTCCCTCGAGTGTTCATGTTACTATGGAACCTTCAGCAAGCTTGGTAGTGAGCACCCTCGTTAGATGCCTTTCAAGTATTTATTCCTTTATTCTTAATTATATAACCTTACTTGCTTTCTTTACTTATGCAAAAGAATCTGGGTGACACTTTTCCTGTTTCTTTATTTTTAGGTTAGTGTCACTCAAGTCCCTCTATCTGTGGGACATCCTGTGATCACTACTGAAGTGAATCCTCAGGCATTATTCTATCACATCTCATTTGAAAATTCCTTTTACTGTGCAAGTTCTCACTTACACATCCCCGTTTCCTTATTCTCAGTTTAGTGCTGTAAGTGTTCCCATATCCATGGATCAACTTGGGAGTACTACTGTGAGAGAGGTATTATACTTTCATATATGATTAACTATTTTCTAGTTTCTCCCCCTTTTCTTTATTCTTGCTTTTACAGTGCAAGTATTCGTTAACATTCCCTTATTTCATTGTTCTCAGGTTAGTGTAGTGAATGTTACTATCTTTGTGGAATAGTTTGTGAGTGCTATAGTGAGCACTCCTTAGGTATTATACTACTATAATCGATCTACTTTTTTGTGTGTACCTTTTTTAGAGTTTTTCCTTTACTGTGCAAGTGATCGACTAACATTATCTTGCTTTCTATTTTCCAGTTAAGACATTGAGTCAGGGAGGACCCCGCAGGTTGTCTAGTAGCATGCTAACTCCTCTTGGATTGGGAGTAAGTTCTTTCTCATTATCGATGTTGTTTCTAATATCTCCCTTGGTTGGTTTTGTTCAATCTTTCTTTTGATTCTTCTCATTCTTCCTTCATATTTTTATTTTCACGTTCATACAAGTGAGCCAGTGGAGGCAGTTGGTGATAATGAGCCAAGCTCCTGAGGCCAACCAAATTGATGGAGGTGAGTGGGAGGAATCAAGTGAGGATTCTTATTTACCCTTTCTAAGCTTAGTTCTATGAACACAGGATATGATGCCATTGATATGGAGACCCCCGAAGCTTTCATGAGGGACTTGTGGCATGAGGACTTCCCTAAGAGGTTTAGGGATCATGATCGGGAGGTCCTGGACTTAATTCTTGAACACCACCCAGAGAGTTTCACTTCTCAGAGTGTTCTCAATATTGATAACCTCAGAGTTATCAACCTCAAGGATTTTTCCTATCACATGCACAAGTTTCTATCCACTGCTCCTGCTGACTTTACTAGAGCAAATACTCATATTTTTTTAGCAGCCATTCATTACTTGGAGAGTTGTTACCACTTCAAGCTTAATTGGGTTGATGCCTTCGTGCTCCACCTCATTGTTATCCCTCTCAAGAAACTTGTGAAAGGTAAAATGTCCAACTAGATTAGAGTCGAGCGACACCAAATCTAGATGCTGGAGGCCAAACTTGCCAAAGATCTAGCTAGTGACACCGATGATGATGCTTGATTGTCCAAGCTTGAGAAGGAGTTTGAGCTAGAGGTTGCCCCCTCTTTTGAGCATCTTTATTCTCGATAGAATCTCCTCTTTCTTTTGTCTTGTTGAAACATTATAATCGTACTTCTATTTTTTTGTAACTTCAAGGACTGCTAAATTTCGAGCAGGTCCTTTATGTTAATGATAATGAGAATTTTTCTTTACTTGATTGGCTCTATTTCTTTTTTGCATTTTCTATAACTTTTATCTGCTTGCTATAAATTGATACTTCTCCCTTTTCCTGTGGGAGTACTTGCTCGTGACTTGGCAAGTCATTTGTTATAACTACCCCATAGTATGTGGGGTGCTTGTTCTATGTTTCGTTTAGAACTAAAAGATAATTTAGAGGTGGGTTAACCTCCTCTCGTTATTTTTAAATAATCACGTTATTTAAATAAATAACTCGTAGAACAAAAGTAACGGTAATATCTTACTTTTTTCAAGTTGTTCTTAAAATAAAACAAAACTATCATTTTTACTTTGCCAATGAAAAAAAACTTCATACCCTGTATTCTATTGGGTACTTGAGATATTATAAGTGAAGGAAATTTTCTCATTATACCTTATCCTTTGGAGGTATACATCCCCCTAAGTATAATGAGTAATGTTCCCCAAATTCGAAACCCTCTCATAGGCTATAAATGTAAAAATCTATTCTCCCCATAAAATTTATAAGTCTAGGCAAAATTATTAGGCAAGAAAATCTGGATGCATCCACTCGCATCATTAGCGAGTGAGTGCAGAGGAGATATTGAAAATAAACAAAAGCTATTATTGTTATAGTAGAAATCTCATGTATGAGTTTTCATTCATTTCTACAAGGCAATGTCTATCTTTGCTGTTACGACAATTTCTTACTCAAAATTTCCTTGTACTAAAAAGGACTAACTCTTCTAGAGAAAATGACTAAAATCACATTTTTTTGAGATACCTCAAGCATAATACTTTTTGAGCCACTTCCAGTTAATACACTGGATGCCTTCTCTCTCAAATTTTGAAATCTGACTGTATCCTAACTTCACCCCAACCAGTAATAAAAGTGTGGGAGTTAACACTCCAATGAGAGGCTAAAATGTTAAAAGGTTAGTATGCTTAGCAATGGTGCAAGTATTCAAGATGGTGAGGGTCCTTATCAAAACAAACTGCTCAACAAAATCCTTGTGGGTGGGCACAGTCCAAATATAGTCTACCCAGAGGTCCCACTCATCTAGGGCATCACCACAAACATCAATATTCGTGTTAGAAAAAATGAAGTCACCTCTGTCTACTCGAACATGGAGAATGCTATTAGCCAACACAATAGGAGTATTATAAGACTCGACAAAATCCATAAGGGGCTGCTCATTGATCTTCTCCACAAATCTAGCTTCAAATTTTTAGAGCGAGGGTATGAAAAGTGTCCTTTTACCCAAAGTAAGGGGCAAGTCGATAAATGGTAAAATCCCTCTTCGAGCGGTTCTCAAGGTATTCCCTTTGAACCTTAGAGAGGGAAACATAATGACAGGCAGAAGGACCAGCACCCCTAGAACCAACGGTTGTCGTGGAAATATCCATGGAAGAGGCCACAGTAGTGGAGCCCATGGCAGTTATGGTGGATATAGTGACTTGAATGTGTAAAGAACCCATAAGAATCTAGCTAATGGAGTTGGAAACAATGGTAGATGACACAATGGATGATGAAGACATGGAAATAGTTAAAGATTGAAGGAAAAAGGTAATGGAAGACGAGGGTTTTAAGAGGATGAAAGTCTTCTTTCTCTCTCTAAGCTCTGGAAAATAAGACAACAAATGAAAAGCTAGAAGTTTTTTTAAAATAGGTATTTATACCTCGAAATGGGATCTTCACATAACGGCTCAAAGGAGAATTGAAATGATTGCCCAAATCATGAAGTCTGTGTTCCCAAATAGACATGTGTCTCCTCGAGACACTAAACGAGGTCAGACCTGACAGGGGCATTAAATGCACAACAAAGTAATGATTTGACTAGAAAAGCCCCTTGAATTCAAAAAAAGATAATGATTATTTTGTGCAAAACTCTTCGATTTAACTAACACAAACACGTTTGCATGAGGGGGCTAATGTATAGGGGCACCCACTCAACTACCCACAAGTAAGACTATTAGCGCGAAGGAGTTCCAGACAAGTGGGTGCAAAGATAGGCAAGGGGTCCGCCACACGAGTAAGACCTAGAAGAGCATTTAATTAAATAAGCCCAACAGAGCGAGGCGGTGCCACACGAGTGGGACGAAAAATAGAACTTGCCAAAATGGCCACTTAATGAGAGGGGACATAACAAGTGGGATCAAGACAGAAGAAAGCCAAAAGAGGCATTTGGCGAGAGGGTGCCACAAGAGTGGGCCCAAGACTGAAGAAAGACAAGATAGGGTGTTTGGTGAGGGGGTGCCACGACAAGTGGACCCAAGGTTAAAAGAAAGACAACTGATAAGTCTCAAGGCTATCTAGGGGATGCTCAATGAGCAACCCTAATATAAAAGAGAAAGTATACAGGACGGACCAAAAGATTGAGGGGTTGCTCTATGAATAGTCAAGTAATTATAAAATATTTTGTATGTTGAATAATTACTAACATTGTTATTTTCTTGCACATGTAGCCTTGATCGAGCGAGCAGGGCATGAAAAGGCTAGTTGGGATCTCAAGGGAGTTTTGGTGTAGTGGCTTAGAGGTAAGTTTTGTTAGGCAATATTATGCCCAACCACTTCAATACCTTAGGAAAGAGAGAATACTAATAGGAGAGACCCAAGAGGTCACTCATGCACATACACAGTTTACACTTAGCCAAATAAGAGAGTAACCAAGGTACTGCTCACATAATATTTTCTAAAGTGATTTCTGGCCAGTGGCCCTCAAGGCCACTCACAAGCTCTCAAAAGATTGTTTACCAAGTTGTAGTTTGAAAACATATTTAGAAAATAATGTTTTTGGGAACTATGCCTAGAGGTGTTCAAAAAACCGACTGGACCGACGGACCGAACCGAACCGACCCTTTTTTTTCGGTCTTTTTTCTTAATCGGTCCGGTCTCGGTTTATTTTTTTGGTGGACCGACCTAGTCGGTCCGGTCCACGGTTTACAGTTTCAAAAACCCTGTTAGGACCGACTGTATATAAAATAATATATTTTTACATATCTATGTATATATATATAAGATAAATAAATAGTAAAAATATATATTTCAATATTTGATTAGTTTAAATTATAGTTTAATCGAATAGTAGGTTTGTTTTAATCGCAAATTTTGATATTTTTTAGTTTTTAATGTTTGAAAAAAATAGACTCGGGTATATTTGTACTATTATAAATGATGTAATTCATTAATGTGAGGACCGACGGGTTAGACCGGACCGACCCTATAAAAAACCGAACCGACTAGGGTCGGTTAACCGACATTATCGGTCCGATCTCGGTCCATTTTTTTAGAGGACCGACCAAGTCGGTCCGGTCCAAAAAAAACCTTAAAACCGAACCGAATCGGACCGCGAACACCCCTAACTATGCCCGACATATTTGGTTTTTGACTTTGGGTTGTGGCATGTGTCGTCTGTCAGAGTGGACAGACGGCAAACAATAAAATGGGACAAAAAGTACGTTTTAGATGTTGTCTAAAAGGAATATATTTTTGGCATCCACAGGCCAGATCAACCCTATTATTTTCCTATAAATAGAGCCCTTGGACAAGGTCAAAACATATAAAATAATATAAATTACACTGTTACTTTGTCAAAATTTCACCTGAAAGTATTCTCTCCTCTGCTTTGTCCCTGGCCTTTGAAGTTCTTGTAACTTCACTCCAAGAACCATCCACTTTCAGTGATTCCTTTTCTCAAATATTATCATTGTTGTAAAGTTATAGCTAATCATTGTTTTCTCAGATAGCAACCATAAAAACTCCATTGTTACCAGAAGTAGATAGTTTTCATCTCCAGTTGCTCTTGAGACCTTGAAAATAGCTTCCATTGGAGTGGGTAATGCCTCACCAAATCCAGTTATTCACAGACCCCAGTACAACTACCCTCTTATGAAAAATAAAAATAAATCTCGAGATGCATTTGGTAACTTGATTAGAAATTTGGGTATATGAAGTTAGGCCATCATTTGTTCACTAACAAATATTTGCCATAAAAAGTCATGAAAATATCCTTTTGAAAGCCAACTTGAGCCTAAATATGATATCCCTTTTTGTTTATTAACCTGAAAAAACCCAAACTGTCCCGGAGTTGTGAAAATTGAAAAATTCATAAATTAATCCCAAATGGTGCATAAAAAGAGGCAGAAAAATACAAAGATGCTAAAAAAATTGAAAAAATGGAATGGAAGGAAAAAAAAGAAAAAGAGAAAATGAGAAAACGTTAAAAAAATTACCGACGGACATTCCCAAGAAATTTTTTCAAAACTCCAAATTTTTTCCAACATTCCCATTATTACCAAAAATACCCTTAACCCAAAAAGTCCTAATCAAGTATGAGTAACGACGTCAATTACCACGTGGAGACCTAAAAATACAAAAGTATAATAAAATGGTAAATCGGTGCGAATAAAGAATGATGTTTTCCCATTTTTCAGTGAATGTAATCCATTCTTGAGATCATATTCACCATAAAAATTATCATCTTTTAATTTGTATGCGTAAACTTGTGTCAATTATATTTACTCTTAATTTCATGCACATAAAGAGAAAAGAATCACAATTCAAGTGATTCGTTTGTGATAGAATTCCGTGAGAAATTGAATCAAAGCGAATTTTTGAAAAATAACGTAATGATTAATCGGTGGAAGTTAGCGGTTAATTTTCAGCTTTGCACATACATACTAAGAATTGATATTTATCGAATAAAAATTTATCGTGATTATTTTTAGGGAATTTAAATTGTATGTTTTTTTTATTTATTTTGATATTTTCGTTGAGTCGTACCATATGGTACAAAATGAATTTTGTGGATAAATTCACTGCATACCCTCACAAGACACCCCTCGTCCTACTAGGGTAACCTAGGTATTTAATGGCTTGGTGCATACACTAAATCCAATTGCTTGTCTGCTAAAAAGATATTCTATCCCATAGTTATTTAGAAGTTTTCCTTAGACCCTATTATATGTTCTTTTACATTGCTCGAGACTAGTAACGTTCTAAGTTAGGGGAATTTGATTAGGCATAAATATTCCATATTTATCCCCTTAATTTCGATATTTGTGTACGTCCTGAACATTGCATTTATTTTGAATTTAACTCATATTTGTGCTACTAACCTTTTTGGAGAGTCTTTTGTGTATTTTTCTTATGTTTTACAGGTGAAAAGTCAAAACAGTGAAAGAATTGAGAGAAAGGGAAGTAAAGGGAAAATTGTTATTTTTTCAGCTAGAAGCCAGAGATGGCACCAATATAAAAGTTGAAGATCTCAAAGTCATGAGAACAGTAGAAGAAATAACACCTCAATCCGAGATACAGTGAAGAAATTATGATTGTTCGAAGTTGAGAAAAAATCTGAGGATAAAAGTGCAATTAAGAAGAAAATGGAGAAGGTGAGGTAGAGTCCCTAACTGAACTGGTTTGGTCAGCGAACCGGTTCTCCCTTGTGGGTTCATTTAAGGGTTTGGTTGGGCTATGGGTTCAATCCCAGACGGGATTTTTATATCTCTTCCTAGATTCTTGCTAATGTAGTTTGAGTCTATCTAAACTACTTATGACGACTTTTGACATATGTTTAGAGTCATTCCAAGTCTAATTAATCTAATTTAATCATAGTTAAGAAACATATGAACAAGAACTAATTGGGGAATAAGTTTTACATCTTTCATCATCAATTCAATTCAAGATTCATTCTTTTTCCGATTTTCTTCAATTGGTCCGAATTCATTGCATGGGATTGTTTTCTTCAAGCTTGATAATATTATTTCATCTCTTATTTCTTATTATTTCAATCTTGCTTGCTTTCACAATAATGATTAATTGCGTAGAGATTAATTATTTGTAAAGATTCACCCAAATTAAGAATTTAGTCAGTTCAAAACCCTAAAATTCCTAAGGAACCTTAATATTGTTCTAAATTATCAAAATAGCCCTAAATAAGAATCATGATAATACACATTTTATTATACCAATTTAATCCAAACTTGAACCAAAAGTTTGATCAAATGACCTATATTTTGTAGAAAAACCAGAAACCAATCTCTTAAGTTTAATGAGTTACACGTAATCCCCTTACACTTTTAAAAAGTAACATATAAGCCCTAAAACTTAAACTAAAACCACCCAAGGACCAAAACCGACCTAACTTATTTCCACTTCCCGCCCTGCTGATGTGGGACCAGCTAGCTGCCTACATCGCGGTGTACCACATGGAGTACCAATGGTACCCATTTAACCTCACGAGAATCTTGGTTGAAACTTGCACAAAATTAAGTTAAAAAACACATCTCATTCAACCAATGAACCCTCCTCCACGAACCCTATAAAAGGCACAAGTTACCCCTGAGAAAACTTAGAGTATTTTCAAAGTAGAATTTTGAGGTTTTTTTCATCCTTCGCATCTTATGTATGAATGCTATTTTTTGCATTTGATTATGTTTATGCACTTGTATGAAGTAAATATGTGTAGTTACATGTAAGTTCTAACATGTGAATGACCTGAATAATCTTAAGAACCAGAAAACTCCATGGAAGCTTGAGCTTCAATGGTGGATTATGTACCCTTGAATTTGACCCAGTTTCAAAGTGCGAGAACTTAAGCTCTGGTCCTCAAGAACCTAGGCGCATTGTTTTATTGAATAAAAACCAAGTTTTAATGCCCCAAATTGAAGTTTGAAAAATTCAGCTGTGGGATTTTCAGAACTGAAATTCATAGGTTATACTCAACCAAAATCCTTCAAACCAAACCTATTTCATTTAATTTTCAATATAGAACACAACCATAAATATTTCAGAATCCAAATCATTGCTTTTAATCACCTATATCCATGTCAAGATTTTGCCATTTTTACAGAAAACCAATAGCTCGAACCCGTCCACCTAAATCTTTGAAACTTATACGGTTGGATTCCTCTTCAAAAATTATACAACTTTCATTCAAGAACCAACTCAAATTGTATTCTAAAAAGTTTTAAATATAGGGCCAAAGTTTTAAAATCCTATAGTTAACATATCGAGGGTTGAAGATGAAGTAGGTTAAACGCGTGCGAGTGGTGGTCAAACTAGGTGCGTACAGAGTTTGACCTAGTGCGTGAGGGCGCATCCCCAATGAAAATTTTTCCAAAAAAATGATTTTTATGTTCTAAAAAAATGGTAATTTACATCGCCCTATTGGATTCCTAAAAATCATAATCTCGAGAAAACAAGTTTGAAGGTTTACGAATTAACTTTTACTTTACACATAACCCCTGACCAATTTTCCAAGTATGTTAAAACAACCCCAAACATTTTTTTATAAATTACTTATGTTAAATATAGCCATTTTTTCTCTTTTCACTAAACCTAAATCCAAATGAAAACTAGGAAAAAAAGTATAAATTAAACTTTTGAAATTATACATTGTTACCCTAACAATATTTTTACGCTGAAAGTTTATGTAAATTTACACTTCACTACATCTCATAAGAATATTATAAATATTATTTTTAGACTTGTACTAACTACTTATATTCTCCTTGATTTCAGACTATCCAGTCAACCACCATGAGTTAGAAGCACAAAACTGCAACCCATATTTACAAAGTAGGTGATTCTATTTTCAGTATTAAATAATTGAGCTTATGTATTTTCAAATTACTGTATATTTTTATCACTCCATGATAACTTTGAACTCATCTTTTCAACTACAAACTCTTTTGTGTAGTTTCTATTTATCGCATATATTGATTCTCTCATTATCTCAGTTATTCCTTAAACTCGATAAACCACTATAACCTATGAATTCAATAAGAGCCACTGAACTCCCTTTAACTCTTAATTGTGGTATAACCCTATATTAAACCTAATTGCATTTACCCTGTAATTTATACCCTTATCAATGGAACCCTAGTAGCATACTTTATGATTCGGGAATTGGCCCTCGATATACCACGATAGTTCTAATTAGCCTGTAGGACTCAAATGATGATGCCTAGTTTTTATCTGTTACATACGTATGAGTGACAATCTAGCTAAGTGTGCGAAGCCATATTATTATTCCCTAATTATTTGGGATTGCATGTTCAAAGATTTTTGGACTATATTATAACAGTATTGCTACATTATTAAAGCCCTTATGACCGATAATTAATGAATTATCTTATTATAGCTTGATCCCTTATCCTGGTAACTCGATACACAATATATCCAATTACACCTTGCCATATTATTCTTTTACATATCATTAGACTCCAATATACCCCTGTCATTTCTATGATTTTTCATTTCATTTACAAATCTTGATAATTGCAGTATTAATTCTGGTTACTTTCTGACAATACATTCTCTCATACCTTGTATAGAAAAATAATTATCTAGTTGGCATGTTTGCTTAATTGTTTTCCTTCCAGATGGATAATGAGCTCAAAGAAGGCGAGATACCACCCACACCTATGGACTTTTACTCTGTCTTGCCTCAAAAAATATTTTCAGTAACATACGTGTGGGCGTTAGCAGACACGATTGTAGCACCCACTGGAATATCTATACGACGACTTATCATCTCTTGTGATTCCCTAGTGTTTTCTACAAGTTTTACTGTTATGTGTGGCGTGCATAAATAAAAATATATTTCCATTTATTTTAGACTCATGTATGTGATAAGATGCTTAGCATCCCCTATAATAAAAACAATTTAAATTTTGATTTCCTTTAATTTATTTATTGTAATTACTATTACTCCTTGGTTACCATTGAAGCATAGAATCACGGGTGTGACAACATGGTATCAGAGCATCGCCAGGTTTTATGCCTATACGGGATCGAACACAAGAATCTTCCTTCTACGACTTATAAAATTTTTATCATAAAAAAAATCCTATGTTATATTCTGGAACTCATACTATTTTGGAGTAATGAATATTTGGGATAACATCTACTTCGATAATCTCGATTCTACCCAATAGAGGTTTGATAAAACTATCAGAGATGTAGGATATGCGAAGTTATGTCAACATATATGAAGTATAGATCGTGACTGGGCAATCTCTACTCGTGAGATCAAACACAGCTTGCTCATTGGTCGTCTCATGGGAGAAGCTCAAACTACCCGCTAAGAAAAGAGATTCTTTTTAGATCCTAACATGTTGCAGTAGTAAATTCATCTCGCCTGGGATATTATAACACCTAATGAACTCATTGCGACTCCTTTCAACTCTCCTATCGATAATGGTCCTATTTCACCAACCATCACTTGTTTTACCCCCTCAACCACTAGTACTTCTCCCGATGATTTTGATCCGTCTGAGCCCGACCCAAAGTTTGATCATGTTGTTCCCCCATTACCTTAAAGACCTCCTATGGAGTATGGATGCAAATAAATCAACTGTGACTTTTATCGAGGATGCGTGTCCAAGTAGAAGAATACCTATATTATGTAATGATGACAGTAGATGAGTGACCGTTCTTTTGTAATACCTAATTGGTTGTTTGTTTTCCGTTTGTAATATGATATCCTACAGATATGTACTTTTTTTTTCTGCAAGTTTGGTTGTAAGATACTCCTTAAAATTGGATGTAATATATAACAAGTTTTTTTTAGCATTATCTCTATTTGTAATTTATCCATCAACATATTGGTTATATAGGATGGTTAAGACTCGCGCAACTACTAGTGGGACTCAGGAAGCAAGACCAATTCCCCACATGCCTAATTCCCCTACCACCAATGAAGGGGTTCTTAACTACTTACAGGAATTAGCTATACTAATCCAATGGAAACAAAACATACCACTCCCACAACCAGTTAATAATGAGGTATCCGAAGAAACCCAAAGGATGAGTGCCCTTAAAGAAAGAGGAGATTATATCGGTAACATTCCAACCATTCAATCAACCTTTATTTTATTTTTAAGGAAGAAATCCCCATCAACCCCTACTTTTTTGAATAACTGAAAAGGAAACCTCCTCTATTTGTACCATCTTAGCTAAATATAAGGATGTATTTCTTGAAGACTTACCATGAATACCCCCGCCTCGAGAGATCGATTTTTTCATCAACTTGTTACCCAATACCTACCATATTTTAATACCCCCTTACCGCGTGGCTCTTTCATAGTTGCGAGAACTCAGGACACAACGGGACGATTTGTTAAAGAAAGGATTTATACGCCTTAGTACACCACCTTGGGGATCTCCAGTGTTATTCTTAGGAAAGAAATATAAATATTTTTGGTTATGTATCGATTATCGAAAATTAAACCAAGTGACCATAAAAAACAAATACCCATTGCTCAAGATATGTGATCTGTTTGACGAGTTACGAGGGTAAAAAATATTCTCAAAAATTGACTTAAGATCCGGATATCACCAACTTCGAGTTAGGGGAGAATACATACCCAAAATTGAATTTTGTACTCGATATGGTCATTTTGAATTCTTAATCATATATTTTGGATTGACAAACTCCCCTACCACTTTCATGGACCTAACGCATGGAGTATTTCGCCCTTTCTTGGACCAATTTGTGATCATCTTTATTGATGACATTAATTTATTCCAAGACTAGGGCAGAGCATGAAGAACATCTATGCATAGTGTTGGAAACCCTTCGTAAACATTAACTCTATGCCAAGAAAATCAAATAAGACTTTGTCATGAAATAGGTAAAATTCCTTGGACACATAGTCACCGAAGTAGGTATGCAAGTAGATCCAACTAAAACCACCACAACACTTAAATGGCCTCACCACCATCATAGAATTACACAGTTTTCTAGAAATTGTTCGATACTATCGATGCTTTGTGGAAGGATTTCCACTATCGCCTTGCCCTTAATGGAAATAACCAAATAGGATGTTCAATTCGTATGGACCCCCGATTGCGAACAAGCCTTTCGTACTTTAAAGGAAAAGTTAACTACTGTTTATATTCTTACCATTCCTTCCAGTAATAGTAGCTATGACGTTTCTACCGATACCTCCCTACAGGGACTAGGTTACATGTTAATACAATAAGTAAAATTGATCAAATACGGGTCCCGATCGTTGAAAATTCACGAGCGCGATTACCCCGTGCATGACTTGGAACTAGCGGCAATAATGTTGGCCTTAAAAATTTAGAGATGTTATCTATACAGAGAAGAGTTTTAGGTATTCTCTAACCATAAAATCCTTAAATGCATCTTCACTAAAAAATATCTAAACCTTCAACAAAGACGATGGATAGAATTTTAAGAGAATTACAAGTTTAATTTATTCTACCATCCCGGAGAAGGTAAGATAGTTGCTATGCCTTAAGGTGAAATGCCGAGGGAAATCTCCACAGTATGTTTGTATTCTTAGATACCATAAGAGAATACAATCTACAAAGAGAATCCTCCGAGAACCAAATTGTTCTGCGAAACATCATAGCTCACCCCACTTTGCATAAGCAAAATCATTGAATTCCAAGATTAAGATTAGTTTCTGAAAACCCAAAAGTAAAACTACAAAGTAATCCCTCGAAAAGGACTGGGCCTCGAACTTCATGAGAGGGTTAAAATTTAAGAATCGACTATGTGTTCCTCTCGTGTCCTCATTACGAGAAGAAATCATGCAAGAAGGCCACCATTCCAAATTCATAATTTATCCCGGAAGCACCAAAATGTATCAAATTCTCAAGAAGTATTATTGGTGGCCATGTATGAAGAAGGATATTATCCATTTCGTAACTTTCTAACAAGTGAATATTGAACATCAACACCCTAGTGGTCTACTCCAACCATTCCCCATCCCATGATGGAAATGGCATCACATTACTCTAGATTTTATCAGCGGATTACCCCAAACTTCACAAGTATACAATACAATATGGGCCATCATTGATCGCCTTATGAAATCCGCCATTTTTTATCGACACCATCAACTAATTCCTTCTAATGACTAAGTGACATCTACATTAGGGAAACTGTTCTCTATGGTGTACGTATTTCTATTGTGACCGATCGAGACCCTCAATTTATAGAAAGATTTTAGCAAGCTCTACAAGCCTCATTAGGGATCAAATTTTATCTGAGTATTTCCTTCCATCCTCAAAATCATGGAAAATCTGAACGAGTAATCCAAACCCTTGAAGATATGCTACGAGCTTCCACATTAGAATTCCCAGGTTCATGGCATAATCACCTTGTAATGATCAAATTCTCGTACAATAACATCTACCAAACTAGCATTCAAACCACCCCTATAAAGCCCTCTACTAACGACCTTGCCATTTAGCCCAGTACTAGAATGAATCAGGGGAACATTATATGCTTGGACCTGAAATTATCAGCAAAACCACGAAAAAATGCCTTATTTGAGAAAGATTGCATTTGGCCCAAAGTCGACATAAGAGTTACACCGACACCCGAAGAAAGCCGTTAGAATTTTAAGTAAATAACCCAATATTCCTATGTATATCTCCAAGGAAGGGGATAATTCGATTTGGAAAAGAGGAAAGTTAACACCCCTCTATGTTGGTTCTTTTAGAATCATTGAACGTATCAGACAAGTAGCCTATCATTTGGAATTACCTCTCGAATTATCCAATATACATGATGTGTTTCATTTTTCGTAATAAGGAAATACGCCCCCTATCTAAGTCACATCATCACTTGGAAGGGCGTAATCGTTGACCCCAACCATGAATTTGAGGAAATCCTTACCCAAATCCTTAACCAACAGGAGAAGGTTCTCACACATAAAGTCATTCCATTAGTCAAAGTTCTTCGGCAACACAAAAGAATTGAAGAAGCAACATGGGAGACTGAAGAGATTATGAGACAACATTACCCCGCACTTTTCTCACGTAATTTCGAGGAAAAACTTTTTTTAGGAAGGTAGAATGTAAAAACTCAACCAAATTAAGAATTTAGTCCATTCAAAACCTTAAGATTCCTAAGCAACCCTAATATTTTTCCAAATTACCAAAATATCCCTAAATAACCAAATGACCTATATTTAGTAAAACAATTAGGAGCCAATCTCCTAAGTTCAAGAAATTACACTTAAACCCCTTAAACTTTCAAAAAGTAACATATAACCCTTAAAAAGTGAACTAAAACCACTCAAGGACCAAAACCTAAGACCTAACTTATTTCCACTTCCCACTCTACTGATGTGGGACCAACTAGCTGCTTACATGGAAGTGTAGCACTTAGAGTACCAATGATACCCATTTAATCTAACATGAATCTTGGTTAAAACTTGTACAAACTCAGATTTAAAACCACCTCTCTTTTAACCAATTGATCCTCCTCCATGAACCCTATAAAAAGGCACAAGTTACCCCTGAGAAAACTCACCCCAACTCAGAGTATTTTTAAAGTAAAATTTTGAGCTTTTGTGCATCATTAATATTCTATGTATGAATGCTATTTATTCCATTTGGTTATATTTCTGCACTGGTATAGAGTAAATATATGTTGTTATATGTAAGTTTTAACGTGTGAATGCATTGAATAAGCTTAAAAACCAGAAAACTCCATAGAAGCTTGAGCTTTAATGCTGGATTCTGTACCCTTAATTTTGAACCAGTTTCAAAGTGAGGGACCTTAAGCTGTGTTCCTCAGAAACCTAGGCGCAATGTTTGATTGAATAAAAACCAAGTTTTAATGCCCCAAATTGAAGTTTAAAAAATTCGGCCCTCGGATTTTCAGAAGTGAAATTAAGAGGTTGTATTCAACCAAAATCCTTCAAACCAAACCTGTTTGATTGCAATTTCAACATAGAACACAACCATAAATATACCGGAATCCAAATCATAATTTTTAATCACCTATATCTAGATCAAAATTTTGCCATTTTTATAAAAAACTAATAGCTCGAACCAGTCCACCAAAATCCTTAAAACTTATATAGTTGGATTACTCTTCAAAAATTACACAACTTTCATTTAGGAACTGACTCAAATGGTATTCTAAAATGTTTTAGATATAGGGTCAAAGTTTCAGAACCCTAAAGTTAACAAGTCGAGGGTTAAAGATGAAGTAGTTTACACGCACGCGAGTAGGGGTCAAACCAGGCGCATTTAGAGTTTGATCTAAAGCGCGAGGGCACGTCCCTAATAAAAAAAATCTATTTTTTTTCTTTTCATCACCCTGTTTTGATTCTTAGAAAGCATAATCTTGAGAAAACATGTTTGAAGGTTTAAGAATTAACTTTTACTTTGCACATAACCCCAGGTCAATTTTTTAAGTATTTGAAAACAACCCCATTTTTTTTATTATAAATTCCTTATGTTAAATATATTCATTTTGTCTCTTTTTGCTAAACCTAAATCCAAATGAAACTAGGAAAAAAAGTATACATTAAACTTTTGAAATTATACATTGAGACCTTACCAATATTTTTACATGAAAGTTTATGTAATTTTACACTTCACTACATACCATAAGCATCTTATAAATATTATTTTTAGACCTATTCTACTTACTTATATTCTTCTTAGTTTCATAATATCCAGTCAACCACCATGAATTAGAAGCACAAAATCGCAACCCATATTTAAAAAGTAGGTGATTCTATTTTCAGTATTAAACAATTGAGCTTATGTATTTCACTATGTGATAACTTTGAACTAACATTTTCAATTACAAACTCTTTTGTGTAGTTTATATTTATCGCATATATTGATTCTCTTGTTATCTCAGTTATTCCTAAAACTCAATAAACCACTATAACCTATTAACTCAATAAGAGCCACTGAATTCCCTTAACCGTGGTATAATCTTGGATCATATTGAATTTAATTGCATTTACCTTGAGATTTATACCCTTATCAGTGAAACCCTAGTAGCATACATTACGACTTAAGGATTAGACCCCGGTATACCACGATAGTTTTATTTGGCCTGTAGGACTCGGATGATGAGTGCTTAGTTTTTATATGATATATATGTACGAGTGCCACTCTAACTAAGTGTGCTAAGCCATTTTATTATTCCGCAATTATATGGGATTGCCTATCGAAAGGTTTTTGGACAATATTTAAGGGTATTTATACACTGTTTAAGCCCTATAACCGTAAATTTATGGGTTATCTTGTTATATCCTCGTAACTCGATACACAATATGTCCAGTTAGGCCTCATCATATTATTCTTTTACATATCATTAGACTCCAGTATGACATTTATATGATATTTCTTTTCGTTTCCAAACTTTATAATTGCAGTATTAATTCCTGTTACTCTCTAATAATACATTGCCTCATACCTGGTATAGAAATGCAATTATCTACATGTAATTATCTACATACAATTATCTACATAATTATTTTCCTTCCAAATGGAAAATGAGCTCGAAGAAGGTAAGATACCACTCGCATCTATGGATTTTGTAAGAGGGTGGTTGTATTGAGTCTATGAAGAACTGGAACGGGTGAAGCGTGACCCACTCCAATGGATGTTGTCTTTAAGGCCTTCAAATTCTCAAGAGCATCTAGAGAAGAAAACATCTTAAATGGAGAAAAATAGATCTCAAACCAAAAAATATCTAATTCAAATTGTTGTGTGAGTTCAATATATGATCTACTATGGGGGTGTCCAGATGGTGATTGTTTGTGTGTGTGGCTTTGTATTCATATGTGTTTGTATGTGGAATTTATATGTGTGATTGTTTTCATGTGTGTCCATGTGAGATGGAGAAAATAATATGAAATAGAGGGTGCATCCATGATAAGAGAGAGACAAAGAACAACCATAGTTATCACCCATGGCTCTAATAAGAGAGGGGAAAATGAAGATTTTAGGGTTTTCTCATTTATAAGGTTAAATACCAATATAACCCTTTAATAATATCAGGTGGGAGTCACGTGACCTTTTTTGTCAAAAAAATTAACGATGTTAACATTAAGAGCTTAGTTGAAGTTGTTTAAAAAATTCAAGAGGTTAAATGCCAAAAATAAAAGTTCAAGTAATAAATTGAAAAATGAGATAAAATTTAAGGAGAACTATAATTGACCCTTTTATTTACATACTGAAATAGTGAAAAATTAAATTAAGGTCCGTTTGATCGACATGGAATTGTTTTACGTGGAAAAAGTGACTTTGGGCCCATTTGGTTATGTATTCAGAAAACTCGCTTTAAACACCATTTTTAAATACATTTTTTGAAATTTAGTTTTCTATATTTATGAATATTGGTGTGAACTTGGTAAAATTGTTTTTAAATATAGTTTTCTAAAAATTAGACAAAATTTGACATGTATATCTATATTAGACATTTATGTCTCTCTCTCTGTCTCTGTCTCTCTCTCTCTCTCTCTCTCTCTCTATATATATATATATATATATATATATATATATATATATATATATATATATATATATATATATATATGTGTGTGTGTGTGTGTGTGTGTGTGTGTGTGTGTTATGATATTGTGTGTATAATCAATAATAAAATTATATACATACATGAATTGATAATATAATTTAATACATATGTACAATATATATTATATTATATTATTCCAGACATTAATAATACGTGTATAAAACTATGTATAAGTATTATATATGTATTGATACAAATTTGTTGTAACCTAAAATAATAAGGCCAGGTGGATCAATAACAATGTGACACCTCTCATCATACTTAATGGGCCCGACACAACAGATAGACGTGGTCGTGTAAGAGCATATTTTTTGTCTTTGCTCAATTGCTTAGGCTTACATAGCTTTTGGTGTATCCCGTTACACCATGAATCGAATCTCTAGCATCTCTAATCTCCACACTATGAAGCTATAACACTATTAAGAGTTTAAATTTCTTCCATAAATTCATTTTGGGATGTTTTATTTTTATTAAAATTGAAATAGGATTTTTTGTTTAAAAATCGAGGCATTTTATTTTAAATTAATTTTTTAAAACTCACCTGCCTTGTTCAAATGAGAAGGCATTTTTGTTCGAACGAGTTGTCCTTTTCGTTCGAAGGCTTGTTTGAAGTTTACATCGGACATGTATCGAGCGTCGACGTACTGTTTTGCTTCGTTTGAATGTCATTTTAAATTGGTTCAAATGAGATAGTTGTTTCGTATGAACGAGTTCCTATTTCGTTCTAACGAACTTTTATTCTCATTCGAACGAGCCTCATTTTCATTCGAACAAATCACCGCCTCAAAATTTATGTTCGCCTTATAAATACCTATTTTGTCTACAAATCTTTTAAGACTTTTTCCAGAATTATTTCTGCATATTCTTTGCAAAAGTTTTTAACCTTTTTCGTTTAGAAAACCTTTTTGATTCACAAAAAATCATTCTAAAAATATATTTGTGTGAATCTATTTAAGTCCTAGATAGTTTGTATCCTTTCATACACAAATATTTTGGAGAGAGTTTCCTCACGTCAGATCATCGTAATTCTCGATGGGATCATTGATGATGACAGAGGATGATCAGTGGATACTCAACGTGGAAGGCCCCGTGTGGAATGCTTCTCACCGAGTAGTATTGTTGGGAGATTCTACGAAGACAATGCGCATTATACTTGCGACTGGTATCAAGTAGTTTGTAAGTCGATAGTCTTGTAAACTTTCTAAAGTGTTAAAAATAAACAGTTTTGCCCCCGAGGGATTTTTTCTCATATTGCCTTGGTTGAATGCATGTTTTAATTTTTATGTTTTATCACCTAGATGCGTGTCTTAGGGTAAAAAGATAAAATTTGGATTTGTGCGTGTTGGAAAATTAATTATATAAATAATCCATTAAGATCGTAAGTGCACTCTCAAATTGGTATAAGAGCTTGTCGCACAAAATTACTTTGTGATATTTTTTTCGCAAATTATCTTTTCTTTAATATCATTTTTTTTTAAAAATTGCTGATCTTTGAAAAATCAGATTTTAATGGAGAATTTGTATAATCGAGTTCCCATCTTTGATGGTACCAATTATGCATACTAGAAGGCTAGGATGAGGTCTGCTTAGGCCATAAATGAATGTGTTTAGTTAATCTATGAAAGAGGGTGGCTCCTCCCACTATCACCGTTGATAATGATGTTGGACCTAAACTTGTTTCTTCCTGGACTGATGAGGAATTTTTAAGTGGAGTAAGTTTAACTCTCGTGGAGTTAGTACGATTTCTAAGGCTGTCACCCGTGAGAGTTCCGTCACATAATGACATGCACTACGTCTAAGGAAGAATATGTTACCCTTCAGTTCACTCATGAGGGTACCAGCGCTGTAAAAACATCAAAGCTTAAAAATTTGACCACCTAATTTGAGACCGTCACTATGTTAGAGTTTGAGTCATTCGATGAGTTTTATGTTCGTTTGTCGGACATTGTTAATTCGAGTTTTAATTTGTGTGAGAAAATTCCAAAGACGAGAGTAGTTAAGAAAATTTTGAGGGCGCTCCCTGCCCACTTTATTCCTAAGGTCACCATGCTTAACTCATTAGGGATCCTAGACACTCTTATGTTAGATGAACTTGTAAGAGATATTTAAATATATGAGATAGATATGTTCCCTAAAACTATTAAACCTAAGGAAGTAGGGATAGATTTAAAGACTCAAACTAAGAAAAAGAAGAAAGAGAACGTTTGTGAGTTTGATCTTAATTTTGATCACCTAGCCTTATTTGCAATTTTTTATAAAAAGTTTCTCAAATTTTTCAAAAATAATTCTTCCAGTAAAAAGATTTTGGAGAAAAACAAAAATTAGAATGAGGTAAAGAGTAACAGTTAGAAAGAGGAAGATATAAGGTGTTATGATTGCGAGGGCAAAGGGCACATGAGTGTCCCACTAGGATAAAGAGAAAGGTAAAAGAAGTTCAAATAAAGCCACTCTTAGTGATAGTGACATCGTGTCCATTGATTCAGGGGGAGAATCACCATATGAACCATGCGTTACATTCATGTCTAGTCATGTTAGCACTTCTAGTTTGTCCCAGATCGATGAGGACATATCAAAACGTGAAAGCCTCAATGATGTTTTGATTCATTCGGAAGATAGTGAGGGTGAGGATGAGATTCTGAATGAAGGAGAAGGTGATCTCTAAGTAGTGTTTGTGATATTTACATCAGAACGTTGACGATGAAAAATATTAATAGGGATTTGTCTCTTAGGGTGTTAGATTTAGAGAGAGAGGTAAAAGTTTTGAGGGTGTGTGAGGCATCGACGAACAACTCGAGAATGTGAAGGTTTTTTTGTGTTAGCAGTTGATAAGTTTAGGTCGGGAAAAGAGCTGTTTGACCAACACCGTGGCTAGTCTTAGGGGAGATCTTCAATATTTATTGGAGACTCGTGAGAAACTTGAAGCCTGTGTATCCCAAATCGAGAGAGATCTTAAACATGCCTGGGAGGTCAAGATAACTTTAGAAGACACATCTAAGAAGGTTGGAAGATACTCCTCGGTCCCTCTTTAGGTAATGTTGAGAGGCTAGGAAAAGGTTATGACAGTGCGTCCACTTTCCATGTTGCACCCGAGCTAGTCCCTGAGTTTGTTTTAGATCCTTATTGCCCTCGACTGAACCTACCTAGGAGAGCTTATACTATACAATTTGAGAGAGGTGGACCCTAGCCTGTATATATTTATTCCCATTGCAAACAAAGAGGTCACCTAAGAGAGTTCTATTTTAAGTTGGGGAGAGTGTCTCATAGGTATCTTCCACAATATGGTACCACACGAGTACTTATACGTGTTCTCACCCACATGCCCACACATGTTACTCCGCATGCTCTCGCACATACATGAGATATATTTAGAGTTTTTTATAGCAAGTTGAGTATTCATTCAAACCTTCACAAGATTTAATGAAGTTTTTTCATAGAATGTCATCTCCTTTGGAAAACTTCTCCGGGTTTAATGATTGAGGTTGAGACTTGTTTGCTAGAATATGGTGTTTTTCATAATCATATCATATATCCCTCTTGACTAGATTGTACTAACATCGTACTTATATTTTTAATTTAATATATTTTTTGAAAAATCCAAAAAGAGTTTTGATCTTCTTGAAATTTTTTGAAAAATATAAAAAGTTTTTTGATTTTTTAAGAAAAAGTGAAAAATGCAAAAAGATTTTATTTTTAATAAATTTTTAAAAAAAATCTAAAAAGAGTTTTGTATTTTTTTACACACCATATGTGAATGAACATTAAATATGTCCGAGTTGCCTATTCATTCCATATCCACGTGACGATTTTGTAGTATTGTGAGATGTGACATCAATTCATTTATGTACTTTATAATGTGTGGAGTCATTAAGATGTGATGTGATGACAACTTTCTGCATGTTTGACTCCTTGTCACCTTTAATGCACAAGAGCATGGACTTATTTGAGTATTGCACTTACTTTTTACATGTCGATTGTAGTGTTTTCATCTCAATCATGCTTTTAAAATGAACCAAATGTGAAAAGTGGGATAATAAAAGTAGTGTGTGTCAGAACCATTGCCCGGATTGAAAAAAAATAGAAAATCATTTGTTCGGTAAAGTTGTTATATTTTAAGCAATGGAATCGGACTGTGAAAGACAGGTTGACTTTGCGTGAAAAGCCACCATTTGCAAAATAAAAAAAGAGCATAAAATATTAAACCCACATAAAAAACAAAAAGAAGTGTCAAGCCAATTTCTAAGAACATTGATGCTTCGCTACATAATAGCATTAATTTCTTCAAAAAGATTTGAGAGAAAAGTTCAATATGTGAGATTTTAACGGATTTAAGTTGAAGATCAATGGGTTTTCATGTCCTATAAAAATATAGAAAAGCAGTATATAGTTTTGAGCGTTATTGGTGTGAAAATTACTTACGATATTGATTAGTTAATTAGGTTAAGTCAATTTCACTTGAGTTTACCATTTTTATACATAAGGTAGACTTTGAGATATCTCATTAGTGGTGTCTCATTCCTTCATTCACATATGTTATGTTTGTCTACATTGATTAACCTATGAAATGTGTTCACACCACTACATTTCATTTCCATGATTTGGGTATTTTTTGTGTTTCTCCATGGTGCATTGTATTTGTTAAATTATACACTTAAAAAAAATTAAAAAACATTACAAATAGTTTATGGAGCATTTGAGATGAACATTGCATCTTAGTCATTCATATATTTTTGTGGTGATATCTTATTATTTTCGGTGATGTTCCTTATATTTCATGATTAGTTCCTATTCCTTGTCTACTTCGAACAAAATAAAAGGGGGAGAATAAATTACGGAGGAGTTTGATTTATGGGGGAGAATTTTTATGTCAAACTCGATGCATCACAGGTATTTTCTTTGTTTAATATTTGTAGATACTTTTGGAAGAGCACATTCGCATTACACTCGACGAAGACAAAGTGCCTAAGAGAAGAACAATAAGAAATAGAGAATTGAAGACATCTTTTCAAGATATACTTATTCTTGTACTATCCATTTTAGGGTTTGGGAGGGTATTATGATTTTTTTTTGTCTTAGGGGATTTTAAAAGTAATTTGGATTTTGGTTTGATGTTTGTATCAGAATTGCCAACATGGGGAGATTTGTACGAGCATATTTTCTATAATTCCTCAATAGCTTAGGCTTACATAGATTTGGGCAAATCCCGTTACCATTCGACTTGATCCGTCACGATGAACCGAATCTCCAACTTCTCCAATCTCCACACTATGAAGGTATAATGCTATTAAAAGTTTAAATTTATTTTGGGATGCTTTATTTTTATTAAAATTGAAATAGGATTTTTTGTTTAAATTTCAAACCCTAAGACATCTATTGAAGACATCATTATTCTTGTACCTATCCATTTTAGGGTTTGGGAGGGTATTAGGATATTGTTTTTTGTTTCAGTTTTATGTTTGTACTAGAATAGCCAAAAGGGGGAGATTCGTAAGAGCATATTTCTATCATTGCTCAATAGCTTAGACTTAAATAGATTTTGGCGTATCCCGTTACAATTCAACTCGAGCCTTCACGATGAACCGAATATCCAACATCTCGAATCTCCACACTATGAAGGTATAATGCTATTAAGAGTTTAAAATGATTACTTAAACTTATTTTGGGATGTTTTATTTTTATTAAAATTGAAACAAGATTTTTTGTTTAAAAATGGAGGCATTTTATTTTAATTTTATTTTCAACATTTGCCTGCCTTGTTAAAATGAGAAGGCATTCTCGGTCAAATGAGTTGTCCTTTTTGTTCGAAGGCTCATTTGAAGTTTACATTGAATGTGTATCGAATGAGGGTGTACTGTTTTGCTTCATTTGAATGTCATTTGAAGCTGGATCAAACGAGATAGCTATTTCGTTCGAATAAGATCCAATTTCATTTTAACGAACTTCTATTCTCGTTTGAACGAGCCTTAATTTCATTTGAACGAATTGCCGCCTCATAATTTGTGTTTGCCTTATAAAAACCTACTTCGTGCTCAAATCTTTTAAGACTTTTTCCATAACTGTTCAACGAATCATTTGTAAAAGTTTTTAACCTTTTGAGTTTAAAAAACATTTTTGATTAACAAAAATTCATTCCTAAAATATATTTGTGTGAATTTGTTTAAGCTCCGATAGTTTGTATCCTTGCATACACAAATCTTGTGGATATGGTTTCTTCACGATAGACCATTGTGATTCTTGAGGGGATCATTGCTAAGACAAAGGCTGATCGGTGAATACCGAGCGTGAAAGACCACATGTGGACTGATCCTCACCGAGTAATATTCTTTAGAGATTCTATGAAGACACTGTGCATTATACTTTTGGCTGGTATCAAGTAGTCTATAAGTCAATAGTCTTGTAAACTCTCTAAAGTGCTGAAAATAAAAGGTCTTGCACAAGGGGGATTTTTCCTCAAATTGGCTTTACTAAATGCACGTTTTAATTTATTTGTTTTATCACCTAGATCCATGTCTTAGGGTGAAAAGATAAAATTGTATTTTTGTGTGTTAGGAACTTAATTATATAAATAGTCCTTTAAGATCACAAGCTCACTCTAAGATAGGGAGAATTATCTCCCTGGTCGGCACACTAGCTGACCACCCTCGGGTATATAAACAGTCAGTAAGGTGAACAGACACACGTGTGGATATCAATAATCACCATTCATATGCACGTAGATAAATACACAGTTTTAATGTAAGGGTGTAAATACCTAATGTATAAAGGTATTCCACCTCTTCCTCTTCCTCTTACTACAATTAGCTCACTACCTATCTTAGCCAAGGGCAATTGGAAAATATAATTTATCTAAAGACCTAGAGAGTTCTTTAGAGGCTTGTAATCAAACCCTAATATTTAGTGACATTGCACCCGTGGATATAGGCAGGCGACTGGACTGAACCACGCAAAAGCCTTTTGTTCCTTTATTTGTCTCTCATCTCTTTAGCTTATATATTTTTTTACTTTATCTGTGGTTGATAATAATTGGAGTAACTAATATAAGACTCATCCTAATTATCATACCAATTTTAGACATTAATATTGAAGCCTTCTATGGGAAATCGACAAGATATTATTATTTTTCTACCTATTTTTCATCCAATAGTAAAATTTTCAGTCACTTACTATTAAATACCAAAAAATGATAAACAATACGAAAGGTAACCACATCGCGGGCGATACCTTCAATCCCTCTTCCCCTATAGGTATATGGGTTCTACAAGGATCTTGTTGAGCATTGACAAAGGTTAAGAGCCGATGAAAGAGATAGTAAAGTAACTAACTCAAACTCTCCAAACCATGCCCATGGGAGAGATGTTGCCTCCGGCACCCTATGGAGATAGACAACCTGTAAACCTAGAAAGGTGACAGGAAATAAGCAAATCTAGGAACTTTATATCAACCAATGATTGATCCCATCATCCTGGTGTGACCTCATCACTTAGATCTATTGACTATTATAATGGGCATAAATTCTCACAGGGAAGGTCAGAAGCCCCAAATAGGTTGAGTAGGGGTTTTGCATTTGATTGCTCGATCCCCGAGATGCTAGGGGTCATAATCATAGAGAGTCCTCTAGATCACGAGATTGACTAAAATGATGTGTCAGGTCGAGAACTAGCATGCGAGTATCCATGAATGCCGAGCAGACTTCTCAGGAAGAGGGCTCAGCACAAACTCATAGTCGAGCAGCTAAAACTGTCTCAACCAAAGCTGATCCAGATGAGAATCCTTGGAAAGCTTCACTTCAACAGCAGAAGTACATTTAGGATAAATAGCTAAATCCAAGAAAACCTTGCACAAGAATTTTATAAAAGGATCACCCTTCATTCATGTGATCGTGAACTACCCTACTACACTAACCAAGTTCAAACCACCTGTGGTAACCCAAAATTATGAAAGCAAAACTGACCCTATACTATCGCACACTGATTTATCGAGGGCGCCCTTTTTTTTCAAAATATTGCTAAATCATAATTGAGCCATGCATACTAAGCGAACTGAGAATTTATAAAATCTAAACTGCCTTACATTGTGGTTCAAAAGGCTTATTCTTCAATCAGGTGTTCTACATATCTCCTACTGCTGCATTATGATTCCTGTAGTGTTCATCATTTTTTATAGGTACCTATGAAAAATAACTAGAAGGAAATAAATCAGGAAAGTTGCTGAATAGGTTTTTACCAGTTCTATAACACCAGTTCTATAACTAGTATATATATAAAAGAGAGAGAGAGAGAGGTTGGAGTGTATATAGAATTCAGTTTTTGTCAAATGAAGCGGAATCAAATTTTTTCATAATAACATTAAAGGAAATCAAGGAATTTGAACTGATAATCCCGTACTTACGAGCTCACTAAGGGGGTATAGATATAAGTAAGCCATCAGTGAAACTAATTACTAAGTTATCCAATTTTTTTTGGATAATAACTGGCTAGGTACACAATTAAAGTGACACTCATACTTATGTAGCTAAACTCCGACTCTCAATCATGTGAGACCATAGGCCAAGTAGAAAATTATGTGGGATAACACTTTAGGCTACTCCCTAGTTATTATTGATGCTTTTAAAATAAATAATAATGCACAAAGATGCAAGGTGAATGGGATCATTCCAACGAATTATCATGATATTAATTATTAGATGAGGATGGTTCAAATTCTTTTAATTGATCATAATTAAAACAATAAATGATATAATATTATATGGGTGTGGTAATCTCTATATACTCTAAAATATTATACAAAAATTAAAGCCCCCTCTCAATTAGGGTGTCCACGTGGCAATCTCAATTATCATTGTCTCTAATACTCTTCTTTGTCATTTATTTCATTGCCTTTTGGATTTCTAAGGCTAAAGGCTTTCAAAGTAGAGTAGTCTCTTTGAATGTCCAAAAATCAAAGGTTGTAAGGATCTTCTTTGCCATTCATTGCCTTTTGGCTTCCCCTCTTCCATAACCCAACTATCCCTTCTCATGTCCCATAAATGGAATGAAGCCCTCTCTCTCTCTCTCTCTCTATAAAATTGGAACAAGCTTTATTCCCTCTCCACATCTCTCTCTCTAATTTCCTTTTCTTTCGGAAGCTATGGCCAGGTCTTTTATTTCTAATATGTTTCTTAGTAAACACTTTATGGCATCGGAATTTCTCTGGGAAGCTAAAAAAGGGACTTCTGTCTTCACGAACGCTTTGATTTATTCGCTGACTATTTTTTACCGCTACTTTATCGCAATTACGTTGATTTAGCACAATTTAATACTGTGACTTCTTATTGACCTGCAAAATATAAAAATACGAACATAAGGCCAATTTTATCGAGAACGTTTCTCCATTTAAAAATCACTTCTTTGCAGGTGGATTTGTTTAGTTGAGAAAAATATGTTTTGCAAGATCTTAGATTAAATATTCCTTACTATGAGTTGGTCTAAACCAAATATAGGATGGATGGAACTAAATTGAGATGAATGTGCTAAAGTAAATCTGGGTCGTAGAAAACAAAAGGATTGCCATCAGTTCCATTGAAGCACAAATATGAAAAGAAAAAATGGAATTAAAAAATATTACAAACTTAGAAAAAAATCTTTTTTTTTTTGTCCAATACACTAATGGTAAGGATTTCTTTCATATAAAAATGTGTAAATGATGATAAAAAAAATCCAATAAAATGGAATTAAAAAAGATTACAAACTCGGAAAAAAATAATTTTTTGTTCAACACACTAATGGTAAGGATTTCTTCCATATAAAAATGTGTAAGTGATGATAAAAAAAATACAGATAAAATTGTAATGGATAATGGGAACATTGTTTCAATCTCATACAAAGAAGATGATATGTGGGATAATGTGCATAATGACAATTACAAATGCCTAACCCGCGCATCGCGTGGGTTTACACCTAGTTTCTACACATACTTGTAATAAAATAGGGCTATCATTGAATGATATCAATAGCAGTTAACAAATACGTGAAATTTACTGTTAAAGAAGTAAAAGAAACCTACTTGATCGATGTTTTGAACTAATTTAGGATCAAAAGAGAATATCGGGAGGAGATAGTACTTGATTATCAATATACAAATGTTTGGGTGATTAAGTATTGTTGGAATTGGGGTGGTTTAAGTCAATTTATACTAAAAACTGTGTATTTTAAAGTTTAAAGGGTTTAATTATAAATAACTTGGGACTTTAGTATATTGGACTTATGGTCAAATTTGAACTTTGGTGTAAAGACTTTTTGACTTAAAATACTTTAAAGTACTTATAGACAAAGTTTGGAATTAAAATTCATAAGTTGTAAAAGTCAGGAAGGGTCAATTTATAATTTACGAAAAGAATTCCAAACCTAAAACCTTATTTTTCGATAACTTTGGCTAGGCTTGACCAAACGCAACCTTACTTTATACTATTTTTACCAGAAAAATAAAATAAAAATATTGGAAAAAATTTCAATTTTTTTTTATTAGCCACGCGCCCTCACTCACGTGTGATGATACGCAAATATTGCGTATTTCATCCTCTGAACGGACGCATTTTAGCCCCCTCGGGTATCTTATTCCCTATATTTATGCTCATTAACTAGACAACCTCGGATTTCTACGTTAACATGTTTTGCATGGGTTAATTGAGCTTTTATAGGTAATTGGATGCTAAGTATGAAGTTCGGACGCATTCCGGTGAAGTTTCGTACTCAATCGCACGTTCAAGGGCATTTTAGTCTTTTTATAGCTTGGGAACCTGGCCCAACATCTTTATGGAAGTTGTAGACCTCCTCGTTAGCTTCGCGTGGTCCCGAACGATGCGCGATTCCGAGTCCGTATGAAGAAGTTACTGTGATTTCAGCGGAGGGAAAAACAAGGAAATCAAAAAAGGAGGAGAAAAGGGGAGAAAAGAATGCAATGTGCTGCTGCTTGGCTCACCCCTGCTTGATCGATCGATTGACCCTTTTGTTCAATCCATCGATCGATTCTTTTTGTCAATCGATCGATCCTTATGTATAGTCGAAATTTTGCCTTGATCGATCGATCGACCCTTTTTGTCGATCGATCGATCCCTTGTTTTCAGGAGATATTTTGGCATTTCTTTTCTTTTCTAATTTAATTCCAACTTACTATAAATAGCAATTTTGATGTAATAAACAGATATACACGATTTTAGCTTAGGGTTTGAGGGTTTTGAAGAGTTCTTCTTCAATTATTCTTGGTTTGATACCCCATTTAGGTTGAATGTTGCACTATTCATCATCCTCTTCCTTAATATAGTTTGTATTTCTTCATTTCTTGCTTTCTAGTTAATTTACATGCTTTGTTAAATACGTTTACATGCTTTGATTTATTGCTTTGCGTTTATTTATCGCGTTTTTACAATGCTTTCTAGGTAAATTAAATTAGGTTATGTTTGAATAGAACTCACTGGAGTTAACGCGTTGCTTGGCTTGGTGATAGTGTTTACGGGTTTATTTCGGGTGCGTTGTCCTAGTTATTACGCTTAGGAGATTTGACGGGGCATATCATGTATGTCCCGTGCTTACGACCTTTCGCGCGTAATTTTTGGGATATTTGTTGACGCCAAAATTTTATTAGGCTTTTATGCGGGTTTAGGGGTGTGACAACCCTTGATTTAATTAACTGTCGAAATGAGACACATTTGTAATAACTCGTCGACCCATGTAACCATTTTATACAAATTAACTCGGGTGAGCGATATTCGACGCAACCTATAGTTTTACTCGCTTTCATAATCTAGTTTCAATACCCTTGCCTAGTTAAACATTTCCCTTTCATGCATCTTTTCCTTTTTAGTTTATAATCATCTTTTACACTTTTATTTTGGAATATTAAACTATTTAAATTCTAACAACTCGTCTATGTGGATTTTCGATACCCGACTTATCGCTATACTCACCAGTTGAGTGTAGTAGTAATTTAGATTTGTTTGTATAGTCGCGGCGAGACAGAAAACAACGACTGTGCACTTTACACTCGCACATCTCTCTCGCGCTACCAGCGTGGTCAAGGTTTCTAGTCAAATAGTTTATCTTCAACCTCTCAAAGGTTGACTTTAGGGTTTGAAATCTTTGACTAGAGATATATCCTTCATTTCTAAACCATTTAAGATGATTTCTAAGCAAACTCAACCTAACTTTTCACAATGAATCCAAATATATGAGTTTTATGGATCGAGGTGTAGTATATATTGAGTTCCATAACTATGTATTTTTTACAAATTTTGACTTAACATTCAGAACTTTTATGAGTATGGTAAGTATTCTTATGAACATGGTTTGGTTTATGCTATGTTAAGAGTTTGGTTTTGATTTCAAGGCTTAAGGTGGTTTGTGTGAGGAGAATTCGAAGTTTTGAGTTTTCTGAATTAGAAAACACTTTCGATAAATTGAGGTCTGTTATTTAAATTCGTGGGTTTTGGTCATTACACTAGAGTTCCTAAGGTCCTAATGAATCAATTCCTAGCTTCAAACTTTAGTTATAATCAATATATCGCAGTCATTAATGGTGTATTTTCATATTTCTTCACCTAGGGGCTATTTTACATATAAAGTTTCTACTATTTTGATTGATAGTGCATAATATCAACACATAAATCATTTGGAAATGAAATAGTGGAAATATATACATGAAATGATAGGTTACTTGATTTAAGGGAAAATTTTGAGTTTTGAATACACTAAAGAGGTGAGTCTTAAATGGTTAGTTTGTGGGCTTTTTATAGTGTAAGACCAGGAGGTTTGATTGGTTCGGATGAGAGGTGAATTTGTCCAGATTTTGAAAGTTTTAAGGCATAGTTACTTGAACCTCACATGTTTGCATGGTTCAAACATGTGACTTTTGGCATTATTAGCTTATGTGTAGGTTGATATGGACATGGGATTTGTGTGAATGCCAAATAATTAGGTTTTAGTCCTTGGTTGATAAGGTATATACTTATATAGCCTTAAAAGCACAATTTTGATAAATTTTAGGGGGATTTTTGTAATTTTGGAAAGTTATAGGGATTGAAATTATAATTTCTAGTTAGTTGAAGTCTAGAAGGTCAATTTGATATAAAGTTGGGGTCAAGATGTTAAGTATAGGTTAAATTATGGTAATTTAAAATATTTAGGGTCTATTTTGCAATTATTGAAACATCAAGGATACTTGGTTAATTTAGCAATTTTGTAGATTTCGTGGAGTAGTTTAATCCTTATTTTGAATATGTTTGAGTTTATATATTTTGGGAGGGATTAAATGCGAATTAGGGTTTCTTAATTCAAGTAAGGATATTACAATCTACCTACCTAAAAAAAATTCGTCCTCGAATTTTCCTGTGTATTCTTAAAGTTTCAAATACGTGTGGTACTCACTTTGTTTAAGATATATCGTAAAAATGATAACTCATTTGTTTAAGATTGTAAATTATTTATATAACTTTGATGATTTTTCTAATGTCGTACTTTCTTGATTTACAGGTTGTATAACATCACGGTATAAGAAATATTAGACGTAGCCAGGATTAGAAACAACTGAGGTTTCATCTAATTAATCGGCATTTTTACAAGCTTTTCATGTGTAATTTATCATCGCGGAGGTCTGTGTAATGAGGGTTTTACGTATCGTCTGGTTATATGAAATTCGTTAACCTATTAATAATTTCATCCTATCAAGATAGTGGTATCGGTGAAAGATCATCGTAGGTTGTATATAATTCAGAAAATAACGATGCTTTATATCTGTTTGCACAGTAACTAAGAAAAAGTATAAGTTTATTTAAGGTATGTAGGATGACATTTTACATGTAAATCATTTAATGACGGTTCCAATAATTGAATTGTAATTTGTAGTTTCCAAAAATACTTAGGATTTTCGTACGAAGAAATTCCTTTTTTTGTCTAAAATTATGAAGTTTACTATCGGAGGTTTAATTTCTACGCTTGTGGTACAGTACTTAATACTGATTTTTCCTATTAGTAGTTCCATATATAGCTAACAATCTAGGGAACTACTAAATGGTTTCACTATGGTTGTGAAATCACGTGTTAGTTTAATCAGGAAAATATATCCAATGTTTATAGTTGATAACTCCATAAAGGGTCTATTTAAAATACACACATTGAGGAAAAATATATCTGAAGTGTTGATACGATCGATGTTTACTTCATTTCTTAATATCAAAATAATGTATGTGTAGGATTTGATTCTTCACTAAACCAATATTTTGGGACAAAATATAGCGTTTTGTGGTTTTGGTTCAATTAGTTCCCAGGTTTACATGGTTCTATAAAGGATCACAACAGGTATGACATCTAATATTGTAGAATTCATCTCATGGAATCTACCATAGACATAAAGGTAATAGAATTCTTTAAAGTACATTGGTTCTACTCTAGACATATTCTGATAAATGGATGGGGCTTACTAAAAAGAATTTAAGTATAGTTATACAACTATATGGAAGAAGTTACTATCATCGATATCATTCAACAAGAGGATACTACTGGTTATCTATGAACTTATACTAGGATTAATATAAATAATTAGGATGGGATTTGAACTGATGGTTAATTTATTCGATTTCTGAATGGTTACAGTATACCACTTAGAACTCTATAGGGTCATAGGGGTACTATACTTTGAATAAGTTTATCGAAAGGTAGTGTAAACACACTTACAATTGGGTTTAGAATCAATTGTTTATCCAAAACATTCCTTATTGAGTCTGAGAACATTCACTGAGGGATGTTGTATCATTTTAAAGTAATTTAACTATATAGAATTAACTATCGAATAAGGTTATAAGATAACGAGAGTCTAAGTAACCGGGAGAGGTTCAATTACAAAAGTTAAGTTGTCGGTGTGGTCATAAATTTGAGATGTATTAGGTTTGAAATATATTAACGTAACTAGAACACATAATGAATATTAGACAATTTTGCGAGTAATTCTAACTAATATGTCATACTTGAGGGTCTAATTTATCGTGGTACTAGTTTCAAGTCTTTCTCTGATCTATCATATCTTCTTGGTAGTTTCTTGAGTTACTATATAAGAAAAACAACGAATACTCTAAGTGTTTCAGATATAAAACTGTATGGTACAAAGGTCTTGTTGATTAAGATGACAAATAATTTATTTTGGATAAAAACTTTGGCGACATCAGGTAGGTATAACAATAATTCATCGAAAGTATTATTCAATAATTCATATGATGATGTCACTAGAATTAAAATCCCAGATTCACAAGGTTAAAGTTGTAAATAGTTTCTAAAATAAGATAACCCATTATTATCCGTCTTTGAGGTAGAGTTAATATCAATACAAATAACGAATCAATCTAAAACTTTTGTCGATAAATCAATGCAGGTAACTGGAGATAAAGTAACATTGTAAAGATAAAACTCTAAAGAGAGGCATTCATATATTAAATAAAACTAGGCTCACAATAATCCGAGTCTTATAGGCAATAATACTGTCGTAGGTGTAATGGTAGTTTATTTCCTAGTTATATTGTATGTTATGTAAGAACATATTCAATGGAATCAGGTTAACTTGAACTTATTATTTCAAGATCAACATAGGGTTTTAAAATTTCATTCAACGTAACATATTTTGAACTACACAAAGGAGTTCATAAATATCCGGGGTTACATATAATGATACGAACATTTTGTACAATGATACTAAATCAAGATCACCTACCATGGGTGAAAATTGATTTGCTCATTCACAAATTTATCCCAGTTTCAAATTTGGAGAATCTTTGAAAAGATGGTTTATAAAGGAAACCATATTTGTGGTATCAAGATCATATAGAAAGTTTATGTAGGATTTTATCACATCACAACTATTTTAGTTGTTTATAAATTATGTTTCAGTACAAAACCCGTAATATTTTTTGGGACATTAAATTTTCAGTGATATCTTGAATCACGATGATTTCAAAAAATAATTAACAATGGTTATACGATATATGGTAGTGGTAAACTAGTCATAATTCATTGCAAAGAATGTGTAAAACTTGGGAAAATTATAGCTGTTACATCCTAAAGAGTAGAACAATTCACCTTAATCTTTCTGATATTTCTACTTTTCTTTAACGACATTTTTAATGTTCGTCAAGGAATTCTTTTATAGTTTCTCCAATCTAATCCTATTCAGGTACCATTATAACATAAGTAATCTAGTCTCATAATCTAATAGGAATAGTATACAGTTTAACGAGAGTATAATGCGAAAGACGAAAAATAAAAGGTCAATAGAAATATGAAACAACTTCAAAAGAGGAGTATGGAGTTCCAAATGAAGTAATTCATTCTCAAGGGGAGTTCAATTGAATAGTTCAGACAAAGAATGGTGCGTTACCTAACAACTTGAGGAGTATATTGTATACAATCCCTTTCCTAAGATAATTTTCTTAGTATTATTCTAAATCCTTAATCATATATTGACAATCATAAATCCTTAATGATTTTATCTATTACATAAATCCTAATATCTGAATTTATCCCTTTTTCTTAAACTTATAGTTCTAGAATATTTCTCATAATCCTCATGTAAATATCTCAGCCTTATAACTATGCTCCTATTCTTACAATATTTCCCTATGCAATATCCTAATATCTTATATATCCGTCATGTAATTTGGAGATCGATATTCCTCAATTCCTGTCTTAATGTTTTATCCTTATAATTCTTATAACTTGAGCAACTTTCCTCATCATAATCTTAAATTTATGTCCCGTATAGGCTAACTTGAGCTTGGCTCTGATACCAACTTATCACATCCTGATTTGTCGAGGGCGAGTGTTATCTTAAAATAATGCTAAATCATAATTGAGCCATTCATACTAAGCTAACTAAGAATTTATAAAAGCTAAATTGCCTTACATTATGGTTCAAAAGACTTACTCTTCAATCAGTTTTTCAGCATATCTCCTACTGCTGCATTATCAATTCTGTAGTGTTCATCATTTCTTATAAGTATCTATGCAAAATAACTGGAAGGAAACGAATCAGCAAAGTTGCTGAATAGGTTTTTACTAGTTCTATAACAAGTATATATATATATATATATATATATATATATATATATATATATATATATATATATATATAGAGAGAGAGAGAGAGAGAGAGGTTAGAGTGTATATATAATTTGGTGTTTGTCAGACAAAGCGAAATAAAATGTTTTTCATAATAACATTAAAGAAAATCAAGGATTTTGAACTGAGAATCCCATACTTACCAAATCATTAAGGGGCTATAAAAATAAGTAAGCCATCTGTATAACAAAATAATAAGTAATCCAAAACCTTTGGATGATAACTAGCTAGGCACACAATTAAAGTGACACTCATACGTATGTATCTAAATTTCGTCTGTCAATCATCTGAGACCATAGGCCAAGTAGAAAATTAAGTGGGATAATACAATAATCTACTCCCTAGTCATTACTGATGCTCTTAAAGAAAATAATAATGCACAAAGGTGCAAGGTGAACTGGATCATTCCAACGAATTGCCATGATATAAGTTATTAGATGAGGAGGGTTCAAATTGATCATAATTAAAATAATCAATGATATAATAACATATGAGTATGGTAATTTCTACAAGTAATTGGAATCAAATAGGGCTATCATTGAATAATATCAATAGCAGTTAAAAAATATGCAAAATTTACTATTAAAGAGGTAAAAGAAACTTATTTGATCGGTGTTTTGAATTGCTTTAGGATCAAAAGAGAATAACGGGGGGAGATGTTACTTGATTATCTGTATGCAAATGTTTGATTGAATAAGTATTATTGAAATTAGGGTTAGTTTTGGTCAATTTTTACTAAAATTTGTGTATTTTAAAGTTTAAGGGGTTTAATTGTAAATAACTTGGGACTTTATAATCTTGGGCTTAGGGTCAAATTTGAACTGTGGTGTAGAAGACTTTTTAACTTAAAATACTTTAAAGTACTTATAGACAAAGTTTAGGGTTAAAATTAATAAGTTGAAAAAATTGGGAGAGATCAATTTGTAATTTAGGAAAAGTATTTCAAACCTAAAATCTTATTTTTCCATAACTTTGGTTAAGCTTGACCAAACACAACCTTAATGTTGATGTAAAAAACTAGACTTGATCTAATTAATTAATCACAGATAAATATGAATAAAGAAATAAGACGAGATTTTTAAAATGGTTCAGCCTCAATGAAATGGCCTACGTCCACTGTCTTGTATTACTGGGTGTTTTGCCTTAATCTTGATTATCTTCACTTATGATAGCTTACCCTTCCATGAGGGTATTACAATGTATTTATAGCCCTTGGGCTGTCCATCTGAATAGACAATATGCCGTTATTAAATAGGTGTATACATCTATACATAGTAAGAATATTCATTGAATCTGTCTTGGTCGTTTAATCTTCCCTCCTAGTTGCTTGGTATACTGAGTAGCTCGATAAGCTGAGTAGCTCGGCGCTTTAAGTTGCTTGGTTCATACATTTATGCCATGCTAGGTGACACGTGTCTTCACATAACTGGTCCACGTCAGCTTACTAATTTTTGTATAAACACTTACCTTATACCATTTTGATCAAAAAATAAAATAAAAATATTGGAAAAAATTTCAATTTTTTTTATCGTCCACGTGCCCTCACACGCGTGGTCAAGGATTTTGGTCAGATAGTTCATTTTCAACCTCTCGAAGCGTGGCTTTAAGGTTTGAAATCTTTGACCTGAGATATCTTCTTCATTTCTATATTTAAGATGATTTCTAAACAAACTCAACCTAATTTTTCTTAAGGAATACAAATATATGAGTTTTATGGATTGACGTGCAATATATACTGAGTTCCATAACTATGTGTTTTTAAGAAATTTTGACTTAACATTCAAAACTTTTATGAGCATGGAAAGGCTTCTTATGAACATGATTAGGTTTCTACTATGTTAAGTAATAGCTTGGTTTTGATTTCAAGGCTTAAGGTGGTTTGTGTGAGGAGAATTCAAAGTTTTTAGTTTTCTGAATCACAAAACACGTTCGATCAATTGAGCTTTGTTGTTTAAATTCGTGGGTTTTAATTCTTGCACTAGAGTTCCTATGGTCCCAATGAATCAATTTCTAGCTTCAAAATTGAGTTATAATCAATATATCAAAGTTCGCCATTAAATTTCAAGCTTTGATGGTGGATTTTTCATATTTCTTCACCCATGGGCTGTTTTAAACGTAAAGTTTCTACTATTTTGATTGATAGAGTCATAATATCAATACATAAATCATTTGGAATTGAAAGAATGGAAATATATACATAAAAGGATATGTTACCTGATTTGAGAGAAAATATTGAGTTTTGAATACACCAAAGAGGTGAGTTTTGAATGCTTAGTTCGTGGGCTTTTTATAGTGTAGGAGCAGGAGGTTTGATCGGTTCGGATTGGAGGTGAATTTGTGTAGGTTTAAGGTTTAAGGCATGGTTACTTGAACCTCACATGTTTGCATGGTTCAAAGATGTCACCTTTGGCATTATTAGCTTATAAAAAGGTGGATGTGGACAAGGGATTTGTGTAAATGTCAAATAATTGGGTTTTAGTTATTGGTTGATAAGGTATATACTTATATAGCCCTAAAAGTGTAATTTTGGTAAAGTTTAAGGGCATTTTTGTAATTTAAAAAGTTATAAGGGCTGAAATTATTTTTTCTGGTTAGTTGAAATCTAGGGGGTCAATTTGATATAACGTTGGGATCTAGGGGTTAAGTATAGGTTAAATTATGGAAGTTTGATTTAGGGTCTATTTTGCAATTACTGAAACTTCAAGAATACTTGGTTAATTTAGCAATTTTGTAGGTTTTGTAGAGTAGTTTAATCCTTTTTTGAATATGTTTGAGTTTATATATTCTGAGAGGGATTAAATGAGAACCAGGGTTTCTTAATTCAAGTACGAATATTACATATACTTCACGTGGAACAATATCAAACTGTTGTCGACATCTACTCAGTCACCAACGAGATGCATTGCAGTACAATCTCTAGTACTTTTATCGGATTACCCAAGATCTAGTACAACAAGTTACAACGAGGATAGATCTTAAGCTTCCAATAGCTAGCTAATTTGTTCGTTAGAAACTAAGACATTAGAATTAAACCAGTAAAGAGGGTAGCTCATTTGCTTAGTGTTCGCCAAAGAGTAAGAGAAACGACACACAAATATATCACTCGATTTAAGAGTAAAAAATCAGAAGAAGTTGACTATGAAGAAAATACGATCATCACTACACTCATGAGTCGATTACCCCCCCGAGAAACTGTACTATGCTCTAGCCAAATATCCCCCAAAGACCATGACTGAATTATTAAATAAAGCACGCAAGATTATGAATGCTGAGGAGGCCATGGCTATGAAGAAAACTCACAATACTAAGGTCGACAACAATAAGGGATCCAAGAAAAAAGATAAAAAGTGCAATAAGGTGGAGAAAACCAAGATGTATGACGAGTACATCGCTCTCACTATTGGTGTGCATCACATTTTGGAGGAAATCCAAAGGAGCAGGGAATTAAAATGGCCCGAGAAATTAAAGTCTCTTCCAAATCGGAAGGGATAAGTCCAAGTATTGTGAATTCCATAGAGATCACGGGCATAACAAAAATAATTGTATAACCTTGAAGAATGAGATAGGAAGCCTGATTTGAAGAGGCAAACTCTCTGAATTCGTTGACAGAGAAGGTAGATCAGATCCTTCAATATAACGCGAAGTTCGAACACGATTGGATTCCCCTTGTAAAAGAGGAGATGATAAGAAAAGAGGCAGAAATGATGATATCGAGGATGAGCCAGATATGTCGAAGAGATCGAAAGAGCTTATGCATGAGGTGAACATGATTTCTTTTGGTTCTCATTCCTTTGGAGGTGGTGATTCTGGCAGAGGTGATGAAATAGCCGAGACAAAAGCATATCTGAATGAAGTCAAATCATGGTCCTACATTCAACAAATCAATATACATGGTGATGTTTATAACCACCCAAGGAAAGTAAACAAAGACAAATTGGTGATAGGATTCTCCAAAGATGACATGTCTAGAGTAATTTATCCCTATGATGACCTTCTGGTCATTATAATGATGGTGAATAAAGGAAAAGTTTCCAGAATACTAGTGGACAATGGTATCTCGACCGATGTATTATTTTATGACTTTTTGAAGGGACTAGGGTTGAAAGATAGTCAACGGGAGACCTATCATAATAGTATCATCATTTTCTCAGAGGAAAGAGTGTATCCTTTGGGAACTGTTAAACTTGAGGTCATAATTGGCACTTGGCTGACCTGTCAGGCTAAGAAGATTTATATCTTCATCCTAGACAAGAATGCCAACTCAGCCTATAATATTATCTTAGGAAGGGCTGTCCTAAAAAAGTTTAAAGTTTTTCCATCCATTATACACATGTACCTGAAATTCCCTACATATTATAGGGTAAGCATTGTCACTGAAGACCAAATTGAAGTCACAAAATGCTATTACACTTCAGCTGGCCAAGAAGAAATGAATAAACTCACCACCACTTATCAGATTGAGACCGTAGATCCTCACGAAGAAGATGAACTGGTCAAAGTACAAGTTGTTGAAGTGGTAGAAACCATAGTCTTAGATGATGAACACCTAGAAAAGACAACACAAATCAGCTCGTCCATGGATCGTATTGTGAGATAAGAACTGGTAGTTCATGTTCCTCCCCAAACCACGATTCTAAGAGATTTCATCCTGATTTCTCATAGTACATTGACTAATCTCAACACCTGGATAAAACATGTATGGATGGAAACTCCAAGCACAACGTCAATTCACCACATCAAAGATCCTCCCAAAGCGTGTTCTTTCTTTTCCTGCTCAATCAAAACTAAAATGAACAATTCTTAATTCTCTTAAATTCTATAAGGTTGAATAAAAATTCTATTGACAAACAGCGGAATAACGAGTTCACTTGGAACCATGAGGATATTCCAGGGATTGACCCAAAGTTAATGTGCCATAAACTTAATATTGTCGAAGATGCAAAGATAATCAAACAAAAGTGATTTGTCTTTGGTTCCGAAAAGAATATAACTGCACATGAAGAAGTGGAAATGCTGTAGAAGGAAAATTCATTGAAGATGTCAGATACCCCGATTAGTTGGCCAATGTGGTTATGGTAAAAAGAAGAACAATAAATGGCATACGTGTGTTATATTCACATATCAGAACAAATCTTGTCTGAAAGACCATTACCCCTTGCAAAGGATTGATCAATTGGTCGATGATATTGCCGGACACAAATTACTCACCTTCATGGATGCGTATTCAGGGTACGACCAGATCAAAATGAATCGAAAGACAAGGACAAAACCTCATTTACCACTCGTCGTAGTATTTATTAGTACAACGTTATGCCTTTTAGGTTAAAAAATGATGGAATAACATACCAATGGCTAGTGAACAAGGTTTTAGAAGAATAGATTGACAAAAATATGGAGGTATATATGGATTACAAGCTCACCAAGAGCAAGAAATAATCTGATCAAATTAAAGACCTGGGACGGACGTTTGACCAATTGTAGAAACACTAGATGAAGCTCAATCAGACCAAATGTGTGTTCAGTATACATGAAGGAAAGTTTCTCGAATTTATAGTAAATCAAAGAGTTATTAAGGCTAATCCCAAAAAAATTCAAGCATTCATAAGTATGCTATTTCCTATAAATAAGAAGAGCAAAAGTTGACTAGTAGAGTTGTAACCCTCAACAAATTTGTCTCACGAGTTTCTGACAGGTTCTTACCTTTTTTCAATATGTTAAGGAAGAAATTTAGATTGGAATGAAGAATGTGAAAATGCCTTCCTAGAGTTGAAGAAATACCTGGAAGCCCCACCGTTACACTTAATACCACTAATTATTATAGAAGCTCTACTTGTCATTGGCAGTATCTGAGCCAACAGTTAACTCGAAACTTATTCGATCTGAAAATAGGGTGCAGAAACCGATTTACTACACAAGAAAGGCCAACCGAGGAGTCAAAATTCGTTACCCACGTCTGAAAAAGTTAGATTTGGCCCTCACTGAAGCCTCTTGAATAAGAAATCCATACTTATAAGCGCATACCATTGTGGTCTTCACGGATATACCATTGCGCCAAGCCATTTATAAATAAGAGAAATCACAAAGATCGATGGCTTGCACTGTGGAGTTGGGAGAGTATAAAACACATTATGAGCCTAAAACAATGGTAAAAGGATAATCAGTGGAAAATTTAATAGCAGAGTCCACTTATGAAAAAGCCCTATCGAGAAGACTTATATGAAAGAGAGCTCAGTAGTAAATCCAGCAGGGCAGACTTCTTCAAAAGAGAGCATAAAACTTCAACCACCTGAGTAAACTTCTTTGAAAGATATATCCATGATAAGTATAACCAATTGAGTGGAAGACATGATAAAGACATCAACTAAGTGAGAAGCAACCACCCACTACCATGAATAAAGTTGAAAGATATTTAAATACGGGATCTTGGTTGAAAGGGATTTCAAAGAAGAACCACCGATTTTATGTGGATGGATCATCATGTGCCTCTAGGAGTAGAGTTAGGTTGATAATTTAGACTCCAAATGATATAGATTTGGAATATTCACTCAGGTTCCAATTCAAATCTTCACACAATGAAGCAGAATATAAGGCACTAATAACCGAGTTAAAATTAGCACTCTCTAGGTGTTGAGAAGATAAAGGCATAAAGAGACTCCCAAATGATTATAAACTAAGTGTTAGGAGTTTACGGAGTCAAAGGAGAATTAATAACAAGGTACTTTGCTAAGGCATAAGACATGATATCTAAATTTTTGGCGGGTAAAATAATCAAAATTCTAATGATGGATAATGTTTGAGAAGACGCACTTGCTCGGCTTGCCTCTTCGCCCATCACTGAGTTGAGAAGATTCATTCCAGTAGAAATTCACATGCACTGTAGCATTGATGAAGAGATAATCAAAATGATTGCATTGGATTTAAGCCCCTTATAGATGGATCCAATAAAGGAGTACATTGAAAAAGGAATCTTATCGATAGATCTAAAGGAAGCCAAGAAACTAAGGTACAAAGTAGCCAGATATTTCATGCAAGGAGGAATTCTATGTAAAAGAGGATTCATCATTTTATTGCTCAGGTGCATCCATACAACCGAGGTACAAAATCTAATTAAAGAAATACATAAAGGATCCCGTAGATCTCATTCAGCAGGCATATCGTTATCTATCCAAACAGGGGTAATATTGGCCAACCATAAAAGCAGATTATGCCACTTATGCCAGGCATTGCAACAAATGTCAAAGATATGTTACTATCCACAGGACTGCTGGAGCCACACTCACACCGATTACATCACCATGGCCCTTTGTCATGTAGGGAATTGACCTCGTCAGCCCACTGTGAAAGACAAGGGAAAAGTTCAAATATTCGATCGTTGCTATAAATTACTTCACCAAATAGGTGGAGGCTTAACCTCTAGTGGACATGCCTTATGAGAAGGTCTTCTAGTTCATATAGAAGAACATCCTTTGTCGGTATGGAATGTCGTACGCCTTCGTCACTAACCATGGAACACAGTTTGACAACTAGGAATTTGAGGATTACTGTATCCAATCCAAAATTCAAAAGTTGCAATCCTATCCTAGACACCCTCAATGCAATAGGCAAACATAGGAAACGAACTAAACACTCCTCGATGGAATGAAGAAGAGATTGGGTTATGCGAAGGGAAATTGGGTTAATAAACTAAAAAGTGTAATCTTGGCCTACAAGACCACGCCGAGGACATCCTTAGCATTTGGGACGGAGGAAGTGGTCCTGTTAGAAATTTTTCTTCCTAGTCACAGAGTACTCAATTTTAATTCCTCGAAGAGTGATCTCATGAGAAGGTTGGAATTGTACTTGGTTGAGGAAGTTAAGGAAAATATAACACTATGTATGACATCATACTAGCAACATATTTCCCGATTCTACAACTGGATAGTCATACTGAGCAACCTCAAAGAAGGATAACATGTGTTAAAGAAGGTGCTCCAGAAAGGCAACAAATTAGAACCAACTTGGTATGGTCCATACCACATTTCTGCATTCATCAGACCAAACACTTACCAGTTTGAAACCCTCGAAGGAGAACTATTAAAAAACCCATGGAATACTGAGCATTTATGGAAATATAATCAGTGATCTAATAAAATTTAATCCCTTACTATTTCTTGTAACTCATTTTTAATTTTTCGTAAAGAGCACCAAGTTTCATAAAAAGTTGGTTTCCTTTTCATATTTTATTTTTTATTTTTTCGATACTGGGAAATGTACTAATCAAGCAATATAATAATTCTCTTAAATAAAAAAGGAAAAAAACTAAATTCCAAAAATTCAAATCAAAACTTCACGTATGACTTCATCTTTAAGCAAGTCATGAACGAGAAATTTCAAGTATACTTCATGTATGGCTCCCTAGTGTCAACAATACGAAGTTTTATCAGATCAAATTAAGGAACACTTATTTGGTCACCAATGGTAACTAACGCAAAAACTTGTTCAAAATGACAAGATCTATTTAGGCGACGTACAAAAAGGCACGTTAGTAGAACCTAAGGCAAGACAACATAAGTTAATCCAAATTGGTAACCAGTAAGGCTAATTAATCGTCTTACTGCTAGCCACATAATTATAAGACTGAATTACTGGTACCACAATCACAAACTAAAATAATTAATAATTTTATTCAAATATTCCAAGTCTCAATACATCATTACATGATGACATTCAATAATAAAGAATACTAATTATTCAATCAACTGGGCGCTTTCCCATAGACTTGTCCATCCCGGTAAGAGGAACATCCTGCGTAGAAGGAAGAACTGCCTTATGTCTTTAAGTCTTGATTAGTTGCTGGAACTAGGGGTGTGAAAAAAAACAGACAACTCGAAGAACCGAACTAAATCGACCTTCGTGGGTTGGGTTGGTTCGATTTTTTTTCTCCATGGGTAAGTTCTGGTTCCAAAAAATTGAGAACCGAAGTGTTCGGTTCGGTTCTCGGTTTTATACCCGAACCAAACCGAATCGAGAACCGAACCCATGGAACCAAACCGAAAAATCGAACCAAAGAACCAAACCAAAGAACCGACCCCAAGAACTAACCCGAGAACCGACCCGTGAACCTGAACCATTAACCATAACCATTAACCAGAACCATTAACCAACCCAAGAACCAACCCGTGAACCAGAACCACGAACCAGAACTGCAAACCAGAACCACGAACCAGAACTGCAAACCAGAACCACGACCCAGACCGCGAACCAGAACCGCAAACCAGAACCAAGAACCAGAACCATTAACTGACCCGAACCAAACCGAGAATCGATGGTTCAGTTTTGAACCGAACCTACTAATTTTGGTTCTGGTTCTGGTTCCAAAACTACGGAACCGATTAATTTCAGTTCTGGTTCTAGTTTCGTAGTGGAACCGAACCGAACCGAACCATGTGCACCCCTAGCTGGAACTAGCTTTATCCACCAAATGCAAAGGCTGACTAAGGACATCATCTCCATGTAAATCATAATCTCCAAGGTACTTCCTAATCAAACTTATAGGGATTGCATCTTTAGGGATGTAAGAAATATCTAACTTAAATATAAGACTAGGCTAGTCCAAACATTCAGGGTCATGCCAATACTAAAAACTTATCTTCCTTCCGTAGCTTCATGATGGAAAGACTTGTAACCTTCTCTACGGGCTTGCTCAAGTTCATTAACCAAGTGTCCCAACACCTCATCATAACCATTCATCCATATAGTGTGAGGTTATTAATGAAACTGATAAGTGAGGTTGTCTAATTTCTCATTTAACCTCTTGATGGTAGACGACTAATTCTTGATAAGGTTTTCTTGGTCGACTAATGTCTTTTTAGTTATCTCCTCTTCTACTAATGGACGAGCAACAACCATCTACCTAGAAGATTGACCTGCATTTGATTTCTTCAATTTCTCTAACTCTTACATTAGTTGAGCATTTTTCTTCTCTCAGAATGATGCTTCTTCACTGTTCAGCAGTGGCCACCTTCTTAATACCCTCCAGTTCATTCCTCAACAAGTTGTTAATCTGTTCAAGAAGACTAGCTACCTCCTGAGCACTCTTTAATTATGATTATAGTAAAAATTATTTCTTAAAGTATACCGAGGATAATTCTTGCATCTTCTTATCAAATCTACTGTCACTCCGAAGAATATCAAACTTTTTTTCATAATCTACTGATAAGCTAGCAATCACATCCTTATGATCTCATTAGAGTTGAATAATCATCTCATAGTAAGACACGTAGGTCACCACGACTTGGTGGAATAACCTATGCATGTGGAGGTAAGCATCTTTATTCTGGGTGGAAACATCTAAGCCGAGAATTTCCTCCATCTCTTCTTCACGACTAGCCCCAAACAGTTGGCTAAAAAATCACTTTAAATAATAATAAAATTAAACTTCCTGGAGTTAAGCTAATATGAATAGGACATTGTATAAGGAAAGGAAATTTTTTCCTAAAAATAAACAATATCATTCCAAAAAATGAGGAATTTTATTAAAACTATGAGGATATTACAAGTTAAGGAAAGGAGCAACCACATAAATAATAAAAAAAATAAAAAAAATACAAGGAGTTATAGCTATTACACCTTTTCTTTATCCTGGTTCACTGCCTCCTCTAGTCAGGGCACCACTACTATCTTTTCTTAAGGCATAGAGGACTCACCCATACCCTCTTTGTCGTCAACTTCCTCCTCAAATTTTGGAGGAATGCCTGGATTGTGTTGGAGGAAAAGTTCAGAACCCACAACAGTGCCGACCTGGGTTAGAGCCGCATCTAATCCTTTCTTGAAGGATGTATTTTTCAAATACTCCACTTGAATGGTAGCAGTGGAGAATGCCTAATCCCACCCACGGGTATAGACATCCTCCTTATCCTTTTTTTCATGGGTCTTCATCTCAGCATCTTGGCCCTTGGCATCCTCTTCCATCTTCACGGCCTTTATAGATTCGTCGACCTTCTTCTCATTACTCCCTGCCTCTTTCTCGACATTAACCTTCTCATCTTCCAGATCCTTCCTGGTATCTTCCATCTTTTTCTTATCGTCCTCATGGGCATTGTTGACTTCTCCAGGGATTTGCGCATGCATTTGAAAGTTGCCTCCACATATGTAGAGGAATCCCTTAGCTAGTCATCCCTCCTCTATAATTGTTCGTAGTCAAACAAGAACTATAAAATATAACCATTCATAAACATCAGTAATGAGTAATAGTGACATATCAAAATAGGGAAACATTAAGTGTCGCTCACCAAAGCTAAATTATAGTTGATGTGCTCGACCAACTTAGCCCGAGGAAGAGAACAAGCTACAGCCTCATTCACTGGAGAAACTCCAACTCCAATTAACCCATGAGCAAGTCATGGGTTGACAACAATTGATTGGGCACTACCCTGACCCTTGTTGGACTAAAGTTTCCCATACAACTCTAATGTAAAGGTTGGACCCCTCTTCAGCCTCTTAAATCGAGACTCATGATTCTTCATCACAGAGGTTTCAACCACCATGGGATACTTTGATCCCCCAACACTAAACTTCTTCTCGATGGAAGGAGGGGACTTGGAGCTAGCAAGAAGGGTAATAATCTTCCTCTTTAACATCTTCAATGAGGAAATGTTATTCAGCACGAGGGAAAGGTTTGAGGATTCAAAAGATGAGGAAGTTCTCCCGACAGAGAAATTCCTTTCTTCTTGGGGTGGGTATTCAAGCTCAGTGAATGAAGATGAGGAAGTTGGGTCTTATAAATTAATGGGGGTTGAGGGAATATCTTCGGTTAGACAAGTAATGAAGCAAGTTATTAAACTATGGTTGGAGAGAAGAATAGAGGCAAAACGAAGGTGAGCCTTGCCTATCCTCTACTGGATAGACTAAATGGCTCTTAAGTCGATAAAATTAGCCTCTGAGATATAAGGTGTATCTTTCTTCTTCTTGTCTGTAAAATAGAAAGACAAAAAAATGCAGTTAATAATAGAGTTAGATGAAAGACCCAAAAGGTAAAATTTATACAAGAAAGTGCAAATGCTAACCTATACCCTGACCCTCCTAAGGGCAATGGGGGGCCATTATACTCCTCTCCCTCAGGAAGATGGGCAAACTTCCCATCTTTCACTATCAACCAATGATCCTGATAATCCTTATTGGAATCAGGTAAATTTACTATCAGATCTCTAATAGAAAACCTTGTCTTCAAGTAATAAATATTTCCATTGGTGGTCCCCCAACTATATCACTACATTAACTCCTTTATTCCTGTATTAGTCCTAAATCGCTCATTAACGCAGTTCACTCCATCAACTTAAGCATTGGGAGCCACTTTGACTGGGACCACATCAAAATACTAACAAAATTCTAAAAACAAGCGATTTGGAGTGAATGTTACCCCATAGTAAGAAATAAAAATAGTGGGGAGCCAATGACCCTCCTTCAACACACACAGGTGACAAGGACCTGTCACCAACTATGTTTTTACCCAATTAGGAATCCTATGGGTAGCCCTAAACACCTCCAAGAAACTCTCGTCAACAATATACACCATTTTTTCTACAAAAAAGAAAGAAAAACAAAGAGGATAGTGGTCCTTACATCGAGAAAGAAACAACAACAAGTATCATAAGTGGCGGAATAAAAACATGCGACATAAGCAAATAGTTATATATTGAAGATGAGAAGAACAAGGAGGGAAAGGATGTTTAATAAGACTAAATGGAGTCCCCTCAGCTATACGAAGTGGAATAATTGAATATACCATTGCTTTATCTTTCAATGGTGTGCCAGTATCTAAGAAATAAAATGACCACGGTGCCCCCATACGGTTTACTATTTTTTCTACTGTTAACAAAATTTCAACTAGAAAAGGAATAACATTCAGAAATTTGTAAACTTTCAGAGGTCGACAGCTGATTAGACACTTACAGAGAGCCAAAAAAATACTAACATATGATACTCCATCCTTTTAGTTACTAATCACTCAAATTAAGAATGAAATATTGGGAGCTTTTGTGGTAACCTAAAATAACAAGGCCATGTGGATTAATAACAATGTGACACCTATCATCATACTTACTAGGACCAAGACAACAGATAGAAGTGGCCAGTTGGATTGCCCCCTGGTCGGCACACTAGCCGACCATCTGCATGAATATAAATAGTCAGTAAGGTGAGTAAACACACGCGATAATCTCAACAGTCACCATACACACGTGGTGGATAAGTACACAGTTTTAATTGTAATTTAAGGGTGATAATACCTAATGTATAAAGGTATTCCACCTTTTCCTCTTCCTATTACTATATATAACTCACTACCTTTCCCACCTCAGGACAAATGAAAACATAATAGTTTATCCTAAACCCTAGAGAGTTGTTGACAGACATGTACTCAAACCCTCATACTTAGTGATATTGCACTCGTGCATGTAGGCACCTTGCTGGGCTGAACCACGTGAAAATATTTTGTTCATTTCTTTATCTCTTATCTCTCTAGCTTATATATTTCTTACTTTATCCGTGGTCGATAATAATTGGTGTAACAAAGCTAAGACTAATCCTAATCTTCATATCAATTTTAGACACCAACAATATTATTTTACATATGGATATTTGTATACTATATAATTTAATAAAATATAAATATATGTAATTTTGTGTACACACACACACACACACACACACACACACACACATATATATATATATATATATATATATTAGATTTACATACATATTTATGTATCGTGTATGCATATTATATATTAAGTTATAAATGCAAAAAAATATTAAGAATGAATAATTCTGAGTTAAAAAATAAAAAATGGAATTTAGAAAACATCATTTTGCTGTTTTCTAGAAACACTTGATTACATCGAAGAAATATTATAATTCAGTATTTAAAAATTGGTGTGTCAAATGCCTTTTAGTTCCGTTTTTACATTTGTAATGCTTGGTTTCAAATCAATTCCATAAAAAACAATGACCATAAATACGAAAAGTGTTTCATAGTTTTATCATTTTTCATGGAAAATATTTCTTATTCAACCACCAAAGAGTTAATTTCCATAGAAAACTCTAAAAGTAAGACATCTCGCTATAATCTTTTTCGACTCATTTTTCAATTTTTTGGGAAAGTGGACTAATTTTGAGTTATGTTCCCACTTTATTCTCAAACCTATCCTTAGCGGCATCCAACACTAGCTGCATTGTATAGAAAAGAAATTTGGGTTCAAATATCCCCCCCCCCCATTAGAAAAGAAATAAAAAGGAGAAAGGCCAACCTATAACACACTAAATCTTTTTCCTGGATGCAGTACCATGATAGTTCAAAATTCATAATTTATGGCGAAGTTTTTTCTCCAAGCAAACTTGTAGCTGGAGAAGAGCTAACCAAAATATTAGTGGGCTCTTAAACTAGGTATGTCAAAATCCCCGCGGAGTGTATTCAAGGCCGTCTCAAGCAAAATCGAGGTCCTAGGCTAGAAATTAATACAGGGCCCTTTTTATTGTAAAAATTAATATATTATATTAAATATATGTTACATTTTCTCAATAGTTTTTTTTATAAAATAAATTAATTAAAATTTATTTTTCTTACTTTTTGAGATGCAAAATCATGAATTATATTTTTGTATTCAAGGTTTGCTACAATATTTTTTTCAATGGATAATATAGTTAACCCATTTAATCTTTCTTGCGACATAGTCGATCTTAGGTACTATTTTTTATTTTTAATTTTGAAAAACTTCTTTTTGTAGAAGCAAAAGTTACATGTATAGTTAACATTATTCAATAAGTATTATATGCATTAAAAAAACAATCAATTTGTTTTAAATAAGTTAATAGTTCAATTGAAGTTTTAATGTCCGGTTTTAAAAATTCTCTTAAAACTTTTAACTCAGAATATAAATCTATACTATCAATATCGTTAGAATTGCCATATTTTAGGTTGCGTTCAAGATTTATACAACAATTTCAAGATTTATACAACAATTTTTTAATTATTCATCGTCTAATGATTTTAATTTATTCAAACCAAATAGGAATCCAAAATTTCCCTCATACATTTTTAATTGTTCAAATCTATTATTAATAGAAGAAAGTGTTTGATCTACTATATTTATAAAATAATCAATTTGAAAATACTCCTCACGCGAATGAATGTGTTCATTATTAGAATTCTCATCAAAATGTTTTTTTCCTATAAATCACTCTCTTTTCACGAAATTTGGGTTCTATTTTCATATCTCGAGCTATCTCCTTAGACAAAATTATAGCGGACTCGTATCCTTCAATTCTATATTTTTCAAAGAACATGATAAGGCCTATTAATTGATCTATAACAATGTCAATAGGCATGTCTTTAGATTGTAATTTTTTGCTAACATTATTAACAACATATAAAATATCATACCATATAACCATTCCGAATAAAAACTCATAATTTTCAAGAAAATTCCTTAATAAACTTTCAGCCTCATGTAAAGATTTTGAATCAATATCATCGGAGTTTACTAATTCATATAAACATCTCTTATTTGTGGAGTTTGATATCTTATTGCTTTAACACTTTCAACACGACTCTCCCAGCGAGTTTGTGATAATGACTTAATTGTTAAAGATGGTACATGATTTAATAAAATTTTCCATCCTTTTGGTGATGAAGAAAATAAGCAGTATATATGTTGTACTAGTTCCATTCCATAACCATATGCACACTGCAACATCCATCTAACTTTGTAGTCCGAACACTTAATAAGTCCCTGTACAAAAATAGATCCATCTGTGTAACAAAAATGACTATTAACGTTCGCACGAAAAAATGGGGAATATAATAAGAACTATATGATCTTAGATAAAAAATTATTTAAGAGGATGTGAATGATTATATAAATTAATCATACACATTGAATTATATATATATATATATATATATATATATATATATATATATATATATATATATATATATATATATATATATATATATATATATATATATATATATGTATATATGAAAATCATAACATGTTATGACACATATTTTAACCCTCAAAATAGTAAGTATTAGAGGTCCACATGAATATTTGTTCCCTATTAAATGTATGTCGGAACTCTGTCCCTACTATTTTAGGTTCTCAATAGGGGCATATACTAATCAATCCCTCGAACATTTTTTAATATGTGTTTAGTTCAAGCCTTTTTATTTTTCTCCAAAAAGTTGTTCACGATGCCTCTGGTGCGGGCCTTTAAAAATAAGAGAATATTAGTTAAATGGGTATTTGAGGGATTTTATATATATATATATATATATATATATATATATATATATATATATATATATATATATATATATATATTATTTTTTAACGGTAAAAAATGTATATTTATATTATTTTTTTACATATCACCTCATTTCAATGGTTTTTTTATTGATTTTTTTGATGAAAAAAATTGGAGATGCTCTTTTCACCGTGGAGATCATATCTATGAAGTTTCATCAAAAAATTCATTTTTTTACTATTTCAAAAATATGGTATGTACCGGAGTATGCACCATAAGGAGTTCTTATAGAAGGGGACCTCTGTCTCTCTCTCTCTGTATATATATATATATATATATATATATTTGTGTGTGTGTGTGTGTGTGGCAGGTCCGGCTCTAGGCATAGGTGGGTTAGGCCGCCGCCTAGAGCCCCCGATTAATTGGGGCCCCTTCCGGGAAAAAAAAATTTAGGTATAAAAAAAAATAGGTATAAAAAAAATTAGGTGTGAAAAAAAAGCCCCCCCAAAATAAATTTGTTCTATTTAAAATAAACTCATACACTAACCCAACAACAACATAATAATTCATCCACACACTAAAAAATAAACCCACACAATAAACCCATCATCATAACCCAACCCAACCCAACCCAATCCAACCCATTTACTTATTACATTCTTCTAACCCTAACTCTCTCATTTCTCTCACTCACTTTCTTCTTTCACTCTTCTTTTCTTCCTCTCTTCTTCTCTTTTACTCACACTACTCTCTTTCTCTACTAACCAAAGCAAGAATACACACTCTCTTATCCCCCCCTCCCCCCCCAAAAATAAGGGTTGGCTTGATTGGAGATTGATTGGACCTTATTTGTATAAGTATATATTATTCATTTACTTTGTTATATCCCACTATATAAATTTGTTTGTATTACTACTAATATTTGTTTTTTTTTTTGCAGATTTCAATTTATTATTGGGCATTTACAAATTAAAATTTGAGATTGCTCTCAAATTGACACTCAAATCAGATTCTATTGTTCCTCTTAGCATTTATCTTTAATATGGTTTGTCAATTTTATTGAGAATCTTGTGATTGTGTGATTAATTTTTATTTTTGCAAATTACACTTGTTGTTGTATTGTGTGAATTTGTTTACTAGCAAATTACACTTGTTGTTGTGTTGTGTGAATATGTCTATAGATATTGCTAAAGAAATGGAAATTGAACTCATATTTTGTGAAAAGCGTAATATTTATAGAAAAAAAATATTTTGATGAGAATTCTAGTGATGGGATTAGACATTAGTATATTAAAATTGATTTTCTATATAAAAATTGGTTTTGCATCGAAAAATGCGAGAATAACACATTTTCTTTAATTTGATTTTTTTTTACAAAAGGGTCCCATTTTAATTTTTCGCTTAGGGCCCGAAAACTATAGAGCCGGTGTATGTGTGACATTAATTGTAAGACTAAATTGGGTAAATAAACAAAATTTTAAAAAATAACAATAATAATCAATTGGGGTCCCGACCCATCCCATTGCAATTTCCTAAGCTCAGGATTTCGTTTAAATGTTTCGAATGTGGCCCTTTTGGTGGCTGCTGAAACATAGATGGAGAAGCCTATACCAGAAGAGACTCGACATATATTATAGAATAATGATATGAGTATAAAAATCTCTTTCAAATCTGATGTGGATTTCACTTACTCTTTCACCTGTCTATTAAGTATTGTCTTGTGTTATGGAGTCCCCTAAGGGTACCATATTAATTACTTTTTGGAAAATTTTTGAAAGAGATATTTGGGACTCATAGCACTACTCTATATTATAACATGTGTGTCGGTTCCACATGATGGAGTGCTTGCCTTCCCGAACTGATGTGTCATGGGTTGGGTTCTCAAAAGTCCGTCTCTTCGAAAACGGGAGTATAGAATACACACATCTACCACCAAAATATCCTAATAAAGCAAAGCCGTGTGCACTTGTTATAACCTTAGCCAATTGTGTTATTATTATTATTATTATGCCTTTTTAGATCGTCGAATACTACACTATAAACTTTCCACGCAATTGTTTGGTACTCCAAGGTTCCTTGTCATTGTGAGAAGCCTATTCATCCCTATCTCCTTAGTAATTGTTGTATTTGCTTTGCTTGCAACATTTAAAGGACATATGAATATGGATGCCTTTGCTGATTGGCTTGACTCAAAGAAAAAAAAAACATTTTCACTATAGAACATTTCAAGTGAGAAGCGTTTAAGAGTTGGAGGCTACAAAATAGGAAGGGTTTCCAATGGTTTGGTGGAGCAATTTGTTAAATACAAGGAACTAGCGAAGCAACCCTTATTCACATGAAGGAGCAAGTTGCGTGCTTCCTTTATGCCTTCAATTGGTACAAGATGAAGGAGAAATGTGGCTTGCCTTTATTCGAGAGTCCCGGGCAAGATTTATTTCTGGAGTCCAAGGCCTCAAAAAGAGTACTATCAAACAATGAGTACTCTTACTAGTCTCAACTTTCATGCACGCAGAGGCTCCATTTGAGGTATGAGTAAGTTGATGTTTAATACTTAGGCCTTTAGTTGGTTTGAGATGAAGGAGAATTATGGCTTGACTTTAATCTAGAGTCCCGTGCAAGATTTTTTTTTCCAAAACAGAGAAGCTTTATTCAAACCAACAGTATTTTGCAAAAGATGTTTGTTGTTGCATACCTAAGAACAGAACTACGACACATATCATGACATAAGAAAGGGAAAACATAACTAGGAACTGACTGAAAAAGCATAGAAAAAAAAGAAGCATAATCGAAAAAGTAGCAAAAATATCCGCACACATATTAGCTTCACGAAAACAAAACGACAAGATTACATGGTGAAATCTCTTGAGGCCTTCATGGATGGGTTGCACTATGTCCGAGTGGGTCTGGTGATGGGCATGGTTCCTCGCAATCATTTGGAATGCAATTTGACAATCTGTTTCGATTTCAATACAATTTATCCCTATCTGAAAAGCTAGATAGAGCTCGGTTTTTAAAGCCCACAGTTCAGCCGTTAAAGATGACACATGTCCCATGCTTTCGGAAAATCCCTTAATAAACTATACTCTTTGATTTCGAAGTAATCTGCGAATGGAAGCAAGGCCCGTGATATGAGATTTCGCTCTGTTAGTGTTACACTTAACAAAACCATGCGAGGGAGGTATCCACGCAATGTGAAATGGCATCAACAGGTTTTGTTTCCGCCCGACAGTGTGTCTTTGATTGGAGTGGAGGAATTGGATTACTTGGTCTGATATGAAACGATTTAAAATGGATTTCACAATTGGTTTATGATTAGATAAAGCCTCATTCCGGGAAAGCCAGAGGCGGCGGAGAGAAAAAAGAGGTTTAATTCCATTAGAAGTGAGGTTCCCTGCCTGATTAGTGTCTCTTAGACGACGAATAATGGGTAAAGGTTCTATATCAATCATCATTTCTAGCACGCGAACCTGATATGTGGCCGGGCAAATAGTGAAGATGTGATCATTAGAGTGTGGGAGATCACATAGAGGACAGGTCGGGTCAGTAATTTTATGGTAGTAAAAGAGGCGGTTTGCTGTAGGCAGCGCTGGATGAATTAGAAACCAAAGAAAGAGTTTTACTTTCGGTGGTAAGGTGGTTTTCCACAACCACATCCATGGTAATGACGGAAGATGACATTTCATCCTCGTTTTGTTCAACCAAAGGCAAGTGTCTTTAATGGTAAATTTCGTTCTTTGACTCGGCCACCAAAAAGGGGAGTCCTTATTCGCAGTGGGTGAAATGTAGATGGATTGAATAAAAAGGAGAAAATCAAGTGGCAGATATTGTGTCAGTAATCCCAAATTTCACTGATAGTTCTTAATGAAGTGAGAAAGGGGCGCTAACAGAACGTTGGGCGGTATGTGGGGGAACCATTGTTCTAGTGTTTCTTGGAGGACCCAAATATGTTTTCCAAATGTTATTGTACCTCATCCGATTTTCCATTTAATTCCTTATTTGAAAACGGGAATTAATTTGGAGACCCGAGTCTAAAACCATGAGGCATTAGAGGGGGCTATTGCTTCAAGTAAAGAGGCATGAGGATAGTACTTTTCTTGGAGGACTTGCGGCCATAGGTTACTTTGGTCCCAGTAGAGCTGGCATGAGAGCATAAGCATGAATGCTTTGTTGAGAGTGCAAAATTTTGACACCGAGTCCTCCGTTTTGTTTGATAAAAAAGTAATCACATCCCAATGGATGGTTGGAGTTTTATGAGTGTGCGCATTTGCATTGCAAAATAATTTCTTTACTTTAACAATGAGGCCAGTAAGAATGGATTTTGGCATAGGGTAGGCTGACAAACTATGAACGGGTAGTGAGGTACAAATTGCATTAGTAAGAGTAGCCCGATTCGCATAGGAAAGAAAATGCTAATACCACGTGTGAAGATGATTATCAAGGTCTGCTATGAGGTCCGTGAAGAGGCTCCGAGTGACCCTACCAGTAATTAGAGGGAGTCCTAAATACTTTTCATGCCTTAAATTTCTCTTGAACGCGAGCATCGATCGGGTAGCACACATAATGGTACGAGGGGTTGAGCGACCAAATGTTATAAGATATTTGTCACGATTAATGGTTTTGCCTGATGCTTGTGAAAAGGTTTCCAAAACTGTGCGAAATCGGGTTATAGATTGGGTCGTTGGTTGTAAAAAGAAAATACAGTCATCGACAAACGCTAAACTAAGGATTTTTGGACCATTTCTAGACGGACGGAGCGCGATTATTGTTTTGTGTTGACTTTCCATATCAATCTGTCGTAATAGGACATTTAAGCCAAGGATGAAGAGTAGAGGGGACAAGGGATCGCCTTGTCGTATCCCTCATGAAGGTCGAAAATGGGGCCCCAGATGGCCATTGATCAAAGTTTGGAAAGAAGTGGTGGACATGCAGGTGGTTAGGAAAGATAGCCACTGTTCCGGCATGCCATGCTGATGCAGGACCCATTGAAGGTAAGGTCATTCTGTTTGATCATAAGCTTTCGATAAGTCAATTTTGACAGAACAAGTTCCTTTTTAAAATTTTGATTTATGCATTTTATGGAGCATTTCATGAGATATAAGTGTATTATCCTGAATGTGACGTCTCTTCACAAAAGCTGATTGAGAGGGCGACGCGATATATTTGATAATTGGACGTAGTCGCTCCACCAAAATAGTGGATATAAGTTTGTAAATGACATTGCAAAGGCTAATAGGGCGATAATGAGGAACATGGGTAGGGTTTTGGCGCTTAGGGATAAATATAAGGATTGTATGATTTAAATGCTGCGACATACGTCCCGAAGAAAAAAATTCTCGCACCAGGTTACAAACTGGAGGGCCCGCTTCTTGCCGGTGGGTCTGATAAAATTCCGCAGTGAGCCCATCCGGTCCCATTCTATTAATTGTGGCCCAGATTTCACGTTCTGTGACTGGTTGAAGTAATTTAATTTTATCCAAATCTCGAATCTGAGTGAAAGATGGAGATAAACCTTCAGCCTATTCAGGAGGCATTGTTTGGAATAAATTGTCATAATAGTTTTTAAATTGAGTTTCCATAGCCACTTGTGTCTTATGCCATCCAGTCTCCAGGTTATAGATTGCCTGGATGGTATTAGTATGGAGACGTTGCGTGACACAAGCGTGAAAAAATTTAGTATTGGAATCCCCATCAAGGGTCCATTTGATTTTATATTTATTTTTCCATTACAAATTTTCCTGGTTAAGGTGATAAGCTAAAGACTCTTGTAATTCTTTCCCCCATAATAAGAGAGCAAAATTTGGGTCGGTATCGATAAGGGTTCGGGTGTAACTAAGACTATGTTGCAGATAGGAAATTTTGGTTGCCATGTTCCCATAAACATTAGTTTTCCAGGCTGCTGCTGCTCTTTTAAAGGAAATATATTTTTTATGCAAAATGATAGTAGGCATGCCTTCTAAAGGAGGGGCCCAGTGAGCCCGAATAAGCTCACCAAAAGATGGGTAAGAGGCCCATTCTTTACAGTAAATGATACGTTTAGGATTTCGGACCGCTTGAGGCATATTATCTAACATAATTAGACAATGGTCAGATCCTGCATTTGGGAGATGGGTGTATCTAGTGGATGAGTAAAGATCCATCCAATCAGTATTAGCGAGGTACATGATGGACCCTCAAATATCCAACCGCTTACGTACATGATGACTAAAAGGGGTGTTCACTTTCCATGTAAAAGATGGACCCTAAAATCCTAAATCATGGATATCATGTGTCATCATACATATATTTAAACTCTTGGCCGCCTAGCTTTTCATGAGGGCCTAAAATTGCATTAAAATCCAGGGGAGGAGAGGAGAACAGAGGTTGAAAGTAAATGCAATTGTTGCCATACCTGGTTCTGAGTTGCGGGATTTGGTGGCATGTAGACCGCCGTTAATTTCGCAGGTCCGGATGCTGGATCATGTTCAATGAGGGCATGAATGAATCGTGAAGATACAGTGACTTCGTGGACCTTGATAGGGCCTTCCATCCAGAGGAGCCAGATACCTCCAGAATGGCCAAGTGCAGGAGAGATGATGTGGTTGCAAAAAAGTAATCGGGCAATCTCATCCAAGGAGCGACGAGCATCCATGCGCATATCCAAAATGATGACCATGTGAGGTTGTTGTCGATGAACAATATTTAGAAATTCTGGCAAAAAGGTTGGTCGAGCAACCCCTCTAGCATTCCAAAGTAAAATTTTCATTAGGTGCAGTAGGTGTTGGGGCCTCATTAATGTCGGCTAGGGAAGGATGTACACAAATTCGTTTGGAAGCATTGGGTTCATCATCAGTTGCGCATCGTTTGGAACTGGATGCGCGTGGAATGTGAAGATGGACACCGGTTCTGGTTGGAGCCAGTCTCTGTGCTGGCCGACCTCTACGTGTACGTGGTGTTGAAGAAGCTGGTAATGGAACACATGGGGTAGGGAGCAGTTGGCTTGAATGAGAAGATCGTAAAGTCCTCTTTGAATTATTCTGTGAGTGCCGAGAGGTGATGGAGGTTCGGTTTGGTGATTTGGCATGCTGGAACTTCCTGGCTGAAGGTGACGAAGGCGGGGTGGGAGATTTCGTGGCGTACCCAGGTGGTGCATTGGGTTCATCGTGAGATTTTTCCTCATTTTCGGTCGTGGCGGAGGTCATTGGAACAATTCCACGGCCGGGGAATCTGGGGGCTTTTGGAAAAGGTCGAGAAATCGGGACTCGGGCTCCGGCTCGTCATCTTCCTGTTGAACTGTTTGGTCTTGCGAAGTGGATGGAAATATTACCGTGGTAAGAATGAGTTCAACCCTTATATTTGGGTTGCATGGAGGTAATTGTTGCATGAGGTAATCGTCGTTTTTTACAGTGGTGCCACTAGGGGTGTGCAAAAAAACCGACCGAACCGAAACCGGCGGTTTTTTTTAGCCCGGTTCGGTTTGCGGTTTAAGGATTTAAAAAACCGACAATATCGGTTCGGTTGTCGGTTTAGACAAAGAAAAAACCGATTCGAACCGAACCGAACCGAACCGAACCGACATCAATATTATATATTAAAAAATCCTTAAATATCTTTTATTTTTATATCCAAACACCATTAACCAACCTCCAAAACCGACCAAAACCGAAAACCGACCTACAAAAAACCGACCAAAACTGAAAATCGGTTAAAACCGAATCGAAACCGAACCGAACCGATGTGAACCGAAACCGACGGTTTTTTTCATCGTCGGTTCGATTTCGGTCTGATTTTTTCCAAAACCGAACCGATCGGTTCGGTCTGAATTGCGGTCCAAAACCGAACCGAATCGACCCGTGCACACCCCTAGGTGCCACGTAACTCATTTGGGGGTCCCAGCTGTGTTATTCATATCCTGCTTAGAGGCGGTGGCTTGAGTTTTTATTCCGTTTTTTATCCTTGTCGTTTTGAAGCAGCGGTTGACCTTATGAGCTGATATCATCAACTGGGTCCCCCTGAGTCCCACGTACTTGAGTAAAATTGAGAGAGGGACGAGTTTTTTGAACCTGATTCTGTTGTGCTTTATCCCCTAGTCCAGGTGTCCGAGGATAAATAAACATCGTATTAACCTGTAGAGAACGTTTACCCAGACTCCTAGTAGGCGAAGATATTTCATGCATGGAAAGACCATGCTGCCCCACGTCTTTTTGCGCCTTCTGCTGGCTGCCCAGGTCCTCCATTTCTTGAGACCGTTTTTCCTTAATCCCTGATGCAATGCTAGAATTTTCTTGACTGTGAGACATCAACGGTTTATTCCAACGAGGCGGACGACGGGTTACCACTTGCCATTGCTCAGTGGAGTTCGTATTGCTGTTCGGTTTTAGCATTGTAGCCGAGGCACTGAGTTTGCAACTTCCTTTTATATGTCCAACAAGACCACATGCAAAACAAATGTCACTTTTGAGTTCGTACACTATGCTGCGAAGAATGCGACCAATTTTAATTTTTGGTGGGAGAGGTTGTTCAATGTTTGAATTCAATACAAAGACGTGCATAACGTGCACGTCCCCTTGACTCGGTGTAGAGATTAATTTTTAATTGCTTACCAAGCGATGTCGCGATACGATGTAAAAAATCCCATTGATAGTATTCTATAGGTAGTTCATGTATTTGCACCCAAACACTCATATGTTTAATTGTGGCAACTGAGGGCTGAAATTTTTTTGGCCATCTTTCAACCGACAGATAATGGTCTTCCATGAACCACGGTGGTGACGGAGTTGGTTCATGTAGAGCCAGTGGAGAAGCGTGGCTGATATCAATGGGGGGAGAAACAGTTTTCGGTGAGGGCCACTAATGTGGTGGTTTGGGTGGAGGTGCAGTGTAGGTTTTGTATGGTTTCCGTAGAGAGAGAATTCTCGTCCATCTTTTTTTGTGACAAACACCATTGTTCTCCCGTGCAAGATTTATTTGTTGGATTCCAAGGTCTCAGAAAGAGTACTATCAAACAATGAGTACTCTTACTAGTCTCCACTTTCGTGCATGTAGAGGCCCCATTTGAGGTGTCATCAAAAGTTAATGTTAATATTTAGCTGGAGCAATTTATAGTTGATGTTTAATACTTAGTTAATGCTCCCACTACTGAAAAGTAGAAAGGAAAAAAGAGGAAAATAAAACCGAGTGAGTTCAACAGGCTGGGTTTGATGACTTTCTTTATGATTGAAGTAATACCAACCTTGAAGCCATGAATCTTTTGTTTCCTCAACCCGGGCCTTCCCAATTATTTTCTCTCCCACTTCTTGAGCAGACAACAATTAGGTTATGCGTGGTAAAAAAATTATCTCCATTTTTTCCACTGCAGAAAAAAGTTGTGGGTAAAATTTAGGGATGGTGGGGACCGAGTTGATTATAATACCTATTATGCTCCAGTCGATTGCTTTTGCTTGTGCCCTGTTCAAGGTAAATATTTTTCCTCTCATCTTTTTTTTTTTCAAAATCAAAATCATTATCTTTGTTTCATTCCCTGCTTTTTCTTTTCTTTTTTAAACCTTGTTTTTTTTGTCTTATTTATAAAAAAAAACTAACCTTTTTAAGTAAGTTGATGTTGTTAGAGTTAGTTGTAATTAGTGAAATTAGTTATAATAGTTACGATATGAAAATTAGTTGGTTATGTTACCTAATTTGTACCGGCTATTATAACAATTTTTCTAGCATAGCTATTTAATCTTTTGGCTTGCTTCTTTGTATAGAACGATTCATTCAATTAGTGAGATAAGTTTCTCTCTCTCAATCCACTTTTGTTATTCTTCTTCTTCCTCTACAACTTGATATGGTATCAGAGCTAAATCTATGATTTTTCTTTTATTTCTTTCCCTCTAGCTTGATCATTGCTCTTCTGATTCTTCTTCGCCATAGCTGAGATTAATTCTCCATCGGTGAATGTTTCTGGTACTCGTTCTTTTACAAGAAAGTCTGCCATGGAAGAACCTTCGCATTCTTTCTTGTTGCATTATTCTGATAGCCCTAGTTTAATTCTTATCTCGCAACAGCTCACTAGAGAAAATTATGCCTCCTGGAGTCGAGCCATGTTGATTGCTCTCTCGGTTAAGAACACATTAGGGTTCATTGATGGATCTATCACTAAACCAAAAGGTACATATGCTGATCTTCTTAATTCTTGGCTCAGAAATAACAGTATTGTCACTTCTTGGATTCTTAATTCCATATCTAAAGACATTTCGGTCAGTTTAATTCTTTTTGAGATTGCTCATGAAATTTGGATTGATCTTAGAGATCGTTTTCAACAACAAAATGGACCTAGAATTTTCCAACTTACACGTGAATTGATGAACCTAAATCAAGAACAAAATTCTGTTAGTGTCTATATAACCATGCTGAAAACTATTTGGGAAGAGTCAAGCAATTACAGACCTGTTTTCACTTGTGGAATGTGTACTTATGGAGGTCTTAAAGATCTTCATTACCATTACCAAATGGAATATATCATTTCCTTCCTTATGGGTTTACATGATTCTTTTTCTCAAATTCGAGGTCAATTTCTTCTTATGGATCCTATGCCTCTTATCAACAAAGTGTTTACTCTGGTTTCTCACGAAGAAAACTAGAGAAAGATTACTAATCATGCATGTTCCAGTCTTGAATCTACTGGTACTATGGCCTTTGCTGCTAAGGTTGAGAATTCCAAAGTTGGAAATCAACATTCTACTACTGGGGGCAAAAGAGGTCAAAAGAAAGATCAACCTTATTGCACTCATTGCAAGTTCCATGGACACACTATTGATAGGTGTTACAAAATCCATGGTTATCCACTAGGTTTCAAGCATAAGGAAAGTGTTGTTTTGAATTAGATATCTACTGTTTCTTCCAGTGAAGATCACATTGCTCCTTCTGTTTGAGGTTTTGTTTAAAACCTCAATTCCACTCAGTATCAACAAATCATGACCATGCTTTCAAACCATTTGTCTACTTCAGTCAAAACTACCGCAGATGGTGATCATCCTTCTTTTTCTTATCTTGCAGGTACTTATTTTTCTGTTTCCTTAAATCCTATCTATTCCTTAAGTCAATATTGGATAGTTGATTCAGGAGCTACTAAACATATCAGCTCCACTGCCAATGCTTTCACTTCTTTAAGGGCTATTTCGAATGCTACCGTAACTCTTCCTAATCACTGTCAAATACTTGTTCACCTTTATAGTGATGTGAAACTGAGCTCTATACTTACTCTTAAGGATGTCCTCTTTGTTCCTCAGTTCAAGTTTAATCTCATTTCAGTCAGTGCCCTTGTTTCTGCCAGTGAGTTTATAGTGAATTTCTTTCCTGCTTACTTTGTTATTCAGGAAATCAATAGCAAAAGATAATTGGCAAGGGTGAAAAGCATGAGGGGCTTTATATTCTCAATAAGAGATGCTGGGATTCTATTTCTAATTCTTTTGTAAATCATGTTTCTGCTCATGTTCGGCACAACAGACTTGGCCATCTTTCATTCAAATAATTATTTCATTCAAATAATTAGAAAGTTTGAAGAGACATTTGCAGTGTGATGTTTCTGGTTGGAATAAAGCTCAACCATGTTATATCTGTCGTCTTGCTAAAAAAAAACGTTTATCTTTTGAATCTCATAATATTATGTCTCAATTTCCTTTTGACTTGGTGCATTGTGATATATGGGGTCCTTATAAAGATTCTTCTTATGCTGGCCATAAATTTTTTCTCATATTGGTGGATGATTGTACTAGGTTACTTGGACATTTCTTCTCAAACATAAGAGTGAAATGGTTTTTCTTATTCCTAAAATTTTTAATATCGTTTTTACTCACTTTAATGCTAAGATTAAGAGATTTAGGTTTGATAATGCTTCTGAGTTATTATTCCAAGTTTTTTTCAGTGAAAGAGGAATATTACACTAGTTCTTTTATGTTGAAAGACCACAATAGAATTCAGTTGTTGAACGCAAACACCAACATCTTTTGAATGTAGCCAGGGCCATTTTCTCTCAGTCAAGAGTTCCATTGGAGTTTTAGAATGATTGTGTCTTAACTGCAACCTTTCTGATCAATAGAACACCTACACCATTACTTCAACATCGAACTCCATTTGAGGTACTTTATAAGACTGCTCCTGATTATTCCAGTTTTAGGGTATTTGGTTGCCTTGATTTTTCATCTACTTTGGAAGCTTATCGATCCAAATTTCATCCTCGAGCTAGAACTTGCATATTTCTTGGTTATCCTTTTGGAATGAAAGGTAATAAACTCTATGATGTTGTCCCCAAACAAATCTTCATTTCTAGGGATGTTGTATTCCATGAAGATATTTTTCTTTTCCATACTATAGTTTCTTTAGACCAACTCATTGATCCATTTCCAGATTTGATCTTGCCTCAGTCCAATTTTGATCTTGCCACAAGTTCCTTTTCTGTTAATTATGGTTCTTCTCTAGACCACATAATTTCTCCTATTATTGATCATGCTATTGAACATTGAACTGAGCATTCTCATTCTCCTATTGATCCTACTTCTGTTGATATTGAAGTTATTCTTAGAAAGTCTATCAGAATTCATAAACCTCCTTCATATCTCAAGGAGTTATATTTTAATCTCTTGCATTACTCTCCTATGCCTACTTGCTCAACCCCTTATCCCATTGCCAAATATCTTTCATATGCTGCCTTATCTCCTTCTTATAGGTCTTTTACTCTCATGGTTTCTACTCAACTTGAACCTCAATTTTATCATGAGGCAGTTAAGAGTTTTCATTAGTGTGAAGCCATGCAAGTGGAATTGTAGGCTATGGATACTAATAAGACATGGTATGTGGTGCCATTGCTCTATGGCAAACATACCATTGGTTATAGATGGATATACAAGATTAAGTACAAGGTAAATGGAACTTTGGATAGGTATAAAGCCCAATTGGTTGCTAAAGGCTACACTCAACAGGAAGGATTGGATTTTGTGGAGACCTTTTCTCCTGTTGCCAAACTGGTTACAGTGAATGTTCTTCTTGTTTTTGCCTCCTCTTAGCAATGGCAATTGACTCAACTTGATGTCGATAATTCCTTTCTCAATGGTGATGTTTTTTAAGAAGTATACATAGATCTTCCTCTTAGTTATTTACCTCAAAAGAAGGGTTCTATTCAGGGGGAGAAAATGGTTTGAAGACTTCACAAATCAATTTATGATCTTAAACAGGCTTCTAGGCAGTGGTATTCAAAATTTTCTCTTACTTTGCTTTAGTTTGGTTTTATTAAGTCAAAATTTGATTACTCCTTGTTCACTAAAGGGTCTGGTTTTGATTTTGTGGCTCTTCTTGATTATGTGGATGATATTATCATCACCAGCCATTGTCTTCAAACCATTGATGCTTTAAAAGTCTTTCTTCATACTCAGTTCAAACTTAAAGACTTCGGGTGTCTCAAGTACTTTCTTGGTCTTGAAATAACTAGGTCTAGACAAGGCATTGTTCTTTCACAGAGGCACTACACTTTGTAACTTATTGAGGACACTGGTTATTTGGCTTGTAAGCCAGCTTCTGTTATAATGGATCCTAAAGCTCAACTTATTACTTCTACTGGTGATTTAGTTCCTGATTTTACTCAACATAGAAGACTTGTTGATTGTCTTCTTTATCTCACTTTGTCCCGACCTGCTATTACTTTTGTTGTCCATAAGCTCTCTAAATTTCTTGCTCAACCTAGAGTGCCACATCTCAAGGTTGTTTATCATCTCCTGCGATATCTTAAAGGCAATACAGGTCAAGGCATCTTCTTTTCCTTTTCTTCTTCTCTTCAACTCAGAGCTTATTCAGATGTTTCTGCCTCAATTTAACTCAAAGATTTCTATGATGAGAACTGGGGTGCTTATCTTGATACTATAAGGTCTGTTACTAGATTTTGTATTCATTGGTGATTCTCTTGTCTCATGGAAAGATAAGAAGCAAATGCGAGTGTCTCGATCGTTCGTTGAAGCTAAATATCGAGCATTTTCTTCTACTGCAAGTGAACTTACATGGATTTATCAGTTTCTCAAAGATTTTCAAGTTTATATTTCCTTTCATGCTCTTATTTTTTGTGATAATCAAGCAGCTATTCATATTGCTTCCAATCCAACATTTCATGAGAGGACTAAACACATTGAGATCGAATGCCATTTTCTTAGAGATAAAGTTTCTTCTGGTTTCATAAAACCTTTTCATATTCGATCTCAATATCAACTAGCTGACATGTTTACTAAACCTCTGCCTTCAACTTTATTGTTTCCTTTATTGTCCAAGATGGTTGTCAAAGATATTTTTCTACCACCTTGAGGGGGAGTGCTAGAGTTAGTTATAATTACTGAAATTAGTTATAATTAGTTGGTTAGGTTACCTATTTTGTACAAGCTATTATAACCGCTTTTCTAGCATAACTATTTAAGTTTTTGGCTTACTTCTTTTATAGAATGATTCATTCAATTAGTGAGATACGTTTCTCTCTCTCAATCCACTTTTGTTATTCTTCTTCTTCCGTTACATCTTGATAGATGTTTCCAACACATATAAAAATGGAAAACTGATAAGATTTGTGATTTAAATGCTAAGTCTTACTTGTGGTGATTTTGGAATGTGAAAGGAATTAGAGCACCTTTGCGGTGCTAATTATTAATGTTTGTTGATATCAAAGCTTGTGCAGTTGTTTATTTTATTACTTATGCATTTGTTTTTTAATGTTAAAATCACAATAACAGGAGAAATATGCTTAAACACAAGAAGTTGGATGCTTTCTTTTTAGGGAAATATAGTCTCAACCTAAAGAAGCGAAGTTTTAGGAGACGAAATTGATCCTATCGTGGTTGAAGAAGTTTATTCAAATGATGAGTGAATGGACCAAACAAAATTATTGGCTTTATGACAATCTGATTTGTTCTCTAGTAGATTAGGGAGTGGCGTACAAATTGTTGATGTTAATGTAAATTTTTCTTTGGTTTCAAGAAAATGTAAAGTTGGTGAGAGTTGATGTAAAGTTGTTGATGTTATATTTTCAAATGTTTTTTTAAATTAATTTTAAATTCTTATTAAATTTTACTGGATGGAGGTAAAGGGAAAGAATTGAGACTGAACACCGTTGAAAAAGATGTGGAGATCAAAGAGTTAGAAGGAATTGCTTCGGGAAACTTTGATAGTGGACGTTTTTCCAGCATAGATACCCTTGAAGATGAGGATAGTGATCTTATGTTGGATGAAGGAGAAAACTTTTGATGTCTCATTTATTTGTCCATTTATATTTGGGATTTAATGTGAGTAGGTTATCGTATAGATTTTTTTATTTTATTTAGAACAATATGATAGTGTTCTTTATAATTTTGTGGTGGTTTATGAACCTATAGCTTTATTCTAAGTGATGCACTATTTTACTTGGAATTCTTTTTTGAAGTAATTTATTTTATTTGTATGTTTTATTATAAAAGTGAAATGCAAGAACTAATTGGACGACGAGATTTACTCGACGCGCACCTGAGACCAAAATAAGACAAATTGTGCAACTATGATTTTAAACATTGACCACATGTAAAGACAATTCTCTAAGCATCAATTGTGAAGAGTTTCAATGAAATATTGACTTACACGATCCTGATGACACTTTTCTACATATTGTACATACACAAATTCCTCTAGTTTTTGCATCTCGTGGAAATCAAATATACTAGGACTTTTTTTCTTTTTGAAATGGTATTGTTGTAACCTAAAATAACAATCCTAGGTGGACTAATAACAACGTGACATCTGTCATTATATTTAGTAGGCTCAAGCAGACATAAAGATGTGGTTGTCTCTTTTATCTTCTTCAGCCGGTACACTGGATGACCACCTCCAGGAATATGAATAATCAACCAGGTGAACACACACACGTGAGGATCTCAATAGTCACCATGCACATGCACATGAAGAAACACACAACTGTTAATTGTAGTGTTGAGGTGTAAATACCTAGTGTATAAAAGTATTCCACCTCTTTGGCTTCCCATTACTATAAATAGATCACTACACCCCTCAGCCATGGAGAAATGAAAAATGGTTTATTATAAATCCCTAGAAAGTTCTTAAGAGCATATACTTGTACCCTAATACTTAGTGGCATTGCACCAGTGAATGTAGGCACCTTCTTGGGCTGAACAAGTAAAAAACCTCTGTCCCTTTCCTTGTTTCTCATCTCTCTCTAGTTGATATCTTTTTTATATTATTTGTGGTTAATAATAATTGGTACAACTAAGATAAGACTTATCCTAATCTTCATGCCAATTTTAAACATTAATAGATTGGTGCCATCTGTGGGCAGTCACTAAGTTATTGTTGTTTCCTACCTACTTTTCGTCCAAAAGTAATTTTTTCAGTCACTCACTAGTGATTACTAAAAAATTAAAAACAATTCCGAAGGCATCCACATCACCGGTGATACCTTATTTCCCTCTACCCCAATTGGTATATGGGATCTATAAGGGATTTTGATGAACATAGCTAAAGGTCAAGAGGCTATGCAAAAGAATAAAAAATAACTGACTCAAACACTTCAAACGAGGCCCATAGTTGGCCCCATCACAAGAGGAAAAATGTTGCCTCCTGCATTTTATAGGGACAATCAGACCGTTAACCCTGTAGGGAGGTAGGAAAGAAGCAAATCTAAGCATTCTCGATCAACGAACAATCGAACCTATCATACCAGTGCTTCCTTATCTCTCAGATCAACTGACTACTATTATGGAATTAATTCTTTGAGGAAAGACCAAACACTCTATACAAGTTGAGCAGAGGTTAAGCATTCAATTGTTTAGGCCCCCGAGGTATGAGGGGTCATAATAATACAGGGCCCCCAGGATCACAAGATCGCTGAGAAGGATCTGTTAGGTCGATAACCATCGTATGAGGATTCATGCATGCCGAGAAAACTTCTCGGGAAGAGAACTCAGCACAAACCCATGGCTGAGCGGCTAAAACTGCCTCAATCAAAGACAATCCAGATGAGCATCCCTAGAAAGGCTCAATTTAATGGTTATAAGAGTGTTTGGGAGAAATAGTTAAATAAAAAAATCCCATGCATAAGAGTTTTATGAAAGGACCCCCCTTTATTCCTGCAATTGTGAACTACCGTACACCTGCCAAATTCAAGCCCCCCGTAGTAACCCCAAAGTACGATGACCAAATAGACCATGTATTTCATGTGGAATAATATCAAGATGTCTCCAGCATTTACTCAGTCCCAACGAGATGCATTATAGGCCATTCTCTAGCCTTATTATCGGGTCAACCCAGATCTAGTACAACAACTTACCGTGAAGACAAATCTCCATCATTTAACAGCTAGCTGATTTGCTTAACAAGTAATTCTGCTTTGGAGACAAAACCAATCAGAAGAGAATCTCATCTACCCTATGTTCACTAAAGAGTAGTAGAAAATACGCACGAGTATATCACTCTGTTTGATAGAGAAAATTGAAGATCATTGACTATGAAAAAAAGTGGACGATTATTGCACTGATGAGTGGCTTACTACGCGAAAAATTGTACTATGCTCTAGCCAAAGATTCTCAAAGGCCATGAATGAATTATTATCTAAAGCATGAAAGATTATATATGCCAAGGAGGCCATGGATACCAAGAAATCTCACAACACCAAGGCCGACGACAATAGGGGCTCCAAGAAGAAAGATGAGAATGATAAAAAGGTGGAGAAACCTAAGAGGTATGATGAATACACCCCTCTCATTATTGGTGTAAAAGACATTCTAGAAGAAATCTAATGAAGTAGGGATTTAAAATGGGTCGAGAAGATGAAATCTTCCCCAAACTGGATGGATAAATCCAAGTATTATGAATTCCTCAAAGATCACGAGCATTACACATACAATTTTATAGCCTTAAAGAACGAGATAGAAAACCTAATTCGAAGAGGTAAACTATACAAATTCATCGACAAAGGGGGAAGAGAAAATCATTTAGGAGTGCAAGAAACCCGAAGGTAATCAGAATCCCCTTACAAAAGAGGAGATGATAAAAATGAGGCAGAGACTATGATGTCAAATATAACCCAAGTCTTCCAAGGAGACCTAAAGAGATCATGCGTGAGGTAAAAATGATTTATTTTTGTTGTCATTTCATTTCAGGTGGTGACGCTGGTGAAGATGATGAAATAGCCAAAAGAAAAGTGTATCTTAACGAAGCTACATAATGCTCCTACATTTAAAAGATTGTCTGGCGATGTTGATAATCACCCAAGGAAAGTAAACAATGATAGTTTGGTGATAGGATTCTCCAAGGATGACCTATCTGTAGTGATTTATCCCTATAATGACCATTTGGTCGTCACAATGTTGGTACATGAAGGAATGGTTACCACAATGCCAGTGGGAAATGGCAACTCGACTGATGACCTATTTTACGATTGCTTCAAGGAATTTGGTCTGTGAGACAGTAAATTGGAGCCTAATAATGGACCCTTCATTGGTTTCTCAAGACAAAGAGAGTATCCCCTAGGGACTGTCAAGTTGTAGGTCATAACTAGCAATTGGTAAAACTGTCGAACTGAGAAGATTTATTTCTTCATCCTCAATAAGAACGGCAGCTCAGCTTAGAACAGTATCCTAGGTAGGTTGGCCTAAAATTTTCTAAAGTTATGCCTTCCATTGTTCACCAATTCTTGAAGTTTCGCACATATTATGAGGTCGGCGTTGTCATAAGAAACCAAATTAAAGCCAGGGAATGCTATTAAACTTCAACCGACCAAGAAGAACTGAAGAAACTCACCACCACCAATTAGATAGAGACCATAGATCCTTGCGAGGAGGCTGAATTGGTTAAAGGATAAGCTATTGAAGTAGTATAGACTATAGCCCTAGATGACAAACACCTAGAGAAGACAACACATATCGACTCATTAATGGACCCTACCATTAAAAAAGAATTAGGGGATTTCATCAAACACTGGAAAAATATATTTTCTTAGAGTCACGAGGATATTTCGGGGATAGATCCAAAGTTTGTATGTCCTGAACCTAATACTATCAAGGATGAAAAGTCGATTAAGTAGAAGCGACATGTCGTTAACCCTAAGTAGAACATGGCTATCCAATAATAAATGGAAAAATTATAGGAGGCAATATTCATTGAGGACGTTAGATACCTTGAGTGGTTGGACAATGTGGTTATGGTAAAAAAGAAGAAAAATAAATGGCGTATGTGTGTTGATTTTGTGGATCTAAACAAAACTTGTCTGAAAGACCGTTATCCCTTACTAAGGATTGACCAGCTAGTTGACGTTACCGCTGATCACGTATTACTCAGCTTTATGGATGCGTATTCGGGGTATAACCAAATTAAAATGAAACCAGAGGATAAGGAAAAAACTACATTCATCACTAGCCGCAGTACTTACTACTACAACGTTATGCCTTTAAGGCTAAAAAATGATGGAGCAACATATCAAAGATTGGCAAACAAGGTTTTTGAAGAACAGATCAGTAAAAATATGGAGGAATATGTGGATGAAATTCTCATCAAGACCAAGAAAGAAGCCGATCCCATCAAAGACTTAGGATATATGTTCGGCCAACTGGAAAACCACCAAATGAAGCTCAATCCGACCAAATGTGTTTTTGGAATATAGGAAGGAATGTTCCTTGGATTCATAATAAATCATAGAGGTATTATGGCTAAGAAAGAGATTTTCCAAGCATTGATAAATATACAGTAATAAGAAAGAGGTGCAAAGGCTGACTGGCATAGTAGTAACCCTCAATAGATTTACCTCACGAGCCTCTGACAAGTGCCTTTATTTTTTTAAGGTGCTAAGGAAGACTTTCAATAGAACTAAAAATGTGAAAATACCTTCCTAAAATTGAAAAAATACTCGGTATCTCCAGCATTACTCTCAAGACCATTGGGAGAGAAAATCTACCTGGCCAGGTTTGAGTCGGCAGTTAGCTCGGCATTAATGTGATTAAAAAAGGGGTGAAAAAACTCATTTATTAAACAATCAATGATTACTTATGAGCCAAAATTCATTACCTACGGCTAGAAAAGCTAACTTTATCCCTCATTGTAGTCTCTCGAAGAATGAATCCATAAATGCTAGCATATACCATTATGGTCTACATGGATCTATCCTTGTGCAAAGCCATTCATAAACTCAAGAAATCAAGAAGATTGATGGCCTTAGTTGTGTAACTGGGAGAGTATGACATATATTATAAACCTAGAACAATGGTAAAAAGCCAAGTAGTAGCAAATTTCATACCAGAGTTCACTTATGAAGAAAAACCTACTGAGCAGACATTTATGGAAGAGAGCTCAGTAGTAAATCCAGTCGAGCAGAATTCTTTGGAAGATGGATCAAGAATTCAACCAACCAAGCAGAGTTGTCTGAAAGATAGCTCTGACTAGGAGGAAGATATCTAGAAGTATTGGCTAAAAAGGAAATAACTTCTTACTACCTAGAATACATCCAAAAGATATTTAAGCTACGGGATTTTGGTAGAAGGATACACTACACCAAAATGGGAGATTTATGAGTGCTGTTAGCAGTCACAATTGACATTTATAACTGCTATTTACCGTCATAATTTAGGGGGTGATAAAAGAAAAATTATAACTCCTAACAGCAGTCACAAATTTTTATAACCCCTACGGGTTATGACCGGTGACCCCAATTTGTAACTGCTAGTTGTAACCGCTGTTAGCAGTTATGAATATTATATTCGTAACTGCTCACAGCAGTTATGACTCTAATATTTATAACCATTGTCAGTAGTTACGAATATTATATTTGTAATTGCTATTAGCGATTAAAAATTGGTAGTAATGACAATTTTGTAATTGCTATTAGCAGTTACAAAAATTGAATTTGTTAAATGTGGTAAGACCTATTATAAATATCTTTATATTTTCCCAAAATGATGAAATGATGGGAGTAGAATAAAGATCATGAACATGTAACAAGTTTAAAAAATTGATAACATCTCATTTATATTTATGATATTCCAAATATCTGTTACACATACAACTTGTTTACACTTAATTTAACATCAAACAACCCCTTTTGGGGCGCTAAGTACAAAAATGAACATAGAATAAAAAATAAACTAAAAAAAATAACGACAACTTCTTGTCTCTGTTCAGAAATTTTCTTTTTCCCCCGCACAAAAGAATCCAACTCAGCCCTCATCTCGAACTTGAGACGTGCATTAGTCGCCTCGGATTCACTTAGCCTCTATGATATAAGAGCTTTTTCTTTTGATATACTGGAAATTTCAACTTTTATCTCTTCACGGGCACGGACGATTTCATCCTCACTGGCACATAACTGATGCCAAAGAGCTGCCCTATCAACATTTGCAAGTTCAGAAACTTCCCGCATCATGCTAAAAACTTGCCTAACAATCTACCTCGCAGCTACTATCCATAGTACTAGTGGCACGATCGACAAGTCTGTTCAGCATACTTAATCTGTAAGCCTCATCAACATAGCATTTGAACAGTATAGTGTAAAGCATTTTCACAAATCCTTTCACACGGGGATCTCTACAGAGGGTTAACGTCTCGGTAAGACCTAGAACCGAAGTGAAATCGTCTCTTGTGAAGTCAAGTTTAATCGCCGAGCAAGCCACCTTTCCAAGTTTAATCGCAGTCGACGTCTCTAAGCATAGCTTCAACAATATCTGAACAGATATACACCGTTTTGCTTAAATAATCAAGGACACGTGAGGAGACTTCACCAGCCAAATCTTTTATCCTAGCACGAACAGATTTGACCTACAAAAAATAATAAAAGAAATTAATACATGTCGATAGAAAAGCAAGACAAAAAAAATCAAGCTACAAATGAGATAGGATCCGATTTTGAATTTGAAAAGATGTTGATATGCATACTGCTTCTGGAAGATGTTCGTAATTTAACGCAACTTTAAATATAAAATCCACAGTGTCCGCTAAAGGTTCATCATTTGAGTACGCCAAGAGTTCAAATAATTAAAACAGAAAAAGTTCCCATACTTCACAGCTACATTTGAGTCGACCTATAATTATATTTACATTAAGGTTATAATCTGTAAAGTGTGAAATAATTAGACAGAATTCGCTTAAATTAAGGAAGAAAATGGCATAAATGAGCTAAATTGACTACAAACAGGTAAAGCCAAATTGACAAGTTAAAATAGTTTATGGGCCATATAAGTTATTCTCTTGTGGATAACTGCTTCAGAATCTCCAAGCATTGAACACATTTGGATCCAATAACTGCTTCGGAATCTCCAACTGAAATGATTCAGTGCCAAGATATGAAATCAACATGTAGAAGAATTCCTCAAGTCAAATTACATTACACTAGCACTCTTCTTTATAATATACATGCTCTTTTCAGTATATAGAAATGTGTGCAACACTTTCTTACAATATTTTCCTAAATAAAGAAGGAAAGCGATGGGCATCAAGATACCATATAATATCCAACCATATATTCAAGAGTGGCACCGATGGGCACTTGTGAGTCATACACAACCAATCCGACCTGCACGTATTTATGAAAGAGTTACATGCCATTCTTGATAATATAACAGAATGATAAATAGCGTACATATATCAAATAACTCTTACTTTTGACCATTTTCTTAGCGGATCCAAGTTGACCCTTCTGTTTGAAGAGTACCAACCAAGTCCCGTCTGCGTGTCTGAATTCTAAAACTGTTTGAATCCATGCAAGCCTAAGTATCACATTCGATACCTGCAGTTCATCTCCACATAAGATTTTAACTTTAACTGAAAAAATAACCTACTATATTTTTAAAACACTAACATTTATCCTTACTATTGCTGCAAAGTAAACAAATTTGTTTGATATAAGGAGACTAGTGAAGAACGAATTCTCATGGAACGAATTTGTTTGTTTTATGCGTGGTTAGTGAAACCGGAACCAAACCATCCCCTTCGTTACTCATGTAGAAGTCAATCGAGTCCCTGTCACATGAAAAGAAATTAAATTAATCCAGAGTCCAGTTCGTGTGCCAAAGAAAATAATATTGACTAAAAAAAGATAAGCTATCACAATAAAATAAGGAAAAGATCAAAGCCTATAGTAATACTTAATAGACACAAATTATGACTGAATCAAAACCTATAGGACATATATCACAGTCATGCATTGCAAAACATATAGTTTTATAGCTTAACATGACCAGAGTTCAAAAATAAAAGAAACTTATACAAAAAATGGTAATATATCATAGTCTGGTGAAATATGAGGAGTTGAATTCCGCACATAAGTTTTTCAGGAATCTTCGGAGCCAAAAACAGAAGTTTTTAAGGTATTAATACAACATATGGTTTTGCCCGATCATAGAGGAACTTTATTCCTCGATAATACTACCCAAAAGATGATGCAAGTGAGCCATGGTATGAAACTTATACAATGCAGGCCATATTTACAATGCATTTAGAAAGAAAAAAAAAAAAAGCAAGGTTCGAAAAAAAAAAGCAAGGCTGGACTAATGTAATATTTTTATGATAAGTATAACGAATAATTATTATACTTGACATGATTTTTTTCTATGTAATAAGATTAATAGCTTATGTTACCGCAAATAACTAAACCAAGCATAATGAATTCGGTTGCATTTAAGCTTCCAGAGTTTTTTTTTTGTAAAACGTACCGCTTTATAAACAGATTACTCATCTAAAATGTTTCGATTCACTGCTCAATAACATACCAATCGACATGAACGGAAGCAAAACCTCAAATTTTAAATCCCCTATCTCGAGCTCTGCACTTAAAAGGTATTAAGGTGAACTATTAGAAGTTTGATAAAAAAGATAAATCTTATGAAATATAAAGATCCGTATTTAATACCTAATGTTTCATAAATCTACTCAATTCAAGTAGTGAAAGAGAATCAGATATAACACACTAGTTTTTTAATGAAAACTATAAACCTTGTAAATGAATATGATAGCATCGGTATATCAATATTGAAGACAGTGCTATTGACTACTATTTATTAAGGCAATATAATACTTAGAACTGAATAGAGTCCATACTAACACATTTTACAAACTAATTTAAATTAATAGTGTTACACGATTGAATGTGTTACTAAAAGCTTTATGACGTACCTGGATGGTAAGCTGATTCGCCAAGAAAAAGTCTGGGAGGGTAACCTACACAAATAGAAAAATAAAGATCAAATTCCAATTCTAATTCAACACATGCATTTTGATTCATATAAATTTAAATTCATGTTACCTTATATAGAGGATCGCAAAGACAGTGCCATGCGCATTGGATGAGGAGGAAACGATTTATTCGGTAGATGATGTTAAATGGACATAATGTTATCAGAAGCAAAGCCTACAAATCAAAATCAAACAAATAATAAACATGATGTTTTCAGGGAAGAAAGGTATAATTAAATTCATTCTGCCCACTTTTGGGATAATTTCAACAGATAAGAATACTACACTACACAAAAATTATAAGGTCCAATTCAGTTACTGCCGAAAAACTTCTTGTTCTTAAATCCATTTCCATTTCAAGGTTTGATAGTACAACAGCCAAAGTGAGTGCGGAAAGTCCTGTGCTAAGAAGGAGGACTTGCCTATAACCCAATTCTGTCCCTAGCTTGAATCCAAATATGAAGGCATAATTTACTCAAAAATGCCTCCAAAAGTATATGTTTGCAGAGAACATGAGCATATGAAGCACGATGAATCCAAATAAGTTGTACAAGAAATGCAACAAATATGATGATCATCCTCCGTTGACTCCTCCCCTCATCACCCTCATATCCAAACTCGCACATATCCCATCCAAGGATGCCAGACTCGGTGGTAGCACATGCCCATAACCATTACCATTATTTCCTACTATCCCACCATAACACACTGTCAATATTTGGTACCCACCACTCCTTTTCCCATTCCTAAGGTACAATGGTGCCTTTCCAGCACTGCTTTGGGGCAATGTTTGGTAGGCGCCGCCACTAAGGCCTATAACGAGCCTATTAATAACAGTGCTCACAACCACTATTTCTGCATCAGAAGCATCATTTATTTTAGACTCAGTCATTTCAGCATCTATTTTAGACACAACTGCAACCTCCAAACAAGATAACTTGATGAATCTCTAATGTTGGTTCACTTGGACCAACATTAGAGATTCTCTCTGTGCTCAATCAATTATGAAGTTATTGAAAATATATCAATCGAATCCAACTGAATATATCAAGCATATCAGGTATCAGTTGAATCCAACTAATATATCAAACATATATCAATCATATATTTGGAATCAGTTCTCAATTCATGGTGTGCAATGCAAATTCTTAATTCAATTCAGTATTCAATTCAATTCAATCAGTGCTCAATTCAATCAGTGTTCACTTCAATTAGGAAGTGAAGCGTAAGGATAAGAGGAGCAACCCCACATAAAGACCATACAATATTAAAGTAGATATTAATTGTGGGAAGGTGAAATCCTAAACACAAACACTCTTTAAAAATAACAAGTAGACAACAAATATGTTTCATAATCAACAGACAGTGGATACATTCAAAACAGATTACTAATTGATTCAAAATAGATTACTAATATTCAAAATAGAGTTTAAACACTACTAATTGTTCACTTTGACAATTTGTTCAAATTTCTCAAGACAAATTACTCTGGATCACTTAAGGATAAGACAAAGCAACGACCAAACCACCCAAGATTTCTCGACATCCTTAATAGTGTCCGCCCCATGACTTCAATGATACAACATATGATTCTCTTCTCCTGGCTTAACACTATTGACGAAAACCTTACGTTCAAATATTAGCAATTGATGGCCATGCACCACCGTTCCAGTAGTAGCTGAAGCAACAACTTGTCCACTTGCAATCTTCCTCTGATTTGAAAAATCTAATAAATCGATATGTGGATCATGTGGAGGATCAGTTAAATCTCCAATGTTTGGCTCAGTTGAATCTCCAAAGTTTGGCTCAATTGACGGGGGTGGTGGGGTGGGTGGGTAAGAGTGTAATCGTGGGGACTTGAATGCAGGACTGGAGTTTAGAACCTATAGTTTAGAAGATATATGTGGACGAATAGTCATCCTCCTCTATTAACAGAGCCGACATGATAATTAACACACCAGAAAATATAGACATCGAAAATGAACTTAGATTATAGTTTAAGGCCTCAAACAATGATGCAGAATACGAAGCACTACTAACATGATTTGACTTAGTGCTTTCTTTAGGGAACGAGCAGATACAGGCGCACAACGACTCCCAACAGATCATAAAGGTGTCTATGGTGTTAAAGGAGAGTTCATGAAAAAGTATTTGGCCAAAGAATAAGATAGGATACCTAAATTTTTAGCTATCAAAATAATCAGGATTCCTAGAATCGATAACGCCCGAGAAGATACACTTACTCTCCTAGCATTTGTGTCCCGACCTGAATTGAGAAGAACCATCCCATTAGAGATTCTCATGCATCGTAGTATTGAGAGGAAAGCCTCGATATGATTTCGCTAGATTTGGGCCCATCATGGATGAATCCAATCAAGGGGTACATTGAGAGGGGCAATTTTCCAATAAATCTAAAGGAGTTTAGAAGGACAAGATACAAAGCAGCATGATATGTTATGTAAGGGGTAATCTCATATAAAAGAGGATTCGTCATTTTATTCCTTAAGTGCGTCCACCACCTTGAGGTACCAAATCTGATAAAAGAGATACATGAAGGTTTCTAAGGAGCTCATTCGATAGGCATATCACTAGTCAGGTGAGTAGCCATAGAAGGTTACTATTTGCCCACTATGAAAGAAATTTTTTATAGCTATGCCAAGCGATGCGAAAACTGCTGAAAATATGCTATATTCATCAGAACTTGAGGAGTTGTGCTTACATCGATCAAATCCCCCTGGCCCTTTTCCATGTGGGGAATTAATTTAGCTGGTCTTCTGCTGAAGACAAGAGGAAGATTCAAATACTTGGTCATTATTGTGGATTACTTCCCCAAGTGGGAAAAAGCAGAACCTCTAGTGGACATGCTTTATGAGAATGTCTTCCAATTCATATGGAAGAATATAATTCGTCATTATTGACTGACATATTCCTTCATCACCGATCATGGAACTCAGTTCGATGACCAAGAGTTCGAGGATTACTGTGCCCAATTTAAGATGCAAAAGTTGCATTTTGCACCAGGCCACCCCCAATGCAATTAAAAAAATTAAGGTCACAAACAAAACCTTATTGGATGGAATAAGCAAAAGGTTGGATGACACCAAGGGAGACTGGATCAAAGAACTACAAAGTGTGCCCTGGGCTTACATGTCCATGCCAAGAATAACCACCAATAAAACACCCTACATGTTATCATTTGAAACTGAAGTCGTAGTCCCCACAAAAATTGGTCTGCCCAATGACTGAATACTCGATTTTAACTCTCCTAAGAGTGATCTCATGTGCAGGCTGGATTTGGATTTAGTTGCGGAAGTTAGAGAGCATGCGACACTACGCATAGAAGCATATCAACAAAGAACTGCTTAGTTCTATAATAGGAGGGTTAACTCGAGAAATATCAAAGAATAAGACTACATATTAGAAAAAGTACTCCAGAAGAGGAATAAACTAGAACCCAATTGGCATGGTCCTTGTCGCATTTCTGCAATCGTCCGCCCAAGCACTTATCTTCTTGAAACCCTAGAAGGAGAACAATTCAAAAACCAATGGAATGTCGAGCATATGAGGAAATATTATGAGTGATCCAATGAAATGTAATCCCTTATTGTTTCCTTTAAATAATTTTTAATTCTCAATAAAGATCATCAAGTATCATAAAAGAGGTTTGTTTATTTTTTTGTATTTTTTTCAGGAGTGGGAGATGTGCTAAGTCAAAGAAAAAGAAATCTAAACCAAACTTCACAAAAATGCAAGACTTTATGTATAGCTTCGTCTTGGAACAAGCCACGAATGATAAGTTCCACAAAAAAATCATGTATGACTCCCTAAAGTAAAAAATAAGAAGTTTTACTAGACCGAATTAAGGAATATTCCTAAACTATTTGGTCACCAATGGTAACTAATGCTAGCACTTAGTCGAAATGACAAGATCCATTTAGGCGACCACAAATAACAGCACATTAGTAAAACTAAGGTAGGACAACAAAACTTCATCCAAATAGGTAACTAATTAGGCAAATTGGTTAGTTCATCCCCGACCACATAATCATAAGACTAAACTACTGGTAAGGCACAATCACATAGTAAAGCAATCAAGAAATTTATTCAAATAATCCAAATGTCATAGTTTCAGTACATGGGAACATTCAACAATAAAAAATGACAACTAAACACCAATTACTCAGGGAGAGGGACGTTTTCCAAAAGCCTTCTCCATCATAGCAGGAGAAACATCCAAAGCATAAGGAGTAAGAGTAGTACTTAGATCCCAAAGTCTCAATTAACTGCTCGATTTTCCCTATTTTTCAGATGTACATGTCGGCTAAGAACGGCATCCCTATGCAGGCCATAAAATCCAAGATACTCCCTAATAGAATTAATCGGGATCGTATCAGTAGGGATCCAAGAAACATCCAACTTGAAGAAAAGATTAGGTTAATTCAAGAAACCAGGGTCATGCCAATACCCGAGCTTGTCTTCCTTTGGAATTCATCACAGTAAGAGAATTTATCCATCCCCACTTATAATCCTCTTTGTGGGCCCGCATAATTTCTTCACTCAGATGTGCCAACACCTCATTATAGCCATTCATCCACATCGTGTGAGGTAGTTTGTGAAAATAATAAGTGAGGTGATCAGCTTTCTCACTTAGCCTCTTAATATTGGGAGACTGATTTTTTATGAGACTTTTTTAATCAGTCATGGTTTTCATAACTCTTTTCTCTTCCAATGATGGGCGAGAAATAACCACCTATTGAGAAGACAGACCTCCTCCTTTTGATTTCTTTAATTTCTCCAACTCCTCTATTAGACGAGCATTTTATTCTCCAAGAATGAGACTCCTTCACTCTGATCAGATGTGGTCCCCTTCTTAATGCCCTCAAGTTCATCCCTCGGTAAATTAATTTCCTATTAAAGAAGACTAGCTACCTCTCGAGCACTCTTCAAGTTTGATTGCAGCACAAACTTTTTTTGGAATATGCCGAAGTCATATCTTGTTGTTTCTTATTGTCAAACCAACTATTACTTCGAAGAACAATAAATTTTTTTCACATAGTCGATCGATAAATTAACAACTACATCCTTGTGATCTTGCTAGAGTAGGAGAATCATCTTATAGTAGGAGGCATTAGTCACCACTACCTGATTGAACAATCTGCACATATGGAGATAAGAATCCTTAGCCTAGTCAGAAATATCCATATAGATTTTCATTGTAACGATAAATTTCTAATTGAGCCAATATGTATGTAATTGGCGTTATTCTGGACAAAACATTTAAGTCATATGTTAGGTTTTATATTGTTGATCCCATAAGCCTATGATATGTTTAATGAAGAGGTAGCAACCAATCTTTAAAGTTAGGTACATCATGCCAAGTTTATTGTGCCAAGTTTGTCTTCATATTTTTCGTGGATCTCACAAGTTTGAATGCATGAATATGGGTCCTTAAATATTTTTAATGTTTTTTTATTCTTAAACTCAAAATCGTTTGGAATAGTTTTTCAAATCTTTTTAAAAGAGAAATATTTTTTATTTTAATCTCGTTAGAATGAGTATTGATCTTGTTCGAACAAAATTCGAATCTCATTAGAACAAGCTTCGAATGACCATCAAACAAGAGTCCACTATTTTTATAGAATAGTCTCATTAAAAGCCTGTTCGAATGAAACTCAGTTGTCATTAAAACGAGAGTTGATGTCGTTAGAACGAAAATAGTGTTTTCGTCCGAAACGACCTTACATTTTCGTTTGAAAGAAGTCACTACCTCAAAATTCATGTTTTTACTGTTTAAGGCGTGTTGGACTTGGATTTTTTAAGAACTTTTGGCGAAAAATGTTTTCCTATCTTTTTACCAAAGTTCAAGACCCTTATTTCACCCTTTGAGTTGAAAGATCTAAGTTCCTCCCATTAATATGTTTTGAGATCTTTAGTTTGGGTACCAAAGTTTGATTCTCTAAATAAAGAACGAACATGTTTCATGCGGTGGACTTTGTGCGTGTTATTAGCTGTGTAGACGGTTACTAAGCCTCATCAGTGGATATTAAGATATGTGTGGACTCGTGTGTTGTGGAAGATTGTGTGGGTAGGTTCCTGCATTGCACTGTGGAGAAGAGATCAAAGATTGAAGAGCGTCAAGGCTTATGGGATCGAGTAGTTGAGTAAGTCTGCTACCAATTTTTGTAATTCTTTACCCTAGTGAACTGTTTGGCTGGGACATCCTAGGTTTTTTCCCTTTGTGTTTTTTCTCATACATTGAGGTGTTGTGGATGGTTTCTTTATTTTATCTGCTTATCACTTAGATGAATGTTTTAGGGTAAAAAGATAAAATTGGGCAAATCGTCTTTTCATAACAAATTGTGTAAAATCGGTGGGAAGTTTAATCAGGTTAATTTATGTAAAGTTTCAATCTTAAAAAATCTGATAATAAAAAAAATAGCAGTTTTGTTTATTTGGACTATCTTTGCCTAAGCACACACTATAGGAGGCTTTCTCAAATTGGTATCAGATCGGGTTACAATTTGTTATTGTGTTTTTATCCCGTATTTTTTAGGAATGAATTTTGGTGATTTTGATGGTATTATAACCCCAATGTTTGATGGGATGAACTATGCATACTAAAAAATGCGTATGATATCAACACTTAAGGCTATAGTTGAACGGGCCTGTTATTAGTACTTAAAGGGTGGTCTCCACCTATCACGAGAGATGGAGAACAATTTCATTTAAATCCCATAGAGTCAGGGACTAAGGCTGAGCATATGTTAGAAAATTTTAATTCTCGAGGTTTAAATGCTCTGTTTTATATCATCCCAAGGAATTCTATCATATTATGAATTATGATACATCTAAAGAGGCTTAACACATACTCTAACTTATCCATGAAGGAACTAATGTTGTTAAGGCTTCCAAACTCTAAAACCTCACCACTCACTTTGAAATTATTAGGATATTGGAGACTGAGTCCTTTGATGAGTTCTATACTAGATTATCCGACATATTTAACTCATCTTTTAAGTTAGGAGAAAAGATACTCGACAACAGAATGATTAAAAAAATCTTGAGGTCATTGCCTGAAAGATTTATTCCTAAAGTGACCATTTTGAATTCTTTGGTTATTCTTGATTTTATGAAACTTGAAAAGATTTTAGTCGACTTACAAACTTATGATCTTGATAAGTTTACCTCCAAGAATGTGACAAAGAAAGAAAAGAGCATTTCTTTGAAAGTTCAGAAGGAGGAAACACTTGTTTCGGATGATGAGTCTAACATTGAGTCTGAGGATTTAGCCATATTGGGAAAAAAAATCAAAAAAATTCTCAATTTTTAAAAAAATCGAAAGATGCAAATTTTTTTGAGAAAAATAAACACAACAAATCAATCACTTCCTTAAAAATTGAAATGATAATTTTACAAATGACGATTCCCAAAGATGTTATGGCTTGAGGGTTATGGCTATAAGGTTGCTGAGTGCCCCATTAAACTAAGAAAGGAGGAAAAGAAACCGATAGCATTTAATGCTACCCCTAGTGATAGTGATCCGGAAGAGGAATCTAATTCCCCCATTGAGCACAACTTTATCTCGTTTATGGCTAGTGTGAGCTTTAATGAGAAATCTTCCCATGAAGATAATTCTTTTCATGACACTACCTAGGTTATACTTTGTGGATCCCAAGCGTGTGATGGTTGAGTGAGTGGATATGAGAGTGAGGATGAATAAGAGGAGGGGGAGAGTGAATTCCAAGTTTTCTACTGTGAATTGTATGCATAAACTTTGAAGGTGAAGAAAACTAACTTGAAGTTGGAAGCTTTGTTGGAAGAACCTACCGTAGTTAATAATGATAGTATTTTGATTGACGATCTTAGGGCACGTAAGAGGACTGTTAGAGGGAAGCTAGTGTACATTGAGGGTAAGAGAGATAATATTCGTGGTCTGATGGAGGCTATAAAAAAAGATCTTCTAGAGTTTGAAATGTCTAGGCAATTACTTGATTCGAGGAATTTGAGCTTGAGGATAGATTCAAGTCATGTCAAATATGATTTGAAGTCTAGGCCAGAAAAGTTGGATAAAATGTTAGTCACCATCTAAATAAAATATGATAAGTGTGGAATTGGCTTTGATGATCATTGTGCTTTCACTACCAAATCCAAGACCAAGCATTTGAGAGACTCAACTAGGAACGTTAGAAAAGATCAACCCTTAGGTAACACTCCTCGGCATGTCTTCACTTGCACTCATTGCACCATGAATTGTCACCTTAGGAGGTTTTGCTATGATCTTAAATACGGTCCTAGAAAGTCTAAGAATAGAGTCACTGTGGTTCCAAAAGCCCTTAAGCGTTCTGTTACACACACTTGGGGAAATCCAACTTGGAGGCTTTACATATTAGACTTGTTGATTATCATGCGCTTGCGCATGATACTTCCCATGCTATATCTAATGGTTGATTGTGTTAGCTTGTTGGTCATACTCTAGTTTGTGCTTCATGATATATAGCTGCTAGTGTTATGATATGTGCATATTTTATATTTTAATTTTTCTTTTATTGAGTCATATTAAAAAAATACAAAAAGATTTTATTTGTCCTTTGAGTTATAACGTGTTTTCAAAAATTGGTATTTTATTTTGATTTTTTTTGAAAGACTCAAAAAGATTTTTTGATTTTTGTGTATTTTAATTTTACATCTTTAGGGTGGCATATTGGTGTGTTCGAATCCAATTCATTCCGTACTTTGCATGAGGTTATGACATTTGGTTATGATTGTTAATACTTTGATTGGTCTTAATCATGCTTGCATGAAATTATTTTGAACTTGATTTTCTTTATAAATTTGACTTTGTATAGGCCTCCGCACACACATGTATGAGCTTTTTGAACGTTAACTTCACATGTATAATTGAGCTTTGTGAGATTTTTTTCCATTAATCATGTCATCCAAATATTTTGTGGCTATTGGGAATTTATGCATGTAAGAACCATTGCCTTTGAGCTTATTTGTTTAGTATTTAAAAATATGAGGTTGCACGGGAAAAGGTTACTAAATAAGCAAATCTCCTTTGAGGGAAAGCCACCGTTGGCAAGCGCCTAGTGAAAAAAATTAGAAGCAATAAAAATAGAAAAATTACTAAAGGTCAACATGTTTAGCGTGTTTTATCTTTCGAAAACAATAGCTTTAAAAGAACTAATAATATAAAAGAAAAGAAAATATGATTTATGTTTATACTTTGGAGGGTTTAGTTGAAGATCAACAGATTTCCACAATGAATCCTAGTTACGCTCATTTTGTCATGATGGTATTTATTTGTAAAATCATCAATATCCTAAGCTTGTGTGCATTGTGCTTATTTATTCATTATGTTCACTTTATCTTGTAACTTGAGGCTAAGTCTTAGTTTGATAATGTTTTGCAGTAAATAGAACTTCTTGAACATATTTGAGTGTTTGGGTCATAATTCATTTGTATCTAGTTCATGCCCATTCATTCCATCTCACATTTTTTAACACATCGATAGTATACTAGTGTGTAAAGCTTACATATTTGGTGTCGAGTTTTGTGGTTGTTTATATATATATATATATATATACACTAGGGTATGCCCGTGCCTGAAGACACGACGAACATTTTTAAAAAGCACGTAATCGCAAAATGACAAAAAAATCCAAAGTACGTAATTACGAAACGGAAACAATTTCGTTCCCCCAACAAAACAAAGTGTTAGGTCGTATATAATTTAAACATTGTATAAACAAAATCATCAATTTAACTCAATTCGTGAAAATAACACCAATACTTAAGTTAAAAATATTTATTATATAACATAAATAATCGTAAACAATTTAAAAAAAATTGGCCAGAATTTTCTCTATTTATAGGACTAACCACCCTGTTTAAGAAGTAAAAAAAATAACCCAACAACAATATTCAAAAAGACAATTTATCAGTCAAAATTAAACATTCATAGTCTGTTATGTATCGCCTTTATGGGTCCATCGATAAAACAAAATGCGACATATGTCGATGCTCCCAATACCACTAAATCATCAGTGCTCCGTTACATCATCCTGACAACCATGTCCTACAAAACCAAAAGATTGTACAATTAAAATTTAAATACTTTATACACAAACACATAACGTCAATTAGTCTTTCAAACACATGACGTAACTATTTGTTTAGTCGTCAAAAAAAGTTAATAGCAACGTGAATGGGGACCAAAATATATCTATGTTGTAGGCACGTTAATTATGTGGGCACGTGAATTTTTGGACATTTATTAGTAGAATGAACAAACATTCTTATAAATTATTGGAAAAATGAACAAATCCATATGATTAAATAATGGACTACTCATAATGGGATAGCAAAACAACATGAGATCAAGGCTCGACCAAGGTAGATGATTACTACAAAGCGTGTATTCGTGAAATCATTTTGTCAAATACCCAATGTGATAATGTGCAAATACCTAATGTGACAATGCCAGTCTTTTTTGTCAAAAAGCTTACTACATCAGCAAGGACCTGCAATATTCAGCAGATGCAAATCAGATATAACGGCACCCAAAAATAACAAATTAGATAATAGAGGTGAATTGAAATAAGTTCCATAAGAAAAAAATTTACTCCATAAAAAGGTAAAACTGGTTAAAGAGTTGTGCCAAATATTCATCAAATATTCATCGAAACGCCAACAAAAACGTGTGTGGAAATGTCATCATCCTTAAAAAGCAGGCACCAAAAAAACCCAATATAAAAGAAAAAATGAAAGTGCAAAGTGTGATGTAGAGCTATTCAACCTCAATCACAATAAAAAAAATATGATTTCTGATAAAAACATGGTTTGGAACTAAAATGTAACACTTTTCTAACTAAAAACATGTATTTGGGTATGGTAGAGCGGAAGGGTGTGTGGTAAAGCGGAAGGGGCTCTTCCTCCCTTAACCAAGTGTCGAGAGTTCGATTCCCGCCTTGGGCATGGAGCAGCTTTAAATCCCTGGATAGCTGTCCCACCCATCGAGGTGCCTACAAATCAGCAAAGGGACTAGTCACTAAGTCGCTAGTGGATACCCTGGTTTAACAAAAAAAAATATGGTTTTTTGTTTCAATTACAATGTAAGACTTGAAAATATCTAGTTCAGATCATTGGACCCAAAAAAATAGGAATTATTGGATTCATTACTTTATAATCAAAAAGAGAAAGACAGTTGTGACATGAAAAGTAACCTAAAAAATAGAAAAAAACAAAGTATACATGATTTGACCCATAGATATCTGAGTCGGCCACCAAAATTTGACACAAATACTTCTATTGCAACTGGTCCTGCCACTGAATCAACTGGACTTGGGTGCTATCAACTGCATTTGTGCCTATTAAGGCTGAGAATTTTGAAGAAGTTTCACCTTCTTGAAGGGACAATCCCCAATAGTTCACCTTCTACATTAACAGTGTTTTAGCTGCCCAACGTAGTCATTCTCTCTATCCAATTGCAACAATTCTCTCTGCAAGAGTTCGTTCCCTAGCAACAATAATTTATTTGAATAATTATTTTTTATAATTAAAAGTAAATTTGTATTTGGGTACCTCACTGATGGTTATATTTGGACTTTGGTACCTTCATATTTCTTTGTTAGCCTTTGGGACATTTTCGGCGCTGAATGTAAATGTTAGACCTTACACAGGATTTGTTGAATAATTATCAACTATGTTAAACATGTTACCACGAAATCTAAAACAGAATCCATAAAATCTAAAACAGATCTGTTTTTAACAACCAACAAATTTAAATATTTGTAGGCTTTTAACAACCAACAAATTTAAACACAACAACAACCAACAGTTAACAGATCTGTTTTTAACAAATCGATTTTGAGCTTTGTAGGCTTTTTTGAGATCATTTGTAGGATTTTAAACTTGGTTTGATGATTACCATTGGATTTGTAGGCTTTAAAGTCGATTTTGACCCCTTGAACAGCGCCAAAAATAGCCAGAACAAAGTTAGCTAGGCACGGGTGATACGAATCCAATGGCGCCAGAATCGCCTCATTTCGATTTACAGTTAAAAAGTTATGGCATTTCTCCCAAAACATACTATTTTAACTTCAAACGGAATAATATTAAGGCACTTCAACTACGTCTCGCGCCAGCTATTTTAATTAGAACATACAGGGACAAATCATTATGATAAGCACATACAGAACATACAACACATACAGAGTTAATGTAACAAATATCAAATTGCAACTCATCCAAGTGCAAAGCATTACCGCCGCTCGTTGTTGTCGATCAAGTGGTTAACGCTTAGGCGTTACATTAAGACGATGCCTACAGTCATACATGTGTTTACTATGTTATAATTTGTTGCATCTAGTACAAAAATATGTGTTTACTATGTTATAATCTGCTGCATTTTTGTGCTGAACGACAGATTATAACATAGATTATAACATAGATTATAATCTGCTGCATTTTTGCCTATGGATAAAGAATGCTGGTATGTCAATAAAATTCCTAATGAGGGTCTTAAAATGGAATATAAACTAAATGTCATGAATAGGCCAAAAAAGAATATAAATGTCATAAATAGACCAAACGGTCAAATATCAGTTACGCAATAAATTTCATAAACAATATAAATGTCAAAAAAGAAAATAGAATCCAAATGAAAATTACTCTTGGTAGGTGGCTGCGTGAGCGGAAATGTGGGAGGCAGCAGCAGGGGAGGCAACAAAGATTCTTGTGAATCAGCTGCCTGGACCATTTTGTCCGCGTGCATCTCCATCTTGAAAGATTCTTGTGAATTTCGCACTGGTGGATCATTTACTTGGGCAACATGTATGGCAGATGTAGCATATGTAGTATAGCACATGTTCCCTGCGATAAAATCAAAACAGAAACAATTATGAATGAAATTTTTTTTATCTCCACACACTTTACCAAAGCGACTGCATATAAAAGATAATATACCCAGTTAGATCCTTCAAGAATATCACTAAAAACAACCAACATTGTTGAGAGCAAACTAAAGAATATCCTATTGATAATTATTTAACCAATTAGTAAAATTAAAAGGCCTTCTAACTTTGTGGGTAACCAATAATTCTAGATTTATCTAAGCCGTGAAATAATAAGGTAGTTAATTCTCGCCTGATTCTTGAAGCTGCTTGAGATGAGTATAACATCAGCATTTGGGATCCGCACCAGTTTGTCTCTAGGGTGCTGGTTCAAATAATCCATGTGACCATAACATCTGTGAAAATATCATTTGGAATGTTATCATTAATATTTTCTTAGAACTTGGATGAGTTTAGAGCTTCAAATACTGATCTATTGTCCGTATAATAATTTATATCAAGACCACACAAATTATTAAGACAAAAATGTGCAGTTGGGATTTAACTTGTTGCGAAACATGGGAGGAATAAGGCTTTCTAGAATTCAACACGTACTTGGGATAACCACATTTTGATTAAAAGATGGAATACCTAAACCACCTTCTTCAACAGGTCTGCATATGATGTCTTACCTAATCCATTGATGATGAGAGCTACTATTTGAACTCCATAAAAAGTATCATTACAACATTAATTTGATGGAGAACATTTAAAGGAACCTTCAAGACAAATAATATATGGATGGGAATAGCATTTAAAATTGATTTAATTAATATAATTTTACCTACGAATGATGGATGTTTATTAATCAAAATAAAACTCTTCTGAACTCAAACACAGTGATGATTATCCTAGTTCACTAATCAAAATAGAAGTTTATTAATAAAAAAAACACAAATTCAGCCCAAATTTAGCAAATCATCAATCAAAATAGCAAAACAAACAGAGAAAGATTACCATAGCAATTGCTTTGGTTTACAGAAGGGGGAGGGATAGTGTGATGATCAAGGGTGACATCACCGTCTTTTGGCGGCATCTTGTTTTGTGTCATCTTTGCTCAGCAGCTACAAAACAGAGTTGAAAAAAATGATAAATAATATCAGATTTTGATAATAAACCCAGTAACACCTAATAGTCATAGAAGATATAAATAGGGAAATACTCTCAGTAACATTAGGAAATCAAGTACAAAGAATGGCCATGGATGAGAATTACAGTGTCCAGAAAACTTTGATCTTCTCCATGAAAATTAGAGTGCCCGCCACCACAGAGACTGGCCATGGATATGGAGAAGATCTATCAGATCAAGAACTGAAAAAAATCAGATATGGGAAAACAACTCAAGTCCCCAAAATTTAATACGATTCGAACCCAGCCACTGAGTAATGATAAAAAAAATCAAACTATAGAAAAATTGTTACACCCGTTTAAGGTCTATAACCATTGTCAGCGATACCGAGATGATGAATAAATGGAAGAGAAATCATACATACAAATAGAAAAGGAATGGACGGAGTTGAACCCTACACCCAAAACAGCAAAAATAAAGATGAAAAAAAAGTTAGAAAGAAAAAAAATAGAAACTTACCGGGGAAGAGAATACCGTATTTGACTCAAATTTTTGGCATTTTACTTTACTTTCCATCATTGATACAACCCTCCCCTTTAATCGATGACAGTGCGAGGGAGAGAATTTGAGAATGAATTTTTGTGTTGGGTTATGGAGAATATTTAAGTGACAGAGGTTCCTTCCGGGGGAGATTGGGAGGAGTTGTGCGGGGGAGGGGGGGAAGCATAGTAGGGGTTTTGATTCAAAGTAACATGTTTCCAACACTGAGTATGAGAGTAGCAAAAATGACATCAAAATGCAAAAAAAATACTATTCGATCCCTATTTTTGAATTTTGAAGAGAAGGGGGAAAATTAGAGTGCGTCAAAAGAGGGGGGAATTCAAAATTTTCAAGGGCAAAAAGGTATTGCAAGAAAAACTCATGTGGATGACATCATCATCCAAGCTTATGACATACATAAGTTTCCTACTTTATTATATATATATATATATATATATGTGTGTGTGTGTGTGTGTGTGTGTGTGTGTGTGTACTTCATGCCCATTTGTTCTATCTCACATGTTTTAACACATCGATATTATGTTAGTGTGGAAAGCTTATATATTTTGTGTTGAGTTTTGTGGTTCTCTCTCTCTCTCTCTCTCTCTCTCTCTATATATATATATATATATATATATATATATATATATATATATTTGTGGTGTGTGTGTGAGCCGGATTTTCATTGGTATATTTCGCATATGGTATATATGGTATCGTGTTTTAAGTCTTTGCGGTTTGTATTTAATCCATATTTACCATATGCTTTATCGTTGGATTCTATGTGGCATGATTTATGATCATATTAATGTCTCTTATTGTTTGCTTTTAAATCCAATATCTCATTGTGATAGTCTCAAATTTGTATTAAATCTTATGCTTATTCAAATTTGTACCTTTATGAGTTGATGTTGATATTGTTCATTATAGTGTCATGTTGTGTGATTATTTCACTCTACACCATGCTTTATTCCCTTCTTCCTATGTTTAAAATTAGTATCTTATGATCACATATAATTTGGTTTTGGGGGTGTAAATGTTTTATACTATCTTGCTTTGTCTATTCCTGAACAAAAAGGGAGAGAAATTATATATTTTCCTTTCATGATTAGGATATCTTTATCTTAGGGAGAGATGTCTTAACTAGGTTGAGATTATTTTAGACATTGTTTGATGTTTATTCATTTGCATATTTATACTTGATATATTCTCCTTGTTTTTGAAAGGTATGTTTAAGTGTGCAGGTTTATAGGTTTACAATAATGCGACAAAAGCTTACAAGGCAAAGCTACTCAAGTTTGTGTGTCTGTCGAGCATCTGTACTTTTTTCCTTTTGGGGGTTGGGGGAATGATTCTTTTTAGAGAGCTTAACGTTCTATAGGAATTTAGTTTTGGTTTTTCCTAGAATAGACAATGGGGGAGATTTGTTAGGACAAATTTCCAATCGAGTCAATTTGTATGTAATTAGCATTATTCCGGACAAAACATTTGAGTCACAAGTTAAGCTTTGTGTTATTGATCCCATAAGCCTATGCCATGTTTGATGAAGATGTAGTGGACAAGTTTTGAAGTTAGATACATCGTGCTGAGCTTATTGTGACAAGTTCATCTTCACATTTATCGAGGATCACACAGGTATGAATGCATATTGAATATGGATCCTTGGATATTTTTAAGGGTATTTATTTTTGAACTCAAAATCATTTGGAACGGTTTTTAAAATGTTCTTTTAGAAGAAAATATTTTATATTTTATTCTCGTTAGAATGAGTACTGATCTCGTTCGAATGATATTAGAATCTCGTTGGAATGATCTTCGAATGAGCATCAAACGAGAGACCACTGCTTTTATAGAATAATCCCATTTGAAGATCGTTAGAAACCTGTTCTAACGAAACTCAATTGTCATTTAAACAAGAGTTAGTGTCATTAAAATAAAAATAGTATTTTTGATCGAACGACCTTATATATACATTCGAACAAAGTCACCGCCTCGAAAGTCATGTTATTAATATTTAAGGCGTGTTGGGCTTAGATTTTTTATGAACCTTTGGCGAAAAATGTTTCCTTATATATTTACAAAAGTTCCAAAACCCTTGTTTCACCCTTAGAGTTTAAAGATCCAAGTTCCTCACATGCATATGTTTTGAAGTCTTTAATTTTGGCACCAAAGTTTGATTTTTTACATATTTAGAGAACTTGTTTCGTGTAGTGGACTCCGTGTGTGCTGTTTGTTGTGTAGACGATTGTTGAGCCTCATCAGCGGTTACCGGGATGTGTGTGGACCTGTGCGTTATGGAAGCTTGCATGAGTGGACTTCGGTGTTACACTGTTGAGTAGCGATCGAAGATTGAAGAGCGCAATGCTTGTGGGGATCGAATCGTTGAGTGAGTCTACTGTTAACTTTCTGGGTCGTCTGAGGTTTTTCCCTTTGCGGTTTTCCTTTTACATTGACAAATTGTGTATAGTTTATTTATTTTATTTTCTTATCACTTAGATGGATGTTTTAGGTCAAAAAGATAAAATTGAGTAAATTAGCTTTTCATAACAAATTTTAAAAAATTCGTGGAAAGTTTAATCGTGTTAATTTGTTTAAAGTTTCAATCTTCAAAAATCTTATAATAACAAAAACAACATACTTATTCATTTGGATCATCTTTGCCCAAGCACACATTATAGGGGCTTTCTCATTCATGACTAACTCCAAACAATTGGCTAGTCCTTTGGAAAAGTTTGTTTTCCACAACGACCAAATTAGCCTTTCTGGAGTTAAAATGAAATGAATACGATATTCTATAAGAAAGCAAGAAAGGATGCTCAAAATTGTACAAAACAATGACTGGAAAAGGAGAAATTTTATTGAAAATGTGGGAGTATTGGAAACAGAGAAATGGAGCTATAGCACTAAAGGTTCATAAAACAAAAATACAATAAGTCCTATCTATTACATTTTCTCATTGTCTTGGGTCACCTCCTTCTCTGGTCGGGCAACCACCACTATCTTATCCTGAGGCACGGAGGACTCAGTCATACCCTCTTCATCATTGACTTCCTCCTCAATTTGTGGAGGAGTGCCTGGATTGTGTCGAAGGAATAGGTCAGAGCCAATAGCAATACCGACCTGGGTCAAAGCTGCATCCCAACCCTCCTTAAAGGAGGACCTTTTCAGATACTCCACTTGAATGGAAGCAGTGGAGAATGCCTTATTCCACCCTCGGATATAAGAATTATCCTTGTCCTTTTTGGCCTTGGCTTTTAGTTCTACCACCTGGTCCTTGGCCTCCTCTGCAACCTTCTCAATTTCCTTCACAACCTTTTCAGTCTGGTCGACTTTGTTCATAACATCTCCAGCAGCTTTCTCAACTCGGGTCTTTCCATCCTCTAGCTCCTTAATGGTATCTACTAACTTCTTCTTATCAGCCTCATGAGCCTGTTTGAAAGCCTCCAAGGAATCATGCAGGCCTTTAAAGTCTTCCTCCACATCTATAGAGGATTCTTTCAACTTCTCATCCCTTATCTGTAGTTGGTCATAGTCAACCATGAACCACAACAATCAACATTATAAAGCATCAGCTATAGACAACAATGATATTTGATAAACAAGAAAATATCAAACGATGCTTACCAACGATAAATTATGGTCGGCCCGTTCAACCAACCTTTCCCGAGGAAGAGAAGATGTAGCAACCTTATCAGCTGGACGGACCGCCGCTCTAATTAAGTCGCAAGCAAGCCCAGTATTCATAGCAACTGATTGGGCACTACTCTGGCCATTGTCGACCTGTGCTTTTATCACACCCTATGTTTTGGCATGAATGTATAAGATAGTAACAAAGTAATGAATCTAAAGTTAAGGCGAAAAAATATATCTTTATTCATTAATACGGTATTGCATATATTGTACTACCACCACAGGTGTGAATTATTCATGTCACATTTTATTCCAAAATCTAAAAAATGATCTAGGTCATTGAGAAGGTCCATTCTTTGCTTTTATCTTCCTTAATATCCTTTCATGTAGTTATATATGCATATATATGATCCGTGCATATCATAAAAATGGAGGGGGTACGACTTTCTTATCGTAGAACATCTGAAGGAAAACGGAATTAGCATGAGTATGCAAATTAGATTTTAACCAATTCTATAAAAATTATATGTGTATAGAAGTTTGAGTGTATTGAGTTAACTGTTTGCTAAATGAAGCATAGATAATAATTTTCATAAAGAAGATGAAGGTTTTTTAAACTGATAATCCCAAACTTACCAGTATACTAATAGGTATAGAAATAATTAAGCGTGATCAATATAACAAAATAATAATGTCAGCCCAAAACCTTTGGGGAAAATAAATATCTAGGCACACTAACTAAAATGGCACTCATACATATGTAGCGATAAAATCCAGTCTCTCAAACATCTGAGACATTAGGCCGAGTAGAAAAGTTCCATGGAATAACATGACAATCTACTCCCTAGTTAATAATAATACTTATAACAAAGACAAATAGCGCATATGTGCATGGGAAAACTTCATTCATTGCAATAACCTCATTAAATCAACTATTAGATAAGAAGGGTTTAAATTGATCCAAATAATCCATATTCAAATATCAACGATATTTAATAATATATTTATCACGACGTTATCATAACATGAACATATTAAGAATAATTTATGGCTACCACAATGTGATATCAATAGCATTTATATCAAATACGTAGAAATTACTATCGAAAAGGCAAAACCTATTTGTTAGTTGGGTAAAACGTGATTAAATTCGACTGAATTTGGGATCGGGAGGGTCAGGTGCTTGATTATCAGTTAATCAACATAATTGTAAGTGTAGGTTGTTCATAATAGGAATAATTGGAAACATAATTAAAAAAGATTGTATGTTTTAAAGTTTTAGGGTTAATTTGTAATAATATTTGGGAGTTTAATTTTTTTATAAGGCTTAAGGTCTTATTTGACAAATGGTGTAGGACATTTATGCTCAAAATTTATGAAAGTCTATGTTGAAAAAAGTTAGGGAAAAATTCATAACCTAGAAAAACCAGAAGGGGTCAATTTATAAATTTTTGAAAGCACTTTTAACCTAAAACACTGATCCTCTGTAATTTGAGGTAGGGTTGACCAAACACTGTCCTGCCTTTTACCATTTTGACTATAAAATTCAATCAAAATATTGCAAAAAAAAAAATGATTGGTCATGCGCCTTCACGTGCCTGTCCATCGTTCTCGTTGAAAAGTTCATCTTCAATCTCTCGACAGTTGACCTAGGTTTTGATAAAACTTTGGCCTTGAATAAATTCTGATTGCCTAAACCATTTGAGATGATTCATGAACCAACCGCAACTATTTTTTCATATAGAATTCAACTATATGGGTTTTATGGATTGAGGTTCAGTATTCAAAATATTGTGTATTTTTTTATGAAATTTAACCAAACATTCCTAGATTTACAGAATATATCAATGACTTTTAAGATTATGGCTAGGTTCTTGCTATCCTAAGGAAGAGTTTGTCTTTGATTTGAAATATTGAGGTATCCTGGTTGAAGAGAACTTTAAAGTTTCAGTTTCTGTAATTTGAAAATATTTTTGAGAAATTAGGTTGCAAAACTTATGCGTTTTTTAAAATGGCCATTGGACTCGAGTTCTTGGGCTCATAAGAAACTCATTCCTCACTTTAAAACTGGTTTAAAGTCAAAGTATGAAGTTTCACTATTAAAGTTCGAGCTTTAATGGTGTTTTAAAAGGTTTCTGCCTATAGATTTGTTCTACACGTAAAGGTTTGGTTTTTTTTGATTGGGTTAGGTATTATGATGGTATAGAAAATGTTTTGAATAGAAAAAAAAAAGAATTGGTGCATATTATCATAGGTAACCAGTTTGAAGGGAAGAACTCAAGTTTGGTTCTTGCTAAAGTGATGGGGCTATACACTAAGTTAAGGAAAATTGATTGTTGTTGCTGGGAGGTGGATTCTCCTAGGTTTTAAGAAGATAAAATTTGAGGGAAGAAGTTCACATCGAGAATAAGTGTAGGGCATGTGATTTTTTTGCCTTTTTCCTACTACTGAGAATGCTTTATTGGCAGGGGAGGAAAGTCTAAATAGTTTAGTTTTAGTTTTGATCCTTAAAAGGAACTTTTATATTTATTTGGTATTTAATATGATAATTTTGCATGTTTTAGGGGAATTTATGTAATTTTATGAATGATTAAGGGTTTGGATTGTAAAATTAAAATAGTTGAGGTCTAAAGGTTCAATTTAATATAAAGTTTAGATCTTGGGATAAAGTAGAGGTTAAGTTATACTTCTTCCAAAGCTCAAAAGGGTAATTTGATCATTTTGTAACCTTGGGGGATGGGGTACTTATGTAATTAAGCAAAGTTGTAGAGTTTTATATATAGTTTTGAATTTGTTAGGATGTTTTTGAATTTGACTAAGTTATAATGGAGATATGAGGCAATACATGTAACTATCAGATACTAATTGATTGTTCTAGGGTTTAGAACTACGTGGGTATTATAATTTTACCAGTTAACTCTAGAATGGGGGTTGGACCACTCTTCAGCCTCTTGAATTGAGGCTTTTGATTTTTACCCGGGTATACCTCAACCACAATGCGTTTCTTAGAACACCCAACATCATATTTTCTTTCAGTAGGAGGGGACTTGGAGCTTACAAGAAGGTTAGGAATCTTCCACTTAACCACTTTTGGTACAGAGATGTTGGTCGGTGCGAACGAAAGATCTAGGAATTCAAAGAATGAAGAAGTCCCCCGACATAAAAGTTCCCTTCTTCTTGTGGTGGGGACTCAGACTCAACAGCAGAAGATAACGTTGGATCTTCTAAATTGATGGGAGATGATGGAATGTCCTCGATTAGGAGAAAGAAGCAACTGAGTTATAATAGCTGAACAACAGAGGCAAAGTGAAAATGAGCTTCACAAATCCTCTGTTGGATAGAACAAATGATCTTTAGGTCGATAAAATCAACCTCCGAGCCACGAGAAATATCTTTTTTATTTTTCTTTACAAAACAGAAAGACAAAAAATGCAATCAATAACATAGTTAGATGAAAGACCAAAAAGATTAAAATTGTACAAGAATGTGTGAATGTCGACCTATATCATATCCCCTAGGGCAATGTGGACCAGTATCTTCCTCTCCTTCAGGAAGAGGAGAAAACTGCCAATCTTTCAATATCAACCCATGACCCCAAATCCTTATTGGAATCAGGAAAATTTACTACAAGGGATCTGTTAAAGAATCTTGTTTTCAAGTAATAAATTTTCTCATTAGTGATTTCCCAACTATAACATTAAATTAACTCCTTTATGCCTATATTGGTCCTATACCGCTCATTAATATGATTTATTGCATCAACTACTCTCCAAGTATTTGGAGCCATTTGGGATGAGACCACAATGAAATACTGATAAAACTCTGAAAATAAGCGATTGGGAGGGAAAGTCACCCCACACTCATCAATAAAAATAGCGAGGATCCAGTGACAACCCTCCAATGCACATAGGTCATAAGGACCTGTTAAAAGCTTTGTTTTTACCCATTTAGAAATTCTGTGGATAGCCTTAAAAAGCTTTGTTTTTACCCATTTAGAAATTCTGTGGATAGCCTTAAAAACCTCCAAGGAAATCTCGTCAATAATATATACCATTTTTCGATAAAAATGTAAGAAAAACAAGAGGAGAAGGGTTATTACAATGAAAATGAAACAACAAGGAGGAATAACTCTCACAAATGGCCAAAGACAGACTTAAGAGGGAAGAAAAGAGTTTGAAATTCAAGGTCAGAAGAATAAGGGAAGGAATTGACATTTTATAGGACACAGTGACGTCCCCTGAGTAACACTAATTAAAATGATTAAACATACTACCGATTCATCTTTCGACGACCAGTCAGTTCCTAAGAAATAAAATGACTAGCATACCCCTAGATGGTTCGCTATTTTTGCTGTTATTTACAAAATTATCACTGGCCCAAGGAATAAGATTAAAAAATTTGCGAACTCCTAGAGGTTAGTAATCGACCAAATGTTTCTAGAGCGCTGAACAAATCCTAATGGATAATACTCCACCCTTCAGACGCTACCCACCAATCAAGAATGAAGTATTGGGGGATTTTTTCTAACCTAAAATAACAATTCTACATGGGCCAATAATAATATGACATATGTCATTATTTTCACTGGCCCAACCAAGTAGGCAGAAAGATGTCGGCTCTATTATCTCATTTGATCAGTACACTGGCCGACCACCCTCAGGAATATGAAAATTTTACTAGGTGAACAGGCACGCATGAGGATCTCAACAATCACCATGCACATGCACGTGAAGAAATGCACAAATGTTGATTGTAGTGTAAAGGTGTAAATACCTAGTGCATAAAGATTTTTCACCTCTTCTTCTTTCTTTAATATAAATAGATCACTACACCCCTTATCTGGGGAGAACTAAAAATTGTTTATTCTAAAACCCTAGAGAGTTATTGAGAGCTTGTACTAATACCCTAATACTTAGTGGCATTATACCCGTGGATGTAGACATCTTCTTAGGCTGAACCAAGTAAAAACCTTAATCCTTTGTCTCTCATCTCTCTCTAGTTCATATCTCTTCTATATTATTTGTGGTTAATAATAATGGTCGAACTAAGCTAAGACTCATCCTAATCACTATACAGATTTTAGACATCAAGAGGCATACACTGAGACTTTTATAAAAAATGAACAAGTAAATTCCTTTCTCAAACAAAAGTTAATTTCTACACAAATGCGATTTTGGTAAGTAATGAAAAGAACAAATGTGTGGTTGGGTATTGGTAAATTAACAGACGTATTTTTTTAGTAGAAAACAATAAATCTTAAATTATGAATATGTCCAAATAGTATGAATGTCTTGTTAAGAAAAGTGAAGATATTTTGCGAAATTTAAAATTTATTATTATCAGAAATGTTGACTTGAGGACTTATATATCTATGTAAGTATAGATATATCATAAAAATTAGAAGGTGGGATTAAACGAGGTAAAAAATAAAATAAAATAAATAAAAATAACCAAATGGGGTTCCACCCCACCCTAGTGCCATTTCTAATTAAGGATCTTTTAAATGTTTCGAATCCAACTCTTTTGGTGCCTGAAACAAATATTAAGAAGCTCATACCAGAAGAGACTCGACCCCGGTTCCATACAACGGATTACATGCTTGCCTAAAGTGATGTGTAGTGAATTAGAGTAAATGGGGTCATGCAATCCATATTTCAACCACTCCGATATCATGCTGAAGTGAAGTCCTCGCGCAATGGTTACAATCTCAATCACTGGGTTAATAATAATATGACTCGTCCTTTATAGTATTAAACTAAGATTACATCTCGTGAGCTATGCATATCGGTCACATAACTTGGTACAGTTTAATCTAAGCCTCATCTATATATTCCCCCCATCACAACTTATATATCATTCTTAGACATTGTCAAATTGAGGATATGAATTTGGGTTCCAATAAGAAAATTTTATTTAGTTTTTTGTTTTTCGTTGAGCCCACTAAATATTCCAAGAAACTATCTTCATGTACTAATGTTCTTTAACACTTCGATTTCTTCCTCAAACATAATTTATCATAATAAATACGCTAAACCGAATTAGTTGTGCTAAAGGTTGTCCTATTTTTTCTCCTTTGCACCAAAACGCTACTTTTTAAAATACAATGTAAAATCACTTTTAAGCATTGTGCAATGCTGAGGAGAAAAAATAAGGGTACCTTTAGCAGAACAATCTTTTACCACTGGTCCCACCCACCTCTTAGGTTGGATGGGTTTAAAATCTCTCGGGACAATTGCAAAGTAATTTTAAGGTCCCACTCAAGCTCCTTGATATAGTGGAGCTCCTATGAGACCCCCTAGTGCATAGATTCAATATTAAGAGACATTAACAAGTTTTGACACCAATCCAGGTTTGTAGTCTACAAGAAATTTTCACTTCCCTGTGACATCTAAGATCTTAACAAAAACCATCTCAACAAAAAATGTGCACACACAAATAAAATTAAATAAATAAATTAGAGGGGTGAATAAAAATGGCCTAAGAGAAAACACAAGGAACATAAATTGCGATAATATGAAATACCTTCCAAAATATTTGTATATTTTTTCCCAGTGAATTGGGTTGGCATATTGATATTCTTTATTTCTAAAATAGAGGATCAGTATTTTTGATATATCGGTTGTGAAATACTCAAACCAAAATCAATTAATTAAATTTCAGTGTTAAAAATAATATACTAGAACCATTATTTCACCAAACTAATCAATTAACTAAACCATAAAAAAGAAGAGCCATGAGAAATAAAGCATACCTCAGTATGGCATGCTACACATGAACTCCCCAAAAATATTTCTTCCGTTTTCGATATAAAATCTTCAACAAACTTCCTATCTCTGCGACAAAATATTTATCAGCACATATACCGAAAGGTAAACATAAAAATACCTTAAAACCAAATCAGGCTTTAATTTATTAATTGTTGTGGTAAATTTTTACTGCTAGTTACTTGTTATGATAATTACCTACCTATACAATACAATGCTTTATATTTTCTTATGGCTAAATGTATGTTTTATACTATTTTGGTACGAAGTGCACAGTTAGCTGGGCCGACCCCATGATTTCCAGATTTTGCGTCAGAATTATCATGTAATCTTTTTATTTTTCTTAGTAGCTATTAATTTTTTTTATAAAAAGCTATTTCAGGTATTAAGAAATTATTAGAGTTATCTTTTTATTATTAGTACCCCATCTGAATTATATTTTCTTAATTTCAACTTTCTTGTTATCAAGGATTAAACTTAGCTTTTATTCCAATTCAATTTTGTATTTTATTTCAAATTTAGGACATGCGCATAAAATAAATTGAAAAAAAAAGATAGTTGTACTTCTTTCTCCAAAAAAATCGACTTTCTTGTGAAATATTTTTCATTATATTAAATTAAAGAATAATCTTTGTCTGGGAGAACAGAAGGCTTGCTATAAAAATCGAGCCATGATAAAGAAGTTGAAAAAAATGATTTACCACAAAATCCTTGAAATCCTCCCTCAGTTTGAGGAAGAGGCTACATTTATTACTTTCTTTATTAGAAACCTATAAGCCGATATAAGCCCATACAATGTGAACCCAAAGGAAAACTTATTACACTAAAAACACAAAACATACATCTATATAAATAAGGTAATCACTCCTCAATCTATTCTCATCACATTCATGAAAATTTTAAAGTGGTTACTGTGGGGACCTAAATATAAACTAGGCCCAATTCAATGCTGGCCGACCAAGCCTAGCAGCATGTGGGGCATTTTCGACCCATCTTATTAGCAACAAGAGGTTATCGACATCATTTATCACATGTATAATTGTGAACACATTTATTGTTACGATCATCTCACATTGGTTATCCAAAATCTCAGACGAGATATTCAGGGAATCATCATATGAGCTTATGTGACACCAAGCGAGTTCCTTGAACAATTCAACCACTATGAATTTCCATAACTATAAATAAAGCCCACACTACAGGGATAAGGGGGATGTATTTTTTGAGACTTTGAGAGAAGTTAATAAAATACAGTTTCCTCTCCATGGACTTAGGCAATTTGTCGAACCATGTATATTCCTGTGTTGTGTGATTGGCTTCTCTTTATTCATTCTTTAAATGCTTTCTGGAATTCTTTTAACTGTGATTAATTTGTACTCACAATTGGCACCGTCCGTGGGAACGCTTTTTCTTTTCACGAAAGTAGTCTCTACAAAGAATAGTTATGATGTCTCACCACACAAACGCACCTCAACCTGGAGATATGCGAGCTAATTTGGCTCAATTGAGGGTCAGGTCTGAGGTCCTTCCGCCTTGAAGATAATCCAAGGTTTTGCCCAGAAAGGCACCCTTCCGAGGAGAGTCACCGGTAATCTAGGTCTACTCAGATGTCAGGTTGGTCGACGCCTAAGAAGAAAGGCTCCAATAGTAAGAGAAGGCAGCTCGCCTCCATATTGAAGAAAATTCTAGCCTCAAACGACGACTTGAAAAAGGTGGAGAAAGAACTATGTTACGATCGCAAGCATTGTGCTCGGGCTCTTACCCTCAGCCGAGCAAGACTCACAGCTGAGGAAGGAGCGCCAGGAGACAAATAATGTTAAAAGCATGGAAGTAATCAAACAAAGCGCCACAGGGACAACGAGAACCACAAGGATGACATAAGAAGTCCGGTGCGAAGAGAAATGGACCAATACCCTACTCATTGAGGGGAATGGTCCACAAAGGAGCTAGAAAGGAGAGCTCTTATCACTCAGATGAAATATCATTTCTTAAGTACTATCGAAGAGGAGGAACCCCCTATTTAAGATTTATAATGGAAAGACTAATCCCATCGATCATGTTCAGCAATACAGACAGCACATGACTCTGTAAAGTTATAACGACATGCTAATATGTCGTATTTTCCCTTTTAGTCTGGGTGACATTACCCAGAAATGGTTTAAGAGATTGCCTCACAAGTCCATCAAGAGCTTCAAGGTGCTCGTTGAATCCTTCACTGCTCGCTTTATCACCAACAACTCTCATCCAAAGAGAATGGATTCACTGCTCACGATGAGAAAAAAATCACAGGAGTCTATGTGTGAGTACGCTAAGTGCTATTGGCAGGTCTTCAACGAGGTGGAAGATTTCTTGGAGCAAGTTTCCATAACATCCTTCAAGATAGGTCTGCCCCTTACATCAATGTTGTATCAATTCCTTACCAAAAAGGAAGTTGATATTAATGATGATCTCATGTCACGAGTTGAGAAATACGCCAAGGCGGAGGATGTGGTCCACACTAGTCGGGTTGAGACTAGTCACGCCAGGAAAATAAAGGGGCAATAAGGAAAATAATCCCAAGAAAGGGAACAAGAGGCAGAATGGTGTCAGGAATTGGGGCAGGGTCGATTCCTCTTAATCTTGATAGACTGTCAACACAGTTTTTAAGGAACTAATCTATAAGATCCTGACAAAGATCAAAGATCAACAGTTTATCAAGTGGCCAAAGAAGATGGGGGAGTTTCGACCAAGAGGAATAATATGCTTCGATGTTCATTCCACAAATAAAATGGCCACAAGATCGAAAATTGTAAGGCGCTAAAAGCTCATCTAGAGGAGTTAGGTCAGACTGGGTATTTGACATTGAGAAAAAATCTGACCAGGTCGTTGCCTGAGATAACCAAAAACTAGACAATGTCTTGGATGATGAGATATGACACGAGTTCGCGATCATACAAAGAGCGTCCGAACTTAAGAAAGTTTAAGGGAATGATGTTCGGATGAACTCAAAAAGGTCATATCCGTGATGAAAGCCTTCCAGATAGATGCCGCCAAAAGCTAGGCTGTCAAGAGCTAGCAACCAGAGGACGTTGACTATAACAAGAACATCATTTTCACAGAGGAAGACTTGGTTACGGTACGAACCCACACCACGACGCGCTAGTAATCACTCTCAGAATTGTGAACTGGGATGTGGATAAATTATTAGTGGACTAGGGGAGATCTTCAGAGGTGATGTACCTAGAGCTCTTCCGCAAGCTCGAGATCAAGATGTCTAACCTCAAGGAGCCAAACGTCCCTCTAGTCGTCTTTGCGGGGAAGATGTCGATGCTGTTAGGAAAGGTGACCCTGCCAGTGAGGGTAGGGAATATTTTAAAACTCATAGTGGTGGATATTGATTCCCATACCACGCCATTCTGGGCAGAGGATGGCTTTATGCCATGAAGGTTGTCCCTTTCACCTACCACCAGATGCTCAAGTGCATCACGAATCGGGGTATAATGAAGATCAAAGGCGATCAAGTTATTGCTAAAAAATACTACATTGCCGCTATTAGACCCAAGAAGGAAAATAAGAAAAATAAAGAGGTCATTCCAGAGACAACCCATGATGGGGTTACTCTATCCAAATAGTAACTACATCACTACCTATCAGGGGTGGAAAAGACTAGGATCCATCCCGCTGGCAGGTGTTAAAAACCTGGAAGAGGTTATTTTTTATAATGCCGATCAGAGAAAGTTTTTTATCAGGACAGGCATGACCAACCTTGAAAGGGAAGAGTTAATCACCATCATAAGACAGATCTTAGATATATTTGCATTGGAACCATATGATATGCCGATGATTGATCCAATAGTTGCCTGCCATCAACTCCATGTGGATTCAATATTTAATCCCAGCATACAAAAAGCTTGGCGAATAGCCCCAAAGAAGGCAAAGGCAGTGGAAAAAGAAGTAAGAAAACTTCTGGAGGCAAGGTCGATCGAAGAAGTTTGATTCTCGAAGTGGTTCTCAAACCCGATCGTAGTCTGTAAAAGCAATGGGGGATAAAGAGTCTATATAGACTTCACCGACCTCAACAAGGCCAGTACCAAAGATAGTTCCCCCTACTAAAGATAGACTAGCTATTCGATGCCACAACAACTTATGAGCGAATAAGTTTCTTGTATACTTACTCGGGATACCATCAGATCCTTCTATTTGGCCCCGATCAAGACAAGACTTCTTTTATAACACCAGTGGGTCTGTATTGCAACAAGGTCATGCCATTTAGCCTTAAGAACGCTGGAGCTAAATATTAGAGGCTAGTCACGAAGATGTTCCAACACCAGATGAGAGAGACCATGGAGGTGTACATTGACGTGCTCGTTAAGAGAAAGAGCAAGGGCGGCTATCTCTAAGACCTGGCCAATACCTTTAAAATCCTCAGGCACTATTGAATGAAACTCAATGCTAATAAGAGCTCATTTGGCGTCCAATCAGGAAAATTTATGGGTTATCAAGTCAGCAAGAGGGGAATTGAGGTTAACCCATATAAGATAGATGCTATCAGCAGGGCTCAGGTGCCAAAAACATTGCGTGAGTTCCAAAAACTCACTGGGATGATCACAGCGCTAAACCGTTTCATCTCAAAGTTGTTTGAGCATTATCGACCATTCTTCCAGTTACTCAAGAAGGAGAAAAGCCTCATCTGGAATGATGAGTGTTCTAGCATCCTCGAGGAGATCAAGTCCTATTTAAGTAAGCCTCAATTATTAGTGATCCCCAATCAGGGGCATCCTCTTTACCTTTATCTCGCAGTATCAAGTCATGCAGTCAGTTCAAACATGGTATGTGAGAGAGAAATAAAGAAGTTTCCTGTTTTCTATGCTAGGAAAATGCTCTTGGATGCCGAGAAATTCTATTTATCTATAGAAAAACTTATTTATGCATTGGTAATCACTTCAAGGAAGCTGAAACATTATTTCGAGTCCCACTCCATCACTGTGATTACCTCATTCCCCCTTAAAGTTGTCCTTCGCAAGGTTAACCTCTTTTGACAGATGTCAAAGTGATTGGTAGTGCTTAGGAGGTTTTACATTCATTTCCAACTACGAACAACAATCAAATGGTAGGTTCTGGCCGATTTTATTATAGAATTCATTAGAGACGGGCCCAATGATCAACAATTGGTCACTCAATCAGAGATACACGTGCAGGTTCAGGATGAAAGTTAGACGTTGTATGTGGATGGTACCTTAAATTCTAAGGAGATATGAGTAGGAATTGTCCTTTTGACTCCAAATAATGCCATGATTGAGCAAGGGATTAATTGGGATTTAAAGAATAAAACAACGAGGCTGAGTATGAGGCGCTTATAGTCGGATTGTGCAAGGCCTGCTTACTCGGGGTAAGGCAACACAATGTTTATTTCAATTTCAAATTGGTGTCCAATCAAGTCAGTGGGCATTTTAATGCCAAAGATGATCTGATGGCGGCGTACCTCCCAGTCGTACGCGAGTTGGTTACAAAATTCGAGGAAGTTCACGTTCAACAATTCCCCCGAGGGCACAATAATCACGTCAATGCTTTAGCGACCCTAAGCTTAGTAATGGACTCGAATCTTAGGAGAACAATCGAAGTAGAATTCCTCGCCAAGCCCAATATTAACAAAATAGTAAGCCCCGAGCATGTCTGCTTCGTCAACAAGGGGCCTCGATTAGATGGACAATGTTATAGCATGCTTGTAGTTAGAAACACTATTGACCGATAAGAAATTGGCCCATCAAATCAGAGTCAAAGCTGGATGTTTTTACTTGGACCCTAGGGGCAAGATTTATAGGAGGCCTTTTCACCGGCCCCTACCTCAAGTGTATACACCCAAAGGACATCGAGCAACTTATTTATGAACTCCATGATGAAATATGCAATAGCAATACAGGAGGAATGTCCCTAGTTTTTGAGCAATCCAAAAAGGCTACTGGTGGCCATACATGCAAAGAGATGCAAGTGTTTATGTTCGAAAATGCAAGAAGTGCCAGAAATTCTCTCCCTTGATCCATCAGTTGGCTAAAGTCCTGAGGGGTTTGATCATCCCATGGCCATTTGTATAGTGGAGGTTAGATATCGTGAGACAACTACCTACCACACTTGGGAATTGTAAGTATTTGTTCGTCGGCACAAACTATTCACCGAGTGGTTAAAGGCATAACCACTGGCCAACATTAGAGACGCTGATATGATAAGATTCATCTTGAGGAACATCATAACACGCTTTGGGTACTAAGAGCCATCATAATGATAATGGCACATAATTTGAGAGTAGTCCTTTTTAGAATTTTTGCGACGAGCATGGACTCAAGAACCACTTTAGTTCAATACCATACCCTAAAAGCAAAGGTTAAGCGAAAGCTCCAACAAAATGATTTATGGCTTTAAGAAGAGGCTAGAAAGAGTAAAGGGCGCTTGGGTGGACGAGATTCCTAATGTTCTTTAGGCATATCGTACCATGCCTAGGAGACTAATCAGGGAAATTCCATTCACACTCACCTACTGAATGGAAGATGTCAAACCACTTGAAGTTGGCCTCCCGACCATGAGAACAAAAGTGGCCGATTAGGGACTGAATAACGATGCCCTTCGCGCTGAACTTGACCAGGCTGACGAACGAAGAGAGAAAGCCATAATCAAGATGACCTCATACCAGCAACAGTTGGCAAGGCAGTAAAACAAATAGCTCAATCCGAGAAAATTCCAAGTAGGAGATTACATCCTCAGGAAAGTTCTCGATAGAGCGTAAGGTCATTGGATGGAAAGCTAGAGCCCGATTGGGAGGTATCGTTCAAAGTAATCAGAGATAATCTACAAGGAGCATATCACTTATAAATAATAGAGGGCAGCGAGATACCAACGACATGGAATGTGGCCAACCTCAAGAAGTTCTAATCCTTTCACTTTTCAGCACATTAGTTTATGCGAATTTTCATTTCAAAACTTATGTTGCTTGAAGTTTGTTATTTCAGTTATAAATAAATAAAGGGCATTCTTTTCATATCTCGCTCAAAACTCTTAAGTTATTCAACTAATTTATATTGTTTCCTAACTAGCAGGCTCATAATTGGCATTTAGTCTTTGAAAAGTGACGATCAGGCTTTAACTTAATTGCAATGGCAGTTCTGCTAATTACGCTTAAAATTAAAGTCCTCATGTCCTTGTCATAACCAACACCGGTGACCTCACAACTTTCCCAAGCAAGATGAAAGCCCTATGGGGGATCCTAAGGCAATAAACCAACTTTTCTTAGTCGACTAAAATCCTGAACATGTGGATTGCCCATAGACCAAGTGCATTTTTGCTATAGTCTTTTCTACCCCTAGGGTAATGTGACGACACGACCTAAAAGGTAAGGAAGGCAGGATAACACATGCAAGGAATAATGGACTGGAAAAATGCATTAAAATTGGTATTAACTTGATTCATTCGGCAGTGCCCGATTATAAAAAGTATACCAATTACATAACAATTACAAAAAGTATAAAAATATACAAAGGTTCATGATTGACGAGCCAAAAGCTATTCAATTTTCTTCCTCCGACCATCATCAGGGTTAGGTATGTATTTGTCATCGGGGTCATGACCTTTCAGGTACCTCTCGACAAGTGAAAGTAGAATGGCGTGTAAAGGGACTCATGTCTCATCGTGCCCAAAAGGAGGTCGATTGTACGCTGAACAATCAACTTGGTACATGTACCAGAGTTGAGAATCATGGGGTTCTTTAATAATCTTGAGGGCATTCATACGGTCATGATTATAAGCAATGGCTTGAGCTTCTTACAACCCCACACAGGCATCTTGGCATCCGTCGTCATAACCAGCCGGCCAAACTGCTCGGAGACCCATCCTGAATAACTATCGGAGCTTCTTGTTATTGCGGCTTACCCGCATCACCATGACATTACTCCTTTGAACTTACTCCTCAACCTCAACAAATTTCTTTTTCAGGTCATCATTCTTTGACTGGTCTAGAGCACTGATCTCTCGCACATCCTTAGATTCAGCTAATTGGGCTTCAAGTCATTTATTTCTTTTTACATGGAAGCACTCACATATTCCAAGTCTTTAAGGCCGCCCTTCAGCTTAGCGACCAAGGTGGACTGGTTCGTGTAGGACTCAATCTTTTTTCTTAAACCTTAAAAACAGTGAGAACTTCTCGGCGTGCTTGCGCGCTAGCATCTCGCCTGAGCATGTTGTCTAAGTTGCTCGAAGAAGGAATTTCCTCGACAATAGGCTACAACATTAAGGCAAAACATGCAATAATTTGTCATAAAATGCATAAATGGGCAAACTCAAGAAATGAAAATACAGTTTTCATTAATAACAAGGAGTAGGCAAAACCATTATAGTTCAACACCAAAAGGAAACAAAAAGAGTACAATGTACAAGCCAAAAAGAAAACCCCTGGAGACTACGGGCTTCACTTCTTCACTTTCTCTTCTACCTCGGCTTCCTTCTCCTTGGTCTCTAGCTCCTTTGCCTGATCAGTAGGGCGATTGGTGGAAGGCTCTTCATTACCCTTGAAGGGGGGGGGGGGGGGGCTGGGGGGTGCTCACCAAATAGCCTAGACTCAGCTGGGACTTCAGCTTTTGCTAAGGCCTGATCCAAACCCTTTTTTAAGCCCGACTTCTGAGCATAGGCAATTTGGATTTTGGCATCGGCATACACCTCGTCCCAGCCTTGCTCGAAGCTGATGTCCTTAGAAAAAGGAATATAAGCCACTTTAATAGTTGACCGAGACTTCTTAGCCAAAAGTTAAACATTCTCCATGTTCAGCAGATTATTTTTGGTCTTCAACGAGACCATGGCCTCGATGGTGGACTTCTTCTCTCTCATAGGCCTCTTGGTCCTGGGCCATATCCTCCTAGGATTTTTGGAGGGCCTCATTCAACTCATCATTTAATCTGGTCGGGTCAGCGTGACCACCCATAAGACTAGTAAACTCTGCCATAAACTATAAAAAAGAAAAGAAAAAAGATAACTGATTAAAGAATCCGACAAGTCACAATCGAGCAAATAAAATACAAAAACAAACTAGAAGACTCTCACCAGAGATAGAGTTTGGGAAGCTCTGAGGGAAAGCTGGCCAGGTCCCAGCATTCTCAATCGCTCGCGATAGCCTGCGAGCACTGATCCCCTCAATAAGCCTTGGGCAAGGGATGGATTATGGGCCACAGGTTGGGCCTGAGAGATGTTAGGGAGAGAGTAAGGGACCTAGTTCTTCTTCTTCGGAGGGTCCATAACAACCTTCTTCTTCTTCTTCTCCTCCTCCTCCTCCTCCTCCTCCTCCTCCTCCTTCTTCTTTCTTTCCTTTTCCTCTTCCTTCTTCTTCTCCTTGGTAACTAAACTTAGGTCACCAGCCTTAGAGGATTCTCCCTCAGCCTTCTTTTGGGACTTGGCCCTAGCAGCAAGAAGGACCTCATCATTATCATCGTCCGCGATTAGGACTCTTTTCTTGGTGGGAGGCATGGAATCTTCCTCCTCTGGTTTGGTGGACCCAAAGTTTAGCGACTAAAAGGATGAAGAAATCTCCTCGTCAGGAAGAGGAAGATCATGTATGTCGTCGACCGGGTGAGTAGTAAAGCTGGCGGTAGTGTTGGTGTACTCAAGCAAAAAAGTCACCGACCTGGGGTATTCACCGTTAGGAAGGTACTCTATCACCCTTCAAGCCTTTAGTAGGTCGGCAACGTTGATGCCTTGGAGGGAAGGCTTCTTATTTGTCTTGCGAGTTGTTAAAAGACAACAGGAAAGCACATTTAAAAACAATAAAAGAGAATGATAAGAAAAATATAAGTAGTTGAAGGAATAAGTATTAACCTATATGATGAGGTTATATGATCATCCCCAGTCAGGGCACAAAACCCTTGTGTAATCTTCGCCCTCAGGGAGCAATGGATGTTGTCAATTTCTGATGATGAACCCCTATTCCCAATGTCCTTTGTTGGAATCAGGGAGGTTAACAACCGACACCCTGTTGGCCTTCGTCACATTCAAGTAAAGGAGGCCAATTGTGGTATAATACCAGGTGTAGCAATACCTGATCTCTGGGATGCCCATGTTAGTCCCATAGAGATTATTTATGAGTTAAAAGATGGCCATTTAAAAGATGCATAAAGCCACAATACACACCCTAGAGGTTATATTGTTTTGACTTGAATCATGGCACATGGCCATTTAAAATCTTGTGGTTATAGAACATAAGGAGGGAAAACTAAGTTACCGAGTTTGCAATCATGATTGATGGGAACTATAAGTTGTTGCAATTGGCTTATCATGACTAGCAAACACGGTTGATGAGGAATGATTGTGAAAACCAACTTGCTACTGGACACATGGAGGAAGGAAATATGACTTTGTGGGTGGTGGTTTACATTAAAATTCTGATGAGTTGGTATTATGAGTATGACATTGTTAAGGAGCTCCTGTATTTATAATAGTATATATTTATATATTTCCACATCATATATTCGAATGATCTAAACATGCCACTTGAGTTAGACGAAGATGGATTTAAAAAAAAAGGTATAAGAAGCAAGAACCGAAGCTACCAAAATAATCAATGATGGAATTAAACATAACAATCACTCGATGATGAACGGTGGAGCTAGTTCTAAACGCTAAAAGCAGGAAAGTGTGTATAGTAAAGTAAACGTCCGAGTTAAAAGATACGTAAAGCCTCAATATAAACCCTAAAGGTTAAGTTATTCTCTTTTGAATCATTGTGCATGGCTTGATCGATATTTATAAACATTGGCGACACTACACCTTTCTCTCTAGTCAAAAAGTTCTAAAATTAATGAGGAACCCACACAACCCATGGTCCAGATTCTATGTTGATAATAATTGAAGTTAAAGATATAGCCATAACGATACCTTAGCTTAGATGATGGGTTTCTTACAACTTAATGTGGGCTCCAGTAGCCCTACATAATACTATAAATACAATTGAAACATTGATGTTGATGTCTTGCTATACAAGCCCATTCAAGACTCGGACAAAAGTTTAGGTGTTGTTTAGTTGTGAAAAATTATTTTTTGTTTCTTGTTTCCAATTTTATCTCCATTTCTAATTTCATTTTCCATAGAAAATCTTAGAAAAATAGAAAATGTTTTCATAAGGTAAGAATAAATTATTGTTTTCAAGTGTAATTTATAGAAAATTTGAGAGAGAAATTTTAGGATCCAAATATAATTTATAAACAATCAAAAGGATAGTTTATAAAAATTTTGGGGGTTAAATGTATTCTATAGAGTTCGGGCTTATGATGTAAATACCGAAACTTTAGGGTCCAAATGTAATTTATAAACAGTTAAAAGGCCCAAAACAAACTTAATATAGATAGTTTACCAAAATGTCAAGAGTCTAGATATAAGTTATAGAAAGTCAAGGGTAAAAATGTAATTTGGGGGATTTTTAAAATTGGTGAAAAATTTGTTAAAATAGTTGATGGTTACCTTTGTCAATCTATGTTGTTGGCGGGGGCGAAACTAGGAGAGGGCTTGGCTGAACAGTAGTTCGGGTCAAGCTGAGGAAAATTTAATTTATGAGTGTAAACTCAGCCTAAAATAATTACGTAACTCACCTCAAAACATTAACACTTTTAACCTTAAGTAAACATCATTTTTATTCAAACAAAGGAGCGAACTCGCTTAATATTATAATTGTATAATATTATTTATTAGGTATGTATAGAGTTGTTAACTAACATTATTTTTCATTATTTTTACCGTAATTATTCGATAATACTAAAAAATAATCTAAAAAAAAGAATAAATCTAGGTCGACTCTCTCTACTGACTCACAATTTCAACTCTCTCACGTAGCACAATCTCATTTGTCCTTTTGATTTTTTATTTAATAAAAACTAACCATTTGTATTTTCAATAAAAAAACTGTTTTTATTTAAAAAACAATTTTTTTAAATAAAATAATTTTTTTAAATAACTGTTTTTTTCAAATGTTATTTTTTTAAGGGACATATACCAAATAGTCCCTCGAATATTTTTTAATAAACGTGTAGTCCAAACCTTTTTATTTTGCAGAAAAAAGTCCTTCACCGTGCTCAAAATGCTTTACCATGCCGCTGGCGTAGACCTTTAAAGATAAGAGAATAAGGAACTTTTTGGTACAAAATAAAAGGTTTGGACTGAATGTGTATTTAAAAATATTTGAGGGACTTTTTGGTATTTGATCTTTTTTTTAAATAACTGTTTTTAAAAAAAATGTTTTTAACTTTTTATAATTGTATTAAAAAAACAGGAAAAAACATTTCAACGTTTTTAAAAAGATATTTTTAAAAACTAAAAATTTGTATTTTCAATAAAAGCCATTTCATTAAAAAAAAATTCATTAAATGACGTGGGTCTGCGCCAGCGGCACTAACCAATCACGATGATGATGTGGGTCCGCGCCAGCGGCACTAATAAAACACGACGATAACGTTGATCCGCGCCAGCGGCACTAACCAATCCTGATGATGATGTGTCCGCACCAACGGCACTAACCAATCGCGATGATTATGTGAGTCATCGCCAACAACACTAACTAATCCAATGATGATGTGGGTCCGCGCCAGCTTTTAAAAAATAGTTTTTCATATTTTTAATAAAAAAAAATATTTTTTTAATAAGAAACTGATTTTAAAAAATAAATAAAATTGTTTTTTTGAAAATAAAATAAGGTTTCAACAATTTTTTAACTGTTTTAACCAATTTTTTCTAGTTTTTATTTATAAAAATAGTATAATTTTTTTTAACAATATCTTATTTAAAAAAAACAAGTTTTACTCTTTTTTTGTCCTTTAGTGGGACAAGTGAGAGAGAGTCGGAAGAGGGAGTCTGGGTAACATCACTCCAAAAAAAAATTGGCCCCGTACTCTATTAAGTTAGGTCTTTTAGAATGTAAAATTTTGATTCCACCACTTGTTGGTCCCCTTTGTTAAAATCGAGGCAATAAAAGTGAAATTCCAACTTCTTTCCAACAATAGTGGTGGAAAAAATCAGAAGGAGAATTTGTTCACCGGCGAACGGCTAATCCTTCGTAACAACAAAAGAGTTATGCATGCATGTTGATTCAATTATGGCAATTCGTTGAGAACTCATAATTATGGGACTCGATTGAGATTATTCATATCGTAAATCATAGCTCGACTCTGATTTACGGCCAATGCCACGAGGCGCACCTCTTGGTTGAGTTTATATTTCTAGGCTATTAGTAGCCGATGTCGTGTTGCTTTAAGATGATAGTGATACTTTTGTGACGTTGAGAAGTATGCTTACATGGTGTAATTGAAGTATGAATACCTAATCTTTGGGATGCCCAGGTTAGTCCCATAGAGCTTATTTATGAGTTAAAAGATGGCCATTTAAAAGATGCATAAAGCCATAATACACACCCTAGAGGTTATATTGTTTTGACTTGAATCATGTCACGTAGCCATTTAAAATCTTGTGGTTGTAGAACATACGGAGCGAAAACTAAGTTATCGAGTTTGCAATCATGACTGATGGGAACTATAAGTTGTTGCAATTGACTTATCATGACTGGTAAACATGGCTGATGAGGAATGATGTGGACACGTGGAGGAAGGAAATACGATTTTGTGGGTGGTGGTTTACTTTAAAATTCTGATGAGTTGGTATTATGAGTATGACATTGTTAAGGAGCTCCTGGCTTTACAATAGTATATATTTACATATTTCCACATCATATATTCGAATGATCTAAACATGCCACTTGAGTTAGACGAAGATAGATTTTTAAAAAAGAGGTAAAAGAAGAAAGAACCGAAGCTACCAAAATAATCAATGACGGAATTAAACATAACAATCACTCGATGATGAACGGTGGAGCCAATTGTAAACGCTAAAAGCAGGAAAGTATGTATAGTAAAATAAACGTTCGAGTTAAAAGATATGTAAAGCCTCAATACAAACCCCTAAAGGTTAAGTTTCTCTCTTTTGAATCATTGCGTATGGCTTGATCGATATTTATAAACATTGGCGATACTACACCTTTCTGTCTGGTCAAAAAGTTCAAAAAATTAATGAGGAACCCACACAACCCATGGGCCAGATTCTAGGTTGATAATAATTGAATTCGAAGATATAGCCATAATGATACTTTAGCTTAGAAACATTGATGTTGATGTCTTGCTATACAAGCCCATTCAAGACTCGCCCAAAAGTTTAGGCGTTATTTAGTTGTGAAAAATTATTTTTTGTTTCTTGTTTCCAATTTTATCTCCATTCTAATTTCATTTTCCATAGAAAATCTTACAAAACGAGAAAATGTGTTCATATGGTAAGAATAAATTATAGTTTCTAAGTGTAGTTTATAGAAAATTTGGGAGATAAATGTATTTTATAGGCTTATGGTGTAAATACAGAAATTTTAGGGTCCAAGTATAATTTATAAACAGTCAAAAGGATAGTTTATAGAAAATTTGGGGATTAAATGTATTCTACAGAGTTCAGGCTTATGATGTAAATACCGAAACTTTAGGGTCCAAATATAATTTATAAACAGTTAAAAGGCCCAAAATAAACTTAATTGAAAGTTCAGGGGCCAAATGTAATTCTCAAAAATTTCAATGACAAGATATCTTAAATGTAATTTATCAAAAGGTCAAGAGTCTAGATATGAGTTATAGAAAGTCAAGGGTAAAAATATAATTTTGGAGATTTTTAAAATTGGTGGAAAATTTGTTAAAATAGTTGTTGGTTACCTTTGTCAATAACCGTTGTTGGAGGGGGCGGAACTAGGAGAGGGCTTAAGTAAACGTCATTTTTATTCAAACAAAGGAGTCAACCCACTTAATATTATAATTTTATAATATTAATTATTAGGTACGTATAGAATTATTAATTAACATTATTTTCCATTGTTTTTACCGTAATTATTCGATAAATACTTAAAAATAATTATGTATAATGTATACACACAACACAAAAATAAAAGCGCAAAAAAAAACCTACCTCATTTACCCCTTCCCTTCACATCCCAAGAGCAAAGTTAACTCGTTCCCACAAAACAACTACACGCAGCAGCCATTCCTCTTCTTAACCCCTCTCTCTTTAAACTCCTTCTTTATTTAAAATCCTCTCAACCAAATATATTAAAGATCAAGAGGTTTGTATTCTTTTTTTATTAATCTAAATTTTAATTATTTATAAAAAAATTATCCATGTAATTTTTTTTGTCCCTCTAAATTTTTTGTATTAATCTGATTTATTTAACAACATTATTATAATATCAGGTTGTATTCGTGTTTTTTGTTTAGGGTGATTCTTAGTCTTTTTTTATTAAGTTGTTTATTTATGTTCATTTTATTATCAATCTGCCATTAACTTAAAAACAGTGTTGTTAATTATTAATTTGTCATTAACTTAAAAAAATGTTATTAATCTGTTAACTTGAAAAAAATTGTTATTAATCTGTCATTAACTTAAAAAATATTATTAATTATTAATCTGTCATTAACTTTTAAAAAATGTTGTTAATTATTTTTTGTCCTAAAAACTGTTATTTGCTGTGCTAAATACAGTTTTGTTTATGTTAAATACTGTTAATATCACCTCTTAATAAGTTAATGATGTTAATTTTTTATGTATTTTTCAGGATTTTTTTTATCGAAGAAAGGTTTTCAAAGTTGATTTACAAATTCGTCAAACCAGGTTCCATTGTTCCTTTATTTGGTTGTGGTTGAATTTTTTTAGATTGATTTTTGGATTGTTTTGTATTTATACCATGCCTACTAGAATGTATATTTCTGGATGGAAAAAATTAAAGAAAAAGGAAAAAGTAGAAAAATTTATACAATTCCAAATGGGAGCTCTTGATAAATTTATTTTTAAATCGAATGAAACTGGGAATGAGCATGAGAAAGGAAATGAAGAAGTCTTGATTGGAGATGAAAATTTGGTGCGTCAAGAGGATCTTAATGAGAACGATAATGAAGAATGGTTAAACAAAGAACATGAAAATTTAAACAATGTAGCTTACAAATTTTGTTCATTTCCTATTATGTTGCGCAAAAAAAAAGGATCAAATACCAAAAAGTCCCTCCAATATTTTTTAATACACATTTAGTCAAAGTCTTTTATTTTGCACCAAAAAGTCCCTTATTCTCGTATATTTAAAGGTTTGCGCCAGCGGCATGGTGAATGACTTTTTGGTACTGAATAAAAAGACTTTGACTAAACGTGTATTGAAAAAGTTCGAGGAACTATTTGGTATATGCGTCAAAAAGAAATTATTATTCAAAAGGTCCCATTTTACAAGTTTGCCTTGCGCCCCAAAATCTTTGGGGCCGACATTGATTCATGAATATTCATGTTATCGTAAAATTTAAGGGTGGTGATATTGACACCCCAAAAAGTTCTCCAAAATACCATTTACTGCAAAACACCACAAAACTCACTTTTATTTCCTTAACACCACATACCGTGAAAATGGGTACTACGGTCAAGGTTGGCCATGAAAATGAGTATTAGGTCAAGGTTGGCTGTGAAAATGAGTATTACTGCCACGGTTAACCGTGAAAATGATATCACGTTGAGGGTTAGCGGTGAAAATGAGTACCACGACCAAAATTGACCGTGAAAATAAATATCATGATTAAAATTAACCATGAAATTTTGTTGGGTTAAATAATAAAAAAAAATTACTTTTCTCTTTTGGTGTTAAAAAAAAAATTTTGGGTGCGAATATCATCCCCTAAATTTAATCTCCGGATAAGAATATGATGCGAATATCATTTGGATTGGAAATGAAACTACTGTTCAGAGTCCAGACAGACACTCAAGTGATAGATGACAATGCATATACTATTATACTTACACCGGCATGGCATCGAGAAAGTTGAGGGGCTGGTCGGAAACGTAAGATTGGGAGGAAATGACGGTAGCATCCAAGCGGCCACTGGGTTGGAGAACAACTTTAAATCTTTCACAGTGGAAAAATGTAGACTCTTGGAATCCTTCAACGATGATCTCATCCCAGAAGAAGCATAGCACATTCCCACCATAATGAAACAACGGTGTTTGACGGTCGAGTCGGTCCGCTGCATAAAGGTGCTCCTGATACTGAAGCACGGAACCTTTAACAAGACCCGAGTAAGTCTTCTCTGTATCCAAATCATAGGCATACAGCCTCCCAAGAAGCCAATACACAATATTATCCACCTTAACCGTGTCGTATCCATTAGCCAGAACATTTTCATAAAAAGAGTGGGGTAAACGCTGCCAATAATGATATTGCACGTTGTACAACAAAACTCTTCCACCCTGTGTACCCAGCATAAAATGTTTGTCGTCGTAAGGAATGGCAAAGATGCCATCCATTGGCGGTAAGTCAAATGGGGCAGGAGACATAGGCTTCCATATGTTTAATGCAGGGTCAAAATACTCACCCCAATGATCTAAGTCGTCAAAATCCCCACCAAGCACAAATAGCTTCCCATCGAGAGACAATGCAGTTGCCCAAGATCTCTCGTGTATCATGGGAGGGGCTTTAATAAAACCGTCAAGGGGATTGTTAACATTAAACATGAAGACTTCGCGAGTATAGGTGTCTGGATCTGAGCCGTTGCAATCGGAACTGAGACCGCCAATAACATACAAGGTGGAGCCCATGATAGCCCAGCAACTGGCAGACCCCAAGTTTCCACGCAAAGCCGGAGAGATGGTGATATTATTATCATTATCACTAGGGTCTTTCTCTTCCTTCCTGTTGTCGTCTAAGCCCACCATATACCATTCTTCATCTTTGTCGTTCCAGTTCATTGCACGCAAAAGGACGAGTTTGTCGCCCACCGGACGATGTATTAATTCACAAACAGCTCCCGATGAAACCTCTTTTCTTGCCATCTTCTTCTTTTTCATATCTCCACCGCTGCCTTCTGCTGCTGGTATCAAATTCGTCGTCGACATCTCCTAGGGTTAGGGTTAGCGTGGGGGCTTCACCCACGTATAAATGGATCTCGAAATCAAAACGCTATTAATTGAATCTGGGCAGATGGTGTAATATCTCTATGTCTACTACTCAGGCCATGTCCAGTGGTTGAAAGTTTCTATCCTAATTTCTAGTTGTGGAAAGGCTCCGGTTCGCCAATATGACATGGAGCAACCCAGGATCAGTTCTAGCAAATTGGGCCGTAGATGAAAAATGTGAAGATTGTTGGATAGGCAGGTTACAGTTTTCATTTTCACGAAGGTTTTAAGGTCAACATGATTGGAGATGGCCTCAACAAACGCAGAAATCTTAGGAAGCACAACTTTTACCTTATTGTCCTTATTAGTTGAGCTATTTACCTTCTTATCATTGGTCATTTTCATTCATCAGTCCATTCCATCATCTCAAAGATACTCTATCTAGCTTTCAGTTCCCACAACCAAATTCTAAGACCCATTTCAATCTCGCTGTTTACAGCAGCAACGTATCTCGTTATTTACTCACTTAAACCCATTTAACTTCCTATTCCTCTCTCTAGAGAGGGAGTTCATCCCATAGAAATGTTTGGGTACGACTGCAATTCTTAGAGATTGAAACCAAAGGAGTAAGTCTTTCTTTACAAATTCAAATCCAAATGGTTAGTTAATTTCAATTTTGTTACTAATCAATATTTTTAATTTTAATTTTAAGAATAAAAAAAAAAACTGTTTAAGGGTCCGGAAATATGGGTCCGCGCCAGCGACACTAATCAATTGCGATATCATATTAATAAACATATTTTTCTGATATCATATTAAAAAACATTTTTTTTAATTTTAATATTAATAAATAAACATATTTTTTTAATAAAAAAATGATTAGTGACGCTGGCACGGACCCACATTAAATAAATGATGTGAGTTTGCGCCTGCGGCACTAATTAATCATGATATCATGTCAATAAACATAACTTTTTTATTTATTAAAAAAAAAAAATTCATTTTAATTTTAATAAAAAATTGTTTACTTTAATAAAAAAATGTTTAATTCGATGTCTTAGATTCGCAATTGATTAGTATCGCTAGCGCGGACCCACATTCAATAAATAATATGAGTAATTAATTAGATTCGCAATTGCTTAGTGTCGTCTAGGGGTGTCAGTTATTTCTGAACTTCTGAATTTTTCGTTTTTCGATCCAAATTTTTCTAATTTTGACACCATTTTTTAATTTTTCGATTTCCGAATTTTTGGAAAAAAATTGGAATGGAATTGGAATGAAATTGCGCATGGCTTGATCGATATTTATAAACGTTGGCGACATTACACCTTTCTCTCCGGTAAAAAAGTTTCAAAATTAATGAGGAACCCACACAACCCATGGACCAGATTCTAGGTTGATAATAACTGAATTCGAAGATATAGCCATAACGATTCTTTAGCTTAGATAATGGGGTTCTTACAACTCAATGTGGGCTCCAGTAGCCCTACATAATACTATAAATACAACTGAAACATTGATGTTGATGTCTTGCTATACAAGCCCATTCAAGAGTCGTGCAAAAGTGTAGGTGTTGTTTAGTTGTGAAAAATTATTTTTTCTTTCTTGTTTCCAATTTTATCTCCATTTCTAATTTCATTTTTCATAGAAAATCTTAGAAAACTAGAAAATGTGTTCATATGGTAAGAATAAATTATAGTTTTCAAGTGTAGTTTATAGAAAATTTGGGAGATTAATATATTTTGTAGAATTCAAGCTTATGGTGTAAATACAGAAATTTTAGGGTCCAAGTATAATTTATAAACAGTCAAAAGGATAGTTTATAGAAAATTTGGGGATTAAATGTATTCTACAGAGTTTAGGCTTATGATGTAAATACCGAAACTTTAGGGTCCAAATATAATTTATAAACAGTTAAAAGGCCCTAAATAAACTTAATTGAAAGTTCAGGGGCCAAATGTAAGTCTCAAAAATTTCAATGACAAGATATCTTAAATGTAATTTATCAAAAGGTCAAGAGTCTAGATATGAGTTATAGAAAGTCAAGGGTAAAAATATAATTTTGGGGATTTTTAAAATTGGTGGAAAATTTGTTAAAATAGTCGTTGGTTACCTTTGTCAATAACCTTTGTCAATCAATGTTGTTGGAGGGGGCGGAACTAGGAGAGGGCTTAAGTAAACATCATTTTTATTCAAACAAAGGAGTCAACCCACTTAATATTATAATTTTATAATATTACTTATTAGGTACGTATAGAATTATTAATTAACATTATTTTCCATTGTTTTTACCGTAATTATTCGATAAATACTTAAAAATAATTATGTATAATGTATACACACAACACAAAAATAAAAGCGCAAAAAAAACCCTACCTCATTTACCCCTTCCCTTCACATCCCAAGAGCAAAGTTAACTCGTTCCCACAAAACAACTACACGCAACAGCCATTCCTCTTCTTAACCCCTCTCTCTTTAAACTCCTTCTTTATTTAAAATACTCTCAACCAAATATATTAAAGATCAAGAGGTTTGTATTCTTTTTTTATTAATCTAAATTTTAATTATTTATAAAAAATTTATCCGTGTAATTTTTTTTGTCCCTCTAAATTTTTTGTATTAATCTGATTTATTTAACAACATTATTATAATATCAGGTTGTATTCGTGTTTTTTGTATAGGGTGATTCTTAGTCTTTTTTTATTAAGTTGTTTATTTATGTTCATGTTATTATCAATCTGCCATTAACTTAAAAACATTGTTGTTAATTATAAATTTGTCATTAACTTAAAAAATATTATTAATCTGTTAACCTTAAAAAAATTGTTATTAATTTGTCATTAACTTAAAAAATATTATTAATTATTAATCTGTCATTAACTTTTAAAAAATGTTGTTAAATATTTTTTGTCCTAAAAACTGTTATTTTCTGTGCTAAATACAGTTTTTTTTATGTTAAATACTGTTAATATCACCACTTAATAAGTTAATGATGTTAATTTTTTATGTATTTTTCAGGATTGTTTTTATCGAAGAAAGGCTTTCAAAGTTGATTTACAAATTCGCCAAACCAGGTTCCATTGTTCCTTTATTTGGTTGTGGTTGAATTTTTTTAGATTGATTTTTGGATTGTTTTGTATTTATACCATGCCTACTAGAATGTATATTTCTAGATGGAAAAAATTAAAGAAAAAGGAAAGGGTAGAAAAATTTATACAATCCCAAACGGGAGCTCTTGATAAATTTATTTTTAAATTGAATGAAACTGGGAATGAGCATGAGAAAGGAAATGAAGAAGTTTTGATTGGAGATGAAAATTTGGTGCATCAAGAGGATCTTAATGAGAACGATAATGAAGAAGGGTTAAACAAAGAACATGAAAATTTAAACAATGTAGCTTACAAATTTTGTTCATTTCCTATTATGTTGCGCAAAAAAAAGGATCAAATACCAAAAAGTCCCTCAAACATTTTTTAATACACATTTAGTCAAAGTCTTTTATTTTGCACCAAAAAGTCCCTTATTCTCGTATATTTAAAGGTTTGCGCCAGCGGCATGGTGAATGACTTTTTGGTGCTAAATAAAAAGACTTTGACTAAACGTGTATTAAAAAAGTTCGAGAAACTATTTGGTATATGCGTCAAAAAGAAATTATTATTCAAAAGGTCCCATTTTACAAGTTTGCCTTGCGCCCCAAAATCTTTGGGGCCGGCGCTGATTCATGAATATCCATGTTATCGTAAAATTTAAGGGTGGTGATATTCGCACCCCAAAAAGTTCTCCAAAATACAATTTAATGCAAAATACCACAAAACTCACTTTTATCTCCTTAACACCACATACCGTGAAAATGAGTACTACGATCAAGGTTGGCCATGAAAATGAGTATTAGGTCAAGGTTGGCTGTGAAAATAAGTATTATTGTCACGGTTAACCGTGAAAATGATATCACGTTGAGGGTTAGCCGTGAAAATGAGTATCACGATCAAAATGGACCGTGAAAATAAATATCATGATTAAAATTAGCCGTGAAATTTTATTGGGTTAAATAATAAAAAAAATTACTTTTTCTCTTTTGGTGTTAAAATAAATTTTTTGGGTGCCAATATCATCCCCTAAATTTAATCTCCGGATAAGAATATGATGTTAATAGTCATTTGGATTGGAAATGAAACTACTGTTCAGAGTCCAGACAGACACTCAAGTGATAGATGACAACTCGAAGAAAAAAGGAAGGATGAGCATATACTATTATACTTACACCGGCATGGCATCGAGAAAGTTGAGGGGCTGGTCGGAAACGTAAGATTGGGAGGAAATGACGGTAGCATCCAAGCGGCCACTGGGTTGGAGAACAACTTTAAATCTTTCACAGTGGAAAAATGTGGACTCTTGGGATCCTTCAACGATGACCTCATCCCAGAAGAAGCATAGCACATTCCCACCATAATGAAACAACGGTGTTTGACGGTCGAGCCGGTCCGCTGCATAAAGGTGCTCCTGATACTGAAGCACGGAACCTTTAACAAGACCCGAGTAAGTCTTCTCTGTATCCAAATCATAGGCATACAGCCTCCCAAGAAGCCAATACACAATATTATCCACCTTAACCGTGTCGTATCCATTAGCCACAACATTTTCATAAAAAGAGTGGGGTAAACGCTGCCAATAATGATATTGCACGTTGTACAACAAAACTCTTCCACCCTGTGTACCCAGCATAAAATGTTTGTCGTCGTAAGGAATGGCAAAGATGCCATCCATTGGCGGTAACTCAAATGGGGCAGGAGACATAGGCTTCCATATATTTAATGCAGGGTCAAAATACTCACCCCAATGATCTAAGTCGTCAAAAGCCCCACCAAGCACAAATAGCTTCCCATCGAGAGACAATGCAGTTGCCCAAGATCTCTCGTGTATCATGGGAGGGGCTTTAATAAAACCGTCAAGGGGATTGTTAACATTAAACATGAAGACTTCGCGAGTATAGGTGTCTGGACCTGATCCGTCACAATCGGAACTGAGACCGCCAATAACATACATGGTGGAGTCCATGATAGCCCAGCAACTGGCAGACCCCAAGTTTCCACGCAAAGCCGGAGAGATGGTGATATTATTATCATTATCACTAGGGTCTTTCTCTTCCTTCATGTTGTCGTCTAAACCCACCATGTACCATTCTTCATCTTTGTCGTTCCAGTTCATTGCACGCAAAAGGACGAGTTTGTCGCCCACCGGACGATGTATTAATTCACAAACGGCTCCTGATGAAACCTCTTTTCTTCCCATCTTCTTCTTTTTCATATCTCCACCACTGCCTTCTGCTGCTGGTATCAAACTCGTGGTCGACATCTCCTAGGGTTAGGGTTCACCAAAGTATAACTGTATAAGTGGATCTTGAAACTGAGCGGACGGCTTCTGAGCAGATCGTGTTTTGTAATCGACCCATATAATGTAAAAATCCACCTAATCACCCATATTTTATACATAAACAAATTAACGACCCTTTCTTACTTTTGTTATTTCCATAAAATGGCCCACTTACTTTCTTTTCAGCTTTTTTAATCTCACACGTTATTTTTCTCTAAACCAATACACAAATATACTTTTACTCGGGTATGGCGGTATCGATGGCACGGTGAAAGTTAAAAATCTATTCATTTTAATTCAATTATCGATTTATAAAGTCGGTTTTTCTTTTTAAGTAAAATTAGAATGTTGAGAATTTCCCCACATACTTGTATTTCATTTCATTCAGCAAGAGTACGGGTGTATTTTAAATGTCAAACCAAATCATTTGATATTGAAATACAGAAAAAAAAGTCTTCTTCAATCACTACAAGAAAAACACCGTTTTATGTCGCTCGAAAAAATAATTTAATGACATCTATTACAAAAATGTCATTTAAAGGTCAATTCTATTATTAATGTGACAAATTTAATATAAAATGTCATTATATATATAGTTATATTATTTTTTATGACACTTAAAATATAAAAATCATATTTGATTATAGATATTATAACCTTTTTTCAAGAATTTTTAAAGTGGATACATATTATAACCATTTTTTTCTCCAAATTTTTTTTAGAACGCGCTCTTTCTTCCCCCTAAAAATTTAGACCCCCAAAACGAAAAACCGACTCTTCTCACATTCTCACTCCCTCGCGCCTGCTCTTCCCACCGACGACTTCTCATGCCGTACCCCTTTGATGCATAGGCATCATGTTTTGTGCAAATACGCCACCGATGGGAAGAAGGGTAAACCCCCTAGCGTTGATGGGGCTCCTATAACAAGTGATTATCCTCAAAACACAAATCATGGCGTTTCGAATTATGGGACGCCTATGCCTTCGTCGATTGGGGTGGGTGGGTATGGGAATCAAGCCCCGGGCACGTTTGGTGGTGGTATGATAGGGGTTATTGTGTTGGTGGTGGATCCCAATATGTGGTGGGTCAGAGTATGGTAGAATGAGTAATTCTAGGCCCTCTATGTATGGGTTCCTGCCAAGTTCGATTGGAATGTCATTTGGAGGATGCCCGGAAGGTGGGAGCTATGGATTGTCGTCGGCATCGACATATCCGTCACAGCTGCACCGGCCGTCTTCCAGTCCTAGAGTTCCTCCGAGTGGAATGTACTCGGGCATGCCACTGTACTACTGAGTTTAAGTAATTTTTGTTTGATTGCATTTTATTGCTAATTATGTCTAATTTTCATTATTTATATTGGTATTTATATCTGCTTCTCATTATATTTCTAAAATGCTCTTAACCTCTTGTCACTTTGCAGTCTCCCCCATATATATCTCAAACGTCCCTCTGCTTCCTCTTGTCACTATGAAGACTCCTCATGCCAGACTCCTAATGTGTTTTTCTCATCTGGTTTTCTATTCATTTTGAGATTTTTTGGAGTGATCACTTTTCATACGTTTTCTGTTAATTAATATGACTATCTTCGAAGCCCAAATTTCAGAAATCTTAGTATTGGAAAAATAATGTGGTGGACATAGGGAATCCATTTCTCAACCACACTGTCGACGGTTTCTTGAAGATTGGTGGGGTGTGTGTGTGTGTGTGTGTGTGTGTGTGTGTGTCTCTCTCTCTCTCTCTCTCTATATATATATATATATATATATATATATATATATATATATATATATATATATATATATATATATATTCATTCATTCCTATTCTTTTGTTCTTTGGATTTATCGTTTAATTACTAATTTTAATATACATGGCATGGGTTGTTTTTCTTTCTTTCAGGTGGTTGTGGCTAAAACAGCTGCAGACGAAACATATCATGTTGTAAAACACGGTTCACATTTCATTATCTCTTATTTTCGTATTAATTACCTCTTGTATCACATTGAAAGAAGTTGCTAGAACAAGTAGAATTTATATTCAACTTTTGGTCCCTAAAACATAATATTTGCATTCTAACATTTTAGTTAGGGCAGTGGAGCTCTGGCATAAATGAAAAATAAGGAGCGTTTCAATAATTAAAATGTTAGTATCCTAAAAGCATACTAACAGTTTAGTTACAAATTTTTGTTACTACTATTAGCTAAAGTAGTAAATGTATAAATTTGGAAATGCCATATATGTGCTTGACTTAATTTGAGTTGTGTATCAAAGAGATTGATATATGACTTAGATGATATTTTTGGATTTTAGTTATTAAAATAATTTTTGTGTCTGCTGTTCATTTTTTGGGACTATTAGGCACTGACACTCTCTAGGAGATCATGTCCGTGTCCGACTATTGGAGCAATGTTAATTTTTTTCTTTTAGTAATATATAGAAAAATATAAATAATAATTTACATGTTCCCAAAGTGTTTGGGCCTTTTTCTAAAATAAATCATGTCGGGTCGTGTGTCGTGTGTCCGTGTCATTGCTAGCTTATCGTCCATATATGGACTTCAATTTCTATTGACTTTTTGAGTGAAGAGATTGATTATGACATTAATGATCTTTTCGGTTGGCCTTATAAAATGTTCTTATTGTGTTTTGCACATTTTTATTGTCTCTATGATCTCTCTCTCTCTCTCTCTCTCTCTCTCTCTCTCTGAGTTCTCTCTCTCTCTCTCCGAGTTCTTACTTACTACATGTTTGCAGATTTGGAAATATGGTGGCTTGCTTTCGGTATGCATCAATTGATGTTCAAGCGGTGTACCTTCCACCCCACAAACTTGATTTTAACTACAAAAATTAGGAGTGGATACAAGGGAGCTGCATGAGGTGCAATGATAACTGTTTTGAATTGAAAGGCATCGGTTAAATCCTGGTTGAGTATATATATATAACCTCATTGTAGACATTGGGGAGGTGATTGGTCGGGAAGATCTTTTATTTTCTGAAGTACACCGTGCTTTATGTTCACTCAATATCAGCATGAAGTTACCCGAATCAAGACGCCAATTAGTAGATTTAGAAGAAATGCTTCAGAATGAGAAGATAGAATTCGAGGTGTATCCTTTGGATTTATATGAGGTGAGTCATTTGAAACATAAAACCAGATAATATTACGAGCAAATGAACATTCACCTTTAGTTTATGTACTTTTTCATACTGATGTCTGTATCCATATGATTGGTACATAGTTTAGCTCAGCCCAATAAGACTTAAAACAAATGTGAGACTGGTAAAATGGACTCATTTTCTTTGTAAACCACATTGTAGTGTCCAAAAAGTTTTTAACTGGTAATATAGACTCATCTACTTTGTTCTTCACCTTGTAAATCATATTGTAGTGCCCAAGAATTTATTTTATCAAGATTTGGAAATTAAGAATTTATATATTAAATTGTGGACACATCACATAATAAGTGCCTGATATCTGAGAGTATCTGCTAAGTATCGGCATCCGAGATGTATTTAATACAGATACGTCTCGCCATGGATGTATCCGTTCTTTGTAGAATGGGATAATGAAATTTCACAAGGCATTGTATCCGTTCTTTATAGAATGGGATAATGACGCTCGAAAAAATAATTTAAAGGCATTTATTACAAAAATATCATTTAAAGGTTAATGCTATTATTAATGTGACATTTCTATTATAAAATGTCATTTTATACAAACCTAATGACCAAATGGAATTCTTCTATCCCACACCATAGATGTAAGTTTACAGTTTGGACTTTCTTTCACAAAGTTTGAATTTGAAATATATGAAGGAAACTTATCCTAATCTCCTGTACAAAAATGCAGAAACTAGTCAATCAATTAACTTGCGTCTTTGCTTGCGTGGGTGGGTCATTGTATTATATTCTAATTTTTCATTTGAATGAGCATGCCAGATTCGTGAAGAACTTGGACGCAGAATTGGGATAATAGTAACCTCGTTAAGCAGGTTTGGAATGATCTTGGATTCTTGTCAGAACGATATCATGCAAGAAAACAAAGGAACAAAAGAAGTAGCACTGGAGAGTGAGTATATCCATTTTTTATTACATTTATTTGATAAGAGTTAGAAATAAATAACCTATAAAATTGTAGATTTTAAATTGCTTACCTACTAACTACTATCATCAATCATAAGTTATGACCTATGAACAACAAAAGTTTCTAAGGGGCATTTATGTCCTCAATTATATTTTATATTTTAAAAGGGATCTAGTTTTTCCGTTCAGTGTACTAAAAACCACTAAATGGTTCATCGATATTCCAACTAATTTAGTAACATTGACCATTTCTTCAATGCAAAGTTTGATATAATTGTTGTACATCCCCATAAAGCTAGGTATGTAGTTATTGAAAACATTCTTGGGTTGTTTTGCCAAAGGGATTGTTTATCACTAGTACTTTTTTTATGAAATGCCATGAGCAATTTATTAAGTAAAGGACCATAAAGAGAAGTGGGTTATTTGATGAATTATGATTTTAATTTCCTTTTCATGCAAATGAAATTTAGTTGGGACATAATTTGTTTATGACATTCTCTTACTTAATTGACATTCAGTTGAAAGTGTACGACAGAAGTTGATTGTTCGTGACACTTCCTTCCAGCAAATGGTAACAATACCATATCCTGTCCTAGCACTTCCTATATTGAAATGCGTATTTACTTTAAACTTCAGTGGGTTTTAATGTTCTTACACAACTTAAATATGATTACCAGAACAAGGGACAAGAAGATATCAAAGCTAGCCTTGATAGGGGTTTGAAATTAATTTCTGATAAACTCAGCCAAATTACATATCGAGAGAGCTTACAGGAGATTTCCACATTGCTCTCAGCTTTACCAGACAGGATTGAAGGCTTTATAGTTGATTTAAAAATGATATATGCAGGAGTTTCACAAAAGAAATATAGGAATGTAAACTTCTGAAATGGATAATTCTGCATCACTCAGAAATTTAATGTGTTTGAAAGTGATATTAGAGACGAGTTCCCTCAAACATCTTGTGCAATCTCTCACTTATTCATAATTTTATCACTTGTAGACAACGACATATAACCTAAGAATTCAGCACCAAAAGCATCTAGCTCCTCTCATTCTCCCTCCAAAGATACAATTTCCCCCCTCAAGAAAATGCTTTAGCTTTTCTAGAGACCTATATAAAGAAATTTTCTACACTTATCTGTTGTGTCTTCTATAATGTAGGCTCGTACGATTACCCAAGAGATGCTAGTGCCAGCACGCAATAAGTATGTTTTTTGGATTTTGTTATGTTATTTTTACCTCTGTATGACTATTGTACCTACTCACTAACCTATAACTGAGGTAGTTACCCCAAAAATCTATGGAATAAAACAATTCACAATGTCACATATTGGATCTTTTTCCCATGAGCAAAATAGGGAAAGAATCGACCTTAAATATGCTCACCAGATATTCATTGTGTCTTTTATCAAAATCACAATAATAACTTTACATTTGGTTACAATTGTCATACTATTACTTAATTTTTTAATATCTAAACATTAGCCTGATACGAGTTTAATACTTGAACATATTCTTTAATTGTAAATTCACAGTCTCTAACTTTTTTATATAGACACATCATTCATGATCAATTGTTAGATGATTTTATTGCTTGATTCAATTCCCTTATGGAGGTTGCAGATGGTTCCATTGTTAGTTTTGGCAAGATGCAAACGTGAATCTATGACAGTGTATGAAACTGTAAACAATTTTTTGCTCATAAGACACCTTATATTGAGCATTTGATGCAAACACTAATATACTATTTGGACATCTTATCTGAGAGTCTTATGATTGTATGTGTTTCTGTAGTCACATAAAGACCTTCAAGAATGCTTAATTAGTATCAATGTGATGTGCAGAGGCGGATTAGATGACTTAGAGTGCATTGGGCGCTTTGATGATGCACTTTGCATCTAGGAGCCTTCCAATTTGTCAAAATCAACTAAATCAAATGGGTGTGATGAAGCAATTAAATTTAGAATCGTTATGAACCAACAAGTTTGATTATCAGGACTGTTTGATAGACTTATGGATTCGTCGAATCACTTCTGATCAAACATTAAATATGAACTGTATGGTCGGTAAAAATAATCCAATGGCTATTGAATCGTCTGTTCATCGATACCAATTGTACTTGTGAACTCTGTTTTTGACACCAAAATCGTGTGATATCTCTTCCTCTTCTATCAGTTGGTAATATCAACTTTACAATTCAGAGTGTTCTTGGGTTTGAAGTGTACATACTTTGAATTAAGCACTAGACACCACTGTATTGTACCTGGAGGCATTATTTATAGACTCTATTGTGTACTTGTATTTCTAAGTGGAAGTGAAGAAATATTGCCTAAAAGATAAGAATCCTCTGGAGTTATGGAATCACTCTACGTAATAGAGTGATTATCTCAAACTATTCATTTGAAAACAAAACATTGTGATTAACACATTTTGAAAGATAATTGAAGTGTGGTTATCCTTTAACACAGTGCAATGATGTGACTTAATCTCAATGATTTGTTTTTCAATGAAGAAAATATATCTATGATATCCTCTAATGTTGATGTAAATGACGTCAATTGGGAGCAAGAAAAGATAATACTCTCTCAAAACTCTCTCTAATCAAATCTCATAAAATGGAAGAATGCCTTAATGAGGCTACATAAGGGGTATTTATAGGAGGAAGGTAGCTTAGGCTCCAAGCTAAAGAAGTAATTACAATTATGTCCCTATTAGCCTTTTGCTACTTCCATCCTATAATACCAAACAAACAACTAATAAAAGAAAATACATCAACTAAAGGAAATAAAAGAAAGTAACAAAAATACAATAAAACCCTAAAATTACTAAAAATAACCCATATTCTTCATTTACATCATTCTCTCCACCTTCGAAAAAGTTCGTCCTTGAACTTTAAAGTTGAGGCTGAATGCAAAAATATCCCAAAATTGTGGAAGAGACAAAACTTGAGGGGCCAAAAAATGAATTTGCGAAAAATTTGAGGACTCAACAATTCTTGCATCATTCTTCTTCTTCCTCATGCCACTCATGCCAACATTAAAATTATTTACCCCCGGGTCAAAAACCAAGGGTTTGGTGTCAAACCCTAGTTCTTGATTAAAAAATTTATGGGTATTGAGTGGAAAGGGTTGTATTAGGGTTTTCTCCATCAGATTGGGCCCATGTACTGGTGGATCTTAGTTACCCAGTTAAAACATTGTTGGCGGTGGACTGTCATAGAAGAATAGAGGTCGATCGGTGTCGTGTGGCGCCAGAAACTGCTTGCCTACTGTTATCAGAGTCAACAGAGGCTAGTCGGGATGTTTTAGATCCAGAAAGTGGTCGAAAGGTTGGAAAAGAGTCAGAAGGTTGGAAATGAGTCGGATGCAAGTCGGAATTGCAGATCGGGGGTGGATCGGGGCTGTTTTGGGGCTGGAGATGACAATTGATTTGGACGATTGTCGGGGAGTAGTTTTCAGTCACGGGTGAAGTGGTTTGACCATAGATTGAAGTGTAAAGCACCGGTGGTGAATGGGGATAGGTGATCGAAGCTGGAAAGGACTCGCTGGTGCAACTTTGATTGCGTAGGGCCTGGGTTGAGGGTTCTTGGACTGAAAACCCACTCTTCGACGTCGTATTTGCATCACCCAGATGGTTCGACAGTCCTCCAAATTTGGCGGGGAGATCAGAGGCCACAGGGGCTTCGCCGGCCACCGTTTTGGTGGTCCGACCAAGGGGGTGGGTTTGGGAGTTTTGTCCAGGGTATTCTCGACAGAATTGATTATTTTGGGAGGGGTTTTGGGTTATTTGGGCAGCGGTTTGAGGCGTTGGGTGTGTAGGATGGTGATTCTTGATATGGCGGTGGTGGTGGTTTGAGGATAAATGGGGCTAGGGATAGGGTTTTTGGGGGTAGAAGGGTGGAAATGGTCGCGGAAGCGTGGTTAGATGGGTTTTGGGGGCTAGGGTTTTGGTTTCTTGAATTAGGGTTAGGGTTAATGGGGGTGAGTGGTTCGAGGTGTCTTTGGGGGTGGTGGTGTGAGGTGGTTGTCGATGAAGGAAGTCGTGCATTCAATTATTCCATTTGGGCCTTCATTTGATTGATGGTTTTCAATATTTTCTCGAGAGGGTTTGATGCATAGGTGTTCATCTTTCTTGGACCCACGTGGCGCTGTTTACGATTTTTTATTTTTTTACAACAACAACAACAACGGGTGGAGCGATTAGGCTCTGATACCAGTTGGCGTAAATGACGTCAAATGGGAGCAAGAAAAGATAACACTCTCGCAAACTCTCTCTAATCAAATCTCATAAAATGAAAGAATGCCTTAATGAGGCTACATAAGGGGAATTTATAGGAGGAAGGTAGCTTAGGCTCCAAGCTAAAGAAGTAATTACAATTATGTCCCTATTAGCCTTTTGCTACTTCCTTCCTATAATATCAAACAAACAGCTAATAAAAGAAAATACATCAAATAAAGGAAATAAAAGAAAGTAACAAAAATACAACAAAACCCTAAAATTACTAAAAATAACCCCTATTCTTTATTCATATTAAGAGCAAACTGATTCAAAGAAAACTTCTACATGCACTAAGTGATTATGATAACATTCAAAAGATAGTTAATTCAGCTGGAGAAGTGCAGAGTTTAATGCCTTTATTCTGCTTGCAAGTTTAAGTAAATTGATATATACAAAGTTGAAATGTTCAGCTGTTATGCTATCATTTGATTATATTGCCATCAGAAACAATCTAAATTTGGCTAGCTACAACGTGTCAACTGAATCATTATCTTTTGTTTCACGATCATATTTGCCACTATCTTTAATAAATAGTACATAATATGTTCTAGTTTTTTTAACTTCGTTAGTACTCTTTGGATGAAGTGTTCAATTATCATAAAGTGAAAATTGTATTTGACAAATCTTGAAACTACTTGTGCATACATATATGCTAAACAATTACACATTAGGTAATCCTATAATTGTGTTCTTGTGCTTGAAACAACTCATCTTTTTTTTTCCAAATAAGTAATTATAAAATTCAAAACTAAAAAATGGTTCCCTTTGTTCCTATTTGTTCATTCACCTGATAAGTTTTCCTTTTTACTTTTCCTTTACCTTGCAGTGACACCTCATTTGGTGTGTCAAACGATTCTTTTAATACTTTCTTTGGTGAAACCGATTTCGGCAAGCACGTGCCTAGAGCTATATTTGTTGATCTGGAACCCACTGTCATCGACGAAGTTAGAACTGGAACATATCGGTAACTCTTTCATCCCGAGAAACTTATTTCTTACAAGGAGGATGCCGCAGCCCGTGGACATGATACAGGTACCATGTTCTTCATCTGAGAAGCAACTAGTTTAGTTGTTGGAAAATTATTTAATTAGATTCAATTTATCCACTGGTGTTATGTATGTATCTATACTATATGTGAAATTTCATTATTCATATTTGTATTTGATATCTTGATGATTTAGAAATAATTTGTTATTTTAGTTATTGGACATTATAAGATTGTGAACTTATTGAGTTATTCCCTGCAGGTATTATTTTGTTCAAATCAATGTAGGATAAACAACTATAAATAATGGATTTAAAATTCTCATCGAACCGGACATTAGTGCTCTCTCCTTGCCTCCTCCGATTCCAGTCCACCTTGAGACCTCCTCATTAGCTGCTTATATACTTCACATATTCTTATATTTGTTCTCAACTCAAGAATATAACTAATGGGTTTGCCAAGATTTACACGTCCTAAAGGCGGGGATTGTAAGTCGAGCCCTAACCTTTATGTGCCCAACTGTGGGCCAGCTGTGGGATTTTCTTTAGACTCTATTGCATCAGCATTTAACACCTTTGGGGCAGTAAAAGGAGTCTATCCAACTGATAAGAGAGGCACTCGTGTTATTGTCTATTATTTTGAAGAGAGTTCTGCCAAAGTAGCGTTAGAGGAATTAAATGGGCGTCCTTGTCCTGATCTAGGAGGTCGTTCTTTGCACATACGGTATTTAGTATTTCAACAACCCTTCCAGGTTTAGAATTTAGTTAAGGTATCTTTGGAAGCTTCAGACTTAAACATTCCTGACGTCTACTTGATGGAGGACTTTATGACTGCTGAAGAAGAGAAGGATCTGCTTCCAGCAGTTGATGATAGACCTTGGCAAAGTTTGCAAAACGAAGGGTTCAACATTACGGGTATGAGTTTCGCTATAAAACAAGAAATGTTAATATAAAACAACATTTGGGTGAACTTCCATTGTTTGTTTCACCCATACTTGAAAGAATATGTATGTTAGAGAAGCTTGATGTTGCTGCAAATATAGATTTGGACCAATTGACGGTTAATGAGTACCCACCTGGGGTGGGTTTATCCCCTCATAGAGACACCCATTCAGCATTTGAGGGCTCCATTTTCATCCTTTCACTTGCAGGGCCTTGCATTATGGAGTTCAGGAAATATTCATAAAGTGATAGGCTTATAAAACCTGATTTAAGTGGTGACAAAAAGGTTAAAAATATCTCAAATTTCCTGAGGGCGGCTATTTATCTTCCCCCTCGATCTATGCTCTTGTTATCTGGTTGATGTGGTACATGACTCTGTTATCAAAAGGGCTTCAAGGAGAGTATCCTTTACGATTCGCAAGGTCAGGAAAGGGCCTTGCAAATGTGAATTTCCTCAATATTGTGATTCTCGAAAATAGAAAGCATGGTTTTCATTCTGCTCTAGACTACAGATGTAAATCCCTTTGGATCATCCATAAAATTCTAGTAAGAATGGATGGGGTGTGAGAGCTAGGTCAGGTCCCAGACTCCTCAAAATTGTGGTTTCCAATAGCTGAAAGTAGAAAGTTGGTGATTGATTCACAAATAAGTTTGGATAGTAAAAATCATTTTGATAATTAGATGGAATTGAAAGAGAATGCAAAAGACTTTCATTTTGATTATTTGGTTACTGTGTAAAAGAGGGAAAAGAAAATGAGAGCAATTTAACTTGAGTAAAAAAAAAAATCAATATAGGACAGCCACAAAAGCCACACTTTCTTGATCCAGACACTGGTTGTGACCTCACTTGGCTTCAATGTGATGCACCATGTGTACATTGTACCAAGGTATTAGTGTGTGATATGATTCATGATTGAAAATGTTGAAGAAGATCCCAATTATCCAGTCCTCCACCGTTTGAGAAAAATCCAATCTTCAATTTAAAGGTCATTTTGCAAATCCATTTTATGCGAAAATTTTAAATCATTTTGCCTAATAATATGCAACTCGGGGCTAGAAAACCCAACTATCGCAAAGCATCAGCTTATGCCATCCATGAGTTGTGCAACATCCAAAATTTACCCATTTTTAGACAAAATGGCCCATAGTGATGGAGATGGTCTTAAAGCGTAAATCGATTTGTGTGTGACCTACAGACGTCGACTTCAAGATAATTTTAATTTTAATTATTTTATATTTGACTTGTAGGCGCCTCATCCTTTCTACAGACCTAGGAATGACCTAGTGGTGTGTGAAGACCCATTGTGTGCTGCCTTGAATTCAGGTGAGCACAATTGTGATGAAGACCCTGACCAATGTGACTACGAGGTTGAGTATGTGGATAGTGGGTCATCGCTTGGTGTCCTCATTAATGATTTCATCCCCCTCAATCTCATAACTGGAATACGACTTAATCCTCGTCTCGCTCTCGGGTTCTTTACTTGACTTTTTTTTCACTGACAGTTGTTGTATATGTCTTTACTAAACTAGCTATTTTTTGATCCATCTGTAGTAGAAAACTTGTTGATATGTTTACTGGGGCTAAACTAATTCCCTAATTGTGATGGACTTTTGGCCCATCTGTATTCTTCTTTGCCTGATCCTATGAGTTAGTGTTAAAGCAGCATTGAATTAGACTGGTTACGATTGTCAAATGGAAAAAACTAGTTGGCCCTGTCTTGGACAACAGTTACGGAAGTCAATATAATTGCTTATAATTAATATTATTTATATCATTGTCCTCGTTTTGTTGCTTTAGCTCAATGCCTTTTGCCTATTTAGATTCAAAGTGTGAGTTGATTTGATGATGGTATCATTGCAGGTAATTTCATTACTGTTTCGACACTCTTTGTTACCTTACAGTTTCATATGCTCATGAAATCGACAAGAACATTGAAATATCGAAAATCAAGAAGCTTATCAAGGAACTTGAAGTTGTTAGAAGCAATAGAACCAACATAATTTCTCTTATTATGCCTCCACATGATCAAATCTCACGGTCACTAAGATTCTAGGAGATGAAATTGGAAGTGCTTCAAATATAAAAGGTAGGGTGAATCGTCAGTCTGTTCTAGGTGCAATTACATCTGCTCAGTAGAGGTATGTTTTGTTTGGTCTGTTGGTATGAAGAAGTTATTTAGTTTTGATTTTTTGATTAATATGATATGATATGCTACTGTTCATTGGTGAAACAAAATAGAACTTGTTATCATCAATGGTAATCAAAACTTCAAGGAACCCAATAAAATCTGTTTTAATATAATGATGTTATGCAGCTCCCTCATTGGGAATGGGTTACGGGTTCACTCCCAAAAGAATTTGGAGACATCAGCACACTTGGAAATTTGTAAATCTTGATTACTCATTCCGTTCTGTTCAGAGTATATGAATGAATATCTTAGCTAAATATTTATATTTAACTAAATCTGTAAATATGTAAAGAGAACCATTACAATGTGCCACGAACTATGTTACATACAAGAGTTTAGCTGAGACTTTCCATAAAAAGATTATGCCGCACCTTGCGATGCTTGAGAACTAAATCAACCTGCTACTTATCTTATTGGCAAGCAAAACAGTGCCTGCTAAAAAACAACATAATGATCTTCTCATAAATAATCACTATAACTTACTTTGAATGCATGACTCTCACCTCAACCCCGTCAATCTTTGAATACTACAATAAACCAAAGAAAAGAGATCTAAGCTTCAGAGAACCTATTCATTTCCCTTAGCCGAACAAACCACCTATCCATACTTCGCCTTGCTGCAACTCCTTCTAGCACCGCTCTTCTAACGAATCTGGACTCTTCATTATTCTTCTCATACGCCTGTCTTGATCATGTTGAGCAGGAAAAGTAGGCATGAAGTCTTTGGATTTCGGAAGAGGAACTTTGCGGAACCACTCATGTCTAAGAGCGAATTCAGCTGTTATTTGCTTTTCAAGGTCATAAGTAAGAAGTTTGCTGAACAAGTCAATCCAGCATCAGAAATAACTAATGATTCGGTTCCCTTATGGCTACTGCTGATATCATCGCTCAAGAAGTTACTGGTGATGTACGGATGATTGATATACAAGCTAATGAAGCTGAGCGTGGTATTTCCATCAAGTCAACTGGTATCTCTCTTTACTATGAGATGGTAGATAACTCGCTGAAGAGATAAAAGGGATATATAAATGAAAATGAGTACCTTATATTCTCCCAGGCTACTCTCCGTATTACTGATGGTGCACTAGTTGTGATGTAAAAATAATTCAAATTCACTTCAAATTTTCATTTGATTTTCTTCTATTCAAATTCTGATTGTGTTTGTGAATTTTGTAGAAGTACGATGAAGAGTGTTGATTCTGAGAGCCTTGTGTTGTGTGATTCGAAATCAAATGATTCTACGAGTTTGATAATTGAAGATAGTTTCTCTCATGAGCTCAAGCTTAAAGTGGTCATAATTTATTCATTTTATGTTGATATGTCTTGAATATAGAGTTTTGATTATGAATCTAAATTTCAAGATGGTTTTTCTCATGAGCTCAAGCTAAATTTCACATTTCCATTGTGTTTGATTTAAATTTGTAGTTTGGTTATGAGTTTGTGCTTGTGTATAATTATTGATGAAGTTAAATTTCATTGAATTTATATGTTTATGACTGATCAAGCGTTTTGAAAAAAGAATAAGAAGGTGAACACAATATCTTCATCACAACAGGTGATAAAAATAATGTTAGCGAGTACAATCCATGGCTAGGAGGATTTAACTAGCCTCTTTATTTCACATTTATCAAAGGCCTCCCAAGCTCTTTAAAAAGTTTGGGTAAAAGATCAAAAACTTCAATTGGTTTGGATTTACATAATTTTAAAATTTGGTTACTTTGTCTTGGGCAACTTTATGCCTTTCTTGTGATGATAGAGGAATCAATTTGATAAGTTCCTTGATGGAAAATATCTAATGCTGGTGAATTTACCCCCGAGAGTATCTGTAAGAGGGTAGTTTAGATAAGATGAAGGCGTAACCCCTTTTTGGGTATGGTAATGGTAAGTTAATTGGCCAAAACTTTGGATTGATGATATGACATGCAAACACAAACTAAATGAAGATAAGACTTAGTTTAAACTCACAAATCTCTCGTGTATAACTCAGAAGATAGTAAAACTTTAGAAGTAACTTAGCTAGAGGGAGAGAGAAGTAAGCACCCTATATACACCTTGTGAGGCAGGTAGAAACACACCAAACACCCTTAAGAATCTCTGTCAAGTATTAAAATATTCATAATAAATGACAATAGTGAGTGAGTAAACCCTCTGGTTTATAATAACTCTTTCTCAATAACTTCTTAAACTCTCAAAAGATCATCCTTTCCTCAAAGGTGGTTGGGGTCCTTAAATATCCCCCTACACCACCCCCGAGGCAACTCAGTCATTAAAGACTATGAAAGACGTCTCTCATACTTTATGTAACAACATTAAATGCATGATGTACTAGTTGTCTCCACGTCATAAACATTAAATGTCAAGACATGCCTTTTGCCTAACCACTGTGTGTCAAGGGGCTGTTGTCGTAGAGGTGGCTCACCGACTGCCTGACAGCCCCAAATACCACGGTGGTTTACTCAAGTGCAGGTCTTACATTGTTTAGCTGGCTAGTGACATCACCTACAGTAGATGTGACATTAAGTAGAGGTTTGTTTGGTTCACAACTCAATGCCCGATGAAACTCCAAACTGCTTCACCCGAGGTTCCACGGTCAGGGTCCTTCGATATTTTACCAGGTGTATCAAGATGGTCAGGTCAGGACAAGCCCCAACGGTGCCTCACTTATCAATCCTCCAAACCAAGTCCCCCTAAAGTTCCCACGACGAGGTCATTCGATAGAGCATGAAAGCTCTCCCTGGCCCTGCCAAGCCTGATCTCTCACGAGTACCATTTGACCTGACACTAAAACTCATTATTATTCTCGTTACATTATTACAACCGTTATAGCTCATAGCCAATATAAACCAGAAATACAATATGACTAACACAATGTAACAACCCGCCTAATAAGATACCGGGCGATCACTCCAATATTAAATTAAAACAGGAGTCACATATGGATCATCCTTAGCATCACTGTCGAAAATCCATTTAATTACTAATATCCTATTAGGTGGATGTTAAAAACTTTTACTTAACTACTCTTTTTACGAATAAAATGAACCATCCACAAGTAAATGCGTAAATGAAACTGAAATAAATTAAAATAACCGAACACTCGGTTCAAATATACAACCATATCGAATGCTGTACTGAAAGAATAACTAAATGCAATTGGACCATTGTCCCGAATATTTATACAGTACCTCCTATCTAGAGTACAACGATGGAAGCGGCTATCAAAAACCTGCACGCATCCACAGCTGCTGCAGCTGACGACAAACTCGAAGGAATTGTCATCCAGGCGTCCCTGTGTCTGGACACCTATATATATATAATATAGCAAGAAAGGAAAAGTATATAAACGGGTCAGAGCTCCGAATGTTGAAAATATTTTGCAAGTGCATAAATGCCTTATTTTTAGGAAAATAGTTTTATCTCATATTTAAGTTTGGTATCGCACTCCCATGAGATACCCCTCACCTCTCCGCTAATAGTGCACTCCTAGCGCATCTATCTAGAACATTCTAGTCAAGCTACCCTGCTAAACTAGTCTATCACCCAACCACTATCTATCCTAGATAGCCCAAGAAAATGTACTAAGGGCTAAACTTCACTCTAATCTCGACGCCATGCCATGTTCGTGCGTGGGGTGTCTCGCAAAGCGAAATCCAAACAAGGAACCCCCCCGATACACTACTATGCAGCGAGGTCGATCATCGAGATCCGCCAGTCCCTCAGTACAGAAAGATATATATAATATATATATACCATAAACATTTAATATTAGAGCACTAAGGATTAAACTTCTCCCCAGTCTCAACACAGTGCCATATTCGTGCGTGGGGTGTCTCGCGAAGCGAAATCCAAACAAGGAACCCCCCCAATACACTACTAAGCGGCACGGTCGATCGTCGGGATCCATTAGACCCTCGGTACTCAATTCATCTATCTATATATACATCTATATAATCATCCGGATCTATCTCCCGGACTGAGGTGTATTCTATACACAAAGTATTTGTCAATACTTAACCTTTTCATTTCAAAAACTTCCATTTCCCTTCTCATATCCAGGAAATGTATTTAAAGCCAATTCATTAGCATGAATTGCTTTACCGAAACATATACCTTTTTAAAAGCCAATTTTATTATCATAAAATGCTTTTCCTTTATGTGTCATCCCATTTCCCTTTTTATATTCAGGAAATGTACCCAAATCTATTTTCATTATCATGAAAATGCTTTGATCATATCATATGCTTCCACATCCCTTCTTCCATCCGGGAGTGTTACCGAAGCTAAACCTTTATCCCATTTCCCTTTTTATACTCAGGAAATGTAAATTAAAGCCAATCCATTATCATGAATTGCTTTAATAAATCTAAGACCGTCCCTCCGGGTATCCCCACTGGACGCGCCCCTAAATGGCTATCATCTTCCAGGGCCTCCAAGACAGCCTGGGAACCTAACAACGTCGGGAAGCGGCCATGTGCCTGCGGGATAGTCAAGACCACACCCGGAATCTCCTAACCAGCGCAGAAAAATATATATATCAACAAACGCTCACATGGCCTAGGGACTATATCCAACCTGCATAACAGCCAGGAAGGCTTCACCACAACGCGCGCAACTTCCCTTATGATAGCGATTTAGGGAGGTGTGTAACCATAATCCACAATTTATCAATTATGAAAAAAACATTTATCTTTCCATTTTGAAAATATTCATTTATATATTTTCAAAATCATTTCCATCATATCATATATATATACTTTATTCACATAGTATAAATACATACCATATAGTCCTCCTAGAATATATAAATGGCCATAATGGCCTATATCCTCTAGCGATGACCAATAATCCCAAAGATTCCCTCCAGGAATCATAATCATGCATTCATATAAGCATGATACTAAACCCAAAATATATTCTTACTTTAATAAATAAAACATACTTAAATCCTACCTACGGATTCATTTGGATATCTCCAAATATACTAATTCACTCTAAGTGAATACACACATATACAAACTCCCAATTCCTCAAGTCCTTTAGGACATAACCCTCCATAAATTTCTAATTTGGAAGGCCTTTAAACATAAACTCAAAAAGGAGAAATAATCCTAATCTCCAAAATCTTGGGCTGAAAACAGGGCACCGGTCGACCGGTCCTGGACCCCCGGTCGACCGCGGGTTGCAATTAAGCCTACGAAACAAATCAGTAGCCCATTTCTTCTTGACGCAGTCGACCGGCCATAGGGGCGCGGTCGACCGGTCACACCAGGTCACCAAAACTAAAATCCTTAAGTCCCTTATCCAACAACCCAAATTCATTTTCGGGGTTTCTAAACTACCCCAAAAATGATCCCGAACATCTACGACATTAATTCTAGCCGTAATTTTTCCAATTCCCGATTTGATTTCCGAGTTGACGATGTCAACCTGGAGCTGTCATCTTGTAAAAATCATATCAAATCGTAGAAAAATCAGAAAAATACGCGGTCGGCGTCCACGCGACCGTATCGAAAAGATCTACAACTTTCGTGTTTTGGCCGAAAGCTAAATCAATTCTTTTGCTGGCCAAAAATGCCCCCAAAGATGACGGGTTACTATTTATCGTCACCTCCGAGACGATTTCCGCCATTAAAGCTTCTCCCAAGCTTTTGTCGCCTCACCCAACGTCCTACAACCTCAACCAACTACAAATACACTTATAACACGGGTTCTAAACATCCTAGAACCCGGAATCGCCAATTAATTTGGATTAAAACCCTAGTTCCACAAAATTGAAATATTACTGGGGTTTAATTGTTTTAACTTCCAAAAACCCGTTTTATCCACGATAACCCACCCCAAAACCATTAGGGTTTGTTTATACCAAACTACGGTATGAGATATTTATGCAAAAAGATAAATAAAGCAAGTAAACACTTGCCTCGTGGATAAAATCCGACGACCTCGAGTCGAATCCCGCGGAGTGGCCGGAGTTCCTCCCTTTTCTCCTCCTTTCTCCTTCCTCTCTCTCTTCTCTCTCTTTCCTTTCTTTCTTTCTTCTTTTCTTTCCCTCTCTCCCTCTTTATATAAGAGAAAAGGGTTTTAAACCCTTAAAACCCAAAAACGACTCGTTTACCCAATTACGAGTTACTTTTACCTCTAAAAATATCCGAAACTCATTTTCGACAATCGGACACTCTTTTCCGACTATCTCGGACATTCCGAGAATTATGGCGCAGTTGAAATTCCCATCCGAGGTACTTGACCGCAAATCACTATTCCAACCCAAAATAAATAAATGCGGGTTTTTCCCATTAAAAATCTTACCTCATGTCGCTATACTCCACGGCGACATATAATTAAATTACTTCGACTTATATAGTCCCAAAATAATTTATAACACCCTTCGAAAATCATTCAATCCTCGAAAATTCCAACAATCACTATTTCGAGAAATTCTCCAAATTGCCAATTTATATTCAATTATGGAATTTAAGGGTCTCCAAAAGGACGGGTTGTTACATACTCCCCCTCCCTTACAACGGAATTTTGTCCTCGAAATTCAGATACGACCTACACCACCAATCCTAGGATCACTCAAAATCCTAATACCTCAAAGGGAATGACACTAACCCAATGGTTCCCAACCATGTACAATACGACTACCATGATCGTAAAGTGACTCTAATTCGTCACATAATACCCATCATCTATAATGCCTATCGACATGAATCTCAACCTTATATACTACGCCCATTCTATTTCAGGCGGTATATAAACAAACTTACCAAGGTGCCCATACACCTTTCTAACTTGTGCACAGCTGCACAAACATTAGCGAACGTCTGACACGTAACACTCTCTTCCATTAAGGATCTCCTTTCCTCGGTGTAATACTCACCTATGGGTCCTTCCAACCCGCGAAAATTCCAAACTCCTAACCTCGGTATTACCGACTCTATCGAGCCTACATCCTACAGTGCTACTGTCTATGCGTTACCCTACCTAAGCGAAATGAGTCTCCTAATTATCCCTAGTGCCCAAGGCCTCTCTCAACTCCCGACGTTTGCTTGGTTTCGTGCGTGGGACGTCTCGCCAAGGCGAAATCCAAACAAGGAACCCTCCCGTTACACTACTCCCTCGCGTTATCGGTCATCGAGATATAACGACCTAAGGCACACCAGCGGGACGTCCTAAATCCTACCTCGCTAACCTACGAACGCATTCCTACTATCTAATCCTTCCGCCCATACGAAAGGAAACCTAATTAACCAAAGTGCCTACTCTCTGTAGGAACACTACTAACATCACACCGATCAAAGATTTTCTCCAAATTTTCCTTCTCATTAAGGCTTGGCTAACATCCTCGAATAAATTTCTCTAAGTCCTACTCCACCCAACTATTCGTGGTGAGAGGACCACTTTAGTGCTTTTCCAGAGCACCATATTTCCATAAGTGTACCATCATCACAGGGCTCATAGTCTATAGTGGTTCATCCACACTATAAGACTACCCCAAATCCTTGCATCCAATAACAGCTCTCCACGCCCGGCGCCGTTAAGAGTCATGTGTGGAGTGTCTCGCAAAGCGAAATCCAAACAAGGAACCCCTCCACACATTAACACTTGACTGCGTTGGTCACGGAGTCCCATTATTTTAACATGCACCCGGGATATCCCTATCCCCTAATCCAACAAAAAAGATGGTCTGAACTCCTATCTCTAACTAAGAGTCACACCACCCAGCGCTCGTACTATTTCTAAGTCCTTGCGCAAACCGGTACTGAGCTAAACCTTACAGCTCAACAATAATCCTGTGGGCCTTAAATTATATCTATAAGGTTGCCCCATATACCAACCAAAATAAGGAAGCCTCTGCTCATCGAGGTTCCATCATTCCATAACAATGAAGGTGAACTCAACCTTTATCAAGGTGAGACACCAAAATAACAACTTGTTCCCTCCAGGAACTGCGAACACGATAGACTTGCCATACTTAGCCTGCCATCGTTCCGAATATACCATATACCTCATACGTATATATACAAAATATAAACACCCGTCTGTATGACGAGCGAAAGAAAACAAAATTCCGCTATTGCGGAAAACACATAGGCCTGCATTATTATGTTATCGAGACCAAACAAAACTCATATTACACACACGAGTCTAAGGCTATCGAACACCACAACTTCATCTAGCCACACCTCTTACCAAAATTTCTCGACTCTAGGCCCCATCTGGGCACCCCAACCTTGTCCTTTATTCCTATCGGAAAAGACTATCCGTGTGGCTCCGCACTCCACAACACCATCTGACTCTATAGCCTTGCTCCTTACAATCATCTTACTAATCCTCTTAACTCCTTCGTTAAAAGGAAATCCCACTACTGGTTCCAACAATCCTTCCTTGCAGAATTATGGGGTCTCGCGGTTAAAACTATCCGTAAGATCCCTTTGGAATCCTTATCTCCACGGGGTAATCCAACTTGAGTACCACTTTCTATCACAGTAGTACTTGGTTGCTCATAACTACTATACTTTAGTAGTCGTCGTAACAATCCCTAGCATTTTCCCCAAGGAGAGTGGCATCTACTGAGGTCCTCGTCCCCAACTTCGACTAGCTCCCCCAGCTAAGCTCCAACTCCTGCTGCCCTCCGAGCTCCGCACACGATTCTCAACGAGCGCGTAAAAGATTTCTATAATCTTCTAATATGGCAGGAGATCGAAATCTCACAAGAGATATCAACAATCCTAATCCTGGGGCTCTATACAAATCGAGAGCAACGCTGAAAGCGTAGTACGTCCGCACAGATTCCTCAGGACACTAGAACCTGATGCTCTGATACCATCTGTAACAACCCGCCTAATAAGATACCGGGCGATCACTCCAATATTAAATTAAAACAGGAGTCACATATGGATCATCCTTAGCATCACTGTCGAAAATCCATTTAATTACTAATATCCTATTAGGTGGTTGTTAAAAACTTTTACTTAACTACTCTTTTTACGAATAAAATGAACCATCCACAAGTAAATGCGTAAATGAAACTGAAATAAATTAAAATAACCGAACACTCGGTTCAAATATACAACCATATCGAATGTTGTACTGAAAGAATAACTAAATGCAATTGGACCATTGTCCCAAATATTTATACAGTACCTCCTATCTAGAGTACAACGATGGAAGCGGCTATCAAAAACCTGCACGCATCCACAGCTGTTGCAGCTGACGACAAACTCGAAGGAATTGTCATCCAGGCGTCCCTGTGTCTGGACACCTATATATATATAATATAGCAAGAAAGGAAAAGTATATAAACGGGTCAGAGCCCCGAATGTTGAAAATATTTTGCAAGTGCATAAATGCCTTATTTTTAGGAAAATAGTTTTATCTCATATTTAAGTTTGGTATCGCACTCCCATGAGATACCCCTCACCTCTCCGCTAATAGTGCACTCCTAGCGCATCTATCTAGAACATTCTATTCAAGCTACCCTGCTAAACTAGTCTATCACCCAACCACTATCTATCCTAGATAGTCCAAGCAAATGTACTAAGGGCTAAAATTCACTCTAATCTCGACGCCATGCCATGTTCGTGCGTGGGGTGTCTCGCAAAGCGAAATCCAAACAAGGAACCCCCCCGATACACTATTATGCAGCGAGGTCGATCATCGAGATCCGCCAGTCCCTCAGTACAGAAAGATATATATAATATATATATATACCATAAACATTTAATATTAGAGCACTAAGGATTAAACTTCTCCCCAGTCTCAACACAGTGCCATATTCGTGCGTGGGGTGTCTCGCGAAGCGAAATCCAAACAAGGAACCCCCCCAATACACTACTAAGCAGCACGGTCGATCGTCGGGATCCATTACACCCTCGGTACTCAATTCATCTATCTATATATACATCTATATAATCATCCGGATCTATCTCCCGGACTGAGGTGTATTCTATACACAAAGTATTTGTCAATACTTAACCTTTTCATTTCAAAAACTTCCATTTCCCTTCTCATATCCAGGAAATGTATTTAAAGCCAATTCATTAGCATGAATTGCTTTACCGAAACATATACCTTTTTAAAAGCCAATTTTATTATCATAAAATGCTTTTCCTTTATGTGTCATCCCATTTCCCTTTTTATATTCAGGAAATGTACCCAAAGCCATTTTCATTATCATGAAAATGCTTTGTTCATATCATATGCTTCCACATCCCTTCTTCCATCCGGGAGTGTTACCGAAGCTAAACCTTTATCCCATTTCCCTTTTTATACTCCGGAAATGTAAATTAAAGCCAATCCATTATCATGAATTGCTTTAATAAATCTAAGACCGTCCCTCCGGGTATCCCCACTGGACGCGCCCCTAAATGGCTATCATCTTCCAGGGCCTCCAAGACAACCTGGGAACCTAACAACGTCGGGAAGCGGCCATGTGCCTGCGGGATAGTCAAGACCACACCCGGAATCTCCTAACCAGCGCAGAAAAATATATATATCAACAAACGCTCACATGGTCTAGGGACTATATCCAACCTGCTTAACAGTCAGGAAGGCTTCACCACAACGCGCGCAACTTCCCTTATCATAGCGATTTAGGGAGGTGTGTAACCATAATCCATAATTTATCAATTATGAAAAAAACATTTATCTTTCCATTTTGAAAATATTCATTTATATATTTTCAAAATCATTTCCATCATATCATATATATATACTTTATTCACATAGTATAAATACATACCATATAGTCCTCCTAGAATATATAAATGGCCATAATGGCCTATATCCTCTAGCGATGACCAATAATCCCAAAGATTCCCTCTAGGAATCATAATCATGCATTCATATAAGCATGATACTAAACCCAAAATATATTCTTACTTTAATAAATAAAACATACTTAAATCCTATCTACGGATTCATTTGGATATCTCCAAATATACTAATTCACTCTAAGTGAATACACACATATACAAACTCCCAATTCCTCAAGTCCTTTAGGACATAACCCTCCATAAATTTCTAATTTGGAAGGCCTTTAAACATAAACTCAAAAAGGAGAAATAATCCTAATCTCCAAAATCTTGGGCTGAAAACAGGGCACCAGTCGACCGGTCCTGGACCCCCGGTCGACCGCGGGTTGCAATTAAGCCTACGAAACAAATCAGTAGCCCATTTCTTCTTGACGCAGTCGACCGGCCATAGGGGCGCTGTCGACCGGTCACACCAGGTCACCAAAACTAAAATCCTTAAGTCCCTTATCCAACAACCCAAATTCATTTTCGGGGTTTCTAAACTACCCCAAAAATGATCCCGAACATCTACGACATTAATTCTAGCCGTAATTTTTCCAATTCCCGATTTGATTTCCGAGTTGACGATGTCAACCTGGAGCTGTCATCTTGTAAAAATCATATCAAATCGTAGAAAAATCAGAAAAATACGCGGTCAGCGTCCACGCGACTGTATCGAAAAGATCTACAACTTTCGTGTTTTGGCCGAAAGCTAAATCAATTCTTTTGCTGGCCAAAAATGCTCCCAAAGATGACGGGTTGCTATTCATCGTCACCTCCGAGACGATTTCCGCCATTAAAGCTTCTCCCAAACTTTTGTCGCCTCACCCAACGTCCTACAACCTCAACCAACTACAAATACACTTATAACACGGGTTCTAAACATCCTAGAACCTGGAATCGCCAATTAATTTGGATTAAAACCCTAGTTCCACAAAATTGAAATATTACTGGGGTTTAATTGTTTTAACTTCCAAAAACCCGTTTTATCCACGATAACCCACCCCAAAACCATTAGGGTTTGTTTATACCAAACTACGGTATGAGATATTTATGCAAAAAGATAAATAAAGCAAGTAAACACTTGCCTCGTGGATAAAATCCAACGACCTCGAGTCGAATCCCGCGGAGTGGCCGGAGTTCCTCCCTTTTCTCCTCCTTTCTCCTTCCTCTCTCTCTTCTCTCTCTTTCCTTTCTTTCTTTCTTCTTTTCTTTCCCTCTCTCCCTCTTTATATAAGAGAAAAGGGTTTTAAACCCTTAAAACCCAAAAACGACTCGTTTACCCAATTACGAGTTACTTTTACCTCTAAAAATATCCGAAACTCATTTTCGACAATCGGACACTCTTTTCCGACTATCTCGGACATTCCGAGAATTATGGCGCAGTCGAAATTCCCATCCGAGGTACTTGACCGCAAATCACTATTCCAACCCAAAATAAATAAATGCGGGTTTTTTCCATTAAAAATCTTACCTCATGTCGCTATACTCCACGGCGACATATAATTAAATTACTTCAACTTATATAGTCCCAAAATAATTTATAACACCCTTCGAAAATCATTCAATCCTCGAAAATTCCAAAAATCACTATTTCGAGAAATTCTCCAAATTGCCAATTTATATTCAATTATGGAATTTAAGGGTCTCCAAAAGGACGAGTTGTTACACACAACAAGCTAAATTACAAGTTGTTACACCTGAGCTGCCACGCTGAGCTGCCTCGCTTTAGTTGCCACGCTTGAGCTGCCTCGGCTTCTCAATCCCAAACACTGTTGCTTATTGGGGAATCATCCCTAATCTCAGGATTACCTTCAAGCCCCCTCTACATTTGCCCCTTCGTGGAGAGATTTATTGGAACAAGAAATGTATGCACGAAACTTCTCAATCCGATGAACCTTCTCTGCATGAAAAAATTCTGCCCTTCTTTCCCTCATTAGATCCGCAGCATTATAATCTCCTGGAAAAAGTAAAATTCTCCCCGATGTACCTGAGTCGAAGCGCCATAACTTATTGGTGCTTATACGAAGGGACATCGCCACTTTTTCCTCATGCTGAGCCTCAACCGTTCTAGCTTTACTATTTGAAATTCTCCCGAAAGGCCTACTAACCTTCTCAAATACTCGTTTGGACTCTTGGTAAGTGAAATTATCCCTTATAATGCTTCGCTATGTTCAAAAAAGCATAAATTCTCCCCGATGTAACTGAGTCACAATTTAAACAATGTTTGGACTTGTGGCAAGGGGATATCGTAACTTTTTGAACCGTTGTGACATCTTTTCCGTTGGGAGTTACTAGATATGTCTGACAAAAAATTGGCGCCAAAACTCGAACTTGCTTAGGAAGGCAACCCTTTCTATTCCCCAGGCGTCACTTCGTAGATGACGTAGCGTTATCTTTTCAGCTATCAAAACACTTCGTAACAACAAAAATACTTGTTAAGATTTTTCATAAACTCCACCTATAACGGTGACTTAACAACGAAAACACTTGTTAAGGTTTTTTTCATAAACTCCACTTATATCGATGACTTAACCACGAAAACATTTGTTAATATTTTCATAAACTCCACCTATATCGGTGACTTAACAACGAAAACACTTGCTAAGATTTTCATAAACTCCACCTATATTGGTGACTTAACAACGGAAACACTTGTTAAGATTTTCATAAACTCCACCTATATCGGTGACTTAACAACGAAAACACTTGTTAAGATTTTTTTTTCATAAACTCCACTTATATCGGTGACTTAACCACGAAACATTTGTTAAGATTTTCATAAACTCCACCTATATCGGTGACTTAACAACGGAAACACTTGTTAATATTTTCATAAACTCCACCTATATTAGTGACTTAGCAACGAAAACACTTGCTAAGATTTTCATAAACTCCACCTATATTGGTGACTTAACAACGAAAATACTTGTTAAGATTTTTTTTCATAAACTCCACTTATATCGGTGACTTAACAACGAAAACACTTGTTAAGATTTTTTTTCATAAACTCCACCTATATCGGTGACTTAACAACGAAAACACTTATTAAGATTTTCATAAACTCACTTAACAACGGAAACACTTGTTAAGATTTTTCATAAACTCCAACTATATCGGCGACTTAACAACGAAAACACTTGTTAAGATTTTTTTTTTAATAAACGCCACCTATATCGGTGACTTAACAACTAAAACACTTGTTAAGATTTTTTTCATAAACTCCACCTATATCGGTGACTTAACAACGAAAGCACTTGTTAAGATTTTTATAAACTCCACCGATATCGGTGATTTAACAATGAAAACACTTGTTAAGATTTTTTTTCATAAAGTCCACCTATATCGGTGACTTAACAATAAAAATACTTGTTAAGATTTTCATAAACTCATTATTTCCTCTAACTGTCCTTCTTCGGCGCCTTGCCCCTATCTGCTCCCTCGGTGTACCCTACCCGTGGGGGCTGAGACCTTCCTCCCACAGGTTGTATCGGTTGCCTAAACATGATGGGCACCACCACCGAATTTGATTGCACCACCAAGGAGATATTTCTTGTTGCTTTTAAGAACGACGAAAAAGTCCCCTCGCGCGTTTCATTAATGAGATGACAGATGTACTCAGGAAGCAGCCCCTCCGCACAGATCTGCAATAACTTGGATTCTTTGGCCTCCTCCCTCACATCGAGGGATCTTTCCCTGAACCTTCGAACTACGCCACCACTTCTTCCCCAGGCCGTTTCTTCTCCCTCCCCAGTTGGGTCAAAGTAAACTCATCTTCCGCCAGAAAGAACTTCTGGACGAACAAAACATGCATCTCCTCCCATGTAGAAACACTCTTGGGAGCCAAATGGCAATACCATGTATATGCTTTATCAGTTAAGGATTCGGAAAACTCCCTCAACCTAAGGTTCTTATTATTACAATTTGCCCCAAAATGTTCGACGAAACGCTTAATGTGCTCCTTCGGGTTTCCACCTTTTCCTGTGTATTTTTCAAAAATAGGAGGAATATAGTCCTTTGGATAGGGCTCATCATTGTATTCCTGAGGATATGGTGTTCGAAAGTCATCATAAACCGAAGATACCTAGCCAGCAGATTGCGAGGAAGCCTACATGAACTTCAGCATCTCCTTTTGCATCTCCTTTCTCATTTCCTCCATGGGTGATACTACTGGGGCAATAACCAACGGAACCACAGGCTGATTTCTCATTGCAGTTGGAGCAGTCGTCACAGTTGGGGCCGTCAATACTCCTGATGTTTCCACTGCTAGATTCATAATAGAGGGCATGCTTGCTGGGACCATTCCCTCCACACCTGCACCTGGTGGGGCCGTTGGGGCTGCCCCTGGCGTTACGAAAGCATTGGCTTCCAATCCTCCCAGCATCGTTGAAGCTACCGGAGTTTGAAAAAACTCATAAAACTTACTCATGAGGAGTGCCACCTGAGTGGGTACCAACCCTGCACTCGTGGAAGCTTGTGTTACTCCTGGAACGCCTGTCATCGTCTGAACTGGAGGTACCTCTATTCGAGGAGACCCATCCCTTAGAGCCTCCAGTTCTCTCGTAGCTTGTTCTTCATTGTGTTGGATGTCATCAAAGTTGAGCCTTCGATTAACATTATCTTACGCCATACTCCTTACTTAGAAGAATGCCTCCCCAGCAGAGTCGCCAAATGTAAAGGGTAGTTTAGATAAGATGGAGGCGTAACCCCTTTTTGAGTATGGTAATAGTAAGTTAATTGGCCAAAACTTTGGATTGATGATAGGACATGCAAACACAAACTAAATGAAGATAAGACTCAGTTTAAACTTAAAAATCTCTCGTGTATAACTCAGAAGCGAGTAAAAATTTAGAAGTAACTTAGCTAGAGGGAGAGAGAAGTAAGCACCCTAGATACACCTTGGTAGGCAGGTAGAAACACACCAAACACCCTCAAGAATCTCTGTCAATTATTAAAAGCTTCATAATAAATGACAATGGTGAGTGAGTAAATCCTCTGGTTTGCAATAACTCTCTCTTAATAACTTCTTAAACTCTCAAAAGACCATTCTTTCCTCAAAGGTGGTTGGGGTCCTTAAATTACCCCCGCACCACCCCCGAGGCAACTCAGTCATTAAAGACTATGAAAGACGTCCCTCATACTTTATGTCCCAACATTAAATGTCTGATGCACTAGTTGTCTCCACGTCATAAACATTAAATTACAAGACATGCCTTTTGCCTAACCACTGTGTGTCAGGGGGCTGTTGTCGCAGAGGTAGCTCACCGACTGCCTGAAAGCTCCAAATACCATGGTGGTTTACTCAAGTGCAGGTATGACATTTTTTAGCTGGCTAGTGACATCACCTACAGTAGATGTGACATTAAGTAAATGGCTGTTTGGTTCACAACTCAACGCCCGATGGAACTCCAAGTTTCTCCACCCGAGGTTCCACGGTCAGGATCCTTCGGTGTTTTACCAGGTATATCTAAGATGGACAGGACAAGCCCCAACGGTGCCTCACTTTTCAATCCTCCAAACCAAGTCCCTCTAAAGTTCCCACGGCGAGGTCATTCGATAGAGCATGAAAGCTCTCCCAGGCCCTGCCAAGCCTGGGCTCTCGCGAGTACCGTTCAACCTGACACTAAAACTCATTAATATTCTCGTTACATCATTACAACCGTTATAGCTCATAGCCAATATAAATCAAAAATACAATATGACTAACACAACAAGCTAAAGTACAAGTTGCTACACCTGAGCTGCCTCGCTTGAGTTGCCATGCTGAGCTGTCTCGCTTGAGCTGCCACGCTTGAGCTCCCTCGGCTTCTCAATCCCAAACACTGTTGCTTATTGGGGAATCATCCCTAATCTCAGGATTACCTTCAAGCCCCCTCTACAGTATCTATGATGTTTACCGACCCCGAGAGTATCTATGATGTTTTCTGATCATATGGTGCCAATTATGCTATTAATAATTGTTTAACTGTTCCATATATATTCAACTGTAGTAATTCAGAAGTGTTGATCCACCACTGTCTTTCATGTCTTTGATATAAGGTTAATCTGTGAAATTACAAAAGATGAGTGGATGATATATATCTGGGATGGAACTGACACTACACCAGTTGCTATTCAAACAAAGTGAGGGTTAGTTCTTATGATTTTTATTATTTTTACAGGGAGACTTTGATATTGAATAGGCTTAAAGCACTACACCAAAAATAGGAATTTGGCACACACTGATATTAAAATTTGGTACAAATTAAAACTATGCCAAATTCTAGCACAGTTTAATGACAATCTGACACAATTTAAAACAGTGGCAAAATTTGCCACTATTTTTAAGTGGTGTGCCAAAATTGAGCACACTTCACTAAAATATTAAATGCCCTAAAAAAATTACACTTACTCATTTGGCCTCTCCCGCTACCTCTCACTTTGGAGTCTCCCGCTCGTCTCTCTCTCTCTCTCACATTTGGGTCACAGGTCGGCTCTGGTGGTGTAGCTCGTGGTCTCTCATTAACGCTCGGGTCTTTATATCTCTCTCTCTTTGTCATCTCATTCTCCGGTCACAGCTCTCCTGTTGAGGGCCTATCATTACTAAAATAGGTATGCGCCTAGGTATTCTTTAAATGTTTACTTAAGAGATTCCTCATTTTTGCATTTTTAGGGTTTTATATATACATTTTTAAATATTTATTGTGTTGTATGATTTTTTTATGCAAATTGAATGTTGATAATGAAAAAGACAAATCATTGGTTTCTGACGAATCTTGGGATCTTCTAATGGTAATATGTGTTTTATGTTCTTAGCTTTTTATTTAAAGGGCATATTTGTTTTGATTCGTATAGATTATGGAGTTTTAAGAAAATTTAAGTGTTAAAAATTCAATAATAATGTAAAAAAATCCTATTTAAATAGTAAGTGGATGATATACCCGTTTATATCCTCGGCCTGGCTGAAGATTGCCTCCAGACGGACGACCCCTCAGAGGACCTTACGAGGGGCCGACCCTTCACCAGGCTCCAGATGACCCTACGAGGGGCCGACCCTTCACCAGGTTCCAGACGACCCTACGATGGGCTGACCCTTCACCAGGATCCAGATGACCCTACGAGGGGCCGACCCTTCATCAGGCTCCGGACGACCCTACGAGGGGCCGACAATACGAGGCCAGAATTGGGCCAGACTCACTGCCGGAAGGAATTTTTCCCTCGGCCTCGACTCATAGGCCGAGGCTGACATCATCACAGCGTGTGGTTTGGGAGACGCGTGTAACAGTGCGCGTGAGGCTCACATGGCACGTGGGAGACCGTTATAACAAAATCATACCCTCACGTGAGGGAATATTATGTCATCATTTGGCATCTACAGGTGTCAACAGGGGATTGGCTAGATCATCATTCACATTCACCATGCATACTTGGGGGGTACACTACACCCCCCAAGACCTATATATACTTGTCACCTACAACCCTACGGGGGATCGAGCAATTGATTGTAACCCTAGCTAAAATTCTGCTTGTACACACAGTAGAGAGAGAAAGTGAGCTTATGTGCATTGTATCCAAGGCCATTAGTGCCCATACTTAGAGGATCACACACTCACAGTGGATGTAGGCCAAATTGGCTGAACCACTATACATCATTATCTTATTTCCTCTTATACTCATCCCCTTCTACATACTTATACACTTATACATTTCCATTGCTGCCATGGTTACTGCTGTTTGAGCTCATTATCACTTATCCGGTGGTGCTGAATCTCAGCATCATCAGTTTGGCGCCGTATGTGGGAACGAGAATACATCTCTTCCTTTGTACAGCTTGACCTCACTGGGCACTCTGGTGGTGAACCAACACTCCCCCTGAGAGGAGGTGTTTCACCATTGAAAGAGACCCACTAAGGTTCCCAAGCTCACCAGTCTTTTCTTCAGTTCAACTTTTCATAGCTCAATCACATGGCACCTGAGATGCCACCACCACCACTTCCCCCGCCGGATGAGGGGGGAAGACCCAGTTCCAGTCAGCCGCCGCCTCAGTCTGAGATGGCTGATGTGGCGGCAGCCCTTAAGTCTCTGGCAGCAAGCTAGTGGATGATGCAGGAGCAGTTCACAGCTCTAAGCCAGAACATAATGAGACCACCAGGGGTTTCACCTGAGATGATTACTCCGACAGCGGCTCCAGGACAACATGAGGCCAGGGGACCACCCCAGGCACCACGCAAAGACCTGCCACCCCCTCAGCGGCATAGGGATGTTGCTGACCCCCGGCGACTACGCCTGGGGAGGCAAGGAAACCCTTGCCCTGAAGACAGGTATGACGATCCGGAGGGAGATGAGGCCGCAACAGAATGCTGGGAACCGTATGAGGTCTCCAACAATACTGTACGACCTCTCCAGGATAATAGAGGAAAGTGCGGGAGAACAAACCCTGATGATCGCCCGAGAGGCTCTACTTTTGATCGCTTGAGCATGGGGTCAACCTTTGAGAGGATAGGCCCATTAAATGACCTGCGGGATAAATTGTCCAGGTCAAGAAGTGCTGCGAGGTCCAGGAGGGAGGTAGAAGATGGCCGATCCCAAGGACGGGATGACGGTCAAAGGGAAGTAAACAGCCGACACAGGCCTGCCGCAGCAGAACCCTCCGTCCACCTCAAAGAGGCGGCAGGGTATAACATCGGCCAAGCCGACCCTGTGAGGCCCTGGAATGACTCAATCCAGCGATTGGAGGATAATATTGGCAACATACTAAAGAGCCGAGACCCTCTTCAGAGGGGATACACCATAGGCTCATCCTTTGTGGCAAAGATAGTCAACTTCCCCACGCCATCAAAGTTCAAGACACCTGTGGTCACCCCAAGATATGACGGGAGCACCAACCCTGTCCACCACGTGGAGATGTATCAATCAGCAGCAGACATATACTCTATCTCAGATGAGATGATGTGTCGTGCCTTTTCTAGTACCCTAACAGGGGCTGCACATGTCTGGTACACGTCTCTTCCAAAAAATTCCATTGAAAACTTTAAGCAGTTGGCGGACCTGTTCGTCCACAACTTTTGCTTTGGGGTGAGGCCACAGAAGAAGACCACCCACCTGCTCTATGTTAAGCAGGGGAAGAATGAGAGTCTGAGGGGCTACATAGCCAAATTCAATAAAGAGAAGCTGGAGGTGGAAGACTATGAGGAGAGCATAGATATGACAACCCTGATGGGAGGACTCCAAAAGGGGAAGCTGTTATAGAAGCTTGCTGAAGACCCTCTGAGGACGATGGCTGAGCTGCTGTCGACAGCAGGAAAGGTGATGAACGCCGAAGAGGCGATGGACGCAAAATATGAAGACGAAAAAGGAGGTGCTAGTGGGGGTAAATACCCTAAGAAGAACAAAGAGGGGAAGAAGAGGTCCACGGATGACAAGTTCGCTAGTTATACCCCTCTAACGGTCAGCTGTGAACAAATTCTCAATGAGATAAAGAGTGACCGGTCCCTGAAGTGTCCTGAGAAGCTGAGAGCAGCCCCAAGCAAGAGGAATAAGAACCTGTGGTGTGAATTCCACCAAGACCACGACCACATAACAGACAAATGCTTTGCTCTGAAAGACGAGATTGAGAAGATGCTGAAATAAGGGAAGCTCAGAAAGTACGTGGACAAAGAGGCCTTCAAGAGGGGCCGAGGGGATGACCCCAGAAAGAAGCGAGGAGATGCATGTAGAGAAGGTCCTCAAAAAAGAGGGGACGACCCTTCTGATGATGAGGACTACCCTGACCTCCCGCCGAGAGACAACCACGGCCCTGTCAAGAGGCTTAATATGATCTCGCTCGGTGTGGGAATGATCTCCGGGGGTCTAGCAGGAGGAGGGTCTGAGGTCGCCGACAGGAAGGCCCATGTGGCTGAGGCCAAGGCAGTGATGAAGACGGTGCACTCGACCTCTCTGGAGGTCAAGTCAGAAAAGAGGAAGAAGGTTGATATGGACACTCTGATAGTGGGATTTTTCAAGAATGGACTTCAAAGGCCTCTTAGCCCCACATGATGACCCTCTCGTCATCACTACCAGGGTGCATGGGTGCAAGGTGCCGAGGATCCTGGTAGATGGTGGCTTATCTGCAGATGTGATGTTTTGGCCATGCTTCAAAGCCTTAGGCCTCAGTCATGCCAGACTTGTCCCATACCATCATCCATTGATCGGGTTCAGTGGGGAGAAGGTTCATCCCCTTGGAATGTATGAGGTTGATGTCAGGATGGGGGACGAATGGACGAGATGGCTCACCAAGAAGGTCAGTTTCTTTGTGATGGATGAGCATGTGTTTTCAGCCTATAATATCATACTGGGGCGTGTGGCCCTCAAGGGGTTTGAAGCTGTGCTATCTACGGTCCACCAAATGATCAAATTTCCTACCCCTTACGGGGTGGGGGGAAGTTCAGGGAGACCAGACGGCAGCGCGAGAATGTTACTACAACTCCGCTGAATAAAGGGAGATACACAAGAGGGCTACAACCACGTATAATATTGATACCCTAGACCCCAGGGATGAGACTAAGCTAAAGAAAGGAGAGGCCGCGGAAGAGGTAGAATCCATCATCCTCGATGAGGATGACACGGAAAAAATCGTCCAAGTTGGCAAGTCTCTGAAGCCCAATATCAAGGAAGACCTCATTAAACTGTTGAGGAGAAGGCGAAGCGTCTTCGCATGGAGTCATGTAGATATGCCAGGGATTGACCCTGAAATCATGTGCCACAAGCTCAATGTGGTAGAGGGAGTGAAGCCGGTAAAGCAGAAGAGGAGGATTTACTCTAGAGAGAAGTATGAGGTCATTAGGGACGAGGTCAAAAAGTTAGAAGACGCTGAATTTATCAGAGAGGTCATCTACCCTGAATGGCTGTCCAATGCAGTCATTGTCCCAAAGGCCAACGGGAAGTGGCGAATGTGTGTGGACTGCACAGACCTCAACAAGCACTGTCCCAAAGACAGCTTCCCTCTCCCCCGCATCGACCAGATGGTAGACGCTACCGCAGGCCATGAGCTCATAAGTTATATGGATGCCTATTCAGGGTACAACCAGATCTTCATGAACCCTGAAGACTAGGAGAGGACAACCTTCATCACTGACAAGGGGACATACTGTTACAGGGTCATGCCCTTTGGCCTAAAAAATGTGGGGGCAACGTACCAGCGCCTCGTAAATAAAATGTTTGAAGACCAAATTGGGAAGTCTATGGAGGTCTACGTAGATGACATGCTAACTAAGAGTCTGAAGGCAAAGGATCATGTGGCAGACCAGGAGAGGACCTTTAATACGATGGACAAATACAAGATGAAGCTTAATCCGACCAAGTGTGTCTTCGGGGTCGGAGCAGGGAAGTTCTTGGGGTTCATTGTCAATCAAAGAGGCATCGAGGCCAATCCTGAAAAGATAAAGGCCCTTGTTGAAATGAAGACCCCCAAGTCCATTAAAGATGTTCAGAGGCTCACAGGGAGAGTTGCTGCCTTGAACAGGTTCGTGTCTAGGGTGACAGACAAGTGTTTGCCATTCTTTAAGATCCTTAGGAAGGCCTTCGAATGGAGTGAAGAGTGTGATGAGGCTTTCAGGAACCTAAAGTCATACTTAGGGTCTCCCTTGCTGCTGTCATGACCCGTGCAGGGTGAACGACTTTATGTATACCTCGCCGTCTCAAAATCGGCCACCAGTGCAGCCATTGTTAGAGACGAAGACGGGATACAGAAGCCCATGTATTTTAACAGTAAGGCACTTTAGGGGGCAGAGCAAAGATACCCGGGGATGGAAAAGTTAGCCTACGCCTTGATCCATGCCTCAAGGAAGATAAAGCCGTACTTCCAGTCCCATACAATGGTCATCCTCGCCGACTCTCCCCTTAGGCAGGTCCTACACAAGCCAGAAAAATTAGGCAGGCTAATGGCCTGGGCTATAGAGCTGGAGGAGTTTGACATAGTGTATCATCCTAGGACGGACATTAAGGGGCAAGCGCTGGCGGATTTCATGGCTGAGTTTACTTGGGAAGGTGATGAAGCCGAGGGTGAGACCCTTGGGAAGACAGATACTCAATAAGACAAGCCCACCGACACACCTGCAGATAGGGCTGAGACAAGCACCGCTAGAAGGAAAGCGACTGAAAACGAAGAGGGAAGATACATCTTTAGACAGGGATCCCTCTCCGAGGGAAGTTTCTCAGAAGAACACACCATGTGGAGTCTCTTCGTCGACGGGTCCTCTTGCGAAAGCGGGAGCGGAGCTGGGTTAATAGTATCAGCACCCGACGGCACAGACATTGAGTACACCCTGAGGTTCAATTTCAAATCCTCCAATAACGAGACTAAATATGAGGCCTTGGTAGCAGGCCTCTCCTTGGCCAAGTCTCTTAGTGTCGGCCAGATTTTGGTCCATAGTGATTCAAGGCTAGTAGTGAATCAGATACTAGGAGCCTACGAGGCTAAGAACGAGAGGATGGCTAGGTACCTTGAGATAGTGAGGTCATTACTGAAAGGCTTCAGAGAAGTAAAATTAAAGAGGATACCTAGGCTCGACAATGGCCGTGCTGATGCCCTTGCGAGGTTGGCCTCGACAACAAGGACAGACATCAGGAGGACGGTCCCAGTAGAAATTTTGCTTCAGCCAACTATTGAAGACGCCGAGGGAACACTTGGCAATTGCCTAAATGTTTCTCAAGAAGCCTCATGGATGGACCCTCTGATCAGATACATTAAAGAGGGTGAGATGCCAGAGGCAAGGCAAGAAAAGAAGAAGCTGAGGTACAAGGCTGCAAAATTCACTGTCATTGGAGACACCTTGTACAAAAAAGGGCTTTTGCTCCCCTTACTTAGGTGTGTGCATCCCTCAGAAGTCCCTTCCATTTTGCAAGATGTGCACGAAGGATCGTGCTCAAGCCACATCGGGGGCAGATCCTTGGCGAAGAGGGTGATCACTCAGGGGTACTGGTGGCCGACCTTGGGTAAAGACACAGCGGCATATGTAAAAAAGTGTGACAAATTTCAAAGATTTGCCACCATCCCTCACCAGCCCCATCAGCCTCTTACTTCCATTACATCCCCATGGCCATTCGCAGTGTGGGGAATTGACCTAGTAGGATCCTTGCCTAGGGCCATCAATAACTATCGGTTCCTCATCATAGCCATTGACTATTTTTTCAAATGGGTGGAGGCGGAGCTGATGGTGACGATTACAGAGCAGAAGACCTTCCAGTTCATCTGGAAAAATATCATATGCAGATATGGTCTCCCCATCACCCTCATCTCGGATAACGGGACTCAGTTCAAGAATGCCTCTCTACAGAAGTACTGTGAGAGGGTAAGTATCAAACAATTTTTCTCCACCCCAGGCCGACCTCAAGCCAATGGGCAAACAGAAGTTACAAACAGGACAATCCTAGAGGGAATCAAGAAGAGGCTTGAGGAGGCAAAAGGAAGATGGGTCGAGGAGTTATATGCCGTGCTGTGGGCGTACAGAACGACAATGAGGACCTCTATCGGAGAAACCCCATTCATGCTAGCTTATGGCTCAGAAGCCGTCATCCCCACCGAAATTGAGTTTCCTACGCATAGAGTCCAAATGTATGACCCTCAGAAAAATGCGGAGGAGAGGAGACTGGACTTGGACCTGATTGAGGAAAGGAGGGAGGACGCTGAGATAAGGCAGGCTTCCTACCAACAGAGGACCGCAAGGTTTTACAATCAGAGGGTGAAACAGAGGCCTATCGCAGTGGGGGACTTGGTCCTCAAGAAGGCTTGGAAAAGCCCAACAAGCTCCATCCTAATTGGCATGGCCCATATAGGGTCATCGATGAAGTCGTCCCTGGGACCTATAGACTAGAAAACCTAGAAGGGGAACCTTTTTCCAACCACTGGAATGCAGATCATTTGAAGAAATACTATCAGTAGTGTTGTAAGGTCTTGATAGACCATAATTGTAATAAGAGTTGCTCCAACAGAACACTTTGGAAAATTAAAGAGAAATATCCGTGTTTCCCCTCATCCTGTGGTTATCAGTTCTAGTACGCATGGAAACATCTACAGAGAACCACCCTCGGCTATAATGAGGGCCAGTGGAGGGGACGACCCCACAACTGTCCTCAAGAAAGACGAGGGAAAACTTTATTAAAAATCATTAATTTGGTAAGTTGATCCCTCGGCTATAATGAGGGCCAGTGGAGGGGACAACCCCACCACTGTCCTCAAGAAAGACGAGGGAAAACTTTATTAAAAATCATTAATTTGGTAAGTTGATCCCTCGGCTATAATGAGGGCCAGTGGAGGGGACGCCCCCACCACTGTCCTCAAGAAAGACGAGGGAAAACTTTATTAAAAACCTTAATTTGTTAAGTTGATCCCTCGACTATAATGAGGGCCAGTGGAGGGGACGACCCCACCACTGTCCTCAAGAAAGACGAGGGAAAACTTTATTAAAAACCATTAATTTGGTAAGTTGATCCCTCGGCTATAATGAGGGCTAGTGGAGGGGACGATCCCACCACTGTCCTCAAGAAAGACGAGGGAACACTTTAGTAAAAACCATTAATTTGGTAAGTTGATCCCTCGGCTATAATGAGGGCCAGTGGAGGGGACGACCCCACCACTGTCCTCAAGAAAGACGAGGGAAAACTTTATTAAAAACCATTAATTTGGTAAGTTGATCCCTCGGCTATAATGAGGGCCAGTGGAGGGGACGACCCCACCACTGTCCTCAAGAAAGACGAGGGAAAACTTTATTAAAAACCATTAATTTGGTAAGTTGATCCCTCGGCTATAATGAGGGCCAGCGGAGGGGACGACCCCACCACTGTCCTCAAGAAAGACGAGGGAAAACTTTATTAAAAACCATTAATTTGGTAAGTTGATCCCTCGGCTATAATGAGGGCCAGTGGAGGGGATGATCCCACCACTGTCCTCAAGAAAGACGAGGGAAAACTTTATTAATTACCATTAATTTAATAAGTTGATCCCTCGGCTATAATGAGGGCCAGTGGAGGGGACGACCCCACCACTGTCCTCAAGAAAGACGAGGAAAAACTTTATTAAAAACCATTAATTTGGTAAGTTGATCCCTCGACTATAATGAGGGCCAGTGGAGGGGACGACCCCACCACTGTGTTCAAGAAAGACGAGGGAAAACTTTATTAAAAACCATTAGTTTGGTAAGGTAATTTGATCCCTCGGCTATAATAAGGACTAGTGGAGGGGACGACCCCACCACTATCCTCAAGAAAGACGAGGGAAAATTTATTAAAACCATTAGTTTGGAAGTCTGATTCCTCGGCTATAATGAGGGCTAGTGGAGGGGATGACCCCACTACTGTCCTCAAGAAAGACGAGGGAGAGGTTAGTGGTATTAACAAAGACAAAGCAAACCATACAAGAAGCAAATATGGAAGACAGTAAAGAAGACGATAGTATTAATGAAATGCCAGTTATACAAAATATCGAGTGTTCTGCAAGCAAAGTACAAAAATGTAGATTACAAGAAGAGGGTATCGGCTACAAACAGCCACCCTATTGAGCAAGATTAGAGGGCAAGGCCTCGACATCAATGGGATGCTCTTCTAGGACTATGACAGGCTGACCCTCAGACGTGCCCATGCCTTCGACATGCTGAGACTCCACTTGAGCTAAGGCTTCAACAATGAGGGGATTATCCAGCTGAACTGCTTCAAGAGAAGGTCGAACAGACGACACTGCATCAGCGAACTTTAAGACGACCCATCGACAGGCCGTCTTAATTCCCCTTTCCAAGTATTCAAGGACAAAGCCTTGAAACTCGTCTGAGAGTTTGCAGGCCTCCACAGCATCGGCCTCGGCTTTCTTGACAGCTGCTTCCAGATCGGCCTTATGCTGAGCCTCCAAGTTGAGTAAAGCCTCATCCTTCTCCTTTATTAGCAAGTCTTTGGCCTGCTAGTCGGCATCGTGCTTCCTCGTCAACTCATCCAGGACCCTGGCATGCTCGGTCCTAGCACTCTCGAGTTCAGCCCTCGCAGTCTCGAGCTCTGTCCGCAGGTCAGCCTCATACTGAATGGCCCTTTCGGCCTCATGGAACTTTACCTGATTTTCAGCCATCCACTTTGTTGCCGAAGTAAAAGCGCACACAGACTGCACAGTAAAAAGAAACACATGTCAAGAGGCTGAGGAAACAGTTATTGAAAGAATGAAATTTAAGAAGTGGGTCAGGACCAATACTTGTGCAAGGGCGTGCAGACCATAGTCATACACGTTGGCAGGAGGCATCTTCGACAGGAAATCGTAGTCAGAGGCTGAAGGTGCAGAAAACATTGAGGCCTTGGTTGCCCTCAAGTTTGTGATCAGTGATGAGGGCTCGGCCCTAAGATGTGCCAGGTTCTGGGACCAGAAGGCCCCATGCTAGAAGAAGAGGCGGTTCCCTCAGACGCCTCAACCATGGCCCTCGTCCGTGATCCTGGGCAAGGGTTTACGGGGACCTCAGGCTCCTTCCTCTTCTGCCTGTCAACGGTCGGCTCGGCAGGTGTCGGCCCTGTGGTCTGCGTCTCCCTCGGAGCTTGCTGAGGCTCCTTGCCTTTCTTCTTACTTAGACCAGACAATACGCTCGGAGCAGTCATCTCCCAAAGTTGATCTGATATACCTGCAGGATGACCTGAAAGGAGGATGACACGTCAGAAAAATGCAGAGATAAAGAGAAAACACTTCAAAAATAAGTAAAGAATGAAAAATGTTCAGTATAACTCACATAATTCTGTCAGAGGGCCGACCCTCAGACCAGCTTCTTTGAGGAACCGGGGGGTCATCAGGTCTTCAAATTTTGGAAGTTCACCCTCTCTCCCTCATCCTCTCAGATATTCAACGATGTCCTTCTCCTCCAGACTAAGTCCAGGGTCTGACCTGGCCTTCATGGAGGGGTTAGACCACCTTCTGGGGACCCTCGGACCATCGGCAGTGAACTCCCACTCCCTAGAGATGAAAAAGAATCTCTTTTTTCCAATCGTGGTTGGAAGTCTGCACCACGTGGAGGAGTTTCTTCTCAGATCTCCTCGCCCCAGATGATAGTATCCAGGCTGTTTGGACGAGGAGGTGATATTGTAGCAGCCCAAGAATAGGTCGGCCGAGGGCTCGTCGGTGAAAGCATTCTTCCACAAGGAGATGTAGCCCAGGATCATCCTCCAAGAGTTAGGAGGAAGTTGAGAGGGGGCAACACCAAGGGCAGACAGGATATCTACGATGGCAGGATGCAGAGGGAATCTGACTCCAACCTTGAACATTTGTTCATAAACTGCAACCTCTCCCTCTTCACAGTCAAAAACCCTCTCAGACTCAGAGGGAACCCTCATAGTTACGCTGGGGGGCACTCCATAGGCATGCCTCCATATTAAGAGGTCGCGATCCCTAACAGAGGAGATATAGGACGAGGCATGGGAGGTATCAATCTGGTCATCTGTATCATCGCCCTCGTCCTCAGTCCCCTCTCCCTCGGCCTCATCATCTGCCAGAGGGCCCTGGGGAAAGGCCATCTGAAAGGCATGGGGATATAGGGTTGTCACAGGGACAGCCTCGGAGGGGACCATACCCTTGGCCTCTCGGCCTGGGCTTAGGTCAGATGTCTCTCTCCTATCGGAAGTTCCAGCACCAGTTGGTGAGGATGCTCTCTCGTCCATCTCACTTGAATGACTCTCGGCTGGACGAGAGGACGACCCACAAGACTCAGACGGTTCAAATGGTTTTATTGTGGCAAGAGGAATGGGAAAGATGGGTCGTACCTAGTTAGGGTCGGCCCCTCGTCTCCTCTCTTCCTCTTCCTCTATTCGTCTGATCTCTGCAAAGAGCTTCTCTCTCAAGGATGGGAATTCAGATATTAAACTATAAAGCCTCCTAAGCATTAAAGGGAAGACTCTACACTTAGAGAATTTAACTAAACTTAGCTAACTTAGCTACAAACAAGTTGGCAGTTGACCAGATTGGACTTTTGGATTAAAACAAAGGAATTCAAGGGTTTTGATCAAGAACATTCAAGAACCAGTTGCCGGAGAAGACACCGAAAAAAGTTATGAGATAACCCAAAGAAAATGCAGCCCTACGATCCTAAAAAGAAAACAGAAATGAAGGTAAAAGAGAGCGCTGGGGAAAAGGATTACCTGATAAAGAGAGAGCAAGAACTGCCCAAGTTTCTAAGCTTGAAGGATTGAAGGCTGCAGAAATGGCGATGAAAACTGGTAAAAGGCTAGAGAGATAAGGCTTGGGCACGAAGAAGAAGAGAGAGAGTTCAAAAATCTCTTAAATACCTTAGTAATGAGTGGGCCCATTGACCAAGGCAGGACACAGCCCACGAGGAAGGCATCATTAGGGCACAAAGCCCCAAGAAAAGTGTGCAGCTACCATGCCTTGGAAACTTGAACAACAATGAGTGTCTGCCTAGGTGTCACTCACCTAACTGATCATACACGCATCTCAATTACAACACTGTCCCTCAGCCATCTCAGCACCTATGGCTAAGGGCTGGGGGGTGATTGATATACCCATTTATATCCTCGGCCTGGCTGAAGATTGCCTCCAGACGGATGACCCCTCAGACGACCCTACGAGGGGCCGACCCTTTACCAGGCTCCAGACGACCCTACGAGGGGCCGACCCTTCACCAGATTCCAAACGACCCTACGATGGGCCGACCCTTCACCAAGATCCAGACGACCCTACGAGGGGCCGACCCTTCATCAGGCTCCGGAGGACCCTACGAGAGGCCGACAGTACGAGTCCAGAATTGGGCCAGACTCACTGCCGGAAGGAATTTTGCCCTCAGCCTCGGCTCATAGGCCGAGGATGACATCATTACAGCGCGTGGTTTGGGAGACGCGTGTAACAGTGCGCGTGAGGCTCACATGGCACGCGAGAGACCGTTATAACAAAATCATACCCACACGTGAGGGAATATTATGTCATCATTTGGCATCTACAGGTGTCAACAGGGGATTGGCTAGATCATCATTCACATGCACCATGCATACTTGGGGGGTACACTACACCCCCCAAGACCTATATATACTTGTCACCTACAACCCTACGGGGGATCGAGCAATTGATTGTAACCCTAGCTAAAATTCTGCTTGTACACACAGTAGAGAGAGAAAGTGAGCTTATGTGCATTGTATCCAAGGCCATTAGTGCCCATACTTAGAGGATCACACACTTATAGTGGATGTAGGCCAAATTGGCTGAACCACTATACATCATTGTCTTATTTCCTCTTATACTCATCCCCTTCTACATACTTATACACTTATACATTTCCATGGCTGCCATGGTTACTGCTGTTTGAGCTCATTATCACTTATCCGGTGGTGCTGAATCTCAGCATCATCAGTGGACACCCCACCAATTAAATTATAGATAAATGATATTTTGTGTTGAAAATTTAAGAAAAAGAAAAAAAAAACTATTTAAATAGTAAGTAGACATTAGGGGCTTTGTAAAGTTAGGTTCTATCATAATATGTATTCTGGAAATAGGACAACAAACTTTCATTTATTATTTTACGTCCTATATACATAGGGACTAAAAATAGGGACTAAAAATGAAAAAAAAATGTTTGTTGTCCTATATACATAGACAATATTATTTTACGTCCTGAAAAGTGCATAATCTATAGACATTAATGTTAAACATTCAATAATACTATTACACATGTAGAAAAACCCTAGACCCGTTCAAGAGGTGACTATGGTGAGAACTCTTGAATTGTCCCATTTTGGACAGTTTGGAAGTGCAAAGGTCTGTATTGTACATAACATTTATGCATGTCCTATTTTGAAAAATTCGGTGGTATGTCTTTATGTTCTTTGAGTGCATACTAGATTGATGTAGTGTTTTGTGATCTCTTTATGTTCATCCTTACATCTCAAGCAAGTCAAGTATTGAATTGTCAAGATGCAAAGCTGAAGGGGTGGTCAGTTGTTTTACACTCTCCCAAGAGACTGACAAAAGAAATAGGTGCGATTGATATTAATCATACGATCTATGACTCAATTCTCGAGGAAAATGATAAATTGCTGGAGCTTTTGGACACCGATGAAGTGTTCTAGTGCAATGATTTAGTTCTGAATTTGTTTTTGAATATGCAATATTCTATTTTTTGTTATTTTGAACGAGTAGTATTCTATTTATTCCGTTTGTTGTTATTGTTGTTATAAACATTGAATAGTTTGTGTATGGCTATTTGAACTTATAATTTTATGTTTACTGTTGTTTGAACATGTAATATACTGGTGTCTATTTGAACATGTAATATTCTTGTTAATGTTTATTCTGATTATTTTGGTGTCCAATAGTCACTTTTTTCCAGATAAATGTCTCATATGGGTGATACTTAGCAACCGTCACTAAGTGGGGCGACACCTATATCAACCTCCCGTTCTAAGGTTACTTCGGGTGCTTCGAGAGCAGGTGATGACTCTTCCGCTAAGAAATTGAAACTTAATGAGCACGGCCTTGCTGTTGGTGAAGATCATATACATTCAAAACTAGGTTGGGAGACTTAACAAGGACACATGTTCCCATTTCTTATACGAGTTGGAAACAAGTGGTGTGCGATATAAGAACTTAGTTTGGTCATCTTTAATGGTATACTATTTTTTTCTTTTCCGAAGAATGTAATAGTTAGTAAATTCAATTATGTGATGTTTTAATTTTATTTCTTCATATATTGTAAAAAGAGTTCCTAGATGTGCGTGAAAGTCAAAAGATTATTTTTATGAAAAAAGCGAACGATGCTTGGTTGTTGTTCAGGCCTCACTCTATTGTGGTTGAACATGGTGATTATTTACATTCTGATTTGGAAACTCATGTATTTACATTCATTTTTGGATTTATTAGCTTCTGATTTGGATTTGTGTTATTTACATTCTATAATGCTTTTGATTTGAATTTTTTATGAGTAATTAATGACTCAAAGTGTTACATTTTAAATGTTTCGAATTCTTGTACGTTTGGAACAAATATTTAATTGCGAGGAACGTTCCAGCATTGGGGTATGGTGATGAGTTATCTAATTTGTCCGGGTGGAAGAGTAAGCTCTCTCTCTCTCTCTCTCTCTCTCTCTATATATATATATATATATATATATATATATATATATATATATATATATATATATATATAAAAATGCTGAATGGATAAGTTTTAAGGCATACATTTTCAATAGTTGAGTCATGAGTAGTGACATACCTCGATCTTTGTTAATTGGAGTGCATTTATCATGGTCAAGTCCTTTGATTGTGATTGAGTTTTGATCTTGATAGTCTAAGTGAACATTGAATTATTGATCTTATCAGTCATGGTGGTGTTATGATCGGTCTTGGTCTTGCGATTGCCAATGTCTAATATTTGCTAGTTGTGTGTGATGGTGATAATGTGCGTGTGTTGCTAGCATCGATTGTGAATATGAGGTGTTTTTTCTGTAGTGGTATAACGTGTTGCTAATGTACCCGTTACTTCCAATTACAAGTTTTTATATTAATTCTTGGATGACGACTATAATGTTGTAACAATTCAGGTGAATCAAAAGCCTGTTTTGTTCAACGATATAATTTGGGTCAACATTGCTTATGGGAAGGAAGGCGACGCTCCTGAGACTGAAATTTTAGCAGCAGCCAAGTTGGTAAATGCTCACCCGTTCATCGCTAGTTTATAACAAGTATCAATTCCTTGATGATCTTTATGATTTATGCTCCAAAGTTGCTGACCGTAAAGTTGAGAATGTAATTGAAGCAAAGCAAAATCCGAACTGGATATGTCCTGTCTGTCGTGGAACTTGTAACTGCAGTTTGTGTCGGCAATCAAAAGGGTGGCCTGCCACTGGTGTTCTGTATAAGAAGGTGATAATTGTTGTATTTATTCCTTGTATATGCTGCCTACGTGCATTTTTTTCCCTCCCCGAATGTTTAAAGCTCAATGAACCTATTGTTCACTGTCCAGATTTCAAATACAGGCTTCAAATCAGTTGCACACTATCTCATTCAAACCAGATCAGACTATCTGCATACCATAATGGTCACAAATCGTGTCTTATCATGGGTAAGCACGGATAACCGCTAGTTACTAGAGTGTAATTGGACAGCAGTGCCATTGTTTTGTGTCACAGAACGTGCTTACAGACAATTGAGTACAACTATGAACCTTAGACAAATGTCCTTTAATTATATCTTAACTTTTTTTTTTAATTTTTAGCAAAATTTATTTCTTAACTCAATAACTAAACCCGCCGAAACATTCTAACCCTGTTGCGCTATTTGTACTTATTTTTGCAGAACTATACATCAATAATTACTGCCCAGCCTGAGATAATTGACGGAAGACCCAGAACAATAGGGATTGAATTATTTGTGGTTGACGTGCCTAAGGGGAACACTAAAGACGATACATGCTACTTTATGAAGGCCTTAATCAACTGTAACCTCAAATCCTTGACTGAAGTCTCTAAGAGGATGTCTATGCTTGATCGGGCCGAGCCCAATGACTGAGCCTGAGTTGCTACGTTTTTGATAACTTTGATTTGTTTTTGCAGGTGTGTTTATCATGCCTTTGTGATGTTGAGCCTGTTAGTGGTAAGAGGGTTATGTTCTCTTCCATTGTTGTGTTGTGTGTTATATGCGAATAGAGGTCTAGTTGGTGCAGCACCTCAGCAATAGATACTCACTTATTCTTTTTATCCCCTGAGCTAGCCCAAGAAAATTAGATCAATTTTTATTATGTTACTCTTGTGAGATGGATGAAGCCAGAGGAATTCTAGGATTTTTCAGGGGAAGTTCTTCGAAAAGGAGACTCTGTTGGGAGAAGATCATATTTTCAGCAATTAACTAGTCTTATTTGTCTCCAATCTTTGGAGAGATTCCATAATTTTTTTTTGTCTGTGAGTTGATGTAATTGTATACAATGGCTTACAAATGTGTAGGGGGTTGGTCTTTTTTTTTCTGTTATGGGATATGAAGATGTTTATTGTTGTTTTCTGTAAACGGATGCTAGATACTTCTGGTGGACAGTTGTCCCCAATCTCATAGTACCTTTTGATTGATTATCAATGAAATTCTATTGTTTCTAATAATGAAATTTATAATTAGGGGCATTACATTTTTCTTTGAAAGTCCATTCCTAGCGCAGAGTTATGTGTCAAAGAAGAGAGCCTAGTTCTTTTGAAAGTGAAACCACCATGTTTGGAACCACTGGAATAAGCGAATGTATTAATTGGGTCTTCTAAATGTTTGTTCTACTATCTTATTATAGAACATTATATCTCTTTTGCCATGTCATGCAAGTTTGTGAAAGTGCTCAACTCATTGCAAGAATCTTCCATGGACAGCGATGACCCAATGAGAAGTCATTTGCTTCAAGTATGTGATAATTTTAGAAAACCTCCTTCAGTTTTGATCAAAGTATAGGGTTTCTTTTGTGTGATTAATGCTTAATTATGTTGCAGGCATGGGGAAGACTCTACAAATGCTTAGGAAAAGAGTTTCTTCCTTATCTGAGTGTTTCCATGCCTCGCTTAAATATGTTGATCTGGAGAACTATCTAATTGTTTTTACCAATCCTGATGTTACCGCCGACATATACTGTGGAAGGTTAGCCCTTTTTATTTGTCCATATATATGTATATATACATATATAAATATTGCATGAAATATTATGTTAAGAATATATATTTTATTTCTGATAAAAGAAAAAATGATAAGCCAATTCAAGTGATAATAAATTGTTCAAAGAAATGTTCCTTGGAATGTGGACCGCTTTGTTGCGTGCCAACGATACAGGTATTGTTGGTTTTGGCTCTCCTATTTTTCAGTTTTGGTTTATTTACAAATTTGCCATTTTGGCTCAAATCTATAAATACAAGTGTTATTTTTAGGTTTTGAGTGAGGACAAGTTTGAGAGCTATTTTGTGAGTTATCAAAGCTAAAGAGAGATAGAGCTCCCATTTGAGGGGTGAGTTCTTGTGAGGTTGTGAGTGACTTTCTAAGAGAGATAAATTGTGTGTGTGTATAACCTTTGGGTTCCTCCATTTATCTATAGAAAGAAGAAATCCTCCTTGGTGGATGTAGCCCAAATTTGGGTGAACCACGGTATATCGTTGTTGTTTTGCTTTGATGATTGCTTATATGTTCTTATTGTCTCTTCATTGATGTTTGGTTGATTCGATTGGGAGTTTGCACACTAGTTCATTTTGGGAACAAGGTCTTGGGTGTTTTCCGCACACCAAGTGTTTGATAAAATTCCTGAGTGAGTTTTATCGTCTTGGTCGCTAGAGATAGTCTTGCTTTAGCGCAACAAGTGGTATCAGAGCTTTGGTTGCATTGTTTGCCCGGTATTTTTGGTTCGAGGTTGAATCAATTTTGGCAATTTTGGCATAGCTTTTGTTTTTGTTCCAAATGACGGAAAATGTGTAGAGTACTCGAGAATCAACCTCTACGAGCGGAGTCTCTAAGAGATAGGATCCGAGTTATGGATCAAGTGGCTCAATGAAGACGGACATGAAGGCTTTTGATGAGAAGATCAATTTCGGGTTATGGCAAAGACGAATGCGAGGCGTTCTTGTCCAACAGAGGTTGCAATTAGCATTGTTGGGGGTAGAGGGACGACCGGTAGGCATGACCGATGCCGAGTGGATTGACATTGATCAAAGAGCGGCTTCGTGTATTGAGATGCTTATCACGGATGATGTGTTGAATAACGTGATAGCGGAGACCACGGCTAAAGGCATGTGGGATAAGCTTGAAGAGATTTATTTGGGAAAGTCGTTGTCAAATAAATTGTTCCTCAAGAAGAAACTCTTCAAGCATGAGATGAAGGAGGGTGAGGATATGATGAAGCATATCAACGTTTTTAATGCCTTGATAAATGACTTGAACCGGATAGACGTTCAATTCATTGAGGATGATCGAGCATTGTTGTTGCTTGCATCATTACCCGATTCATACGAGCATTTTGTGACCACGCTCATGTTTGGGAAGTCTACGCTCCGGTGCAACGAGGTTGTGCAAGATATTCAATCTCATGTCACGATGAGAAAGAAGGAAGGTGGAGGTGACGGGTATTCCCATAATGAAGGCCTTATGGCGAGAGATGGAGGTGGGCAAAATGGCGGGAGGAACTCCAACCGGGGATTTAATGATGGTAGTAGGTCTAGATCGAGAGGTGTTGATGGTAAAGGGCCGAAATGCTACAAGTGCCGGGAATGGGGTCATATGATCCGAGAATGTCCTTTGTGGAACGACAAGGTTAAGGGCAAGGTTGATTCCGAGAGGGCATCGGTAGCGAGTACGAATTATGAAGATGAACTTGGAGAACTTCTCACAATCTCCAAGGTTAACTCTCTTTCCCAAGATGATTGGATATTAGATTCGGGATCGTCGGATCACGTTTGCTCCAAGAGGGAATATTTTGAGACTTTCACAGAAAATGGAAAAGGTTCCATGTCTTTGGCTAACGGAGAGAAGGTTTCCGTTGAGGGTGTCGGGACGGTGAAACTCAAGATGTTTGATGGGGTGGAACGCACTTTGGGTGGTGTGGTCTATGTCCCAAAGTTGCGAAAGAATTTGATATCCATTAGCCGTTTGGATTCCAAGGGTTGCTGGGTGTCGGTGGCGGGTGGAGTCTTGAAAGTCACACGCGGTTGTATGGTCCTAGTGAGGGGAGAGGAGAGAGAGGGGTTGTATCGTCTAAATCAAACTTCGAGGAAGATTGGGAAGCAGTGTGCACAAGTGATCGAACGTTTGAGGCATGTCTCATTTGTGAACAAAGTGGAGACATTGGGTGCTAGCTTTCCAAGAGTAGACGGTAGTGATGGGAAAATACCTACTAGTGGAGGGGATGGATCGAAGTCCCCCTCCAGGGCCAACGGGTGATGTTGAACCGGTTTAGTTGCACACATGCATTGGCCGATTCGAATCGAGGAGGTGTAGGACTGTGATGGATTCGAGGTGTGTGTAGCTAGTTCAAGGAAGGTCGATGAGTTATTGCTTGCGAGCATTGGCAAACGGGAGTTTTTCGTGACAAAGACTTGGTACATCTTTCGAGGATGAGATTTGGAGGGTGTGGGAGGTGAGGAATTTTCCCTCTCATCCGTGGTTATTTCTCAAGGTGGAAGATGGTGTTGATGTGTTTGAATGTTTCGTGTAAATGTGTATGCTATATGTATTGTGTGGGGGTGTACTCACCGGGTTACATGAGGAGCGAGCTTCACCGTATGGTTACATGGGAAGCATTCAGGGGAGCTCTTAGTTTAGAACTTGGTTCCTCGGCGGGTGGAGTCGTTTGGAGTCTTGGAGTGAAGACTTGCGGTATCTCACTTCATGGTTGAAGTTTGAGGTGGCTTAGCGTCGGGTGGAGCGTATTGGCTTGTTAGATGTCGGGATGATCTTAGAGCGGATTTGATGTTTGCATTCCGAGTTCGGTTGGATCGTGAGGATCGCCTGGGGGAATCGCATTAGCTTGGTAGATGGTGGGACAGTCTTCAAGCGGGTTCAATTTCAGCATTCTAGAGATTGGTTGGATCGCCAGGATCGCCAAGGTGGAGTTTGTTGGTTTTGGCTCTCCTATTTTTCAGTTTTGGTTTATTTACAAATTTGCCATTTTGGCTCAAATCTATAAATACAAGTGTTATTTTTAGGTTTTGAGTGAGGACAAGTTTGAGAGCTATTTTGTGAGTTATCAAAGCTAAAGAGAGATAGAGCTCCCATTTGAGGGGTGAGTTCTTGTGAGGTTGTGAGTGACTTTCTAAGAGAGATAAATTGTGTGTGTGTATAACCTTTGGGTTCCTCCATTTATCTATAGAAAGAAGAAATCCTCCTTGGTGGATGTAGCCCAAATTTGGGTGAACCACGGTATATCGTTGTTGTTTTGCTTTGATGATTGCTTGTATGTTCTTATTGTCTCTTCATTGATGTTTGGTTGATTCGATTGGGAGTTTGCACACTAGTTCATTTTGGGAACAAGGTCTTGGGTGTTTTCCGCACACCAAGTGTTTGATAAAATTCCCGAGTGAGTTTTATCGTCTTGGTCGCTAGAGATAGTCTTGCTTTAGCGCAACAGGTATGTGGTAAGATATTGTGACTAGTATGTGCTATGTTGTTGACGTAAGCACGTTATTATGCAACGGAACACACACATGAAAGAAATAGCTATATTTAAGCCAAAAGCCTCAATCATAGAAATCTTAAAATTATTATGTAATTAAAATGAAGGTAGAGGCCTGTTAATATATGCATCACAATATTTGATCCCCAAGGCTCCTACTTACTCCAGGAAACTAATTCAAAAGGGAAATAAGAAAGAAAACTAATTTATTCTCTCTCTGGAGGGCCGTCTTTCTCTATTTTCTTCAGTTGTGTGTCGTGTAGGCTTAGTTGAGATGTAGTTTCAGTTTCAGTTTGCGTTTCGTTTCGAACTATTATCTTGATCACTTTCTGTATCAATTATAGTACACCCAAAAACACATATACTATTTTTTATATCTAAATTAGGTTTTTGTATTAAGCACTTAGTATCGGAGTGCATAGGTTTTTATAGATATGCTCGGGATGGAGGAAACCAAGAAAACTTTTTGACATTTGAGTTCCTGTTTCATTTTTCTTTTCCAATAAAGTACTAATCTCTAACATAAAGCGACATGGTTGTCATGAAGCATTCACATTGAGGCATGTGCCATGGCCTGATGCTGGATTGTGTGTTAGTAGATATTGGTTTATTCAGTAGAAATTATTTTATTGAACTGTCTTTCTGTATCTTATTCTGTTTCATGCTATTCTATAGCATATCCATATCTGCATAATTTTACTGTACAAGATTTTTTTTGCTTTTGCTAAGGATCTAGTATAGGTAATGTGATTCTTGGTAATTGTAGGTACGGGCTCAAAACCAATGTCCTGGATGAGAAAGTATTGACTTGTAACATTTTATGTTGTTGTGCAGCTGAGTTGAAGGGAAAATTACATATGTGGATAAATGAGGTAATGTCTCCACATAAGAATTTCCATTATTATGCATCTGAAAAATGTTTCAACATTATAGTGCACCTCATATTTGATATAGGTAGTAAAGACTCTAGTTCCACTTAACAAATTCACTATCCATGAAGAAGTTAGAATGGCTGCCATATTGGGTATTTGTGTGACATTACTTCCTAATATTTTCGACATTAGAATTTTTAATCCTTTTCCCAATAGTTAATTTGCAACATGTTATGTAGCCATGCCCTTGATATTGAATTCAGTTGCATCCACTATGAAGAAAGGGATTCCTCTTCCAGGTTTTAATGAATACCCTATAAAAAGTTTGTCTCACATGATCTTACTATCTTTGCTAGAAGCTCTTCAAGAGGTAATTCCCTTTGTTGATCGCGATTAAATTCCGTCAGTGAACATTGATCTCAATTGACCTTTTCAGTAATGATAATGGAGATATTTTGAATCGCAATTGGCTTGTAGGATTCAAAGACAGAAATTCGTGCAAGTATTTTGGAGTCGTTGAATCAATGCTTGCAGGTTCGGTACTTTTTTTTATTCAAAACACTAAAAATATTTTTTTTTCCTTGACGTGTAATTCTTTCTTTACTATATGGATTAATAAATCCAATATAGTTGCAAATTTATATGATTCTCAAACTTTGTTAAGAAAAAAAAGTTTTATGATGTACTGAAATCCTATGGATTGAGCTTAATTAGTATTGTGTTCTTATAAAAACCCTCGATCTTATCTTGCTATTACTTGGTTGTTTGTTGTGGCTGGAAAAAATGGAAAAGACCTCAACAAACCGATGAACAACAGTTTTATGATGTACTGAAATCCTATGGATTGAGATTAATTAGTATTGTGTTCTTATAGAAATACGATCTTATCTTGCTATTATTTGGTTGTTTGTTGTGGCTGGAAAAAATGGTAAAGACATCAACAAACCGATGAACAACTTATCATTTATGAAGCACCAATCTTTTACAAGATGGTTATCTTAATTACTTGCGAACGGATCTATATGATGTGTTATTTAAGGGCGAAGCATATAGATGCATTGAATCATATTTATAAGATAAGATAATATGGTAAGAACTAAGAAGTATTAGTAAACATATCAGTTTAGCTAAACGTCAACAGAAACTTAAACGCATGTGTAGTAGCTGAACGGTGTATTTATTAACCATGGATTGAATAAATTAGCTTAGTTGTTAGGAATAGTGAAGTTTATATAATTCTTTAACTCTTCCCATTTCTCATGGATTGAAAGTCTATTCCAACTCTTTAATTTCAGGTTAATCTATCAAAGATAGACTTTTCAGGAGGAAGTGCAAGCAGAAGAAAATGACTCGATCAAATAAGCTTTGGGAGATTTGAGCAGCAGCGTGGAAGGATTGGGCAGACCTGTAAAGTCAGTTGCAACGACTATACATGCTATATTACAGGTTATTATGAATAAATTTTGAATAATGCCGGTGCATCGCATGGGTCAAATGCTTGTTAATATATATTTCGCTGTCTTGATTGCCTATTTTCTCCTTCTCTGACAATTCATTGATGGCATATGAATTCAAGGTCAATATGAAATCGCATCTGTGTAAATTTACTGTAGGCTGGAAATTATTTTGAGTAATATAGATATTTCTCTATACATACTGAATGGATGCCATCTTCATTATTTCAAACAGGTATATGATAATATGTTAATTCAATATAATAAAATTAATTACTCTTTTTTGTTTGTTTGTTTTATAGGTTGCTACTCATTGAAAGTTTGATGGTTGTGCATGTAGAGGCAAACCAGTGCTGCTTGATAAATGAGGAGTTAAACACGTTAGTGCTCCTTGAAGAGAAGACCGCGAAATTTGAGATGAATTTCATATATATTGACATTAATTTTTTATTAATTGAATTTGAGCCATTAATTTTTAGTGGGCTTATTGTCTGAATGTGTATTAGTGTTGTTGCGGACTATTTGTATTGTTGTTGTACTATTTTTTCCATGCTGGTTTTATATTATTATTGAATTTTTGTTATTCTAAAACATGTATGAAAATAGTGGAAATATTGCTGATTTTTTTTGGGTAATATTATTTATAATTAATTTTTTTCTTTGATCCAAAAATTTGGCACAGTTCAAAACCGTGCCAAAAGTATACCAAAATGTACTCAATCTGGCACAGTTATAAAGTGTGCCAAAAGTGTGCTAGAAATATCAAATTCTGGCACGATTTTAAAGTGTATTAGAAGCGTTCATGTTTGGCCAAATCTGATACACTTTTAACTCGTGCCACGAAAAAATGATCATTTTGGAACACCTGATTCTGGCACAGTTCAAAACCGTGCCAGATTACTGTTTTGGGTGTAGTGAAGGTGTTGTATATAGATAGGGCATAAAAGAAAGCCGAGCTTGAACAAATTTTGCGTTCGCAGTTTTGAGGACCGAAGAAAGGGGCAAATCTTGAAATACCAGGTACTATAATTAACCACGTTCCTCTTCATAGATTTTTAAATTCTACTTTTATTTGATTTTCCTTATTTTAGAAAATGATGATTCATTATTTAAGTTTGAGTGTAGGCCTCAAACATATATGTCAAAAACATTACTGATGATGTTAGTGACCATGTTGTTTCGTTATCACTGGCGTTGGTGATTACTGGAACACTCATCAGCGTTGTTTCATTGTCACTGGGGTTGGTGATTGTTGTGGATGAGAAAGAGCTCGTTGACTGAGAGTGGTGCTGAGCGATAGAGGACTATACCAACCCTAGTTCCAATCGTTGTCTACAAAAGCGGGGATGTGGTAGGTGTAGTAGGTCGGTGGTTGGAGCTTTTGAGGTGTCGACACAATGAAAGATCGACGCATAATTTTTTTGAAGACAATTTTTTGAATGATGTACATAATGGGTATATCTAGGGGCGGAGCCACTTTGTAGGGTGGAGTGGGGGGGCAAGTGCCCCACCCAGAAATTTTGAATTTTTTTAATAATTATTTTGGGATAAAATATAATTATAACAAAAAATAAGGTCAAAACCGAAATATATCCATTAGTTATAACGTAAAACCCTCTTTGACAGTAAGAGACTCTTACGTTAGAAAAAAAAAGGTCTGCCTCTAAGCCTCTTTGACAGAAAATGCATGCCCTCTCCGTTCCTGCCCTTCGTCGCCATTGTCCCTGCCCTCCGCCTCCTCTGTGGCTCCATTTAAAGGTCCTCCTCCTTCCTTCCTTCATCCATTGTTGTAACAATGTTGTTTATATTTTTCACAAATAAATTACCCCCATCTCTCTTTGCTTGCTGTGTTAATGATTTGTTATGATTTTATTTTTATTTGTTATCATTTGTTTGTATTTTGGGATTTAATTTTTATTTAAACTTACAATTTGTTTTTTATATAATTTAATGTTTGGTGAGCTAAAATAATTTAATATTTAAACTTGCAATTTCAGTTATGGAAAAGTATTATAAAAGAACTCGCGAAAATGTGATGCCTCCAACGGATAAAATCGATGCCCAAAAGGAAACTACTCCAAAAACGATATTGTATTCATTTTTTTTTTAGTTGTAATTGTAAAAATGTAAAAATAAGCTTAATTTTTTTTTCGGGCACTATCGCCCCGAACCCCCGTCAATGGATTATGCCCCACCTATACTAGATTCCTGGCTCCGCCAGCTATGATATATTTAGTAAGTAGATCATTATTTTTTTGTGGATAATTAATGTAGATGGTGGGTATATCTATTTGTGTCCCACTATTTTTCTATATGGACAAATGATTTGGTTTGGTGCATTTTAAGTGTACGTGACTTCAAATACAAAAAAAAAAAATCAAGACTGTTTGTATGTTATTATAAATTTTGATTTGTGTTTAGATTTATTTGTCAACTATGACATTAACATTGGTTATTAATTTTTTATTATATGTTTTATTTATGTCCGTTATATTAAACCCTCGTGTGATAAAATTTTTTATGATCTTTTTAAAATTTTGAAAACTGTTGATCATGACGCTTTTAAATCAGATATGACATCTTACAGAGTATATTATGACTCCTTTTTATAGCAGATATGGCAGTTTTGAAAAAAAAGTCATATATAATCGTTACCAAATATGACACTTTTTATCGGGATCAATTATGACACCCAAACTTCTAATATAAAAATTCATTTTATTTGATGATCTTTTCCAAAAAATCAGATCTATGCTCGCTAGTTGGAAAGGTAAATTGCCTTCTATAGGAGACAGTCTCATTCTCATTAGATATGTTCTATAATTCATACCAATTTATACTATTGCTTCTATTGATCCTATAAAGCCATTCTTAAATTAATTGTACATATGCTGGTTGATTTTTTGGGGGATTCTATAACAATACTCACAAATATCATTGGTCTAATTGTCATAACATGTGTGGTCCTATCAATGAGTGGTAACATTGGGTCATTAAAGGATTGGTCTCTTGCTTTAGTGTCAAATTATAGTTGAAATTCATAGAATGAAAATATCTTTTGGCTTCTTTCATTTGCAACAAATAACTTAGAATGCTTGTCAAATACCTCCTAAGATGGGTTACCCCATTTTGAAAAGAAGAGTTAAACATAGGGATGCAGCTTAATATAATATGCTTTGGATCATTGGATAGGATGAAATTAATTTTGACTGGGATAACTGGAATGGGGATGGTGTTGTAGCTAAGCAGGGCATATCCGAAAGTAATATTGATGAGGTAAGAATGTAGGCAAGGTTTTTGTGAGACCTAATTGTGGCTGTTTAAATAAGAGTTACCGATCGATGACCACACCGAGCTTCAATTCGAGATGGAAAAACGTCATGATTCCCATGAGTTGTGGATGACATAACTTATCTTGAGGATGCCGCTGCTCTTCCCACCATGGGATGTGACTTTAAATCTCTCGAATTCACTGGTGCCAGGTCTCCAAGAGAAACAAAACTAGCCTTCCACTTCTCACAAATTTTGTAGTGATAGAATGACTCTTTTATTTATCTTGTTATTTAGTTATTTCTAGTAAACCCTAGCCATACCTAATGAAGCTAAAGGCAAAGAATTATAGGGTTAAAGACTTGATTGATGGCTTATTAATCCGGATATGTCAAAATTAGCCAGGTACCTCTCTCAAAATTTTACTTATCAATGTGCTTGTACCAATGTTTTGGGGTTTCCCCCTAAAGACCAATTTGTTTGGGCTACATCTAAATCAATTTTTTTTTTTTTTTGCAAATTGGCTTGGGATATGGTTACAAAACATAATCTAAGAACTTGGTCCAGTTCATTTATATGGAACAATGGTATTTCTATAAAAAAAAATTATATTTTACTCTGGAGACTTCTTAACAACCTCCTCCTTTTAGATATCTCTATAAGAAATTTTGAAGTTAAATGTCCTTTAAAATGTGTTTGTTGTTTTTATAAAGAGGAAGAATATTTGATCAACTAATTTGGAAATGATGATTTGGCTACTCATGTGTGGGACCATTTTAATGGGGTATATGGGGTGCTCTCTAATAATACTTTTATCAGAAGAAGGATTTTCGTATGGTGGCAACATTTTGATGATTCTATAAAAGGCTATGATATGCATACCATACATGCCTTCATATGTTAGTGTATTTGGATGGCTAGGAACAAAGCTAAGTATAAGGGAACCAGAATTTTCTTGCCTAGATTATTGTATGGCATTCACCACCTCCTTAATATTCATAAAGAACAAAAGAATAAGTATATATATAATGTTCTACCTTAGAAAAAGAACATTACATATGTGGTGAAGTGGATGCCCCACTTTGATATGTGCCTCAAGCTTAATGTGGATGGATGTTTTAAACAAAATCCAAGCCTAAATGCTCAAAGGGTCTTATTAAGGGTATTTTCTCTATTTCTTGGAAAATGATCTAATATACAAGCTGAAGCTAGAGCTTTTCTTATTGGTATCCAAGAGTGGAGAGAAGTTCGTCAACATGGCATTGTCATTGAATCTGACTCAAAATCTTTAGTTCATAATTTAAATTAGATTATTTCGTACCCCTAGTCCATTAAAGTAATCATTAAGAAGACAAGAGATATTTCTAAAGGATTTAACATCATGTTCTCCCACATATATAAGGAATGAATAACTTATTTTTTAGCAAATCATGGTGTTAAACACAAGTTCTCTCTGAATGCAGATGACATTCACTAATTGCCTAGGGAGTTTAAAGGCTTAGTGAAAATGTTATATAGTTCTGATAAAATCGTGTAAGCCACCTGGATGTAGATTTTCCATTCATTTTTTATCTAATAAATTTGGGGGAGCGGTCCCTCTTATGTAAATATATATAAATACAAAGATAGGTTCCAGTACATACCAAGTACATATATCAAGTATACATATCAATTTTTAAAATAGTAAAAAAAATATTTTTGAGTTGAGTTTTTTGTGTAGTACTTAAACATTTCAAGGGACCATATAAAAAATCAATTCAGAAATATTTTTTTACTATTTTAAAAAATCGATCAAACTTTCACACCTTTTAAAATGCTTCAAAAGTTTGAAGCATTTTAAAAGGTGTGAAAGTTTGATCGATTATTTAAAAGAGTAAAAAAAATATTTCTGAATTGATTTTTTATATGGGTCCCTTGAAATATTTAAATACCACATAAAAAATTCAACTCAAAAATAATTTTGTTAAATATTTTAAACAAATATGTTTGCACCAGCAAGTTCATATACTTGGTATGTATACTTACGCTAGTGGGTTAGAGTGATGACATGGGGGTGGACTAGCAAAGGGACTGTAATAACCTCACTTTTATATGCCAATATGTATAATTGTTTTTACAATTGCGTCTTACTTATTATCTAATAATGTAATATTATAGGTTCTTAATATGCCAAAGCCTATTTCTAAATTTGAGGAATCAACTGTAAATTGGATCAAATCGAAGTTTTATGACACATATTAAGGTAAATATAAGTTTTGGGGCAGAAAATATAATTTTATGAAAATTTAGGGACTAAAATAAAAACATAAAAGGGTCATTTTGTAAATAAAATATTTTTAAGAACCTCTATGAAATATTAAAAATATATCATGTGAAATTACGAAAATTCCCTTCATGTGTAAAATAACCATTATACCCCTAACACCTTTCCACCTCGTGCTAACACATGTCGCTGCTCCGTGAAATAAGGCTGCAAGACCCCTCCGTTGTGTGACACGAAAACGCTGACTCGTCGTTCTAAAAGCCTGGTCAGCTAGACATGTGTCAACGCCATGTTATCTTTGGGAAACTATAAATACAACCTTTAGGATTATTTAAACTCATACCATGTCCTCGATAATTCTAGTAAGAAAGAGTGATATCTCAAGAACGAGTTCTGTAAGTTTAAGAAGAAGTTTCGTCTTAGTGATCTAAGACTTGATACTTGTAGTTTCAAACCTCTGTTATAGGTGAGTACTCTGTGACATTCCTTGCATATTTTGATCATATGATATTATGAAAACTATATCTATCTTGTGAAATGTTTTATCCTCAAAATTCATCTGATACCGATGATTCCGTCGCTTGTTATGTGTGTATATCTCTCGATATATACATCTGATTTGAATTCTGAAATTATTGATTCGGCCAATGAAAACTCTCTTACTATGTTGGCCTTGACTACCGGGTGGAAATATTTGGGTGGTACCTTCCCAACTGGTTTATCGCTGGTGTGCCCTAAATAAGGCGTTTGTTTCAGATATCATGATTTTCTGTCTGTGTTGTTGTCGGGTGGAAACATTTGGTAACACTATCTATTTATCTGGGTATTAGAGCGTACATGGCCATCAAAATGAAATTGAATAATTGACATATTGCTCAATTGTTTTATCTGTTCCGTTCTAAACTGTTTATTCTGAAAATATATACTGTCAGTTTACTTTATATATTTTATTGCAAACTCTTGTCTATATATGTATATGCCTTATGTTTTAAATTGAATAGGTATCAATTTTCTGAAAACCCATGGAATGTCTGGAGATTAAATCTCATTCGAATTTTAGCTAACGTTGTATAAATAATCCTTTTTTAGGTTATAGTTAAAGATGAGGATGGATATGTGAAGATTGAATTGAAGATTATATTTTGAGATTTGTTGTGTAGCTAGATGCTAGTGTAGAATGAGATGTTTGAGGATATATTTCTCTTTAAGTGGTTCTGGCACGACTTGTAATAGAATTTCTTTATCTATGAGAATAAGAAGTTATGTTTTAGAAGCTTTGATGATGTGTTACCTTTCCAGCTAGTTACAACTCATAACCATGTGATTGTATATTCGCTGCATTTATTTAAGGAAACAATTTAAGTCAGAATATTGAATTCCTTGGTGTCATGTCAAGACAATCGTTCCCTACTCCTAATTTTGGGACGGGGTCATGACAGGGACAGTGTCCAATGGGGTAAGGGAAGGGCAAGTAGGGCACTGGTGGTGCTAGGGGTGGGTGGGGCGACCTTTTAGTTTTTTTTCTTTCTTTCTATTAATCTTGTTTTTGTCTATGTTTCTACTTTGTTCTTTTAATTTCTATGTTTTTTTATTTTTAAATTATTTCCTTTATTTTTTTCATTCTTCTGTTTTTTTAAAATATTTCTTTTTCACAAGTCGTGTGTCTCACACATGTCTGTTATATCTAATAGTCCTTTGACAAAAAAATACCAAACTCAAAGTCAATAAAGTAAAATTAGTATAATTATGGACGTTTTTAAGTTGACAACTATTATTTTTTAAATGTTCATGTTTGGGGTCGGGGGAAGGTCGCAGTGGTAACGATAAACTAAAGGGGGGGGGGGTATTTTATTTTCCCATTTATATTTTTTTTGTTTAATTATTATTTTACAATTTTTTTTTTTAATTATTTTCTTTCTGAATGGAAATGCAAATCCACATGCCCATACAATTTTTTAATTATTTTCTTGTTTAACTATTTTCTTATATAATATCATTTTCTTTATTATTTATTAATGGTATTATTTGTATTATATTGCAAGTATGTGTCCTTAGACCCAGATCTAGGTGATATAGAAACTCAAAATAGTGTTTATAGCTTGCTAGAACGGGGTAGGGTTTGGTTAAGTTTTGGGAGCATATGAGTGATGTTTTTGGCTTATTTAGGGGGGGGGGGTCTAAACTAGGCTAGTAGGAGACCTATAAAAATTGGATGATTTAAATAAGTGTGTAACTCTCATAATTAACATAAGAAAATAAAAGATTAAGCTCCAACTTCACATGATATAGTTAAAGAGCAAGACATTCAACAAGAGCCTCAACGAAGATTCAAATAAGAAATAATCATGTTTCTTGCATATTACGTGTAACTCTTTTATGTTCAATTTCTAGTAATAATTCAAGTTAGGTTTAATAATATGTCTCAAGCAAAACTATAACTAAAACAAAACATCCAAAACTCATAATCTAAAATATTCCAAAACATCCAAAAACCTCCTACAACAACTTAGAAAACCTGTAAAAAACTAATAAATTAGCATAATATTATGAGTTCTCAAATAAAAATTTGTAAGAAATAAAGTGGTGTCATCCACGTGACAAGAAACCAATATATGTATAATTGTATTTAGATCCCACATTGAAAACATACCTAGGGACAAGAATTTTATGATGCAAGAACTTAGACAACATATGGAACGCCCCTGCACATGTCCAACAAATCCCATTGTCAACTAATTATAAAAACATCAATAACTTTTATCATAGTAAAACACTTTTTTTTGGTAAAATGTAATTACATTAAACCAAAAGGAAAACAACCAAAGATATATAATAAGTCCAAGACACACAAGAAAAAACAAATAGCACAAAGGCTCGAACAACACATATCCAAAATAAACCAGATAAAGGACCTACAACATGTCAACAAACTTATGTAAATAATCTACATCCAAACAGGTCGCGCAGGCTACGAACAACCACCAATCACCACTGCAAATAGAAACTCCTGTAAAATAATGCAGTATCGCAACAATTGTCATAGGAGATATATCACTAAATTGACAAAACAACACCACTAAATTCCACATCACCATAACGTCGTAACTCTGCAATTCATCAAACACTCACTAAAAACTGCAACTTGTCTATATACCAAACCACCACCAAACATAGCCAAACACTGGAGACCAGCCAAACACAAGACATAATGGGTACACCCATCATCTAAGCCAAGGCCCAAATGTCCAATCCCTCACCAAAAACTCCATCGTTCAATCTAACCATACGTCAAAGAAAATTAACCTTTGACCTGACTTGAAGCGCACATGGTAGATAACGATCGTATGAAGACTAACCATGATAAGGTAAGAGTGGGTAATCGAAGCACCTTGTCACGTACATCATTTTTGCCTAATGTTTCCTCGGATAAAGGCTATCATTTTGTTCCCTAATTTTTCAGAATATTCTATAATACTCCTGATTATTCTATCTATGTGTAATAGGACCTAGAATATTCTGGAACTTTGTAGAATAATATTATATTTACTCGTATAGTGTAGATTATTCTAGAATCATAAAAAAGGACTAGGATTCTAGGATGTTCTTCTAAAGAATATTCTGGAGAGTCAATATTGATCCTTGATGTAACTCGATCTCCACCGTCCATTGAAGAGGTGTGTGTGTATAAATAGGTTGGGGTGCCATTTGGCCAAACCACCAAATCAAGCAAAACATTTGTGTAATACAAGTTCTCTCTTTAGCAATTGTATGTGTTCTTGAGTTCTCTCATTTCTCTTTGGGTGAGTAACTGTAGCCCTTATGAATTGAGAGTGAGGAGTAAATCCTACTTGGAAGTGGTAAAGAAGTTTACACACAAGTGCCAGACGGGTAAAGCATTGAAACTGTGACCCCGTGACAACCTAGTCTCCAGCTAAGGATCATCTTTGGGATCAGAACCAAAGATAATCAGGGTGAACTCCACTGAAAATATTGTCCATTTCTTCCAATGTAATAACCATGCTCCCCTTCCTAATAAAAAATAAATAAATAATTAGTTCAATACTATAGAATATTTAGACTTATAGAATTTATATTATACGCATACCGATTTCTCATATGCATGAACGAATGCATTTTGAGTTTTGTCAAAAAATCCTGAGTAATTGCATGATACTGTATTAAACGAGTCCATGTTACGAAATACTTGATTTCGAATCAGATGTTTCCACTGGAAGTCCAAGTTAGTCAAACTAACATATACTAATTAATATAATCGATGAATTCTCTTTATAAAATGAGCATTATTTTTTGCTGCAAATCGAAGGTGGCATCTATGAAGAGGCTGGAGTAGTACTGGATGATTCAGCATCCACCTTTCCTCATGTGACATAATGGCATTTCTTTCAGAGAACTTGGTTTCGACCATGATTTCAAACTATTACAGATCTCTAGAGATTGAGCTTGAAAATTTAGGTTCAACAATATTCCCTATATTAGCCTTGCCATACTTCATCACATAAACATAATGGGAAGAAATATCCCCATGGGGATGAGATAAAGTATGCAGATAAATCATTCCAGATAACACATCCCTGCATAATAATTGGAAAAACTAAATCAATCCTTTGTATAAATCAAGTGGAATAAACCCATGTACGAAACTATATTAGGGCACTGTAATTCCCCATATTTTTTTTAGAATAAATACAACTATAGTTTTGGAATAAAATAAAAACTCATGGAAATTGGATTAAATCGATGAATTTAATTTATTAATATCAAACATGTAATTTTTTGTTATGTTGTAAAGATGTGTGGTTGATTGTCGTTATGTTAATAATTATAACAATTTCATGTATAGTGGAAAAACTTATAAATGATGTGTGACGCGATTATAAAAATGTAATGTTGGGATAAAATAATTGGGACATATTTCGGGAAGTATATGGGATCATTTAGGTGTTTTAAACCTTTAGAAATGGTCCCAGGGTATAGGTACATAACTTGGGAGACTTTTGGGCTAGTCTGATTACGGGTTCAGCCCATTTGGGGGTCCAAATTTTAGGAATTTAACCGAACTCGGGGTTAATGAGTTAATCACCTATATTAAGAAGTTAATAAACTCCCTGGAGGTTATCTCTAAAAACCCTAGTCTACACCACTAAGAGAAAGACAAGGCAAGAAGCCACAACAAGGAATAGAAAAGGGAAATTCAAAGGGGATTTCATCAACCGTGTATCCAGGCAAGAATTTTCTTGCTCAATTTAATGTCTAATTTGCTTCTTGACTCATCGTAATAAACTTTATAATATTTTTGGATTTTTGTTTGAAATTTGATGATTTAATGTTAGGAATGAATCGTATGCATGTAGAGTATTAAGGGGAATATAGGGTGTTAACCCAGAAATATAGGATAATCGAATTCTTGAAATTTGATGATATATGCCTTAGGGTTCTTGAGATGAATTTAGAGAATCTTGGAATCACATGTAGAGGATTTTGATACATGTTTATGATTTGGTAAAATTGTAACACTAAACCCATGATATATGTCCCAAAGTTTGATTTATTCATAGTTGATATTATGGTAGAAAATCTAGGCTAAGGGTCTTGACACATTCAAATGAATTTTGGGATTTAGGGAAAGAAATTGATATCGTTATATGAAATTAATTACTCTTAGATGTGTAACTAAGTAGTAGAGATCCATTCACGTGTTTATAAAATGGAAATCACGATTAGAATGGATCTTGGGGAAGAATTAATGTAATACCCCGTATATTTTTGGAATAAAATAAAATTTAATAAGAAATAATTAATTCGGTGGAATTAGTTAATCCGGGTTGTGAGTAATTAGACTCGGTAATTTTTTTTAATTTTAGAATTTGGACTTTAATTATTTGAAATAAATCAAACGGGGTTTATTTTTATTTTTTTATAAAAAGTATTGGGGTGTGTCACGACACAATTGAATATATTTTTGGGATAAAAATAGTTGGGACACACTTTGAGAGGTATTACGGGCTTGTTTGGGTATTTTAAACCCTTAGAAATGGCCCTAGGATATATATATATATATATATATATATATATATATATATATATATATATTTTTGGGGTGTGTCACGACACAATTGAATATATTTTTGGGATAAAAATAGTTGGGACACACTTTGAGAGGTATTACGGGCTTGTTTGGGTATTTTAAACCCTTAGAAATGGCCCTAGGATATATATATATATATATATATATATATATATATATATATATATATATATATATATATATATATATATATGAGTTGGGTAGTTATCGGACAAATGAGATTTTGTATTTGGGCTCATTTGGGCGTCCAAAGTTAGGGCCTAAAGCCTAACTCGAGAATTGAAAGAAATATAAGATTAGAAGGAAGAGAAATAACTCCCCACTCCTAATAAAAAACCTAACCGTAGCAGCCCCACTTTAAGAGAGTGAGAGGAACAAAGGCTTATGAGGAGTAAGAACACCCTAGGATAAGGAAAGAGGCAAGGATTCTTTTGACATTCTGATTCAATTTGTGCTATTCTTATATTAATGTTAACGCGTGCTTAGACTCAAGGATGAAATATGATTGGAGACTACATAATTATGGATATTTATATTAGTGCAAGATTTGATGATTATTATATGATTCATGCATATAACCATAATCCCTTGAATTGAATTTGTATTCATATGGTTTTAATTTAGGAAATTTTTGGAAAAACATATTGTAGAGACCTTTCAATAAATCTGGAAATTTATGGGGTAATGAAAAAAGAAATCTGGAATATTCATATTCATAAGTTCTTGACAAATTCTTAATGATTTAAGATAATCTAGGGTTAGATTTAGAGTTTAATATTGTATGTAATGATCCTATCACATTTTAGAGTCTATGTCCATATTTTTCTTTAAGTTTTTGAATCATAAAAATAAAAATTGATAAAGGAAGTTTTGATGGAAAAAACCCCGTAATGAGAAAAAGTGAATCTGGGCAAAACTGGTGTGGGTGAATCGGTTCAGCCATAATTGTGAACCGGTTCGGGTGACCTGCTCGTAGATTTTTTCGTTGCGATCGCGTGGGTGCCGATCTCGGATTTTTTTTATTTTTTATAATTTGATATGATTTTTCTACGATTGAGTATACGAGACCATATGAATAAGATGATTTATGTGAGAATTTTGTAATACAGCTATATGAAATAATTATATAAAAGGTCGGGATGTACGTAGAGGATTTGGGAAATTTTGGTTGGGGCACGTAGAGGATAAAACCTTAAAAGATACGATGAAAATATTATGAGTAATTCGGGGAGAGTTTAAATAAAAAGAAACGGATACTTGAGATAAGTCAATGGCATGAGATTATAATTAATGATTAAATTCCTCAAATTATTACCATATAACGACATTAAGTAGTAATGGTATCCTAAGCCTAGTGGCCTAAGTCTAAATGGTTAACGTCGGTTGTGATAGTAGGTTGGGGTGACGCTACTTTTCCATATTAGGGTATTTCTTATATATGTACTTATAACCCTTTTAACGTTTAGTTGGAGCCTTATATATGTACATATAGACCTTATTGGAAAGGTATCAAGAAGTGAATTATTATTAATAATCTGGAATGATTAGAGTTTGAGTCAATAGGACAACATGCTAAAGGTATTAAAGTGTGGGTAAGGTTATTTTGGGAATAACTATATCTATAATGTTTTTGAAAGCCTAGTTTGGGGAATAACTATGCCTATGTATTTATAGAGTAATAAATTAAGAAGTAAGTGTGATTTAAGTCCAAACAAGTTTTTTATGAAACTTAATATTTAATTGAGAAATAGTCGTAAGGTATAGACTTAAAGAGGAGTTATGGAACCTTTTAAATATATGTTATGGATAAGCCTAGGAGGCAGAAATTTATATGGATTGAGATATACTTGGATTTAAGTAGTTATAGAGTAAATACTTATACATATTGGATGATGATATGTACTATGATATATTTGTGTGTGGACATACTAGTGGACCATCCTATCAGCTTGGGGGTACTCATGTTAGGGCCGTGGACCATACGTCAGTACAGGTGGGCTTGACCATGTGTAGGCCATATAGGTACTACATGGAGGCTCCACCCTCGAGGGGTAGGTGTGGTGCTGACCCTTCCTGCATCACCTTTGGGTATGGGCCATATACAGGTGTCCTGCATAGGGACCCACCCCAACTTATGTGTGTTTTGGTATCCGCTTAGGATGTAAGGATTCCTCCGCACTTGTCAATAGAGCACGAATTAGACACCAACAGTAGATTCCCTTGTGTGTCAATTATATGGAAGGAGATATATTGTTAATTACCTGGATACTATTAAAATAAATTAAACTGCCTAAGGACGTGGACAATAAATATTATTGTGACTCTATAATGCATAATATATGTTTATGCCTTATACTTGATACGAATGTGATTGGAATAAGTGTAAGTTGTCAATTTAAATGTAAGGATTTCATTTGAATTAATTGATTATTAATATAATCATTTATATTTACCCATTTACACATTGTGGTATACCTTATGGGATAGTGCCCTTTTTTGTCTAAAGATGTAGACACTGTTCAATTGATGATAAAATTTTGCTAATAAAATGTTGTGGATAATTAAGGATGAAGACGAGTCCTAATAAATAATGCGGAAAACAATTATTAGTAAGAATAATAATTGGATAGTCTAAGGGAGTAGACAAACATTAAATATAATGAGAAATGGTGTAGACAATTGTTAAATGAGGATAATAAATTTGGCAATCTAAGAGAGAAAAACTATTAGACTAACAGGATATATGATAGGCAATGTGAATTTAATCATTAAATAATTTGAAGAAATAGACAAGGGTTACAAGATATGATGACATAAGATTTTGCACTTAGTTCATGTAAATTATGATAATTATATTTTGAACCATATTCGGGGATTGGGGTGTCAGACATAAGGACCCACTTGTAGTTATTTAGAAGTGGAAATGGATGATTAAATAATGGAAGTTACAATCAGTGTTGAATTGGGGATACTAGTATGACTGCTTCTAGATGAGAGGTGAGGTACTCGTTACATGTGAGTGTTGATGGGGAGACGTGAAGTATGAGTTAGTAACAAATTGTATATTTATTGATGAAGAATCCTTGCAACTCTAGGGCTCTGACCAAAATTTAAAATGTGTTCCCCCCAGGTACTCTTAATGATATGGATAATAGAACTGATGATAGATCGGGCTTGCCGTTGCATTGGATGTAGTGGATTTCACTCCATTGATTCTAGTGTAGGTTGTACTTCAGCGTTTGTTATTTTATTTCATAATGGTATTTTCACGGTCATAAGCCCAAGTTTTTATTTAGGTCAGCTGTATTTAGTTTTACATTTTGGACATTGTATGATTACTCAGTTTTATTTATTCGTGTATTGAATCGGTTTTATTCAGATGTTTTATTCTTTGTGAACTTTAATATAAATGAAAGAAGTTTTTATTCCTTCAATGCTGAGAATGGTATAAATTGTTGATAAGCCCTATCTTCGGCGTATCGTACCTGGCCAACGTTTAAGTGAGAAAATGGGTATTATTACAGTTGATATCAGAGCACGGTTCAAGTGTCCTTAGGATCTGTGTTTAAGCTCGTTACATTCTGCGTTGCATCCTTTGATGTAGATCCCTATGATTAGGAATTATTGTATTCTTCTCAGATGGTTACTAGCCGTTCGGACAAAGGATTAGGTTTGGAGAAAGACCCATAGAGACCTTAGTGTGGGTCACTTGTTAGAATTGCGAGAAGATGGGCAATTTGGTGCCTAGAAATTCAAGGAAGACATTTAGAGAATTTGAGGACATGGTAATGTACACTAAGGATTTAATAGAGGTTATTTTGTGTGAACTAGGACCCATAACAAGATGGGCATCGAATTATGGATTAATGTATTTAGGAAAAAGAGACTAGTGATAGTATCCGTTGTAAATAAGGTGTTTTTCCTACTTTGGAGTATGTAGAAGATGTTTCGTTTAATATTGGGACTTAGTGTTCACTTGGGTTTCATTAATACCTTGGAAATGATAGACTTTGTATTTGGGGAGAATATTGTACATTGACAGACGTGGGTAAGGAGGAATATTACTTCGTTGGTGTATGGATACACATACATATATACTGGGAGACTTACATTTATTTCAAGATTATTTGTTAGCTATTTCGAAGTACGATATTTTTTCCTAAGAAATGAATTATAGTTACTTGGGATATGTTAATTTTATGTGGACTATTATGAGTTATGATCATGTCTGAAAGACAAGATTGATTAGAATTGGTGTTCGCCATAGTCTTGAGGATTATTGTGAGAAAATTTCTGTGGGTGATCTTCGTTTCGAAATAATAAATTTCTATGGAAACTTAAGTCATACAATAACCTTTATAAGTTTGAGTATGCTTAGGAAAGAAACATGTTAGTGTGATGTAAAATTTTGAATAACTCAAGAAGGGAGATGCGTGTGAATAGACTCGAAATTATGGGATAAATCGGTTTATGTTCACGATAAAGCAAGGGTCCTTTATGTGGGGGAAAGCGTTGCGAGATAACATAATGGTATAATTTGGGAAAGTATTACTTTAGCGAGTATAAGAAACAAAGTAGAAGTAAGGCTAGTGATATCTTCGATCGTTGGGAATTTGTATGATCATATTTAATGTTTGTATCACGACGTTGTTACTGAAGTAGATGGTAGACCTAATTAGAATGGGTACGCCTTTGGAGACTTAGGAATGAATAAATGCTCCATAGATTTAATGCGGACAGGGAATATCCTACCTAGATTGTGAAAATTGCGATATCGGGCATGGTAGAGCGGTTGAATCTATAGGAGTTTGGTATAACTCTTATAGTGATTAACTCTATAGTTTGGTATAACCCTTGTTTGAAAAATAGCAAATATTGAAAATTATATGAATATCATAAATGGTTATTTTATTTTTTCTTTTGCCTTGGGCTGATGGACCTCAATAACTGACTAAGCCATACAGTAGTGTATCGAGAGGGTTCCTTGTTTGGATTTCACTTGTGAGACGTCCCATGCACGAAATTAGCAAAAGTCGGGAGTTAAGGGAAGTGGGATACTAGGGTGGTTATTTTATGTACATATGTGGTGGTATACTTTTGGTATAGATATGCTTGGTATTAATGGTACATATTATATGTATATGTGGCATTCATATTTGTTAATGGTTACGTGAAATATATGGACCCATCAGTGATGTTATGATAGGCGTAAATGAGTCTTTTCATTTATCTCATAGGATATGAGTATGGACTAATTGGGTATAAATATAATTAAATGGTGCAAATAAAATGTGACTTTATACTACCTATAATTCCGAGGACGAAATTCCATTGTAAGGGGAGAGAATGTAATACCCCGTATATTTTGGGAATAAAATAAAATTTAATAAGGATTAAATTAATTCGGTGAGATTAGTTAATCCGGGTTGTGAGTAACGAGACTCAATAATTTTTTTTATAAATTTTAGAAAACTTTAATGATTTGGAATAAATAAAATGGGGTCTATTTATTTATTGTTTTACAAAAAGTATTGGGGTGTGTCACGACACAATTAAATATATTTTTAGGGATAAAAATATTTGGGACACACTTTGAGAGGAATTATGGGCTCGTTTGGCTATTTTAAACCATTAGATTTTGTCCCGGGTATATATATATATATATATATATATATATATATATATATATATATATATATATATATGAGTTGGGTAGTTATCTCACTAATAAGATTTTGTATTTGGGCTCATTTGGGGGTCCAAAGTTGGGGCCTAAAGTCCAACCCGTGAATTGGGAAAAATATAAGATTAGAAGGAAGAGAAATAAATCCCCACTACTAATCAAAAACCTATCCTTATTAGCCCCACTTCAAGAGAGAGAGGAACAAAGGCTTATGAAGCGAAAGACCATCCTAGGAGGAGGAAAGAGGATTCTATACACAATCCTAGGCAAGGGTTCTCTTGCCATTCTTATTCAATTTGTGCTATTCTTATATAAATGTTAACTCATGCTTAGACTCAAGGATGAATTATGATTAGAGAATTCATAATTAGGGATCCTTGTATTAGTGCAAGATTTGATGATTATTATATGATTCATGCATAGAACCATTATCCCTTGAATTTAATTTGTATTCATGTAGTTTTAATTGAGGAAAATTTTAGAAAAACATATTGTAGAGGCCTTTCAATAAATCTGGAAATTAATGGGGTAATGAAAGAAGAAATTTGGAAATTTCATATTCATAATTTCTTGACAAATTCTTGATGATTTGATGATAAACTAGGGTTAGATTTGGAGTTTAATCTTGTATGTAATGATCCTATGAAATTTTAGACTCTATGTCTATATTGTTCTTTAAATTTTTGGATCATAACTCTTTTCATGTTTAGTTAACTCCTTATATATGTACATATAAACCTTATTGGAAAAGTATCAAGAAGTGAATTATTATTAATAATTTGGAATGATTAGAGTTTGAGTCAAGATGACAACATGCTAAGGGTACTAAATGTGTGGGTAATGTTAGTTTGGGAATAACTATACCTATAATGTTTTTGAAAGCTTTGTTTGGGGAATAACTATGCCGGGGGATTTATAGAGTGATAAATTATAAAGTAAGTGTGATTTAAGTCCAAAAATATTTTTATGAAACATAATATTTAATCGGAAAATAGTTGTAAGGTATCAGCTTAAAAAGGAGTTATGGAACAATTGACTATATGTTATGGATAAGCCTAGGAGGCAGAAATTTATATAGATTGAGATATCCCTGGATTTAAGTAGTTATAGAGTACCTACTTATACATATTGGATGATGATATGTACTATGACATATTTGTGTGTGGATACCAGTGGACCGTCCTATCGACTTGGGGGTATGTGTGTTCGGGCCATGGACCATACGTCGGCACAGGTGGGCTTGACGATGTGTAGGCCATATAGGTACTACGTGGAGGCTCCACCCTCGAGGGGTAGGTGTGGGGCTGTGAAGAGTCGCGCTTCCGTTCAAATTAAGAAATTATATAATTAAACTCAGTTTAACCCAATTAAATCCTAAACAAGCAACTAGGTGTGATTGAATAGGATGTAAAGCATGCAAGAACATTCAAACACACACAAGTGAGGAAAAATCTCCCAAAGGGGCAAAATCATTTATTTTCACTATAATATTGTAACTTTACAATTTCTCGGATTATAATGAAAATATAGTGACACAGAATTACCCGAAGGCGTCGGATCTGTAGTCAGTGACTGGAAGTTTCCCTTTCCAGGAGGGAAGCAATGAAGAAGAAGGTCGGTCTTCTCCACAAGGGTAAGAACATCAAAAGTGTGTTCTTGGGTTACAAAGTGATTCACACAGATATGGCAAGGTTGTGTGAATTAAACATGAGTTTGTGAACTCATAAAGATGAAGACTTAGAGTATTAGGACTCTGAAAATCGTCTTGAAAAGTCTTTTTTTTTAAAACAAACCCCCGAAGTTGGTTTATAAAAGAGAAACTGGCCCTAGAAAATCTCAGCACGATCTGCTCGAATTTATCCCAGGCGAATCGGTCCGGTAAGGATGCGGATCGGTCCGAGGTCAAACCGGTTCGTTTTTGAAAGAGGTCTCTTCGGTTCGCATTCGGTCCGGGGTGTACTAGATCAAGAGCAAGGCGGATCGGTGAATCTTGAGGCAGATCGGTTCGGGGGTGGACCGATTCCTTTTTAAAATAGGCAGACTGGTCCGGTTGTGCAGAAACCAACCTGATTCCTTGTCTTCTTTGATATTCGGATACATTGTGATCTTGAATTTGTTCAATGGTGCAACGGCGTACGGCATACAAATTGATAATGGACAAAATGTCCTTACAAATATCCCCCTATGTCTATGCCGGTACAAACATAAAACATCTGAATTATCAAATATCAAAGTGTCTATACAAATCTACCCTTCCATGAACCTAAAATTTAAAATGTACAAATGAATAAGACTTTATCAATTGTTCTTTAACTCTTCAGGAATCTCAACGCTTTCCTTAGCATGGTGTGCAATTCAGAGATCATCAAAGAAGTACCTACACACATGAGACAAAGTAAATACCAAGTGACGTATCGAGTTTGAAATGAGATAAACGTAGATACCAAATTATGATGAAAGCATATTTTATCAAATCTCAAAACTCAAAATTCCCCATAATATGATAATTCTTTCTCCCCCTTTTTATGATGTCCCCAAATAGACAAATAAGAAGAATAAATTAAGCAAGCAAAGCCGAGGTGTCACAAGGAACAAACTACTATTTTTTTATTTTTCAAATTTTTCTCACAAAATAAACAAAAATCACACCATGAACGAACACAAAACAACCAAGTCGATGATAGCGTAAATGAATGGGTGTGATCAAATTAGATAGGAAAATCAATGCATACAAATAAAATAGATGTGCATGATGAATATCGGATACTCCGAACGAATGAACTCAATATCTTCCTTTGGTGTTACAAAATGGAGATAAAAGACATTGACTCAATCAAATCAACAAATCAAAGCTCAAAGTGATTTTTACACCAATAACGTCCAAAACGATTTCATGCTTTTCAGGACTTTCAAGGAAGTGCAAACCCGTTAACAGATCTCCAACCAAACTCCCTCAGAAGTATTTTCTTTTGGAGGTAATCTAAATTATCAAACTTTGGAGAATTGATGGTGAAACCTAGCGGCCCATATTTGACATGAAATGCTTTTTATTGCCTTTAAATTTTTGGGCTCTTTTAACCTCTTTGGACCTCGGATAATAAAATTCCTTCATTTTTAGGTCCAATTTAACGGTGGCTTTTGCACAAAGGACATATAATTACCTTTCGTAGCACCTCCCCATTTTCAAATAAACACACAGTCTCACCAAAACGGTTCTTACATGCATTCCAATCTTGTCAAGTTTTATCGCATACTGTACGTTGTATATACAGAATTGAGATGAAAACACTCAAGCCAATATGTGATAGACTAGTGCAAAAGTCAAATATCGCCGTGTATGTGTGCAATAAAGGAGATATGAGTCAAACATGTAGAAAGATATCACTAATCACATCTCAAAGACTCCAAACAATGTAAAGCACATGGATGAAATGATGTAGCGTCTCAAATCTCTATCAAACAGTCACATGGATAAATGGAATGAATTTTGTGACTTGCCTATCTTAAATGCTCATTCATAAAAGGTACAAAAGAGAAAAAAATCTTTTTGGATTTTTCAAAAATTTTATCAAAATAAATCTTTTTGAGCTTTTCTAAAATTTTTCTAAAAAAAATGTAAAAAGAAAAAAGAAAACAAATTAATGATACAAGCTAGCGATAGGAATTAGATGATATGATAAAGCCAAACGAAACAACCCGCTTTACATTCTTAATCACACGTGGGGACATCCTCTAAACATCTAGCAACTCCGCAATCCGCATACGCCATCCAAATTTCCTCTACCACCTCCTTGGTACAACGAGTACCATTAATCTCCCCCGTATCTTTTACTCGGATATTATACATTCCGCCATGGATTGCAAAGGTAAAATCTCCCTACCATATCCCTGGTTCATCACATCGCTCCTAAAAGATGTCGAGATTCTCCCTCCACCATCGCAGCCTCATCTCTCCAAGCCTATTGGGACTGAATCCATCACTCAGAGTGTACGACGAATGGAGGTAGTGCGTCCACCCCCACGATAAGAGAAAGATGTAGAGTTGGGTGAGGAGGAGCCTGAGTATAATGAGGATGAGGAATCTGACTACGAGCAGAAGGGAGAGGGTCTTACTCTTCGTGTTACAAATCTGGAGGCGAGTTTTAATGGGTTTTGATAGATTATCGATGGGACACGAGCATGATGTTGCGCCTGTAAGCGGAGATGTACAAGCTCCAAGTGGGGTCTAATTTATCCTTCCTGAAAAACTTTAATGATCCATATGACCCTAGCACTCCCGGCACATGACACCCACCCCCATAGTAGACTCGATATTTTTGTTGGTTTTTTGTTTCACATATGTAGTTTTTCGTTTTGGGGACCTTTTTGGCTATTAATTATATGTTACGAAGAAATATGTCATCTCTATCCTTTCTTTAACTTGTACTTGGTCGTCATTAATACAAATGTTGCATTTTGCTCTTTGTCTATTTTTACGCACCCTTCTTTTGTTTAGATTATAGTCCTTTTGAATAGGGACTTTGCAAATGTTTAAGCTAGGGGGGTACACATGCATTGTAAAAATTTTAGAAAGTTAAAAATGCCCAAATTAAAAAAAAAAACTATAAAAATTTCAAAATTTTAAAAAAAAAATGAAAATTTTGAAAAAGCCAAAAATATTTTCCTTCAAAATAAATAAAATTTGGAATTTAAAATCTTCGAAAATGTCACAAAATTTTGTCAAAGTCCCAAATTGTAAAAGTCATACGCACAAAGCCGAAATTGACCAAAGATGGAAATTGAGCCAAAATTGACGACTTAACAAATAAGTGTGGAGATTAATCAACTCGGTGAGATTTTGAGCCTATCAATTTTTGTGAGTAGTGAAATCAATCTGAGTTAATGGTTAACTCAAAGTTTAATTCAGTGTTTAAACTAAATCGTTGAGGATATCAATTCCTTTGTTCTGATCGGTTATAGGAAACGAGCGAGATATTGTCTTGAAAAATGCGCTAAAAATATATCTAAACTAAATTAATCTCGAGATGCATATAGTAAAATAATTAGTAATTCGGACAATGAAGTTAGGCCATCGTTTGTAACTCAAAAATATGATCCTTAAAAAGTTGTGAAAAATTATCCCTTTTACAAGCCACTTTGAGCCTAATAAAAAATTTCATTTTTGTTTGTAACCCGAAAAACCCGATTGGCTAAGAATTAAAAAATTGAACATTCATCAATCACGTATGGAAAGTGCATAAAAAGGGGCAAGAAAAAAAGAAAAGAAAAATGCTCAACTGATGATGCTAGGAAATAGCACCACAAGTCAAGGTGTTTGTAAGCTCAATCTAGTGATAACAATGGCAGCTGAATTTCAGCTCACTTTCTCTCTCTACTCTATGTACAAGCAGAATTTCAGCTAGGGTTCCATAAAAATTATCCCCTCCCAGAAGGAGAAGATAAGTATATATAGTACATGGGTGGTATAGTGTACCCCCCATACATGTAATAAGTATGTGTGTGCTGATCTAGCCAATGTGATGAAGACATCTGTCCCTATCACATGTAGAGAATGATGATTAAATATTCCCCCCACATGGGGGGAATGAATTGTTATAACTGATTTATGTCAACGTGTCCTTATACGCATATATGCTAATAAGATCTCGGCCTCCATGCTTGGTTCTGACCTCGGCCTGGAAGAGTTCGAGGATGTCAAGGTCCAGCTACCCATCCAATCTGAAATGAGTCATTATGGTCTTGGCTTAATTGAAGCCGAGGTAAGGTTAAGGTCGGCCTAGGTCAAGGTTAAACTAGAGTCTTGCCTGGAACGTCAGCTGATTTACTGATGGGGTTAACTTTGGTAGATGTATGGCTCTTTGTAACCTTGGCCTACTCCCGACCGAGGTTGTCATTCTCAGGTGAACTGACGAACTGCTGGCCCCCTGATTCATGCGGTCTCCCATTGAAGAAGTTGATGGTGGTGTCGACCAGAGCCGACCCTTCTATGGCCCAGGTCGTTAGTCACTAATCCAAGGCCTTTCCAATGATGGCCATGTCTTCGGCCGATTCTGGTGTCTTCTGAGCCGAGGTGACACTTGGGGCATATCAATCACCCCCAGCCCTTAGTTACATGTGAAATCAGGTGACTGTGGGATCTCTACAACTTAAAGGTCTCTCTTCTTTGTGATAGTGTTCATTTGACACTTGTCCATTCGCGTGCCTCGCAAGCATGTGATGTCAGCCGTCCTTTTGGGATCCCAAGGCAATGATGGGCCTTGGGAAGCGTGCATCCATATTAAGGGTTTAAACCCTATTTTCCCTCTTTCTTCTTTCATTTCTCTCATTTCTGGCATATAGCTCGTTTCAGCAACTTTCTCTCTCTAGAAAGCTTTGGTTTGAAGTGTTTTTGGTGGTGATACCTCGTAGTCTCTTCCTTCTCTCCCACTATTTCATTTTCAGGTATCCTCTGCCATTCCTTTTCTCTTCACTTTCCCTTTTTCCCCTTACTTTTGTGTTTTTCGGTGAGTTTTGGAGATTTTCGGCGAGGTCTCCATACTTTCAGGCGAACTGTTCTTGCTCAAGGTTTGACAGTTTGATCCTTAGATTGTATCATTCCATTAACCAGTCTTGTTTGTAGTTTAGGAGAGTTTTGTAAGTGTAGGGTCTGCCTCTTATGCTCAGACCCCTTTACCAACTCCTTGAGGAGTTCCCTTCTCTCAGAGAGAAGACTTTAGAGAAAATTAGGCAAATAGAAAGAGCACAGGAGGAGGCTCGTAGGTTAGAGAAATTCCCCCTCAGACCTATATTTCCACCACCTCTGAAGGTAGTATACCCTAAACCATTAGAACTAGCTAACCAAGCCGAGGTACCTTTTGAACCTTCACCGATGTCTAAGTCTGAGTCTTCCACATCAGACCCTATGTCTGTGGATTCTTTCCAAGAGGCCATGGACCTCTCAAATCAACAAGATCAGGTCCCTGATCAAGCAGAGGTCTCCAGTCGGTCCTCGTCTCATAAAAATTCAAGCACATCGTCCTCTTCCTCAGAGGTTAAGATTTTTGAACCAAACGTGGCTATTCCACCAATATTTGATGTCTTTCCCCTGTCGGTCATCACAAGGACTGAGTTTGCTCAGAGGTTCCCAAATAATCCACCCATGTCCGGTCCGGTCGACGTTGAGCTAGATAATGATGATGTCGATGATGCTGAGAGTGATGTCGACATTTTTTAGGCGACCGAGATTGAAAGTTCAGTCAGTGAGGCTGACCTTCTTTGCTTTAGGTACTTATAAGCCATTCCCCCTCCATAAAACTTAAGAGACCTCTGAGGGAAGAGAGGTCTTACCATGACCGAGATGGTGAGATCTGCTTGTACGAGAAGATGTTCAAATTGGGATTTTATCTTCCTATCCATCCCATCATTAGGTCAATATTAGCCTATATAAACTTGGCCCCTTCCCAGTTGTCACCAAATGCTTGGAGGATAATAATCGGGGCCATTTTCTTATGGAGGGTTATTCACCACTCAGACCTTTCAGTCCAGGTCTTTGTAGGTTTCTATGTCCCTTCCTCTGCCAAAAACCATCCGAGCTATTATCACTTTGTAGCTCGAAATCCTGATAAAAAGATGCTTCAGATAACTCAGACTTCTAACCATAACTGGAAGCCTCCTTATTTCTTTGCCTCAGGGCCATGGGAATTTAACCCATGTGCCCCCTCTTCCCCACTAGAGCCACAAATTCCCATAAGGTGGGGAAAGGTTACAATGTCTGCCAAGGCCGACCCTGGTCTAAGCTTGTAAAATCTTCAGAAGGTTACAGACCTTCAGGATCAGGGAGCGCATAGGCTGCTTGTAAGATTCGAACACCTGATGACCCCCTACTACCTCTCTGGGACTGGCTTAGGGGGAAGTCCTCTTTTAGATTTTGGTAAGTTTTTTATTTTCAAGTTATACCTCTGAGTTAATGCATGTCTAATCTTCAAACTCAGACCATTCTTTTTTACAGAGTGTCCAAAGGGAGTATCAGACGAACTTTGGGAAATGGCAGCACCGAGTCTGACAAAACTTGCTAAGAAGGAAGGTCTGAATGCTCCCCCTCCCCCCTTCAACCTCAAAGGCTCAGGCCATAAAAAAGCGAGGTGCTACCGATCCTGCCCCTGAATATCAGAGGCAGAAGAAGAAAGGCGGGGATTCTTCCATCCCCATATCCTCTACAGATGCGTTGGTGGCTCATATAGAGAAACTGAAGATCAATTACAGCATCATAGGCCACAGTCTGCTGGAACTGGATGCTATCGGCTCTGCCACGACTAAGGCAAACAAGCATTTTTTTCGCTCAATGGACACACCTTTGCTGGTTGAGTTTGGCCTCCACAGGTCTATACAGGTATGACTCAAGATTTCTGTATAGCTTCAAAGTTTAACCTCTGATTGGAATTTTAACTCATACACACGACTACATGATTTGCAGGGCCTGGATGCTATGCATCACCTTGCCAACTTGACTCTGAGGTATTTACCCCTCATCCAGAAGGGTCAAGAGGCCGAGAAGGTGCAAAACTCTCTGAATGTAGAGATGGAACGTCTGAAGTCTACTTCCTAAGGGTCTGAGAAGAGGGTCGAGGAGCTGTAGAAAGAGGTATCCAAGCTCAAAAAGGACCATGCTGCTGCTTTGAAGGCTAAGGATGATGTTCTCCAGCAGACAGTCGACTCTGCAATGAAGGCAGCCCTTGAAGATGCCTCTGAGGGGATTTTGGCAGACTACAAAGTCTCAGAAGAGTTCATCAGCTTCGAATTTAAATACCTTGAAAGAGGTATCAAGGCTACTGTCAAGTGGGCAGCTGTTAAGGAGAAGGAGACAGGGAGTATGAAGGCCTCTGACTTCGTAGGTCTAGGTTTTGCTGGCCCTCAGTTTGCCCAAGCACTTCAGGAGGTTGAAGAGGAGGTCGCTGCCCCTATAGAGATAGCACCATTGGGCGGTACTGAGATAGGAGGAAATGACCTCAGGGAAAATGGGGACGAGGTGACCAACGTCATCCAAGTGAATTAGGCCGAGGACACAAGCACTCTCCCCTTGAACCCTTAGGCTATTTCGTGAAGCTCTGTATTTTTTGCAACCCTTGATGGGATGTAACTTCTGAACAGCATTATTAACTCATATTCTTTGGATCTTACAATTGTATGACAACCTCTGAGGAGGGTTTTCACTTCATTTGTTTTGTTTGTTGAATGCTTCTTTGTCATGTGATGTTTTAGCTCTGAAGTCTTGTTGTAATGTTTCTGTTTAAATTAATTTAATAGTCTTGCCTCAGACCATGTCACTAAATTAATAACAAGGGTCTCAGGTCATCACTGCGATATCATCCCATTAAATAATCATCAAATTAATGATGTTAAGGGTCTGAGGTCATCCAAGTATGAGGTCTGACCTCAGACCTTGCCACCATATAATGATGTTATGAGGTCTGAGGTCATCAACTAAGATGTTATCCTCATAGATAATTTCACCAAATTAATGATGTTAAGGGTCTGAGGTCATCTAAGTATGAGGTCTGACCTCAGACCTTGTCACTATATAATGATGTTATGAGGTCTGAGGTCATCAAATAAGATATTATCCTCATAGATAATTTCACCAAATTAATGATATTAAGGGTCTGAGGTCATCCATGTGTGAGGTCTGACCTCAGACCTTGTCACCATATAATGATGTTAAGGGTCTGAGGTCATCACAAAGATGTTATCCCCATAATAATATCATCAAATTAATGATGTTAAGGGTCTGAGGTCATCCAAGTGTGAGGCCTGACCTCAGATCTTGTCACCATATAATGATGTTAAGGGTCTGAGGTCATCATAAAGACGTTATCCCCAGAAATTCTACCATTGGAGCACAACAAAGCAAGAATTGACATGAAATTGATATCTTATTAATAACCTCTTCATAAGATGGTACATTTACACAACTTTTTACAACATCATATGTAATACTTCTTTAGGTGATCAGCATTCCAAGGGTTAGCGAAAGGCTCCCCTTCTAGGTTTTCTAGCCTGTAGGTCCCAGGCACAACCTCTTCCGTCACTTTGTAGGGACCGTTCCAGTTTGGGTGGAGTTTGTTTTCTTTTTGCAAGGTCTTCTTCAGTACTAAGTCTCCCACAGAGATGGGTCTTGACTTTACCCTCTGATTGTATAATTTTGCTGCTCTCTGCTGGTAAGCTGCTTTCCTGATTTCTGTGTCTTCCCTTCTCTCTTTGATCAGATCCAGTTCCAGTCTTCTCTCTTCCCCATTTTTATCAGGATCATAAGTTTGAACCCTATGGGTAGGGATCTCGACCTCTGTTGGTATGACAGCCTCTGAGCCATATGATAGTATGAACGGGGTTTCTCTTGTTGGTGTTCTTGTTGTTGTCCTGTAGGCCCACAACACAGCATAGACCTCTTCGGTCCATATCCCCTTAGCTTCTTCTAACCTCTTCTTGATCCCGTATATGATTGTTCTGTTCGTGACTTCGGTCTGATCGTTTGCCTGAGGTCGACCAGCAGAAGAGAAGAATTGCTTTATCCTGACTCGTTCGTAATATTTTTCCAAGGAAGAGTTCTTAAACTGAGTTCCATTGTCTGAGATGAGAGTGTTGGGGATACCATGTATGTATATAATTTTCCTCCAAATGAATTAGAAGGTCTTCTGTTATGTAATCATTTTCATCGGCTCTGCCTCTACCCACTTTGAGAAGTAGTCAATGGCAACTATCAGAAATCGGTAATTATTAGCAGTTCTCGACAGTGGTCCTACTAAGTCAATTCCCCATACTGCAAATAGCCAGGGGGAAGTGATTGATGTCATAGGCTGATGAGGTTGGTGAGGGACAGTGGAGACTCTTTGACATTTATCGCACCTCTTCACGTAAGCTACAACATCTTTGCATAGTGTTGGCCACAAGTACCCCTGTGTAATAACTCTCTTGGCCAAGGGTCTTCCTCCTATGTGACTGGAGCATGAGCCCTCATGAACTTCCTGTAAGAGATGGGGAACTTCGGTGGGATGAACACATCGGAGAAGAGGCAATAAGAATACCTTCTTAAATAGGACGTCTCCTACTATGGAGAACTTGGCAGCCATGTATCTTAATTTCCTTCTTTCTAGCTTGGACTCCGGTAGTTCCCCCTCTTTGATATATCTGATGATGGGGTCCATCCATGAGTCTCCTAGGTTCAAATTGAGAGAAGGGTTGCAAACCTCTTCTTCCTCAATGGTCGCTTTAGGTAAGACCTCGACCGGAACTGTCCTTCTGATGTCTGTCTTCGTCGCTGAGGCCAATCTAGCTAATGCATCTGCATGGCTGTTGCTTTGTTTAGGCACCCTCTTCAGTTTTTTCTCTTTGAAATGTTCTAAAATCATTCTCACCCTCTTCAGATACTTGGCCATCCTTTTATCTCTAGCCTCATAGACCCCCAACACTTGATTGACAACTAACCTTGAGTCGCTATGAAGTAAGAGTCATTTTACTCCTAGAGTCTTTGCCAATGAGAGACCTGCTATCATGGCCTCATACTCTGACTCGTTGTTAGATGCTTTGAAGTTGAACCTTAAAGCGTACTCAATGTTGGTACCATCTGGAGCTGCTTCGCTTCCATTATCTCAAGAAGACCCGTCAACGAAGATGTTCCAGATGTCTTTATCGGATGAGAAGGCCCCTTCCGATATAATTCCTTGCCCGAAGAGGTATCGATCCTCCTCATTCTCCGTTGTTCTGCTCCTGGTCTTCTTTGATACAACCTCTTCTTGGTCTTGGAAGACGTTTGGTGCAACCTCTTTTTGTTCTCGGAAGACGTTGTCATTTGACCCTTTTGTATCCCCTAGTTCATTCTCGTCCTCAACCTCTTCCCATGTGAACTCAGTAACGAAGTCGACGAGGGCCTACCCTTTAATGGCTACCCTAGTCTAATAGGTAAGGTCATAGTCCCCCAATTCAATGGCCCAAGTCATCAATCTTCCAGATTTCTCAGGTTTGTGGAGGACCTGTCTTAGTGGGGAATCGGTAAGGACTACCATGGAATGGGCTTGAAAGTAGGCCTTCATTTTCCTTGAAGCATGTATCAAGGCGTAGGCTAACTTTTCCATACGAGGATAATTTTGCTTCGACCCTTGGAGGACTTTACTGTTGAAATACACTGGCCTTTGGATCCCAACGTCTTCTCGTACTATTGCTGCACTAATTGCCGATTCAGAGACTGCCAGATAAACATACAGTTTCTCCCCCACTATGGGCCGAGATAATAACAAGGGAGACCCAAGGTAAGACTTGAGTTGGTTAAAAGCTTCTTCGCACTCTTCATCCCACTAGAAGGCCTTTCTAATCACTTTAAAGAATGGAAGACACTTGTCCGTTTCCCTGGAAACAAACCTGTTGAGTGCGGCCACTCTCCCCGTGAGCCTTTGGACGTCCTTGATACTCCTTGGCGTCTTTATATCAAGCAGGGCCTTGATTTTATCAGGGTTTTCTTCGATTCCTCTTTGATTGATGATAAAGCCAAGGAACTTCCCAGCTTCTACCCCGAAGATGCACTTCGTGGGGTTGAGTTTCATTCTGTATAGGTCCATGGTATCAAAAGTCTTTTCCATGTCTTCTACGTGAGTGCAGGCCTTTAAGCTCTTCGTTAGCATGTCATCTACATAAACCTCCATAGCCTTGACTATTTGGTCTTCAAACATCTTATTTATAAGACGTTGATATATCACCCCCGCATTTTTCAGACCGAAGGGCATCACTTTGTAGTAGTACGTCTCTTTGTCGTTAATGAAGGTTGTCTTCTCCGAGTCTTTCGCATTCATGAAGATTTGATTGTAACCTGAATACGCGTCCATAAAGCTCATGAGATCATGCCCTACAGTAGCATCTACCATCTGATCTATCCGAGGCGAGGGATAGCTATCTTTCGTGCAAGACTTGTTCAGGTCAGTAAAATCAACGCACATTGTCCATTTTCCATTAGCTTTAGGCACGATGACTGCATTCGATAACCATTATGGATACATGACTTCTTTGATAAACTCGGCCTCTTCCAATTTTTTAACCTCTTCCCTGATGACATCGTACTTATCCCTTAAGTAAACTTTTAGTCTTTGCTTGATAGGCTTGGCATCTCTAGTCACTTTGAGCTTGTGACACATAACCTCAGGGTCGATGTGGGCATGTCTGCGTGACTTCAAGCAAAGACACTCTGCCTCTTCCTCAAGAAGTTGATCAACTCTTCCTTGATTTCTGTTTTTAAGGCTTTGCCGACCTGGATGGTTTTTTTCGATTCGTCCTCATTGAGGACGATGGATTCTACCTCTTCCGCGGCCTCTCCCTTCTTTAACTTTGTTTAATCTCTTGGGTCAAGTGTATCAATGCTGTAAGTGGTGGTTGCCCTCTTATGGGCCTCTATCTCTTCGGACGAGTTGAAGTAACATTATTGTGCTATGGTCTGGTCACCTTGCACTTCCCCTACCCCATAGGGGGTCGGGAATTTTGGCATCTGGTGGACCATCGACGGCACAGCTTCAAACTCCTTAAGGGACACTCTTCCAATGATGAGGTTATAAGCCGAGAAGACGTTTTCGTCCATTACAAAAAATTTATCTTCCGGGTCAACTTCTTAGGCCACTCGTCACCCATCCGTACATCCATCTCATACTTGCCCAATGGGTGGACCTTTTCACCGCTAAAGCCCATTAAAGGATGATAATAGGGTATCAACCTAGCTCTGCTAAGACCTAGGCTCTTGAAACAAGGCTAAAACATCACGTCTGTTGAGCTCCCCTCATCCACGAGGATCCTCTGCACCTCACATCCATGAACCCTTATTATTATTACCAAAGGGTCATCATGTGGGGCTAAGATACCTTTGAAGTCGAGTCGGGAGAACCCAACTATAAGGGTGTCCATGTCCACCTTCTTTCTCTTCTGCGCTGTATCGGAAGACGTTAGATTTACAACTTCAAGTTTGGCCACTGTCTTGGCCTCTGCCACATGATCTTTTTTATCAGCCACTTCAGAGCCACCCCCCGCAAGTCCTCCGCATATGGTGTCAACACCAAAGGAGATCATGCCAACCCTCTTCACCGGGGTGTTATCATCTTTTGGCGGAAGGTCTGGATCATCTTCATCATCACCGTCTGAATCATTGTCTCTTCTGGCTGGGGCATCATCACGACATCTTCCGTTTCTCCTCTTTTTAGGGTCATCTCTTCTGCCTTTGGGAGCCTTTCCATCAACATATATCCTCAGTTTTCTGAATTTTAACATCTTTTCAATCTCATCCTTCAAGGCGAAGCATCTGTCCGTAACATGGCCATGGTCCAGGTGGAACTCGCACCATAAATTTTGGTTCCTCTTATATGGAGGGGCCTTCAGTTTCTCCGGCCATCTGAGAGACCTTTCATTCTTGATCTCGTTGAGGATATGATCGCAGCTCACAATTAGAGGTGTATAGTGAGCGAACTTGTCATCGGTTGACCTCTTATTTCCGTCTTTCTTCCTTAAAGACTTCCCACTGCTACCATGGTTCTCATCCTCATACTTGGCGGCCATTGCCTCTTCGGCATTCATGACTTTTCTCGCAGTTGCCAGTAGCTCTGCCATAGACCTGGGAGGGTCTTCCGCAAGTTTCCATAATAACTTCCCCTTATGAAGACCTCCTATGAGGGCGGTCATGGCTATATTCTCTTCGTAATCTTCAACCTCAAGTTTCTCTTTGTTGAACCTGGCGATGTAGTCTCTTAGGATCTCGTCCTTGCCTTGATTGACATACAGTATATGAGTGGTCTTCTTTTGAGGTTTTACCCCAAAGAAGAAGTTGTGAATGAATCACTCAGCCAAGCCCTTGAAGTTCTCAATTGAATTCTTCGGAAGATAAGTAAACTAGCTGTGTGCTGCTACTGTCTAAGTCCCAGAGAAGGCCCTGCACTTCATCTCATCCGGTATTGAATAAATGTCCACCGCTGACTGGTACATCTCAATGTGATGTATGGGGTTGGTGCTACCGTCATACTTGGGAGACACCACTGGCGGTTTGAACTTAGTAGGGGTTGAAAAACCCACTATCCTGGCCACAAAGGGGGAGCCCTCTGAGAAACCTCTTTGTAACGGGTCCCGGTTCTTAATGAAGTCTCCTATCTTTTCCTTAAGACTTTGGATAGAGTCATTCCACAATATCCTATTGTCCCCAGCCACCTCCAAGGGATGGACTGAGGGTTCCCCAGTCGCAGTACGTCGTCTCTTTACCTCTTCCTGGTCACTACCTCTTCTTGCATGAGGTCGGCCTTTGTGAGGCTGATGTTGCTCGTCTCCTCTCTGCGAGGCGGATGCAATCCTCAACCTTGATAATCTCTGTCTTAGGTCATTTACTGGGCCAAACCTCTCAAAGGTTGACCCTCTGCTCAATCGATCAAAAGCCGAGCCTCGTTGTTGGGCCTCTTCACCTCTTCGGCCACCACAACCTCGGCTCTGCTGAAGAGGGCGTACAGTATTATTCGAAACCTCATACGGCACCTAACATTCATCCGGTACATCTTTTGCCTCTAGATCATCATACCTTTCCTCTAGGCAAGGGTTTCCTTGCCTCCCCAAGCGTAAGAGCCTAGGGTCAGCAACGTCCCTCCTCCATTGAGGTACAGGTTGGTCCTTCATTGGTGCCTAGGGTGGTCCCCTGGCATCTGGATGAGGCTGGACCGCCGCCGGAGTGATCATTTCATGTGAAACTCCAGGTGGGCTCATCATAGTTTGGTTGAGCTGTGCAAACTGCTCCTTCATAGCTTGTTGTGTTGAAGCCAAATACCTTAAGGTTACGGCTACCTCCGCCATTTTGGACTGAGGCGGTGCCTGGATGGAACAAGGTCCTCCTGCTCCAGACGGCAGGAGAGGTGGTGGTAATTCTGGTGCCATGTGTTAATAATAAAGAGCTTGAGTAGTAGATGAGCTTAGTACCTTAAAGGACCTCTTTCAATGGTGAAGTAGTTCCATGTAAGGGGTGGTGTCTGGTTCACAACCAGAGTCTCCGATGAGGTTAAGCAGCAAAAGAGGAAGAGACAGCTTCTCATTCCCACAGTGAGCGCTAAAATGATGATGCTGAGAAATAACACCACCAGTCAAGGTGTTTGTAAGCTCAATCTAGTGATAACAATGGCAGCTCAAACATATATACTATATATAAGAGATTGAGGTGAGGGTAAGAGGATACACACTTGAATGTTTAGTGGTTCAGCCAATTAGACCTACATCCATGTGAGTGTGTGATCCACTAAGTATGGGCACTAATGGCCTGGGATACAATGCATATAAGCTCACTTTCTCTCTCTACTCTGTGTACCAATAGAATTTCAACTAGGGTTGCATAAAAACGATCCCCTCCTAGTAGGAAAAGATAAGTATATATAGTACATGGGTGGTGTAGTGTACCCCCCATGCATGTAATGAGTACGTGTGTGTTGATCTAGCCAATGTGATAAAGACATCTATCCCTGTCACATGTAGAGAATGATGATGAAATATTCCCCCCACGTGGGGGAAATGATTTGTTATAACTGATTTATGTCAACGTGTCCTTATCTGCACATATGACAATCAGAGCTCGACCTCCATGCTTGGTCATGACCTCGGCCTGGAAGAGTCCGAGGCTGTCAAGGTCCAGCTGCCCATCCAATCCGAGATGAGTCATTATGGTCTCGGCTTAAGTGAAGCCGAGGTAAGGTTAAGGTCGGCCTAGGCCGAGGTTAAACCAGAGTCTTACCTGGAACATCGGATGATTTACTGATGGGGTTCACCTTGGTAGATGTATGGCTCCTTGTGACCTCGGCCTACTCCCGATCGAGGTTGTCATTCTCAGGTGAACTGACGAACTGCTGGCCCCCTGATTCATGCAATCTCCCATTGAAGAGGTTGATGGTGGTGTCGACCAGGGCTGACCCTTCTATAGCCGAGGTCGCTAGTCATTAACCCAAGGCCTTTCCAACGTCGGCCATGTCTTCGGCCGAGTCTGGTGTCTTCTGAGCCGAGGTGACACTTGGGGCATATCATCAACAAAAATAGCAAGAAAAGAAAAATATAAAAAAAATGAGAACAAGAAAAGAAAGAGAGCCAAAAGGACATCATAAAAATATTTTCCAATTTCGAATTTTCAAACTGTTCCTATTTTACCCAATACACCTTATAACCCAAGAAAGTCCTAACCGAGTTCGAATTTGAAAAGTAATTACCGCATGTAGAGATAAAACATGAAAAGATAATAAGGGATATTAATTAGTGTGAATAAGAGGCAATGTTTCCCGTTTTCTAATTACCGTAATCTAATGATGAGACCATTTCACGTCAAATAATTTCGTCTTTCATTTTGTATGCGTGAAATTGTGTCCACTTTATTTACTCTTTATATTCTGCATACCGAGAGAAAATAATCCACATTCCATCTTATTCATTTTTTAGAGTATCCCATGAGCATTTGAATCAAAACGAATTTTCAAAAACGTAATGTAGTGAACAATCGGTGGAAGTTAACGGGTTTAATTCTCGACATCGGGCACACAAACACACACACACTGTAAATTGAGACTCTTGAATATAAATATACGATGACTATTTTTGGGGAGTTTAAATTGTACAATTTTGGGGTATTTTGAGCTTTTCTTTGAGTCAAAAATGAATTTTGTGGGAACAATCACTGCAAACCCTCACGAGACACAACTCTTCTGATGCACCTTATACCCTTGACTCACTTGAGTCTGTATTGTATAAGTGTTCATCTAGTTTGGAAATTGTGTCTATCCTAGAATCCAAAGAACTTCAGAGTTTGGTTTGCTATTTCATCCCTCTTGATTGATTGATCTAGACAATATTACCAACACTCACATATACTAGAATTGATATCATACATTTCATATTGCATATAATTGTGTGTACATATGTTGAGTGTGTTTAAATCCCTAAAATTGATTTTTAATATTTTTTGGGGATTTATAATCATTTAAAATAAGTTTTTTTTAATTAAAATTTATTTTTAAAAGTTTTGGGGGTCAATCTGCAATTACGTATTGATGGTTATATTGGCTACAAGTTACCTTGGGTAGAATCCGAAAGCGACAGAGACTTCAGGGTGTGTTTGTATTTAATTTTAGACGCGCGTTTGATAGCTTATAATTGCCCAACATTTGTTCGCTTCTGATTGGTGGAATTTGTGTTTCTTTATAGAGTGTAAAACAGCGATTGTTTACAACCCCTGGATCGTTTTTATCAACGATATGCATGCGCTCTTACATCATCCCTGTGAACCCCATATGAACCAATCAGGAGAGTTTTAATCACCGCATATCGTGATCCCTTGGATCAAAGTCAATCAACCTTGACTCAACCTGAACCATTGATTTTGGACCTCATTCTCGGACCCCTTCACTCAGCCATCTGAGACTTTTTTCCATTTCGTCCTTTAGAGAGCAAAGAGAGTGTAGAGAGAGAAGAGAGAAAAGAGAGAGAAAGAGAGAAACCAGAAAGAGAGAGAAAGAGTTAGAAACCCTAACCCTAACCCTAACCCTAAATTGTCAAAACCTTTTCAAACCTAAACCTCTTTTCAAATCCTGTATATACCAAACACAACCTTGAGTGTTTGAGTGTTTGAGAGTCGGTTTGATGTTGTAACCTCTGCGTTCTTAGATCTTGTGTCCAACTTAAACATTATTTCTTAGATCTAATTTTCTGCTTTATAGAAATTTCAGATCTGAGTACTTCATGTTACATTTCACTTAGATTTACATATTTTGTTTCTCATCTTGAGAAATATATTGTTGATTCGTTTTTGTAAATGTTCTTAACTTTGAAATCAGCAATAATGTTTTTTGTTTCTAGTTCTCTTGAAATAAGACCTTTGACCTAGTTTGGAATCGCACTTGGTGATTTTCAATCTCAAAAATCTTTTCAAAACCTGAGATTGATTAAGATCTTGATACGTCTTCTGAGAAAGATAGCCGTGGATTCTAGGATTATTGTAAAGGTCAAATAAGGTTAAGTTTTGTGAGAAGAGAGAAAAAGAAAAATCACTGCATATAGTTCTTATATGTAATTTGTTAGGACTGGTTGTATAAAATAAGTGTGTGTGTGTGTGTGTGTGTGTGTGTGTGTGTGTGTGTGCATGCATGTGTTAGAAAGCACCTCCACAAACACTATCACCCTACCACACTAAAAGTGTTGGTAATAAGATCTTGAGAACAAGAGTCGACGTAAAGAACTTGAACAAATTGGAAGTTAGCAAACTGGGAGAACAACATAAACAATCAGAACTGCAGAGAAGTTATAAGGACACCAGAGGGTACATTCCTAAACTTATATAGGTCTGGGTTATATGCATGTTTGTTATATAGTTTGTAACTGTTAAAATTTGTTTTAGTGGAATTTTTGCTTTCCGTATAGGGAGTCGTGGATGTTTCCTCAGTTGGGTGAGGTTTTACCACGTAAAAAATTCTTCCTCTTAATCTTTCTACATCTCCTCATCTCATTCTTGGTTGTGCGGTGTTTAAAGTTTTTAAACTGTTTTATTAAACCTGTTAATCAAATCTTGAACAGAACTCGTACATACTTTTGTTAAACACATCTTGTGTTCAATTAGTTTTGAAGAGTTTCTTCAAAAAACTGTTCGGAGTTACTTAAATAGTTTAATTTTATATTAAACGACTTAGGTAACAGATTTTCAATTGGTATCAGAGCATTGTAAACTTCTTTTAAAGAGATCCTGTGTTTCTGAAATTGTTTTTTAAAAATCAAACATGGACGAGAAAAATGAAAGATTTGGTAACTTGACTAGACCTCCTATCTTTGATGGAACCAATTTTGCTTACTGGAAAGTAAGGATGATTTCTTTCATTCAAGGAACTCTAGGAGATGATGTCTGGGACATTGTTGAAAATGGATACATTTTTCCTACTAAACCAGCCACTGAAGGAAGTAATGAGAGGGTTAAGAAAGTATTAAGTGAGTTCACACAAGAAGAGAAACAAGTTTCTCACAACAATAACAAACGAAGAATGCCATATTTATTTCCATAAATGAACATGAGTTCAAAAGAATCTCATCCTGTACCACTTCTAAGGAAGCTTGGGACACTTTGGTTACTAGTCATGAAGGCGACACTAGAGTTAAGGATGCTAAAACACAAATGCTCATTCAACGGTATAACTCTTTAATTATGTTTGAATCTGAGTCATTTGATGACTTCTATATGAACTTAACTTATATTGTGACAAAACTACATGCTAATGGGATAACATATGACATACATGAAATTGTATCTAAAATTTTGAGATCATTACCACAGAAATTTGACAACAAAAGATATGTTATTGAGGTTACTCAGTAGTAAATTAAGAACTGTGGAAATGGAATTAGAATTTAAGAAACAATTGACCCAGTACCATAGGAAACAGACTAGTTCCAATTCGAGCTTTTCTTCCAAATTGATTAAACCTGAGTTTAACATTCCCAATGATTACTCTGATGAGGAATGCGATATAAAGAGTTTGGACAATCATATTGCCTTAATGTCAAAACAGTTTAAGAAAATTATTAAATTTAGAAACAGCATGGCAAGCAAACAAGGCAAGTCCCATTATCCAACTCACTCTAATCATAAACCTCATGAGAAAAGTCATGGAAAACATCACAAGGACTCTCACACTAAACCTAACAGACAACTTAAGAAGACTGAATGCTTTAGATGTGGTAAACTAGGACACATTGCACAAGCCTGTAGAGTTAACTTGAACACTCAAAATAAACACGTTAGAGCTAACATTTGCAAGACATGGGATGATTCAAGCGACTCTGAAAATGAGGAACCTGAGTCATCTGATGTTTTTGACCCTTGCATGTCTTTCTTTGACAAGATTGTCTATAATGATGATATGCCTATTTTTGATAGTGAGGATGAATCTAGTAGTTCTACTTCTTTTGTTTCGAATCATATTGTTACTGGTTTAGATGCTTTAATTACTGAGAACATTGCTATTTCTACCTCGGGGTGTGTGAGTCAAAGGGAAAGCAATAATGACGATGTCAATGGGTGTGTGAGTCCAAGAAATGAAGCCTTAGGGATCACTTCACACACTTCACTTAGTGACTCAGACAATTAAGATCTCCCAGATATTCACACACTTTATGCTAAAACTCTCAAGAAAAGCACTAGACTAGAAAAGATTATGAAATATCTCACCAAGAAGTTAGAAGATCTAAGCCTGATGGTCAAACTTAATGCTGAAGAGTATACTACCCAATGTCTAACTCATGAAAGTGAAATCAAGATGTTTGATCAAAAAATGAGAAATTTGACTGAAACAAATGAAACTCTGGAGAAAAAATACAAAGGGACATTGTTGGAATTGGAACAAACTAAAGAAAAGACAACAATTATTTTTAAAAAATTTACAAAATTTGAAAATAACTCAAACTGTTTTGATGGATTTGTTGCTGAATCAAAAACCAATTCTGATGATCGAACTGGAATAGGGTTTTGCCCCAATTTGAAGACACAAACAAAATCTTTTGAACCTATCAAGTTTGTGTCAGGAGGTAAAAGACCTATTGAAACCTGCCCAGACTTTCATTCTTCTAAAACTGAGTTTGACTCAAAACATCAAAATTTTAATATTGGGGAATCAAGTTGCTCTAAAAATGAAAGTTCACCTAAGGCTAAATACGTCTGCCCCTCTATTAGGAAGAGTGAATCTATGCTCCAAACTGTACTATCTAGGAATAGAGTTCAACCTCAAAATCCCTTAAAACCTATGTTTAGAGACTTTCCTAAGGAGGCCCCAACTTTGAGCAATCTTTATTGCTCCTACTACGATATATACGGTCATTCTTTTGATGGTTGCTATGCTAGAAGAGTAGTTAAACCTATCTGTAATCCTCCAATCAATCAGAACTTTAACTATTCTAGGAGAAGCCATAACAATTATGTACTGCCTAGACAACCAGACAAAAACTCTAACTATAGAAAGAGAAAGACCAAACCTAAAATAACATTCCCTAGAAGGATTTCTAAACACTTTCGTAAACCAAAAGCTCATATTTTTCATAAAACTCAAAATCATGCACAAAACATTTTTCAACAAAAATCGAATGCTCGCAAATTTTATCAATTGAGAGCTAATAAGCGCAAAATGAAAACTAGAGCAATTTGGGTTAGAAGAGATGATCTATTACCCCAGATGAAGTGTAACATAGTTATTACTGCCTTAAAAGATGAACACACATCGTCTGGTTGGTATTTAGACTCTATATGTTCTAAGCACATGACCGGGGATGATACAAAACTCTTGAACAAAACCAGCTTTACTGGAGAAAAAGTTATTTTTGGTGATGGAGTATCATCTCAGATCATAGGCAAAGGAACTCTCCAAGAAGATGGACTTCCTGTTCTTGAAAATGTTCTTCTAGTTAAAGGTCTTAAGGCCAATCTACTTAGTATCTCGCAATTTTTTTACTCGGATCATACTGTAACCTTTTCAAAGAACAATTGCAAAATTTTAAATGAAAAAGGTGAATGCATAATTACAAGATTCAGGACCCCTGACAATTATTATACTGTCATAAATAATTCTGAAATCTGTAATATTGCCAGAATGGATGACAATGAGATATGGCATAACAGTATGGGTCACATAAATTACAATAATCTTAGTAGATTGACTTCTCAAGAAATAGTTAGAGGAGTTCCAAAAAATAAATCCATTTCTAACATTGTCTGTGGTTCCTGTCAGGAAGGAAAAATTATTAAGGCACCTCATAAGAAAGTTAAAGATATACTTACCTCTAATCCTTTAGAACTCATCTATATGGACCTAATGGGTCCCTCCCAAACTGTTAGTCTATGTGGACACAGTTACATTCTAGTTATGGTTGATGACTTCACTAAATTTACGTGGGTAGCCTTCTTAAAACATAAGTCTGACACTTATTAAACTTTTCTAAAAATACTTCTTCGGATTGAAAATGATAAGGACACTCAAGTAAATAGAATTTGTAGTGATAAAGGTAGATAATTCAAAGACACCGGTATTATAGAGTACTGTGCCTATAACAGTTACAAACACGAGTTTAGTGCTCCTAAGACTCCTCCACAAAATGGGATCGCCGAGAGAAAGAATCGTACCCTTCAAGAGATGGCACGTGTTATGTTACATGCCAAGAATTTGCCTCAATATTTTTGGGTAGAATATATTCGTACTGCATGTCACATTATCAATAGGGTCTATCTTAGAAAGAATTCCAAACAAATCCCTTACGAACTTTGGTATAAGAAAAAGCCCAATCTTAAGTACCTTAGAACCTTTGGTAGTATTTGTTATCTATGCAAAGATAGGGAACATCTATCCAAATTTGAGAGCCGAGGAGATAAAGCTATTTTTCTAGGTTACTCACCTAATAGTAGAGCCTACCGTGTTTATAATCTTCGCATTGAAACCTTAATGGAATCCATAAATGTAATTGTAAGTGAAACTACTGTAGAGAGTAAGACTGGTGAATCAACTATTGAGGAAGAGCCTACAAATGTTTTAGAAAATGACTCTCCAGAAATAGGTGACTCATTACCAATTGAGATACCTGAAGTACCTAACTGGGTTTCTAAAGATCATCCCATAAATAACGTAGTTGGTAACCTAAGTGAGCCAGTGCGTACAAGATCCCAACTAAGAAATTATGCACATTATGCATGTTTTCTTTCCCTTGTGGAACCAAAGAATGTAAATGAGGCATTGAATGACTCTCATTGGATTTCTTCTATGCAGGAAGAACTTTTACAATTTGTCATTTATGATGTTTGGTATCTTGTTCCACGTCCTGATCACAAAAAGGTTGTTGGCACACGTTGGATTTTCAAAAATAAGACTGATGAAAATGGGATAATAATTAGAAATAAAGCTAGATTAGTTGCTCAAGGATACTCTCAAATAAAAGGAATATATTTTAACGAGACTTTTTTTCCTGTTACTCGTTTAGAATATGTTCGTCTGCTCTTTGCTATAGCTTGCCACATGCATTTTACATTGTACCAAATGGATGTCAAATCTGCGTTCCTTAATGGAATATTGGCTGAAGAAACCTATGTAGAACAACATAAAGGGTTCATTGATCCTAAATATCCAAATCATGTATTTCGTCTAAAAAAGGCTTTGTATGGCCTTAAACAAGCTCCTAGAGCTTGGTATGAGCATCTTTCCAGTTTTCTCTTTGATAAAGGTTTCAAAAGAGGTGGAAATGACCAAACTCTTTTTGTCAAACATTTTGACAAACACATCACTATTGCTCAAGTTTATGTTGACGATATTATATTTGGATCAACTTCTCCCTCAGAAGTAAAATCCTTATCTGAAATTATGAGTAAGGAATTTCAGATGTCCCTTTTGGGGGAGTTGCAGTTCTTCTTAGGTCTCCAAGTCAAACAAAATTCAGAAGGATTATTTGTCTCGCAATCTAAGCACGCTTTAGAGATAGTAAAGAAATTTGGCCTTGAAAAGTGCTAAAGATGCTAAAACACCCATGAGTACTATAGTAAAACTATCTAAAGACGAAACTGAAAAATTTATAGATCCAACTCTATATCGTAGTATGATAGGAACCTTGCTATACCTTACTGCCTCGCATCCTGATATAATGTATGATGTGTGTGTATGTGCCCATTATCAAAATAACCCTAAAAAGATCCATCTATCTTATGTTAAAAGAATCATTAAATATGTAAAAGGCACTCTGAACCTAAGACTTTGGTACACTAGTGACACACCTAGCACTATACTTGGATACACTGACGCTCACTGGGCTGGGTGTACTGATGATACTAAAAGCACATCAGGAGCATGTTATTATATAGGTAATAATTTTGTAGGATGGAGTAGTAAGAAACAAAACTGCACATCACTCTCAACAGCTGAATCTGAATACATAGCCGCTGGAAGCTACTGTGCTCAATTACTTTGGCTTAAAAAAATGCTAAGTGATTATGGTATTCAAGAAAATCAACTGCATCTCTATTGTGATAATCAAAGCGCGATCAATATCTCTAAAAATCCTATTCAACACTCGCGAACAAAACACATAAAAATAAGACATCACTCTATATGCGAATTGGTTGAAACTAAGGAATTAGAAATCAATTATCTTCCCACTGATTTGCAACTCGCAGATATGTTAACTAAACCTTTAGATTACAATCGATTTATTTCATTGCGTAAATCTATAGGTATGGTGTGTGATGATTAATCTCTTTGATCTCTCTATTTTTTCCCTTTGTCTATTTGAGACAAAATGGGGGAGAAATTTGAGTCTAATGAATTTCACTCATGCTAAACAACTTGATCTTAGTGATTCATTGCAGGATTCTGTACAGTTATTCTCAACAGTTATAATAGGGTATTCAATTGTAAATAGTTGAGTTATGTACTTTTTCTTTCTAGGAAATGGGTAGATAGATTTTTTAGGAATATGTTTCCTTATTCTTGTTGCCTTACGAGTCCTAAATGACTCAAAGGAGATTTTGTCTCATATTTCCAAAGGGGGAGATTGAAACACCTTATACTCTTGACTCACTTGAGTCTATTTGTATAAGTGTTCATCTAGTTTGGAGATTGTGACAAACTTGTGTCTATCCTAGAATCCAAAGAACTTCAGAGTTTGGTTTACTATTTCATCCCTCTTGATTGATTGATCTAGAAAATATTACCAACACTCACACACACTAGAATTGATCATATAATTGTGTGTACATATGTTGAGTATGTTTAAATCCCTAAAATTGATTTTTAATATTGTTTTGGGATTTTATAATCATTTAAAATAAGTTTTTTAATTAAAATTTGTTTTTAAAAGTTTTTGGGGTCAATCTGCAATTAAGTATTGATGGTTATATTGGCTATAAGTTACCTTGGGTAGAATCCGAAAGCGGCAGAGACTTCAGGGTGTGTTTGTATTTAATTTTAGACGCGCGTTTGATATCTTATAATTACTCAACATATGTTCTCTTCTGATTGGTGGAATTTGTGTTTCTTTATAGTGTGTAAAACAACGATTGTTTATAACCCTTGGATCATTTTTATCAACGATATGCATGCGCTCTTACATCATCCCTGTGAACCCCATATGAACCAATCAGGAGAGTTTTAATCACCGCATATCATGATCCCTTGTATCAAAGTCAATCAACCTTGACTCAATCTGAACCATTGATTTTGGACCTTATTCTCGAATCTTCTCAGCCTCCTATAAAAGGACCTCTTTCACTCAGTCATCTGAGACTTTTTGCCATTTTGTCCTTTAGAGAGAAAAGAGAGTGTAGAGGGAGAAGAGAGAGAAAGAGAGAAACCAGAAAGAGAGAGAAAGAGTTAGAAACCCTAACCCTAAATCGTCAAAACCTTTTCAAACCAAAACCTCTTTTCAAATCCTGTATATACAAAACACAACCTTGTAGAGAGTTGGTTTGTTTAGTTGGTTTGATGCTGTAACCTCTTCATTCTTAGATCTTTTGTCCAACTTAAACCTTCTTTCTTAGATATAATTTTCCGCTTTATAGAAATTTCAGATCTGAGTACTTCATCTTACATTTCACTTAGATTTACATTCTTGAGAAATATATTGTTGATTCATTTTTATAAATGTTTTTAACTTTGAAATCAACAATAATGTTTTCTATTTCTAGTTCTCTTAAAACAAGAACTTTGACCTAGTTTGGAATCGCACTTGGTGATTTTCAATCTCAAAAATCTTTTCAAAACCTGAGATTGATTAAGATCTTGATACTTCTTCTGAGCAAGATAGCCGTGGATTTTGGGATTATTGTAAAAGTCAAATAAGGTTAAGTTTTGTGAGAAGAGAAAAAAAGAAAAATCACTGCATATAGTACTTATATGTAATTTGTTAGGACTGGTTGTATGAAATAAGTGTGTGTGTGTGCATGCATGTGGTAGAAAGCACCTCCACAAACACTATCACCCTACCACACTAAAAGTGTTGGTAATAAGATCTTGAGAACAAGAGTCGACATAAAGAACTTGAACAAATTGGAAGTTAGCAAACTGGGAGAACGACATCAACAATTAGAACTGTAGAGAAGTTATAAGGACACCAGAGGGTACATTCCTAAACTTATATAGGTTTGGGTTGTATGCATGTTTGTTATATAGTTTGTAACTGTTAAAATTTGTTTTAGTGGAATTTTTACTTTCCGTATAGGGAGTCGTGGATGTTTCCTCAGTTGGGTGAGGTTTTACCACGTAAAAAATTCTTCCTCTTAATCTTTCTACATCTCCTCATCTCATTCTTGGTTGTGCTGTGTTTAAAGTTTTTAAACTGTTTTATTAAACCTGTTAATCAAATCTTGAACAGATATCGTACATACTTTTGTTAAACACATCTTGTATTCAATTAGTTTTGATTTTATAGAAAAGGGTTTCTTCAAAAAACTGTTCAGAGTTACTTAAATAGTTTAATTTTATATTAAACGGCTTTAGTAACACATTTTCATCGTCCTACTAGGGTAACCTAGGGGTTTAAAGTCTTATTGCATACACTAAATGAAATCGCTTACCCGCAAAAGAGGTATTATATCCTAATAACATGTTTGCCAAGTGTTTTGATGGTGCTTTGATTCTTTTACATTACTCGGGACAATCAAAGTTCTAAGTTTGGGGAGTTTGATTAGGCATAAATTATTCATATTTATCCCCTTAATTTAAAGGCTTTTATCATCTTGTGTGATGTAAATTAAGTTGATTTATCTCATAAGATTTCTACTGACATCTTTTATATCATGGAGTGACTTTCGTGTATCTCTATTACATTTTGCAGGTATTTATACAAGTGAAGAAAATTGAGAAGTAAAAACCAAGAAAGAAAGAAATAAAGAAAAGTCGAAGGGAAAAAGAGTAATTTTACATCCAAAATCCAGCTGCGAAATCCAAAAGAAGTTGAAGACCTTGAGTCCACAAGGGCATAGGAATAAACAACATCTAAATTCGAAGCCCGGGTGAAAAGTTATGAAGCTTTAAAGTTGAGAAGAAATCATGGAAGAAAAGATAGAAAATTTTCTTGTCTGACCCGATTTGGAAATAGGTGAACCGATTTGCTGCTCATGTAAAATTTTGCCTCTCTACTGGAATTTTGAACCGGTTCTTCCAGTGAAGAAGAAAAATCTGAACTGGTTTGGCATGACGCAATCTGATTTTTTATTTCTTAAAATTAAAGTTGTTCATGGGGCAAACAATAAACAAAACGTGAGAGGTTTATATTAGAGTAACACTAGACATTAGAATTAAGTTTTTTTTATGGTTTTCGAGAGCTTCTTGGAGGCAAGAACCCTAGGTTTATCATTCTTCAATAATTATTCATGATTTGACATTGAATTCAAGGGTTTACATAAATATAAGTATAGTTCCTCTATTGCTTTAAATTTCTCTCATCTTTTTGGTTTATAATAATTTATTTCTTAGAAGTTTCTTTTATATGTTTGATCACACTTTTACCGTAATAATGAATTCATGCAACGTAGATTTCATGTTTAGCCGTATTTTCACCATGTCCAGCTATGTTTTTAGCATGCTTGGGTACATGAACCACCCCTAGGTAATACATATGGATTTAAAAGTGAATAAAAATTGATCCCTCATTCAAAGGCTTGAAATTTATCAAGATACAGGTTGTACGCCTTTTAATTCCATTTTCCCTAGGTAATCGTAATGTTTAAGGGCGCAATTGGTGTTTTGATAATTTCTCATCCTCGTCAAATACAATATTTGATTTGATATTGTTTGGCATTAAGTCCTCATATATCGGATGCTTAGAGAGTATTTGGTGTCTATTTTAATGAAGAATTATCTTTTTAAAGCTTCTAGGTTCTGTGTAAATGTGGACGGTTTGCGGGAGTTTACCCTAACTACATATCCTTTCATATAGTTAAAGTTCAATTTAGTTCTATTTGCATGCGTAGTTAGTTATTAATTTAGTTCAAGTTGCCTTAGTTGATAGTTATGATCACAAAATCATCATATTTTCCTTTCTTTCTCTGAGTCATTCAAGGGTTAAACGATCTTTTTATCCGTCATCACGTCTTACATCATATTCCCTATCTTCGATAACCACTTACCAAATTATTACTTGAGCGATCGGCTGACACTTGAGTCGATTGAAACACGCACCAGAAACCCTTTTAAATTCGAGTCAAAGAGGAACCCTTGAAGAAGTTTGAGCACCAAAGTTTAAGATTTATGATGACAAAATAGACTCCATAGATCATGTTTGCCAATATAAGCAAGACGTAAATCTATGGAATCATAACGAAACCATTATGTGTCGCATATTCCCATCCAACTTAGGAGATGTCGCTCGCTAATGGTTTGATAGGTTGCCCCACAAGTTGGTTAAGAGCTTCAAGTCCCTCGTAAAGGCCTTCACAAATCGCTTCATAATCAGTAACTCACATCCGAAGAGGATGGATTCTTTACTCACGATGAGGAAAAAGCAACAGGAGACCTTACAAAAATATTTTAAACGCTGGTAGGAAATGTTCAAGGGGGTGAAAGATTTCTTAAAGATGTAGTTGTAACATCTTTCAAGATTGGCATGCCCTTACGTCCATACTACACCAACCGCTTACCAAAAAAGAAGTGAACACCATTAATGACTTCATGTTATGTATTGAAAAGTATGCCAAAGTCATGAATGTGGTCCACAACATCCAAGTAAAAACTAGTCGCGCTAAGCTGAACAAAGGAAACGGTAAGGAGAACACCCCTAAAAAGGTGAAAAAGAAACAAAATAGAGAAAGAATGTGGGCATATCATATTTTTCCAAAGATGTTCAATCCATCAACGTGTTTTTTAAGAAATAATTTACAAGATCCTGGGAAAGATTAAGGACAACCAGTTTCTAAAATGGATGAAGAAGATGGGAGAAGATCCGACCTAAAGGAGAAACACACTTCGGAGCACTTTACACAAAGAAAATGGACACAGGACGGAGAATTGCAAAGATCTGAAGTCTCACCTAGAGGAGTTATCCTAGTCAGGTCACCTCAACGAGTATATAGAGAAGAAAGTTGATCTGGTCATCGCCAATGGAGGCCAAAACCCAAAAAATATACTGGACGATGCGCCAAACATGAATTTATTATAATACACAGGGTGTCCGGCCTCAAGCAGATATAGAGAAATGCAATTTGGTTGGAACTCAAGAAGCTCACAATGGTAATGGAGGACTTCCATATAGATCCTACTAAGACCAATCTTGAAAATTCAGGTAATTGGAGGATGTGGATTACAATAAGAATATAGTGTTTACGGAGGATGATTTGGTCAGGATAAGAACAACACACAACGATGCACTAGAAATCACTCTCAGGATTACAAATTGGGATGTGGACAAGCTACTGGTGGATCAAGTAAGTTCTTCTAAGGTAATCTACTTAAAACTCTTCCACAAGCTTACATTGAAGATGTTGGGTTTAAAGGAAGTGGTTATCCCTTTGGACTTCTTCACAGGAAAGATGACCATACCTTTGAGGAAGGCAGTCATTCCAGTGAGGGAAGGGAATATTTTGAAACTCTTTGAGTTTATAATGGTCGACATTGATTCACCCTATCAAGCCATCCTCGATAGAGGGTGACTTCATGCTATGGGAGCAATACCTTCAACTTACCAATAGAAATTCATGTCTATCGTAGATTAGGGTATAATGGATATTAGAGGAGACCAAGACATTGGTAGTAAATGCTACATCACCATCATCAGACCCAACTAGGAAAATAGGAAAGAGAAGGAAGTCCTCCTTGAGATGACACATGATGGGGTTACTCCTTGCAAATAGAAACTAAGGCAAGATCGACCAGAGGTGGAGGAGACCAGGATCTACCCTGATGACAGGGTTGTAGAGAAGCTGAGGGAGGTACCTTTTGATGAAAGATAACTATAGAGGAAGTTCCTAATCGAAACCACTTTTTTTTTACCACGAACGTATATAGTTGATCACCTTTTTAAAGCAAAACCTAGCCGTTTTTCATGGGAGCCATATGACATGCCCGGGATTGATCCTGAAGTCATTTGTCATCATCTTCACGTAGATCCAATATTTATGTTTATCACATAAAAATCTCACCACACTTCCCCAAGAAGGGAAAAATAAGGTAGGGAAACTTCTAAAGGCAAGGTTTATCAGAGAAGTTCAATTCCCAAATCGGATCTCAAATCTAATGGTAGTCCGTAAAAGCAACGACAGTTGAAGAGTCTGTATTTTTATCGATCTCAACAAGGCTTGCCTTAAGGATAGTTTCCCCTTCCATAGATAGACCAGCTTATCGATGCCACTGCAGCCCATGAACGAATGAGTTTATGAAATGCATATTTGGAGCACCACCAGATTCTTCTTCTCAATCCTGACTAGGATAAGACTTCATTCATTACACTGATGGTCTTGTATTGTTATAAGGTCATGTCTTTTGGCCTTATGAATTCTTGAGCCACATACTAGAGACTTGTTACAAAGATGTTTAAGCAACAAATGGGTGAAATGATTGAAGTATATGTCGACGATATTCTCTTTAAAAGAACATGTAAAAATGACCACCTCAAAAACCTAGCCGACACTTTTAAAATCCTCAGGCATTATCGAATGAAGCTCAACACGAGCAAGTGCTAATTCGAGATCCATTCACGTAAGTTTCTACGCTATCTAGTCAACAAGAGGGGAATATAAGCAAACCTCTATCAAATATAAGCAAACGTGCAACCACTGAAGAGGTTGTGAGAAATACAAAATCTCACTGTGATACTCGCAACACTAAATCACTTCATTTCTAAGTCATCTGAGCGTCGAAGACCGTTCTTTTAGTTGCTCAAAAAGGATGGGGACTCACATGAAAATGTGAATGTTCAAAGGCTCTCAAGGAGATCAAATCCTACTTAAAAAAACCCACTGTTGGCAATTCTCGATCATGGGGACCCTCTCTACCTCTATCTTGCAGTCTCAAGCCATATGATTAGTTTTTCCTTGGTCTATGAGAAAGAGGAAAAATAATTCCTAGTTTACTATATCATAAAATCACTCCTGGACGTCGAGCAACACTACTTACCACTAAGAAATTGTCCTAAATGTTGGTGACAACCTCCCGAAAATTAAAGCATAACTCTGAGGCCCATTCCAATACCGTTGATTAAGGGTAAAAATTAGCGTAGTGTCAGTACACCAACCATTGAATTCGTTTCACCTCCTCAACACAAAAGCCTAAACTATTGACTACACTCTTTACGGGGGTGTAGCGACCAGTTCAGGTATCGAATCCGCATAAAAAAAATTTCTAGACTTTAATCGATTTATTATTTCTTAATAAAAGTGTAAAAGGTATTGGATAGCAAAAAGAAGGATTATTTTAGGCATGTGCTTAAAATAAGATTAATAAAACAAATATAAACTATATATTGTGACTAATATCCCTCACCTCAGATTAAACAGTATAAATGGCCACATGGGAAGACGAATTTAGCAAGATTAAATCTTATTTCATCCATTAATTAAATCTAGAGTTGTCGCCCCCTAAACTAGCATAAAAGCCTACTATGATTTTGGCGTCAACAAATACCCCGAAAATTGTACACGTAAGGCTGTAAGTACAGCGCATACATGATATACACGATTAAATCTCCTAGGCATAAAATCAAGAACAACCTAACCCATTTACTATCATAAAACCCATCATCAAAGAAAAGCAACCATTAAAATCAAGGTGAGTTCAATTAAGAACAACCTTAACTACATAACATAATTAAAGACATGTGCTAAATGCAAGAAAATAAGTGAAGGCAATTAAATCTAGATTACAAATCAAGTAAACAAATAACAAAGCAAGAAAAAAAAACAATGGAAGTTCGGATTAAAGACGAAGAAGATGAATAATGTTCTTACAAACCAAAGAGGGTAAAGCCTTAGGAGAGAGAGAAACAGAACCCAAAATTCACCTGAAAAACCTTACTTCTCTAACCTAACCATTAAAAAAAAGATAAAAACTATTTGTCTTCAAATACAAAAAAAAATCAACTTATATAGTGTTTATGACTAGAAATAACATCTATGTTATCTTATAGGCATTAACAACAGATAAAGTGAAGGTATGAAGAAGATGATATTGAAGATGAAGTCGAGATAAACAATCACATCAAATATATAAGAGACAAAGGTTTGTAAAGTGCTTCGGCTATTGAACAAAGCCAACGTCCATTGTTATTTTATTCCCACAGGTTTACAATATCACAATACAGTGTGATGAGAATGATTGAATTATTCTCATATCTTGAGAGAGAGAGAGATGTGTAGAGATGTGTAGAGAAATAGAATGGATTTCCCCTTTATCCAAGAAAGTGGTTGTATTTATAGTGATGGGAGTCCAAGAGATAGAATGTATTTATATATTTAGACATTTATATTTATATACAATGAATATAATTGTTGGTCTTCTCGAGTATAATGACTGTTGGCTATTCCACCCCAGTGAATTTTGAGCATCTGGATGGCTGGTCTTCTTTATGTTGGTCGGGCGGTACACCGATTAATTGTTCTCAGGTTTTGACTAACTCTCCTTCGGGACCAGCCAAGTGTCTTATGTGCCGAGCAAGTGTAAATATTGCCACGTAGGATCACAAGTGTCCCTTTCTTAGTGGTCTATGTAGACGGGTAAATTTTTGGCGTCAACATATAGCAAGTGGCAAAAGATATAAGGAGAAAAGAAAAGAAAATGATTTATCATAATAATCAAGAAGGAAATCCTCATAAAATGGTCATAACATGCTCGTTAGGAACCAAATTAACGAGCTGTCAAAGGACACGCGAAGCCGAATCGAAGAACTACAACTTTCATGAAGAGTTCGGGAACGAAACTCAAACTTTGAAATGACTGAAATTCCCCTGAAGTTGCATACTATATTAAAAACATCCCGAACATCACCAATTGCACAATTAAGTATTCTAATACCTACAAATACTCAAATACACCTTGCAAAACACACACACACACACGCACACACACACACACACACACACATATATATATATATATATATATATATATATATATATATATATATATATATATATATATATATATATATATATATATATATATATATTATTTATTTATCAAAACCCAAGGTTATACTGTATAAGAGCGTAAATACGGGAATTAATGAACACAATTGTACAAGAATGCATAAGTAAAACGGGCGATAATATACAATATTCATGATGTATCACATCGCCTTACATAGACATTGCTAGTACCCAGTGATGAAAAACTAACCGAACAGACAACGATACAAAACGTAAATAGGCACAAAATATACAAATCCCACTTTCATGGCGAACGATTGCCTTTAGCATATGCAATAAGCTGTTAAAATCCTAGGTTATCCTAGTGGACGAGTGTTGTTTAATGAGGATTTTCAGGGATGAAACGCACAAACATTAAATTTCCTCAAAACATGCTCAAACAACCAATATGCCAAGCACAACGACAACTAGATATTTTAACATATTACTAACAAAGAAAAAGAATTTTTTTTAAATAATCCAAAACTATTAACATTAAAAGAATAACTATTTGGAATTAAAACCTCAAATGTGAGTGGTGTGCGTGCACATGCAAAAGCTTTGATTCGGTAAAAATGCCTATAACCCAGATAAAAATTAGCGCATGCTTTCACTCAATCCTCTTCGGATATTACACTCAACAAATAAAAGCACTTAGAAAAGGGTATAACACACGGGACATGCAGTAATAATGAAAAAATATAAATAGAAACTAAGCATCACACATGTCATCAATGAAGAAAACTATAAATAAAATAAAAACTTTGCAATCTCAATGAAAGGATATCATCAGTAAAGAGGTCAAATGCATTTTAACAGATTATCGCAATTATTTAAACTTTTGAATTACATTCACCTTAGGATCACATAGTACTTGTATAGGGTTGTAATGTAGTTTAGGGTCAAGGTTATGAAATGAAGGGAATATGTACAGATTCAAAGGTGTTAGGGGATGAAAAGCTTGGGATAATGGAAAAATGTAGGCAATTTCAAAATTAGAATATGATTTCCATAATAATATTTAAATATAATATTAGAAAGTGACAAAGATTATTGAACACTATGTACAAAATGGAAATACTCTCTTTCGTTTGTTTTCTTTTTCATTTCACTTTTTTCTCCTTTTCTTTTGTTTTCACTCTCACATGTTCAATTGCAACCACATAACACAAAAATCATTCAATCCCAAGTAGAATTTCAAATAAAGGTATGGTAGATGATATATATGGTTTATAACTCCAATATGGAGTTGGTTATAGGATTTTGGGTTTTGAAATGAAAGGCTATATTTAGGCTCAAAGGGATTGACGAGGAAAAACATATAAGGTGAGGTCAACGTCAATATGGGTGATATAACAAAGAAGGCCTCTGGTCCTTGTCTAAAGTTTAAGCAATTCTCGAGTCAAAACAACTTCAAAAATCATGCTCCAGTAACACATTCCAAAATATGAACTCAATTAATATAATGATCAAATGAAAGAATAGTGAGATTATTGGTGAATTTAACGTTTTCAAGGAGAAAAGAGTAGTGTATAAACACTTGCAAATGAAGAAAAGAACAAAGATCGCTCGGTTTTAGTATACACAAAGCAACAAAAGGATACCAAGTTATAATTGACCTAATGATTCATTTATAAAATATGCTCAAGTGCTAATGGGTTTTCACAGTGCAATTCATGAATTGATTCTCAATATTGAATAATCTGAGGACTAATGTTTAATAACATGAAAGAAATAGAAAATGCATTATGGATTTAGGAATTAGATAGGACAATTATTAAATTTATCATAGGATATTGGGGCAAGAGACCCAAAAAAGAGAAAAGATATAAAGAACATAATTTTTTTAATTTTTTGAAAAATTTATTTATTTATTTATTTTTAAATTAATTAATAAATATACACATGACTCACAATGATAAAAAAGAAATTGAGATAAATAATCACACACACCCTAACTTGAAACTTACATTGTCCTCAATGTATTTAAAGACAATACGACAAAGAGAGGGATATAAATAAATCACCCCAATTTGGAGCGATCCCCGAGGTAGTTAACGAGCCCTATACAAACCAAAGAAAAACTAAAATATTTGCACAAAAATTAAGTTAAAATAAATCATGTCGTAAGTTACAATAAGTGGAGGGGCTTAAGTGAATATACTAGATAAATTAATGGTGAGCATTTGATTTTATAAAAATGGAGGGTCAAACGCATCAAAATCTTATAAATAATCAACAACTGCATTATCGTTTTCAATCTCATAATTTCACAAACAACTAAATACAATAAAAACATCCTAAAAAGTTAATATAATAAAATTATAAAGAAAGAAAAGAAGAAAAATAAAAAGAAGATTTCCCATTACAATAATACTCAAAAACTGGGACCACAAGAGAATCCTGACGCATATCTTCACCCCCTCAGCGTAGCCTCGTATGACGTTTGCCTACCTTTCACCATCACAAATGTCGCATAAAAATAAGCACCAACTCTTCATTTCTTCATTGATGCAACCATTCATGGTGAGAAAATGCTCCCAATTGTGATGATGCAAGATGACTCGCGCCACCTCCGGCACATGATCAAGGTCCCATACACAATGGTAGGCCAGCAGCCTTTGTTAAATCTAAAAATAGGCATGAAACTAGTAGTTTTCCTGTTCACAATAGGGATGAACATTTAACCCCACCCGTAGGAGTCCCGCCATGTCCCGACCCTAATGGGGCGAGTTTCAAAACGCGATAAATGAATTAAGTGCGGGTATGGATTTTAATAAAATCTGTTAATTAAATGGGATGGGTTAGGAATTAGTTTAAATAAAATCGCCTCGCCCTGCCCCATTTAAATTATGCCTACATAAATACCCTTTATATGTATGTTAATTAAAACTAAACCCTATATACATAAGTACCCTTTATATATATGAAAAATAGCGTAGTGTCATTACGCCAATCGTTGAATTTATTTCACCTCATCAATACAAAAACCTAAACTATTGACTACACTATTTACGGGAGTATAGAGGCCAGTCCGGGTATCGAATCCACAAATAAATGTTGCTAGGTTTTAATCGATTTATTACTTCTCAATAAAAGTGTAAAAAATATTAGATAACAAAAAGAAAGATTATTCTAGGCATGTGTTTAAACTAAGATTAATAAAATAGATAAAAAATATAGCTTGAGACTAATATCCCTCACCTCGGATTAAATAGTATAAATGGTCACAAGGAAAGGCAAATTTATGAAGATTAAATCTCATTTCATTAATTAATTTAATCTAGAGTTATCACCCACTAAATTCACACAAAAGCCTACTATGATTTTGGCATCAACAAATACCCCCAAAAATTAAACAGGCAAGGTCATAAATACGGTGCATACATGATATAAACTACTAAATCTTCTAGGAATAAAATCAAGAACAACATTAACCATTTAAATTCATAAACCCCATCACTAAATAAAAGCAACCATTAAAACCAAGGTGAGTTCAATTAATCACAACCTAGGCTAAATTAACAACACAAAATAATTAAAGACATACATTAAATGCAAGCATGTAAGTGAAAGCAATTAAATCTAGATTACAAAAAAGTAAATAAATAAAAAAGCAAGAGAAATAACAATGGAAGTTTGGATTAAAGAAAAAGAAGATGAATGACGTTCTTACAAACCGAAGTGGGTAAAGCCCTAGGAGAGAGATACGCAAAATCGAAAATCCACCTCAAACCCCTTATTCTCTAACCTAACTACAAAAAAAAGATAAAACTATCTATCTTCAAATACAACAAAAATCCACTTTTATATTAAGTTGTAAAAGAAATAAAGAGAAAAGAAAAAAAAATGATTTATCCTAATAATCAAGATGGAGCTCCTTATGAAAATGGTCATAACAATCTCATTAGGAACCAAATTAACGAACCGTCGGAGGCCACGCAAAGCTAACTCGAAGGGCTACAACTTCCATGAAGAGTTCGGATACGAAGCTCAAATGCTAAAATGACTAAAATGCCCCTGAAGTTGCGTACTACATTGAAAACTTCCTGAATAACACTAATTGGACCGCTAATCGTTCCAATAACTACAAAAACTCAAATAAACCTTGCAACACACACACACACACACACACACACACACACACATATATATATATATATATATATATATATCAAACCCCAAGGTTATAGAGTATAAGAGCATAAATACCAAAATTAATAGACACTATTGTACTAGAATTCATAAGTAAAATGGGAGATAATATATAATATTCGTGACGTATCAATCGTCATCAAATATTTCCCTCTTAAAGAGGTTCTTCACAACGCTGAACTATATGGATGCATGTACAAATTATCGATAGAACTTAGGATATTTGTCATACACTTTCAACCGAGGATAACAATCAAGGGGCAGGTGTTGGCTGACTTGATAGCATAATTTGTAGATGAGATACTCTTATCGATCAAGTGACGATCGAGATGCTAAAAGATTGCAGGTTGGATCAATTCGAGACCTGGGTGTTGTAAGTGGAAGGCATTTCTAAATATAAGGGAGAGAGAGTACGGATTATTCTTGTATTATAAAAAAATTACATGATCGAGTAAGGGATCAGGTTAGGCTTTGAAGCTTTTAATAATGAAGCCGATTACAAATCACTTATAGTCAGACTTGTAAGGCTCATTATTGAGGGAAAATTAACTTGAAGTATAGTATGATTCAAAGTTAGTATCAAATCAAGTCAATGTAGGTTTGAACGCTAAGGATGAAAGAATGGAAGCATACCTCAAAGTGGTTAGCAAGATGATATCAAAGTTTGAGGAAGTCCATATTCAATAATTCCTCCGAGGTCACAACATCCTTGCAAATGCGTTAGAAGCTCTAACTCAACATTAGATTCCAATCTTAGGAGAATAATTGAAGTCGAGTTCCTTGTTAAGCTTAGCGTTAAAAAGAGGTGGCCTCCGAGCGTGTTCTTTCCATTGAAAATGACCAAACTAGATGGATCCAATCATCGATTACCTATAGAACGACGAGTTGTCGATCGATAAAAAGTAGGTTCATGAAATCAAAGTGAAGGTCGCTTACTTTATGCAAGTACCCAGGAAAAACTTTAAAGAAGATCTTTCACAGGCCCCTTCCTTCAATGCGTATAACCAAAAGACATCGATCGAGTTCTCTATGAACTGTATGTTAGAATCTGTGGGAGCCACGTAGGATGAAGATCTCTATCTTTTTGAGCAATTAAAGAAGGCTACTGGTGTCCATATATACAGAAGGACACAAGTATTTATTCTCGAAAGTGAAAAATATGCCAAAAATTATCCCATATACATCATCAACATGCCAATGGCTTGAAGCCCCTAACCAGTCCATGGTCATTTGCATAATGGGGGTTGAAAATCGTAGGGCCACTTCCTTACGCACCCAAAAATAACAAGTATTTATTAGTTGGCATAAATTTTTTGCAAAATTGGATTGAGGTAGAACCATTGGCGAACATCAAAGATGCTGATATGACCAGGTTCATCTGGAGGAATATTATAACTCTCTTTGGTATCCCCGGGATAGCCATAACAGATAATTGCACATAATTTGAGAGTGGACCTTTTCAAGGTTTGTGTGACAATCATGTAATCAAACACCACTTCAGTTCTATGACCTACCCCTAAAGTAATGGTCAAGTATAGGCCTATAACAAAATGATGCTCGGCGGCTTGAACAAGAGGCTAAAAAGAGAAAATGGTACTTGGGTGGATGAGCTTCCTCATGTTCTCTGGGAATATAACACGACATCGAGGACGTACTAGGGAAACACCCTTTGATCTTACCTATAGAGAGTGGAAACCGCGATTCCTCTTAAAGTTGGTCTATCGATCATGAGGATAAACATTTCCGAATAAGGACTGGACGACGAAGCTCATAGCACTGAACTTGAGCTAGTAGAATAACGGAGGGAACAAGCCGTGATCAAGTTAGCCTCCTACCATCAACATTTGGCAAAATAGTGCAACAGAGTGGTCAATCTGAGGAAATTTTAGGTCAGGAATTAAATCCTCAAGAAAGTACTTAGCCATGCCAAAAGGCCCTTGGATGACAAGTTAGGGCCTAACTAGGGAGATCCATTCAAAGAGATCAGATATGATTTTCAAGGAGCCTATCACTTGGAAACAATGGAGCACAGAGAGATACCTAGAGTATGGAATGCGCCCTACATCAAGAAATTTTATTTTTAATTTTATTTCCAGCACATTTAGTTTTTTCAAATTTTCATCTAAAAAATTATGATGCTCGTAATTTAAATTCCAGTTATTAATAAAGATCCAAGTTATTCTCTCAATTACTTTGCTTTTAAATTTCTTTGTATTATTCTAAAGTAACAGGCTCGAACGCCAGTTCGACCTACCTTAGCTTAATTACAATTAAACTTAAGGACTTTGGGTCTTTGTCATTACAAACACGAACGAACTCATGAATTTCTCGGACAAGCAAAAGCCCTACGAGGGATACCTAAGCCTTGGTTGGAAAAAAATGCTAAATGGGTGGATTCCCTTACACCAAATTCTCTAGGCCTAAAGTAGTGTGACAACACAGCCAAAAAGGTAAGATAAAACAAATATAACACATTCTTAACATAAAGAAATTAAGAAATGTGTGAGATTAGTACCAAATCAACTTGAATATAACATTTGGTTATAAGTTTGAAAAGATATCAATTATAATAAAATACCAACAGAAACGATAACAATTACAACAGTCTTTAGTCGATGAGCAAGAAATTTAGCGATCTCTCTTCTTCAGTTGTCTTTGGGATTTGGTCAGAATTCGTCATCACTATCACGGGCTTTCAAGTATCTTCTGGAAAGTTAAAGCAAAACAACGTCTATGGGGACCCATTTCTCCTCGCTGCCAAAAGGAGAATGTATATCCGTCGAAGAGTCAACTTGGTACATACACCAAAGTTGAGAATCCTTAGGAAATTTTAAAATCCTCAAGGCATTCAACCAACCGTGTTTGTACGCCGCGTTTTGTCCTCTTCTAGGCCAGTTGCCCAACCTTCTTCGTAGCCCACCGAGCACACCTGTCTTCATTTTTGTCTTCATTCTTCTCTTTTGCCTCTAATTTTCCACATATAAATTAATATAAAAGCAAAAAATAATATTAAAAAGACTTGGAAAAATAGTCCAAAATAGAGCCTTTAAAACAACCTTTAAAACCTAACAATAACATCGAAAATGGCCTAAAAAACAGCCTCATAATAGCCTTAAAAACAACATTTAAAACCTAAAATCTTCCTTAAAAATAACATTAAACACCTTAAAAATAGCATTAAAAATAGCCAAAAAACAACATTAAAAATAGCTCAAAAAGGCCTAAAAACAACAGTAAAATTGCCTAAAAATAACTTCATAATAGCCTTCAAAACAACCTTCATAACCTTAAAAACAACCTTCAAAACAACCTCAAAAAGGCCTAATAACAGCCTTGAAAACAGCTCCTTTTATGAAGGTCCCACAAGAAAGTAGTTCCGTTAGCAGAAGGAGCATTAAATTTTTCTCCTTAATGCACACAATCATAAGTACCCATATATTTACCATCAACCCATATGTATATTCATATGAGTCCAAATGAGAGGACTACCTTGGTTTGTGAAAACAAAAAAGATACTATTTCTAAACCCCCTCAAAAAATAATCCCACATGTTACTCTAATCCGTGCCATTAAGCCCCATTGTCCACATTTTCAACAACTTAGCATATTTTATCCGTTTCTAAGTATAAAGGTCCTTAACATACCACTTGTCGAGTTGATGTTTAGCATTTTTTTTAGTCCTAACATGATCAACATGATTCCATTCTACACAATCTCCCACATGAGCCCAAATTTTATCTGTTGGCTCAATCTCCGAAAAATGTTGTTTACAATATATGCATTCAGTTTGTCCCTTTCTCTCAATCTTTGCATAACGCTCAAAATATGCATTGGTATCGTACTCCGATTTTTTTTTATCTATTTTCTCTTTCCCAACACCTCAGAGATTGCTATGAGCCTACAAACATCGCCTTTCAAAACCATTGTTGATTAAAACCTACAAGTAAAAAAAAGACTATAAAACCAAACCATTAAATCTATAGAAAACAATATACATATTTAATAAAAAATAATTTTTGTTATGATACAAACAACAACGCAACAAAAAGGGTCTAGGTTCCAAACAACCATGCAACAAGAGGATGGGTACCAAATCAATACACGCTGAAATCAACACACGCAACAAATCAATAGCAACAACAACCACACATGCTGAAATCTAATAGGGATTAGTGTGTGCGTGTGTGATGTGTGCAACAACAACAGCAACAACAAATCAATAGCAACAACAACATGCAACAGCAACAGCAACACGTAACAACAAATAGAGAGAGAGAGAATTACCCTAGGCCGGACGTCGGGCTCTGGTGGGAAATAGAGAGAGGGAAAGAGATATTACCATTCGTTGGTCAGCTGATCTCCTCTCCATATTTTTGGAGAAATTAAATGAAGTAATCTTTAGGGTTTGTGTGTTTTATATTAAAAAAAATGGATGGATGAGATTTATTTAAAAAGGGCGGTCTTGATAATTTAGAATATATATATATTCTAAAAAGGGCGGTCTTGATATATTAAATTCAAATTTTTGGTACGGTAATTTTGGTAAATCGATACGGTAAAATTGGTATGGTAAATCAGTATGGTAATTCCGGTACTGTAATTACAATAGATAGGTACGGTAATTGATAGGTTGGGTTTCTCCGCGGCGCGAGATTCACCTACACGTCGGTCGTTTGTTATATTCGGCTCACCAACTATATACAAAAATCTAAACTTATGAGTACACTATACAGGTGAGTATAGCGGCCAAGTCCGGGTATTAGAAAATCCACAGAGACGAGTTGCTATAATTTATAAGTTTAATATTCCTCAATAAAAGTGTAAAAGATAGATATGAACAAAAAGGAAAAGATGCAAAAAGGGAAATGATTAATCTAGGCGAGTGTATTTAAACTAGATTAACAAAGCGGTAAAAACTATAGGTTGCGTCGAATATCCCTCACCCGAGTTAATTAGTATAAAACTATAGGTTGCGTCGAATATCGAGTCTATAACCTGAGAACCAAGAAGTTGATGATCAGTCGCGATGTGGAGTTCGATGAGAGTGCTACCTGGAACTGGGAAGAAGAGAAGATTGAAAGAAGAAGCATCATCACATCTACACCACCACAACAGAGTGAAGCTAAAGAGACTACAACTTCCCTGACACCAGAAACAATACCTCGAGCATCACCAAGACAAGAAGACTCATCTCCAGAATCAACTCCTAGATGGACCAAGCCATTAGCTGAGATATATGAAAGCTGCAATTTTACAATTCTAGAACCAGAGAGTTATGAAGGTGCTGCAAAACAAGAAGTCTGGGTCAAAGCTATGGAAGAAAAGATGAAGATGATTGAGAAGAACAAGACTTGGGAGTTCGTGGATCGACCAAAGGACAAAGATGTCATCAGAGTAAAGTGGGTCTACAAAATAAAACTACAACCTGATGGCTCAATTCAGAAACACAAAGCAAGGTTAGTAGTAAAAGGCTAATCACAACAATTCAGAGTTGACTATAATGAAACTTTTGCACTAGTGGCACGATTAGACACCATTAGAGAACTAGTAGCACTAGCAGCTCAAAATCACTGGAAAATTTATCAAGTAGATGTCAAATCCGCATTCCTTAATGGATATCTCGAGGAAGAAATCTATATGTTGAACAGCCACAAGGATTCAAGGTGCAAGGAAAAGAAGATAAATTCCTTCGACTGAAGAAAGCCTTATATGGTCTAAAGCAAGCTCCTAGAGCCTGGTACAGCAGAATTGACGGATACTTCACCAATCAAGTATTTAGGAGGAGGTAGAGCGAGCCAACTCCCTACGTCAAGACCCAAGGTCAGAACCATATTCTTATCATTTCCCTTTATGTGGATGATTTAATCTATACATGAAATGATGAAAAAATGATCAAAGAGTTTAAAGAAGACATGATGAAGACAATCGAGATGAGCAACCTTGGCTTGATGCACTACTTTCTTGGCATTGAAATAAGCCAAGAAAATAGTGGAATCTTCTTGTCACAAAATAAATACACCGAGAACCTCCTAAATAAGTTCCGAATGTACGATTTCAAATCCGTTGCTACACCGCTCGTGACCAATGAAAAACTTAGGAAGGACGACGGTTCACCTAAAGCAGACGCCTCTCTCTATAGGATCCTTATTGGGAGCTTACTATATCTCACAGCGACTCGGCTAGACATAATGTATGCTATAAGTTTTCTATCTAGGTTCATGCAGAGTCCAACTCAGATTCACTATGAAGTGGCTAAGAATATACTTAGGTACTTACAAGGCACACAAGAATATGGTATAAGGTACAAGTCTACTACCTACTTAAGACTGATCGGGTACACGGACAGTGATTGGGATGGATCGGTGGATGACATGAGAAGCACTTCAGGCTATGCATTCACACTTGGTTCTGGATTCTTCTCGTGGGCATCAAAGAAGCAAGAGACAGTTGCTCAATCCTCAGTAGAAGCCGAGTATGTAGCATCCTCAAGTTCAGCGTGTCAAGCAATTTGGCTAAGGCGAATACTTAAGGATATGGGAGTAATACAGAATGAACCTACAAAAATTTACTGCGACAGCAAATCCGCAATTGCGATGGCGAAGAATGCAGTTTATCATAGTCAAACAAAACATATTTCAATCAAGTACCATTTCCTGCGAGAGGTAACATCTAACAAGGAGATCAAGTTGAATTATTGCAAGACTAAAGAACAAGTTGCAGATATTTTCACAAAAGCACTACCAACGGCCAAATTCGAACAACTACGAGCCATGCTTGGGGTTTCAAGAATTAGCATCTAGGAGGAGTGTTGAAATGTGATACTAATTCCTAGAATAGTCTAGAATATTCTAGATAATTCCTAGAATATTCTAGATAATTCCTAGAATATTCTAGATAATTCCTGGAATATTCTAGAATATTCTAGATAATTCTTAGAATATTGTAGATAAATTCTATAATAGTATAGAATATTCTAGAATGTTAGGGAAGTGTGTAGGCTTCTAGAATTTTCCCATAAGGAGGTGGGAACCTTCTAGAGAATTAATCTACACCATTGATGTACTTTAATCTCCACCATCCATTAAGGAGGTGTGATGCCTATAAATAGGTGGTGAGGTCATTTGGCCAAACCATCTCAATCCAAAACTAAGCATTTTATCATCAAGTCTAATAGAAAAACTTTCCTTCTTTTTTATATTTTTAAATTCTCCTCAATATTTTCCTCCAAATTCTTGGTTGCCCATATCTAGCAATCCTAATTTCCTAAACTAAACATTTAACTACATTCCATACTACCTTCTAAAACTTACAGAAATATCATGGAAACTTTTTTGAGGGTGTTAGGGTTGTCCAAAAAATAAGGTTATGCTGATGAATTTCAAAACATTCGAGGGTAATTTATCTACCTGTATATGTGTGTATATATATATTTGTTTTATTACATCCATTTTCACATACAAAAGTTTTTATATTATTTCTTGTAGATAAAGAAGAGATTAGGCATATAAAAGATTATCTGTATGATTTGGCACGCCTAGTAAAAATGGTGGTCCGTAAGAATAAAAAATCCTTGGCTCCACCAGTTTCTCTCAATCTCTTTTACATGAAGTGCTCAGAGGTTTCTAGGGTTTCAACTTAGATAATATAAGGTAAAATATTGTTTTCATTAGTTTTTTTACAAGTTTTAGGTACTCAAGATTTATATAAAAGGTTTTGATTACATATATATACATTTTTTTTGCAGGGACTTGCCTTTTTACATTTGTATGGACCCAATGATGTGGGACTGGGTTACACGTTATTATTTTGTGAGGAAAATGTGGGAGTTTGCTAATCTCAACTTGCGTCTATTCAAAAAGTTGATGAAAGATTTTGGATATGCAACACGTATAAAGGTGTTGAAAGAGTGGAGAACTCTTATTCCACCGGCAAGTAATCTTCAAATGGTTCTCAGATTCCACAACAACTACTTCAGAAAATATGCACATAGCACTAGAATTTTAGATTTTTATAAAAATTGCTTTGAGCACCATCAGAACAATATTAATGTGAGTTATTATTTTCTTTCGAGTACACACTTATTTTATTTAACCTTATTATTAATGTTATTAACTTATAATTTTCCCAAACAGAAACGCATTTGCCGTTGTGTACATGTTGGAAGAATCGGGTTCAAAGAAATTGATGAGGCAATTTTCAACATCGTGCCTAGTGCCATTCCTTACTTGTGGCACTATATCGTGAAATAATTTCATCGAACATTGACGAATAGGTTCTATGGGTAAGCTCCATAATAATCTACGTTAATCATTTCGATTAGAATAATTTTGCAATAAAAGTAACTCTCTTTTTATTATATATAGGATGACCCTCGCAAAATGTTTGCAAACAGAACCATACAAGCATCTTGGCAAGGACAATCACGCATGAAGTAATTTTGAAAGTCACTCTTATACAATTTTGCAATGATAACCTTGATTAAAATGATACCATCACGTCTGAGAGACTACGTCAAATTGATTTGACACAGTTGAAATGAAGTAGTTGATAATGTTTTATGATTCGCTGGACTTTTTTATTTTAATGCAGCCTTTATATTTGGAAGGCTCCTCTGCATGTGTTGGTTCTTCGATGGACGCTGAAGATTTTCTTCTATGTTTTTTTTCTTGCCTTGGATAGTTTTCTTGAACAATCAGTGGTTCCTTCAGGAGTTACCTATTTTCATTTTTAGGAGTTAAATTCACCTGTATTGTCTTTCTAAAGATACTAATGGATGTCTTCTCATGTATTTGGTAACATTTGTTTTTATCATATATTTAGTACATATATAAAGTTTAGCCTGTATTTGTGCATCTACAATTGTTTTAGGGTGGGGCTATCCCCACACCCTTAAGTCTTCCCCCACACCCTATCCTCCCCTTCTTATATATAAAGACATAAATACCCTCACCTTCTTATATATAACAAAACAAAATATTTTTAACAAATAAAAATAATTTATAACAAAAAAACAAAAATTTTAAAAAAAATTATAAATAACAGTTTTTGGGGGTTAAAAAAACAACTTTTTACCAATAAAAACATTTTTTGAAATTAAAACAGTTTTTAACAGCATAAAATAGTTTAAACGAAAACACTTTTTTAACAAAATAAAAATTATTTATAACAAAAAATAGTTTAAAAAACAATTTCCAACAAAACAAAACAGTTTTTAATAAAATAAAAACAGTTTATAAAAACTTTTATTTAACAAAATAAAAACTGTTTATAACAGAAAACTGGTTTTTAAAAAAAACTTCTAACAAAAATAAAAACAGTTTATAACAAATAAGAAATATCTTTAAAAAAAAATTTAAACAATAAAAATATTTTAAAAATATAGAAAAATAAAAACACTTTAGTGAAAAAAAACAGTTTTTAATAAAAAAAAATAATTTTTGAAGAATAAAAATAGTTTTCCAAAAATGTTTTAACAAAATAGAAAATAGCATTAATACTAAAAACTTTTCGTGGAGAAATTTCATATTTAGCAATGAACAATGTACCAAAGTATAACAAACTGACTAATTTGTAGTAAAGTCTAAAATATATAAAAAAATGTTACGGGTTAAAGTCAAAAAAATCCAAATAATATTATTAATAACAATAATTATTATTCTAATTATACTAATAACCATACATGTAAAACACAATATTTTTAAAAACTATTTTTTCTTCACTAAAGTGTTTTTATTTTTCTAAAAACTGTTTTTTAATATTTCATTGTTATAAAATGTTTTTATTTTATTAAAAACTATTTTGTTTTGTTAGAAATACTTTTTTTAAACTATTTTTTGTTATAAAAAGTTTTTATTTTGTTAAAAAATTATTTTTGTTTAAACTACTTTTATTTCGTTAAAAACATTTTTAATTTCAAAAAATGTTTTTTTTGGTAAACAACTATTTTTACCATTATAAGCTTTTTTTAACCCCCAATATTGGTTTTTTATGATTTTTTTAAGATTTTGTTTCTTGGTTATAAACTATTTTTATTTGTTAAAAATTATTTTTCTAAACCCGATTTTTTGTTATAAACATTTTTTATTTTGTTACCAAATGCCACTTTTCGTGTAAAAAATTTCATATTTAGTGACAAAAAATGTAGCAAAGCCCAATAAATTCATAAAAATGTACTATAATTTATTAAAATAATTAGTAATGTGTTTAAGTCAAAAATCGAAATAACAATAATTATAAAAACATTATATTTTATCTTAAAGTATAAATTTTATCTAACCTAAAACATAATATTATTTTAGGTTAGATAAGATAATATTATTTTTAGGGAATAGCCACACCCTAAAACATAATATTATTTTAGGTTAAATAACAATAAACTATTTTTATTTTATTAAAAACTGTTTTGTTTTGTTAGAATTAAAAAAGTGTTTTCATTTTAACTATTTTTATTTTGTTAAAAACTGTTTTAATTTCAAAAAATGTTTTTTTTTATAAAAAAACGTTTTTTTATTATAAGCTTTTTTAAACCCCCAAAACTATTGTTTATAATTTTTTTTAAAATTTTGTTTGTTTGTTATAAACTATTTTTATTTGTTAAAAATGTTTTGTTTTATTATATATAAGAAGGTAAGGGTATTTATGTCTTTGTATATAAGAAGGTGGGGGTATAGTGTGGGGGAAGACTTAAAAGGTGTGGGGATAGCCCCTGTAACATTCCGCCCATCCAGGGAGAGAGAACGGAGCGCTACTGTCGACAAAATTAACTAATTCCACAATATAAACAAGGTATAGAGCATCTAAATCCCAATATAGAAAAGAAACCACTAAACTCATCTTCAAACTAATACAACAAGTCTCTCGAATTAAAAATACAACATCTAATTCGAAAAATAAATACAAATCTCCAATTGTCTATACATCAAAATAAATAAATACAAGTCTCTTCTCATCTCTTAGGGCAGAATTATGAGGATAAAAGAGGGCTACTAAGTCTTAAACCCGAAATTGGGTTAATACCCAATTGTTAAATGACTCCTGTACTCGTTTACGAGTCCCTACTAGTCTAAAAATGTCCGGAACTCAAATACTACCTCTGGATACTCTATTTTGACTATCTTGTCCATTCTGAACCCAATGACGGAGTCAAAATCTCCATCCGAGTCACTTATATAAAATTCACTATTTTGATCCAACACGTTCAATACGCGTGTTTTTCAATTTAAAATATTTTCCTTTGTCGCTTTTCCCAACTACGACATGTAATAAAAATAATCTAGTCATATACTTAGTCTCGAAATATAATCCACGTAAATATTAATCTGTCACTCAAAAACAAATATTTACTATTCACTTTATAATATTGAATTTATTTAATTTCACTCATTAATCCCATAATTACTATTCATAATAATTCCTCAAATTACCAAATTAAATTCACAGTGTAATTTAAATACCTTTAAAAGTACGGGGTATTACATACTTTCCCCCTTACAACAGAATTTCGTCCTCGAAATCCAGATATAGCCTGTACCACTACTCTAGGATCGGTATATACATTACATCCTAGATTAACCAAATTTAGATAAAGCCTAACACACTAGTCTCCCACTATATTCCACCAATCTCAAGGCGTATGCTCATATATATATAGTCTCATCATCTCTATATATTTACACTAATCTTGCACCCTTTTGTTAGGACCACTTATCGCAAAATATTTATTATTAATACCATATCTATTAGTCTCACACGGTAGAAATATTCGCAAATCCATATATATACACATATAGTCAGATCATCCCTATACATATATATATATTAATCATGCACCCTCGGGTTAACACCCATTAGCGCACTTAATCAATAATGTTCTTGCATCCCCCCCAGATTATCACCCATTAGTGCTCTTAATAATAATATCACATAATAGGCATACACACATCCTATTAAGATTCATAGGCATATTCCCAACCTAATTATACATTTCTCATATGTATTTTATTCTCATCGCTACGTATTGTATAAATATTCAGATTACTATCTCTCTCGTAATCTACAAGGTACATTCCATATACCGAATAATTAAAGTATTAATTCTCATATACTCTTCCAGAATTTGGTACTACATACACTCCTTCTTTACTTGGAGTATGATAACCATACTGTCACGCGCAAGCCAATCTTCAATACTCGTTTAAGACTCCGCTTTACTTTCTCACAATAAATTGGGTAACCTTTTCATTAAGAGGTACCTTTTTAAATGACTTTCCACAGCCTTTCAATCCCATCTCGGGTGTGTTAGCTCTCGTTGCACATAAATGTTTGTATTATCGTCATTCTCGCACGACATTCAATACATTATATCATTTAACCTTGTTGATAGCCGCCCTTCAAGCATATATTGAACATATTTATTTTCACGTCCTTCCATCTCAAACATTTTTGGAATTTACTAATCAGGGTACCCATATACCCCCTATCATCCGTGCATATATGCACCATCATTGCAAACGCTTTGATATATCACACTCACTCTAAATGATGGGCCTCATTTTATTGGCCTGGTACTAACACCTGGGTATCCCTTAACCCGAAAAATTTGAAATTTAATTCTCCTGATACTTTGAAATTCAATCCTTCTTAAGATTATCCCATCGATCTTCTTGTGGTTATCTCACAATAGTCTTCCTATATCAGTGCCTTATTTACTTTACTTTGAGGTAGTCTTAAGATTAAGGTGTTTCTAATACACATAATATGAGTACTATTTTAATTATTTCCCTAGTGACCAAGACCTCTCTCGACTTCTGACATTTGCTCGGTTTCATGCATGGGACGTTTCGCAAAGAGAAATCCAAACAAGAAACCCTTCCGCGACACTACTCCCTCGCATCGTCGGTCATCGAGATATAACGATCCAAGGGACACCAACGGGACGTTCTAATTCCTATTCGTTAACCTACTAATGTACTTTTACCACAAAATCCTTCCATGTTGTCCAAATGGAAAGTCCAACTAATTTGGGCACCTACTCTTTGTAAAATCATTATGAATATCACACCCAAAACATATTTTCTCTCAATTTTCCTTATATTCAAAGCCTGGCTATAAGTCTCAAATCGATTTCCTTTACCACACCTCACCCACATACTTGCGGTCAGAGGAAAATTTCAGTGCTTCTTCATAGCACTTATATCTCTATATAATTATACATTCATCAAATGGCTCTCACTCTATAGTGTTTTCTCTACATTAGGTGACTTATCGTCAAAACCACCATCCTTGCATTCTATAACATCTCTCCACTCCCGACGTCGTTAAGGTTCATGCGCGAAGCGTCTCGCAAGCGAAATCCAAACAAGGAACCCCTCCTATACACTATTACTTAACTTTGTCGGTCGTGGAGGTCTGCTAGTTCAAATATGTCACTCGAATAATCCAATCTCTCCTATCGACAAAAAAATGTGGTCAGACCTCTTAATTCTTTCTAGGAGCCACACCACCAAGCGCTGGCACTAACACTAAGTCCTTAGCGCAAACAACAACGAGCTTAAACTCACAGCTCAACAATAAAGCCTGCATACCTTAAATTATATCTATAAGGTCCCCATGCACTCAAATCATGGTAATGAAACATTTCCTCATCGAAGTTCCTTCTAAACAAGTAATCAAGGAGAGCTCATCCAATATTTATCTCGCATTCCATGCTTTATTATGTCCGTATATATATGTTTCACATCTTATATAAATATATATACATTATACTATACACATCAAGTATATCCATACTTATATATCACACACTATATAAGTATAATAACCATTCCTCAGAGCTATAACTCAATGGATGCAGTCTCTCAATGCTATCATCTTCCAGGAAATTACTCACACATCATCCTGGGTACCAGCGGTCGGACTATCACACCGACTAACAAATCACAATGAATGGGAAGCAATCATAGTTCCTTCGAGGAAATGAGAACGAAACATACCCACCACGTCTCATTCCTGATAAAAATCACACAATATAAAATGGACACTATGACCTAGGGACTATACGCTCCCTGCTCCTCAAGCCAGGGGCCTCATCTAAAATGCATAACTTCCCATGATAGCACTCGAGGGGTATGTTTCATACAAATATACCAATCACATACAGATATATTTAAACATATCATATATATACGTCTCAATATGCTCGTATATATATATATATATATATATATATATATATATATATATATACACAGTATAATTAGTCTAATCGTGTATATCTCTCGTAACATTAGCCCATATTTCCCGAATATACATATTCGATTTAATCCCATAAGTATTCACTTACTTATAATATAAATAAATATAAAGCTTATCACAACTAGCTCGTATCCCAATTACATCTGACATTCCAATTCAAATCCCAAGAGTCTTTATCCCATTAGACTCTTAAAAATCACGAAGTCTCTTAACTTTAATTTTTTTTATTATCATAGATTTCACATCTTGCACTAAAACAACTATAACTCACTTTACATAAGTCCAATTACTAGCGAGTCTATCATTCCACTAGAGAAGCCTCTTTCTACATTGTATCTACCTTACTCCGGTACTACGTTCACTTAACCATGTCACTCTTTATTCATCGTCTATCTCTGACCGATTCTTATGTAAATAACCTAGAAACTGCATTCACTTTATTCGTTCTAAATCAAGGGAATTTGCAGTTTAAAACCATCTGTAAGATTAATTTATGAGAAAAATATCATGCTCCTCTAAATATGATGACCTTCGTTCCCACCATTTCACATTCCTCCAACAAGTGAAAAAACAATCCTCAAATTTTCACATATGGGTATTTCCATACCCAGCTCTAAGCCAAATCTTCCGAGCCTTCAACTTCCTAGAAGTGAAATTACACTATTTCCACCTAGCTCAACTTCAACGCACATTCCTCATCAAAGACCTCTTAAGCTTTTTCCACATCTAACTTCACGGGGTAATTCATGTTTAGCACCATTCTCTACTATAGCGGTGCATAGATAATTATAACTACTATCCTATAGTAGTCATTGCAGCAATCAATGACAATGCCGCAAGGAAAATGACCTTTACCGCGGTCCTTATTTTTAACATCAACTTATAGCTCTAACTAAGCCCTGCCTCCTGTTGCCCTCATAATGGACTTCCATGGTCGCCCTTCGTCGATCAGCACACGAATTCTGAACGAGAACGAAATCTCACAAGAGGATATCAACAATCCTAATCATAAGGCTCTATATCACATCAAAAGCAACGCTGAAGCGTAGTACGTCCGCACAGATTCCTAAGGACACTAGAACCTGGCTCTGATACCATTCTGTAACACCCTGCCCGCCCAGGGAGAGCTAACGGAGCGCTACTGTCGACAAAACTAACTAATTCTACAATATAAACAAGGTATAGAGCATCTAAATCCCAATATAGAAAAGAAACCACTAAACCCATCTTCAAACTAATACAACAAATCTCTCGAATTAAAAATACAACATCTAACTCGAAAAATAAATACAAATCTCCAATGGTCTATACATCAAAATAAATAAATACAAGTCTTTTCTCATCTCTTAGGGCAGAATTATGAGGATAAAAGAGGGATGCTAACTCTTAAACCCGAAATTGGGTTAATACCCAATTGTTAAATGACTCGTGTACTCGTTTACGAGTCCCTACTTGTCCAAAAATGCCCGAAACTCAAATACTACCCCCGGGTACTCTATTTTGACTATCTTGGCCATTCCGAACCCAATGGCTGAGTCGAAATCTCCATTCGAATCACTTAACTAAAATTCACTATTTTGACCCAACACGTTCAATACGCGTGTTTTCCAATTTAAAATATTTTTCTTTGTCGCTTTACCCAAATGCGACATGTAATAAAAATAATCTACTCATATACTTAGTCTCGAAATATAATCCACGTAAATATTAATCTGTCACTCAAAAACAAATATTTACTATTCACTTTATAATATTGAATTTATTTAATTTCACTCATTAATCCCATAATTACTATTCATAATAATTCCTCAAATTACCAAATTAAATTCATAGTGTAATTTAAATACCTTTAAAATTACGGGGTATTACAGCCCCACCCTATTTTATACTATCATATTAAATCAGATTCTTCTAAAATCCTTTTGCTACGTGTAAGTTATACATTAGTGAGAATTTACTTATCTTTTACTCTACAACTAGTATGCAACCCATGCGATGCACGGGATCACATATATACTTAGATATATGCACATTACAACAATCTTATTTCACACAATCAATTTGGGAAAGATTCTATTCGATATACAGCGGGACATATCATGCTCCATATCATGTATAATACAAATACCTTTAGGAATCATTACGGACATTCTGAATTAGATATTGAGCATTTGTGCGAAAGAGCATCACTTTTCACCCTTGTAATCTGTTTCATTAGCGTACCCCAAAGAAACAACAACAACAAAACATAAATATTTTTCATATAGTAATAGCCATCAATGGTAGGATCAATATATATCATGATTACGCATAAATTCTTCCTAATTTATCCCTTGATTTAGTTACTTTTAGCACCTCGAACAACGTAATTAAATTGACTTTATCTCATAATCTTGCTACCGACTGATCCTAATGAGTACACCGAGTTTCTGGTAGTTTGTAGTGATTTTACAGGTATTTGATGTCAAGAAATGAAAGAAAGAAATCGGAAGAATCAAGAAAGAAAGAACGAAAAGTCAAAAGGGCAAAAGTGTCATTTCCACCCGGAATTCGGACGAGGTACCTAAAGAGAAGTTGAAGATATCACATTCCCGAGCACATAGGAAGAAACGACACCTCAATCGGAATCCCAAAACAAAAGTTATGAGCAGTCAAAGAGGAGTCAAAAAGTCAAATATCCGGACCGATCCGCACCTACCCCGGACCGGTCCGCCTTGCGAAACTCCAGAAGACCCCGGATCGCATGCGAACCGAAGAAGGCCAAATTAAAAAGAACCGGTCCGACCCCGGACCGGTCTGCCCCAAAATAAAAAGAATCGATCCGCCTTGGGGGCAGGCCGGTCCGCCCCTTCCTCGGACCGGTCCGGGCTTCGAGAGTTGAAAATTTCCTCTCTTCCTAAAAAGACTCCTATTTCGGCTGAACTTCCGATATTGTTGTAGGGCATAAAAGACCCGATTTAGTATTGTTATACACACGTATAATTAGTAGGTTTTTCTTCTTCTTTTCTAGAAACCATAGTTTAGTTAAGAACTGCAGATTTAATTCAAGGATTGAAGATTTTGTTCGGTAATTTTGTAAGTATCAGTTTATTTCATTTCTTCTATTATTGTTTGGATAATTTTAGTGAGTAACTTTTATTCTACATTCATTTTACATTGATTTCCAATTCTCTTTAGAGTAATCATGAACACCCGCACATTAATCATTGTTTTCATAAAATTCAACATGTTTGGTTAGACTTACAAGGCCGGGATGCATGAACCCAGCCTGATGTGTTAGTGTGCGTGTATAAAATTAATCCGCTAATTTTAACGATTGACTATGATCGTATTGCGTAGTTACACAACAGTTGCATATCTTTATATCTCGTTCGCCTCTGGGTACTCGCCATGATTTAGAATGCAATTCGAGGGCCACTATCGCAATACTGATTTACTCATCCTCATATTAGGTATGACGCGGGCTTGAACCTTGTATACATAATGCTTGGGAGTACTAAATTCCGGGTCAAGTCAATCAGATAAAATTAAGATTAATATTATAACCGCAATACACTAGGGTTGGGGGATTGTATTCCCGTCCTATTTTTCTCATCATTTAAACAACAACTTTTCAAGTCATCGCTCATTCTTAATTTAGGTAGAATAGTGTAGTTGCATTTCTTCATAACTTAATAATCGCATTTAGCTGTAACCAATCTCGAAAACCAAATCATTTTTTTTCTTATCTTTTTAGATTCAAACTTAGGATTCCCCCGTTTTTTCCCGTCGTCACAACTCTGTTGTCCTTCTTCCCTGAGGATCGATACCCGACTTACTGGGATTATTACTTGAGCGACAGTCTTACACTTCAGCCTAGAGTGAACGCATTTCTGAGACACATTTTCAGTCGTGTCTAGTTTTTGGCGCCGTTGTCGGGGACGTAGGTAAACTTAGGATTAGATTGAGTCAATTCAAAGCTTTGACCAAAAATCTCAAAAAAAAAAGATTCACCACTATCTCTCACTATCTTTTAATGCAAAATACTACTCCCACTCCCCATAATACTCCAACCAACATTCACGAAAATCCTATAGTAGAGTATAATCCAGATAGTCCCCACACTCTAAACGACCCACAGTACTGGATCCCGCCTCCCACACCGTCACACTCAATCTCTAGTAACACTCCATTCTCCTTCGTAGGACACACCTCCGAGCACACTTCGAGCACACCCAGTGAGAGCACCGAGTCGTTAAGTGAGAGAGAGATGTCGCAACATAGTAATGCACCCACCGATGAGGAAGAGCCCCCGTACCGCCCGTTGAGAGAATTCGTATATCCCGAGCACACTGTCACTCCGGGATGCATTGTACTCCCGTATAATGCCGGGCAGTTCCGTTTCAAAAATGGAATGATCCAGATGCTACCACATTACCACGGTATGGATTCTGAAAAGCCATACCTCCATATTAGGGAATTTGAGGACGTGTGCGATACTCTCAACGATCAAACTTGCACACAAGAGGTAATCCGCCTCAAACTCTTCCCCTTCTCGCTCAAAGATAAAGCTAAAGCCTGGTTATGGTCTTTATCTCCAAGCTCGATTCCATCCTGGAATGAGCTACAGTCAAAATTTCTCAAGAAATTCTTCCCACCACATCGAACAATCTCTATAAAGGCTCAAATTCAAGCGTTCAGGCAACTTGAAAATGACCCATTCCATCGATGCTATGAACGTTTCAATGAGTTAGTTGCTTCATGCCCCCATCATGGATTTGATCCATCACAAATCATCTCTTTTATCTATAACGGGTTGAATATTAACTCCAAACAACTTGTTGAAACCATGGGAAGTGGTCCGTTTATCGATTTAGATGCCCACAATGCTGAGCTTCACATGAGGTATGTTGCCAAGACTACCCAATCCTGGGATACCTCCGACCCGAACGCTCAAAATCAAAATTGACAATCCACCACTGCTCCGTCGACGTCTAGCCTATTCCACATAGATAAGAATTCTATGACGGACAGTCGATTGGACACCCTTGAGAAAGGATTTCGAGACCTATGCGAGATATATGGAAAAGGATCAACTGGACCCATTCCAAACCCTGTCGTGAAGGTGTGTGCGATTCGTGAGGCGGGACATTCAACTGAGGAATGTCCGACGATACCCGCCTACAAAGTAATGTTGCAGGAGGAAGTTAGTGGTATATGAGGCTTTAAGGGTAATTTCGGTGCCCCGTAAGAGAATTCATACAACCCTTCGTGGAAAAATCACCCCGGTTTTAGCTACGAGCAACAACATGCCACAATGAACCCTCCTTCGCATGGTGCCCCTCCTCCACCACAACAATTTCAACAAGCTCCACACATACAAGGACATGTGCAAGCACCACCACCTCAAGGAAATTATATCCCGCCACAGCGAAGAACTCTCGAGGATACCATGAATCAATTCATCGCAAGCCAGACCGCAACCAATGCCAAATATGATCGTCTGATTGGCGACATAAATGTGAATCTGTCAAAAATACAATCCTCATTGAGTGTTCAAGAGAAGGGCAAGTTTCCTGCCCAAGGCCAACGACCTCCCCAAGGTCAAACTAGTGTTAGCTCCACCTCCACTGAACATCAGGAGCAATGTCAAGCCGTGACCACTCTTTGTAGTGGGAGAGTCTTTGATTTATCACCTCCTCCACACGACACAACAAAAGACAAGGAGATTTCTCCCGGCACGAAAGAGGCCGAAGATGTCCCCTTGAACGAGAGTGACAAGGAAGACGCTAGTGAGCTAGAGGTGGTAGTGAAATCACCCTCCGCAGAACCATTTCCTCGAAGGTTGATTCCCGCTCAAAAAGGAAGTCCATGTGATGACGTGCTAGAAGTGCTTAAGCAAGTAAAGCTGAATTTACCCTTTCTTGATGCCATTAAGCAAATTCCAGCTTATGGGAAAGTTATCAAAGATTTGTTGACGGTAAAAAGGAAGATGAAGGTAAAAAAGAATGTCTATCTAGACCAGAACGTGAGCTCCATTCTACTAAATGATCTCCCGCCTAAATTGAAAGATCCCGATGCACCCATTATATCCCGCATCATTGGAGATAATAAAATTAAGAAAGCCTTACTTGACTTGGGGGCAGGTGTAAACATACTCCCTTACTCCATTTATAGGCAAATTGATTTGGGCGACCTCAAGCCCACAAAGGTCACTCTCCAATTATCGAAAAGTGAGGATCCCACGAGGCATAGTCGAGGACGTGATTGTCCAAGTTGACACTTTCTACTTTTCGGTAGATTTTGTCATTTAGGACATGGAGCCCTCCTTCAACTCGAGCAATCATGTTCCCATCATCCTTGGACGCCCTTTCTTAGCTACGGCTAATGTAATCATCAATACGAGGAATGGGAGAATGCAACTCACCTTTGGGAACATGACCTTGGAAACTAACATCTTCCACATAGCCCAAAATGCAGGGGAGGAAGATGATCTTCACACGGTGAGACTCATAGACGAGATAGTAGAAGAGTACTTTGAGGAGAATCACGGTGGCGACGCTCTAGAGTCCTTTTTATCGATAAGATACGAGTGTGATGGGACGTATACCGACTTCGAGAGGGAGGTTGGAGAGTTGAGAGATATCCTCGATGAGAGTACGTCGAACGAGGACGTGAGAGAGGTTAATTGGGTTTTTAGATTCGAGGAATTACCTCCGAGGGATAAACACATGGTTCCCTCCAGTGAAAAATTTCCAACCCTCGAGTTAAAGAAACTTCTCTCCCATATTAAATATGCATATCTAGGAGAGGATGAGACATTTCCTGTTGTTATCTCCTCTAGCCTAGATGAAGGGCAGGAGGGAAAATTATTGAAAATTCTGAGGAAGCAACAAAGTGCTTTTGGTTAGTGCATCGCTGATTTGAAGGGGATAAGTCCTTTGATTTACACTCACAAGATCCATATCGAAGAGGATGTCAAGCCCTCTGGAGAAATGCAAAGAAGACTGAACCCCAATATGAAAGAAGTTGTGAGAACCGAGATCATCAAATTATTGGATGCCGGGATTATCTACCCAATATCGGATAGCAAATGGGTGAGCCCTATTCAAGTCGTCCCGAAGAAGTCGGGTATGACTGTGATTGAGAATGCTAAGGGAGAGCTCGTTCCCCAACGCACCACCACCGGGTGGCGCGTTTGCATTGACTACCAAAAACTCAATGCGGGAACTAGGAAAGACCATTTCCCTTTGCCATTCATTGATCAAATGCTTGAGAGAGTAGCGGGCCACCCTTATTATTGCTTCATTGATGGTTATTCCGGATATAACCAAATTGAGGTAGATGTACTTGACAAAGAGAAGATGACCTTCACTTTCCCTTTTGGTACATTTGCCTACAAACGTATGCTATTTGGCTTGTGTAATGCATCCGCAACTTTTTAAAGGTGCATGTTGAGCTTATTTAGCGACATGGTCGAGATAGGACTCGAAGTGTTCATGGACGATTTCAGCGTTGTTGGCACCTCTTTCGATCATTGTTTAGACAAGCTGGAAAAAGTACTTACTCGATGTGTGGACAAGAACTTAGTGCTGAATTGGGAGAAGTGCCATTTCATGGTCACCGAGGGAATAGTTCTTGGCCACATAGTATCATCCAAAGGAATAGAGGTTGATAGGGTAAAGATATATGTCATAGCTGAACTTCCCCCTCTAAAATTATTGAAAGACGTGCGCTCATTCTTGGGTCACGCAGGGTTTTAGCGAAGGTTTATTAAGGACTTTAGCGCCATCGCTAGACCCTTAAGCAACCTACTCATGAAGGATAACCCATTTGAGTGGACGGAAGCATGCCAAAGCTCTTTTGAAAACTGAAAACCATGCTTATGTTCGCTCCCATCATGCAAGTTCCGGATTGGTCTTTACCATTCGAATTTATGTGTGATGCCAGCGATTACGCGATCGAGGCTGTTTTGGGACGAAAAGATAAGAACGCTTATGTCATCTACTACGCTAGCCGGACCCTTACCGGACCTCAACTCAACTACTCTACCACAGAGAAGGAGTTGTTAGCGGTAGTCTTTTCCCTTGATAAATTCAGGTCATATCTCATTAGTTCTCCTATTACTGTCTTCACCGACCACGCAGCTTTGAATTATCTACTTGAGAAGAAAGACGCCAAGCCGCACCTCATAAAGTGGATCCTACTCCTACAAGAGTTCAATCTCTCCATCAAAGATAAGAAAGGAGTAGAAAATGTCGTTGCCAACCATTTATCTCAGCTTTCGTCCGACGTACCTAGTGATCCCATACCTATAGACGAATACTTTTCGGATGAGCAATTTTTGGCTACCTCTTCGTATCCCTGGTTTGCGGATATAGTGAACTATCTTGTCACGGGAGCCGTCCCTCCCGACTGGACACCGCAAGATAAGAAGAGGTTTCTTAATTGGTCGCGCATGTTCTTTTACGATGATCCCTTCCTCTTTAAATATTGCGCCGACCAAATCATCCGACGATGTGTACCGGATGAAGAGATCCCAAAAGTCATCCAGTTTTATCATTCAGAAGTGTGTGGAGGCCACTTCTCGACGAAAAAGACGACCGCTAAAATTCTGCAATGCGGCCTCTATTGGCCCAAAATCTTCCGGGATGTGAATGATGCTTGCAAGTCATTCAATAGGTGCCAACGAATGGGAGGCATTACTCGACGAGACATGATGCCCCTTACCCCCATACTCATCATTAAGATATTCGACTGTTGCGGTATTGACTTCATGGGTACTTTCCCCCCGTCCTTTGGTTTCCTATACATCCTAGTCGTAGTAGACTACGTTTCTAAATGGGTGGAAGCTATAGCTACCAAGACCAATGACAACAAAGTGGTGATAAAGTTCCTACAAGAACACATACTTTCCCGCTTCGGTGCACCGAAAGCAATAATTAGTGATAATGGCACGCACTTTTGCAATAGGCCATTCGAGAAGCTCATGAGAAAGTATGGTGTCGTCCACAAGGTTGGAACGACATATTACCCACAAACGAATGGGCAGGCCGAGCTAGCGAATCGGGAGATCAAGAACATTCTTGAAAAGACCGTTAATCTTACCCGAAAAGATTGGTCCCTTAGATTGAACGATTCGCTATGGCCCTATCGTACCGCATATAAGAACCAACTCGGCATGTCCCCTTTCTGTTTTGTGTATGGTAAACCTTGCCATCTTCCTGTTGAGCTCGAACACAAAGCGTATTTGGCGATTAAGCAATTGAACTATGCCATGGACAAGGCCGGTGAAGCCCGCAAGCTTCAATTGAATGAGTTAGAAGAACTACGCAATGATGCGTATGAGAATGCCAAAATTTCGAAAGAGAGGATGAAACTCTCTCATGATAGCATCATTTGACGCAAAGAGTTTCTTCCCGGGTAAAAAGTTCTTCTCTATAACTCTTGGCTTCACCTCTTTCCGGGAAAGTTGCGGTCACGATGGTCTGGCCCGTTCGTTGTGAAGAATGTTTTCCCCCATGGAGCTGTTGAATTGGAAGATGTAAAAGGGGGAAACACGTTCAAAGTGAATGGATAACGTCTAAAGCCATATCTAGAGGCGTGTGCGGAAGAAATCGACACCGTTTGGTTGTCGGACCCCGTTTACGGGGTCGAGTGAGCTGATTACAGTGAGGTCGTCGCACCCCCGACGCGTATGGGGTGAGAGTCGTGTGTGTGAGAGTCGTGTGTGTTTTGAGAGTCGTTAGGACTAGGTTTCGTTCGGGAAAAGCATTCATGTGTTTCGAGAATTTTGAGTCAAAAGGGTGTTGACCTGTGAAATCGGGAGGGTTTTTAGTCCAATTGGATAGAGAATATATCGGGAAAGTGAACATTTTTGAAGAAGAGAGCCCGAAACAGAATTAGAAGAAGTCCAGCCCAAAAATCCTGGGGCGGACCGATTCCTTTTTAAGGCGGACCGGTTTCTTTTATTTTTAAAGGAACCGGTCCTCCTGTCGAGGGTTGAAAAGTCAAAGGGCCAGACCGGTCCGCCCCTACCCCGGACCGGTTCTCCCTCTGTAGATCTGCCTTCTCCCCTTCCCAAGATTCACCCCCCTTTCCCCCCAATCCCATTCATTCCCTCCAATTCGTCTTCCCTCTTCCCAACCCCAACCTTTCCCTCCCAAATCCATCCCCTTTTCCTTCCACACCCCTTCCCTCCAAATCCAACCCCACCCCGGTGAAGCTTATATGGTGTTGGCAGCATTTTCTTTATTTTTCCCTGTTCACAGTGTATTTTTTTTCCCGCACATGTAACAGAGTCCTGTTGTAATAAAAAAACCGCATTTTCTCTATTTGTTTGTTTTATTTATTGCACTTATTATTTTTCCTTATTTAGATTTCAGTCCTTTTTGCTTGAGGACAATGAAAAAGTCTAAGTTAGGTGGGGTCACAAGTGCATATTTCTAAAACTTCACATATTTTCAAAATGCCCAGAAATTTCCAAAAAAATCATAAAATTTTGAAAAATCCAAAAATATTTTTGTTCAAAATAAATAAAAATTGGAATTCAAATTTTACAAAAATATCATTAAAAGTCGGTTTAAAGTCTCAAATTGTAAACATTCATCATACACAAAGCCAAAATTGACCAAAGATGGAAATTGAGCGAAAATTGACGACTTAACGAATAAATGTGGAGATTAACAAACCCGGTGAGATTCGAGCCTATCACATTTTGCGAGTTTTTAAATCAATCCGAGTTAATTATTAACTCAAAGTTCTTTTTAGCACCTAATAAATTATCAAGGATCTCAATCCTTTCAGTTTGATCGGTTTTGAAAAATGTATGTAATATTGCCTTGAAAAACGTGCCAAATTAGTCTCTAAACTTAAATTCACCTCGAAGCGCATATGGTAACGCAATTGGCATTTTGGACAATGAAGTAGGCCCTTGTTTGTCACCCAAAAATTTTGGCCAGAAAAAGTAGCGAAAAATCACCCTTTGCAACCCAAATTGAGCCGAATAATTATCCCTTTCGTTTGATAACCCGAAAAACCCAAACACCCGGAATTGCAAAAAATAGAAAAATGCAGAATTTAGTCTAAAACGTGCATATAAAAGGGCAAGAAAAATTAGCTATGCTCAACAAAAATAAAAATTAAAAAAAAATAAAAAAAAGAAAAGAAAAAATGAGCAAAAGCCCGGAAAAAGAACAAATGGACAGCATAAATGACTTTTCCAATTCCAACCTTCCATACCTCCTTCATTTTACCCAATGCACCCTTTAACCCGAAAAAGTCCTAACCGAGTCCAATTTGTGGAAATTGATTACCGCGTGGAGAGTTAAGATACCAAAAGATAATATAAGAGATTAAGTGCGCGAAATAGAGGCAATGTTCCCGTTTTTAAAATCGTAATCCTTTGATGAGGTCCTTTCACCATAAAATTTCCGTCTTTCTAATTGTATGCGTGAATTTGCTTCCATTATAGTTACTCTTTATATCACGCATGCCGAGATAATAGCCATAATCCGAGAGATTCGTTTGTGAGAGAATTCCGTGAGAACTTGAAATCAAAACGAATTTACGGACAAGTAGCGTAATGATCAATCAGTAGAAATTGGCGGTTATATTTCCGGCTCCGCACACACACACTACGGTTTGAGACTTATAAATATGACTTAATGATGAATATTTTCTGGAAAAGTTTGAATTGCACAATTTTTGCATATTTTGAATTTTAATTGAGTCGAATTTTGTGGGTAGATTCTCTGCAAACCCTCACGAGACAACACTCGTCCTACTAGGGTAACCTAGGGGTTTAACGGCTTGTTGCATACGCTAAATGCAATTGCGTGCCCGTGAAAAAGGTATTTTATACCAATAAAATGATTTTTAAAAGATGAGCCTTGCTAGGATTCTTTTACATTGCTCGGGACGCGCAAAGTTCTAAGTTAGGGGGGTTTGATTAGGCATAAATTCTTCCTAATTTATCCCTTGATTTAGTTACTTTTAGCACCTCGAACAACGTAATTGAATTGACTTTATCTTATAATCTTTCTACTGACTGATCCTAATGAGTACAACGAGTTTCTGATAGTTTGTAGTGATTTTACAGGTATTTGATGTCAAGAAACGAAAGAAAGAAATCGGAAGAATCAAGAAAGAAAGAAGGAAAAGTCAAAAGGGCAAAAGTGTCATTTTCACCCGGAATTCAGACAAGGTACCTAAAGAGAAGTTGAAGATATCACATTCCCGAGCACATAGGAAGAAACGGCACCTCAATCGGAATCTCGGAACAAAAGTTATGTGCAGTCAAAGAGGAGTCAAAAAGTCAAATATCCGGACCGATCCGCACCTACCCCGGACCGGTCCGCCTTGCCAAACTCCAGAAGACCCCTGATCGCATGCGAACCGAAGAAGGACAAAATAAAAAGAACCAGTCCGGCCCCGGACTGGTCCGCCCCAAAATAAAAAGAACCGATCCGCCTTGGGGGCAGACCGGTCCGCCCCTTCCTCGGACCGGTCCGGGCTTCGAGAGTTGAAAATTTCCTCTCTTCCTAAAAAGACTCCTATTTCAGCTGAACTTCCGATATTGTTGTAGGGTATAAAAGACCCGATTTAGTATTGTTATACACACGTAGAATTAGTAGGTTTTTCTTCTTCTTTTCTAGAAACCCTAGTTTAGTTAAGAACTGCAGATTTAATTCAAGGATTGAAGATTTTGTTCGGTAATTTTGTAAGTATCAGTTTATTTCATTGCTTCTATTATTGTTTGGATAATTTTAGTGAGTAACTTTTATTCTACATTCATTCTACATTGATTTCCAATTCTCTTTAGAGTAATCATGAACACCCGCACATTAATCATTGTTTTCATAAAATTCAACATGTTAGGTAGACTTACAAGGCCGGGATGCATGAACCCAGCCTGATGTGTTAGTGTGTGTGTATAAAATTAATCCGCTAATTTTAACGATTGACCATGATCGTATTGCGTAGTTACACAACAGTTGTATATCTTTATATCTCGTTTGCCTCTGGGTACTCGTGATGATTTAGAATGCAATTCGAGGGCCACTATCGCAATACGGATTTACTCATCCTCATATTAGGTATGACGCGGGCTTGAACCTTGTATACATAATGCTTGGGAGTACTAAATTCCGGGTAAAGTCAATCAGATAAAATTAAGATTAATATTATAACCGCAATACACTAGGGTTGGGGGATTGTATTCCCGTCCTATTTTTCTCATCATTTAAACAACAACTTTTCAAGTCATCGCTCATTCTTAATTTAGGTAGAATAGTGTAGTTGCATTTCTTTATAACTTCATAATCGCATTTAGATGTAACCAATCTCGAAAACCAAATTATTTTTTTTCTTATCTTTTTAGAGTCAAACTTAGGATTCCCCCGTCTTTTCCCGTTGTCACAACTCTGTTGTCCTTCTTCCCTCAGGATCGATACCCGACTTACTGGGATTATTACTTGAGCGACAGGCTTACACTTCAGCCTAGAGTGAATGCATTTTTGAGACACATTTTCAATCGCGTCATATCACCAACACAAAAACATATTAACAACAAAATAATGATATCGTAACCATTTAATAATATGATGAAGACAAATTAATTTGATCATTTACCCCGATAATAAAGAGACATTAAAGAATTTAAAAAGAAAAAAAAATAAACCCAAAATATATAGTTTATTTGTTTCTAGAAATAAAATTTACTAATAATATGAAATAACAAATAATCCAAATTTAAGTTGATGAAACATTAATGTCTGAAACTACTAATAATAAATGTTTAAATCCAAGGAGCCATTTCCTCTCAATGCTCTTATTTATTCCAATTCATCGAACTCCTGCAAAAAAATGGTTTGAATTTTGTATTCATTTTTCTTCGCATTGTAATTTTGTATGATATTTGAGACAATTATAAATTGTATGAGTACGTGTTCAAATTTTATCATCGTTTTGATCGGTTGATCATCAGTATCATCATCAATCTTGTATGTGGTCACAACGGTAAAGGAGCCCTTTTTAGTTTTGAGGTTGTATAAAATGATTTTTTTCCCTACCACGTCTTGCTTGAATTTCTTTATCTTTTCAGTATTTGCCTGCATTTACATTTTTATTTTAAATTAATTATCGATTGTATAAATACAAATGCTTGTGCCAACAAAGGGCATAAAATATGAAGCACACAATAAACATATTCATGGACTGTGGCATGAGAAAATTTCAATAGCACCAATTAATAACCTTGAAGTTACCGATGTGCTTGTATAATCTTGAGCAACATTAAATTCGGTTACATTTCAATTATAATTTTTTTCCTTTGATAAATGCTTCAGTAAACAAAAGAAGTATGCTCAGTTAAGAAAATAAATAAAAAAATTCATTTCCCCATTTCAAGCCAAAAAAACACCCAAGGTGTCTTGGCTTAACCCCCGTTTTAAAAAATCTCCGGCAATGACAATCTCCGCTTAAATCCATCTTCGATCCCACTATGACGCAAAAAATCAGCCCCTATTTTAAAAAAATCAGCCCCTATTTACACAAACCCCTTTTTCAAATGGCGTCCATCTCCACTGCAGCATCCATCTCCACCGTTCAAACCCATATCCGGCATAATAATCTCCGTCCATCTCCACGGCCTCTCTCAGAAATTCAGCGTCCATCTCCGAAATTCAGTGTCCAGACCCATTTATTAGCAGACCTATATCTGACGTAAAAAAATCATTATAGTAATGAAATTAACAGTGTAGTGCATTTGGTCTCTACCTATTTATTTACAATACAATGCATTTGAGAGACCAAAAATGAAATTAAAATGAGAATGCCAAAACTCTCATTTATGTCCGTGAACATATTTCTAGGTAAGAAAATATTTGTTCATGATATTTCAGATCTAGGTTCGAAAATACTTGTTCGTGATATTTCAGCTCTGGGTGTGAAAATACATGTTCGTGAGGTTTCTTGGTACCTTAACGATTTCAGATTATTTTCAAACCTGAATGTTCTGTATGAGTTTTTCAGGCAACCAAATGGTAAGATATACACAATAGTATGATTTTTTAATAGGATTGACAAAAAATATTGAAAGGGTATGGAACCACTGATACCATTAAGAGAAATGTGAAGGACTATTAGTTGAGTGAGGTTAGTGACGGAAAGAGGTAGCCAAGGGAACCTAGACCATGAATAAAATATGTGGGCCAAGGGAACCCAGACTATGAGATGGTGTGCTGAGAGAGAAAGTCGGGGGTTGTTTATCAGATTTGAGAAAGTGGGTTACTGGGATTTTTCGCTGAAAGAGAAAGTCGGGGTTTACGGGTGTGGGATTAGATCAGATTTGAGTTAATGGGTTACGTGTGTGGGAATAGATTTGAGTTAGGTTTGAGGCAGGAACATGTGTATGGATTGTGTAGAAAAGGTTTCTCTCTCTTAATGAGAAAGCTGCAACAAATGTCATGCGTTCTCAGCTACGACGTGGCACCTTAACATTCACTCTCAAGATAGAAATGAGTTATTATATAGAGAGAATAGATTCAGATAATGAAAGATCACATTTACCAATTCCATTTCTATGTATTGTTCTCGTAATCATATAAAATAAATCATACTTTAAAGTAAAAACGATTTCTCTACGCAAGAAATAATATATTACTTTTATTGTTACGAAGTACAAATTTAAAATAATTTCCCCATAAGAGAAATTTTAAATTCACAACTATTTAGAAATTTATTAAGATAATAAACAACGTGCTCCTTATTTATTTCATTACTCCGAGCCAAAAGTACAACTATGTAAATCCTCAAAGACTTGTCATCGGGCCTTTGGGGTGTCAGTAGAAGGGGATTACGAAAATAATATTTAATTATATGAAATGATCCCCGGTGTTCCATTTTCTATTCATATTCTTCATGATCTTTCAACTTCAAAAAAGGAGAAAAGATATTAGTTTTCTTAACAACATTGAAAATAAATCTTAAAAGAAATTAAACTTATTCTAAAAATCTTTGTAACTTTTTATTAGTTTTAGGATATTTACATTTATATCATTTGTAAAATTTAAATCATTTGTATCAAAAATTTATATCATTTGTAAAATTTTAAAAAGGTACCTAACATATCATGGAAAATGTTTTCATTTCCCTCTGATAAGTGACTCGTGCATTTATCAACCCAAAAACAATTTTTACCCATTTAAATGATCCAAGATTTTTGGGCATCTAAATGAAGTTTTATGTGCATCTTCCTCATAAATACATTGATTGTATACAGAATGGTCATTCATTATTGATATAATAAAATTGTTAGTGTATATATATATATATATATATATATATATATATATATAGGTCATATCCAGGCACTGAATATTCATCCTTAGATGTAGGTACATTGTATTTCAAAAATTAATGTGAACCCTTACTTTGCCATTTTTCTTAAGGGCAAGAACTATATTAGATATACATCAACATACATGTTTCTTCGAATGGACCCAACCTTAAGAAGCCTTCCAAACTCCTACTTTTTCTACTGGAACCTATTGGATCATTGGTTGAGGCAGTTGTTTCACATGTTCACATCCTTATTTAAATGAAAACCTATCCCAATTGCAGGTTACATTGACTAGGTATATGGTGAAAGTGACGTTCCTTTTTTTTACATCTTGTTTCTCAGTTCATCATGCAATCCGTTTGGGACTATTGTAAACCATAAAGTCATTGAGGTGTTCATTCTATTAGGCTACTGACAAAATTAAGAAACAAAAACTTATTTCCCAAGCAACTGGGTTTTTAAAATTAGCGGTACTATTAATACTTATCTATTTATGTGTAAGAGTTATAAAACAATAAATAAATTTATTACATTATATTTAAAAATATTTATATACTTTAAACTAAGGCCAAAAAGTGGAAGTTATACTTTCTGTCAACACTTAAAAAGACTAAATCCTCACATGATCATTATTGCAAAAAAAATTATATTATTAACCATTAATTATATATATTTCTCATTTCATAAAGAACCCACAATATATTAAAAAAATTAGGATACAAATTTAGTTATTTTTGGTAATTACATAAAAATAATTATATATTATAATTAAAAAATATTTAATATATATTACATATGGATCAAGTATGTTTATAGTTTTAGTGTATATGAATTTATCATTGGTAATATTTTCGATGACGTCTATTCATTTTGACCACTCTAAAACGCTCTACCAACACCTTAGAGAAGGCGAGAGGGTTAGATGCCGAATCCGAAAGTATACTAAGTCAAAAATATCAGCCCACCCCTTAAACGAATCCTGGCTCCGCCCTTCATTATACTCCAAAGCAAAATGATGCTTGATTCGTGCAATAAATTTGAGACTAAATGTTGGTCCTCTTTACTTATATTAACATTTAAATAAGTTATTATTTCGTTTTGATAGACCTGTAACCATGAATATTGTTTTCTAATCTTCAATTCTTCTTATCCAACAGGTGAATTTAATAATTCACTAATATTTATATTTTTTTCTTTCTATTTGTATTCTTCAAAAACATAGTTAATCAATTAACCCACTTTTCAAAACTGATCCTTCTTTCTATCCTGGTGTTAACTTTATACAAGACAAATGTTTAAAAATTTATGTATACATGTAATGTAGTGGAGGTGGCTTAATTATGTGTCAAATCATTTGAGTCATGCATTATCAAGATAAAGTGCTTGATTTCATATATACATTTCGTAGAGAGAGTCTTGTTCATTAAACGGTGTATATCTTTTTCACGAATTATAATTGAACGCCTAAATCTATGCACATACAAACTCATATTTTTATTTAAATTTGATAAAATGTTATTTTGAATTCACCAAATGACTTTATATATTAAGATGTGCTATGTTTAAAGGAAAAGAGCAAATTTAAAAAAAATGCAATTGTGTAGAAACATACTTGTATTCTTCCATAAACCATTTAGATGAGTATATTTTGGGCCCATGGGCATAAGATTTTAGTTCATTGCCTCAAATCTTGTAGCCAAATGGGTTTGGTAACCATGCACATAATTGCACATTTTTTGTATGACTTGTTCGCTATCAATAATTTGTACATAGAGCTATTTTTAGTTGTGCGCGTGCCGTTAAGTGTTTTGCAAATATAGTCTAGAAAGAGACATGTCCATCCATTCTACAAAATCTGAAATCCTCTATACTTCTCTATCGAGAGAGTATTTTGGAGGCTGAGATCATACCAATTTCATCTATATAAATAAAATCACTTGTTCTCTTCACAATTGAGAGAAAACCTAAGTCTATACTTGATTGATTTTTGCGAGGAATTAAGATTTTTTGTGATGAGATATGCTTAGCCTAGATTCAATCTAATTTATCCATATCAAAATTGAACTTCAGAACTCATATCTAAAATAGGTGTTGCACTATTGGAGATTTCAAGGATGGTGCAATTCAAAGGAGGAAAATGCGATTTCTAGTTCGCCTGATGAAACTTCAGATGGATAATTCATTGTCAATGGGGGTTATTTTAATGTTCATCAGATAACTTCTCATTAAGAAACGTGATAGTGATATTCATGCATTGTCTTAAATCACTTAAAGTTAAATGATGATTAGGATGCATCAATGTTTTTTTACCCCAAGGTGGGGATTTTCCTCACAAATTCATCTTGTGGTTTGATTATGGGATGTTTACCTTTATTTTCACTTCTCTAACACGCACAAAACTAAATATTAATTCTATCAATGAAGATCCATTAAAATGAAGCCTAAGAATTGCGTGTAGTTATTTTTTGTCCTAATTAACTTAGATTTCCTAATTGATTGGTTTAATTGTAAATCTACATGTCTCTCTTCATCCCACCTAGTTTTATGTTTAACTGTGACTGCTAAATTGCAGAGCATTTTAAAATGTCAAAACATGCATAATTCCATTGAAAAACCTATTCAACCCTCAAGGTTTATTTGAGTTAACACACTTGCATAGCCCCTCAATGCCATGATCTTATATATTCGCTCGATAAATGAACCAAATATGAACATAATTTTAGGCTTGTACACAATTACTAATCAAAGTTGATCAACCTTAAGCTTATCTCGGCTCAACTCATTTACACCCCTAGTGTGCGTGGTGAAAACTTTTAAGGGCAAAAATTATAACACAAATGTCAAGTCTCCTACTTGTACAATGAGGGGTGCAACATACACCAGTTTTGTGCACCAAACGCACAAAATTCTTGACTAAAAAGATCTCTTTACTTTTTTAGTCAAGTGTACATACATTTTATGCACTCGATTGACAAAATTGATGCATCAATTATTTTTATTGCGTAACGGTTATATCAAGCCCTTCTTCCTGGATAACAATAATTTTTATTTATTTGTTTTTGAATTATTAAATCTGCTTCTTTAAATTAATTTTTTATTAAGAATTTATGATTTTTCTTAAAGCATCCCTAGTGGGTATGGTAAATACATAATTTGATACAATAAATACACAATTTGAGTATGTAGAAGAAAATAATGGGTGTAGGCTAAATTTGTAACTCCAATCGATTTTTTTAAAAAAAAATTGTCGTATCCAATATCAAGCGTGTAACGTGATTTATCATTTGAGAATAGGAATTTAGTTCCCCTTAGCTCCCAATTACTTACTTAATTCACTTATGCCCCAATAAATTTCCCACACATACGAATTAATTATCCATAAAGAGAAGCCCCCCTCATTGGGTATCCTCCCAAAAATTAATTTGATATATATGAATAAAAACATGTGAACATGTGAAATATAACACAATTATTTAATATTAATGATAACACAATGTAATATAGCTCATGTTATCTCTCAAAAGAATCAATAAATTTTTCTACGAGTCAACCACTACAAGAAAAATGACTTTTAGTGGCATAATTTTTTGCAACTAATTATTAAAAATTCGCCAACAAATTTTCTAGTGGCAAAAAAAAATCGTCATGCTATTGCCACTAAAACTGTGCCGCGGATTGTTTTTGTGGCAATTCATTAAAATCACCACCAAAAGTTATTTTTTAGTGACAAAATCACTTGGCCACCAAAACATCTCTTTAGGTGGCAAATAAATTTGCATCTAATAAATATTAAATTGATACTAATAGTTGATAGATTACCACCATAAGGCTATTTTTTGTAGCAAAACAAAGATTCGCCACCAAAAGAAATTTTTCGTGGCAAAATAAATCGCCACAATTGAACTTAAATTTGTCTGGAACGACATTTTAAATATTAAATTGCCCCCTATAGTTGATAATTTGCTAGCAAAAGGCTATTTTTTGTAGCAAAATAAAGATTCGCCACTTAAAGGGACTTTTCATGGTAAAAAATATCACCGCATTTGATCTTAAATTTGTATGGAACGATTTTTTTGGCAATTTAAATTTTCCACTAAATAACTTTTTTTATCTAAAAAAATATCTCCATAAATTGATGTAATAGTTTTCACAATACATATACACATTGCTTTGGTAAGAAGTTAATTTCATTGCAAGTTTTATTACTTGTCATCCTATTTCATATAATTCCCAAGATAACTCATGTACACAATTCTAATAAAGTCATTGATATGTATATAGATAATAAAGATCGCAATCTTTGAAAAATAAATTTTTGTCTTAAAAGTTCCTATGCTAAACACTATTTCAAACAAATTATTTACAAGAAATGTGCCACAATTCAAAAAAATAAATAAAATGATTCTAATCGATCATTCTTCTTTATTGTTACTCTCCTTCTCTATAAAAGTTTCCACTAAACCTGCAAAAAAACATAAAGAACTTGTTTAGAATTATCACTTTGAAAAACGACAAGAGATTTTGAAAGATTAATCAAAGTACATTTATAAATTTCACTTCATTACCATTAAATTTGTTTCCCAGTTATATTCCTCCCCCTCCCCCCCCCCTCCCCCCCCCCCAAAAAAAATATTTTTTCTTCGCTGTGTATTATGATTATTGTTAGCAAATAATAAGAGAAAGCAAAAATTGTACATATCAAATATAAAACAAGTTTGGAGTTATGTGCTTACTGACACGACTTAGAATGTGTCTCTAAAGTGTGTACTCTCTAGGCTCAAGTGCAAGCCTGTCGTTCAAGTAATAATCCGACAAGTCGGGTATCGATCCTCAGGGAAAAAGGACAACGAAGTTGTGACGACGGGATAAGACGGAAGAATCCTAACGATGACTCTAAGAAAGAATGAAAAGATTGATTTGGATTTTGGGAATGATTAATCTAAATGCAATTATGTAATTATGAAAATGTGCAATTACACTAAATTACCTAAAAATGTGAATGAAAGTTTGATTTGAACTTTTAAATGGGATGATGAAGAAAATAGGACGGGAATACACTCCCCCAACCCTAGTGTACTGCAGTTATAATATTGATCGTAAATTTATGTAATTAATTTGACCCAGTCTTTAGTACTCCCAAGCATTACGTATACGAGGTTCAAGCCCGCGTCATACTTAATCAAAGGATGAGTAAATCAGTATCACGATAGTGACACTCGAATTATATTCTCAATCATCCCGGTTACCCAGGGGCAAACGAGATATTTAAATCTACAATTGTTGTGTCCCTACGCAATACGGTCACGATTAATTACTAAATTCAGAGGATTAACTTTATACGTGCAATGACCACATCAGGTTGGGTTCATGTATCGCGGCCTTAGAAAATCTAGCCTAACATGATGAAAGTGATGAAAACAGTCTTTAATATGCAAGTGTTCATGATTAATCTAAGGACAATTGATGGAATACTGTAGAATAAAATCACAAAGAAAAAAACAACTTACTAAAATTACCCCAGGAACAATCGCAGCAATAAATAAAATTGGTAATCACCCAAACTTTGAATAAACCTTCAATCCTTGAATAAAACTAGAAATTGTATCTACAACTAGGGTTTATGGAAGAATAAGAGAGATTAAACTAATCCCCTCCGTTCTTGCCTACCCTACAATGAAAATAATTCGGGTTTTTATACCCTAAATGAAATTACAAGAAGTTGAGTCTAAATCGGAGTCTTTAGAGGAGAATCAGAAAACAAAATCTCGATGGGCGGACCGATCCGGCCCTTAGACGGATCGGTCTGCTTCTAAAGCGGATCGGTTCTTTTATTTTCCAGGCGGACCGGTCCGAGGGCGGATCGCTTCTTTTAATTTTTGCCTTCTTCGGTTTGCCTTCGGTTCGCAGTGCTCTGGCATTGTGTACATCGGTCCGGTCCGGGTCTTAGGCGGGCCGGTCCGCTGATTTGACTTTTCCTTCAAACTTTGACTGCCCATATCTTTTGCTCCGGGTATCCGATTGAGGTGCCGTTTCTTCCTAGGTGCTTGTGAGGATGATACCTTCAACTTCTCTTTAGGTACCTCATCCGGATTCTGGGTAGGAATGACTCTTTTGCCCTTTTGACTTTTCTTGTTGACTTTCTCTATTCTTCCGGTTTCCTTCTTCCATTTCTTGACATTAGATACCTGTAAAATCATAACGAAATACCAGAAACTCGGTGTACTTGTTAGGATAGTTCAATAGCAAGATTATGAGATAAAGTCAATCCAATTACGTTGTTCGAGGTGATTAAAGTACCGAAATTAAGGGATAAATTAGGAAGAATTTATGCCTAATCAAACCCCCCTAACTTAGAACTTTGCGCGTCCCGAGCAATGTAAAAGAATTCTAGCAAGGCTCAACTCTTGAAAAACATTTTATTGGGATAAAATACCTCTTTCACGGGCACGCGATTGCATTTAGCGTATGCAACAAGCCTTTAAACCCTTAGGTTACCCTAGTGGGATGAGTTGTGTCTCGTGAGGGTTTGCAGAGAATCTACCCACAAAATTCGACTCAAAGAACTTCAAAATAACCAAAAATTGTATAATTCAAACTTTTCCAAAAAATAGTCATCATTAAGTCATGTTTATAAGTCTCAAACTGTAGTGCGTGTGTGTGAAGCCAGAAATATTACCGCCGATTTCCACCGATTAATCATTACGTTACTTATCCGAAAATTCGTTTTGATTTCAAATTCTCACGGGAAGCTCTCTCAAACGAACCACTCGGAATATGGCTTTTCTCTCAGTATGTGTGATATAAAGAGTAAATATAATGGACGCAAAATCACGCATACATTTAGAAAGACGAAAATTTCATGGTGAAAGGATCTCATCAACGGATTACGGTTTTAAAAACGGGAATATTGCCTCTTATTCGCGCACTTAATCTCCTTTATTATCTTTTGATGTATTAGCTCTCTACGCGGTAACCAATTCTACACTTTAGACTCGGTTAGGACTTTTTCGGGGTTTAAGGTGTATTGGGTAAAATGAAAATAGTAGGGAAGGTTGGAATTGGAAAAGTTATTTATGATGTCCGTTGGTGCTTTTTTCTGGGCTATTGCTCATTTTTTTTCTTCTTTTTCTCTATTTTTTCTGTTTTTCACTATTTTTGTTGAGCACATTTATTTATTTTTTTCTTGCCCCTTTTTTATGCACTCTTTGGACTCAAATTCTGGGATTTTTCAACTTTCACAATTCCGGCTATTTTGTGTTTTTCGGGTTGTCAAACGAAAGGAAAAATTATTCGGCTCAATTTGGGTTGCAAAGGGTAATTTTTCGCTACTTTTTCTGGCCAATATTTTTGGGTGACAAACGAGGGCCTACTTCATTGTCCAAAATGCCAATTGCGTTACCATATGCGTTTCGAGGTGAATTTAATTTAAAGACTAATTTGGCACGTTTTTCAAGGCAATATTGCACACATTTTTTCAAAACCGATCAAAATGAAAGAATTAAGATCATTGACAACTTATTAAGCGCTAAAAAGAACTTTGAGTTAACAATTAACTCGGATTGATTTAAAATCTCGCAAAACGTGATAGGCTCGAATCTCACCGGGTTTGTTAATCTCCACATTTATTCGTTAAGTCGTCAATTTTTTTGCACAATTTCCATCTTTGGTCAATTTCGGCTTTGTGTATGTTGACTTTTTACACTTTGAGGCTCCAATTTGACTTTTAATGATATTTTTGAAAAATTTGAATTCCAATTTTATTTATTTTGAACAAAAATATTTTTGGATTTTTCAAAAATTTATGATTTTTTTGGAAATTTTTGGGCATTTTTGAAAATTTGTGAAGTTTTAGAAATATGCACTTGTGACCCCCCTAACTTAGACTTTTGCATTGTCCTCAAGCAAAAAGGACTAAACTCTAAATAAGGCAAAATAATAAGTGCAATAATTAAAACAAACAAATATAGAAAAATGCAACTTTTTATATCATAAGACTGTGGTACAAACAGGAATACAACATATGGAGGATATGAGAAGGAATACATCAAAACAGTCCATAATCAACAAAACATCACGGGGGAGGGAAATGGGATGAGCTGGGTGCGTCGGGGCCATAGGGATCATGAAAATGTGATGGTAGTGGCTCATTAGGGTCCCCTAGGCGGCGGTAGATATCCGCTTGCCTTCGAGCCGCCCGATTCTGATCTCGTTGGTAGTCGATCACAAAGTTCTCGAATCGGTTCTCAAAGGTCTCGAATCGGTTCTCAAGGGTGGACAACGGGGTCGAGATATCGGTACTCGCCCACTCAAAGTCCGGGTCGTCCTCCTCGTCCGCCCACTCGTCGTCGGCACCGACGTCACCCATCTCCACGTCTGCTTCGGCGGCCTCCTCCCCCGCGCTCTCTTCCGAGGCAGCCTCTTCCTCGCTATCATGACCCCGCCGTGCCCGGATTATGGCTAGCTGTTTGGCACTCTTAGTGCGAGTGCCCTGTCCAAAGGGACCGGGAATCCGGGTGTGGTCGGCAGGGGCCTCAATGCTGGCGTCTTGGAGGATAGACGTGATCAAATGGGCATAGGGCAAAGGGGCGGTACCCTTCTCATCCAAAGAAGAGGCGATGATGTCGGCATACAATGTGCGGGCCAAATGGATGGAGGTTTGGGGATCGAAGAGATGGTAGGTCAAGGTGGCTTGCCGAGGCCTCATGGCGGAATCGTTGGACGTTTGAAGAATGTTGGCGCATACGATTTGGAAAGTGAGGCGCGCCTTTTCATTGAGTTGTCCAACAGCGACGGTTTGGCCCACCCAAGCCATGTTTGGAGCAATGCGCTCCATGATGACGTCCTTAGCGACCGGAGGAACGTTCCGTGGATATGTGAAGTCTTGGGGGTCCGGAACACCAAAGGTGGCCAATTTGGCCGTGAGGATGGCTAAGGAAAAAGGAACGACCATCCCATCGACGTAAGCTTGGGCCTCATATTGGTCCGTCCTTACGAGTGTGCCATAGAATAACCGGACCTCGGAATCCCACACGGCGTCATGGGGTTCGTTGAGGAAACGACACCACCCCCGAGCCATGAATAGGGCCGTGACAGAATTGGGCAGCGCGTTCCATTGAACCGCGCGCTCCATATGGAGTTTTCGGCTTGTCCCGAAGAAGTTGGTGCACCATCGCTCCTCTTGGCGAGAGCGGAACTCGTTGCTCCCGGAGTGTAAGATGTCGGTGGATGCGTATTTTATGGTGGCAGCACGGGGGGCAATGGAGACAGAGAGAAGGAACTCAAAAAAATCTAGAGAGGGAGAGGATAGGAGTTTTGTTTGAGGTGTGAAGAGAAGGGGAGGGGTAGGGTTGAATTTATAGTGGAGGGGAAGGATTTGGAGGGAAAAGGTGGTTAGAGGGAAAGGTATTTGGAGGGAAAGGGTGTATGGGGATGTGGGAAACCGAATGGGAGGGAAGGATGGTAATTGGGGGGAAGGGGGGGTGAATGGGAGGAAGGGATTCAACGAATCTGCAGAAGGCGGACCGGTCCGGTCCAGGGGCGGACCGGTCTGGGTCTTTAATTTCCAGAAAATTCGATAGGAGGACCGGTCCGGCTTAAAATTAAAGGAATCGATCCGATGGCGGACCGATCCGGCCTTAAATTAAAGGAACCGGTCCGGCTTGGGGATTTTAGGCTGGAATTTCCCCGAAACTGGATTTCAACCTCTCTTCCTCGAAATATTGCACTTTTAAAACGCGCTCCTCACCAAATATAGACTAAGGACCTCTCAATATCACCGATCACCCAAATTGACCCAATTCCCGAACATGCACATGCTAAACCCGAATGTACCAAAATCCTAACGACACTCACTAACGCACATGACACACACGACTCTCACCCCATACGCGTCGGGGGTGTGATGACCTAACTGAAACCGTTCACTCTACCCCGTAAATGGGGTCCGACAACCAAACGGTGTCGACTTCCTCACCACACGCCTCAAGATATGGCTTTAGGCGTTGTCCATTCACTTTGAATGTATTTCCCCCTTTTAAATCTTCTAATTCGACAGCTCCGTGGGGGAAAACATTCTTGACAACAAACGGGCCAGACCATCGCGACCGCAACTTGCCCGGAAAGAGATGAAGCCGAGAGTTGTAGAGAAGAACTTTTTGCCCAGGAAGAAACTCTTTGCGTCGAATGATGCTATTGTGAGCGAGTTTCATCCTTTCTTTGGCAATTTTGGCATTCTCATACGCATCATTGCGTATCTCCTCTAACTCATTTATTTGAAGCTTGCGAGCGTCACCGGCTTTATCCATGGCATAATTGAGCTCCTTAATTGCCCAGTACGCTTTGTGTTCTAACTCCACGGGGAGATGGCAAGGTTTGCCATACACGAAGCGGAAAGGGGACATGCCAAGCTGATTTTTGTATGCGGTGCGATAAGCCCATAGCAAACCGTTCAGTCTAATTGATCAATCTTTCCGGTTAGGATTGACGGTCTTCTCGAGAATGTTCTTGATCTCACGATTCGCTAGTTCGGCCTGCCCATTTGTTTGTGGGTGATACGTCGTTCCAACCTTGTGAACGACGCCATACTTTCTCATAAGCTTCCCGAATGGCCAATTGCAAAAGTGCTTGCCATTATCACTAATTATCGCTTTCGGAGCACCGAAGCGGGAAAGTATGTGTTCCTGTAGGAACTTTATCACCACCTTGTTGTCATTTGTTTTGGTAGCTATCGCTTCTACCCATTTAGAAACATAATCTACCGCAACAAGGATGTATAGGAAACCAAAGGAAGGGGGAAAGGGACCCATGAAGTCAATACCCCAACAGTCGAACATCTCAATGATGAGTATGGGGGTAAGAGGCATCATGTCTCGTCGAGTAATGGCTCCCATCCGTTGGCACCTATTGCAAGATTTGCAAGCATTGTTCACATCCCGGAATAATGTGGGCCAATATAGACCGCATTGCAGAATTTTAGCGGCCGTCTTTTTCGTGGAAAAGTGGCCTCCACACGCTTCCGAATGACAAAACTGGATGACTTTCGGGATCTCGTCATCCGGTACGCATCGTCGGATGATTTGGTCGGCGCAATATTTAAACAAGAATGGATCATCGTAGAAGAACATGCGCGACCAAGTAAGAAACCTCTTCTTATCTTGCGGTGTCCAGTCGGGAGGGACGGCTCCCGTGACAAGGTAGTTTACTATATCCGCAAACCAAGGTAAAGAAGAGGTAGCAAAAAGTTGCTCATCCGAAAAGTATTCGTCTATGGGAATGGGATCACTAGGTACGTCGGACGAAAGCCGAGATAAATGGTCGGCAGTGACGTTTTCTACTCCTTTCTTATCCTTGATAGAGAGATTGAACTCTTGTAGGAGTAGGATCCACCTTATGAGGCGTGGCTTGGCGTCTTTCTTCGCAAGTAGATACTTTAAAGCCGTGTGGTCGGTGAAGAAAATTATAGGAGAACCAATGAGATACGATTTGAACTTATCAAGGGCAAAGACTACTGCTAGCAACTCCTTCTCCGTGGTAGAGTAGTTGAGTTGAGGTCCGGTAAGGGTCCAGCTAGCGTAGTAGATGACATGAGCTTGTTTATCTTGACGTTGGCCCAAAACGGCCCCAATCGCGTAATCGCTTGCATCACACATAAGTTCGAATGGTAGGGACCAATCCGGAACTTGCATGATGGGAGCGAACACGAGCATGTTCTTTAATTTGTCAAAGGAGCTTTGGCATGCCTCGGTCCACTCAAACGGGTTGTCCTTCATGAGAAGGTTGCTTAAGGGTCTAGCGATAGCACTAAAATCCTTAATGAACCTTCGATAAAACCTGGCGTGACCCAAGAATGAGCGCACGTCTTTAAGCGATCTCGGTGGGGGAAGGTCAGCTATGACATCTATCTTAGCCCTATCAACCTCTATGCCTTTAGATGATACTATGTGGCCAAGAACTATTCCTTCAGTGACCATGAAATGGCATTTCTCCCAATTCAGCACTAAGTTCTTCTCCACACACCGAGCAAGTACTTGTTCCAATTTTTCTAGACAAAGATCGAAAGAGGTGCCAAAAACGCTGAAATCGTCCATGAACACCTCAAGTCCTCTTTCGACCATGTCACTAAATAAGCTCAACATGCACCTTTGAAAGGTCGCGGGTGCATTATATAAGCCGAATGGCATACGTTTGTAGGCAAACGTACCAAAAGGACAAGTGAAAGTCGTCTTCTCTTGGTCAAGTACATCTACCTCAATCTGGTTATATCCGGAATAACCATCAAGGAAGCAATAATAAGGGTGGCCCGCAACTCTCTCAAGCATTTGATCAATGAATGGCAAGGGGAAATGATCTTTTCTTGTTCCCGCATTGAGTTTTCGGTAATCAATGCAAACACGCCAACCGGTGGTGGTGCGTTGGGGAACAAGCTCTCCCTTAGCATTCTCAATCACAGTCATACCCGACTTCTTCGGGACGACTTGAATAGGGCTCACCCATTTGCTATCCGAGATTGGGTAGATAATCCCGGCATCCAATAGTTTAATGATCTCGGTTCTCACAACTTCTTTCATGTTGGGGTTCAGTCTTCTTTGCATTTCTCTAGAGGGCTTGACATCCTCTTCGAGGTGAATCTTGTGGGTGCAAATCAGAGGACTTATCCCCTTCAAATCAGCTATACACCAACCAAAAGCACTTAGGTGCTTCCTCAAAATTTTTAACAACTTACCCTCCTGCTCGTCATCTAGGCTAGAGGAGATAACAACAGGAAATGTCTCATCCTCTCCTAAGTATGCATATTTGATATGGGAGGGAGTTTCTTTAATTCAAGAGTTGAAAACTTTTCGTCGGAGGGAACAACGCGTGTATCCCGTGGTGGTAACTCCTCGAATTTAGAAACCCAATTCACATCTCTCGCGTCCTCGTCCGACGCTCTCTCATCGAGTAACTCTCTTAACTCCCCAATCTCCCTCTCGCACTCAGTATACGTCCCCTCACTCTCATTGCTCGAAACCAGACAGGATCCTAAGGCATCGCCACAACAATTCTCCTCAAAGTACTCCTCTACTATCTCATCTATGAGACTCACCGCGTGAATATCATCTTCCTCTCCCGTATGTTGGGCTATGTTGAAGATGTTGGTCTCTAATGTCATATTCCCAAAAGTGAGCTGCATTCGCCCATTCCTTGTGTTAATAATAGCGTTAGCTGTCGCTAAAAATGGGCGCCCGAGAATGATGGGAACATGATTGGTCGAGATTAAGGAAGGCTCCGTGTCCCAAATGACAAAGTCTACCGGGAAGTAGAAAGTGTCAACTTGAACGATCACGTCCTCTACTACACCTCGTGAGACCTTCACAGTTCGATCCGCTAATTGGAGAGTGATTCTTGTGGGCTTGAGGTCTCCCAAATCAAGTTGCCGATAGATGGAGTAAGGGAGGATATTGACACTTGCTCCCAAGTCAAGTAAGGCTTTTTCAATTTTGTTCTCTCCAATGATGCAGGAAATGGTGGGTGCACCGGGATCTTTGAATTTAGGAGGGAGCTCATTGAGTAAGATGGAGCTCACGTTCTGTGCTAGGAAGACATTCTTCTTTACTTTCATCTTCCTTTTTACCGTCAACAAATCTTTGATGACTTTTGCATAAGCTGGAATTTGTTTGATGGCATCGAGGAATGGTAAATTCAGCTTTACCTGCTTTAGTATTTCTAGCACGTCATCACGTGGGTTTCCTTTCTAGGAAGGAATCAACCTTTGAGGAAACGGTGTCGCGGAGGGTGGTTTCACTACTACCTCGGGCTCACTAGTGTCATCTTTATCACTCTCATTCGAGGGGACATCTCCGACCTCTTTCGTGCCGGGCGAAATCACCTTGTCTTTGGTTGTGTCGTGTGGGGGAGGTGATAAATCAACGACTCTCCCACTACAAAGAGTGGTCACAGCTTGACATTGCTCCTGATGATCAGTATAAGTGGAGATAACACTAGTTTGACCTTGGGGAGGTCTTTGGCCCTGGGCAGGAAACTTGCCCTTCTCTTGAACGCTCAACGAGGATTGGATTTTGGACAGGTTCGCATTTATGTCGCCAATTAGACGATCATATTTGGCATTATTTGCGGTCTGGCTAGTGATGAATTGATTCATCGTATCCTCGATAGTTCTCCGCTGTGGTGGGATATAATTTCCGTGAGGTGGTGGTGCTTGCACGTGTCCTTTCATGTGTGGAGCTTGTTGAAATTATTGTGGAGGAGGAGGGGCAACATGCGAAGGAGGGTTCATTGCGGCATGTTGCTGCCCGTAGCTAAATCCAGGATGATTTTTCCACGAAGGGTTGTATGAATTCCCGTGCGGGGCACCGAAATTACCCTTAAAGCCTCCTAGACCACTAACTTGCTCCTGCAACATTACTTTGCAGGCGGGTATCATCTGGCATTCCTCAGTTGAATGTCCCGCCTCACAAATTGCACACACCTTTTCGACGGGATTCTTTATAGATCCAACTACCTCGCATAAATCTCGAAATCCTTTCTCAAGGGTGTCCAACCGACAGTCCGACATAGAGGTCTTATCTACATGGTATAGGCTGAACGCCGATGGAGTGGTGGTCGTTTGACGATTTCGATTCTGAGCATTAGGATCAGAAATATCCCATGATTGGGTAGTCTCGGCGACATACCTCAGGTGAAGCTCAGCATCGTGGCAATCTAGCTCGATAAACGGACCACTACCCATGGTTTCAATGAGTTGCTTGGAGTTAAGGTTCAACCCATTATAGAGGAAGGAAATGATTTGAGCTGTATCAAATCCATGATGGGGGCACGAAGCAGTTAACTCATTGAAATGCTCATAACATCGATGGAATGGCTCATTGTCCAATTGCCTGAACGATTGAATCTGAGCCTTTATGGAGATTGTTCGATGTGGTGGAAAGAACTTCTTGAGAAATCTGGATTGTAACTCGTTCCAAGATGGAATCGAGCTCGGAGGTAAAGACCATAGCCAGGTCTTAGCTTTATCTTTTAACGAGAATGGGAAGAGTTTGAGGCGAATCACCTCTTGTGTGCAAGTTTGATCGTTGAGAGTATCACACACGTCCTCAAATTCCCTTATATGCAGGTATGCCTTTTCAAAATCCATACCGTGATAGTGTGGTATCATCTGGATCATCCCATTTTTGAATCGGAACTGCCCGGCGTTATACGGGAGTATAATGCATCCCAGAGTGACAGTGCGCTCGGGATATAAGAATTCTCTCAACGGGCACTACGGAGGCTCTTCCTCACCGGTAGGTGCATTACTATGCTGCGACATCTCTCTCTCACTGGACGACTCGGCGCTCTCACTGGGTGTGCTTGAAGAGTGTCCTACGAAGGAGAAGGGAGTGTTACTAGAGATTGACTGCGACGGTGTGGGAGATGGGATCCAGAACTGTGGGGCGTTCGGAGTGTGGGGACTATCGGGATTATACTCAACAAGTGGATTTTCGTGAATGCCGGTTGGAGTATTATGGGGTGTGGGAGTGGTTTCAGAATTTTGCATTAAGTTTGTGAGAGATGGTGGTGAATCTTTTTGTGCTTTTTAAATTTTTTTTTATGTTTTTGGATTTTTGAATTTTTGGTCAAAGCTTTGGATTGACTCGATCTAATCCTAAGTCTACCTACTTTCCCCGGCAACGGCGCCAAAAACTTGACACGACTTAGAATGTGTCTCTAAAGTGTGTACTCTCTAGGCTCAAGTGCAAGCCTGTCGTTCAAGTAATAATCCGACAAGTCGGGTATCGATCCTCAGGGAAAAAGGACAACGAAGTTGTGACGACGGGATAAGACGGAAGAATCCTAACGATGACTCTAAGAAAGAATGAAAAGATTGATTTGGATTTTGGGAATGATTAATCTAAATGCAATTATGTAATTATGAAAATGTGCAATTACACTAAATTACCTAAAAATGTGAATGAAAGTTTGATTTGTACTTTTAAATGGGATGATGAAGAAAATAGGACGGGAATACACTCCCCCAACCCTAGTGTACTGCAGTTATAATATTAATCGTAAATTTATCTAATTAATTTGACCCAGTCTTTAGTACTCCCAAGCATTACATATACGAGGTTCAAGCCCGTGTCATACTTAATCAAAGGATGAGTAAATCAGTATCACGATAGTGACACTCGAATTATATTCTCAATCATCCCGGTTACCCAGGGGCAAACGAGATATTTAAATCTACAATTGTTGTGTCCCTACGCAATACGGTCACGATTAATTACTAAATTCAGAGGATTAACTTTATACATGAAATGACCACAACAGGTTGGGTTCATTTATCCCGGCCTTAGAAAATCTAGCCTAACATGATGAAAGTGATGAAAACAGTGTTTAATATGCAAGTGTTCATGATTAATCTAAGGACAATTGATGGAATACTGTATAATAAAATCACAAAGAAAAAAACAACTTACTAAAATTACCCCAGGAACAATCGCAGCAATAAATAAAATTGGAAATCACCCAAACTTTGAATAAACCTTCAATCCTTGAATAAAACTGGAAATTGTATCTACAACTAGGGTTTATGGAAGAATAAGAGAGATTAAACTAATCCCCTCCGTTCTTTCCTACCCTACAATGAAAATAATTCGGGTTTTTATACCCTAAATGAAATTACAAGAAGTTGAGTCTAAATCGGAGTCTTTAGAGGAGAATCAGAAAACAAAATCTCGATGGGCGGACCGGTCCGGCCCTTAGGCGGATCGGTCTGCTTCTAAAGCGGATCGGTTTTTTTATTTTCTAGGTGGACCGGTCCGGGGGCGGATCGCTTCTTTTAATTTTTGCCTTCTTCGGTTTGCCTTCGGTTCGCAGTGCTCTGGCATTGTGTACATCGGTCCGGTTCGCTGATTTGACTTTTCCTTCAAACTTTGACTGCCCATATCTTTTGCTCCGGGTATCCGATTGAGGTGCCGTTTCTTCCTAGGTGCTTGTGAGGATGATACCTTCAACTTCTCTTTAGGTACCTCATCCGGATTCTGGGTAGGAATGACTCTTTTGCCCTTTTGACTTTTCTTGTTGACTTTCTCTATTCTTCCGGTTTCCTTCTTCCATTTCTTGACATTAGATACCTGTAAAATCATAACGAAATACCAGAAACTCGGTGTACTTGTTAGGATAGTTCAATAGCAAGATTATGAGATAAAGTCAATCCAATTACGTTGTTCGAGGTGATTAAAGTACCGAAATTAAGGGATAAATTAGGAAGAATTTATGCCTAATCACTTACCACGAAGAGTTATATTGTCGTGCTACGAGGTTACTTAGTGCCTCAAGTTTTTCATTAAGCTCATCCACTCGTCCTTTCATTGTCGCGTTCTCCCTTCTTGCTTAATTAGCTTCTCTCCTTGCTTTATCTGCTTCCCTCCTTGCCTTGTCAGTGCCCTTCCTCGCCTCAACAACTTATCTCTCTCTCTCAATATCTTTCTCCTTTTGAATAGCAGCCACTGTGGATGATGTGGGTTTAAGACCAGCCCCACGACCACATACATATCCCAAGCGATGTCCTAGAATTTCTTAAAATGCATCATCATCATTCATCACCACACCTTCTTCAAGTTTAGATTGTGATTTAAGTATTACTTGCACATCATCCTATTAATAATAGTGAAGATGTTAGAATTATGTCATACGATACAAGTAAAAAAGTTATTAACAAACTAATATTTCACATCTTATATAGACATTTTCAGTAGTTGTAGTCACCCAATCTTCCTTTTTTTGCTTCAATGAGTCATATGCCATACCTTACTCATAGATACAAGAGTTTCAATCTCCATATCACACTGTACAGATTTTGATACAAAATAAAGTGCTAAAACATACAAAAACGATTGATTTAGACATAAAATTTTTAGGTATATTTACCATCTCAAACTCCACTTGACGAAATCATTTGCCTCCGCTACAGTGGAGAATCGATTGCTTTGATCGATTGTTCGAGTTTATTACACTACTTTTCTGTAGATATTCATGTCCAAAATAAATTTAAAAATATGTAATTAGATGTAAACCCCTAATTAAAGGTCTTAATATAACAAAACTCAAAAAGAGCATTGGATCTTATCTGGACTCTCCCCGATAAAATTTGGTTTATTAAGTATGAGAAAAGTAATATCAAAGTAAAAATAGTGCAATGTTGAGTTCAATAATCTAACTTGCACAGTGCTTACTAGAGAAAAATAGTATGGAAAATCAGCACTTCGCTTAAATAATAAAAAAATTAGAAGTCGGATATAACCTGGAAATTTTTATCCGCAAGTATTAAACAAAGATCATGCCATTTAGCCTCATTTAATTTCGAAAGATGATGCTGAAGAGCCCGTTCCAAAGAACCGTGTGGCTTAAAGTATTCACGGTACATTTTCTAGTGAAAGTTACGAAATTGATTATTGAGTTGTGCCAATATTACATACTTCATGTAATCATCATGGCAATTGAAACTTGTCCTATTCGGAAGAAATTAAAAAAATGAACTCATAACTCTTAATATAAATTGTGTTCCATATATAACCATAGATAGCTTACCCGTATAAGTATCCACATATAATTTTTGTTTTCGTCTAGAACTTTCTTCCAATACCTGAAATTAAATGGGGCATTTTCTCGAATAACAATGCATGCCTCTGATTTTAAATTCGAATAAGAGAACCCTACTAAATGACCCTCCGATATTAGAATTTGAATGCTCTCCCCCCTTTCTAACTTCTTCTGAAAACCAACCCCACATGTTGGTCCCCTAACTCGTTTCCTAAAACTAGAACCTATTTTAACAAAAATAGCGCAAGTAATTAAAAAAATTGGTCAATTCGAGTTTAAAAACAAAATTAAAAATAAGCTTGTGAGTTTGAAGTCATCAAAAGCATAATTACGGTACAAAAAGAGCACACACGTGTATCACTTTCATTCGTAATAACCCAAAAAAGAAACTTATGATAATAAATGTAGAATAAAATCAATGCATAAAGATACTAAGATCACAATCATATCCTTACTCGTATTATCACCCGATGAAACAGTGTTAACAAAATTGACAGCATTTTGATGGCTAGGGGGTGAAGGAGGGCGATTGGAATCTCTCACAAATCGTTGCACATGTATTACTCTTTCACCTATAATATACATGACATGGATAAACATAATATTAGTTAAATCTATACTTGAAAAAACATTAATATCCCTAATTATATAAAATTATCTGTATGTTGCCAATTAATATGTTTTCAAATACGAACGTCGTACCCTCATAGTTATTAACCTCAAAACATATATCGTTGGGAGAGTCATTTATATTTGGATTATTTAAACTTAAATGAAGACGTATGGATTCTCTCATGAATCATTGTCGCGTAAAAGATCTTGGGGAGTGTGCATGATCAAAACCTAATACAACAAAACAAAAAACTTACATTAGCTATGGAGATATGTATGCAATATTTATTAGTGCACAGTCAATGTATGCGATGCATTTTATGAGATTAATAAGATTAAAAGCAGTTTCATTGTCGATGATAAATTTCATAAAAACTGTCCGTGTTGGAAGATAAAGAAATCAGATGAAGAATAGCAGATATTGGCCTCAAAAGGAGTCTCAAGTGTTAGGGAATCTGTAGGACAAGTTCTCAAAATGATATCAGTAGTATAATTAGTAATACTAAAACTGGGAGATAAGAAATCTTCATGATAATTATCTAACTCAATACTAAGAAAGTAAAACGTAGATCCCAAGTCTTTTATCTTAAACTAATAACCAGTAGCAGGGGTACCATTTTCATACTCAACAGCACCATTATTGAGCATTTTAGTATCTGTATTTGGTCTCTTAATTAATGTGTAATTTGTTGTTCAAAACATGTGCGGTATGAAGGCACAAACCATTAATAATTTCAAAATAGTCAGAAGGCACAAGCTGTAGTTGACAATCTTTCAAAAACTCCAGATTCGCAGATTTATAGGACACGACTAACTTTCGAGCACATGTAGAACCTCCAATCCAAACTTAAAGAATAAAATACAACAGTTTAATAGGTGCATACACATATGAGGGAATTTGACAGAGACTGCTCAGTGGTCGGGCTAATGGTATGACAAACCTATAGATTTTAAAAGTAAGTAGGTAGGTAGTTGAATACTTAGATAATCTGATTGGGCTTGGTGTTGATGAGTCTTTAGCTCAAGTTTGTTCTGAGAGTGGTGCAATGGATCCCCTCATGAATTTATATGTTGAAAGAATACAAGACATAATAAAGAAATGGTACTTGAATATACTTGAGGCCGATAAAGTACAACCACCAAAGAAAACAGACGAGGGAAAGCTATATATGCCAGCTGCTGTTGATTTTTTAAGGATCCTTGAAGAGAAGGTAATGATTGATTTTCAGGCAGCTGAAAGGCAAAGACTGGAAGAACTTCCAGAACCTCTTTGTGCCATGGTTTTTATCAACAACAATTTGCGTTGTTACGATCTCGCAATGGAGCTAAGTACTAGCACAATTGAAGATCTTCCACAGAATTATGCTCAGTAAGTTAATTTCGAAGATGCCTACAAAGGTTATCTAGAGGTTGCTAAGGAAGCTATGCACCAAACAGTTAGTGTTATCCAAGGGCAGAGCCAGGATTTTTAGTAAGGGTGGGCTAACATTAGGCAAATAATCACAAAATGAAATACTCTTTCTATATTTCATATTATAAATGTATCTTTTTTCAACGTGTGAGAAAATAATTTTTCTTTACGTGACATTAATATTTTTAGTCTAATAAACAACATAATTAACAATAATATGCATACTCCGCATAAAAGAAATTTTCAAAAATTAAACCAAATAATACAAAATCATATTACTATTTACCAACATTTTACAATAACATGTATATATATACATATACACAATTATTTACCACTTAGTTTACTCAAATGAATACAATACATAGTTGGCTAATGGTCGACACTAAAAATTATTCTTTATATGTTATATATTGATTTGTAATTAACAATTATATACAATAAACTATTAAATTATAAATAAACTTGAGATTAATTTTTCTTTCCTTTATAAAACTAGTAACACATTATATACATCTTCTCATATTTTTATATAACTGTGTGAACCAGTACAACTAATTTGTATAAAAAAAGTGCCGAAAAATCATTAATAACAGTATTTGAAATTCTAACAACAAAAGAGAAAGAAAAAATGGTGATGATGCTATGAACAACACCATGAAGTGTCTCCTAAGACAGAGAACTTGACAGCTCTGTATATTAGCTTCCTTCGCTCTACTATTGACCCTGGTAGCTCCCCCTCTTTGATATATCTGAAAAGAGGGTCTATCCATGAAGCCTCCATGTTCAGATTCAGGTAAGACTTAGGTATACTATCTTCCTCTCCAATAGTTTGTCGAAGTAAGATCTCTACTGGTGTTGTTCTTCTAATGCCAGTTCTTGTAGCTGTGGCCAATCTCATAAGTGCATCGGCTCGGCCGTTGTCTAGCCGAGGTATACTCTTAGCTTTACTTCTATGAAACTTTTCAACATCGATCTTACTCTTTTCAGATATTTGGCCATTCTCTCATCCTTGACCTCACATACTCATAAGATCTGGTTTACCACCAGTCCTCAATCTCTATGGACTAGGAGTTGGCCGACATTAAGAGCTCAGGACAAGGAGAGACATTCTATTAGAGCTTCATATTCATACTCATTATTGGAGGCTTTTAAGATAAACCTCAGGGCATACTCGACGTCTGTGTCATCTGGTGCCGACACAATTAACCCAGCACCACTTCCATTTTTGTAAGAGGACCTATCAACAAAGAGGTTCCATATAGCATCACACTCCGAGAAGTTCCCTCTGTTAAAGATCCTTATTTGAAGAGATATCTTACCTCTTCATTCTCAGTTGCCTTCCCTCTAGCTATGCTTATCTCGGCCTCATACATGGAAGGGCCGACACTTCTTCCTGGTTGACTGTCTGCAATCTCAAAATTCCCATTTTCAACCTCGACCTCGTCCCAAGTAAACTCGGCCATGAAGTCTACCAGCGCTTGCCTTTTAATGGTCACTTTGGGTTGGTAGACAATATCAAACTCTCATAGCTCAATTTCCCATGCCATTGCCTCCCTGATTTATCAGGTTTGTGGATGACCTGCCTGAGTCGTGAGTCAGTGAGGATGGCCATTGAGTGAGCTTGGAAGTATGGTTTTATCTTTCTAGAAGATTGAATCAGAGCATAAGCTAACTTATCCATCCTAGGATACCTCTTTTCAGACACTTGGAGTGCTTTGCTATTAAAATACACCAACTTTTATACCCCAACCTCCTCTCTCACAATATCAGCGCTTACGGCCGACTCCAAGATGGCTAAATACACATACAATTTTCTCCTTATACTGGCCATGATAGAAGTAAGGGAGAGCCAAGGTAGGATTTTAGCACTTTAAAAGCCTTATCACATTCCTCATTCCATTCAAAAGCTTTCCTAAGGACTTTAAAAAATGTAAGACACTTGTCTTTGGCTCTAGAAACAAACTTGTTAAGGGCAACCACTCGTCTAATAAGCCTCTGTACGTCTTTGACGGTCTTGGGTGTCTTCATCTCCAACAGAGCTTTTATCTCCTCCGGATCAGCCTCTATCCCCCTTTGGTTGACAATAAAATTTAAAAACTTTCCAGCTTCGACACCAAAAATGCACTTAGCAGGGTTGAGCTTCATCCTGTACTCATCCATGGTATCGAAGGTTTTTTCAAGGTCGGCCACATGAGTGTCGGCCTTTAGACTCTTTGTTAACATAAACCTCCATGGAATTTCCAATCTAGTCCTTAAACATCTCATTCACCAGATGTTGATATGTAGCCCCGACATTCTTCAAATCGAAGGGCATAACCTTATAGAAATACGTTCCTTTATCTATAATGAAGGTTGTTTTCTCTGAATCAGCCGTGTCTATGAAAATTTAGTTGTATCCAGAGTACGCATCCATGAAGTTCATCAGCTCATGGCCTGTTGTAGCATCCATCGTCAGATCAATACAAGGAAGAGGAAAACTATGTTTAGGGAAAGACTTGTTCAGATCAGTAAAGACCATGCACATTCTCCACCTCCCATTGGCTTTGGGCAATATGACTGCATTGGACAACCATTCTTGGTATATAACCTCTCTAATGAACTCATCCTCTTCAAGCTCATTAACCTCGTCTCTTATAACATCATACTTTTCACAGGAGTAGACCCTTCTCCTCTATTTAACTGGCTTGTCATCTTTCACCACATTGAGCTAGTGACACATAATCTTAGGGTTAATGCCTTGCATGTCTTCACGACTTCAAGCAAACATGATATGTCTTCTCTTCAGTAATTAGATCAGCTCGTCTTTAATCTCTGGCCTTAGGGCTTTGCTGACTTGGATTGTTTTTTCTGAAGTGTCCTCATTGAGGATGATGGATTCTATCTCTTCTGCAACCTCCCTCTTCTTGAGTTTTGTCTCATCTCTGGGATCAAGGGAGTAGTGGTTGCTTTCTTGTATGCCTCTATCTCCTCAGGAGAGTTGAATTAGCATTCATGTGCCAATGTTTGGTCACCCTAAACTTCCCCTACTCCATAAGGAGTCACAAATTATATCATCTAGTGGAACGTTGAAGGCACGACCTCAAACTCTTTGAGGGTTACTCATCCCAGTATGAGGTTGTAGACTGAGAAGACTTTCTCGTACATAACAAAAAAGTTGATTTTTCTGGTCATCCATTTTGGCCACTCATCCCCCATCCCCATCCTTATATCCATCTCGTACATTCCTAAGGGGCGAACTTTTTCTCTGCTGAAGCCGATTAGAGGATGATGGAATGGTATGAGCCTTGCCCGGCTAAGTCCCAAGCCTTTGAAACATGGCCAAAACATAACATCTGTGGAGATACCTCCTTCAACTAAGATCCTCAGCACTTCACATCCATGTACTCTAACTGTGATGATGAGAGGGTCATCATGTGGACCTAGGATACCCTTGAAATCCAGTCTTGAGAAGCCGACTATGAGGGTGTCCATGTCCATCTTCTTCCTTTTCTCCGATTTAACTTCGAGGGAGGCTGAGTGCACAACCTTAGAATTTGTAATTGCATTTGCCTCAGCCACATGGTCTTTCCTATCGGCCACCTCTCATCCTCATCCATCCAGGCCCCGAGAGATCATACCTACACTAAATGAAATCATGTTAAGCCTCTTAACATGGCCCATTATCATCCTTTGGTGGAAGATCAGGATCATCATCATCATCATCATCGTCATCATCTGAGGGATATCACGCCTAGTGGGGGCATCTTCTCTGCATTTATCATTTCTCTTTTTTCAAGGGTCGACTCGACCACCCTTGAAGGCACCTTTATCAACATACTTTCTCAATTTCCCAGGTTTTATCAGTCTCTCAATCTTGTCTTTCAGAGCAAAGAATTTATCGATTAAATGGGCGTGGTCCTGGTGGAATTCACACCACAGACTCTTATTTCTCTTGTGAGGAGGAGCTCTCAAATTTTCAGGCCATTTCAAAGATAATTCTTTATCTCGTTTAAGATGTGCTCACAACTTATAGTAAGTGGAGTGTAATCTGCGAACTTATCGTCGGCTAACCTCTTCTCTCCGTCCTTACTCTTTTTTTGAGACTTTTTCCCACTGTCGCTTCCTTTCTTAACCTCATACTCTATGACCATTGCTTCTTCATCATTTATGACTTTCCCTCCTATTACAAGCAACTCAGCCATTAATATTGGAAGGTCTTCAACAAGCTTCCATAGCAACTTTCCTTTTTGTAGACCTCCTATGAGTGTTGTCATAGCTATGCTTTCTTTATAGTCTTCCACTTTCAGTTTTTCTTTATTGAACCTCGCGATGTAATCCCTCAGACTCTCATCCTTCCCTTACTTGACATAAAGCAGATGAGTGGTCTTTTCTGGGGTCTGACCCTATAGCAGAAATTATGAATAAATCGCTCAGCCAACTGTTTGAAATCCTCGATAGAATTCTTTGGAAGTGAGGTATACCAAATGTGGGCAACCCTTATCCAAGTGCTTGAAAAATCACGACATCTCATCTGAGATAGAATATATATCGGCTGCTAATTATTACATCTCAACGTGATGGAATAGGTTAGTGCTCCCATCATATTTTGGGGTTACTACAGGCAGCTTGAACTTGATCGAGGTTGGGAAGTTGACTATCTTTACAATGAATGGTGAGCCCTCTGAGTTTTCTCTCTATAGAGGGTCTCGACTCTTCAAAACATCATTAATTTTATCCTCCAGCCTTTGAATTGAATCATTCTAGGGTTTAGCAGCATCGGCTTGGCCGATGTTATCTCTTTCCACCTCTAATAGTTGAACCGAGGGTTCTCTAACAACTGACCTTCGTCGACTATTAACTTCCCCCCGGCCCCCATCTCGGCCAAGAGAGGGTCGACCATGATGGGGCCGATAATCTGCTCCCTATCTCCCAGAACCTGCAAGGCTCCTTGATCTGGACAATCTTTCTCTTAGGTCTTTGACTGGGTCGAGCCTTTTAAAGGCCGAAACTTCTGCTCAAATGATCAAATGTTGAGCCTCTTGGGTGATCAACATGATCTTGTCTTCTACACTGACCTCAGTTTTCTTGGATGGGTCGTATAGTATTATTAGAAATCTCATACGGTTCCCATCAGTCAGCTGGATCATCCTCGACTTCCACATCATCATACCTATCCTCAGGGCAAGGGTTTCCTTGCCTCCTCAGGCGTAAATACGTAGGGTCAGCAACATCCCTCCGCCATTAGATAGGAGGCAAATCTTTGTGCGGTGCTTGGGGTGGTCCCCTGGCCTCCTGTTGTTGCCCTTGTGCAGCTGCCGGAGTGATCATTTCTGGTGAGATTCCTAGTGGCCTCACCATTATATTTTGGCTAAGAGCAATAAATTGCTCTTGCATAGCTTCTTGACTAGCTGCCAAGGATTTCAAGGCTATAGCCACCTCAACCATTTTGGACTACGGTGTTGCATGGCTAGAGCTGGGCATTCCACCACCAACTGGTGGAGGAGGCGGTGGGAATTTTGGAGCCAAATGTTTTTCTAAAGTTTGAGCAGTGATTAAAACACTGGTGAGCTGGAGAACCTTACTAGACCTCTTTTAATGGTGAAATAACGCCACACCAGGGAAGGATTGGTTCACCACCAGAGTCTACGATGAAGTTAAGCTATAAAAAGGAAGAGATGAAGCTTCTTGTTCCCACAGATGGTGCCAAACTGATGATGCTATAAACAAAACCACCCAATCAAGCTGTTGTTTAGCTCAAACAAGTGTAACAATGGCAGCACATAAGCAATATAAATATAGAAAGAGATGAGGGGAAGAGGATAAAGACACCAATATAAGTGGTTCAACCTATCTAGGCCTACGTCCACTGTGCAGGTGAGTGATCTTCACTTTAAAAGAAGGGCTCTAATGGCCTTGTGATACAACACACTCACTTTCTCGCTCTACTGTGTATTTAAACAGGGCTTCAGCTAGGGTTTTTATTTTACGATCCCTTTACAAGGTAGGAGAAGACAAGTATATATAGTTCTTGGGGGTGTAATGTACCATATGCTTACAATGAGCATGTGTAGGATGATCTAGACAATCTCGTGTGGACACCTAGTTGTGCCACATGTAGATCGTGATGACCAAATGTTCCCTCACATGAGTAAATGATACAGTTATAACAGTTTTGTCCGTGTGTTCCAGGTCTTCTTTGTACCTGCATATGCTCGAACTCGTGACATCATCCACTGGAACCTCGGCCTAGCTAGGTATGAGGTTGATGATTCCGATAGGACTATTGGGCCTTCAGCCATAAGTAGAAACAAAGGTAAACATGCCAACTGAGGTTAGGTATCCGGGCCTATCCTTCCTTTCGACTGAAGCAGAGTATGATATTGGTCCAAGTTGAACCCATAAAGCTATTGCTGACCTCGGCTGCTACACAATCAAGGTTGATGCATGTTGGGCTGACCTTACCAGGGACGACCTTCTTATTGTCTAATGGGAATCTTCTAACAACTCGGCCCTGAGATAGGATGATGTTGTTGCTCAGAGTACGAGGGTGCACTTTGGTCATATCAAATGGCAATAACAAATCTTTATGTCTTTACCACTTATTTAGTCGGGATTGGCCTATTGAAGTCTCGAAAGTAACAAATTAGATTAAAATTGTCTAATGTATCAAGAACTCCATTTAAATTTCCATTTTAAAATAAAGATAACTCATTTATGGAAGTTAGAAAACAACCACAAAAGTATAGAGCTGAGAAATGCAATAAGCGAAAAAAGGATTTAGGAATGGAATATAATCGGGGTAAAGAAAAGAGTTAGTCACATCATGGCAAAGGGGGTTTAGGAGTTGAGTTTAGTTTGGATACCTCAAGTAGTTAGTGGTTTATAAAATGGGTTAGGTTAATACTAAAGTAGTATGATTTTTTCTCTACCATAGGCTAATTTATTTTCTTAAAGGCAAGACAAAAAAATTACCTGGGCTATAGCCCAGGTTTGCCCCCCGTTGAATCCGCCCTTGGTGTTATCTTTGAAGATCCAGGAGTGCAAGAGTTTTTTGTCAAGATGTATAAAAAAGAATGGTCTGATGGATGAGTTACTGAGTACCTAATTGCATTATTTCGTGATTATTTAACCGATGTGAAGATGTACATTGAAGAATGCTTGTTCAGACAATTTATTGAGGTTTGCGCGGAAAGAATAACTGTCCTTTATGTTGATCATCTAATAACCCATAAAAGTTGAATTAAGGAAGAAACCATTGAATGAATGAGTCTAGGTGAATAGGTTCTCATGGATTTCTTTAGGATTTGTTCTCCCACCATTATTAAAATTTGATTACGTGTACTTAGTTATGTCTTACCTATGTTAATCTCTCTTGAATCTAGGTTTTTGTCACACCCAACCCTACCCTTATCATACCACATAATGAGATCTAACATTAGATAACACATTTATAGATCGACATAAAAACCTAAGGCCTGATCATTGCATTTATCAAGACTTTATGACAGAATATTAACTCATACCATAATTCATCTCATCATATATGTCTCTTAAACTAATAAATTAAATAATAACCTACACTAGTAAGAGATAGCGTCCTCAGATACTAATACAAAAGATAATATGTTCATCATATAACCATATGTGTAAATATTTAAATACTTTATCATACAAGCTTTGCGGCCTTACAACATAGTATGCATATAAGAAAAGCTTAAACCAAAATAAAACAAAGTTAAGGCCTCATAATTTACGATGTCGTCCAGAACTTTAAATTCTCGATATCATCGCCCCAAGAAAAAAATAAAGAATATGGGATACGAGCACTCAAATGGATTAGTAAGGGGTTAGGTCAACCCACCATTCTCAATTTTTGCAATTAATATTAACATACCAAATATCAACAATTTAAGAATTGAATTAAAACTAATAGAGTAATATAATCATTATGTCTATCTCAAAATGAAAGTAAGATAAATAAAAATTAGAGGACACGGTAGTATAGCAAGAGCCACCCCCACACTCATCCTTAAATTACCACAGTAACGAAATGAATCCCATTAACGAGTATCATTCATCGACCCAGTAGTCACCCAAAACAATATGTTATATGCCACCTTCTTTGGGCATCAATAAAATCTCACAACCTTTATGTCAGTGTTCCTAAGTCATCAACCAACTAATACTTTAGTTCACATTAGTCTCCTCCATTTGATTCAAGGAAAGAACTATGTTAATTGTTGCCATCTCCCTAATCCTTGTCAAGCTCAGTCCATGACTTCATCCTAAATCAACCTCGACTTCTCAACCTCAAGCACTAAAAAGGAGTTAGTCTAAGTAATTATTCAACCTTATTACCCAGCCCAAAGCACAGAGGAAAAGGCAAGAGTCAATACCCAGATGTTTCGCCCTAAAAGATTCCTAACAAACACCATGATCATGTCAATCATTGAACACGATGAAGTTTACCCCAAGTTCGTGACCGAAAGAAGGATTTAGATCTCTCTATTGTCAAACAACAAGAACATTTACTTAAATCGGTAATGTTACCAAAAATAAGTTATATCATCAAGTTACCCTCACCCAAAAAAATCAAGAACGTGAATAGTATATGGAGGCATCAATTAAATTTGGTAATAACCAATAATATATGTGATTAAAAGATGAAGGTATTCCAGTATATAAGCCAGGTTTAACAATTACAACTTAAATGAATAATAAAATGCATAGGCCTTTGTAAATATATTGCCAATAACATAGAATACATAAGATATATAGACACTCGATGTACGTGCTTCAGTAAGATTGACCATGCCCACGTCTATTGGAAATTTGGGTGGGAATCTTTTAACTAAGTATAGGACTTGGGTGATATGAATGCCATGCTCTACTTGTTGATTTCAGCACAGACTAGAACATGTGATTATTATGTGTGATCCTTCCAAACAATTGATCAAACCATAGAAAACTAAATATTTACAATCAAAAGATGAAATTGCGCATATGTGTAATGTTTGATGCATCAATTAAGAGTAATTTTAAGCTAAAAAGTCAAATAAAATGAGAATTACACTCCTAGAGGAGAAGAATGGTGGACTGCTGAATATATTATTTAAACTAATTGAAAGTAAAAGTACAAAAGTAAACTAAACTAAAATTTAGAATAAACTAAGGTAGCTAAATTGAATAAAGTAAATTGAGATTATAAGCCCCGTTTTTATCCTCAAAAGGTGATTCAAAATAGGGTAATTAGGAGTTTTTAAGTTTTATTAATATTGTTTGGGTATGAAATCTATGGAATCTCTTTAGTTAATTAAGAGCTTCTATGATTTTGCGTGTTTGTTTATTTTGATTGATTTGTTGAGTATTTAAGGAAACACACATGCATAGTTACTAATTGAAGATTTCGTAGCTTTTCATTATGATTTTTTTTCTACTATTTCACACCAATATTTAAAGAAATGTTGGTAGAGTTTTTTAGTGGTAGTCGTTTGAGATGGTTTTTATGGTTTTGTTTATATCTACACTTGGATGCACTGCAATTTAGTGTATAACATTTTTTTATAGTATATAGACCTAATGAAGAAGACATGGCCAAATGTTATTGTATCTCAATTTGGACAGTTGTCCTTTGGTCGACATAGTGTTGTGTGTGCGAACATCAGTCACTGAACATGTGTCACTGATTATATGTCCTCTGACTTTGTGTTTTTTAAAGTTAAAAGTGTAGGGTTGTAATTTTTATGTTTCTATAGTTTTTTTTTAAAATTTATGTAGTTGCTTTGGATTGATAAGATTGTTGTTTCGCTACTGTATTTGGTTCTCTCTCTCTCTGTCTTTGATGTTTTTGAATACGGTAAGTGGCATGTAAAAATATATTTTCTTTATGTAATCTCCATTCTGGGTTTTTAAGGGTGGTCTTGATGTTAACTTTTAATTGAATGGATGCATTAATAGTTAAATATTGGTAACAATTATATATTAAATTATACATTTGAATAATGTATCTCAAAACACGTTACACGCGACCGTGCATCACACGGGTCACCACTAGTATAAAATTATTTGTATGTCGTCAATTAATATGTTTTCAAATATGAAGACCGTACCCTCATAGTTGTTAACCTCAAAGGGGATATCGTTTGGAGAGTCATTGATATTTGAATTAGTTGAACTTGAACGCAAATGAATGGATTCCCTCATGAATCCTTGTAATGTAAAAGATTTTGGGGAGTGTACATGACCGGTGACACGACCACAGATGTGTCTCTAATGTGCGTGTTATATAGGGTCAAGTGAAAGCCTGTCGCTCAAGTAATAATCCCGGTGAGTCGAGGTTGAATCCTCAGGGAAATAGGACGAATACTCGTGACGATGATTAGTAAGATGGTCAACCCTAACCTGACTCTAAAAAGAAACAAAAAGATGATTGAAGGGGGTGTATGGTTACTAACTAAATGCGTATTAAAGTTAATCACTAATTACACTAAGTGCGAGTAAAATCAACTAAGTAAATTAGATGTAAAGAACAATCTACTGATGGAATTAACTATGAATGAGGAAAAACAGGTCGGAATACAATCCCCCGAGCCCTAGTAACTTTACCTTGTAGAATGCTAGATTCTCGAATTAGAATATTCATTAAACAAAAACTTTATTAATCCAAAGTATTACATATATGAAGGAACGAAGCCCGCATCATATGCAATCAAAGGTAAGAATAAAGTAGTGTCGCGATACCTAACACGCGCGTCACACTCTTAAGCACCACGGTTACCTAGGGAAAATGAGGTCAAAAGTCCTACGACGGTTGTGATAGTTACACAACACGATTCAATTAAAATTCAATTTGAAACTCTATTTTCTACATGGGTAAATTACATCGGGTTGAGTTCATGCATCCCAACCCTTAAAAACTTGGCTCGACATGTTCAACCTAATGAAAAACATATGATCTAATGTGCATGTAATTATAAACATGAAGTCTAGGCCTAGATATGTAAACAATAATTGGAATCTCATAAAATATGCAAAACATGCGAATAAAAATTAACCTGGACGAGTAGAGATGAAGAATACAAACTTTGAAGAAGAAAACCTTGAATTCATTCCATAAAACTTGAGTATCGTTGAAGAAAATAAAACCCTAGGGTTCTTGGGTGCAAGAACCCCTTACAAATATGAAAAAAATCTCTCTCCCTAATGTGTCGTATATCCAATTACTAAGTACATCACGTTATATTAAGTCATTAATTCATGCACAACTCTATTTTTTAAATAAAAAAATTAGAATTTTGACCCGCCAAGCCAATTCGCTTATTTTGTTCTTTACTGGGCCGAACTGGTTCGGATTTCCAGTGCTGATGTGAAACTCTGGGCTAAAAATTTTTCTAAGTCTTTTTCTTCTCCTTTCCTTCTTTTTCCGTGATTTCTTCCTAAGTTTGAATCTTCATAACTTTTCACTCGTAACTTGGATTTGGACGTCGTTTCTTCCTACGCGCTCGTGGACCCACGAACTTCAACTTCTTCTGGGAGTCCGTGTCCAAATTATGGGTGTAAAAGTATGAAATTTCCCCTTGACTTTCCTTCTCTCACATTTTATCTTTCTTTCTCGAATTTGAGTTTTCTCTTTTGTTATCTTGAATGAATTTCTTGCAAACTGTAAGATAAATACACAAAGCTCAATGCACTGCATAGAAAATGTTAGTAACAACAATATGGAAGAAATCAACGTGCTTTACAATGCACAAGGTGATTAAAACCTCTAAATTAAGGAAAAAAATACGAAGAATTTAGAATTAATCAACCCCCTAACTTGGAAATTTCATCGTCATGAGCAATGTAAAAGAATTGAATCATGTTAAAATTCTTAACCAACATGTGATAGAGATAGAATACCATTTTCGCGGGCAAGCGATTGCATTTAGCGTATGCAATAAGCCTTTAAACCCCTAGGTTATCCTAGTAGGATGAGTTGTATCTCGTGAGGGTTTGCAGTGAATATACCCACAAAATTCGTTTTCGACTCAAAGAAAAAATCAAAATACCTAAAACTTGTACAATTTAAATTTTTTGAAAAATAATCACCATAAATTTATATTGATAAGTCTCAATTTGTCGTGTGTGTGCGCGAAGCCAAAAATTAACCTCAAATTTCCACCGATTGATCATTACATTACTCTTCAAAAATTTGTTTTGATTTCAAAATCTCATAGAATGCTCTCACAAATGAATCATTCGGAATGTGGCTATTTCTATTGGTATGCGTGATTGAAAGAATAAATGTAATGGAACACAAGTTCACGCACCCAAATTGAAAAACGAAAACTTTGTGGTGACATGATATCATCATCAGGGTACGATCATTAGGAAACGGGAAAATTGCCTCTTAATTACACCAATTAATCTCTTTTATTCTCTTTTCGTGTATTAGCTCTCCACGCAGTAATCAATTTCACAATCCAGATTCGGTTAGGACTTTTTCGGGTTTTATGGTGTATTGGGTTAAATTAGGCTTGGTTGGAAATTTTGGAATTGAAAAATGACCTTATAATATCTGTTAGTACTTTTCCATGCTTTTGCTCATTTTTCTCTTCTTTTTCTACTTTTTTTTTATTTTTCACTTTTTTTTTTCTTTTCTTGCTATTTTTGTTGAGCATTTTTTTCTTAATTTTTTTCTTGCCCCTTTTTATTGCACTTTTCAGATGTAATTGATGAATTTTCCATTTACTCACAATTTCGGGCTATTTGGATTTTTTGGGTTACAAAAGAAAATGAAATATTTTATTAGGCTCAAATTGGGTTGCAAAAGGGAAAAAATTTCACAACTTTTCATGGCTAATATTTTTGGGTTAAACAAACGAGGGCATATCTTTATTATCTGAATTACCAATTACTTTACCATATGCGTCTCGAGAGTAGTCTAGTTTAGAGATATTTTTAGCACGCTTTTCGAGGCAACATCACATACTATTCCCTTAAGCGATAAAAAAAAAAGAATTTGAGATCCTCAACGACTTATTTTAAACACTAAAATGAACTTTAAGTTAACCATTAACTCAGATTGATTTAATTAATCGAGAAAAGTGAAAGGCTCGAAATCTCACCGGTTTGGTTAATCTCCACACTTATTCGTAAAGTCGTCAATTGTCTTTTAATTTCCATCTTTGGTAAATTTTGGCTTTGTGCATTGGAGTTTACAAATTTGAGACTTCAAAAAAAATTTAGTGATATTTTGGAAAAATTAAAAACCAATTTTTATATATTTTGAAGAAAAATATTTTTGATTTTTTTCAAAATGTTTTCAAATTTTTTTTGGAAATATTTGAAAATTTATTTTTTTCGGGCATTTTGAACTTTGTGATTTTTTTCCCAAAATGCACGTGTATCCCCCCTAACTTAGACTTTTGCAAGGTCCTCATGCAATAAGGATAAAATCCAAATAATAAGAGAAAAGTGCGTAATCAAAAATAGAGAAAGGAAAAAATGCAATATTACATTAATAATGACCAATTAGAAAGGAACCCCCCCCCCCCCCCCCCCCAAAAAAAAAAAAAAAAAAAAACGAAGATAGATAGCATAAGCAACAAAAACAACCAACATAAACATCAAACTACTGTAGGGGTGGGTTGGACTGACCGGGAGCATTGGGGCCATATGGATCGTAAAAATAGGTGGGGAGAGAGACATTTGGGCCCACTTGCAAGTGGTACATTTCTTCTTGGAAGCAGATCATCAAAGAGGTATCGCGACGGTAATCCATCACGAACCAATCTAATCACGCCTCAAGTCGGGACACATGCCTACTGAGGCCCTCTCCATCCAGCTCGTAGTTGGAGTCCTCCTCCTCCTCATTGCCTCCCATTTCCACATCTTCTACCACTGGTGGTGGTGCGTGCAATACCTCCATTTGACGCACGCTCCTTGTGATGGATTCCGATCCAATAGGCTTGGGGAGACGGGGTTGCGATGGGGGTGGTTGAATATCGACGGTCCTCAGAAGTGATGTAATGAACCGGGCATAATGTAGAGCGATTTTTCCCTTGCGGTCCATCACGACAACGATGATTTCCGAGTAAAAGATGCGAGGAAGATTAATGGTACTTGAATTTCCAAGTAGGTGGTAGAGGAAATTTCCATGGCGAATGTGAATGTGGAATTGTTGGAGGTTTGGAGAATAGACCCACAAGTGACAAGGTATGCAAAGAGGATGGTCTCATCAAGGTTGCCTACCGTGAAAGTGTCGCGGTCCCAAATGTGATTGGGTGTTATGCATTCCATGCATTGATGTTTCGGGATTAGGTCTCCATAGGTGGGATAGTCAAAATTTGGTGAATTCGGGATGTTGTCAGCGCTCATTATTTGGGCGACTATGGAGAGAGAGAATGGTATTGGTACCTCGTCCACATATGCTTGGTACGAATTTTCGGAGACTTGGACGAGAGTGCCATAAAATGAGCGCACCTCATTCATCCCCACCTCGGCACCGTGATTGGCTAGGAACTGACGCCACCGTTGGCACTGGAAGACGGCATTCACGAGTTGGGGAAGTCCATCCAAATTAATTGCCCTCTCGATGTGTACGGTACAGGAGCTCAAAAATAATTCCTCAACCCATTGGCTCTCTTGAAGTGAGCGGTAGCCATGTTCTCCATCATGAAGTATTTAGGTGGAGTCATAAATGACGGGTAAATCTGCATTAGCCATAGGATGGGTGATTGGGGAAGAAGGAGAGTGAAAGGTATTATGGGAGGTGTGAGAGAAATGGTGGAAATAGGGTGTGTATTTATAGATGGGGATGGGTGGGATTGGAGGGAAGAATTTGGAGGGAAAAGGTGTGTGTGTGTGTGTGTGGTGGTGGGGGGGAATGGATTTGGAAGGAAAAAAAAAGGGGGTGTATGGGAAAGGGGATATATATGGGGAATAGGCACTTTGGAACTCATGAATATCTGCACCTTCTATGGGCGAACCGGTTCGATGAAATATTACTTTTTTATTCGAACCCCAGGCGAACCGATTCGACCCTAATCGTATAAAAATGGCGAATCGGTTCGGATTTCAAGTGTGCTCCTCAACTTTAACATCCGAAAAAAAACTATGCGTTGGAACTCCGAAGATCCCATTTTTCAAATTTTTTTCAAAGCACTCCTCCTCTCATCCGAGCTTATAAAACCCCCAAAACTCACTCGCCTCGCAAATAACCCTCACAAAATTTACATTTGTGCTTCTATGCTGACTCGACTCGTAGCTTACCCGACTCTAACTAACCTAACCTATGAACACCAAATATACACAATATTCACCCCATACGCATCGAGGGTGCGCCGACCTTCTCGTACTGCTCACTTAATCCCCATAAATGGGATTCGACAACCAAATGGTGTTGACCTCTTCGATTAATGCCTCATAGTATGGTTTGAGGCATTGTCCATTCACTTTAAAAGTAGTTCCCCCTTTTTAATCTTCTAATTCCACAACACCATGATGGAATACTTTTTTTACAATAAATGGACCAGTTCATTTAGACCACAATTTACCCCAAAACAAGTGAAGCCTAGAGTTGTAGAGAAGCACTTTTTGCCCGGAATGAAACTCCTTGCGTCAAATAATCTTATCATGTGCAAGTTTCATCCGTTCTTTGGATATCTTAGCGTTCTCATACGCATCATTGCGTATCTCTTCCAACTCATTCAATTGAAGCTTGCGAGCTTCACCGACTTTAACCAAATTATAGTTCAACCTATCAATGGACCAATACTCTTTGTGTTCTAACTCCATGAGGAAATGGCAAGGATTTCCATACATAAATAAAAAAAAGGTACATTCCGAAGGGTTTTTTACATACGGTTCGATGAGACCATAGAGAATCGTTCAATCGAAGGGACCAATCTTTTCGGTTAGGATCGACAGTTTTCTCTAGGGTGTTAATGATTTTACTATTCACCAACTAGGCTTGCCCATTCGTTTATGGGTGATAACTCGTTCCAACCTTGTGGACGACTCCATACTTTCTCATAAGCTTCTCAAACGGCTTGTTACAAAAATGTGTGCCGTTATCACGAAGTATCATATTTGGAGCACCGAAGCGAGGGAGTATGTGTTCCTATAAGAACTTTATCACCAATTTATTATCATTTTTTTAGTAGCTATAGCTTCCACCCATTTAGAAACATAGTCTACCGCAACAAGGATGTATAGGAACCCAAAGGACGGGGGAAAAGGGCCCATGAAGTCAATACCCCAACAATAAAAAATCTCAATAATGAGTATGGGCGTTAATGGCATGATGCCTCGTCGGGTAATAACTCCCATCCATTGACTCCTATCGCAAGATTTGCAACAATTGCTAACATCTCGGAACATTGTGGGCCAATAGAGGCCGCTTTGAAGGATTTTACCGCCCATTTTTTTCATCATAAAATGACCTCCACAAGCATTCGAATGACAAAATTTGATGAATTTAGGTATCTCATCATCCGGTACACAACGTCGGATGATTTGGTCCGCACAATATTTGAAGAGGAATGGATCGTCATAGAGAAACATGTGTGACCAAGTAATAAACCTCTTCTTCTCTTGCGGTGTCCAATCGGGAGGAACGACTCCCGTGAAAGGACAATTAACTATATCCGCAAACCAGGGGAGAGAAGAGGTAGCAAAATGTTGTTCATCCGAAAAATATTCGTCAATGGGTATGGGATCACTAGTCACATCGGACGAAAGCCAGGATAAATGATCAGCAACGAAATTTTCTACTCATTTATTGTCTTTAATAGAGAGATTAAGATCTTGTAGCAGTAGGATCCACCTTATGAGGCGCGAATTTGCATCTTTCTTAGCAAAGAGGTATTTAAGCGCTGCGTGATCGGTGAAGCATGTTATGGGTGAACCGATGAGGTAGGAGAAAAAATTTTCTATAGAAAACACTATAGCTACCAATTATATCTTTGCAGTGGAGTAATTGAGTTGCGGTCCGATTAAAGTCCGGCTAGCGTAGTAGATGACATGAGATTTCTTGTCTTTCCTTTGACATAAAACAACCCCTATCGCGAAATCACTCGTGTCACACATAAGCTCGAATGGTAAAGACCAATCCGAAGCTTGCATGATGGGAGTGAACACAAACATGCTTTTATATTATCAAAAGCACATTAGCATGTTTCATTCCACTCAAATGAGGTATCCTTCATGAGAGGGTTACTCAAGGGTCTAGCGATGGCGCTAAAGTCCTTGATAAACCTTCTATAAAACCCCGCATGGCTTAAGAAAGAACGCACATCTTTTAGCGATTTCGGTGGGGGTAACTCAGCTATGACATATATTTTGGCTCTATCAACCTTAATTCCCTTGGACGATAGATGACCATAAAATGGAATTTTTTCCAATTCAGCACCAAGTTCTTTTCCACACACCAGGCAAGTATTTTCTCAAGATTTACTAGAAAAATATCAAAAGAGGTGTCGAAAATGCTAAAGTTATCCATGAATACTTGAAGTCCTCTTTTAATCATGTTGTTAAAGAGACATAACATGCACCTTTGAAAGGCCGCGAGTGCATTGCACAATCCAAATGGCATACGTTTATAGGCGAACATACCAAAATGACATATGAAAGTCATCATCTCTTGGTTAAGCACATCTACTTCTCTTTGGTTATATCTGTAATAACCGTCTAGGAAGCAATAGTATGGGTGTCCCACCAATCTCTCTAGAATCAGATCGATGAATGGTAAGGTAAAATGGTTTTTCCTACTGCCTACATTGAGTTTTCGATAATCAATGTAAATGCGCCACCTGGTGGTGGTACGTTGGGGAACTAGCACACCCTTGGCATTCTCAATCACATTCATACTCGACCTCCTCGGGATAGCTTGTATGGGGCTCACCCATTTTCTATTCGATATTGGGTAGATGATCCCGACATCCAACAACTTAATAATTTTAGTTGCACTACCTATTTCATGGTAGGGTTTTATATTCTTTGCATTTCCCTCAAGGGCTTCATGTCCTCCTCGAGGTGGATTTTATGGGTACAAATCAAGGGGCTTATACCTTTCAAATCTGCTATGCACCAACCAAAAGAACTTTGGTGCTTCCTCAAAATTTTCAATAATTTACCCTCTTACTCTTTATCTAGGCTAGAGGAGACAATAATGGGAAATGCCTCATCCTCTCCTAAATAAGCATATTTGACATTGGAGGGTAGTTTCTTTAATTCGAGGGTAGGAAATTTTTCATCAGAGGGAACTATAAGCTACTCCCTCGGTGGTAGTTCCTCGAACCTAGAAACCCAACTTACATCTCTCACGTCCTCATTCGACACTCTCTCATCAAGAATCATTCTTAACTCCTCTATCTCCTTCTCGAAGTTAGTGTACGTCCCCTCACTCTCATAGCTCGTATAAGGCATGATCCTAAGGAATGTCCACTAAAATTTTCCTCTATCTCCTCCTCTACGATCTCCTTAATAAGATTCACTGCTTGAAAATCGTCCTCATCCCCCACATATTGGGCGATGTTGAAGATATTTGTCTCTAAGGTCATGTTCTCGAAAGTGAGTTGCATCTGCCCATTTCGAGTGTTAATAAAAGCGTTATCCATAGCTAAGAATGGGTGCCTATGGATAATGGGAACATGATTACTCGAGTCGTAGGAGGGATCCGTATCCCAAATGACAAAATCTATTGGGAAGTTGAAGGTGTCAACTTGGACTCTAACATCCTCGATAATACCTCTTAGTATCTTCACGGTATGATCCGCGAGTTGGAGAATGGTCTTTATAGGCTTGAGGTCACCCATATCAAGTTGCCTATAAATGGAGTAGGGGAGGATATTGATACTCGCCCCTAAATCGGGTAAGGCCTTTTCAATTCGGTTCTCCCATATGATGTAGGAAATGGTAGGTGAACTCGAATCTTTAAACTTTAGTGGGAGTTCATTGAGTAAAGCGGAGCTTATGTTTTGTGCTAGAAACACGTTCTTCATTTCCTTTAACCTTTTTTTCATCGTCAATAGGTCTTTGATAACTTTTGCATAGGTGGTAATTTGCTTTATGGCATCGAGGAAAGGTAAATTCAGCTTCACTTGCTTAAGTACTTCTAGCACATCATCACGGGGGCTTCCTCTTTAGGGAGGAATCAGCCGTTGAGGAAATGGTGTGGCAGTGGGTGGGTTCATTAGTATTTCGGACTCACTAGTGTCGTCATCTTCACTCTCCTTCAAGGGGACATCTTCAGCCTCTTTCGTGCAGGGAAAAATCTCCTTGTCCTTAGGTATGTCGTGTGGGGGAGGTGATAAATCAATAACTCTCCAACTACGTAGAGTCGTTATGACTTGATATTGCTTTTAATGTTCTGTGGATGTAGAGATAACACCAGTTTGACCTTGAGGAGGTCTTTGGCCTTGGGCAGGGAACTTACCCTTCTCTTGGATACTCAACGATGATTGAAACTTCGAAATATTTGCATTTATATCGGTGAACAAGCGCTCATATCTAGCATTGGTTGCATTTTGGGAGTTTGTGAATTATTGTATCGTATTTTTGAGATTTCTCCGCTATGGAGTGATATACAGTGTCAGAGGAGGTGGTTCTTATTGCAAGTGTGGAGTTGAATGATGGGAAACATGCGAATTAGGACTCAACGAATCCTGCGGTTGCCCATAGCTAAAACCAGGATGGTTTTTCCACGAAGGGTTGTAAGAATTTCCATGCAGGGCATCGAAATTACCCTTAAATCCTCCTATACCACTCACTTATTCTTGAAGCATGAATTTGTAGGCGGGTATTATCGGGCATTCCTCTGTTGAATGTCCCGCTAGCACACACCTTTTCAATGGGGGTGGGGATAGGGCTGGTTGGTTCTTTAACGCGTGTCACGCGTAATTCTCTCACGCCCTTCTCAATTTGATCGATTCGACATTCCATCATGGTATGTTTGTCTATATGGTATAGACCGAATGTCGATGGAGTGGTACCCTCTTGACGAGTTCTATTTTGAGCACTAGGGTAAGATGTGTCCCGTGCTTGAGTAGTCTCGATGACATACCTCAGGTGGAGCTCAACATCATTAATGTCTAGATCGATAAAGGGTCCATCACTTATTTAAACGAATTATTTAGAGTTTATATTCAGCCCATGATGGAAGAAAGCGATGATTTGCTGTTTATCCAGACCATGGTGAGGGCATGAAGTGACTTACCCGTTAAAACTCTCATAGCATCGATCAAACGGCTAATTTTCTAATTGTTGGAAAGTTTGAATTTGAGCCTTAATGGAGTTCATTCGATGCAGAGGGAAGAACGTTTTGAGAAATTTTGATTACAACTCATTCCACGACATAATCGAGTTTTGACGTATAGACCATTGTCAGGTCTTGGCTTTATCCTTTCGAGAGAACGGAAAGAGCTTAAGGCGGATCACATCTTTTGTGCTTGTTTGATCGCTTAAAGTTTTGCATGCCTCCACAAATTCACGAATGTGGAGATATGGATTCTCCGACTCCATTCCATGATAGGTGGGTAGTATTTTGATCATCACATTTCGAAAGCGGAATTGCCCCGCATTGTAAGGGATCGAAATGTATCCAGGAGTGACTGATTGCTCGAGATATAAGAATTCTCTCAAAGGGCAATACGATGACTCTTCCTCACCCGTGCCTATGCTACCATGTTGTGACATGGCTCTCTCACTTAAAGATTTAGTATCCTCACTCAGTGAGCTCGGAGTGTAATCTGAAGTATAACCATATGGGTACCTTGCTACTGAGTTTGGGGGTGTAGGAGGTGGCACCCAAAATTGAGGAATGTTAGGAGTGTGTGGGATATCTGGATTGTACTCAACTATCGGGTTTTCATGAATATGCATGGGAGTGGCTTGAGGAGTTTGTGGTGTACTTTGCATGAACAAACTTTTGAGAGATGTTGTATCTTTTTGGAATTTTTTTTAATTACATATATATATATATATATATATATATATATATATATATATATATATATATATATATATATATATATTTATTTTTGAATATTCTGTCAAGGCTATAGACTAACCTGATTTAACCTATAGTCCACCTAGACTCCCGGCAATGATGCCATAAACTTGATGCGACCACAGATGTATGTCTAATGTTCGAGCTATATAGGCTCAAGTGCCAGCTTATCGCTCAAGTAATAATTTCGGGAAGCCAGGGTCTAATCATCGAAAAAATAGGACGAATACTCGTTACGACAATCGGTAAGATGGTAAACCCCAACCTGACTCTAAAAAGAAACGAAAAGATGATTGAAGGGGGTGTATGGTTACTAACTAAATGCATATTAAAATTGATCACTAATTACACTAAGTGCGAGTAAAATTAACTAAGTTAGATGCAAAGAACAAGTCTACTGATGGAATTAACTATGAATGAGGGAAAACATGTCGGAATACAATCCCCCAAACCCTGGTAACTTTACCTTGTAGAATGCTAGATTCTCGAATTAGAATATTAATTAAACTTGAACTTTATTAATTATAAGTATTACATATACGAAGGAACGAAGACCGCATCATACACAATCAAAGGTAACAATAAAGCAGTGTAGTGATAGCTAACACGCGAGTCGAACTCTTAAGAACCACGATTACCTAGGGCAAATAAGGTCAAAAGTCCTACGATGGTTGTGATAGTTACACAACACGTTTCAATTAACATTCAATTCAAAACTCTATTTTCTACATGGGTAAATTACGTCGGGTTGGGTTTATGCATCCCATCCCTTAAAAACTTAGTTGGACTTGTTCAACCCAATGAAAAACATATGATTTAATGCGCATGTAATTGTAAACATGAAGAAACTAGGCCTATATATGTAAACAATAATTGGAATCTTAGAAAATGTGGAAAACATGCGAAGAAAAATTAACTTGGACGAGTAGAGATGAAGAACACAGACTTTGAAGAAAAAAACCTTGAATTCATTGAATAAAACTTGAGTATTGTTGAAGAAAATAAAACCCTAGGGTTATTGGGTGCAAAATCCCTCTAAAACTATGAGAAAACTCTCTCCCTAATGTCTTGTATATCCAATAACTAAGTACATCACGTTATATTAAGTCTTCATCCATGCACAACTCTATTTTTTAAATAAAAAAAATTAGAATTTTGGCCCGCCGAACTAGTTCGCTTATTTTTTTCTTTACTAGGACGAACCGGTTTGGATTTCCAGTGTTGATGCGAAACTCTGAGTTGAAATTTTTTCTAAGTCTTTTTCTTATCCTTTCCTTCTTTTCCAATGATTTCTTCCCAAGTTTGAATCTTTATAACTTTTCACTCATAACTTGGATTTGGAAATCGTTTCTTCATACGCGCTCGTGGACCCAAAAACTTCAACTTCTTCTCGGAGTCTATGTCCGAATTCTGGGTGTAAAAGTACGAAATTTCCCCTTGACTTTCATTCTTTTGCATTTTGTATTTCTTTCTCAAATTTGTGTTTTCCTTTTCTTCTCTTGAATGAATTTCCTGCAAAATGTAAGAGAAATACATAAAACTCGATGCACCGCATAGAAAAGGTTAGTAGAAAGAGTATGGAAGAAATCAACGCCTTTTACAATGAACAAGGTGATAAAAACCTCTAAACTAAGGGAATAAATACGAAGAATTAAGACCTAATCAACCGGAACCCAATACAGCAAAACAAAAAACTTACATTAGCAACAGAGATATGTGTGCAATATTTATTGGTGCACAACCAATGTGTATGCGATGCATATTATGAGATTAATAAGATTAAAATCAGTTTCACTGCCGATGATAAAGTTCATAAAATCTATTCGTGTTGGATGTCAGAGAAATCAGATGATGAATAACAGATATTGGCCTCAAAAGGAGTCTCAAGTGTTAGGGAATCTGTAGGACAAATTCTCTAAATGATATCAACAGTATAGTTAGTAATACTAAAACTAGGAGATAAGAAAGCTTCATGATAATTATCTAACTCAATACCAATAAAGTAACACGTAGATCCCAAGTCTTTTATCTGAAAGTAATATTCAACAATAAGGGTACCACTTTCATACTCAACAACACCATTATAAAGCATTTTAATATTTGTATTTGGTCTCTTAATTAATGTGTATTTTGTTGTTCAAGGTATGTGAAGTATGAAGGGACAAATCATTAAGCATTTCAAAATAGTCAGAAGGCACAAGCTAAAGTAGACAATCTTTCAAAAACTCCAAATTCCTAGATTTAGAGGACATGACTAACTTTCGAGCACATGTAGAACCTCTAATCCGAATAGAACAAATAAAATACAATAGCTTAATATGTGCGTACGAATATGAGGGAATTCGAACACTTGACCTGCACCGCATAATTAGCTCTATTACTACATTATCATTGTATATGAGATATAGGCTATATGCATAATGGATTCAATTAGAGCCAAGGAACTCGCAAAGGATTTTTTGTTACAAGCACTGCCTTAGAGTCTCTATATGGTGCCTGTGAGTTGATGATCAAACCTTACATGGAACCTAAAAAACTTTGTAAGACTATGTCTCAAGCACTGCTATGATCCGTATATCGTGACTGCTTTAGTAGTTAGGGAGGACATATCTATGTTGTTACTTAAACTGAGGTGATAGAGAGGATCTTGAAAGGGAGTGATAACTAAAGATGTGGGGGTTAAACGGTTGGTGGTCATTGCCCAATTTTTTAGACTTCAAAGGTTTTCATTTTTGTTACTCTTTCTCTAAGACCGTATTCAAAAAATGTGCTCCCCAATTTTTAGATTTTAGAAAATAAAACATAGTTTTTCTTAAAATCTATCTATGTGCATCAACTGTATGGTAGCACATGTCAATCTATGTTTGATTCTAACCTAAAGAACAATTTTAATGTTATTTTGTGTGCACAAATTGTACAATATTTTATTGAAAGGTTGTAAACATGGTTCTATTGCACTTAAAACTTCATTTAACTTGGTGTATTGGTTTGATTTTTTATTCTTATTTTTGTAGTTTTGAGAGTTTATTTTCTTTGCTTCCTTTTATCTTCAATTCACCCTACAATGCACAATAGTACTTACATACCTTGGTGTTTATGTTGTTTGCAGGTGTTTCGTGCAATGTTATCTAATATGCATTTTGTTATGTAGGGGTTGGGCACTTGAACCTAAATCTCATTGCTAATATACTGTAAATAGGGAGAATGCGTGTCTTTGCTTCACAGATTATTGGATACGACACAGGTGCCTGGTCCCATTGACACCAGGAGTGACTTCTTGCTTCAAATTTTGAAAATGGAGACTTGAAGTTCATCTCAGGAAGATCTTCATTTCATAGACAAAAAGGAGAGAATTAGATAGTCTCGCCTAAAGGAGAATTCTTCTTTTTTAAACTTTTTCTTATTTTTAACTCATTTGTTTGTAGTACTTTTAGAGGTTCTATATTCTTTAAAATTTGTTTGGGGTCTACAAAATGTATTACATCTCTGTAATGAAGTTCGGGAAGCTGTGAAATGACTATGTTGAATTCTTACTACTTAAGTTATTACAAATGGAAATCATATTGTTTTATTCCAACAAAAGAGAATGTCAAGTCCTGATCATTGAATTAATTCATTGAAATTAGGGATTTTGATACTCTTTTAGACGTCTCACTTTTTATACAATGACCATATTAGTTATTTACAATGAGACTTTTGATATTATCATTGATTGTAAAAATGGAGTTTAATAATTGGGATTAATATTTTCATATCCATGTCTTTATCGTGACAAACTCTGTTGCAATGACCATATTAGCAAGATTTTTTGAATCACAAGCCAAACCAGTTCGGATGACATATAGGTAGATTCATCCCCTTTTTTCTATTCCCACCAAATTCCTCCCCCTTATTTCCCTTCCCTCCATACGAATTCTTCCCCTCTAACCACCACCCAAATCCAAGTTTTCCCACATATCATCACCGACGGCACAATTCTCCAAACCACCAATGACTCGGTGGTTCGCATACGACATGGTAACTTCCTTTATAATTTTCTCCACGAGGCCTCCGACATCAATCTTGCCCATCTATTTTACACCGAGATCATTCATCCCGCCTACAACGTGATCGAAAAGCTTTCCATCCCTTATTCGCGTCTCATCACCGATATTCTCCTTGATGCTACGGTGCGGGGCCCCGACTTGTTTACTCAAATTTTACTCGGACATGTCTACGTTTACTTTTAGCCTCTTAAGTTCAGCTTCAAGCACTGCTTCAATTTTACTCATAGAATCTTCATCCGCCTTTTGATCAAGAAAATATTTATGATAATGTTATGTTAATTCATTCAAATTCTATCCAGGGGAAAAAATGTACCATTGTTTGCAAATATATTTTAGAATAGTCTTGAATAATTGTGTATTGATGGTATTTTACTTGGTGTTAGGAAAGAACACATTGGTATTCATAATAAAAGAAGATCATTGTCTCTATATAAACTGATACAAAAATAAAATCATACAACGTGATATATAAAATATCTAAAAAAACGTCCGGAGGGTTAAACACTAATTAGAAGTAAATGATACCGTGTTAAAACCCGATGAAATAATGTCCCCAGATTAAGCTACATTTGGATGATTACGCCCTAAAGAATGAAGAGTCAGCTCCATAACAAAACTTTGCACGGGAGCTTCTCTATGACCTATAACATGTATGAAACGAATTAACACAATAATACTATAACTAGACTTAACTATACATAGGTATATTTTATACTTAACTAATTATTTGTATATTGTCAAGTAATTTGATTTGGAATACAAATATCACACCCTCATTGTTGTTATCATCAGATGCAATAGTGTTGGTGGAGTAGTCAACATTTAGGTCCTTTGATTGAGAAGAAGGGGGCATGTGGATTCTCCCATGAATCTTTGACGTGTAGATGATTTTAGGACATGTGCACAGGCAAAATCAGCTACAACTAAACACGAAATTGACAACATTAGCTGAGAAAATATGTATATACAAATTATTATGTAAAATAAAATGCCAGTACACTTTTAACAGTTTAGCGTAATTCCAATGAAAACATGGTGAAAAACTACATTATTGATGAAAATTATGAAGTATAAAATCATATCAAATAAATGAGATCACATCAACTGCAGTCGCGACATCATATCATTAAAAATAGTTTATAAAAGGTGATAAGGATAACTAGCAAGTCTAAGAAATAATTGTCTTTGACACCATACTTCATGTGAGGTTTTTTCCACTTATAAGGCATCTAAGGCTTAAAAAACCTTCATCAAATATGTACAATCCTCCATTCTTACTTCTTGTAGCAATAATTTGGTGTGTTTTCTTGTCCTTAAAGAAGTATTAGAAAATTAAAGTGTTCAGGGATAATATTAGGTGAGTTTAGTCTCATATATCATCTTTGTAGATGGATAAAAAAGAGGCATAAACGACCTTTCAAGGTTTCTTAATGATTATGAGAATGCTCGTGGCTAGTTGATTAATAAGGTTAAAAGAAGTTTCACTATCGATGATAAAGTTCATATTAATAGAAGTAATGTTATTAAAAATTATAGTGGTCTAATTCATAAGAAGCTACATGTAAAATAATTACTCTTTATTGATGATTCAAGCTTGGAATTTCATTTATTTCGTTGGTACTGAGTGTTATATGAAATATTTTGAGGGCCCCTTAATGACAGTCCACACATGAGAAGTGTTGGTGAAAACAGTAGTTCAAAGTGTTTTTGCCTATGAAGTTTAGGTATTTAGCATGTATGCCTCTACGTAATGGAGTATTTGCCTAAGAATTTTAGGTGAAAGCAATAGTTCAAAGTGTTAAATGTTCCCATAAACACCTATTATAAGAATGTTTAAACTATTCCATTAATTATACAAAGTGATATATAAAAAATCTAAAAATGTGCGGGGTTAATAACTAGGTAGAAATAAATCATACCCTCATTGGTATTAAAACCCGATGAAATAATGTCCGGAGATCCAGCTACTTTGGGATGATTACATCCTGAAGAAGATGATTCGTCTCTACCAGAAACTGTTGCACGGGACCTACTTTATGGCCTATAATAGGTATGAAATGGATTAATAGAATACTATTGTAACTACACTTAATTATACATTGGTATATTTCCTGCTTAATTAAATATTTGTATAGTGTTAAGTAATTTGATTTAGAATACAAAGATCATACCCTCATTGTTGTTATAATCAAATGCAATAGTGTTGGTGGAGTAGTCAACATTTAGGTCTTTTGATTGAGAAGGAGGGGGACGTGTGGACTTTCCAATGAATCTTTGACGTGTAGATAATTTTAGGACACGAGCACGATCGGAACCAGGCATAACTAAATAAGAAACCATCAACATTAACTTAGAAGATATGCATACAGAAATGAAAAGATGGAGGAAAATCACACCAGTAATGAAAATCATCAAGCATGAAATCATATCAAATAACAGAGATAACATTAACAGTAGTAACATCATATCATTCCAAGTAGTTTATAAAAAGTGATAAGGATAATTAACAAACCTAACAAATAGTCGTCACCATCATCTTCACTTTCACTCAAATAACTTAACCTCTTATATCTTTCCGACGGGATATACTCTTCATCCTTGTCAACCTCTTTTCTTTTTCCCTTCGTTTCACTCTTATTATTATTCCTCTTATAAGAATCGATGTAGAGTTTAGCCCCTCTATGCAGCCCTATTGCCTTCATTGTTGCTATATTATCTTAAATCCTATTCATCCTTTATCTCTCATAGTTTGCCATCATCATTATCATACCTATTAAAGATATACATAAAATGAAATTTAGTATAGTAAGAAAATTTCACAAGTGTAATTTTTTAAAACGTTCCTATAGATCAAAGTGTCATAATTAAAATAAATTAAAAGATTTACTAAGAAGAAAAAACAACTAACACAAACCATAAAAAGTTCGCATCATCTTCATTGCCATTATCCTCATTAATATCAACATTGTCATCCTGAGATGACAAGATGTCATCATCTATATCATGTATTTGCTTTTCTCCTTCCATATTTGCCATACTAACCTCTATTTATGGGATATCATCCCTTTGTAATGGAACACATTCATCATCTATTTACACTATTTCATCATCTAATATAGTAGTCTCAAGTTGTTGGTATGGTTCCTCATCACCCATCTCCTCTTCCCCTTTGCTACAGTTTTAGGAAAATCATACTTGTCTTATGGAGTATTCTTCACTATAACTTTCCAATCATTTCCCAACTTGATGTTTGGCACATAGAAGACATTCTCTGCTTGATAATCTTACACAAATGGTTGGTCCTTATTCCATGTATTAGCGACATTCACACTAATTACATCATACTCATCTTTACCTAATCCACCCCCCCTTTTTTCCCAATGTCCCACCAGTCACACTTTAACAGAACAACACGATTATTTTATGGGTATTCCAACTCGATAATATCAACCAACTCAACATAAAAATCAATATCTTTTGTTCATGTTCGCCCACTACAACGATTCCACTATTTTAAGTTTTTTTGTACTTGTCATGATCTTGGGTGTGAAACCTATAACCGTTGATCAAACAACCCTTATAGTGTTTCACTCTTCGATCGGGACCCCAAGATAAAGAGCAAAGTTGCTTACTAGAATGATCGGGCGACTCGCGCTCTAACATTTTTATTGTTTATATATAAATGTTTAGTAAGAAATAATAAGCCTAATCTATTTACACTAATAAATATTATATTCAACTACTTACGCGGTATTCAAACCATTTAGGAAATCTCTCTGCATGTCTTCGGTCAATATTTGTATTACTTTCGGCATTTAACAAATCCTTGGTCTCACTAAAAACATATAAATAAATTTAGTTAGAAAAAATAATGTATATATATATATGTGTGTGTGTGTTTGTGTGTAAGGAAAATAATTACTATAACTTAATATACTTCACAAATTCTTGTATCTCGTCACGGTTATCCAACACATATAAACAAGCATTTTCCCATTCACTTTGTGTGAGGTATTGGTAATCCTCTTTTCTAAGAAAACGACCGTTGTATTGAAAAATAGATAAACCTTCTTGAAACTAAACACCATCATAATTTCGCTCAAGTTGATTGAATTTTGTCTCAACACAACATAAATACATCGACCAAAATGTATGTCATTCATTAAGAACATAAGCCTCGGCTACTGAGCCCTTCGAACATGCCTTGTTTCCCACGATAATTTTTAAGGTGTGCATATATCTGTCGAGAAGTCAGATGGTCAAAAAATGCAATTAAAACCTTAAAGTATTACTAAAATAAGATATTACTTATTACATTTACCTTTTAAATGGATACATCCATCGATACTGCACTAGTCCACCGAGAATGGCTTCTTGTGTAAGGTGAATTGGTAAGTGAAACATAATATCGAAGAATGACGGTGGAAATATCCTTCCAAGTTTACACATAGCTATAGCAAGTCTCTCCTCAAGTCTCTCTAAGACATCCAATCTCAATGTTTTTTAACATAACTCCTTAAAGAATAACCTAAGTTCAATTAACGGTTGACACACTTCCTTCGAAAGATGACCATGAATTACAAGCGGTAGTAAACATTGTAAAAAAATGTGGGAGTCATGACTTTTCATCCCTGAAATCTGGCCATCAGTAGCACTCACGCATCGAGAAATGTTGGACGCATACCCGTCGGGCAACTTCAATGATTGCCAAAATTCGCATAAAACCACCTTCTCTGCTTTTGACAAACTGTAGCAAGCAAGAGGAATCACCCATTTGTCTCCCTTTTTATATGGATGCAAATCTTTGAGTATATGCATTTCCTCTAAATCTAATCGAGACTTAATGGTGTCTTTTATTTTCCCATCAATGTTCCTAAAATGCTTTCACATACATTTTTCTCAATATGCATGACATCTAAATTGTGATGCAATCTAAGATCTTTCCAGTATGGAAAATCATAGAATATACTTATTTTGTACCATTACAACTCATATGCCGCCGGGTTCTCTTTCCATATGCTTTACCAAATACTTTAGGTCGATCCCTCTCAATTTGAGCAAGTGTGCCATCATTACTAAGCTCTTTTGCTCGTTCTCGATGCTCTTTCTTACTAGCAAAGGAAGACATATTTTCTTGTGAATTATGATTCATCGGTAGAAAATGACTATGCCCTATGTAGCATGTCTTATGTCCATTCTTCAAATACATAGAATGGGTCTCCTTATTGAATATTGGGCATTCCAACTTCCCCTTTGTGCTCCAACCTGATAAGTTAGCATAAGCTGGAAAATCATTCATAGTCCACATCACTGTTCCTTGTAACATAAAGGTAGTCACTGTGACGGCATAATATGTTTGCAACCCAACATCCCATAACTCTTTCAACTCTTTTTTCAATGGTTGAAGAAACATGTCTATGTCAGTTCTAGGATCCCTAGGACCCGGTATACGCATTGATAACATAAAAATGGTTGCTTCATACATTTACATGAAGGTAAATTATATATCACAAGAGCAACTGACCATGTGCTGTGCTTGCTACTCATATTTGCAAATGAATTGAATCCATCAATAGAGAGTCCAAGACTAATATTGTGAGCATCACTAGCAAATGATTGATGAACCTTATCAAATTATTTCCATGATTCCCCATCCGCTGAATGTCTTAATACATTGGCCTCTTCAACGCGCTTATCTTTATACCACCTCATCTCTAAAGTTATATCCTTATTTATAAATCGACGTTGCGACCTTGATTTAAATGGAAAGTAACGGAAGACTTTCTAAGGGATATTCACACCATTGGATTCTTAAATTTTCCATATAGATTCTCCACATATTCGACATTTAATTTTTTCCTCATTTGGTCTCAAAAAGAGAACACAACCATTTATGCAAACATCAATTTTAAAATAGCCTAACCCCATATCATGAAATATTTTCTTTTCCTCGTAAAATGACTTTGGAATATGGGCATCATCTGGAACTGCTTTCTTAAAAAGTTTAAGAAGCGAGTCAACAGATTTCTTACTCCAGTTGTTCATTGACTTTAGATGCATTAACTCAACAATGAAAGATAATTTAGATATATTCTGATAACCCGAATACAATTATTGTTGCGTATCCCTACCTAATCTAGCAATTTTTTCTCCTTCATCCTCGAGCACTTAAGTATCATGGTCGTCAGATTTATCCCCTAAAACATTAGTGTTGTAAGGTTCGATAAACATATCATGTAACATTCCCACCATATCATCTTGCTCAAACTCATTTATAGTGTGTTCTTCCTGCCTTATAATATCATCATCTCCAACTTCAAACTCATACTCATTGTAATAATAAGCATTATCGTTCTCTAATTCCAATGGCTCACCGTGGTAAATTCACCTAGTATAACTCCTCACTATTCCATTAATAAGCAAATGACTTTGTACATCTTGACGATTTTTCCAATAGAAGTTATTACATATCTTACATGGGCACTTAATCTTGCCATTTTGATCAACATTAGCAAATGCAAAATCAAGAAATTATTTAACCCCATCTCGATATGCACTACTAATTCTATTTGGATGATGCATCTAGCTTTTATCCATTTCAAAACCCCACAACTTAAGAGAAGATTCAAAAATATCAATGATAAACAAATAACAATATAATGAACAATAGTTATATATAAAAAGAGACATAATATCTTGCACCAAGCAATGTTGCGTACTTGACAACTCATATTAAGGCCATATATTCATATATTTTTATTCAAGCCAACACATTTTGTTTTAATCAATAATGAGGGTGATATATATATATAGTTGATCATACGCAAATATGGCGTATTTCATCCTCCGAATCGACGCATTTTAGCCCCCTCGGGTACCTTATTCCCTATATTTATACTCGTTGACCAGACAACCTCAGATTTATACGTTAACATGTTTTGCAGGGGTTAATTGAGCTTTTATAGGTATTTGGATCCTAAGTATGAAGTTCGGACGCATTCCGCTCAATTTTCGTACATGATAGCACCTTCGAGGGCATTTAGTCTTTTCACAGATTGGGCACCTGGCCCAATATCTTTACTAAAGTTGTAACCCTCCTTGCAATCTTCTCATGGTCGTGAACGGTGCGCGCTTCTGAGTCCGTATGAAGAAGTTACGGGATTTTTAGCGGAAGGAAAAATAATAAAACCAAAAGTGGAGGAGAAGAGGAGGAAAAGGAATGTAGGAGGCTGCCTTGGCTGAGACCTGCTTGATCAATCGATCGATCAAAAGGATTGATCGATCGATCCCCTGTTTTCGGCAGATATTTTGTTTTTCTTTTCTTTTTCTCTTTTCTTTTCTAATATAATTCCTTTTACTATACAAAGGATTTTTGTTGTAAAAACAGATATAATTCGTTTTAGCTTAAAATAGGTTAGGTTTTGGAGGTTTGAGAGCTCATTTCTTCATTTCTTCTTGGATTGACACACATTTGGGCTTGTAATTTGTGCTACCATCTTCCATATCCATTAATATAGTGTGTATTTCATTATTTCTTGCTTTGTAGTTAATTTACAAGCTTTGTTAATTAGGTTTACATGATTTCTTTACTTTCTTTCTAATGTAGATTTAGCGCATTTATTTACCGCTTTCTTTATCGCGTTTATATCATGCCTTCTAGCTAATTTAAATTAGGTTGTGTTTGAATGGAACTCACTCGAGTTGAAGCGTTGCTTTGCTTTGCTAATGGTGTTTACGGGTCTATTTGGGGTCGGTTGTCCTAGTTATTGCGCCTAGGAGATTTGACGGGGCATATCATGTATGTCCCGTGCTTACGACCTTGTGTGCGCAATTTTCGGGATATTTATTGACACCAAAATCATATTAGGTTTTTATGCGGATTTAGGGGCGTGACAACCCTTGGTTCAATTAACTTTCGAAACGAGATGCATTCTAAATAGCTCGTCGACCCATGTATCCATTTTATACAAATTAACTCGGGTAAGGGATATTTGATGCAACCTATAGTTTTACTCGGTTTGTTAGTTTAGTTTCATTTCCCTTTTATGCATCTTTTTCTTTTTAGTTTATAATCACCTTTTGCACTTTTATTTCGGAGTACTAAATCATATAAATTCTAGCAACTCGTCCCTGTGGATTTTCGATACCCGACTTATCGATGTGCTTGCCTCGCAAGTGTAGTCGTAACTTAGGTTTGTTTGTATTGAGTAGGCGAAACAAAAACAACAACCGTGCACCTTACACGTGCACGCATTTCGCACTCGATATCAAAAATGGCGCCGTTGCCGGGGATGAGTTTATTTTAGACTTTATTTGATTTAGTATTTCATAGTATTTTATTTTTATTTGTATTATTTGCTAATATTTTTTGCAGGACTTCCACATTTCAGCACTTAGAAACACCTGAATTTTTCCCGCGCGCACCTACTTTATGGAATTCTACCCTTGGAGTCATTTCTGGGGTAAGCATGTCTTATTCCAATTCTTTCGGTAATCATTACGATAATTCTCAAAATTCTCGCAAACGTATGACTATCGGTGAATACTTAGAATCCCAAAGTATTACAAATTCAATTATGACTTTGGGCGAGTGTAACGAAAGTCAAAATTTGGATTATTGGAATTTCGATGATGATGATAATGATTTTGGGCCTTTACCTCCTCATAATAGGAATTTTGAAACGAATTGCAATGGTTTTCAAAATTCCTATAATAATGAGTTTTCGTCTAAGTCCAATGGTAATTTTTAAAGTTCCCATTTTCAAGGATCCGCACCTCGACCTATGACATTCGGTGAGGGCTTGTGTATGCTTGAGAATGAGAAAATTAAAAATCGGTATTGAGAAGAAAATCAGTGTTGGGAGCAAGACTTGGATTTATTTTTTGAATCCGACGATGATTTTTCTTCCAAGACTTTTGAAGTCGAGGAATGTTTTGAACCAAATGAGGAGTTTGTGCCTACTTTGGAACAAACCATTCTAGACTTTGCCCATTGCATAATAGATATTGAAAGTGAGGATGAAAATGACGTAATATCTATTTGTAATGAAATGATTTCTTCTTTGGCCCCCAAAGAAGAACATTTCATTGAAAATGATATTATTTCCTTCAAAACTTAATCTTCATGTGATGATGATTCATCTCATGAGTTTGAATTTCTTTCATCCCCAATTTCATTTTCTGTTATCAGACCGTCACAAGTACCCGATGATTCGATTTCAAACTTTAATGTTTTAAACCTTTTCGCCGATGAGGAGTACTTGCTCAAGTCGCCTTCCACGATCGCATATTTTCCTTCGTGTGTGCCACCTCCCATTCCAATATCAAAATCCTTGGGAGGATATTCAGCTTTTCTCGGATCGTCCCTCCAAAACTTTTAATTGGTGATTGTTCCTTTCTTCCACCTTACACATGCCTTCCGTTGTTCAAACATAATTCATTTTTTTCGCAAGGCATGCTTTTTTGTGAGGGTACACCGAATATCCTCTAAAGTCAAATCGTTTTTACGGTGGACCCTCAGCTATTTAGACTTCTAGTGTACAATTAGTGTGAAGCCTAAATAGTAGGTTGTATATAGTTAGCTTTCTTTATTTTTATTTTTTCTTTTCTTTTTAATTTAGTCTAGTGTAATTAGTTAACTTTTTGTTATTTGTTTTTGCTATGCTCGGTACTAGCTTGTTTTGTAGATTCTTTGGACTTGTTCTTATGGGGATCGCTCTAATTTTGGGGAATATCGCTCTTTTCCTCTCTTTGACTGGGTTCTTAATTTACATTGAGGAAAATGTTAAGTTTTAAGTTAGGGGGTGTGGAATATTCTATCCATTTCTTTATTTAGTCCATGCTTTTGCTCACATGTTAGTTACTTAGTATGCTTTTCTTATAAAAATTCAAAATTTTCAAAAAAAAATTCTTTTTCTTTCCTCCTTTTTTGGTTATTTTGCCTTTATTTCCGATGATAAATTTCAATAATTGCACGATCCAATAGACAAACCAATGATGCATGTTCTCGATTTTAGAAGTTATTAGACTTTAGTCCTCGATTATTGATATTATGAATAACTTCATGAATTAAACTTTAATCCCATGAGCACATGCACCATTATTGCTATATTGATTTGGTTTAAGATTTTTATAACTCGGTAATCTTTTGTTGCATTGTATGTACTTACACCGAGTAAGCTTTGTACCTTTCGTCGTTTGTGAGTGTATACACTATTCATTCCTCTTTGAAAACGTTGAATTCGTTGTTAATCTCACCATTCTTTCATTTGATCGTTCATTAATTGAGTTCATATCTTGAAATGTGTTACTTGATCATGATTTTCATATATTATTTTGACTTGAGAATTGTGTAAAATTTTGGAAATGATCATAGGCCGTCTTTGTTATATCACCCATATTGACCTTGACCTCACCTTATATGTTTACCCTTGTCAACCCCTTTGAGCCTAAATATAACCTTTCGTTTCACAAACCAAATCCCATAACCAACTTCGAATTGGAGTTTTAGCCCATACATACACTTTTCATACCTTTTTTTGGAATGTTGCTTGGGATTGAATGATGTTGTTGTGATGTTGGTTGAAATTTAGGCATATGAGAGTTTGATAAGTAAAGAAAAGAAAGAAAAGAAAAAGTGAGAAAAATATAAAGCAAAAGAAAAGAAAAGAAAAGAAAACAGGAGAAAAAGAAGAAAAGAAAGAAAAGAGAAAGTTGAAAATGTTGTGTATATAGTTCAATAAGCTTTGATTACTCTCCCCGGTGATATATTTAATGCCTTTTTGGAACTTGTTTTCCAATTTTGATATTGCCCTCATTTTCCCATTATCTCGAGTTTTCATTAAGAAGACCTTGAATCTATACATACATTCCTTCATTTCGTACCCTAGCCAAACCTACATTACAACCCTATTAAAGTCTTATCTGATCTTAGGTGCATGTAATTCAAAAGTCATAATAGTTTTGATAATCTATGAAAATGCATTTTTCCTCTTTTAGTGTGTAGTATCCTTTCATTGAGATTACATTTTGCAGTTTATATATAGAATTCTTCATTTGTGACATGTGTGCAGCCTAGTTTCCATTTACATTTACTCTTTATGCCTGCATGTTCCATGTGTTACCTCCCTTTTTTGAGTGAATTCACTTGATGAGTGTAATGTCCGTGAGGATTGAATATATGCTTGCTTTAATGTTTATCCGGTTTAAATAAGTTTTTCGCCAAATCACACTTTGCATGTGCTCGCCCCCCCCCCCCCCCCCCACACACACACACACATTTTAATGTTTCAATTCTATGAGGTTCATTCTATAATGTTAATGATTTCAAACTTTTATTTCAATCCGTTCAATGTGCTAATAATGCCTATGAAATCTTGTTTGCTATTGTTGGGCTTGTCGCATGTTGGTTTCAGCATATTTTGAGGAAACCATGTGATGTTTGTGGGTACCATCCTTGAAACCCTCACGAGACTACACTCGTCCACTAGGGTGACCTAGGGGTTTAACGGCTTATTGCATACGCTAAATGCAATCGAATCGCCCGCGATAGTGGCCTATTGCTTTTATACCATACTTTTATACTATCTCCTATTGTTGGTTTGCTTGTAGTTCTTGTTGCATCCTATTTCATGGCTAGGGACTAGCAATGTGTCAGTTAGGGGGTGTGATCATACGCAAATATTGCGTATTTCATCCTCTGAACCAACTCATTTTAGCCCCCTCGGGTATCTTATTTCCTATATTTATGCTCGTTCACCAGAAAACCTCGAATTTTCACGTTAACATGTTTTGCAGGGGTTAATTGAGCTTTTATAGGTATTTGGATGCTAAGTATTAAATTTGGACGCATTCCGCTTGATTTCCGTACGTGATCGCACGTTCAAGGGCATCTTAATATTTTCATAGATTGGGCACCTGGACCAACATCTACACCAAAGTTGTAGCCCTCCTCGCAAGCTTCGCGTGGCCACAAACGGTGCGCGATTCTGAGTCCGTATGAAGAAGTTACGGGATTTTTAGCGGAAGGAAAAACAATGAAACCAAAAGAGGAGAAAAAAGGAATGCCGGAGGCTGCCTTGGCTGAGACCTGCTTGATAGATCGATTGATTAAAAGGATCGATCAATCGATCCAAAGGGATGGATCGATCGATCCCCTGTTTTCTGCAGATATTTTGCTTTTCTTTTCTTTTTCTCTTTTCTTTTCTAATTTAATTCCTTTTACTATATAAAGGATTTTTGTTGTAAAAACAAATATAATTCGTTTTAGCTTAGAATAGGTTAGGTTTTGGAGGTTTGAGAGCTCATTTCTTCATTTTTTCTTGGATTGACACCCATTTGGGCTTATAATTTGTGTTACCATCTTCCATCTCCATTAATATAGTGTGTATTTCATTATTTTTTGCTTTCTAGTTAATTTACAAGATTTGTTAATTAGGTTTACTTTCTTTCTTTACATGCTTTCTTTGCTTTCTTTCTAGTGTAGATTTACCACGTTTATGTATCGCTTTCTTTATCGCGTTTTTATCATGCTTTCTAGCTAATTTAAATTAGGTTGTGTTTGAATGGAACTCACTCGAGTGGACGCGTTGCTTTGCTTTGGTGATGGTGTTTACGGGTCTATTTCGGGTGTGTTGTCCTAGTTATTGCGCCTAGGAGTTTTGACGGGCCATATCATGTATGTCCCGTGCATTCTAAATAACTCGTCGACCCATGTATCCATTTTATACAAAGTAACTCGGGTGAGGGATATTCGACACAACCTATAGTTTTACTCGGTTTGTTAGTCTAGTTTCATTTCCCTCGCCTAGAATAATCATTTCTCTTTAATGCATCTTTTTCTTTTTAGTTTGTAATCACCTTTTGCACTTTTATTTCGGAGTACTAAATCATATCAATTCTAGCAACTCGTCCCTATGAATTTTCGATACCCGACTTACTGTCGTGCTTGCCTCGCAAGTGTAGTCGTAACTTAGGTTTGTTTGTATTCAGTAGGCGAAACGAAAACAACGACCGTGGGCCTTACACACGCATGCATTTTGCACTCGATATCAATAGTCATTCGAAGGTCTTTTTTATAAGTTTGAATAGTGATTCGTTGCATTAGAAAAAAAATAAAGAGAAGAACGAAGCATTAAGAAAACTACATTGAATAATGCAATCCCCACCATCTCCCTTAATATTACGATCAATTACCAAAAAATCCCTCAAATATTTTTTAATACACATTTAGTCCGAGCCTTTTTATTTTGTTAAAAAAAGTCCATCAAACACCCATTTAACTAATATTCTCTTATTTTTAAAAGGCCGCGCTAGCGACATTCCTACCCCACCTTCCCCCCACCCCCACCCCCCACTGCCGTAACTTCGTTGATCCTCACCGGAGCTCCTTTTTTGAGTGTTTTTATGTGGTGAGGGACTTTTTGGAACAAAAGAAAAAGGTTTGGTGTAAACATGTATTAAAAAATATTTGAGGGACTATTTTTATATATGCCCCTTAATTTTATTGTTAATATTATTTGAGATGGTGGGTACAACATTATTCAATGTTTTAAAAAGCATGCAATTGTGCGCGATGTAGTGCGCTTTTGTGTGATAACTCGACATTGTCCACTCTGATTTGTGATAAGTCCAAGTAGTGTGCGCGATTGATGATGTGGCACGCAATTTCAATGCTTTTTCACGCTATTTGCGCAATTGACCCTATTTAGTTCTATTTGGGAGCAATTCGGGCATAAGTCACTTTAATGCATCAATTACAAAACTAAGTAGTTTTGTTCCTTTCTTCCTTTTTTCCTTTTTTTAACCTTTAAAAATGCAAACCAACATCTTAAAACACTAAGGGTGTGTTTATAGTTGTATAAAATAACGTTGTTTTCCAAAAGAAAATTCTGAAAATTTTCCATAAAAATTAAAATATATTCAGATTTATTTTTTCGAAAAAAGTTGGAAAATATTTTTCTGATTTTCCAAATTTCCATATATTACTTTACAATATTTTTAACTAATTTTGGAATCATTCAAAATTACATTTACACCCCTAATTTTTTTGCAAACTACATTTTGGCCCTTAAAATTTAACAAAATACATTTCATTCCTAAATAATAAGAAAAAAATAACAAGTCCAAAACTATTCGTGAATTACAATTTGGCCAATGAAATCTCTGTGGTTATATTATTATCCCTAAATTTTCTATAAATTAAATTTTAGCCATTACACTATTGGTAAACTACATTTTAGACATCAAACTTTGTCTAAGTTATATTTCATCCTTCTAAATATCTATAAATTACATTTTAAAAATAATGGTTTATTTCTAACAAATGAATGTACTTCCCTCATTCTCTAAGTATTCAATTGAAAATGAAAATAAAAAATAGAAACGAAGACTCAAAATAAAAAACAGAAAATATTTTTTTGTTGGAAATAAGATTGGGGGTTATATATCCAATCTAGACATAATCCCATAATGAATAATGAGATTCATATCTCAAACACGTAATAAATACTACCATACAAAAAAACAACTACATCGAACCAACGATAAAAAATATTTCAGATATAAAAAAATTAAAAATAAACTTGTTTCAACTATAAAATAATAACCCCTATTTCAGCTATTAAAAAATAACTATTTCAGCTAAAAGAAATGTTTCAACCATTAGACAAAAAACTATTTCAGTTGAAAGAAATGTTTCAGCTATTAAAAAAAAACTATTTCAGCTATAAAAAACTCTACATCCATCAATGTTTTTTGTATAAATTCCATTTAACATGGACCGAGTCGAAGTTCACCCAACCACAAATCGAGTAATGGGTATATATTTGTATGTGTACATTTAAGAAAATACATTGTATAACCTTGAATTTAAAATAAAAAATTACAGAAATGAACTTACCTAAGATCTCTGGCAACCAATTGAATTAGGAAGAAACTTCTATCATAAACCAAGTACTAAATTTCATGAAAAAAAAAATGAGAGATCTTACCAGAAAGTTTTAGCAAAAGCAATGAAACTGTAAAAAAATCAAAGATTTCATAATACTCATTTTAAACTAGATTCAAATCAGATGTATAATACATATGTATACATATGTAGCTATATGTATATGTGATTCAAATCAGCCTGTCAATAAAATAGGTAAAGATTTCATAATACCCATTTGAAACTAGATTCAAATCAAACCTATGATACATATATATACATATATAGCGATACATATAGCTTATTCAAAAAAGCAAAGATTTGAAAGTCAACCTTCAATGCAATCTTCAAAGCCGACCTTCAATGAGAGAGAGAGAGAGAGAGAGAGAGAGAGAGAGAGAGAGAGAGAGAGAGAGAGAGAGAGAGAGGGGGGGACCCTAGGTTGTTTTTCACGGAGAAGAGAACCGGGAACATAAACACGTGATGAGAGAGAGCTGGATAAGCGAATTTGAGCGGGGTTTGTTAGTTTTGATGGATTTGAGTCTTTCGTGGTAACATGTATCCTGATATGAGCAAGGCTCTAACAAGTTTTTACTTTTTTTTCTAAATTAGTATTTAGCGGCAAAAGTAAATTATTATTATACTTAATTAACTAAATATTTTGTTTCAAATTTTCAAATTCACCACTAAATGTTGACTTTTTGTGGCAATATTTTAATTTGCCACCTACTTCACTACAATTTATTTCCCGCCTAGCTGAAATTTTTTGTGCCAAAATTTAAATGGCAATTTTTGTGACAATCTCACATTTTGCTACTAATACTTCCTCTGCAATTATTTTTAGTGGCAATGATTTTTTTGCCACCAATTATTATATTTCATGGCAAAAAATCGTTTTGCCACCAAATAAATTGCCACCAATTGGCAACATTCTTGTTGTGAACTTCCCTTATTGTAGATATTTCTCCCTTTTGATAAAGTGAGAGAAAAGTACCCCCACTTTGTGACATAATAGACAACAAAAAATAATTTCCTCACTCCCTTTGTCACATATAAATGACAAAGAGAAGAAAATATCATAGATAACGGGTGTAGCATGGAAACAAAGCAAAGTCACAGTTTCAAAGAGAACTAGCGAAGAAAAAAATAGTAAAGAATATAAACAACCAAACTTATATCATGGGATCATGGAATGAACAAATACATGTGTATCACAATATGAATCTCAAAAGAAAAAACTAGAAGATGAATGATATCTCTGAATAAGAATAAAATTAGGATATGTGGTATAACATTAATATAACTAGCAAAACCAGATCATGGAACAAGCATGGATACAAAATATAAGCATAAATATTATGACTACAAATAATTCATAAACCAACACATATATCCATACAACTAACAATAGGTACCCAAACGACCATCAAGGTGTATTAAATGTACCAAAACATCAACTCACGAGATACAAATACTCAAGTACAAACCAAATGTATCAAAGTCCCGCAGACGATACTATCAAAAGAGAAAAATGAAAGAGATAGGAACATAATCTTTAATCATCATTCGACATGTACTCAGTATAATCATCACATGTCCCATCATCATTATCATCATCATCATCAACATTATCCACAGGAGGTAAACATGTCTATGGCTTATAAACAGGCATTGGAACATGAACAACAACTTCTGGAGCAATACTAGATATCCCAAAATAGTTTGCAATAAATGTCACGTATGTGCATAAGCTAACCCAATCTTGGCCAATTATATTTAACCGATGGATATGATAGGCATGATAATATTTCATCTCGAGAACATAACTACACATGCACACTTTCTTAATCATTTCTTATACCCAACTAATAAGACAAGGCAATAGAGGGTTGTACTTACTGCCCTGGTGATAGGCAGGGATTTCTACGCGGTATGAGAGTCACCTACACGCCGGTCGTTTTGAATTCGGCTCACCTGAACTATATAAAAACCTAAACTTATGACTACACTCAACGGATGAGTATAGTGGCCAAGTCCGGGTATCGAAAGATCCACTGAGACGAGTTGCTAGAATTTATATGATCAAATACTCCTAAATAAAAAGGAAAAACAAGGTGATTTACAAACTAAAAAGGAAAAGATGCAAAAAGGGGAAATATTAATCTAGGCGAGTGTATTGAAACTAGATTAGGAAAGCGGGTAAAACAATAGGTTGCGTCGAATATCCCTCACCCGAGTTAATTAGTATAAAATGGATACATGGGTCAACGAGTTATTTAGAATGCATCTCATTTCGACAGTTAATTGAATCAAGGGTTGTCACGCCCCTAAATCATCATAAAAGCCTAATAAGATTTTGGCATCAACAAATACCCTGGAAATTACACACGCGTGGTCGTAAGCACGGGACATACATGATATGCCCCGTCAAATCTCCTAGGCGTAATAACTAGGACAACACACCCAAAACAGACCCATAAACACCATCACCAAAGCAAATAAATGCGTCAACCCGAGTGAGTTCCATTCAAACACAACCTGATTTAAATTAGCTAGAAAGCATATTAAAAACGCGGTAAATAAACGCGATAAATCTACACTAGAAAGAAACTAAATCAAAGCATGAAAAGAAAGCATGTAAACCTAATTATCAAAGCTTGTAAATTAACTAGAAAGCAAGAATTAATGAAATACAAACTATATTAACGAAGAGGGTGAATGAATAGTCAACTTACAAACCCAAAAGGGTGTCAATCCAAGAAGAAATGAAGAAGAACTCTTAAAAAACCCAAACACTAACCTATTCTATCTTCTAAAAATAATTCTAACTCTTATTTTTTTTATATTTACAACAAAATTGGTATTTATAGTAACTGGAATTAAAGTAGAAAAGAAAAGAGAAAAGAAAAGAAAAGAAAAGCCAAAATATCAGCTGGAAACAGGGGATCGATCGATCGATCCCCTGTAATCAATCGATTGATGGTAAAAAAGCAAGCGCATTATCTCAACTCGAGGCAAAAATGTGAAGGATCGATCGATCGATACTTTTGATCAATCGATCGATCAAGCAGGTCTGCATCACAATCCCTCCTGTTTTGGCATGTTTGGTTTTCCCCTCCACTAAAATCGCCGTAACTTCTTCATTCCGAATCGGAATCACGCACCGTTCATGGCCACGCGAAGCTTACGAGGAGGGCTAAAACTTTCGTGCAGATGTTAGGCTAGGTGCCCATGCTGTGAAAAGACTAAAATTCCCTTGAACGTGTGATCGTGTACGGAAATCGAGCGGAATGCGTTCGAACTTCACACTTAGTACCTAAATACCTACAAAAGCCCAAGTATACCCTATATAGAATGTTAAAAATATAAACCAAGGTTGTCTAGTTAACGGGCTTAAATATAGAGATTAAGGCACCCGAGGGGGCTAAAATGTGCAGGTTCGACGGATGAAATACGCAATATTTGCATATTATCACACTCCCTAACTTACACATTTCTAGTCCCTAGCAATGAAATAGGATGCAATAGGAACTACAAGCAAACCAAAAGCAGGAGATAGTACAAAAGAATGTTATAAAAGCAAAAGGCCCATTTCACGGGCGAATCGATTGCATTTAGCGTATGCGATAAACCGTTAAACCCCTAGGTCACCCTAGTGGACGAGTGTCATCTCGTGAGGGTTTTCAGGGACGATACCCATAAAGATCACATGGTTTACTCAAAATATTCCCAAACCAACATGCGACAAGCCCAACAATAGCGAAAAATATTTCATACACATTATTAGCAAAGTGAATGAATTCAAAAAAAGTCCAAATCATTAACATTATACAATGCACCTCATAGAATCGAAACCTTAAATGTGGGAGGGGAGCGAGCACATGAAAAATGTGATTTGGCAAAAACTTATATAAACCGGATAAATATAAAGGCAAGCATAAATTCAATCCTCATGGGCATTACACTCATCAAGTGAATTCACTCGAAATAGGGAGCTAACACACGAAACATGCGGGCATAAAGAGTAAATATAAATGGAAACTAGGCCGCACACATCTCACAAATGAATAAGGCTATATATGAAATTAAAACTTGTAATCTCAATGAAAGATACCGCTCATTAAATGAGGCGAAATGCATTTACATAGATTATGAAAACTATTTGAACCGTTGAATTACATCTACTTAAGACCACATAGGACTTGTATAGGGTTGTAATGTAGGTTTGGCTAGGGGATGAAATGAAGGATATGTATGTACGGATTCAAGGTGTTTGGAATGAAAACTCGGGATACTGGGAAAATGTGGGCAATATCAAAATTGGAAAACGAGTTCCAAAATGGCATTAGATATATCATCGTGGAGAGTAATCAAAGCTTATTGGACTATATACAACATTTAAGGCATTCTCTTTCTTTTATTTTCTTCTTTTTCTCATTTTTTCTTTTGTTTTCTTTTGCTTTTTGCTTTCTCTTTTTCATCACTTTTTCACTTCTTTCTTTTTCTTTACTTTTCAAACTCTCATATGCCTAAATTGTAATCGACATCACAACAACAACATTCAATCCCAAGTAACATTACAAACAAAGGTATGGAAAGTGTATATATGGGCTAAAACTCCAATTTAGAGTTGGTTATGGGAATTTAGGTTATGAAACGAAAGGCTAGTATTTAATCTCAAAGGAGTTGACGAGGGTAAACATATAAGGTGAGGTCAAGGTTGAAAGAGGGTAGTTTAGATAAGATGGAGGCGTAACCACTATTTGAGTATGGTAATGATAAGCTAATTTGGCCAAAGCTTTGGATTAATGATAGGACATACAAATACAGACCCCAATGAAGATAAACTCAGTTTAAACTCATAAAACTCTCATGTATAACTCAGAAGGTAGATATGAACTTAGAAGTAATTTAGCTAGAAGGAGAGAGAAGTAAGCACCCTAGATACATCTTGGAAGGCAGGTAGAAACACACCAAACACCACCAAGAATCTCTGTCAAGTATTAAAAGCTTCATAATAAATAACAATGGTGAGTGAGTAAAACCCTCTAGTTTGCAATAACTCTCTTTGGCGTGTCTTCTCTGTAGCAATAACTCATGAACTCCCAAAAAAGCATCCGCTTCTCAAAGGTGGTTGAGTACTTAAATATCCCCCCACACCACCCCCGAGGCAACTCAATCATTAAAGACTATGAAAGACATCCCTTATACTTTATGTCACAACATTAAATGCCCGGTGCACTAGTTGTCTCCACATCATAAATATTAAATGCCAAGACATGCCTTTTACCTAACAACTATGTGTTAGGGAACTGTTGTCACAGAGATGGCTCACCAAATGCCTGACAACCCCAAATACCACGATTGTTTACTCAAGTGAAGGTCTGTCATTGTTTAGCTGGCTAGTGACATCACCTACAATAGATGTGACATTAAGTAGAGGGATGTTTGGTTCACAACTAAATGCCCGATGGAACTCCAAGCTGCTTCGCCCGAGGTTCCACGACCAGGGTCCCTCGGTGTTTTACCAGGTATATCTAAGATGATCAGGACAAGCCCCATCGGTGCCTCACTTCTAAATCCTCTAAACCAAGTCCCTCTAAAGTTCCCACGATGAGGTCATTTGATAGAGCATGAAAGCTCTCCCAGGCCCTGCCAAGCCTGGTCTCTCGTGAGTACCGTTTGACCTCACACAAACTCATTATTATTCTCGTTACAACATTACAATCATTATAGCTTTTAGTAAATATAAAAAGAAATGCAATATGACTAATGCAACAAGCTAAAGTATGAGTTGCCACACCAAGCTGCCTCGGTTGCTTAATCTCAAACACTATTGCTAATTAGGGAATTATTCCTAGTCTTCGGATTACCTCCAAGCCCCCTCTACATTTGCCCCTTCGTGGAGAGATTTGTTGGAACAAGAAACGTCTGCACGAAACTTCTCAATCCGATGAACCTTCTCTGGGAAAAAAAATTTTTGGCCTTCTGTCCCTCGTTAGAATAGAAGCGATATAAAAAGTAAAATTATCCCCGATGTACCTGAGCCGAAGCGTCCTTATCATTGGGCCTTGGGCGAAGGGACATCGCCACTTTTTCCTCATGCTTAGCCTCAACCGTTCTATCTTTTCTTATTTGAAATTCTCTCTAAAGTCCTACTAACCTTCTCAAATTCTCGTTTGGACTCTTTGTAAGTGAATTTCTCCCCTGTGATGCTTCGTTATGTTCAAAAAATCAAAAATTCTCCCTGATGTAACTGAGTCATAATTCAAACAACGTTTGGACATGTGGTGAGGGAACATTGTAGATTTTTTGAACCATTGGGGGACTGCCTTAGTTGGGAGAATTGGATATGTCTGATAAAAATTATGGCGCCAAAACTCAAAATTGCTGGAGAAGGCAACCCCCTTCTTTTCCCCAAGCGTCACTTCATTGATGACATGGCACTGTCTTTTCAACTATCGAGATCCTTCCCGATGTGCCACGTGTTCATTTGAAATGATTATAGGTAGCCCTTGCACGTGCGATGGTGGGAAACTCAAATGTCAGGTTTATAAACCTTCAAACGTCTCTTTTATTTCAAAACCCTTCTTCATCTTCTTCATCTTCTTTAAGCTCACTGCTTTCTTTAGAGAGAGAAACTCTATGTGAACTCTGTACGACCTCCATTGTTGCCCCATTCTTTACTCAGTCTCCTCCTTCTCTCATCTTTTGCACCACCACCTGCGGTTGTGCTCCTCACGTCTTGTTCTTATCCCTTCTTACCTAGATATATCATTCATCACCACTCTCTCATGGCTTCTTCAAGTACCTCCAAGGTTGTCGCCACCACTCAGCCAGGTTTCCCCACTACCGCTGCTGGCACTGCCACTGCCCTTAGCGGCGTTGCCCTGGATACTGCTCGTCAAGAGCAACTATGCTTCTATCGTCGGGCACCCATCTTTGAAGATGAATATAAGTTTTATGAGGCATGCAAGACCTGCCAATTCTCATCCAAATTCGACCCCTTACTATTAGGTGATGAGGATATGGATTCATCAAAGTGGGGCTATCTTCCACTCGAGGGGAATCTGCGCTTCCGTCTAGACCATGGTGACTTCCCCTATTCTCAGATTGACTTCGAAGCACTTGGGGGGTCACCAGCCCATTTTACTGCTTGGCACACATACATGCAGAGCTCCCACACTGTTGCCCTTGCGAAGGTTGGGCTGCATCGAGTCTACTGGTTTGGAGAGTTTACCCTCTCTAAGCAGAACGCGGCACTCCAAGTGTTAGTCTCCCGATGGAACATTATAACCCATACCTTCTTCGCTGCATGGGGTGAGTTTACTGCTACACTGGAGGACGTGTGTGAACTCCTTGGGTTTGAGCCCATGGGCGAGTTCACCTACCACGACGAGCCTCTGGATGTCGAAGAGGCTGCTGATCGAGTAGAGTTGGATCGGATCTGTCATAATAACATCGGTTCCTCAAAGAAAACCATATTTCCCCCCTTATCAACTATTTTTTCGAAGCTCCAACGCCGAAGGATGTCAGTGATGTAACGGGACGCGGTAGAGGTACCTCCCTGGAACTATCAGCCTATATACTTGTACTACTTTCACGCTTCTTCCTTACTGGAAAACACAATGATCAGCCCAGGAGGGAACTAATAAACATTTCCATTTGGTCGCCATTGCTTTGGGGTCCCTTTACACCTGGTTGGATCGAACACACATCGATATGGCACGATCACTGGGTCATTACAACTTGGCTAATTTTGCCAACACCATTATTTTGATGGGCTTCCTCTACACCCACTTTCCTGCCATCGCTGCCAAGTCCGTTTCTCTACCTGTGAGCCAAGGTATCAAACCCCCACGCCTACTATGTTTTCATAAAAAATAGAGTCGAAAGGAGATAATGGAGGTGTTTGATCATTTAGACTCCTTTTTGATGAGGCCATAAAGTGAGTCTACCTTTGCCCATAGTTGGGACTTCTTTCCTTCTGCAGTCGCAATGGTCAGGTTCAATCCGGTTGTACAAGATCCCTCACAAGCCGTAGTGCTTCTTTTCACCCCGGGGTTTCTCCCCTCCTATACTGAATGGGGATACAACTCATAGCCCTACAACCCTGATAGGTGCAACAAGTAGTTCGGGTTCGATCAGGGGTCCCCTCAACCTGTGTTCCAGGACAACCACTCAAAGGCCACCTTCTTTGAAGCTTACACCTTCTATACTGCAGCCGCGGTGCTTGGTGTGACATCCACTATCGATGGTCGTGTCACCCTTCCTAGTGATACTAGGAAGGGATATGTATCCACTTTTTTTGTCACCAAGTTCCATTTGGAACAGCTGGAAATGATTTGCAAGTTCATTCAGTCCCCCCCTCAATATACCCCAGTTCTTTCCTTCTCTTCTTCTCAGCTCGGTCTTAAGGGGAACTCCGTGCTTGTGGTTGAGTTTCCCTTGAGTGCAACCCTTAAAGAATCTCCTCAATAATTACCCCCTCATTTCCTAATGATTCTCACTGCCATCCCGAAGTCCAAGGCTGCTGCAGCTCCCAAACAAACTGCACCTTCGGCCGAAGCTACCATGGAAGAGGGGCCCTCTCAGCAGGCTGCTAAGAAGGCCAAGTCCAAGAAATATAAGGCCCAAGTTCAAATGCAAACTCCATTGGCGCCATTCCCAATTGCTTCCTTCCCCCTCTCATGTCTCCAGAGATGGCTGAAGAGCTGAGGAGGCGGGTGCATGCCGAGATTGCATGAATAAATGCTGAATTCTAACGGCGCGCAGTCGCCGTTCCTCTTTCGGGTATGTTACCCATAATTGCGGTTGATCCCACGGAGCCAACGACAAAAAGGAGAAGAAAGTGAGGGTACCTGAAACTGGTGGTGTAACGAGCTCCAGGAAGAAAATGCTAGGTACCAAATCCCAGAAGAAATAGACACAAGATAAGCCTTCTTCCCCAACTACTTCGGCTGCTGCCTCCTCGCCACCTTCGCCAGTGGTTATACCCTCTCGTTCTCCCTACGAGTTTGAGGTATGTGTGCATTCTTTATTTCTCATTCCCCTTCTCTTAAGGTGTGTTGCATCTGCTTATTTCTTACTAAGAAAATGTTTTCATGCAGGGAGTTGGAGAAGACAGGCCCAGTCCCCCCAATCCCCCTATAAGTCGCTTCGTGGGGGGACGTTGCGGTATATCTCAAGATGATATCACTCCTCCTCGTTCCCCCATGACAGGCCTTACCTACTCAAGAAGATTGTCCTCCCAACGGGCCAAAGAAGCCATTGCGAGGGCCATTCCCATTGGGTTTGCTGAAATGCCATGCCAACGAGAGGCAACTACTTTAGCCTCTTCTGAGTTACCATTGGAGCAAGAGGTCCCTCTGCCCCTCGTTGTGATTGAAGAGAGTGCTTCTGAAGTAAATTTCTTACCAAGTCTCACATATTTTATTTGTCCCATTTCCTTATTTATCAATTCTAACATGTTGGGCCATTGTAGGTGGAAGTGGCATCGCTGATAGCTAAAATTCTCTTTCCTCCTACGTTGTCAAGACCCCTTGCGGTAGTTCCTCTTTTCGGTGCCATAACGGGGGTAAGTTAAGTGAATTTTTGTCTCTTATTCTTTTGTGTTTAATCCTTGCATATAACACATGGCTTTATATTTACAGCTTTCTCCCGGTCTCTCTCCACCCTTTTCCCTGAGTGGCCTTTTCTCCTCCCAGGCCCAGGTTGGTGCTACTGCTCTCGTTGGTCCATCTCTTGAAGGTTCAACCTCTTCTTCCGATGATGCTCCCAGGTTATCATTAGTACCCTATGTTGGCGAGGGGAGTGTGCCTATTATTTAGGCTTCTGAAGCCGAGGGCCCCATTAAAGATGCTGAGGTAATGAGCACGCCTCCCCCGACTTCTAGCATTATTGCCCCTGTGGCGACTCCCAATCTCGCTCCTACTACTGCTGAGGTATTTTGCTAATCCCTCTGCATTTCTCAGTTTCTCGAACTCCACCTATGTGGGTGACTTAATCAATGAAAACACTTGTTAAGATTTTCACAAACTCCACCTATAATGGTGACTTAACAACGAAAACACTTGTTAAGATTTTTTCATAAACTCCACCTATATCGGTGACTTAACAACGAAAACACTTGTTAAGATTTTCTCATAAACTCCTTTCTTCCCTCTAACTATTTTCAGGTTGCTCGGGAGGATTCTCCACCAGTTCCTTCTCACATTGCCTCGCCCCATCGTGAACTTGTCGCTTTCGAAGAAACTAGTCAAGATGATCAAAGTTCCACGACAGGTGCCGTTGCGGAGAGGGAATCTGGATTCGAGCTTCCTCTGTCCAACTTGGCTCCTCACACCTTCTGCCTAATGGTACTCCAACGTTCTCCCCAAATTCCTACCAACCACCGTTTGTAAATTGAGCAACTTGTGAGCTATCATCCTAAAACCTTCACGGTGGACTGCCTACATTTAAACATCTCAGTTATGAGCTATAGGGTTCAAGACATAGCCACCGTCATTGCTGAAATGGCCAATACTCCAACTGCAAACATTACCAGACCCCTCCTCAACCAATTCCTGGGTTATCTGAGGGAGTTGGGTCGTGATGAGTTCCATTTTGACTGGCTCATCGCACATTTGAAGACTTTGAAGAGCCAGCAGTTGGACAGCCAGAGGGAGCTTTTACGAAAACATTAGGAGAATTAGCGAGTTGAGGAAGCTAAGTTGTCCGAGTTAGAACCCCTCCTCGGAGCCATTGACAAGGAGGTGGAGGACCTATAAGAAGCTCTGCATTTGGCCAAGCTAAAATGAGAAAAAACTTCTTATCGAACGTACGCAAGCACATACTAGGTTATAAGTTTCCATTAATTCCCAATGGTCTTCCTTAGAAGCTTGTTCGGGCCTTCCTGGAGATTTTTTCTCGTCCCCAGATTTGTGGTTCCTCCTGGGTCAATGAGTTTTTATATATGTATTATTCCTTTCTTCTCATGTAATTCTTGGGCGATAGCTCCCAATTTTGTAATGCCCTAAAGTATATAAATGGAAAAAGATACTTATTACCATGCCATTTCTTTGTGTTACAGCTGTTTACATAGGCTGTGAAATATGAAGTTCTGTAATTCTTTCATCTCTACTTGAATTAAATAAAGAGAACTTGCATAAAAAACTGAACTCGTATATTCATAACAGTTAGATACTTCGGTGGTCCCAAACGTAATTGCTTACACATGATAGACCTCCAACCATTTGTTGTTAATCTTAAATGGCCTGTCTTCTTCTATCTTAGAAATTAAGCAATAACCTGAGTCATGATCCTCTTTCATGATGAAAGGTCCCTCCCAATTCGCGGCAAACTTAGGTAGAGGAAGACCCCTAATATGTTTCACTACTGCCTTTAATACAAGATCTCCCTCCATGAACTTCCTTGGTCTTACCAAGTTATCATATGCCTTGGAGAGCTGCTTCGTATACATTTGAAAGTGTTGCATCGCATTATCTCTGTGTCTGTCCAAAGCTTCCAATTGCACATGTATATTCTGAGGGAGCATGCTATTTCGCAACGCATATCGAGCCGAGGGAACTTCCAACTCCATCGGGAGAATTGCCTCAGCCCCAAAAATAAGGGAGAACGATGTATACCCTATAGGCTTCCTCTTACTCGTCCGGTAGGCCCATAAAATAGCTGGTATCTTGTCATCCCACGATCCTGGGAAATCCTCCATCATTTTAGCCAAGATATTAACCAAATTTTTATTTATCGCTTTGACTTGACCGTTTCCCTTTGGGTATGCCACCGTCGAAGTGTGATGGACAATGGAGTATTTGTCTGTGAGTCTCATTACTTCTGAATTGACAAAAGGGGTTCCATTGCCTGAAAGGATAACCTTTGGGATCCCAAAATGACAAATGATGTATTCTCTGATGAAGTTGCTCACTACTCCTGCAGTTGCCCTTCTCAGTGGTATCGCCTCGGCCCACTTTATGAAACACTCCGTTGCTACTAGGATCCAAATCTCCCCCTCGAAGAAGGGCGTATTTCCCCTACCAGGTTGAACGCCCAAGTGTGAAACGGATAAGGCGTTTCCAGGGAGTGTAACTCCACTGACGAGGCGCGGATCATATTTACATGAAGCTGGAAAGCCTTGCACTTTTGAACGAACGAAAGTAGAATCTATCGTTGGCCAATGGTACGCCAAAGTCATCAACTGGACATACAACTTGGCCCCTCCTATATGAGCTAGATCGTGCGCCTGTTTGATAACACTAATCGCTTCTTCCTTCATGATGCAACGCAACATCCTGTTGAAGTATTCCTTTCGATAACGCTGCCCCTCCGAAAAATAGAATCTCGAAGCTCTTCGCTGGAGCCCCATCGCGTTAATTTTCTTCGTTGGGACAACTCCATCTTTAATGAAGTCAATATAGGGATGTCTCCAGTCTAATTGAGCCTCCACGAAATGACATTCAGCTACCTCGAAGAATAATTGGCATTTATCACATTTCCGTTGTAAGTCGGCTGCATCCTGCTTCATTCTAGGCCAGAAATATCCCTCCCTTTTCATTATTCAGGAGAGGGGTATCTCAGTTGTTTCGCAGTGTACTTCATGTGTTTTCTTCAATCTTTGCTCGGCCACTTCTGGACCGACGCATCTCGACAGCCATCCTCCTGCGTTTCTGAAGTAAAGGCTTCCCTGGTTTGTAAAGTACTTGGCTAATTCTCTAAGCCCCATCGTTCCTGCACCAGTCTCTAGTTGCCTCTTAATCTCTCCCCCCTAGTTCATGTCCTCCTCTATCGGTAAAATTAATTGTACCATCGAAGGAGCTGTTCTTCGTTGAATCATGATAGTTGTATCGCTCCTCATGATCATCTTCTGGGGAATGGCAACATAGGCATCTAGGTGACGGTTCATCGTTTTGTGATGCCTATTGATCTTGGTCCGATGGAACTGTCTAAGGAGCCTCTGAATGATCGTTCTGTATGGTACCAGGCTCATGTGTTTTAACGTGTATTCTTTATTCACTTGTTGAACCACTAAGTTTGAATCCCCCTTGATGCAAAATGAACGAATTCCTCTTTAAAGAGCCTCTAACAATCCCAACACCAATGCTTCATATTCTGCTTCGTTGTTAGAGCAGGGGAAATTAAACTTGTAAGAAAGGCAAATTTCCTCCCTTCCTTTCTAAAGGATAACCCCTTCTCTTACTTTCTTTTCTGCCAATGACCCATCGAACTGCATTGTCCATTTCTCATTTGTTGCTTCTAGGTGATTGGCCTGCAAGTTGTCTCCTGGGATGCTTTTTTTGGGTGGCTCAAACGTTCCCGAAGGGAAAATAGCCAATATATCGGCGTACGCCTGGCTTTTAATTACGTGAGGAACCACGCACTTCAAGTCATACTCAGAGAGGATAAGTAACCATCTAGCTGCCCTGCCAATCAATATAGTTCTTGCAAGCAAATGCTTAATGGGATCACATCCAGTTACAATATGAATTTTAAAAGACAACATATAATGTCTAAGTTTTTACGCTACAAATACTAAGGCTAAATAATGCCTTTCCAAACTACTATATCTGACTTCTGGCCCATGGATGATCCTGCTGAGTTAGTATACTGGCCGTTCTTTCCCGTCAATCTCTTGTGCCAGCAACTCTCCCATGGACATGTGAGGTACAACTGCAATGGTATTCCTGCTCTTGCGGGAATCATGGTCTGTGGTGACATAAGAAGCTTCTTCAGTCCGTCAAGAGACTCCTGGTGAATCGCCCCCCATTTGAACTTCATGTTCTTTCGCAGCAACTGCATCAGTGGGTGTGTTATCTCGGCTAACCCAAGCATGAATCTCCTAAGGTAGGAGACTTTACCGAGGAAACTCTTTAGCTCCTTCGACGTTCTTGAACATGGCATTTCTATGATTTCCAGCTACTTATCCTGGTCCATATGCACCCCTTGTCGATCAACCACGAAGCCTAAAAACTTCCCAATTATTACTCTAAAAACACACTTTAATGGATTCATCTTTAATTTAAACTTTATGCAATGGGAAAACACCTTCCTCAAATCGCTCAGATGGTACTCCTCCTTCCTTGACTTGATGACCAAATCATTCACATAAAATTTCACAAACTTATGAAAGAAGTCAGGGAAAATTGCCATCATTATTCTCTGGTAAGTCTCCCCAGCATTCTTGAGTCCAAACGACATCACCCGGTACATGAAGTTGCCCAACGGGGTTCTAAATACTATTTTTTCTGCATCCGAGGGGTCCATCTTGATCTGTTTGTACCCCATATACCCATCCATGAAGCTATACATCTCATGACCTACCGTTGCATCTATCAGGCTATCGATGGAGGGAAGAGGGAACTGATCTTTGGGGCAGGCTCTATTCAAATCTCTGAAGTCCACGTAGATCCTTATCTAATTTTTGTCTTTCTTCCCCACTGGGATAATGCTAGATAGCCAGAGTGGGTGCTGTATCGGTATGATGAACCCTACAGTTAGTAAGCATTGAACCTCTTCTTTGATCTTTAAATCTAGCTCAGGATTGTACGTTCTTGTCGCTTGCTTTACTGGAATGGCTGAAGGCATCACGTTTAACTTATGGAAGCTCACTTCCTAATCTAGCCCCTCCATATTTGTGTACTTCCATGCGAAGATGTCAATAAACTCCCAAATCAACTCAATCAAGGCCCCTCATTTCTCCTTACTGAGATCCTTCAAGATGAAGATGGGCCTCGGATCCTCTCTTTCCTTCGCCAGGTTTAATTGCTCTAACTTTATGCATGGGGCTTCGGTTGACTTGCCATGTAATCTGGTTCCTTGGTGACTTCCTCCACAAATTCATGTATGCTCGAATTGTCTATCACCATGCACTTCCCCCGCTGATCCACCAAAAAGCATTCATATATCAGGTCAACCTCATCATCAGCTTCCTCGACCGCCCGCTCACACCGTTACATTTGATACACCACCTTTGCTTCTTCAGTAATGACTTTCTTGCATTGTCTGCTGGTAGCGGTGAATGTTTTCCTCTTCTTTTCTTTAGATGCTTCGGCCACTCTTTTTCTTAAGAACCGACTCAGCACGCTTTGTTGTTGGACCTCGTGCTCCATCAGATCCACTCTGGGCCTCATCCTGTCTTTGAGCTGCTTCGAGATGCCTTGGGTCCGAGGGACCGCCTGGTGAGCTTCTTCTATCATTACTCTTTCACTGCTTGCAACCTCCTTATCTTGCCCATTCACGGGTCGCATCCTTTCTCTGATCGAGGGAACCCATGCTTCCTCTATTCTTCTTGTTAGGACCCGGACATCTTCCTCTAACTCTGTGTAGAATGATGTGTCCACCAAGTGAGATTCCTCAACATCGAAGGGACTTTTGGTTGCCCTAATGGTCACTTTTGTCCCCTTGATATTCGCCTTAGCACAATGGTGGTATGTAGAAGGAAGTAGCCCTTGGTTGTGCATCCACACTCTCCCTATTAAAAGATGATAGTAATTTTCACTCTCTATCACGTGGAACTTTATATGGGAACTTAAATTTCCCATCACAATCCCCATATTAACATACCCAATGGATTTGGAAGATTGGTTATCATACCCTAAAATTACCAAAGGTATGGGGACTAACCTTTTTCCTGGAATATTGGCTACATAAAAGGAGTTAATTCGCATGATATTGATGGAATCTCCCCCATCCATGAGAGTCCTTGCAAAACTAACTCCGTTGACACTGGTAGTCACATATAATGGCCTGTTGTGAGGGAATCTCATAGCCCTATCGGCATCGCTGAAGGTCACTTCTGATAGAAACCTCCTCACTAACCTGGCCATGGGTCCCTTCCATTTCAGCGAAGGGACTGCGTCTTTCCTTGCAATATCGAGTATTGCCTGGGTTATCTCTAATCTGCTCTCTTTTGGAATCCCCGCTTGGTCGAAGAACCAGGTGAACTTCGAGGATTTTGAAACTACATAGTATTCTAGAGTTAGGTCTACCTCCTCAACTTCAACACCGTATACATCCTCCATATCCTTGGCACTTGCTTCGTCATAAGCCAAGACCACATTAGCGATTCCCCTCGTACAATCTTCCAGAGCCTCCTTGTACTCTTCTTGCTTCGATGTTGACTCTCTTCCCCCTCCCTCAACCTCTTCATCATAGGCTACCACGAGATTGGCCCCATGTGCCGGCAAGGAACGTTCTATGGAGGGATATGCAACGTCCTTTCCTTCACGTATTTGTCAATAATTCTTCTCAGTGTGAAGTAACTTTCTGTTGGATGCTGGATCCTCCGATGAACATGGCAGTACCTAGGATCTGCCTTTGTTGCCGCATCAGGTTCCCCAACGAGAATATCTTTCGGCTCGTAGACCGTTCTGCCTTGGACCATTATGTTGTAATAGCTGACAGCCTCCTCTATTGTACAAGGCAATAGTGGTGGGTCCTCCGTGTTTCTTTAGAACTTACTCTTACTGTCCTTCTTCGGTGCCTTGCCCCCATCTCCTCCCTCGGTGTATCCTACCCATGGGGGCTGAGACCTCCTCCCACAGGTTTTATCGGCTGCCTAAACATCGTGGGCACCACCACTGGGTTTGGTCGTACCACCAAGGATATGTTTCTTGTTGCTTTTAAGAATGCCGAGAAAGTCCCCTCGCGCGTCTCATTAATGAGATGGCAGATATACTCAGTAAGCATCACCTCAGCACAGATCTGCAATAACTTAGACTCTTTGGCTTCCTCCCTCACATCGAGGGATCTTTACCTGAACCTTAGAACATAGGCCACCACTTCTTCCGCAAGTTGTTGTTTCTCCCTACCCAGTTGGGTCAAAGTAAACTCATCTTCTACCAGAAAGAACTTCTGGACAAACAATACATGCATCTCCTCCAACGTAGAAACACTCCTGGGAGCCAAATGGGAATACCATGTATATGATTTATCGGTTAAGGATTTAGAAATCTCCATCAACCGAAGTTTCTTATTATTGCGATGTGCCCCCCCCCCCCCCCCAAGTGTTCGATGAAGCGCTTGATGTGATCCTTCGGATTCCCACCTTTCCCCGTGTATTTTTCAAAAATAAGGGGAATATAGTCTTTCAGATAGGGTTCATCGTTGTACTCCTGAGGATACGGTGTTCGAAAATCATCATAGACCGAATCTACCTCGCCCACAGATTGCGAGGAAGCCTGCATGAATTTCAGCATCTCCTTTTGCATCTCTTTTCTCATTTCTTCCATGGGCTATGCTACTGGGGCAACAACCAACGAAACTACGGGCTGAGTGCCTGTTGCAGCTGGAGCAGGCGCCACGGTCGGAGCCATCGATAAGCCTGATGTTCCCCATGCTAGATTCATAATAGAAGGTACGCTTGCTTGGACTATTCCCATTACACCTGCACCTGGTGGGGCCGTTGGAGCTACCCCTGGTGTTACGAAGGCATTAGCCTCCAATCCTCCCAGCATAATTGAAGCTACTGGAGTTTGCAAAAACTCATAAAACTTGTTCATGAGGAGCGCGGCTTGAGTGGGTCCCAACCCTGCACTCGTGGAAGCTTGCGTCACCCCCAGAATGCCTGGCGTCGCTAAAACCAAAGGTACTTCTACTCTAGGAGCCCCATCCCTTAGGGCCTCCATTTCTCTCGCAGCTTGTTCTTCATTATATTGGATGTCATCAAAATTGAGCCTTAGATTAGCATTATCCTACGCCATACTCCTAACTTAGAAGAATGCCTCCCCAGCGGAGTCGCTAAATGTAAGAGGGTAGTTTAGATAAGATGGAGGCATAACCCCTATTTGAGTATGGTAATGATAAGCTAATTTGGCCAAAGCTTTGGATTATGATAGGACATACAAACACAAACCCTGTAGGAGGGTACTTTAGATTATATATGGAAGCGTAACCCCTATTGAGTATGGTAATGACAAGTTAATTGGTCAAATCCTTGGATTAATGATAGAACACGCAAACATGAACCCAATGAAGATAGACTCAGCTTAAACTCACAAAGCTCTCGTGTCTGACACAGGAAATAGTAATGAACTTTAGAAGTAACTTAGCTAGAGGGAGAGAGAAGTAAGCACTATAGATACACCTTGGTAGGCAGGTAAAACCAAACCAAATACCCTCAGGAATCTCTGTCGAATATTGAAAGCTTTACAATAAATGATAATGGTGAGTGAGTAAACTCTCTGGTTTGTAATAACTCTCTCTGGTGTGTATTTTCTCTCGCAATAACTTCTGAACTCTCCAAAAAATCCTCTCTCCCTCAAAGGTGGTTGGGGTCCTTAAATAGCCCCCCACACCACCCCCGAGGCAACTCAGTCATTAAAACTTATGAAAGACATCCCTCATACTTTATGTCATAACATTAAATACCTGATGCACTAGCTGTCTCTGCGTCATAAACATTAAATGCCAAGACATGCCTTTTTGCCTAACCACTGTGTGTCAGGGGACTGTTGTCGCAGAGGTGGCTCACCAACTGCCTGACAGCCCCAAATACCACGATGGTTTACTCAAGTTCATGTCTGACATTATTTAGATGCCTAGTGACATCACCTACAGTAGATGTGACATTAAGTAGAGGGTTGTTTGGTCCATAACTCAATGCCTGATGGAACTCCAAGCTGCTTCGCTTGAGGTTCCACGGTCAGGGTCCTTCAGTGTTTTACCAGGTGTATCTAAGATGGTCAGGACAAGCCCCAACGGTGCCTTACTTCTCAATCCTCCAAACCAAGTCCCTCTAAAGTTCCCACGGTGAGGTCATTCGATAGAGCATGACAGCTCTCCCAGGCCCTGCCAAGCCTAGTCTCTCGCAAGTACCGTTTGGCCTCACACTAAAACTCTTTATTATTCTCATTACATCATTACAACCGTTATAGCTTACAGTCGGTAAAAATAGAGATACAACATGACTAATATAACAAGCTAAAATACAAGTTATCACGCCAAGCTGCCTCACTGAGTTGCCACGCTTGAGCTGCCTCGGTCTGCTAAATCTCGAACACTGTTGCTAATTAGGGAGTTTATCCCCAATCTTAAGATTACCTTCAATCCCCCTCTACATTTTCCCCCTCGTGGAGGGATTTGTTGGAACAAGAAATGTCTGCACGAAACGTCTCAATCCATGGACAAGAAATTCTGGCTCTCCTTTCCCGTTAGGACCGCAGCAAAATAAAATTTTTTCCGATGTACCCAAGCCGAAGTGCCATTCTCATTGGGACTTGGGTGAAGGGACGTCGCCACTTTTGCCTCGTGCTTGATCCATAACCATTCTAGCTCTAACGTTTGAAATTCTCCTTCGTTAGAAGTTCAATGGATATGCCTGACAAAATCTTCTGGCGCCAAAACTTAAACTTGTTGCAGAAGGCAACAAGTTGTGTTCTCTATGCGTCACTTCATTAATGACGTAGCGTTGTCTTTTCAACTACCCAAAGTACTTCCGGAAGTGCCACGTGTTCATGTGAAATGATTACAGGCGGCCGCGCACATGCGAGGGTAGGGAAATCTAAACGCCGAACTTGGAAATTTCAAACGTGCATATCCCAACACTTAGCCTTTCTTTTCTCTTACTTTGGCTTCGTCTTCCTCAAGCTTCCATTTCACTCTAGAGAGAGAAAGTGTGTGAGAACTCCATTGCTAGAACTTCATTGTTATTGCTCTTTCCTAACTTCTTTCTTCTGTTACCTTCTATACCACCACTTGTGATCATGTTTCTCCATTCTCGCTCTCAATCCCTTCTTTCTCAAAGCTTTTCTGTTACTGTGTCATTATTTGCCATGGCGTCCTCAAGCAACCCCGTCGTGTCTGCCACCAGTGTGCCGTCTGCCGCCACCACTACTGCCTCTGCCCTGGATGCTGCTCGCCAGGTTCAGCTGAGGTTTTATTATCGCTCTCCTATTTTTGGGGAGGGTGATGACGTTGCTGTTGCCTGTAAGACTGTTTGTTTTTCTTCTAAGTTTGACGCCCTTCTATTGGGTGATGAGGATGAAGAATCGTCTAAGTGGGGTTTTCTGCCTTCAGAAGGAACTCTCAGATTTCGCTTGGAGCGAGGGGACTTTCCGTGGTCCCACATTGATTTCGAAGCACCCGGGGGATCCCCTGCCCACTTTGTTGCCTGGAACTCCCACATGCAGAGTTCCTATGCTGATATTCTCACCAAGCTTGGGTTGCAATGAGCTAAATGGTTTTGTGAGTTCACTCTTTCGAAGAACAATGCTGCCCTTCCTGTCTTGGTCTCTCGATGGAACGTTACTACTCACATGTTCATCGCTGCGTGGGGCGAGTTTACAATAACCTTGGAAGATGTATGGGAGCTCTTGGGCCTTGAATCGACAGGCCATGAGCCTTATACTGATGAGCCTCTAGATGCCCAAGAGATGGCTGACCGTTTAGAGTTAGACCGGATATGCCGAAGTTGCATCGGTTCTTCAAACAAAGCCACCTTCACTCCTCTGATTAATTACTTCTTCAAGGATTCTAGTGAAGGAGGTTCTTCGACAAATGCCCCTGGTCAAGGTACACCGTTGGAACTTCCTGCTTATATCCTCGTGATTCTCTCCCGTTTCTTTTGTATGGGCAAACCCAATGACCAGCCCCGAAGGGACCTTATTAACATGTCCCTTCGTTTGGCCCGAGGTATAAAACTTCCACTAGCTGCAATTGCCCTGGGGTCCCTTTACACCTGGCTGGATAGGACTTTGTTCGACATGGAATGGTCACTTAGTCGTTATAACTTGGCCGATTTTGCTAACGGCGTCCTTTTAACCGGCTTCCTTTACTTTTGCTTTCCTGCCGTAGCGGCCAAAATCAACAGTCCTTCTTCGGGGCAAACAATTCTGCCTCCACGGTACTTTATTTATCACAGGGGATAAATCCGGAAGGATCTGATTTCTATGATTGACCGTTTTGAGAACTTCGTCATGAGGCCTTATCAGGAGGAGGCCTTCTTTCATACTTGTGAGTTTTTTCAGCGTGAGGCAAGAGTGGTGCAGGCCCCTTCCCCAGATATTGAGGATCCCTTGCTTGTCGTGGTCCTTTTGTTTTCTCCAGGATATCTTCCTTCTTACACTGAGTGGGGATATACTAGTGAGCATTATAATCCCAACCGATGCAGCTGCCAGTTTGGGTTTGACCAGGGGGCCCCACGTCCAGTGTTTCAATCGTCAAACCCCAAGGTCTCCTTTAGCGAGGCATGTTCTCTGTTTTCTTCGACCGCTGCGTGGGGGATATGTTCAACCGTGGCTGGTCGTGTCACCATTCCTAGTATTACTAGGCATGGGAATATGACCCCTTTATTTGCCACAAAGTATTGGCCGAAGCAAGTAGCTGAAATTGCTGAGTTCGTTCAGGGGGATCCGGTGTATCCCCCCGTTTCTTCATTTTCTGCCCTAGAGTTGGGGCTGAAAGGCAACTCTGTACTTGGGATAGAATTCCCTCTAAGTTCAACCTCCAAAGTACCTCCCACCGAGCTTCCCCCATTTTGTCCCATGGTCCCAGTTGCCACGCCAAAACCCAAAACTCCTGCTGCTCCGAAGAAGGCTGCCCCCTCTACCGAAGCTACTACCATCGAGGGGCCTTCTCAACCACCTGCTAAGAAGGCAAAAACGGCCAAGAGTGGGACATAAAAGTCAAAATCTAAGTCCCAGAAGCCCCAACCTCCCGTGGCAGCCCTTCCCATAGCCTCCGTTCCACCTCTCATGCCTGCTGAGATGGCTGAGCGTGTAAGGAGGGAGGCCTAAGCAGAAATAGATCGAATAAATGCCGAGTATCAACGGCATGCCGTCGTTGTTCCTTCTTCCATTGCTTTCCCCACGGTGATGGTTGATCCTACAGAGCCAACGGCTAGAAGGAGAAAGAGCTCCAGGGTTCCTCGAGGGATTAATGCCGGTGCAGCGGGATCGAGGAAAAAAACTCTGGGCACCAAGTCCCAAAAAAAGCGAACTCTTGAGGTGCATCAAACCCCTAAGGTGCATACCACTCCTGCCCCTTCTGTTGTTGTTACTCCTCCTTCTTCGCCCGTGGTCCTATCTTCTCGTTCTCCTTCTGAATCTGAGGTATGTATGCCTGATTTAGTTATTATCTCTTTTCACTTAAGGACGACTATTTTTACTTATATATTTTTTTGACAACCGTGGTGCAGGGAGTTAAAATAGAAAGAACAGACCCCTCTAGTCCTCCCGTGAGCCCTTTTGTGGGGGGTCGTTTCGCTGATTCTCACACTGATGTGACCCCTCCTCGTTCTCCCATGACGGGGCTCACTTATTCTCACCGGTTAAGCTCTCAACGTGCTAAGGAAGTTATTGTGGGAGGTGATACCACTGAGCCTGGGAGTGATTCCTCGCCCCCAGAGGTAACGCAACCTGAGGTAACACTATCAGTCCCCTCTGACTTACGCACTTCACCTGAGGTTCCTCTGCCCATCATTCTTGTGGAGGAAAGTGAGTCTGAGGTATGCTTTCCTTTATGACTTATTTGTTATAGCATTTTTTCGGTTCCATCCGTTTGACTTACGTTTTTTGCTGAACACTGAGATGTTTATATGTGTCCCAGGTTGAAATATCTTCGTTGTTAGCAAACTTTCTTCTTCCAACGATGCTGATGAGCCCTCTGACCGCCACTCCCCTCTTTAACATCATAACCGAGGTAAGTAGTATGTAGAGATGCATCATTTTTTGTGTGCTTTGTTCTTATTTTCTAACACTTGCCCTTATGTCACAGTTTTCTCCTGATCTTGTACCACCTAATTATCTTGGTGGTTCTACTTCAGTCAAGGCCGATGTTGGTGCTTCTATCCAGCATAGTGGTGCTTCTGCACCCCTTCGTGTTGGGTCCTTGTTTGGGATCCCGTCATCTTCTCTCGATGAACCCGCTATGCCGGCCCTAGTGCCTTATGTAGGTGAGGGAGTTTTGCCAAGCGTTGAGGCTTTTGCAACCAGGGACCCCATTATGGCTTCTGGGGCCATAATCTCACCCCCAACGGTTCCTGTCCCTGCGGTTGCCCCACATGCTCCCGTTCTTACCCCTGTAGTTACTGAGGTATTTTCGTAAACTCTTGTTAAGATTATTTCATATACTCCACCTTATAACAGTGACTTAACAACGAAAATGCTAGTTAAGATTTTCATAAACTCCACCTTATAACGGTGACTTAACAACGAAAATGCTTGTTAAGATTTTTCATAAACTCCACCTCATAACGGTGACTTAATAACGAAAACGCTTGTTAAGATTTTTCATAAACTCCACCTCATAACGGTGACTTAATAACGAAAACGCTTGTTAAGATTTTTCATAAACTCCACCTTATAACGGTGACTTAACAACAAAAACGCTTGTTAAGATTTTTCATAAACTCCACCTTATAACGGTGACTTAACAACGAAAATGCTTGTTAAGATTTTTCATAAGCTCATCATGCCCTCTATCTCTTTTCAGGTTGCTCGGGAAAATTCTCCCCCAGTTCTTTCGCCTATGACCTCCCCCCATCGGGAACCTGCTTCTTTGGAAAATTCTGGTCATGATGATCAAGGTTCCACGACTGGTGTTGCAGCGGAGAGCAAATTTGGGTGCGAACTCCCTCTTCCTGACCTGGTTCCTCACGCCTTCTGCATGATGGTGCTTCGGCAGTCCCCTCAAATGCCTGTCAGCAACAATTTGGTGATCGAACAACTGGTGAATCGTCACCCTGAGACCTTCACACTGGATTGTCTGCGTTCCAACATTTACGTGATGAGTCAAAGACTTCAAGGCATGGCGATAGTTGTTGATCAAATTACCCGTACTCCTACGACAAGCATTACCCGTTCCCTACTTAACCAATTTCTGGGTTTCCCGAGGAGTTGGAGCGTGATGGCTTCCGTTTTCACAAGCTTATAACACACTTGAAGACTTTGAAGAACCAGCAACTAATCGGCCAGAGGGAAGTTTTACGAAAGCACCAGGAGGATGCATCAATGTTTTTTTACCCCAAGGTGGGGATTTTCCTCACAAATTCATCTTGTGGTTTGATTATGGGATGTTTACCTTTATTTTCACTTCTCTAACACGCACAAAACTAAATATTAATTCTATCAATGAAGATCCATTAAAATGAAGCCTAAGAATTGCGTGTAGTTATTTTTTGTCCTAATTAACTTAGATTTCCTAATTGATTGGTTTAATTGTAAATCTACATGTCTCTCTTCATCCCACCTAGTTTTATGTTTAACTGTGACTGCTAAATTGCAGAGCATTTTAAAATGTCAAAACATGCATAATTCCATTGAAAAACCTATTCAACCCTCAAGGTTTATTTGAGTTAATACACTTGCATAGCCCCTCAATGCCATGATCTTATATATTCGCTCGATAAATGAACCAAATATGAACATAATTTTAGGCTTGTACACAATTACTAATCAAAGTTGATCAACCTTAAGCTTATCTCGGCTCAACTCATTTACACCCCTAGTGTGCGTGGTGAAAACTTTTAAGGGCAAAAATTATAACACAAATGTCAAGTCTCCTACTTGTACAATGAGGGGTGCAACATACACCAGTTTTGTGCACCAAACGCACAAAATTCTTGACTAAAAAGATCTCTTTACTTTTTTAGTCAAGTGTACATACATTTTATGCACTCGATTGACAAAATTGTTGCATCAATTATTTTTATTGCGTAACGGTTATATCAAGCCCTTCTTCCTGGATAACAATAATTTTTATTTATTTGTTTTTGAATTATTAAATCTGCTTCTTTAAATTAATTTTTTATTAAGAATTTATGATTTTTCTTAAAGCATCCCTAGTGGGTATGGTAAATACATAATTTGATACAATAAATACACAATTTGAGTATGTAGAAGAAAATAATGGGTGTAGGCTAAATTTGTAACTCCAATCGATTTTTTAAAAAAAAAATTGTCGTATCCAATATCAAGCGTGTAACGTGATTTATCATTTGAGAATAGGAATTTAGTTCCCCTTAGCTCCCAATTACTTACTTAATTCACTTATGCCCCAATAAATTTCCCACACATACGAATTAATTATCCATAAAGAGAAGCCCCCCTCATTGGGTATCCTCCCAAAAATTAATTTGATATATATGAATAAAAACATGTGAACATGTGAAATATAACACAATTATTTAATATTAATGATAACACAATGTAATATAGCTCATGTTATCTCTCAAAAGAATCAATAAATTTTTCTACGAGTCAACCACTACAAGAAAAATGACTTTTAGTGGCATAATTTTTTGCAACTAATTATTAAAAATTCGCCAACAAATTTTCTAGTGGCAAAAAAAAATCGTCATGCTATTGCCACTAAAACTGTGCCGCGGATTGTTTTTGCGGCAATTCATTAAAATCACCACCAAAAGTTATTTTTTAGTGACAAAATCACTTGGCCACCAAAACATCTCTTTAGGTGGCAAATAAATTTGCATCTAATAAATATTAAATTGATACTAATAGTTGATAGATTACCACCATAAGGCTATTTTTTGTAGCAAAACAAAGATTCGCCACCAAAAGAAATTTTTCGTGGCAAAATAAATCGCCACAATTGAACTTAAATTTGTCTGGAACGACATTTTAAATATTAAATTGCCCCCTATAGTTGATAATTTGCTAGCAAAAGGCTATTTTTTGTTGCAAAATAAAGATTCGCCACTTAAAGGGACTTTTCATGGTAAAAAATATCACCGCATTTGATCTTAAATTTGTATGGAACGATTTTTTTGGCAATTTAAATTTTCCACTAAATAACTTTTTTTATCTAAAAAAATATCTCCATAAATTGATGTAATAGTTTTCACAATACATATACACATTGCTTTGGTAAGAAGTTAATTTCATTGCAAGTTTTATTACTTGTCATCCTATTTCATATAATTCCCAAGATAACTCATGTACACAATTCTAATAAAGTCATTGATATGTATATAGATAATAAAGATCGCAATCTTTGAAAAATAAATTTTTGTCTTAAAAGTTCCTATGCTAAACACTATTTCAAACAAATTATTTACAAGAAATGTGCCACAATTCAAAAAAATAAATAAAATGATTCTAATCGATCATTCTTCTTTATTGTTACTCTCCTTCTCTATAAAAGTCTCCACTAAACCTGCAAAAAAACATAAAGAACTTGTTTAGAATTATCACTTTGAAAAACGACAAGAGATTTTGAAAGATTAATCAAAGTACATTTATAAATTTCACTTCATTACCATTAAATTTGTTTCCCAGTTATATTCATCCCCCTCCCCCCTCCCCCCCCCAAAAAAAATATTTTTTCTTCGTTGTGTATTATGATTATTGTTAGCAAATAATAAGAGAAAGCAAAAATTGTACATATCAAATATAAAACAAGTTTGGAGTTATGTGCTTACTGACACGACTTAGAATGTGTCTCTAAAGTGTGTACTCTTTAGGCTCAAGTGCAAGCCTGTCGTTCAAGTAATAATCCGACAAGTCGGGTATCGATCCTCAGGGAAAAAGGACAACGAAGTTGTGACGACGGGATAAGACGGAAGAATCCTAACGATGACTCTAAGAAAGAATGAAAAGATTGATTTGGATTTTGGGAATGATTAATCTAAATGCAATTATGTAATTATGAAAATGTGCAATTACACTAAATTACCTAAAAATGTGAATGAAAGTTTGATTTGAACTTTTAAATGGGATGATGAAGAAAATAGGACGGGAATACACTCCCCCAACCCTAGTGTACTGCAGTTATAATATTAATCGTAAATTTATGTAATTAATTTGACCCAGTCTTTAGTACTCCCAAGCATTACGTATACGAGGTTCAAGCCCGCGTCATACTTAATCAAAGGATGAGTAAATCAGTATCACGATAGTGACACTCGAATTATATTCTCAATCATCCCGGTTACCCAGGGGCAAACGAGATATTTAAATCTACAATTGTTGTGTCCCTACGCAATACGGTCACGATTAATTACTAAATTCAGAGGATTAACTTTATACGTGCAATGACCACATCAGGTTGGGTTCATGTATCGCGGCCTTAGAAAATCTAGCCTAACATGATGAAAGTGATGAAAACAGTGTTTAATATGCAAGTGTTCATGATTAATCTAAGGACAATTGATGGAATACTGTAGAATAAAATCACAAAGAAAAAAACAACTTACTAAAATTACCCCAGGAACAATCGCAGCAATAAATAAAATTGGTAATCACCCAAACTTTGAATAAACCTTCAATCCTTGAATAAAACTGGAAATTGTATCTACAACTAGGGTTTATGGAAGAATAAGAGAGATTAAACTAATCCCCTCCGTTCTTGCCTACCCTACAATGAAAATAATTTGGGTTTTTATACCCTAAATGAAATTACAAGAAGTTGAGTCTAAATCGGAGTCTTTAGAGGAGAATCAGAAAACAAAATCTCGATGGGCGGACCGATCCAGCCCTTAGACGGATCGGTCTGCTTCTAAAGCGGATCGGTTCTTTTATTTTCCAGGCGGACCGGTCCGAGGGCGGATCGCTTCTTTTAATTTTTGCCTTCTTCGGTTTGCCTTCGGTTCGCAGTGCTCTGGCATTGTGTACATCGGTCCGGTCCGGGTCTTAGGCGGACCGGTCCGCTGATTTGACTTTTCCTTCAAACTTTGACTGCCCATATCTTTTGCTCCGGGTATCCGATTGAGGTGCCGTTTCTTCCTAGGTGCTTGTGAGGATGATACCTTCAACTTCTCTTTAGGTACCTCATCCGGATTCTGGGTAGGAATGACTCTTTTGCCCTTTTGACTTTTCTTGTTGACTTTCTCTATTCTTCCGGTTTCCTTCTTCCATTTCTTGACATTAGATACCTGTAAAATCATAACGAAATACCAGAAACTCGGTGTACTTGTTAGGATAGTTCAATAGCAAGATTATGAGATAAAGTCAATCCAATTACGTTGTTCGAGGTGATTAAAGTACCGAAATTAAGGGATAAATTAGGAAGAATTTATGCCTAATCAAACCCCCCTAACTTAGAACTTTGCGCGTCCCGAGCAATGTAAAAGAATTCTAGCAAGGCTCAACTCTTGAAAAACATTTTATTGGGATAAAATACCTCTTTCACGGGCACGCGATTGCATTTAGCGTATGCAACAAGCCTTTAAACCCCTAGGTTACCCTACTGGGACGAGTTGTGTCTCGTGAGGGTTTGCAGAGAATCTACCCACAAAATTCGACTCAAAGAACTTCAAAATAACCAAAAATTGTATAATTCAAACTTTTCCAAAAAATAGTCATCATTAAGTCATGTTTATAAGTCTCAAACTGTAGTGCGTGTGTGTGAAGCCAGAAATATTACGGCCGATTTCCACCGATTAATCATTACGTTACTTATACGAAAATTCGTTTTGATTTCAAATTCTCACGGGAAGCTCTCTCAAACGAACCACTCGGAATATGGCTTTTCTCTCAGTATGTGTGATATAAAGAGTAAATATAATGGACGCAAAATCACGCATACATTTAGAAAGACGAAAATTTCATGGTGAAAGGATCTCATCAACGGATTACAGTTTTAAAAACAGGAATATTGCCTCTTATTCGCGCACTTAATCTCCTTTATTATCTTTTGATGTATTAGCTCTCTACGCGGTAACCAATTCTACACTTTAGACTCGGTTAGGACTTTTTCGGGGTTTAAGGTGTATTGGGTAAAATGAAAATGGTAGGGAAGGTTGGAATTGGAAAAGTTATTTATGATGTCCGTTGGTGCTTTTTTCTGGGCTATTGCTCATTTTTTTTCTTCTTTTTCTCTATTTTTTCTGTTTTTCACTATTTTTGTTGAGCACATTTATTTATTTTTTTCTTGCCCCTTTTTTATGCACTCTTTGGACTCAAATTCTGGGATTTTTCAACTTTCACAATTCCGGCTATTTTGTGTTTTTCGGGTTGTCAAACGAAAGGAAAAATTATTCGGCTCAATTTGGGTTGCAAAGGGTAATTTTTCGCTACTTTTTCTGACCAATATTTTTGGGTGACAAACGAGGGCCTACTTCATTGTCCAAAATGCCAATTGCGTTACCATATGCGTTTCGAGGTGAATTTAATTTAAAGACTAATTTGGCACGTTTTTCAAGGCAATATTGCACACATTTTTTCAAAACCGATCAAAATGAAAGAATTAAGATCATTGACAACTTATTAAGCGCTAGAAAGAACTTTGAGTTAACAATTAACTCGGATTGATTTAAAATCTCGCAAAACGTGATAGGCTCGAATCTCACCGGGTTTGTTAATCTCCACATTTATTCGTTAAGTCGTCAATTTTTTTGCACAATTTCCATCTTTGGTCAATTTCGGCTTTGTGTATGTTGACTTTTTACACTTTGAGGCTCCAATTTGACTTTTAATGATATTTTTGAAAAATTTGAATTCCAATTTTTATTTATTTTGAACAAAAATATTTTTGGATTTTTCAAAAATTTATGATTTTTTTGGAAATTTTTGGGCATTTTTGAAAATTTGTGAAGTTTTAGAAATATGCACTTGTGACCCCCCCTAACTTAGACTTTTGCATTGTCCTCAAGTAAAAAGGACTAAACTCTAAATAAGGCAAAATAATAAGTGCAATAATTAAAACAAACAAATATAGAAAAATGCAACTTTTTATATCATAAGACTGTGGTACAAACAGGAATACAGCATATGGAGGATATGAGAAGGAATACATCAAAACAGTCCATAATCAACAAAACATCACGGGGGAGGGAAATGGGATGAGCTGGGCGCGTCGGGGCCATAGGGGTCATGAAAATGTGATGGTAGTGGCTCATTAGGGTCCCCTAGGCGGCGGTAGATATCCGCTTGCCTTCGAGCCGCCCGATTCTGATCTCGTTGGTAGTCGATCACAAAGTTCTCGAATCGGTTCTCAAAGGTCTCGAATCGGTTCTCAAGGGTGGACAACTGGGTCGAGATATCGGTAGCTGCCCACTCAAAGTCCGGGTCGTCCTCCTCGTCCGCCCACTCGTCGTCGGCACCGACGTCACCCATCTCCACGTCTGCTTCGGCGGCCTCCTCCCCCGCGCTCTCTTCCGAGGCAGCCTCTTCCTCGCTATCATGACCCCGCCGTGCCCGGATTATGGCTAGCTGTTTGGCACTCTTAGTGCGAGTGCCCTGTCCAAAGGGACCAGGAATCCGGGTGTGGTCGGCAGGGGCCTCAATGCTGGCGTCTTGGAGGATAGACGTGATCAAACGGGCATAGGGCAAAGGGGCGGTACCCTTCTCATCCAAAGAAGAGGCGATGATGTCGGCATACAATGTGCGGGCCAAATGGATGGAGGTTTGGGGATCGAAGAGATGGTAGGTCAAGGTGGCTTGCCGAGGCCTCATGGCGGAATCGTTGGACGTTTGAAGAATGTTGGCGCATACGATTTGGAAAGTGAGGCACGCCTTTTCATTGAGTTGTCCAACAGCGACGGTTTGGCCCACCCAAGCCATGTTTGGAGCAATGCGCTCCATGATGACGTCCTTAGTGACCGGAGGAACGTTCCGTGGATATGTGAAGTCTTGGGGGTCCGGAACACCAAAGGTGGCCAATTTGGCCGTGAGGATGGCTAAGGAAAAAGGAACGACCATCCCATCGACGTAAGCTTGGGCCTCATATTGGTCCGTCCTTACGAGTGTGCCATAGAATAACCGGACCTCGGAAGCCCACACGGCATCATGGGGTTCGTTGAGGAAACGACACCACCCCCGGGCCATGAATAGGGCCGTGACAGAATTGGGCAGCGCGTTCCATTGAACCGCGCGCTCCATATGGAGTTTTCGGCTTGTCCCGAAGAAGTTGGTGCACCATCGCTCCTCTTGGCGAGAGCGGAACTCGTTGCTCCCGGAGTGTAGGATGTCGGTGGATGCGTATTTTATGGTGGCAGCACGGGGGGCCATGGAGACAGAGAGAAGGAACTCAAAAAAATCTAGAGAGGGAGAGGATAGGAGTTTTGTTTGAGGTGTGAAGAGAAGGGGAGGGGTAGGGTTGAATTTATAGTGGAGGGGAAGGATTTGGAGGGAAAAGGTGGTTAGAGGGAAAGGTATTTGGAGGGAAAGGGTGTATAGGGATGTGGGAAACCGAATGGGAGGGAAGGATGGTAATTGGGGAGAAGGGGGGGTGAATGGGAGGAAGGGATTCAACGAATCTGCAGAAGGCGGACCGGTCCGGTACAGGGGCGGACCGGTCCGGGTCTTTAATTTCCAGAAAATTCGATAGGAGGACCGGTCCGGCTTAAAATTAAAGGAACCGATCCGATGGCGGACCGGTCCGGCCTTAAATTAAAGGAACCGGTCCGGCTTGGGGATTTTAGGCTGGAATTTCCCCGAAACTGGATTTCAACCTCTCTTCCTCGAAATATTGCACTTTTAAAACGCGCTCCTCACCAAATATAGACTAAGGACCTCTCAATATCACCGATCACCCAAATTGACCCAATTCCCGAACATGCACATGCTAAATCCGAATGTACCAAAATCCTAACGACACTCACTAACGCACATGACACACACGACTCTCACCCCATACGCGTCGGGGGTGTGACGACCTAACTGAAACCGTTCACTCTACCCCGTAAATGGGGTCCGACAACCAAACGGTGTCGACTTCCTCACCACACGCCTCAAGATATGGCTTTAGGCGTTGTCCATTCACTTTGAATGTATTTCCCCCTTTTAAATCTTCTAATTCGACAGCTCCGTGGGGGAAAACATTCTTGACAACAAACGGGCCAGACCATCGCGACCGCAACTTGCCCGGAAAGAGATGAAGCCGAGAGTTGTAGAGAAGAACTTTTTGCCCGGGAAGAAACTCTTTGCGTCGAATGATGCTATTGTGAGCGAGTTTCATCCTTTCTTTGGCAATTTTGGCATTCTCATACGCATCATTGCGTATCTCCTCTAACTCATTTATTTGAAGCTTGCGAGCGTCACCGGCTTTATCCATGGCATAATTGAGCTCCTTAATTGCCCAGTACGCTTTGTGTTCTAACTCCACGGGGAGATGGCAAGGTTTGCCATACACGAAGCGGAAAGGGGACATGCCAAGCTGATTTTTGTATGCGGTGCGATAGGCCCATAGCGAATCGTTCAGTCTAATTGATCAATCTTTTCGGTTAGGATTGACGGTCTTCTCGAGAATGTTCTTGATCTCACGATTCGCTAGTTCGACCTGCCCATTTGTTTGTGGGTGATACGTCGTTCCAACCTTGTGAACGACGCCATACTTTCTCATAAGCTTCCCGAATGGCCAATTGCAAAAGTGCTTGCCATTATCACTAATTATCGCTTTCGGAGCACCGAAGCGGGAAAGTATGTGTTCCTGTAGGAACTTTATCACCACCTTGTTGTCATTTGTTTTGGTAGCTATCGCTTCTACCCATTTAGAAACATAATCTACCGCAACAAGGATGTATAGGAAACCAAAGGAAGGGGGAAAGGGACCCATGAAGTCAATACCCCAACAGTCGAAGATCTCAATGATGAGTATGGGGGTAAGAGGCATCATGTCTCGTCGAGTAATGGCTCCCATCCGTTGGCACCTATTGCAAGATTTGCAAGCATTGTTCACATCCCGGAATAATGTGGGCCAATATAGACCGCATTGCAGAATTTTAGCGGCCGTCTTTTTCGTGGAAAAGTGGCCTCCACACGCTTCCGAATGATAAAACTGGATGACTTTCGGGATCTCGTCATCCGGTACGCATCGTCGGATGATTTGGTCGGCGCAATATTTAAACAAGAATGGATCATCGTAGAAGAACATGTGCGACCAAGTAAGAAACCTCTTCTTATCTTGCGGTGTCCAGTCGGGAGGGACGGCTCCCGTGACAAGGTAGTTTACTATATCCGCAAACCAAGGTAAAGAAGAGGTAGCAAAAAGTTGCTCATCCGAAAAGTATTCGTCTATGGGAATGGGATCACTAGGTACGTCGGACGAAAGCCGAGACAAATGGTCGGCAGTGACGTTTTCTAATCCTTTCTTATCCTTGATAGAGAGATTGAACTCTTGTAGGAGTAGGATCCACCTTATGAGGCGTGGCTTGGCGTCTTTCTTCGCAAGTAGATACTTTAAAGCCGCGTGGTCGGTGAAGACAATTATAGGAGAACCAATGAGATACGATTTGAACTTATCAAGGGCAAAGACTACTGCTAGCAACTCCTTCTCCGTGGTAGAGTAGTTGAGTTGAGGTCCGGTAAGTGTCCAGCTAGCGTAGTAGATGACATGAGCTTGTTTATCTTGACGTTGGCCCAAAATGGCCCCAATCGCGTAATCGCTTGCATCACATATAAGTTCGAATGGTAGGGACCAATCCGGAACTTGCATGATGGGAGCGAACACGAGCATGTTCTTTAATTTGTCAAAGGAGCTTTGGCATGCCTCGGTCCACTCAAACGGGTTGTCCTTCATGAGAAGGTTGCTTAAGGGTCTAGCGATAGCACTAAAATCCTTAATGAACCTTCGATAAAACCTGGCGTGACCCAAGAATGAGCGCACGTCTTTAAGCGATCTCGGTGGGGGAAGGTTAGCTATGACATCTATCTTAGCCCTATCAACCTCTATGCCTTTAGATGATACTATGTGGCCGAGAACTATTCCTTCAGTGACCATGAAATGGCATTTCTCCCAATTCAGCACTAAGTTCTTCTCCACACACCGAGCAAGTACTTGTTCCAATTTTTCTAGACAAAGATCGAAAGAGGTGCCAAAAACGCTGAAATCGTCCATGAACACCTCAAGTCCTCTTTCGACCATGTCACTAAATAAGCTCAACATGCACCTTTGAAAGGTCGCGGGTGCATTACACAAGCCGAATGGCATACGTTTGTAGGCAAACGTACCAAAAGGACAAGTGAAAGTCGTCTTCTCTTGGTCAAGTACATCTACCTCAATCTGGTTATATCCGGAATAACCATCAAGGAAGCAATAATAAGGGTGGCCCGCAACTCTCTCAAGCATTTGATCAATGAATGGCAAGGGGAAATGATCTTTTCTTATTCCCGCATTGAGTTTCCGGTAATCAATGCAAACACGCCAACCGGTGGTGGTGCGTTGGGGAATAAGCTCTCCCTTAGCATTCTCAATCACAGTCATACCCGACTTCTTCGGGACGACTTGAATAGGGCTCACCCATTTTCTATCCGAGATTGGGTAGATAATCCCGGCATCCAATAGTTTAATGATCTCGGTTCTCACAATTTCTTTCATGTTGGGGTTCAGTCTTCTTTGCATTTCTCTAGAGGTCTTGACATCCTCTTCGAGGTGAATCTTTTGGGTGCAAATCAGAGGACTTATCCCCTTCAAATCAGCTATACACCAACCAAAAGCACTTAGGTGCTTCCTCAAAATTTTTAACAACTTACCCTCCTGCTCGTCATCTAGGCTAGAGGAGATAACAACAGGAAATGTCTCATCCTCTCCTAAGTATGCATATTTGATATGGGAGGGAGTTTCTTTAATTCAAGAGTTGGAAACTTTTCGTCGGAGGGAACAACGCGTGTATCCCGTGGTGGTAACTCCTCGAATTTAGAAACCCAATTCACATCTCTCGTGTCCTCGTCCGACGCTCTCTCATCGAGTAACTCTCTTAACTCCCCAATCTCCCTCTCGCACTCAGTATACGTCCCCTCACTCTCATTGCTCGAAACCAGACAGGATCCTAAGGCATCGCCACAACAATTCTCCTCAAAGTACTCCTCTACTATCTCATCTATGAGACTCACCGTGTGAATATCATCTTCCTCTCCCGTATGTTGGGCTATGTTGAAGATGTTGGTCTCTAATGTCATATTCCCAAAAGTGAGCTGCATTCGCCCATTCCTTGTGTTAATAATAGCGTTAGCTGTCGCTAAAAATGGGCGCCCGAGAATGATGGGAACATGATTGGTCGAGATTAAGGAAGGCTCCGTGTCCCAAATGACAAAGTCTACCGGGAAGTAGAAAGTGTCAACTTGAACGATCACGTCCTCTACTACACCTCGTGGGACCTTCACAGTTCGATCCGCTAATTGGAGAGTGATTCTTGTGGGCTTGAGGTCTCCCAAATCAAGTTGCCGATAGATGGAGTAAGGGAGGATATTGACACTTGCTCCCAAGTCAAGTAAGGCTTTTTCAATTTTGTTCTCTCCAATGATGCAGGAAATGGTGGGTGCACCGGGATCTTTGAATTTAGGAGGGAGCTCATTGAGTAAGATGGAGCTCACGTTCTGTGCTAGGAAGACATTCTTCTTTACTTTCATCTTCCTTTTTACCGTCAACAAATCTTTGATGACTTTTGCATAAGCTGGAATTTGTTTGATGGCATCGAGAAATGGTAAATTCAGCTTTACCTGCTTTAGTATTTCTAGCACGTCATCACGTGGGTTTCCTTTCTAGGAAGGAATCAACCTTTAAGGAAACGGTGTCGCGGAGGGTGGTTTCACTACTACCTCGGGCTCACTAGTGTCATCTTTATCACTCTCATTCGAGGGGACATCTTCGACCTCTTTCGTGCCGGGCGAAATCACCTTGTCTTTGGTTGTGTCGTGTGGGGGAGGTGATAAATCAACGACTCTCCCACTACGAAGAGTGGTCACAGCTTGACATTGCTCCTGATGATCAGTATAAGTGGAGATAACACTAGTTTGACCTTGGGGAGGTCTTTGGCCCTGGGCAGGAAACTTGCCCTTCTCTTGAACGCTCAACGAGGATTGGATTTTGGACAGGTTCGCATTTATGTCGCCAATTAGACGATCATATTTGGCATTGTTTGCGGTTTGGCTAGTGATGAATTGATTCATCGTATCCTCGATAGTTCTCCGCTGTGGTGGGATATAATTTCGTGAGGTGGTGGTGCTTGCACATGTCCTTGCATGTGTGGAGCTTGTTGAAATTATTGTGGAGGAGGAGGGGCAACATGCGAAGGAGGGTTCATTGCGGCATGTTGTTGCCCGTAGCTAAATCCAGGATGATTTTTCCACGAAGGGTTGTATGAATTCCCGTGCGGGGCACCGAAATTACCCTTAAAGCCTCCTAGACCACTAACTTGCTCCTGCAACATTACTTTGCAGGCGGGTATCATCGGGCATTCCTCAGTTGAATGTCCCGCCTCACAAATTGCACACACCTTTTCGACGGGATTCTTTATAGATCCAACTACCTCGCATAAATCTCGAAATCCTTTCTCAAGGGTGTCCAACCGACAGTCCGACATAGAGGTCTTATCTACATGGTATAGGCCGAACGTCGATGGAGTGGTGGTCGTTTGACGATTTCGATTCTGAGCATTAGGATCAGAAATATCCCATGATTGGGTAGTCTCGGCGACATACCTCAGGTGAAGCTCAGCATCGTGGCAATCTAGCTCGATAAACGGACCACTACCCATGGTTTCAATGAGTTGCTTGGAGTTAAGGTTCAACCCATTATAGAGGAAGGAAATGATTTGAGCTGTATCAAATCCATGATGGGGGCACGAAGCAGTTAACTCATTGAAATGCTCATAACATCGATGGAATGGCTCATTGTCCAATTGCCTGAACGATTGAATCTGAGCCTTTATGGAGATTGTTCGATGTGGTGGAAAGAACTTCTTGAGAAATCTGGATTGTAACTCATTCCAAGATGGAATCGAGCTCGGAGGTAAAGACCATAGCCAGGTCTTAGCTTTATCTTTTAACGAGAATGGGAAGAGTTTGAGGCGAATCACCTCTTGTGTGCAAGTTTGATCGTTGAGAGTATCACACACGTCCTCAAATTCCCTTATATGCAGGTATGCCTTTTCAGAATCCATACCGTGATAGTGTGGTATCATCTGGATCATCCCATTTTTGAATCGGAACTGCCCGGCATTATACGGGAGTATAATGCATCCCGGAGTGACAGTGCGCTCGGGATATAAGAATTCTCTCAACGGGCACTACGGAGGCTCTTCCTCACCGGTAGGTGCATTACTATGCTGCGACATCTCTCTCTCACTGGACGACTCGGCGCTCTCACTGGGTGTGCTTGAAGAGTGTCCTACGAAGGAGAAGGGAGTGTTACTAGAGATTGACTGCGACGGTGTGGGAGGTGGGATCCAGAACTATGGGGCGTTCGGAGTGTGGGGACTATCGGGATTATACTCAACAAGTGGATTTTCGTGAATGCCGGTTGGAGTATTATGGGGTGTGGGAGTGGTTTCAGAATTTTGCATTAAGTTTGTGAGAGATGGTGGTGAATCTTTTTGTGCTTTTTAAATTTTTTTTTATGTTTTTGGATTTTTGAATTTTTGGTCAAAGCTTTGGATTGACTCGATCTAATCCTAAGTCTACCTACTTTCCCCGGCAACGGCGCCAAAAACTTGACACGACTTAGAATGTGTCTCTAAAGTGTGTACTCTCTAGGCTCAAGTGCAAGCCTGTCGTTCAAGTAATAATCCGACAAGTCGGGTATCGATCCTCAGGGAAAAAGGACAACGAAGTTGTGACGACGGGATAAGACGGAAGAATCCTAACGATGACTCTAAGAAAGAATGAAAAGATTGATTTGGATTTTGGGAATGATTAATCTAAATGCAATTATGTAATTATGAAAATGTGCAATTACACTAAATTACCTAAAAATGTGAATGAAAGTTTGATTTGTACTTTTAAATGGGATGATGAAGAAAATAGGACGGGAATACACTCCCCCAACCCTAGTGTACTGCAGTTATAATATTAATCGTAAATTTATCTAATTAATTTGACCCAGTCTTTAGTACTCCCAAGCATTACATATACGAGGTTCAAGCCCGTGTCATACTTAATCAAAGGATGAGTAAATCAGTATCACGATAGTGACACTCGAATTATATTCTCAATCATCCCGGTTACCCAGGGGAAAACGAGATATTTAAATCTACAATTGTTGTGTCCCTACGCAATACGGTCACGATTAATTACTAAATTCAGAGGATTAACTTTATACGTGCAATGACCACAACAGGTTGGGTTCATTTATCCCGGCCTTAGAAAATCTAGCCTAACATGATGAAAGTGATGAAAGCAGTGTTTAATATGCAAGTGTTCATGATTAATCTAAGGACAATTGATGGAATACTGTAGAATAAAATCACAAAGAAAAAAACAACTTACTAAAATTACCCCAGGAACAATCGCAGCAATAAATAAAATTGGAAATCACCCAAACTTTGAATAAACCTTCAATCCTTGAATAAAACTGGAAATTGTATCTACAACTAAGGTTTATGGAAGAATAAGAGAGATTAAACTAATCCCCTCCGTTCTTTCCTACCCTACAATGAAAATAATTCGGGTTTTTATACCCTAAATGAAATTACAAGAAGTTTAGTCTAAATCAGAGTCTTTAGAGGAGAATCAGAAAACAAAATCTCGATGGGCGGACCGGTCCGGCCCTTAGGCGGATCGGTCTAATTCTAAAGCGGATCGGTTCTTTTATTTTCTAGGCGGACCGATCCGGGGGCGGATCGCTTCTTTTAATTTTTGCCTTCTTCGGTTTGCCTTTGGTTCGCAGTGCTCTGGCATTGTGTACATCGGTCCGGTTCGCTGATTTGACTTTTCCTTCAAACTTTGACTGCCCATATCTTTTGCTCCGGGTATCCGATTGAGGTGCCGTTTCTTCCTAGGTGCTTGTGAGGATGATACCTTCAACTTCTCTTTAGGTACCTCATCCGGATTCTGGGTAGGAATGACTCTTTTGCCCTTTTGACTTTTCTTATTGACTTTCTCTATTCTTCCGGTTTCCTTCTTCCATTTCTTGACATTAGATACCTGTAAAATCATAACGAAATACCAGAAACTCGGTGTACTTGTTAGGATAGTTCAATAGCAAGATTATGAGATAAAGTCAATCCAATTACGTTGTTCGAGGTGATTAAAGTACCGAAATTAAGGGATAAATTAGGAAGAATTTATGCCTAATCACTTACCACGAAGAGTTATATTGTCGTGCTACGAGGTTACTTAGTGCCTCAAGTTTTTCATTAAGCTCATCCACTCGTCCTTTCATTGTCGCGTTCTCCCTTCTTGCTTAATTAGCTTCTCTCCTTGCTTCATCTGCTTCCCTCCTTGCCTTGTCAGTGCCCTTCCTCGCCTCAACAACTTATCTCTCTCTCTCAATATCTTTCTCCTTTTGAATAGCAGCCACTGTGGATGATGTGGGTTTAAGACCAGCCCCACGACCACGTACATATCCCAAGCGATGTCCTAGAATTTCTTAAAATGCATCATCATCATTCATCACCACACCTTCTTCAAGTTTAGATTGTGATTTAAGTATTACTTGCACATCATCCTATTAATAATAGTGAAGATGTTAGAATTATGTCATACGATACAAGTAAAAAAGTTATTAACAAACTAATATTTCACATCTTATATAGACATTTTCAGTAGTTGTAGTCACCCAATCTTCCTTTTTTTGCTTCAATGAGTCATATGCCATACCTTACTCATAGATACAAGAGTTTCAATCTCCATATCACACTGTACAGATTTTGATACAAAATAAAGTGCTAAAACATACAAAAACGATTGATTTAGACATAAAATTTTTAGGTATATTTACCATCTCAAACTCCACTTGACGAAATCATTTACCTCCGCTGCAGTGGAGAATCGACTGCTTTGATCGATTGTTCGAGTTTATTACACTACTTTTCTGTAGATATTCATGTCCAAAATAAATTTAAAAATATGTAATTAGATGTAAACCCCTAATTAAAGGTCTTAATATAACAAAACTCAAAAAGAGCATTGGATCTTATCTGGACTCTCCCCGATAAAATTTGGTTTATTAAGTACGAGAAAAGTAATATCAAAGTAAAAATAGTGTAATGTTGAGTACAATAATCTAACTTGCACAGTGCTTACTAGAGAAAAATAGTATGGAAAATCAGCACTTCGCTTAAATAATAAAAAAATTAGAAGTCGGATATAACTTGGAAATTTTTATCCGCAAGTGTTAAACAAAGATCATGCCATTTAGCCTCATTTAATTTCGAAAGATGATGCTGAAGAGCCCGTTCCAAAGAACCGTGTGGCTTAAAGTATTCACGGTACATTTTCTAGCGAAAGTTACGAAATTGATTATTGAGTTGTGCCAATATTACATACTTCATGTAATCATCATGGCAATTGAAACTTGTCCTATTCGGAAGAAATTAAAAAAATGAACTCATAACTCTTAATATAAATTGTGTTCCATATATAACCATAGATAGCTTACCCGTATAAGTATCCACATATAATTTTTGTTTTCGTCTAGAACTTTCTTCCAATACCTGAAATTAAATGGGGCATTTTCTCGAATAACAATGCATGCCTCTGATTTTAAATTCGAATAAGAGAACCCTACTAAATGACCCTCCGATATTAGAATTTGAATGCTCTCCCCCCTTTCTAACTTCTTCTGAAAACCAATCCCACATGTTGGTCCCCTAACTCGTTTCCTAAAACTAGAACCTATTTTAACAAAAATAGCGCAAGTAATTAAAAAAATTGGTCAATTCGAGTTTAAAAACAAAATTAAAAATAAGCTTGTGAGTTTGAAGTCATCAAAAGCATAATTACGGTACAAAAAGAGCACACACGTGTATCACTTTCATTCGTAATAACCCAAAAAAGAAACTTATGATAATAAATGTAGAATAAAATCAATGCATAAAGATACTAAGATCACAATCATATCCTTACTCGTATTATCACCCGATGAAACAGTGTTAACAAAATTGACAGCATTTTGATGGCTAGGGGGTGAAGGAGGGCGATTGGAATCTCTCACAAATCGTTGCACATGTATTACTCTTTCACCTATAATATACATGACATGGATAAACATAATATTAGTTAAATCTATACTTGAAAAAACATTAATATCCCTAATTATATAAAATTATCTGTATGTTGCCAATTAATATGTTTTCAAATACGAACGTCGTACCCTCATAGTTATTAACCTCAAAACATATATCGTTGGGAGAGTCATTTATATTTGGATTATTTAAACTTAAATGAAGACGTATGGATTCTCTCATGAATCATTGTCGCGTAAAAGATCTTGGGGAGTGTGCATGATCAAAACCTAATACAACAAAACAAAAAACTTACATTAGCTATGGAGATATGTATGCAATATTTATTAGTGCACAGTCAATGTATGCGATGCATTTTATGAGATTAATAAGATTAAAAGCAGTTTCATTGTCGATGATAAATTTCATAAAAACTGTCCGTGTTGGAAGATAAAGAAATCAGATGAAGAATAGCAGATATTGGCCTCAAAAGGAGTCTCAAGTGTTAGGGAATCTGTAGGACAAGTTCTCAAAATGATATCAGTAGTATAATTAGTAATACTAAAACTGGGAGATAAGAAATCTTCATGATAATTATCTAACTCAATACTAAGAAAGTAAAACGTAGATCCCAAGTCTTTTATCTTAAACTAATAACCAGTAGCAGGGGTACCATTTTCATACTCAACAGCACCATTATTGAGCATTTTAGTATCTGTATTTGGTCTCTTAATTAATGTGTAATTTGTTGTTCAAAACATGTGCGGTATGAAGGCACAAACCATTAATAATTTCAAAATAGTCAGAAGGCACAAGCTGTAGTTGACAATCTTTCAAAAACTCCAGATTCGCAGATTTATAGGACACGACTAACTTTCGAGCACATGTAGAACCTCCAATCCAAACTTAAAGAATAAAATACAACAGTTTAATAGGTGCATACACATATGAGGGAATTTGACAGAGACTGCTCAGTGGTCGGGCTAATGGTATGACAAACATATAGATTTTAAAAGTAAGTAGGTAGGTAGTTGAATACTTAGATAATCTGATTGGGCTTGGTGTTGATGAGTCTTTAGCTCAAGTTTGTTCTGAGAGTGGTGCAATGGATCCCCTCATGAATTTATATGTTGAAAGAATACAAGACATAATAAAGAAATGGTACTTGAATATACTTGAGGCCGATAAAGTACAACCACCAAAGAAAACAGACGAGGGAAAGCTATATATGCCAGCTGCTGTTGATTTTTTAAGGATCCTTGAAGAGAAGGTAATGATTGATTTTCAGGCAGCTGAAAGGCAAAGACTGGAAGAACTTCCAGAACCTCTTTGTGCCATGGTTTTTATCAACAACAATTTGCGTTGTTACGATCTCGCAATGAAGCTAAGTACTAGCACAATTGAAGATCTTCCACAGAATTATGCTCAGTAAGTTAATTTTGAAGATGCCTACAAAGGTTTTCTAGAGGTTGCTAAGGAAGCTATGCACCAAACAGTTAGTGTTATCCAAGGGCAGAGCCAGGATTTTTAGTAAGGGTGGGCTAACATTAGGCAAATAATCACAAAATGAAATACTCTTTCTATATTTCATATTATAAATGTATCTTTTTTCAACGTGTGAGAAAATAATTTTTCTTTACGTGACATTAATATTTTTAGTCTAATAAACAACATAATTAACAATAATATGCATACTCCGCATAAAAGAAATTTTCAAAAATTAAACCAAATAATACAAAATCATATTACTATTTACCAACATTTTACAATAACATGTATATATATACATATACACAATTATTTACCACTTAGTTTACTCAAATGAATACAATACATAGTTGGCTAATGGTCGACACTAAAAATTATTCTTTATATGTTATATATTGATTTGTAATTAACAATTATATACAATAAACTATTAAATTATAAATAAACTTGAGATTAATTTTTCTTTCCTTTATAAAACTAGTAACACATTATATACATCTTCTCATATTTTTATATAACTGTGTGAACCAGTACAACTAATTTGTATAAAAAAAGTGTCGAAAAATCATTAATAACAGTATTTGAAATTCTAACAACAAAAAAGAAAGAAAAAATGGTGATGATGCTATGAACAACACCATGAAGTGTCTCCTAAGACAGAGAACTTGACAGCTCTGTATATTAGCTTCCTTCTCTCTACTATTGACCCTGGTAGCTCCCCCTCTTTGATATATCTGAAAAGAGGGTCTATCCATGAAGCCTCCATGTTCAGATTCAGGTAAGACTTAGGTATACTATCTTCCTCTCCAATAGTTTGTCGAAGTAAGATCTCTACTGGTGTTGTTCTTCTAATGCCAGTTCTTGTAGCTGTGGCCAATCTCATAAGTGCATCGGCTCGGCCGTTGTCTAGCCGAGGTATACTCTTAGCTTTACTTCTATGAAACTTTTCAACATCGATCTTACTCTTTTCAGATATTTGGCCATTCTCTCATCCTTGACCTCACATACTCATAAGATCTGGTTTACCACCAGTCCTCAATCTCTATGGACTAGGAGTTGGCCGACATTAAGAGCTCAGGACAAGGAGAGACATTCTATTAGAGCTTCATATTCATACTCATTATTGGAGGCTTTTAAGATAAACCTCAGGGCATACTCGACGTCTGTGTCATCTGGTGCCGACACTATTAACCCAGCACCACTTCCATTTTTGTAAGAGGACCTATCAACAAAGAGGTTCCATATAGCATCATACTCCGAGAAGTTCCCTCTGTTAAAGATCCTTATTTGAAGAGATATCTTACCTCTTCATTCTCAGTTGCCTTCCCTCTAGCTATGCTTATCTCGGCCTCATACATGGAAGGGACGACACTTCTTCCTGGTTGACTGTCTGCAATCTCAAAATTCTCATTTTCAACCTCGACCTCGTCCCAAGTAAACTCGGCCATGAAGTCTACCAGCGCTTGCCTTTTAATGGTCACTTTGGGTTGGTAGACAATATCAAACTCTCATAGCTCAATTTCCCATGCCATTGTCTCCCTGATTTATCAGGTTTGTGGATGACCTGCCTGAGTCGTGAGTCAGTGAGGATGGCCATTGAGTGAGCTTGGAAGTATGGTTTTATCTTTCTAGAAGATTGAATCAGAGCATAAGCTAACTTATCCATCCTAGGATACCTCTTTTCAGACACTTGGAGTGCTTTGCTATTAAAATACACCAACTTTTATACCCCAACCTCCTCTCTCACAATATCAGCGCTTACGGCCGACTCCAAGATGGCTAAATACACATACAATTTTCTCCTTATACTGGCCATGATAGAAGTAAGGGAGAGCCAAGGTAGGATTTTAGCACTTTAAAAGCCTTATCACATTCCTCATTCCATTCAAAAGCTTTCCTAAGGACTTTAAAAAATGGAAGACACTTGTCTTTGGCTCTAGAAACAAACTTGTTAAGGGCAACCACTCGTCTAATAAGCCTCTGTACGTCTTTGACGGTCTTGGGTGTCTTCATCTCCAACAGAGATTTTATCTCCTCCGGATCAGCCTCTATCCCCCTTTGGTTGACAATAAAATTTAAAAACTTTCCAGCTTCGACACCAAAAATGCACTTAGCAGGGTTGAGCTTCATCCTGTACTCATCCATGGTATCGAAGGTTTTTTCAAGGTCGGCCACATGAGTGTCGGCCTTTAGACTCTTTGTTAACATAAACCTCCATGGAATTTCCAATCTAGTCCTTAAACATCTCATTCACCAGATGTTGATATGTAGCCCCGACATTCTTCAAATCGAAGGGCATAACCTTATAGAAATACGTTCCTTTATCTATAATGAAGGTTGTTTTCTCTGAATCAGCCGTGTCTATGAAAATTTAGTTGTATCCAGAGTACGCATCCATGAAGTTCATCAGCTCATGGCCTGTTGTAGCATCCATCGTCAGATCAATACAAGGAAGAGGAAAACTGTGTTTAGGGAAAGACTTGTTCAGATCAGTAAAGACCATGCACATTCTCCACCTCCCATTGGCTTTGGGCAATATGACTGCATTGGACAACCATTCTTGGTATATAACCTCTCTAATGAACTCATCCTCTTCAAGCTCATTAACCTCGTCTCTTATAACATCATACTTTTCACAGGAGTAGACCCTTCTCCTCTATTTAACTGGCTTGTCATCTTTCACCACATTGAGCTTGTGACACATAATCTTAGGGTTAATGCCTTGCATGTATTCACGACTTCAAGCAAACATGATATGTCTTCTCTTCAGTAATTAGATCAGCTCGTCTTTAATCTCTGGCCTTAGGGCTTTGCTGACTTGGATTGTTTTTTCTGAAGTGTCCTCATTGAGGATGATGGATTCTATCTCTTCTGCAACCTCCCTCTTCTTGAGTTTTGTCTCATCTCTGGGATCAAGGGAGTAGTGGTTGCTTTCTTGTATGCCTCTATCTCCTCAGGAGAGTTGAATTAGCATTCATGTGCCAATGTTTGGTCACCCTAAACTTCCCCTACTCCATAAGGAGTCACAAATTATATCATCTAGTGGAACGTTGAAGGCACGACCTCAAACTCTTTGAGGGTTACTCGTCCCAGTATGAGGTTGTAGACTGAGAAGACTTTCTCGTACATAACAAAAAAGTTGATTTTTCTGGTCATCCATTTTGGCCACTCATCCCCCATCCCCATCCTTATATCCATCTCGTACATTCCTAAGGGGCGAACTTTTTCTCTGCTGAAGCCGATTAGAGGATGATGGAATGGTATGAGCCTTGCCCGGCTAAGTCCCAAGCCTTTGAAACATGGCCAAAACATAACATCTGTGGATATACCTCCTTCAACTAAGATCCTCAGCACTTCACATCCATGTACTCTAACTGTGATGATGAGAGGGTCATCATGTGGACCTAGGATACCCTTGAAATCCAGTCTTGAGAAGCCGACTATGAGGGTGTCCATGTCCATCTTCTTCCTTTTCTCCGATTTAACTTCGAGGGAGGCTGAGTGCACAACCTTAGAATTTGTAATTGCATTTGCCTCAGCCACATGGTCTTTCCTATCGGCCACCTCTCATCCTCATCCATCCAGGCCCCGAGAGATCATACCTACACTAAATGAAATCATGTTAAGCCTCTTAACAGGGCCATTATCATCCTTTGGTGGAAGATCAGGATCATCATCATCATCATCATCGTCATCATCTGAGGGATATCACGCCTAGTGGGGGCATCTTCTCTGCATTTATCATTTCTCTTTTTTCAAGGGTCGACTCAACCACCCTTGAAGGCACCTTTATCAACATACTTTCTCAATTTCCCAGGTTTTATCAGTCTCTCAATCTTGTCTTTCAGAGCAAAGAATTTATCGATTAAATGGGCGTGGTCCTGGTGGAATTCACACCACAGACTCTTATTTCTCTTGTGAGGAGGAGCTCTCAAATTTTCAGGCCATTTCAAAGATAATTCTTTATCTCGTTTAAGATGTGCTCACAACTTATAGTAAGTGGAGTGTAATCTGCGAACTTATCGTCGGCTAACCTCTTCTCTCCGTCCTTACTCTTTTTTTGAGACTTTTTCCCACTGTCGCTTCCTTTCTTAACCTCATACTCTATGACCATTGCTTCTTCATCATTTATGACTTTCCCTCCTATTACAAGCAACTCAGCCATTAATTTTGGAAGGTCTTCAATAAGCTTCCATAGCAACTTTCCCTTTTGTAGACCTCCTATGAGTGTTGTCATAGCTATGCTTTCTTTATAGTCTTCCACTTTCAGTTTTTCTTTATTGAACCTCGCGATGTAATCCCTCAGACTCTCATCCTTCCCTTACTTGACATAAAGCAGATGAGTGGTCTTTTCTGGGGTCTGACCCTATAGCAGAAATTATGAATAAATCGCTCAACCAACTATTTGAAATCCTTGATAGAATTCTTTGGAAGTGAGGTATACCAAATGTGGGCAGCCCTTATCCAAGTGCTTGAAAAATCACGACATCTCATCTAAGATAGAATATATATCGGCTGCTAATTATTACATCTCAACGTGATGGAATAGGTTAGTACTCCCATTATATTTTGGGGTTACTACAGGCAGCTTGAACTTGATCGAGGTTGGGAAGTTGACTATCTTTACAATGAATGGTGAGCCCTCTGAGTTTTCTCTCTATAGAGGGTCTCGACTCTTCAAAACATCATTAATTTTATCCTCCAGCCTTTGAATTGAATCATTCTAGGGTTTAGCAGCATCGGCTTGGCCGATGTTATCTCTTTCCACCTCTAATAGTTGAACCGAGGGTTCTCTAACAACTGACCTTCGTCGACTATTAACTTCCCCCCGGCCCCCATCTCGGCCAAGAGAGGGTCAACCATGATGGGGCCGATAATCTGCTCCCTATCTCCCAGAACCTGCAAGGCTCCTTGATCTGGACAATCTTTCTCTTAGGTCTTTGACTGGGTCGAGCCTTTTAAAGGCCGAAACTTCTGCTCAAATGATCAAATGTTGAGCCTCTTGGGTGATCAACATGATCTTGTCTTCTACACTGACCTCAGTTTTCTTGGATGGGTCGTATAGTATTATTAGAAATCTCATACGGTTCCCATCAGTCAGCTGGATCATCCTCGACTTCCACATCATCATACCTATCCTCAGGGCAAGGGTTTCCTTGCCTCCTCAGGCGTAAATACGTAGGGTCAGCAACATCCCTCCGCCATTAGATAGGAGGCAAATCTTTGTGCGGTGCTTGGGGTGGTCCCCTGGCCTCCTGTTGTTGCCCTTGTGCAGCTGCCGGAGTGATCATTTCTGGTGAGATTCCTAGTGGCCTCACCATTATATTTTGGCTAAGAGCAATAAATTGCTCTTGCATAGCTTCTTGACTCGCTGCCAAGGATTTCAAGGCTATAGCCACCTCAACCATTTTGGACTACGGTGTTGCATGGTTAGAGCTGGGCATTCCACCACCAACTGGTGGAGGAGGCGGTGGGAATTTTGGAGCCAAATGTTTTTCTAAAGTTTGAGCAGTGATTAAAACACTGGTGAGCTGGAGAACCTTACTAGACCTCTTTTAATGGTGAAATAACGCCACACCAGGGAAGGATTGGTTCACCACCAGAGTCTACGATGAAGTTAAGCTATAAAAAGGAAGAGATGAAGCTTCTTGTTCCCACAGATGGTGCCAAACTGATGATGCTATAAACAAAACCACCCAATCAAGCTGTTGTTTAGCTCAAACAAGTGTAACAATGGCAGCACATAAGCAATATAAATATAGAAAGAGATGATGGGAAGAGGATAAAGACACCAATATAAGTGGTTCAACCTATCTAGGCCTACGTCCACTGTGCAGGTGAGTGATCTTCACTTTAAAAGAAGGGCTCTAATGGCCTTGTGATACAACACACTCACTTTCTCGCTCTACTGTGTATTTAAACAGGGCTTCAGCTAGGGTTTTTATTTTACGATCCCTTTACAAGGTAGGAGAAGACAAGTATATATAGTTCTTGGGGGTGTAATGTACCATATGCTTACAATGAGCATGTGTAGGATGATCTAGACAATCTCGTGTGGACACCTGGTTGTGCCACATGTAGATCGTGATGACCAAATGTTCCCTCACATGAGTAAATGATACAGTTATAACAGTTTTGTCCGTGTGTTCCAGGTCTTCTTTGTACCTGCATATGCTCGAACTCGTGACATCATCCACTGGAACCTCGGCCTAGCTAGGTATGAGGTTGATGATTCCGATAGGACTATTGGGCCTTCAGCCATAAGTAGAAACAAACGTAAACATGCCAACTGAGGTTAGGTATCCGGGCCTATCCTTCCTTTCGACTGAAGCAGAGTATGATATTGGTCCAAGTTGAACCCATAAAGCTATTGCTGACCTCGGCTGCTACACAATCAAGGTTGATGCATGTTGGGCTGACCTTACCGGGGACGACCTTCTTATTGTCTAATGGGAATCTTCTGACAACTCGGCCCTGAGATAGGATGATGTTGTTGCGCAGAGTACGAGGGTGCACTTTGGTCATATCAAATGGCAATAACAAATCTTTATGTCTTTACCACTTATTTAGTCGGGATTGGCCTATTGAAGTCTCGAAAGTAACAAATTAGATTAAAATTGTCTAATGTATCAAGAACTCCATTTAAATTTCCATTTTAAAATAAAGATAACTCATTTATGGAAGTTAGAAAACAACCACAAAAGTATAGAGCTGAGAAATGCAATAAGCGAAAAAAGGATTTAGGAATGGAATATAATCGGGGTAAAGAAAAGAGTTAGTCACATCATGGCAAAGGGGGTTTAGGAGTTGAGTTTAGTTTGGATACCTCAAGTAGTTAGTGGTTTATAAAATGGGTTAGGTTAATACTAAAGTAGTATGATTTTTTCTCTACCCTAGGCTAATTTATTTTCTTAAAGGCAAGACAAAAAAATTACCTGGGCTATAGCCCAGGTTTGTCCCCCGTTGAATCCGCCCTTGGTGTTATCTTTGAAGATCCAGGAGTGCAAGAGTTTTTTGTCAAGATGTATAAAAAAGAATGGTCTGATGGATGAGTTACTGAGTACCTAATTGCATTATTTCGTGATTATTTTACCGATGTGAAGATGTACATTGAAGAATGCTTGTTCAGACAATTTATTGAGGTTTGCGCGGAAAGAATAGTTGTCCTTTATGTTGATCATCTAATAACCCATAAAAGTTGAATTAAGGAAGAAACCATTGAATGAATGAGTCTAGGTGAATAGGTTCTCATGGATTTCTTTAGGATTTGTTCTCCCACCATTATTAAAATTTGATTACGTGTACTTAGTTATGTCTTACCTATGTTAATCTCTCTTGAATCTAGGTTTTTGTCACACCCAACCCTACCCTTATCATACCACATAATGAGATCTAACATTAGATAACACATTTATAGATCGACATAAAAACCTAAGGCCTGATCATTGCATTTATCAAGACTTTATGACAGAATATTAACTCATACCATAATTCATCTCATCATATATGTCTCTTAAACTAATAAATTAAATAATAACCTACACTAGTAAGAGATAGCGTCCTCAGATACTAATACAAAAGATAATAAGTTCATCATATAACCATATGTGTAAATATTTAAATACTTTATCATACAAGCTTTGCGGCCTTACAACATAGTATGCATATAAGAAAAGCTTAAACCAAAATAAAACAAAGTTAAGGCCTCATAATTTACGATGTCGTCCAGAACTTTAAATTCTCGATATCATCGCCCCAAGAAAAAAATAAAGAATATGGGATGCGAGCACTCAAATGGATTAGTAAGGGGTTAGGTCAACCCACCATTCTCAATTTTTGCAATTAATATTAACATACCAAATATCAACAATTTAAGAATTGAATTAAAACTAATAGAGTAATATAATCATTATGTCTATCTCAAAATGAAAGTAAGATAAATAAAAATTAGAGGACACGGTAGTATAGCAAGAGCCACCCCCACACTCATCCTTAAATTACCACAGTAACGAAATGAATCCCATTAACGAGTATCATTCATCGACCCAGTAGTCACCCAAAACAATATGTTATATGCCACCTTCTTTGGGCATCAATAAAATCTCACAACCTTTATGTCAGTGTTCCTAAGTCATCAACCAACTAATACTTTAGTTCACATTAGTCTCCTCCATTTGATTCAAGGAAAGAACTATGTTAATTGTTGCCATCTCCCTAATCCTTGTCAAGCTCAGTCCATGACTTCATCCTAAATCAACCTCGACTTCTCAACCTCAAGCACTAAAAAGGAGTTAGTCTAAGTAATTATTCAACCTTATTACCCAGCCCAAAGCACAGAGGAAAAGGCAAGAGTCAATCCCCAGATGTTTCGCCCTAAAAGATTCCTAACAAACACCATGATCATGTCAATCATTGAACACGATGAAGTTTACCCCAAGTTCGTGACCGAAAGAAGGATTTAGATCTCTCTATTGTCAAACAACAAGAACATTTACTTAAATCGGTAATGTTACCAAAAATAAGTTATATCATCAAGTTACCCTCACCCAAAAAAATCAAGAACGTGAATAGTATATGGAGGCATCAATTAAATTTGGTAATAACCAATAATATATGTGATTAAAAGATGAAGGTATTCCAGTATATAAGCCAGGTTTAACAATTACAACTTAAATGAATAATAAAATGCATAGGCCTTTGTAAATATATTGCCAATAACATAGAATACATAAGATATATAGACACTCGATGTACGTGCTTCAGTAAGATTGACCATGCCCACGTCTATTGGAAATTTGGGTGGGAATCTTTTAACTAAGTATAGGACTTGGGTGATATGAATGCCATGCTCTACTTGTTGATTTCAGCACAGACTAGAACATGTGATTATTATGTGTGATCCTTCCAAACAATTGATCAAACCATAGAAAACTAAATATTTACAATCAAAAGATGAAATTGCGCATATGTGTAATGTTTGATGCATCAATTAAGAGTAATTTTAAGCTAAAAAGTCAAATAAAATGAGAATTACACTCCTAGAGGAGAAGAATGGTGGACTGCTGAATATATTATTTAAACTAATTGAAAGTAAAAGTACAAAAGTAAACTAAACTAAAATTTAGAATAAACTAAGGTAACTAAATTGAATAAAGTAAATTGAGATTATAAGCCCCGTTTTTATCCTCAAAAGGTGATTCAAAATAGGGTAATTAGGAGTTTTTAAGTTTTATTAATATTGTTTGGGTATGAAATCTATGGAATCTCTTTAGTTAATTAAGAGCTTCTATGATTTTGCGTGTTTGTTTATTTTGATTGATTTGTTGAGTATTTAAGGAAACACACATGCATAGTTACTAATTGAAGATTTCGTAGCTTTTCATTATGATTTTTTTTCTACTATTTCACACCAATATTTAAAGAAATGTTGGTAGAGTTTTTTAGTGGTAGTCGTTTGAGATGGTTTTTATGGTTTTGTTTATATCTACACTTGGACGCACTGCAATTTAGTGTATAACATTTTTTTATAGTATATAGACCTAATGAAGAAGACATGGCCAAATGTTATTGTATCTCAATTTGGACAGTTGTCCTTTGGTCGACATAGTGTTGTGTGTGCGAACATCAGTCACTGAACATGTGTCACTGATTATATGTCCTCTGACTTTGTGTTTTTTAAAGTTAAAAGTGTAGGGTTGTAATTTTTATGTTTCTATAGTTTTTTTTTAAAATTTATGTAGTTGCTTTGGATTGATAAGATTGTTGTTTCGCTACTGTATTTGGTTCTCTCTCTCTCTGTCTTTGATGTTTTTGAATACGGTAAGTGGCATGTAAAAATATATTTTCTTTATGTAATCTCCATTCTGGGTTTTTAAGGGTGGTCTTGATGTTAACTTTTAATTGAATGGATGCATTAATAGTTAAATATTGGTAACAATTATATATTAAATTATACATTTGAATAATGTATCTCAAAACACGTTACACGCGACCGTGCATCACACGGGTCACCACTAGTATAAAATTATTTGTATGTCGTCAATTAATATGTTTTCAAATATGAAGACCGTACCCTCATAGTTGTTAACCTCAAAGGGGATATCGTTTGGAGAGTCATTGATATTTGGATTAGTTGAACATGAACGCAAATGAATGGATTCCCTCATGAATCCTTGTAATGTAAAAGATTTTGGGGAGTGTACATGACCGGTGACACGACCACAGATGTGTCTCTAATGTGCGTGTTATATAGGGTCAAGTGAAACCCTGTCGCTCAAGTAATAATCCCGGTGAGTCGAGGTTGAATCCTCAGGGAAATAGGACGAATACTCGTGACGATGATTAGTAAGATGGTCAACCCTAACCTGACTCTAAAAAGAAAAAAAAAAGATGATTGAAGGGGGTGTATGGTTACTAACTAAATGCGTATTAAAGTTAATCACTAATTACACTAAGTGCGAGTAAAATCAACTAAGTAAATTAGATGTAAAGAACAATCTACTGATGGAATTAACTATGAATGAGGAAAAACAGGTCGGAATACAATCCCCCGAGCCCTAGTAACTTTACCTTGTAGAATGCTAGATTCTCGAATTAGAATATTCATTAAACAAAAACTTTATTAATCCAAAGTATTACATATATGAAGGAACGAAGCCCGCATCATATGCAATCAAAGGTAAGAATAAAGTAGTGTCGCGATACCTAACACGCGCGTCACACTCTTAAGCACCACGGTTACCTAGGGAAAATGAGGTCAAAAGTCCTACGACGGTTGTGATAGTTACACAACACGATTCAATTAAAATTCAATTTGAAACTCTATTTTCTACATGGGTAAATTACATCGGGTTGAGTTCATGCATCCCAACCCTTAAAAACTTGGCTCGACATGTTCAACCTAATGAAAAACATATGATCTAATGTGCATGTAATTATAAACATGAAGTATAGGCCTAGATATGTAAACAATAATTGGAATCTCATAAAATATGCAAAACATGCGAATAAAAATTAACCTGGACGAGTAGAGATGAAGAATACAAACTTTGAAGAAGAAAACCTTGAATTCATTCCATAAAACTTGAGTATCGTTGAAGAAAATAAAACCCTAGGGTTCTTGGGTGCAAGAACCCCTTAAAAATATGAAAAAAATCTCTCTCCCTAATGTGTCGTATATCCAATTACTAAGTACATCACGTTATATTAAGTCATTAATTCATGCACAACTCTATTTTTTAAATAAAAAAATTAGAATTTTGACCCGCCAAGCCAATTCACTTATTTTGTTCTTTACTGGGCCGAACTGGTTCGGATTTCCAGTGCTGATGTGAAACTCTGGGCTAAAAATTTTTCTAAGTCTTTTTCTTCTCCTTTCCTTCTTTTTCCGTGATTTCTTCCTAAGTTTGAATCTTCATAACTTTTCACTCGTAACTTGGATTTGGACGTCGTTTCTTCCTACGCGCTCGTGGACCCACGAACTTCAACTTCTTCTGGGAGTCCGTGTCCAAATTATGGGTGTAAAAGTATGAAATTTCCCCTTGACTTTCCTTCTCTCACATTTTATCTTTCTTTCTCGAATTTGAGTTTTCTCTTTTGTTATCTTGAATGAATTTCTTGCAAACTGTAAGATAAATACACAAAGCTCAATGCACTGCAGAGAAAATGTTAGTAACAACAATATGGAAGAAATCAACGTGCTTTACAATGCACAAGGTGATTAAAACCTCTAAATTAAGGAAAAAAATACGAAGAATTTAGACTTAATCAACCCCCTAACTTGGAAATTTCATCGTCATGAGCAATGTAAAAGAATTGAATCATGTTAAAATTCTTAACCAACATGTGATAGAGATAGAATACCATTTTCGCGGGCAAGCGATTGCATTTAGCGTATGCAATAAGCCTTTAAACCCCTAGGTTATCCTAGTAGGACGAGTTGTATCTCGTGAGGGTTTGCAGTGAATATACCCACAAAATTCGTTTTCGACTCAAAGAAAAAATCAAAATACCTAAAACTTGTACAATTTAAATTTTTTGAAAAATAATCACCATAAATTTATATTGATAAGTCTCAATTTGTCGTGTGTGTGCGCGAAGCCAAAAATTAACCTCAAATTACCACCGATTGATCATTACATTACTCTTCAAAAATTTGTTTTGATTTCAAAATCTCATAGAATGCTCTCACAAATGAATCATTCGGAATGTGGCTATTTCTATTGGTATGCGTGATTGAAAGAATAAATGTAATGGAACACAAGTTCACGCACCCAAATTGAAAAACGAAAATTTTGTGGTGACATGATATCATCATCAGGGTACGATCATTAGGAAACGGTAAAATTGCCTCTTAATTACACCAATTAATCTCTTTTATTATCTTTTCGTGTATTAGCTCTCCACGCAGTAATCAATTTCACAATCCAGATTCGGTTAGGACTTTTTCAGGTTTTATGGTGTATTGGGTTAAATTAGGCTTGGTTGGAAATTTTGGAATTGAAAAATGACCTTATAATATCTGTTAGTACTTTTCCATGCTTTTGCTCATTTTTCTCTTCTTTTTCTACTTTTTTTTTTTCACTTTTTTTTTTCTTTTCTTGCTATTTTTGTTGAGCATTTTTTTCTCAATTTTTTTCTTGCCCCTTTTATTGCACTTTTCAGATGTAATTGATGAATTTTCCATTTACTCACAATTCCGGGCTATTTGGATTTTTTGGGTTACAAAAGAAAATGAAATATTTTATTAGGCTCAAATTGGGTTGCAAAAGGGAAAAAATTTCACAACTTTTCATGGCTAATATTTTTGGGTTAAACAAACGAGGGCATATCTTTATTATCTGAATTACCAATTACTTTACCATATGCGTCTCGAGAGTAGTCTAGTTTAGAGATATTTTTAGCACGCTTTTCGAGGCAACATCACATACTATTCCCTTAAGTGATAAAAAAAAAGAGTTTGAGATCCTCAACGACTTATTTTAAACACTAAAATGAACTTTAAGTTAACCATTAACTCAGATTGATTTAATTAATCGAGAAAAGTGAAAGGCTCGAAATCTCACCGGTTTGGTTAATCTCCACACTTATTCGTAAAGTCGTCAATTGTCTTTTAATTTCCATCTTTGGTAAATTCTGGCTTTGTGCATTGGAGTTTACAAATTTGAGACTTCAAAAAAAATTTAGTGATATTTTGGAAAAATTAAAAACCAATTTTTATATATTTTGAAGAAAAATATTTTTGATTTTTTTCAAAATGTTTTCAAATTTTTTTTGGAAATATTTGAAAATTTATTTTTTTCGGGCATTTTGAACTTTGTGATTTTTTTCCCAAAATGCACGTGTATCCCCCCTAACTTAGACTTTTGCAAGGTCCTCATGCAATAAGGATAAAATCCAAATAATAAGAGAAAAGTGCGTAATCAAAAATAGAGAAAGGAAAAAATGCAATATTACATTAATAATGACCAATTAGAAAGGAACCCCCCCCCCCCCCCCCCAAAAAAAAAAAAAAAAAGAAGATAGATAGCATAAGCAACAAAAACAACCAACATAAACATCAAACTACTGTAGGGGTGGGTTGGACTGACCGGGAGCATTGGGGCCATATGGATCGTAAAAAAAAGGTGGGGAGAGAGACATTTGGGCCCACTTGCAAGTGGTACATTTCTTCTTGGAGGCAGATCATCAAAGAGGTATCGCGACGGTAATCCATCACGAACCAATCTAATCACGCCTCAAGTCGGGACACATGCCTACTGAGGCCCTCTCCATCCAGCTCCTAGTTGGAGTCCTCCTCCTCATTGTACTCTTCCTCCTCATTGCCTCCCATTTCCACATCTTCTACCACTGGTGGTGGTGCGTGCAATACCTCCATTTGACGCACGCTCCTTGTGATGGATTCCGATCCAATAGGCTTGGGGAGACGGGGTTGCGATGGGGGTGGTTGAATATCGACGGTCCTCAGAAGTGATGTAATGAACCGGGCATAATGTAGAGCGATTTTTCCCTTGCGGTCCATCACGACAACGATGATTTCCGAGTAAAAGATGCGAGGAAGATTAATGGTACTTGAATTTCCAAGTAGGTGGTAGAGGACATTTCCATGGCGAATGTGAATTGTGGAATTGTTGGAGGTTTGGAGAATAGACCCACAAGTGACAAGGTATGCAAAGAGGATGGTCTCATCAAGGTTGCCTACCGTGAAAGTGTCGCGGTCCCAAATATGATTGGGTGTTATGCATTCCATGCATTGATGTTTCGGGATTAGGTCTCCATAGGTGGGATAGTCAAAATTTGGTGAATTCGGGATGTTGTCAGCGCTCATTATTTGGGCGACTATGGAGAGAGAGAATGGTATTGGTACCTCGTCCACATATGCTTGGTACGAATTTTCGGAGACTTGGACGAGAGTGCCATAAAATGAGCGCACCTCATTCATCCACACCTCGGCACCGTGATTGGCTAAGAACTGACGCCACCGTTGGCACTGGAAGACGGCATTCACGAGTTGGGGAAGTCCATCCAAATTAATTGCCCTCTCGATGTGTACGGTACAGGAGCTCAAAAATAATTCCTCAACCCATTGGCTCTCTTGAAGTGAGCGGTAGCCATGTTCTCCATCATGAAGTATTTAGGTGGAGTCATAAATGACGGGTAAATCTGCATTAGCCATAGGATGGGTGATTGGGGAAGAAGGAGAGTGAAAGGTATTATGGGAGGTGTGAGAGAAATGGTGGAAATAGGGTGTGTATTTATAGATGGGGATGGGTGGGATTGGAGGGAAGAATTTGGAGGGAAAAGGTGTGTGTGTGTGTGTGGTGGTGGTGGGGGGGAATGGATTTGGAAGGAAAAAAAAAGGGGGTGTATGGGAAAGGGGATATATATGGGGAATAGGCACTTTGGAACTCGTGAATATCTGCACCTGCTATGGGCGAACCGGTTCGATGAAATATTACTTTTTTATTCGAACCCCAGGCGAACCGGTTCGACCCTAATCGTATAAAAATGGCGAATCGGTTCGGATTTCAAGTGTGCTCCTCAACTTTAACATCCGAAAAAAAACTAAGCGTTGGAACTCCGAAGATCCCATTTTTCAAATTTTTTTCAAAGCACTCCTCCTCTCATCCGAGCTTATAAAACCCCCAAAACTCACTCGCCTCGCAAATAACCCTCACAAAATTTACATTTGTGCTTCTATCCTGACTCGACTCGTAGCTTACCCGACTCTAACTAACCTAACCTATGAACACCAAATATACACAATATTCACCCCATACGCATCGAGGGTGCGCCGACCTTCTCGTACTGCTCACTTAATCCCCATAAATGGGATTCGACAACCAAATGGTGTTGACCTCTTCGATTAATGCCTCATAGTATGGTTTGAGGCATTGTCCATTCACTTTAAAAGTAGTTCCCCCTTTTTAATCTTCTAATTCCACAACACCATGATGGAATACTTTTTTTACAATAAATGGACCAGTTCATTTAGACCACAATTTACCCCAAAACAAGTGAAGCCTAGAGTTGTAGAGAAGCACTTTTTGCCCGGAATGAAACTCCTTGCGTCAAATAATCTTATCATGTGCAAGTTTCATCCGTTCTTTGGATATCTTAGCGTTCTCATACGCATCATTGCGTATCTCTTCCAACTCATTCAATTGAAGCTTGCGAGCTTCACTGACTTTAACCAAATTATAGTTCAACCTATCAATGGACCAATACTCTTTGTGTTCTAACTCCACGAGGAGATGGCAAGGATTTCCATACATAAATAAAAAAAGGTACATTCCGAAGGGTTTTTTACATACGGTTCGATGAGACCATAGAGAATCGTTCAATCGAAGGGACCAATCTTTTCGGTTAGGATCGACAGTTTTCTCTAGGGTGTTAATGATTTTACTATTCACCAACTAGGCTTGCCCATTCGTTTATGGGTGATAACTCGTTCCAACCTTGTGGACGACTCCATACTTTCTCATAAGCTTCTCAAACGGCTTGTTACAAAAATGTGTGCCGTTAGCACGAAGTATCATATTTGGAGCACCGAAGCGAGGGAGTATGTGTTCCTATAAGAACTTTATCACCAATTTATTATCATTTTTTTAGTAGCTATAGCTTCCACCCATTTAGAAACATAGTCTACCGCAACAAGGATGTATAGGAACCCAAAGGACGGGGGAAAAGGGCCCATGAAGTCAATACCCCAACAATAAAAAATCTCAATAATGAGTATGGGCGTTAATGGCATGAGGCCTCGTCGGGTAATAACTCCCATCCATTGACTCCTATCGCAAGATTTGCAACAATTGCTAACATCTCGGAACATTGTGGGCCAATAGAGGCCGCTTTTAAGGATTTTACCGCCCATTTTTTTCATCAGAAAATGACCTCCACAAGCATTCGAATGACAAAATTTGATAAATTTAGGTATCTCATCATCCGGTACACAACGTCGGATGATTTGGTCCGCACAATATTTGAAGAGGAATGGATCGTCATAGAGAAACATGTGTGACCAAGTAATAAACCTCTTCTTCTCTTGCGGTGTCCAATCGGGAGGAACGACTCCCATGAAAGGACAATTAACTATATCCGCAAACCAGGGGAGAGAAGAGGTAGCAAAATGTTGTTCATCCGAAAAATATTCGTCAATGGGTATGGGATCACTAGTCACATCGGACGAAAGCCAAGATAAATGATCAGCAACAAAATTTTCTACTCATTTATCGTCTTTAATAGAGAGATTAAGATCTTTTAGGAGTAGGATCCACCTTATGAGGCGCGAATTTGCATCTTTCTTAGCAAAGAGGTATTTAAGCGCTGCGTGATCGGTGAAGCATGTTATGGGTGAACCGATGAGGTAGGAGAAAAAAATTTCTATAGAAAACACTATAGCTACCAATTATATCTTTGCAGTGGAGTAATTGAGTTGCGGTCCGATTAAAGTCCGGCTAGCGTAGTAGATGACATGAGATTTCTTGTCTTTCCTTTGACATAAAACAACCCCTATCGCGAAATCACTCGTGTCACACATAAGCTCGAATGGTAAAGACCAATCCGAAGCTTGCATGATGGGAGTGAACACAAACATGCTTTTATATTATCAAAAGCACATTAGCATGTTTCATTCCACTCAAATGGGGTATCCTTCATGAGAAGGTTACTCAAGGGTCTAGCGATGGCGCTAAAGTCCTTGATAAACCTTCTATAAAACCCCGCATGGCTTAAGAAAGAACGCACATCTTTTAGCGATTTCGGTGGGGGTAACTCAGCTATGACATATATTTTGGCTCTATCAACCTTAATTCCCTTGGACGATAGATGACCATAAAATGGAATTTTTTCCAATTCAGCACCAAGTTCTTTTCCACACACCAGGCAAGTATTTTCTCAAGATTTACTAGAAAAATATCAAAAGAGGTGTCGAAAATGCTAAAGTTATCCATGAATACTTGAAGTCCTCTTTTAATCATGTTGTTAAAGAGACATAACATGCACCTTTGAAAGGTCGCGAGTGCATTGCACAATCCAAATGGCATACATTTATAGGCGAACATACCAAAATGACATATGAAAGTCATCATCTCTTGGTTAAGCACATCTACTTCTCTTTGGTTATATCTGTAATAACCGTCTAGGAAGCAATAGTATGGGTGTCCCACCAATCTCTCTAGAATCAGATCGATGAATGGTAAGGTAAAATGGTTTTTCCTACTGCCTACATTGAGTTTTCGATAATCAATGTAAATGCGCCACCTGGTGGTGGTACGTTGGGGAACTAGCACACCCTTGGCATTCTCAATCACATTCATACTCGACCTCTTCGGGATAGCTTGTATGGGGCTCACCCATTTTCTATTCGATATTGGGTAGATGATCCCGACATCCAACAGCTTAATAATTTTAGTTGCACTACCTATTTCATGGTAGGGTTTTATATTCTTTGCATTTCCCTCAAGGGCTTCATGTCCTCCTCGAGGTGGATTTTATGGGTACAAATCAAGGGGCTTATACCTTTCAAATCTGCTATGCACGAACCAAAAGAACTTTGGTGCTTCCTCAAAATTTTCAATAATTTACCCTCTTACTCTTTATCTAGGCTAGAGGAGACAATAATGGGAAATGCCTCATCCTCTCCTAAATAAGCATATTTGACATTGGAGGGTAGTTTCTTTAATTCGAGGGTAGGAAATTTTTCATCAGAGGGAACTATAAGCTACTCCCTCGGTGGTAGTTCCTCGAACCTAGAAACCCAACTTACATCTCTCACGTCCTCATTCGACACTCTCTCATCAAGAATCATTCTTAACTCCTCTATCTCCTTCTCGAAGTTAGTGTACGTCCCCTCACTCTCATAGCTCGTATAAGGCATGATCCTAAGGAATGTCCACTAAAATTTTCCTCTATCTCCTCCTCTACGATCTCCTTAATAAGATTCACTGCTTGAAAATCGTCCTCATCCCCCACATATTGGGCGATGTTGAAGATATTTGTCTCTAAGGTCATGTTCTCGAAAGTGAGTTGCATCTGCCCATTTCGAGTGTTAATCAAAGCGTTATCCATAGCTAAGAATGGGTGCCAATGGATAATGGGAACATGATTACTCGAGTCGTAGGAGGGATCCGTATCCGAAATGACAAAATCTATTGGGAAGTTGAAGGTGTCAACTTGGACTCTAACATCCTCGATAATACCTCTTAGTATCTTCACGGTACGATCCGCGAGTTGGAGAATGGTCTTTATAGGCTTGAGGTCACCCAAATCAAGTTGCCTATAAATGGAGTAGGGGAGGATATTGATACTCGCCCCTAAATCGGGTAAGGCCTTTTCAATTCGGTTCTCCCATATGATGTAGGAAATGGTAGGTGAACTCGAATCTTTAAACTTTAGTGGGAGTTCATTGAGTAAAGCGGAGCTTATGTTTTGTGCTAGAAACACGTTCTTCATTTCCTTTAACCTTTTTTTCATCGTCAATAGGTCTTTGATAACTTTTGCATAGGTGGTAATTTGCTTTATGGCATCGAGGAAAGGTAAATTCAGCTTCACTTGCTTAAGTACTTCTAGCACATCATCACGGGGGCTTCCTCTTTAGGGAGAAATCAGCCGTTGAGGAAATGGCATGGCAGTGGGTGGGTTCATTAGTATTTCGGACTCACTAGTGTCGTCATCTTCACTCTCCTTCAAGGGGACATCTTCAGCCTCTTTCGTGCAGGGAAAAATCTCCTTGTCCTTAGGTATGTCGTGTGGGGGAGGTGATAAATCAATAACTCTCCAACTACGTAGAGTCGTTATGACTTGATATTGCTTTTGATGTTCTGTGGATGTAGAGATAACACTAGTTTGACCTTGAGGAGGTCTTTGGCCTTGGGCAGGGAACTTACCCTTCTCTTGGATACTCAACGATGATTGAAACTTCGAAATATTTGCATTTATATCGGTGAACAAGCGCTCATATCTAGCATTGGTTGCATTTTGGGAGTTTGTGAATTATTGTATCGTATTTTTGAGATTTCTCCGCTATGGAGTGATATACAGTGTCAGAGGAGGTGGTTCTTATTGCAAGTGTGGAGTTGAATGATGGGAAACATGCGAATTAGGACTCAACGAATCCTGCGGTTGCCCATAGCTAAAACCAGGATGGTTTTTCCACGAAGGGTTGTAAGAATTTCCATGCAGGGCATCGAAATTACCCTTAAATCCTCCTATACCACTCACTTATTCTTGAAGCATGAATTTGTAGGCGGGTATTATCGGGCATTCCTCTGTTGAATGTCCCGCTAGCACACACCTTTTCAATGGGGGTGGGGATAGGGCTGGTTGGTTCTTTAACGCGTGTCACGCGTAATTCTCTCACGCCCTTCTCAATTTGATCGATTCGACATTCCATCATGGTATGTTTGTCTATATGGTATAGACCGAATGTCGATGGAGTGGTACCCTCTTGACGAGTTCTATTTTGAGCACTAGGGTAAGATGTGTCCCGTGCTTGAGTAGTCTCGATGACATACCTCAGGTGGAGCTCAACATCATTAATGTCTAGATCGATAAAGGGTCCATCACTTATTTCAACGAATTATTTAAAGTTTATATTCAGCCCATGATGGAAGAAAGCGATGATTTGCTGTTTATCCAGACCATGGTGAGGGCATGAAGTGACTTACCCGTTAAAACTCTCATAGCATCGATCAAACGGCTCATTTTCTAATTGTTGGAAAGTTTGAATTTGAGCCTTAATGGAGTTCATTCGATGCAGAGGGAAGAACGTTTTGAGAAATTTTGATTACAACTCATTCCACGACATAATCGAGTTTTGACGTATAGACCATTGTCAGGTCTTGGCTTTATCCTTTCGAGAGAAAGGAAAGAGCTTAAGGCGGATCACATCTTTTGTGCTTGTTTGATCGCTTAAAGTTTTGCATGCCTCCACAAATTCACGAATGTGGAGATATGGATTCTCCGACTCCATTCCATGATAGGTGGGTAGTATTTTGATCATCACATTTCGAAAGCGGAATTGCCCCGCATTGTAAGGGATCGAAATGTATCCAGGAGTGACTGATTGCTCGAGATATAAGAATTCTCTCAAAGGGCAATACGATGACTCTTCCTCACCCGTGCCTATGCTACCATGTTGTGACATGGCTCTCTCACTTAAAGATTTAGTATCCTCACTCAGTGAGCTCGGAGTGTAATCTGAAGTATAACCATTTGGGTACCTTGCTACTGAGTTTGGGGGTGTAGGAGGTGGCACCCAAAATTGAGGAATGTTAGGAGTGTGTGGGATATCTGGATTGTACTCAACTATCGGGTTTTCATGAATATGCATGGGAGTGGCTTGAGGAGTTTGTGGTGTACTTTGCATGAACAAACTTTTGAGAGATGTTGTATCTTTTTGGAATTTTTTTTAATTACATATATATATATATATATATATATATATATATATATATATATATATATATATATATATATATATATATATATATATATTTATTTATTTTTGAATATTCTGTCAAGGCTATAGACTAACCTGATTTAACCTATAGTCCACCTAGACTCCCGGCAATGATGCCATAAACTTGATGCGACCACAGATGTATGTCTAATGTTCGAGCTATATAGGCTCAAGTTCCAGCTTATCGCTCAAGTAATAATTTCGGGAAGCCAGGGTCTAATCATCGAAAAAATAGGACGAATACTCGTTACGACAATCGGTAAGATGGTAAACCCCAACCTGACTCTAAAAAGAAACGAAAAGATGATTGAAGGGGGTGTATGGTTACTAACTAAATGCATATTAAAATTGATCACTAATTACACTAAGTGCGAGTAAAATTAACTAAGTTAGATGCAAAGAACAAGTCTACTGATGGAATTAACTATAAATGAGGGAAAACATGTCGGAATACAATCCCCCAAACCCTGGTAACTTTACCTTGTAGAATGCTAGATTCTCGAATTAGAATATTAATTAAACTTGAACTTTATTAATTATAAGTATTACATATACGAAGGAACGAAGACCGCATCATACACAATCAAAGGTAACAATAAAGCAGTGTAGTGATAGCTAACACGCGAGTCGAACTCTTAAGAACCACGATTACCTAGGGCAAATAAGGTCAAAAGTCCTACGATGGTTGTGATAGTTACACAACACGTTTCAATTAACATTCAATTCAAAACTCTATTTTCTACATGGGTAAATTACGTCGGGTTGGGTTTATGCATCCCATCCCTTAAAAACTTAGTTGGACTTGTTCAACCCAATGAAAAACATATGATTTAATGCGCATGTAATTGTAAACATGAAGAAACTAGGCCTATATATGTAAACAATAATTGGAATCTTAGAAAATGTGGAAAACATGCGAAGAAAAATTAACTTGGACGAGTAGAGATGAAGAACACAGACTTTGAAGAAAAAAACCTTGAATTCATTGAATAAAACTTGAGTATTGTTGAAGAAAATAAAACCCTAGGGTTATTGGGTGCAAAATCCCTCTAAAACTATGAGAAAACTCTCTCCCTAATGTCTTGTATATCCAATAACTAAGTACATCACGTTATATTAAGTCTTCATCCATGCACAACTCTATTTTTTAAATAAAAAAAATTAGAATTTTGGCCCGCCGAACTAGTTCGCTTATTTTGTTCTTTACTAGGACGAACCGGTTTGGATTTCCAGTGTTGATACGAAACTCTGAGTTGAAATTTTTTCTAAGTCTTTTTTTTATCCTTTCCTTCTTTTCCAATGATTTCTTCCCAAGTTTGAATCTTTATAACTTTTCACTCATAACTTGGATTTGGAAATCGTTTCTTCATACGCGCTCGTGGACCCAAAAACTTCAACTTCTTCTCGGAGTCTATGTCCGAATTCTGGGTGTAAAAGTACGAAATTTCCCCTTGACTTTCATTCTTTTGCATTTTGTATTTCTTTCTCAAATTTGTGTTTTCCTTTTCTTCTCTTGAATGAATTTCCTGCAAAATGTAAGAGAAATACATAAAACTCGATGCACCGCATAGAAAAGGTTAGTAGAAAGAGTATGGAAGAAATCAACGCCTTTTACAATGAACAAGGTGATAAAAACCTCTAAACTAAGGGAATAAATACGAAGAATTAAGACCTAATCAACCGGAACCCAATACAGCAAAACAAAAAACTTACATTAGCAACAGAGATATGTGTGCAATATTTATTGGTGCACAACCAATGTGTATGCGATGCATATTATGAGATTAATAAGATTAAAATCAGTTTCACTGCCGATGATAAAGTTCATAAAATCTATTCGTGTTGGATGTCAGAGAAATCAGATGATGAATAACAGATATTGGCCTCAAAAGGAGTCTCAAGTGTTAGGGAATCTGTAGGACAAATTCTCTAAATGATATCAACAGTATAGTTAGTAATACTAAAACTAGGAGATAAGAAAGCTTCATGATAATTATCTAACTCAATACCAATAAAGTAACACGTAGATCCCAAGTCTTTTATCTGAAAGTAATATTCAGCAATAAGGGTACCACTTTCATACTCAACAACACCATTATAAAGCATTTTAATATTTGTATTTGGTCTCTTAATTAATGTGTATTTTGTTGTTCAAGGTATGTGAAGTATGAAGGGACAAATCATTAAGCATTTCAAAATAGTCAGAAGGCACAAGCTAAAGTAGACAATCTTTCAAAAACTCCAGATTCCTAGATTTAGAGGACATGACTAACTTTCGAGCACATGTAGAACCTCTAATCCGAATAGAACAAATAAAATACAATAGCTTAATATGTGCGTACGAATATGAGGGAATTCGAACACCTGACCTGCACCGCATAATTAGCTCTATTACTACATTATCATTGTATATGAGATATAGGCTATATGCATAATGGATTCAATTAGAGCCAAGGAACTCGCAAAGGATTTTTTGTTACAAGCACTGCCTTAGAGTCTCTATATGGTGCCTGTGAGTTGATGTTCAAACCTTACATGGAACCTAAAAAACTTTTTAAGACTATGTCTCAAGCACTGCTATGATCCGTATATCGTGACTGCTTTAGTAGTTAGGGAGGACATATCTATGTTGTTACTTAAACTGAGGTGATAGAGAGGATCTTGAAAGGGAGTGATAACTAAAGATGTGGGGGTTAAACGGTTGGTGGTCATTGCCCAATTTTTTAGACTTCAAAGGTTTTCATTTTTGTTACTCTTTCTCTAAGACCGTATTCAAAAAATGTGCTCCCCAATTTTTAGATTTTAGAAAATAAAACATAGTTTTTCTTAAAATCTATCTATGTGCATCAACTGTATGGTAGCACATGTCAATCTATGTTTGATTCTAACCTAAAGAACAATTTTAATGTTATTTTGTGTGCACAAATTGTACAATATTTTATTGAAAGGTTGTAAACATGGTTCTGTTGCACTTAAAACTTCATTTAACTTGGTGTATTGGTTTGATTTTTTATTCTTATTTTTGTTGTTTTGAGAGTTTATTTTCTTTGCTTCCTTTTATCTTCAATTCACCCTACAATGCACAATAGTACTTACATACCTTGGTGTTTATGTTGTTTGCAGGTGTTTCGTGCAATGTTATCTAATATGTATTTTGTTATGTAGGGGTTGGGCACTTGAACCTAAATCTCATTGCTAATATACTGTAAATAGGGAGAATGCGTGTCTTTGCTTAACAGATTATTGGATACGACACAGGTGCCTGGTCCCATTGACACCAGGAGTGACTTCTTGCTTCAAATTTTGAAAATGGAGACTTGAAGTTCATCTCAGGAAGATCTTCATTTCATAGACAAAAAGGAGAGAATTAGATAGTCTCGCCTAAAGGAGAATTCTTCTTTTTTAAACTTTTTCTTATTTTTAACTCATTCGGTTGTAGTACTTTTAGAGGTTCTATATTCTTTAAAAAAAATTTGGGGTCTACAAAATGTATTACATCTCTGTAATGAAGTTCGGGAAGCTGTGAAATGACTATGTTGAATTCTTACTACTTAAGTTATTACAAATGGAAATCATATTGTTTTATTCCAACAAAAGAGAATGTCAAGTCCTGATCATTGAATTAATTCATTGAAATTAGGGATTTTGATACTCTTTTAGACGTCTAACTTTTTATACAATGACCATATTAGTTATTTACAATGAGACTTTTGATATTATCATTGATTGTAAAAATGGAGTTTAATAATTGGGATTAATATTTTCATATCCATGTCTTTATCGTGACAAACTCTGTTGCAATGACCATATTAGCAAGATTTTTTTAATCACAAGCCAAACCAGTTCGGATGACATATAGGTAGATTCATCCCCTTTTTTCTATTCCCACCAAATTCCTCCCCCTTATTTCCCTTCCCTCCATACGAATTCTTCCCCTCTAACCACCACCCAAATCCAAGTTTTCCCACATATCATCACCGACGGCACAATTCTCCAAACCACCAATGACTCGGTGGTTCGCATACGACATGGTAACTTCCTTTATAATTTTCTCCACGAGGCCTCCGACATCAATCTTGCCCATCTCTTTTACACCGAGATCATTCATCCCGCCTACAACGTGATCGAAAAGCTTTCCATCCCTTATTCGCGTCTCATCACCGATATTCTCCTTGATGCTACGGTGCAGGGCCCCGACTTGTTTACTCAAATTTTACTCGGACATGTCTACGTTTACTTTTAGCCTCTTAAGTTCAGCTTCAAGCACTGCTTCAATTTTACTCATAGAATCTTCATCCGCCTTTTGATCAAGAAAATATTTATGATAATGTTATGTTAATTCATTCAAATTCTATCCAGGGGAAAAAATGTACCATTGTTTGCAAATATATTTTAGAATGGTCTTGAATAATTGTGTATTGATGGTATTTTACTTGGTGTTAGGAAAGAACACATTGGTATTCATAATAAAAGAAGATCATTGTCTCTATATAAACTGATACAAAAATAAAATCATACAACGTGATATATAAAATATCTAAAAAAACGTCCGGAGGGTTAAACACTAATTAGAAGTAAATGATACCCTCAGTGGTGTTAAAACCCGATGAAATAATGTCCCCAGATTAAGCTACATTTGGATGATTACGCCCTAAAGAATGAAGAGTCAGCTCCATAACAAAACTTTGCACGGGAGCTTCTCTATGACCTATAACATGTATGAAACGAATTAACACAATAATACTATAACTAGACTTAACTATACATAGGTATATTTTATACTTAACTAATTATTTGTATATTGTCAAGTAATTTGATTTGGAATACAAATATCACACCCTCATTGTTGTTATCATCAGATGCAATAGTGTTGGTGGAGTAGTCAACATTTAGGTCCTTTGATTGAGAAGAAGGGGGCGTGTGGATTCTCCCATGAATCTTTGACGTGTAGATGATTTTAGGACATGTGCACAGGCAAAATCAGCTACAACTAAACACGAAATTGACAACATTAGCTGAGAAAATATGTATATACAAATTATTATGTAAAATAAAATGCCAGTACACTTTTAACAGTTTAGCGTAATTCCAATGAAAACATGGTGAAAAACTACATTATTGATGAAAATTATGAAGTATAAAATCATATCAAATAAATGAGATCACATCAACTGCAGTCGCGACATCATATCATTAAAAATAGTTTATAAAAGGTGATAAGGATAACTAGCAAGTCTAAGAAATAATTGTCTTTGACACCATACTTCATGTGAGGTTTTTTCCACTTATAAGGCATCTAAGGCTTAAAAAACCTTCATCAAATATGTACAATCCTCCATACTTACTTCTTGTAGCAATAATTTGGTGTGTTTTCTTGTCCTTAAAGAAGTATTAGAAAATTAAAGTGTTCAGGGATAATATTAGGTGAGTTTAGTCTCATATATCATCTTTGTAGATGGATAAAAAAGAGGCATAAACGACCTTTCAAGGTTTCTTAATGATTATGAGAATGCTCGTGGCTAGTTGATTAATAAGGTTAAAAGAAGTTTCACTATCGATGATAAAGTTCATATTAATAGAAGTAATGTTATTAAAAATTATAGTGGTCTAATTCATAAGAAGCTACATGTAAAATAATTACTCTTTATTGATGATTCAAGCTTGGAATTTCATTTATTTCGTTGGTACTGAGTGTTATATGAAATATTTTGAGGGCCCCTTAATGACAGTCCACACATGAGAAGTGTTGGTGAAAACAGTAGTTCAAAGTGTTTTTGCCTATGAAGTTTAGGTATTTAGCATGTATGCCTCTACGTAATGGGGTATTTGCCTAAGAATTTTAGGTGAAAGCAATAGTTCAAAGTGTTAAATGTTCCCATAAACACCTATTATAAGAATGTTTAAACTATTCCATTAATTATACAAAGTGATATATAAAAAATATAAAAATGTGCGGGGTTAATAACTAGGTAGAAATAAATCATACCCTCATTGGTATTAAAACCCGATGAAATAATGTCCGGAGATCCAGCTACTTTGGGATGATTACATCCTGAAGAAGATGATTCGTCTCTACCAGAAACTGTTGCACGGGACCTACTTTATGGCCTATAATAGGTATGAAATGGATTAATAGAATACTATTGTAACTACACTTAATTATACATTGGTATATTTCCTGCTTAATTAAATATTTGTATAGTGTTAAGTAATTTGATTTAGAATACAAAGATCATACCCTCATTGTTGTTATAATCAAATGCAATAGTGTTGGTGGAGTAGTCAACATTTAGGTCTTTTGATTGAGAAGGAGGGGGACGTGTGGACTTTCCAATGAATCTTTGACGTGTAGATAATTTTAGGACACGAGCACGATCGGAACCAGGCATAACTAAATAAGAAACCATCAACATTAACTTAGAAGATATGCATACAGAAATGAAAAGATGGAGGAAAATCACACCAGTAATGAAAATCATCAAGCATGAAATCATATCAAATAACAGAGATAACATTAACAGTAGTAACATCATATCATTCCAAGTAGTTTATAAAAAGTGATAAGGATAATTAACAAACCTAACAAATAGTCGTCACCATCATCTTCACTTTCACTCAAATAACTTAACCTCTTATATCTTTCCGAGGGGATATACTCTTCATCCTTGTCAACCTCTTTTCTTTTTCCCTTCGTTTCACTCTTATTATTATTCCTCTTATAAGAATCGATGTAGAGTTTAGCCCCTCTATGCAGCCCTATTGCCTTCATTGTTGCTATATTATCTTAAATCCTATTCATCCTTTATCTCTCATAGTTTGCCATCATCATTATCATACCTATTAAAGATATACATAAAATGAAATTTAGTATAGTAAGAAAATTTCACAAGTGTAATTTTTTAAAACGTTCCTATAGATCAAAGTGTCATAATTAAAATAAATTAAAAGATTTACTAAGAAGAAAAAACAACTAACACAAACCATAAAAAGTTCGCATCATCTTCATTGCCATTATCCTCATTAATATCAACATTGTCATCCTGAGATGACAAGATGTCATCATCTATATCATGTATTTGCTTTTCTCCTTCCATATTTGCCATACTAACCTCTATTTATGGGATATCATCCCTTTGTAATGGAACACATTCGTCATCTATTTACACTATTTCATCATCTAATATAGTAGTCTCAAGTTGTTGGTATGGTTCCTCATCACCCATCTCCTCTTCCCCTTTGCTACAGTTTTAGGAAAATCATACTTGTCTTATGGAGTATTCTTCACTATAACTTTCCAATCATTTCCCAACTTGATGTTTGGCACATAGAAGACATTCTCTGCTTGATAATCTTACACAAATGGTTAGTCCTTATTCCATGTATTAGCGACATTCACACTAATTACATCATACTCATCTTTACCTAATCCACCCCCCCCTTTTTCCCAATGTCCCACCAGTCACACTTTAACAGAACAACACGATTATTTTATGGGTATTCCAACTCGATAATATCAACCAACTCAATATAAAAATCAATATCTTTTGTTCATGTTCGCCCACTACAACGATTCCACTATTTTAAGTTTTTTTGTACTTGTCATGATCTTGGGTGTGAAACCTATAACCGTTGATCAAACAACCCTTATAGTGTTTCACTCTTCGATCGGGACCCCAAGATAAAGAGCAAAGTTGCTTACTATAATGATCGGGCGACTCGCGCTCTAACATTTTTATTGTTTATATATAAATGTTTAGTAAGAAATAATAAGCCTAATCTATTTACACTAATAAATATTATATTCAACTACTTACGCGGTATTCAAACCATTTAGGAAATCTCTCTGCATGTCTTCGGTCAATATTTGTATTTCTTTCGGCATTTAACAAATCCTTGGTCTCACTAAAAACATATAAATAAATTTAGTTAGAAAAAATAATGTATATATATATATGTGTGTGTGTGTGTTTGTGTGTAAGGAAAATAATTACTATAACTTAATATACTTCACAAATTCTTGTATCTCGTCACGGTTATCCAACACATATAAACAAGCATTTTCCCATTCACTTTGTGTGAGGTATTGGTAATCCTCTTTTCTAAGAAAACGACCGTTGTATTGAAAAATAGACAAACCTTCTTGAAACTAAACACCATCATAATTTCGCTCAAGTTGATTGAATTTTGTCTCAACACAACATAAATACATCGACCAAAATGTATGTCATTCATTAAGAACATAAGCCTCGGCTACTGAGCCCTTCGAACATGCCTTGTTTCCCACGATAATTTTTAAGGTGTGCATATATCTGTCGAGAAGTCAGATGGTCAAAAAATGAAATTAAAACCTTAAAGTATTACTAAAATAAGATATTACTTATTACATTTACCTTTCAAATGGATACATCCATCGATACTGCACTAGTCCACCGAGAATGGCTTCTTGTGTAAGGTGAATTGGTAAGTGAAACATAATATCGAAGAATGACGGTGGAAATATCCTTCCAAGTTTACACATAGCTATAGCAAGTCTCTCCTCAAGTCTCTCTAAGACATCCAATCTCAATGTTTTTTAACATAACTCCTTAAAGAATAACCTAAGTTCAATTAACGGTTGACACACTTCCTTCGAAAGATGACCATGAATTACAAGCGGTAGTAAACATTGTAAAAAAATGTGGGAGTCATGACTTATCATCCCTGAAATCTGGACATCAGTAGCACTCACGCATCGAGAAATGTTGGACGCATACCCGTCGGGCAACTTCAATGATTGCCAAAATTCGCATAAAACCACCTTCTCTGCTTTTGACAAACTGTAGCAAGCAAGAGGAATCACACATTTGTCTCCCTTTTTATATGGATGCAAATCTTTGAGTATATGCATTTCCTCTAAATCTAATCGAGACTTAATGGTGTCTTTTATTTTCCCATCAATGTTCCTAAAATGCTTTCACATACATTTTTCTCAATATGCATGACATCTAAATTGTGATGCAATCTAAGATCTTTCCAGTATGGAAAATCATAGAATATACTTATTTTGTACCATTACAACTCATATGCCGCCGGGTTCTCTTTCCATATGCTTTACCAAATACTTTAGGTCGATCCCTCTCAATTTGAGCAAGTGTGCCATCATTACTAAGCTCTTTTGCTCGTTCTCGATGATCTTTCTTACTAGCAAAGGAAGACATATTTTCTCGCGAATTATGATTCATCCGTAGAAAATGACTATGCCCTATGTAGCATGTCTTATGTCCATTCTTCAAATACATAGAATGGGTCTCCTTATTGAATATTGGGCATTCCAACTTCCCCTTTGTGCTCCAACCTGATAAGTTAGCATAAGCTGGAAAATCATTCATAGTCCACATCACTGTTCCTTGTAACATAAAGGTAGTCACTGTGACGGCATAATATGTTTGCAACCCAACATCACATAACTCTTTCAACTCTTTTTTTCAATGGTTGAAGAAACATGTCTATGTCAGTTCTAGGATCCCTAGGACCCGGTATACGCATTGATAACATAAAAATGGTTGCTTCATACATTTACATGAAGGTAAATTATATATCACAAGAGCAACTGACCATGTGCTGTGCTTGCAACTCATATTTGCAAATGGATTGAATCCATCAATAGAGAGTCCAAGCCTAATATTGTGAGCATCACTAGCAAATGATTGATGAACCTTATCAAATTATTTCCATGATTCCCCATCCGCTGAATGTCTTAATACATTGGCCTCTTCAACGCGCTTATCTTTATACCACCTCATCTCTAAAGTTATATCCTTATTTATAAATCGACGTTGCGACCTTGATTTAAATGGAAAGTAACGGAAGACTTTCTAAGGGATATTCACACCATTGGATTCTTAAATTTTCCATATAGATTCTCCACATATTCGACATTTAGTTTTTTCCTCATTTGGTCCCAAAAAGAGAACACAACCATTTATGCAAACATCAATTTTAAAATAGCCTAACCCCATATCATGAAATATTTTCTTTTCCTCGTAAAATGACTTTGGAATATGGGCATCATCTGGAACTGCTTTCTTAAAAAGTTCAAGAAGCGAGTCAACAGATTTCTTACTCCAGTTGTTCATTGACTTTAGATGCATTAACTCAACAATGAAAGATAATTTAGATATATTCTGACAACCCGAATACAATTATTGTTGCGTATCCCTACCTAATCTAGCAATTTTTTCTCCTTCATCCTCGAGCACTTAAGTATCATGGTCGTCAGATTTATCCCCTAAAACATTAGTGTTGTAAGGTTCGATAAACATATCATGTAACATTCCCACCATATCATCTTGCTCAAACTCATTTATAGTGTGTTCTTCCTGCCTTATAATATCATCATCTCCAACTTCAAACTCATACTCATTGTAATAATAAGCATTATCGTTCTCTAATTCCAATGGCTCACCGTGGTAAATTCACCTAGTATAACTCCTCACTATTCCATTAATAAGCAAATGACTTTGTACATCTTGACGATTTTTCCAATAGAAGTTATTACATATCTTACATGGGCACTTAATCTTGCCATTTTGATCAACATTAGCAAATGCAAAATCAAGAAATTATTTAACCCCATCTCGATATGCACTACTAATTCTATTTGGATGATGCATCTAGCTTTTATCCATTTCAAAACCCCACAACTTAAGAGAAGATTCAAAAATATCAATGATAAACAAATAACAATATAATGAACAATAGTTATATATAAAAAGAGACATAATATCTTGCACCAAGCAATGTTGCGTACTTGACAACTCATATTAAGGCCATATATTCATATATTTTTATTCAAGCCAACACATTTTGTTTCAATCAATAATGAGGGTGATATATATATATATAGTTGATCATACGCAAATATGGCGTATTTCATCCTCCGAATCGACGCATTTTAGCCCCCTCGGGTACCTTATTCCCTATATTTATACTCGTTGACCAGATAACCTCAGATTTATACGTTAACATGTTTTGCAGGGGTTAATTGAGCTTTTATAGGTATTTGGATCCTAAGTATGAAGTTCGGACGCATTCCGCTCAATTTTCGTACATGATAGCACCTTCGAGGGCATTTAGTCTTTTCACAGATTGGGCACCTGGCCCAATATCTTTACTAAAGTTGTAACCCTCCTTGCAATCTTCTCATGGTCGTGAACGGTGCGCGCTTCTGAGTCCGTATGAAGAAGTTACGGGATTTTTAGCAGAAGGAAAAATAATAAAACCAAAAGTGGAGGAGAAGAGGAGGAAAAGGAATGTAGGAGGCTGCCTTGGCTGAGACCTGCTTGATCAATCGATCGATCAAAAGGATTGATCGATCGATCCCCTGTTTTCGGCAGATATTTTGTTTCTCTTTTCTTTTCTAATATAATTCCTTTTACTATACAAAGGATTTTTGTTGTAAAAACAGATATAATTCGTTTTAGCTTAAAATAGGTTAGGTTTTGGAGGTTTGAGAGCTCATTTCTTCATTTCTTCTTGGATTGACACACATTTGGGCTTGTAATTTGTGCTACCATCTTCCATATCCATTAATATAGTGTGTATTTCATTATTTCTTGCTTTGTAGTTAATTTACAAGCTTTGTTAATTAGGTTTACATGATTTCTTTACTTTCTTTCTAATGTAGATTTAGCGCATTTATTTACCGCTTTCTTTATCGCGTTTATATCATGCCTTCTAGCTAATTTAAATTAGGTTGTGTTTGAATGGAACTCACTCGAGTTGAAGCATTGCTTTGCTTTGATAATGGTGTTTACGGGTCTATTTGGGGTCGGTTGTCCTAGTTATTGCGCCTAGGAGATTTGACGGGGCATATCATGTATGTCCCGTGCTTACGACCTTGTGTGCACAATTTTCGGGATATTTATTGACACCAAAATCATATTAGGTTTTTATGCGGATTTAGGGGCGTGACAACCCTTGGTTCAATTAACTTTCGAAACGAGATGCATTCTAAATAGCTCGTCGACCCATGTATCCATTTTATACAAATTAACTCGGGTAAGGGATATTTGATGCAACCTATAGTTTTACTCGGTTTGTTAGTTTAGTTTCATTTCCCTTTTATGCATCTTTTTCTTTTTAGTTTATAATCACCTTTTGCACTTTTATTTCGGAGTACTAAATCATATAAATTCTAACAACTCGTCCCTGTGGATTTTCGATACCCGACTTATCGATGTGCTTGCCTCGCAAGTGTAGTCGTAACTTAGGTTTGTTTGTATTGAGTAGGCGAAACAAAAACAACAACCGTGCACCTTACACGTGCACGCATTTCGCACTCGATATCAAAAATGGCGCCGTTGCCGGGGATGAGTTTATTTTAGACTTTATTTGATTTAGTATTTCATAGTATTTTATTTTTATTTGTATTATTTGCTAATATTTTTTGCAGGACTTCCACATTTCAGCACTTAGAAACACCTGAATTTTTCCCGCGCGCACCTACTTTATGGAATTCTACCCTTGGAGTCATTTCTGGGGTAAGCATGTCTTATTCCAATTCTTTCGGTAATCATTACGATAATTCTCAAAATTCTCGCAAACGTATGACTATCGGTGAATACTTAGAATCCCAAAGTATTACAAATTCAAATATGACTTTGGGCGAGTGTAACGAAAGCCAAAATTTGGATTATTGGAATTTCGATGATGATGATAATGATTTTGGGCCTTTACCTCCTCATAATAGGAATTTTGAAACGAATTGCAATGGTTTTCAAAATTCCTATAATAATGAGTTTTCGTCTAAGTCCAATGGTAATTTTTAAAGTTCCCATTTTCAAGGATCCGCACCTCGACCTAGGACATTCGGTGAGGGCTTGTGTATGCTTGAGAATGAGAAAATTAAAAATCGGTATCGAGAAGAAAATCAGTGTTGGGAGCAAGACTTGGATTTATTTTTTGAATCTGACGATGATTTTTCTTCCAAGACTTTTGAAGTCGAGGAATGTTTTGAACCAAATGAGGAGTTTGTGCCTACTTTGGAACAAACCATTCTAGACTTTGCCCATTTCATAATAGATATTGAAAGTGAGGATGAAAATGACGTAATATCTATTTGTAATGAAATGATTTCTTCTTTGGCCCCCAAAGAAGAACATTTCATTGAAAATGATATTATTTCCTTCAAAACTTAATCTTCATGTGATGATGATTCATCTCATGAGTTTGAATTTCTTTCATCCCCAATTTCATTTTCTGTTATCAGACCATCACAAGTACCCGATGATTCGATTTCAAACTTTAATGTTTTAAACCTTTTCGCCGATGAGGAGTACTTGCTCAAGTCGCCTTCCACGATCGCATATTTTCCTTCGTGTGTGCCACTTCCCATTCCAATATCAAAATCCTTGGGAGGATATTCAGCTTTTCTCGGATCGTCCCTCCAAAACTTTTAATTGGTGATTGTTCCTTTCTTCCACCTTACACATGCCTTCCGTTGTTCAAACATAATTCATTTTTTTCGGAAGGCATGCTTTTTTGTGAGGGTACACCGAATATCCTCTAAAGTCAAATCATTTTTACGGTGGACCCTCAGCTATTTAGACTTCTAGTGTACAATTAGTGTGAAGCCTAAATAGTAGGTTGTATATAGTTAGCTTTCTTTATTTTTATTTTTTCTTTTCTTTTTAATTTAGTCTAGTGTAATTAGTTAACTTTTTGTTATTTGTTTTTGCTATGCTCGGTACTAGCTTGTTTTGTAGATTCTTTGGACTTGTTCTTATGGGGATCGCTCTAATTTTAGGGAATATCGCTATTTTCCTCTCTTTGACTGGGTTCTTAATTTACATTGAGGAAAATGTTAAGTTTTAAGTTAGGGGGTGTGGAATATTCTATCCATTTCTTTATTTAGTCCATGCTTTTGCTCACATGTTAGTTACTTAGTATGCTTTTCTTATAAAAATTCAAAATTTTCAAAAAAAAATTCTTTTTCTTTCCTCCTTTTTTGGTTATTTTGCCTTTATTTCCGATGATAAATTTCAATAATTGCACGATCCAATAGACAAACCAATGATGCATGTTCTCGATTTTAGAAGTTATTAGACTTTAGTCCTCGATTATTGATATTATGAATAACTTCATGAATTAAACTTTAATCCCATGAGCACATGCACCATTATTGCTATATTGATTTGGTTTAAGATTTTTATAACTCGGTAATCTTTTGTTGCATTGTATGTACTTACACCGAGTAAGCTTTGTACCTTTCGTCGTTTGTGAGTGTATACACTATTCATTCCTCTTTGAAAACGTTGAATTCGTTGTTAATCTCACCATTCTTTCATTTGATCGTTCATTAATTGAGTTCACATCTTGAAATGTGTTACTTGATCATGATTTTCATATATTATTTTGACTTGAGAATTGTGTTAAATTTTGGAAATGATCATAGGCCGTCTTTGTTATATCACCCATATTGACCTTGACCTCACCTTATATGTTTACCCTCGTCAACCCCTTTGAGCCTAAATATAACCTTTCGTTTCACAACCCAAATCCCATAACCAACTTCGAATTGGAGTTTTAGCCCATACATACACTTTTCATACCTTTTTTTGGAATGTTACTTGGGATTGAATGATGTTGTTGTGATGTTGGTTGCAATTTAGGCATATGAGAGTTTGATAAGTAAAGAAAAGAAAGAAAAGAAAAAGTGAGAAAAATATAAAGCAAAAAGCAAAAGAAAAGAAAAGAAAAGAAAACAGGAGAAAAAGAAGAAAAGAAAGAAAAGAGAAAATTGAAAATGTTGTGTATATAGTTCAATAAACTTTGATTACTCTCCCCGATGATATATTTAATGCCTTTTTGGAACTTGTTTTCCAATTTTGATATTGCCCTCATTTTCCCATTATCTCGAGTTTTCATTCAGAAGACCTTGAATCTATACATACATTCCTTCATTCCGTACCCTAGCCAAACCTACATTACAACCCTATTAAAGTCCTATCTGATCTTAGGTGCATGTAATTCAAAAGTCATAATAGTTTTGATAATCTATGAAAATGCATTTTTCCTCTTTTAGTGTGTAGTATCCTTTCATTGAGATTACATTTTGCAGTTTATATATAGAATTCTTCATTTGTGACATGTGTGCAGCCTAGTTTCCATTTACATTTACTCTTTATGCCTGCATGTTCCATGTGTTACCTCCCTTTTTTGAGTGAATTCACTTGATGAGTGTAATGTCCGTGAGGATTGAATATATGCTTGCTTTAATGTTTATCCGGTTTAAATAAGTTTTTCGCCAAATCACACTTTGCATGTGCTCGCCCCCCCCCCCCCCCCCCACACACACACACACATTTTAATGTTTCAATTCTATGAGGTTCATTCTATAATGTTAATGATTTCGAACTTTTATTTCAATCCGTTCAATGTGATAATAATGCCTATGAAATCTTGTTTGCTATTGTTGGGCTTGTCGCATGTTGGTTTCGGCATATTTTGAGGAAACCATGTGATGTTTGTGGGTACCATCCTTGAAACCCTCACGAGACTACACTCGTCCACTAGGGTGACCTAGGGGTTTAACGGCTTATTGCATACGCTAAATGCAATCGAATCGCCCGCGAAAGTGGCCTATTGCTTTTATACCATACTTTTATACTATCTCCTATTGTTGGTTTGCTTGTAGTTCTTGTTGCATCCTATTTCATGGCTAGGGACTAGCAATGTGTCAGTTAGGGGGTGTGATCATACGCAAATATTGCGTATTTCATCCTCTGAACCAACTCATTTTAGCCCCCTCAGGTATCTTATTTCCTATATTTATGCTCGTTCACCAGAAAACCTCGAATTTTCACGTTAACATGTTTTGCAGGGGTTAATTGAGCTTTTATAGGTATTTGGATGCTAAGTATTAAATTCGGACGCATTCCGCTTGATTTCCGTATGTGATCGCACGTTCAAGGGCATTTTAATATTTTCATAGATTGGGCACCTGGACCAACATCTACACCAAAGTTGTAGCCCTCCTCGCAAGCTTCGCGTGGCCACAAACGGTGCGCGATTCTGAGTCCCTATGAAGAAGTTACGGGATTTTTAGCGGAAGGAAAAACAATGAAACCAAAAGAGGAGGAAAAGGAATGCCGGAGGCTGCCTTGGCTGAGACCTGCTTGATAGATCGATTGATTAAAAGGATCGATCAATCGATCCTTCAGATTTTTTCCACGATTTCAACCATCGATTGATCGACCAAAGGGATGGATCGATCGATCCCCTATTTTCTGCAGATATTTTGCTTTTCTTTTCTTTTTCTCTTTTCTTTTCTAATTTAATTCCTTTTACTATATAAAGGATTTTTGTTGTAAAAACAAATATAATTCGTTTTAGCTTAGAATAGGTTAGGTTTTGGAGGTTTGAGAGCTCATTTCTTCATTTTTTCTTGGATTGACACCCATTTGGGCTTATAATTTGTGCTACCATCTTCCATCTCCATTAATATAGTGTGTATTTCATTATTTTTTGCTTTCTAGTTAATTTACAAGATTTGTTAATTAGGTTTACTTTCTTTCTTTACATGCTTTCTTTGCTTTCTTTCTAGTGTAGATTTACCACGTTTATGTACCGCTTTCTTTATCGCGTTTTTATCATGCTTTCTAGCTAATTTAAATTAGGTTGTGTTTGAATGGAACTCACTCGAGTGGACGCGTTGCTTTGCTTTGGTGATGGTGTTTACGGGTCTATTTCGGGTGTGTTGTCCTAGTTATTGCGCCTAGGAGTTTTGACGGGCCATATCATGTATGTCCCGTGCATTCTAAATAACTCGTCGACCCATGTATCCATTTTATAAAAAGTAACTCGGGTGAGGGATATTCGACACAACCTATAGTTTTACTCGGTTTGTTAGTCTAGTTTCATTTCCCTCGCCTAGAATAATCATTTCTCTTTTATGCATCTTTTTCTTTTTAGTTTGTAATCACCTTTTGCACTTTTATTTCGGAGTACTAAATCATATCAATTCTAGCAACTCGTCCCTATGAATTTTCGATACCCGACTTACTGTCGTGCTTGCCTCGCAAGTGTAGTTGTAACTTAGGTTTGTTTGTATTCAGTAGGCGAAACGAAAACAACGACCGTGGGCCTTACACACGCATGCATTTTGCACTCGATATCAATAGTCATTCGAAGGTCTTTTTTATAAGTTTGAATAGTGATTCGTTGCATTAGAAAAAAAATAAAGAGAAGAACGAAGCATTAAGAAAACTACATTGAATAATGCAATCCCCACCATCTCCCTTAATATTACGATCAATTACCAAAAAATCCCTCAAATATTTTTTAATACACATTTAGTCCGAGCCTTTTTATTTTGTTAAAAAAAGTCCATCAAACACCCATTTAACTAATATTCTCTTATTTTTAAAAGGCCGCGCTAGCGACATTCCTACCCCACCTTCCCCCCACCCCCACCCCCCACTGCCGTAACTTCGTTGATCCTCACCGGAGCTCCTTTTTTGAGTGTTTTTATGTGGTGAGGGACTTTTTGGAACAAAAGAAAAAGGTTTGGTGTAAACATGTATTAAAAAATATTTGAGGGACTATTTTTATATATGCCCCTTAATTTTATTGTTAATATTATTTGAGATGGTGGGTACAACATTATTCAATGTTTTAAAAAGCATGCAATTGTGCGCGATGTAGTGCGCTTTTGTGTGATAACTCCACATTTCCACTCTGATTTGTGATAAGTCCAAGTAGTGTGCGCGATTGATGATGTGGCACGCAATTTCAATGCTTTTTCACGCTATTTGCGCAATTGACCCTATTTAGTTCTATTTGGGAGCCATTCGGGCATAAGTCACTTTAATGCATCAATTACAAAACTAAGTAGTTTTGTTCCTTTCTTCCTTTTTTCCTTTTTTTAACCTTTAAAAATGCAAACCAACATCTTAAAACACTAAGGGTGTGTTTATAGTTGTATAAAATAACGTTGTTTTCCAAAAGAAAATTCTGAAAATTTTCCATAAAAATTAAAATATATTCAGATTTATTTTTTCGAAAAAAGTTGGAAAATATTTTTCTGATTTTCCAAATTTCCATATATTACTTTACAATATTTTTAACTAATTTTGGAATCATTCAAAATTACATTTACACCCCTAATTTTTTTGCAAACTACATTTTGGCCCTTAAAATTTAACAAAATACATTTCATTCCTAAATAATAAGAAAAAAATAACAAGTCCAAAACAATTCGTGAATTACAATTTGGCCAATGAAATCTTTGTGGTTATATTATTATCCCTAAATTTTCTATAAATTAAATTTTAGCCATTACACTATTGGTAAACTACATTTTAGACATCAAACTTTGTCTAAGTTATATTTCATCCTTCTAAATATCTATAAATTACATTTTAAAAATAATGGTTTATTTCTAACAAATGAATGTACTTCCCTCATTCTCTAAGTATTCAATTGAAAATGAAAATAAAAAATAGAAACGAAGACTCAAAATAAAAAACAGAAAATATTTTTTTGTTGGAAATAAGATTGGGGGTTATATATCCAATCTAGACATAATCCCATAATGAATAATGAGATTCATATCTCAAACACGTAATAAATACTACCATACAAAAAAACAACTACATCGAACCAACGATAAAAAATATTTCAGATATAAAAAAATTAAAAATAAACTTGTTTCAACTATAAAATAATAACCCCTATTTCAGCTATTAAAAAATAACTATTTCAGCTAAAAGAAATGTTTCAAAAATTAGACAAAAAACTATTTCAGTTGAAAGAAATGTTTCAGCTATTAAAAAAAAACTATTTCAGCTATAAAAAACTCTACATCCATCAATGTTTTTTGTATAAATTCCATTTAACATGGACCGAGTCGAAGTTCACCCAACCACAAATCGAGTAATGGGTATATATTTGTATGTGTACATTTAAGAAAATACATTGTATAACCTTGAATTTAAAATAAAAAATTACAGAAATGAACTTACCTAAGATCTCTGGCAACCAATTGAATTAGGAAGAAACTTCTATCATAAACCAAGTACTAAATTTCATGAAAAAAAAAATGAGAGATCTTACCAGAAAGTTTTAGCAAAAGCAATGAAACTGTAAAAAAATCAAAGATTTCATAATACTCATTTTAAACTAGATTCAAATCAGATGTATAATACATATGTATACATATGTAGCTATATGTATATGTGATTCAAATCAGCCTGTCAATAAAATAGGTAAAGATTTCATAATACCCATTTGAAACTAGATTCAAATCAAACCTATGATACATATATATACATATATAGCGATACATATAGCTTATTCAAAAAGGCAAAGATTTGAAAGTCAACCTTCAATGCAATCTTCAAAGCCGACCTTCAATGAGAGAGAGAGAGAGAGAGAGAGAGAGAGGGGGGGGGGGGACCCTAGGTTGTTTTTCACGGAGAAGAGAACCGGGAACATAAACACGTGATGAGAGAGAGCTGGATAAGCGAATTTGAGCGGGGTTTGTTAGTTTTGATGGATTTGAGTCTTTCGTGGTAACATGTATCCTGATATGAGCAAGGCTCTAACAAGTTTTTACTTTTTTTCTAAATTAGTATTTAGCGGCAAAAGTAAATTATTATTATACTTAATTAACTAAATATTTTGTTTCAAATTTTCAAATTCACCACTAAATGTTGACTTTTTGTGGCAATATTTTAATTTGCCACCTACTTCACTACAATTTATTTCCCGCCTAGCTGAAATTTTTTGTGCCAAAATTTAAATGGCAATTTTTGTGACAATCTCACATTTTGCTACTAATACTTCCTCTGCAATTATTTTTAGTGGCAATGATTTTTTTTGCCACCAATTATTATATTTCATGGCAAAAAATCGTTTTGCCACCAAATAAATTGCCACCAATTGGCAACATTCTTGTTGTGAACTTCCCTTATTGTAGATATTTCTCCCTTTTGATAAAGTGAGAGAAAAGTACCCCCACTTTGTGACATAATAGACAACAAAAAATAATTTCCTCACTCCCTTTGTCACATATAAATGACAAAGAGAAGAAAATATCATAGATAACGGGTGTAGCATGGAAACAAAGCAAAGTCACAGTTTCAAAGAGAACTAGCGAAGAAAAAAATAGTAAAGAATATAAACAACCAAACTTATATCATGGGATCATGGAATGAACAAATACATGTGTATCACAATATGAATCTCAAAAGAAAAAATTAGAAGATGAATGATATCTCTGAATAAGAATAAAAGTAGGATATGTGGTATAACATTAATATAACTAGCAAAACCAGATCATGGAACAAGCATGGATACAAAATATAAGCATAAATATTATGACTACAAATAATTCATAAACCAACACATATATCCATACAACTAACAATAGGTACCCAAACGACCATCAAGGTGTATTAAATGTACCAAAACATCAACTCACGAGATACACATACTCAAGTACAAACCAAATGTATCAAAGTCCCGCAGACGATACTATCAAAAGAGAAAAATGAAAGAGATAGGAACATAATCTTTAATCATCATTCGACATGTACTCAGTATAATCATCATATGTCCCATCATCATTATCATCATCATCATCAACATTATCCACAGGAGGTAAACATGTCTATGGCTTATAAACAGGCATTGGAACATGAACAACAACTTCTGGAGCAATACTAGATATCCCAAAATAGTTTGCAATAAATGTCACGTATGTGCATAAGCTAACCCAATCTTGGCCAATTATATTTAACCGATGGATATGATAGGCATGATAATATTTCATCTCGAGAACATAACTACACATGCACACTTTCTTAATCATTTCTTATACCCAACTAATAAGACAAGGCAATAGAGGGTTGTACTTACTGCCCTGGTGATAGGCAGGGATTTCTACGCGGTATGAGAGTCACCTACACGCCGGTCGTTTTGAATTCGGCTCACCTGAACTATATAAAAACCTAAACTTATGACTACACTCAACGGATGAGTATAGTGGCCAAGTCCGGGTATCGAAAGATCCACTGAGACGAGTTGCTAGAATTTATATGATCAAATACTCCTAAATAAAAAGGAAAAACAAGGTGATTTACAAACTAAAAAGGAAAAGATGCAAAAAGGGGAAATATTAATCTAGGCGAGTGTATTGAAACTAGATTAGGAAAGCGGGTAAAACAATAGGTTGCGTCGAATATCCCTCACCCGAGTTAATTAGTATAAAATGGATACATGGGTCAACGAGTTATTTAGAATGCATCTCATTTCGACAGTTAATTGAATCAAGGGTTGTCACGCCCCTAAATCATCATAAAAGCCTAATAAGATTTTGGCATCAACAAATACCCTGGAAATTACACACGCGTGGTCGTAAGCACGGGACATACATGATATGCCCCGTCAAATCTCCTAGGCGTAATAACTAGGACAACACACCCAAAATAGACCCATAAACACCATCACCAAAGCAAATAAATGCGTCAACCCGAGTGAGTTCCATTCAAACACAACCTGATTTAAATTAGCTAGAAAGCATATTAAAAACGCGGTAAATAAACGCGATAAATCTACAGTAGAAAGAAACTAAATCAAAGCATGAAAAGAAAGCATGTAAACCTAATTATCAAAGCTTGTAAATTAACTAGAAAGCAAGAATTAATGAAATACAAACTATATTAACGAAGAGGGTGAATGAATAGTCAACTTACAAACCCAAAAGGGTGTCAATCCAAGAAGAAATGAAGAAGAACTCTTAAAAAACCCAAACACTAACCTATTCTATCTTCTAAAAATAATTCTAACTCTTATTTTTTTTATATTTACAACAAAATTGGTATTTATAGTAACTGGAATTAAAGTAGAAAAGAAAAGAGAAAAGAAAAGAAAAGCCAAAATATCAGCTGGAAACAGGGGATCGATCGATCGATCCCCTGTAATCAATCGATTGATGGTAAAAAAGCAAGCGCATTATCTCAACTCGAGGCAAAAATGTGAAGGATCGATCGATCGATACTTTTGATCAATCGATCGATCAAGCAGGTCTGCATCACAATCCCTCCTGTTTTGGCATGTTTGGTTTTCCCCTCCACTAAAATCGCCGTAACTTCTTCATTCCGAATCGGAATCACGCACCGTTCATGGCCACGCGAAGCTTACGAGGAGGGATAAAACTTTCGTGCAGATGTTAGGCTAGGTGCCCATGCTGTGAAAAGACTAAAATTCCCTTGAACGTGTGATCGTGTACGGAAATCGAGCGGAATGCGTTCGAACTTCACACTTAGTACCTAAATACCTACAAAAGCCCAAGTATACCCCATATAGAATGTTAAAAATATAAACCAAGGTTGTCTAGTTAACGGGCTTAAATATAGAGATTAAGGCACCCGAGGGGGCTAAAATGTGCAGGTTCGACGGATGAAATACGCAATATTTGCATATTATCACACTCCCTAACTTACACATTTCTAGTCCCTAGCAATGAAATAGGATGCAATAGGAACTACAAGCAAACCAAAAGCAGGAGATAGTACAAAAGAATGTTATAAAAGCAAAAGGCCCATTTCACGGGCGAATCGATTGCATTTAGCGTATGCAATAAACCGTTAAACCCCTAGGTCACCCTAGTGGACGAGTGTCATCTCGTGAGGGTTTTCAGGGATGATACCCATAAAGATCACATGGTTTATTCAAAATATTCCCAAACCAACATGCGACAAGCCCAACAATAGCGAAAAATATTTCATACACATTATTAGCAAAGTGAATGAATTCAAAAAAAATCCAAATCATTAACATTATACAATGCACCTCATAGAATCGAAACCTTAAATGTGGGAGGGGAGCGAGCACATGAAAAATGTGATTTGGCAAAAACTTATATAAACCGGATAAATATAAAGGCAAGCATAAATTCAATCCTCATGGGCATTACACTCATCAAGTGAATTCACTCGAAATAGGGAGCTAACACACGAAACATGCGGGCATAAAGAGTAAATATAAATGGAAACTAGGCCGCACACATCTCACAAATGAATAAGGCTATATATGAAATTAAAACTTGTAATCTCAATGAAAGATACCGCTCATTAAATGAGGCGAAATGCATTTACATAGATTATGAAAACTATTTGAACCGTTGAATTACATCTACTTAAGACCACATAGGACTTGTATAGGGTTGTAATGTAGGTTTGGCTAGGGGATGAAATGAAGGATATGTATGTACGGATTCAAGGTGTTTGGAATGAAAACTCGGGATACTGGGAAAATGTGGGCAATATCAAAATTGGAAAACGAGTTCCAAAAAGGCATTAGATATATCATCGTGGAGAGTAATCAAAGCTTATTGGACTATATACAACATTTAAGGCATTCTCTTTCTTTTATTTTCTTCTTTTTCTCATTTTTTCTTTTGTTTTCTTTTGCTTTTTGCTTTCTCTTTTTCATCACTTTTTCACTTCTTTCTTTTTCTTTACTTTTCAAACTCTCATATGCCTAAATTGTAATCGACATCACAACAACAACATTCAATCCCAAGTAACATTACAAACAAAGGTATGGAAAGTGTATATATGGGCTAAAACTCCAATTTAGAGTTGGTTATGGGAATTTAGGTTATGAAACGAAAGGCTAGTATTTAATCTCAAAGGAGTTGACGAGGGTAAACATATAAGGTGAGGTCAAGGTTGAAAGAGGGTAGTTTAGATAAGATGGAGGCGTAACCACTATTTGAGTATGGTAATGATAAGCTAATTTGGCCAAAGCTTTGGATTAATGATAGGACATACAAACACAGACCCCAATGAAGATAAACTCAGTTTAAACTCATAAAACTCTCATGTATAACTCAGAAGGTAGATATGAACTTAGAAGTAATTTAGCTAGAAGGAGAGAGAAGTAAGCACCCTAGATACATCTTGGAAGGCAGGTAGAAACACACCAAACACCACCAAGAATCTCTGTCAAGTATTAAAAGCTTTATAATAAATAACAATGGTGAGTGAGTAAAACCCTCTGGTTTGCAATAACTCTCTTTGGCGTGTCTTCTCTGTAGCAATAACTCATGAACTCCCAAAAAAGCATCCGCTTCTCAAAGGTGGTTGAGTACTTAAATATCCCCCCACACCACCCCCGAGGCAACTCAATCATTAAAGACTATGAAAGACATCCCTTATACTTTATGTCACAACATTAAATGCCCGGTGCACTAGTTGTCTCCACATCATAAATATTAAATGCCAAGACATGCCTTTTACCTAACAACTATGTGTTAGGGGACTGTTGTCACAGAGATGGCTCACCAAATGCCTGACAACCCCAAATACCACGGTTGTTTACTCAAGTGAAGGTCTGTCATTGTTTAGCTGGCTAGTGACATCACCTACAGTAGATGTGACATTAAGTAGAGGGATGTTTGGTTCACAACTAAATGCCCGATGGAACTCCAAGCTGCTTCGCCCGAGGTTCCACGACCAGGGTCCCTCGGTGGTTTACCAGGTATATCTAAGATGATCAGGACAAGCCCCATCGGTGCCTCACTTCTAAATCCTCTAAACCAAGTCCCTCTAAAGTTCCCACGATGAGGTCATTTGATAAAGCATGAAAGCTCTCCCAGGCCCTGCCAAGCCTGGTCTCTCGTGAGTACCGTTTGACCTCACACAAACTCATTATTATTCTCGTTACAACATTACAATCATTATAGCTTTCAGTAAATATAAAAATAAATGCAATATGACTAATGCAACAAGCTAAAGTATGAGTTGCCACACCAAGCTGCCTCGGTTGCTTAATCTCAAACACTATTGCTAATTAGGGAATTATTCCTAGTCTTCGGATTACCTCCAAGCCCCCTCTACATTTGCCCCTTCGTGGAGAGATTTGTTGGAACAAGAAACGTCTGCACGAAACTTCTCAATCCGATGAACCTTCTCTGGGAAAAAAAAATTTGGCCTTCTGTCCCTCGTTAGAACAGAAGCGATATAAAAAGTAAAATTATCCCCGATGTACCTGAGCCGAAGCGTCCTTGTCATTGGGCCTTGGGCGAAGGGACATCGCCACTTTTTCCTCATGCTTAGCCTCAACCGTTCTATCTTTTCTATTTGAAATTCTCTCTAAAGTCCTACTAACCTTCTCAAATTCTCGTTTGGACTCTTTGTAAGTGAATTTCTCCCCTGTGATGCTTCGCTATGTTCAAAAAATCAAAAATTCTCCCTGATGTAACTGAGTCATAATTCAAACAACGTTTGGACATGTGGTGAGGGAACATTGTAGATTTTTTGAACCATTGGGGGACTGCCTTAGTTGGGAGAATTGGATATGTCTGATAAAAATTATGGCGCCAAAACTCAAAATTGCTGGAGAAGGCAACCCCCTTCTTTTCCCCAAGCGTCACTTCATTGATGACATGGAACTGTCTTTTCAACTATCGAGATCCTTCCCGATGTGCCACGTGTTCATTTGAAATGATTATAGGTAGCCCTTGCACGTGCGATGGTGGGAAACTCAAATGTCAGGTTTATAAACCTTCAAACGTCTCTTTTATTTCAAAACCCTTCTTCATCTTCTTCATCTTCTTTAAGCTCACTGCTTTCTTTAGAGAGAGAAACTCTATGTGAACTCTGTACGACCTCCATTGTTGCCCCATTCTTTACTCAGTCTCCTCCTTCTCTCATCTTTTGCACCACCACCTGCGGTTGTGCTCCTCACGTCTTGTTCTTATCCCTTCTTACCTAGATATATCATTCATCACCACTCTCTCATGGCTTCTTCAAGTACCTCCAAGGTTATCGCCACCACTCAGCCAGGTTTCTCCACTACCGCTGCTGGCACTGCCACTGCCCTTAGCGGCGTTGCCCTGGATACTGCTCGTCAAGAGCAACTATGCTTCTATCGTCGGGCACCCATCTTTGAAGACGAATATAAGTTTTATGAGGCATGCAAGACCTGCCACTTCTCATCCAAATTCGACCCCTTACTATTAGGTGATGAGGATATGGATTCATCAAAGTGGGGCTATCTTCCACTCGAGGGGAATCTGCGCTTCCGTCTAGACCATGGTGACTTCCCCTATTCTCAGATTGACTTCGAAGCACTTGGGGGGTCACTAGACCATTTTACTGCTTAGCACACATACATGCAGAGCTCCCACACTGTTGCCCTTGCGAAGGTTGGGCTGCATCGAGTCTACTGGTTTGGAGAGTTTACCCTCTCTAAGCAGAACGCGGCACTCCAAGTGTTAGTCTCCCGATGGAACATTATAACCCATACCTTCTTCGCTGCATGGGGTGAGTTTACTGCTACACTGGAGGACGTGTGTGAACTCCTTGGGTTTGAGCCCATGGGCGAGTTCACCTACCACGACGAGCCTCTGGATGTCGAAGAGGCTGCTGATCGAGTAGAGTTGGATCGGATCTGTCATAATTGCATCGGTTCCTCAAAGAAAACCATATTTCCCCCCTTATCAACTATTTTTTCGAAGCTCCAACGCCGAAGGATGTCAGTGATGTAACGGGACGCGGTAGAGGTACCTCCCTGGAACTATCAGCCTATATACTTGTACTACTTTCACTGGGTCATTACAACTTGGCTAATTTTGCCAACACCATTATTTTGATGGGCTTCCTCTACACCCACTTTCCTGCCATCGCTGCCAAGTCCGTTTCTCTACCTGTGAGCCAAGGTATCAAACCCCCACGCCTACTATGTTTTCATAAAAAATAGAGTCGAAAGGAGATAATGGAGGTGTTTGATCATTTAGACTCCTTTTTGATGAGGCCATAAAGTGAGTCTACCTTGCCCATAGTTGGGACTTCTTTCCTTCTGCGGTCGCAATGGTCAGGTTCGATCCGGTTGTACAAGATCCCTCACAAGCCGTAGTGCTTCTTTTCACCCCGGGGTTTCTCCCCTCCTATACTGAATGGGGATACAACTCATAGCCCTACAACCCTGATAGGTGCAACAAGTAGTTCGGGTTCGATCAGGGGTCCCCTCAACCTGTGTTCCAGGACAACCACTCAAAGGCCACCTTCTTTGAAGCTTACACCTTCTATACTGCAGCCGCGGTGCTTGGTGTGACATCCACTATCGATGGTCGTGTCACCCTTCCTAGTGATACTAGGAAGGGATATGTATCCACTTCTTTTGTCACCAAGTTCCATTTGGAACAGTTGGAAATGATTTCCAAGTTCATTCAGTCCCCCCCTCAATATACCCCAGTTCTTTCCTTCTCTTCTTCTGAGCTCGGTCTTAAGGGGAACTCCGTGCTTGTGGTTGAGTTTCCCTTGAGTGCAACCCTTAAAGAATCTCCTCAATAATTACCCCCTCATTTCCCAATGATTCTCACTGCCATCCCGAAGTCCAAGGCTGCTGCAGCTCCCAAACAAACTGCACCTTCGGCCGAAGCTGCCATGGAAGAGGGGCCCTCGCAGCAGGCTGCTAAGAAGGCCAAGTCCAAGAAATATAAGGCCCAAGTTCAAATGCAAACTCCATTGGCGCCATTCCCAATTGCTTCCTTCCCCCTCTCATGTCTCCAGAGATGGCTGAAGAGCTGAGGAGGCAGGTGCATGCCGAGATTGCATGAATAAATGCTGAATTCTAACGGCGCGCAGTCGCCGTTCCTCTTTCGGGTATGTTACCCATAATTGCGGTTGATCCCACGGAGCCAACGACAAAAAGGAGAAGAAAGTGAGGGTACCTGAAACTGGTGGTGTAACGAGCTCCAGGAAGAAAACGCTAGGTACCAAATCCCAGAAGAAATAGACACAAGATAAGCCTTCTTCCCCAACTCCTTCGGCTGCTGCCTCCTCGCCACCTTCGCCAGTGGTTATACCCTCTCGTTCTCCCTACGAGTTTGAGGTATGTGTGCATTCTTTATTTCTCATTCCCCTTCTCTTAAGGTGTGTTGCATCTGCTTATTTCTTACTAAGAAAATGTTTTCATGCAGGGAGTTGGAGAAGACAGGCCCAGTCCCCCCAATCCCCCTATAAGTCGCTTCGTGGGGGGACGTTGCGGTATATCTCAAGATGATATCACTCCTCCTCGTTCCCCCATGACAGGCCTTACCTACTCAAGAAGATTGTCCTCCCAACGGACCAAAGAAGCCATTGCGAGGGCCATTCCCATTGGGTTTGCTGAAATGCCATGCCAACGAGAGGCAACTACTTTAGCCTCTTCTGAGTTACCATTGGAGCAAGAGGTCCCTCTGCCCCTCGTTGTGATTGAAGAGAGTGCTTCTGAAGTAAATTTCTTACCAAGTCTCACATCTTTTATTTGTCCCATTTCCTTATTTATCAATTCTAACATGTTGGGCCATTGTAGGTGGAAGTGGCATCGCTGATAGCTAAAATTCTCTTTCCTCCTACGTTGTCAAGACCCCTTGCGGTAGTTCCTCTTTTCGGTGCCATAACGGGGGTAAGTTAAGTGAATTTTTGTCTCTTATTCTTTTGTGTTTAATCCTTGCGTATAACACATGGCTTTATATTTACAGCTTTCTCCCGGTCTCTCTCCACCCTTTGCCCTGAGTGGCCTTTTCTCCTCCCAGGCCCAGGTTGGTGCTACTGCTCTCGTTGGTCCATCTCTTGAAGGTTCAACGTCTTCTTCCGATGATGCTCCCAGGTTATCATTAGTACCCTATGTTGGCGAGGGGAGTGTGCCTATTATTTAGGCTTCTGAAGCCGAGGGCCCCATTAAAGATGCTGAGGTAATGAGCACGCCTCCCCCGACTTCTAGCATTATTGCCCCTGTGGCGACTCCCAATCTCGCTCCTACTACTGCTGAGGTACTTTGCTAATCCCTCTGCATTTCTCAGTTTCTCGAACTCCACCTATGTGGGTGACTTAATCAATGAAAACACTTGTTAAGATTTTCACAAACTCCACCTATAATGGTGACTTAACAACGAAAACACTTGTTAAGATTTTTTCATAAACTCCACCTATATCGGTGACTTAACAACGAAAACACTTGTTAAGATTTTCTCATAAACTCCTTTCTTCCCTCTAACTATTTTCAGGTTGCTCGGGAGGATTCTCCACCAGTTCCTTCTCACATTGCCTCGCCCCATCGTGAACTTGTCGCTTTCGAAGAAACTAGTCAAGATGATCAAGGTTCCACGACAGGTGCCGTTGCGGAGAGGGAATCTGGATTCGAGCTTCCTCTGCCCAACTTGGCTCCTCACACCTTCTGCCTAATGGTACTCCAACGTTCTCCCCAAATTCCTACCAACCACCGTTTGTAAATTGAGCAACTTGTGAGCTATCATCCTAAAACCTTTACGGTGGACTGCCTACATTTAAACATCTCAGTTATGAGCTATAGGGTTCAAGACATAGCCACCGTCATTGCTGAAATGGCCAATACTCCAACTGCAAACATTACCAGACCCCTCCTCAACCAATTCCTGGGTTATCTGAGGGAGTTGGGTCGTGATGAGTTCCATTTTGACTGGCTCATCGCACATTTGAAGACTTTGAAGAGCCAGTAGTTGGACAGCCAGAGGGAGCTTTTACGAAAACATTAGGAGAATTAGCGAGTCGAGGAAGCTAAGTTGTCCGAGTTAGAACCCCTCCTCGGAGCCATTGACAAGGAGGTGGAGGACCTATAAGAAGCTCTGCATTTGGCCAAGCTAAAATGAGAAAAACTTCTTATCGAACGTACGCAAGCACATACTAGGTTATAAGTTTCCATTAATTCCCAATGGTCTTGCTTAGAAGCTTGTTCGGGCCTTCCTGGAGATTTTTTCTCGTCCCCAGATTTGTGGTTCCTCCTGGGTCAATGAGTTTTTATATATGTATTATTCCTTTCTTCTCATGTAATTCTTGGGCGATAGCTCCCAATTTTGTAATGCCCTAAAGTATATAAATGGAAAAAGATACTTATTACCATGCCATTTCTTTGTGTTACAGCTGTTTACATAGGCTGTGAAATATGAAGTTCTGTAATTCTTTCATCTCTACTTGAATTAAATAAAGAGAACTTGCATAAAAAACTGAACTCGTATATTCATAACAGTTAGATACTTCGGTGGTCCCAAACGTAATTGCTTACACATGATAGACCTCCAACCATTTGTTGTTAATCTTAAATGGCCTGTCTTCTTCTATCTTTGAAATTAAGCAATAACCTGAGTCATGATCCTCTTTCATGATGAAAGGTCCCTCCCAATTCGCGGCAAACTTAGGTAGAGGAAGACCCCTAATATGTTTCACTACTGCCTTTAATATAAGATCTCCCTCCATGAACTTCCTTGGTCTTACCAAGTTATCATATGCCTTGGAGAGCTGCTTCGTATACATTTGAAAGTGTTGCATCGCATTATCTCTGTGTCTGTCCAAAGCTTCCAACTGCACATGTATATTCTGAGGGAGCATGCTATTTCGCAAAGCATATCGAGCCGAGGGAACTTCCAACTCCATCGGGAGAATTGCCTCAGCCCCAAAAATAAGAGAGAACGATGTATACCCTATAGGCTTCCTCTTACTCGTCCGGTAGGCCCATAAAATAGCTGGTATCTTGTCATCCCACGATCCTGGGAAATCCTCCATCATTTTAGCCAAGATATTAACCAAATTTTTATTTATCGCTTTGACTTGACCGTTTCCCTTTGGGTATGCCACCGTCGAAGTGTGATGGACAATGGAGTATTTGTCTGTGAGTCTCATTACTTCTGAATTGACAAAAGGGGTTCCATTGCCTGAAAGGATAACCTTTGGGATCCCAAAATGACAAATGATGTATTCTCTGATGAAGTTGCTCACTACTCCTGCAGTTGCCCTTCTCAGTGATATCGCCTCGGCCCACTTTATGAAACACTCCGTTGCTACTAGGATCCAAATCTCCCCCTCGAAGAAGGGCGTATTTCCCCTACCAGGTTGAACGCCCAAGTGTGAAACGGATAAGGCGTTTCCAGGGAGTGTAACTCCACTGACGAGGCGCGGATCATATTTCCATGAAGCTGGAAAGCCTTGCACTTTTGAACGAACGAAAGTAGAATCTATCGTTGGCCAATGGTACGCCAAAGTCATCAACTGGACATACAACTTGGCCCCTCCTATATGAGCTAGATCGTGCGCCTGTTTGATAACACTAATCGCTTCTTCCTTCATGATGCAACGCAACGGCCTGTTGAAGTATTCCTTTCGATAACGCTGCCCCTCCGAAAAATAGAATCTCGAAGCTCTTCGCTGGAGCCCCATCGCGTTAATTTTCTTCGTTGGGACAACTCCATCTTTAATGAAGTCAATATAGGGATGTCTCCAGTCTACCTGAGCCTCCACGAAATGACATTCAGCTATCTCGAAGAATAATTGGCATTTATCACATTTCCGTTGTAAGTCGGCTGCATCCTGCTTCATTCTAGGCCAGAAATATCCCTCCCTTTTCATTCTTCAGGAGAGGGGTATCTCAGTTGTTTCGCAGTGTACTTCATGTGTTTTCTTCAATCTTTGCTCGGCCACTTCTGGACCGACACATCTCGACAGCCATCCTCCTGCGTTTCTGAATTAAAGGCTTCCCTGGTTTGTAAAGTACTTGGCTAATTCTCTAAGCCCCATCGTTCCTGCACCAGTCTCTAGTTGCCTCTTAATCTCTCCCCCTAGTTCACGTCCTCCTCTATCGGTAAAATTAATTGTACCATCGAAGGAGCTGTTCTTCGTTGAATCATGATAGTTGTATCGCTCCTCATGATCATCTTCTGGGGAATGGCAACATAGGCATCTAGGTGACGGTTCATCGTTCTGTGATGCCTATTGATCTTGGTCCGATGGAACTGTCTAAGGAGCCTCTGAATGATCATTCTGTATGGTACCAGGCTCATGTGTTTTAACGTGTATTCTTTATTCACTTGCTGAACCACTAAGTTTGAATCCCCCTTGATGCAAAATGAACAAATTCCTCTTTAAAGAGCCTCTAACAATCCCAACACCAATGCTTCATATTCTGCTTCGTTGTTAGAGCAGGGGAAATTAAACTTGTAAGAAAGGCAAATTTCCTCCCTTCCTTTCTAAAGGATAACCCCTTCTCTTACTTTCTTTTCTGCCAATGACCCATCGAACTGCATTGTCCATTTCTCATTTGTTGCTTCTAGGTGATTGGCCTGCAAGTTGTCTCCTGGGATGCTTTTTTTGGGTGGCTCAAACGTTCCCGAAGGGAAAATAGCCAATATATCGGCGTACGCCTGGCTTTTAATTACGTGAGGAACCACACACTTCAAGTCATACTCAGAGAGGATAAGTAACCATCTAGCTGCCCTGCCAATCAATATAGTTCTTGCAAGCAAATGCTTAATGGGATCACATCCAGTTACAATATGAATTTTAAAAGACAACATATAATGTCTAAGTTTTTACGCTACAAATACTAAGGCTAAATAATGTCTTTCCAAACTACTATATCTGACTTCTGGCCCATGGATGATCCTGCTGAGTTAGTATACTGGCCGTTCTTTCCCGTCAATCTCTTGTGCCAGCAACTCTCCCATGGACATGTGAGGTACAACTGCAATGGTATTCCTGCTCTTGCGGGAATCATGGTCTGTGGTGACATAAGAAGCTTCTTCAGTCCGTCAAGAGACTCCTGGTGAATCGCCCCCCATTTGAACTTCATGTTCTTTCGCAGCAACTGCATCAGTGGGTGTGTTATCTCGGCTAACCCAAGCATGAATCTCCTAAGGTAGGAGACTTTACCGAGGAAACTCTTTAGCTCCTTCGACGTTCTTGAACATGGCATTTCTATGATTTCCAGCTACTTATCCTGGTCCATATGCACCCCTTGTCGATCAACCACGAAGCCTAAGAACTTCCCAATTATTACTCTAAAAACACACTTTAATGGATTCATCTTTAATTTAAACTTTATGCAATGGGAAAACACCTTCCTCAAATCGCTCAGATGGTACTCCTCCTTCCTTGACCTGATGACCAAATCATTCACATAAAATTTCACAAACTTATGAAAGAAGTCAGGGAAAATTGCCATCATTATTCTCTGGTAAGTCTCCCCAGCATTCTTGAGTCCAAACGACATCACCCGGTACATGAAGTTGCCCAACGGGGTTCTAAATACTGTTTTTTCTGCATCCGAGAGGTCCATCTTGATCTGTTTGTACCCCATATACCCGTCCATGAAGCTATACATCTCATGACCTACCGTTGCATCTATCAGGCTATCGATGGAGGGAAGAGGGAACTCATCTTTGGGGCAGGCTCTATTCAAATCTCTGAAGTCCACGTAGATCCTTCTCTAATTTTTGTCTTTCTTCCCCACTGGGATAATGCTAGATAGCCAGAGTGGGTGCTGTATCGGTACGATGAACCCTACAGTTAGTAAGCATTGAACCTCTTCTTTGATCTTTAAATCTAGCTCAGGATTGTACGTTCTTGTCTCTTGCTTTACTGGAATGGCTGAAGGCATTACGTTTAACTTATGGAAGCTCACTTCCTCATCTAGCCCCTCCATATTTGTGTACTTCCATGCGAAGATGTCAATAAACTCCCAAATCAACTCAATCAAGGCCCCTCATTTCTCCTTACTGAGATCCTTCAAGATGAAGATGGGCCTCGGATCCTCTCTTTCCTTCGCCAGGTTTAATTGCTCTAACTTTATGCATGGGGCTTCGGTTGACTTGCCATGTAATCTGGTTCCTTGGTGACTTCCTCCACAAATTCATGTATGCTCGAATTGTCTATCACCATGCACTGCCCCCGCTGATCCACCAAAAAGCATTCATATATCAGGTCAACCTCATCATCAGCTTCCTCGACCGCCCGCTCACACCGTTACATTTGATACACCACCTTTGCTTCTTCAGTAATGACTTTCTTGTATTGTCTGCTGGTAGCGGTGAATGTTTTCCTCTTCTTTTCTTTAGATGCTTCGGCCACTCTTTTTCTTAAGAACCGACTCAGCACGCTTTGTTGTTGGACCTCGTGCTCCATCAGATCCACTCTGGGCCTCATCCTGTCTTTGAGCTGCTTCGAGATGCCTTGGGTCTGAGGGACCGCCTGGTGAGCTTCTTCTATCATTACTCTTGCACTGCTTGCAACCTCCTTATCTTGCCCATTCACGGGTCGCATCCTTTCTCTGATCGAGGGAACCCATGCTTCCTTTATTCTTCTTGTTAGGACCCGGACATCTTCCTCTAACTCTGTGTAGAATGATGTGTCCACCAAGTGAGCTTCCTCAACATCGAAGGGACTTTTGGTTGCCCTAATGGTCACTTTTGTCCCCTTGATATTCGCCTTAGCACAATGGTGGTATGTAGAAGGAAGTAGCCCTTGGTTGTGCATCCACACTCTCCCTATTAAAAGATGATAGTAATTTTCACTCTCTATCACGTGGAACTTTATATGGGAACTTAAATTTCCCATCACAATCCCCATATTAACATACCCAATGGATTTGGAAGATTGGTTATCATACCCTAAAATTACCAAAGGTATGGGGACCAACCTTTTTCCTGGAATATTGGCTACATAAAAGGAGTTAATTCGCATGATATTGATGGAATCTCCCCCATCCATGAGATTCCTTGCAAAACTAACTCCGTTGACACTGGTAGTCACATATAATGGCCTGTTGTGAGGGAATCTCATAGCCCTATCGGCATCGCTGAAGGTCACTTCTGATAGAAACCTCCTCACTAACCTGGCCATGGGTCCCTTCCATTTCAGCGAAGGGACTGCGTCTTTCCTTGCAATATCGAGTATTGCCTGGGTTATCTCTAATCTGCTCTCTTTTGGAATCCCCGCTTGGTCGAAGAACCAGGTGAACTTCGAGGATTTTGAAACTACATAGTATTCTAGAGTTAGGTCTACCTCCTCAACTTCAACACCGTATACATCCTCCATATCCTTGGCACTTGCTTCGTCATAAGCCAAGACCACATTAGCCATTCCCCTCGTACAATCTTCCAGAGCCTCCTTGTACTCTTCTTGCTTCGATGTTGACTCTCTTCCCCCTCCCTCAACCTCTTCATCATAGGCTACCACGAGATTGGCCCCATGTGCCGGCAAGGAACGTTCTATGGAGGGATATGCAACGTCCTTTCCTTCACGTATTTGTCAATAATTCTTCTCAGTGTGAAGTAACTTTCTGTTGGATGCTGGATCCTCCGATGAACATGGCAGTACCTAGGATCTGCCTTTGTTGCCGCATCAGGTTCCCCAACGAGAATATCTTTCGGCTCGTAGACCGTTCTGCCTTGGACCATTATGTTGTAATAGCTGACAGCCTCCTCTATTGTACAAGGCAATAGTGGTGGGTCCTCCGTGTTTCTTTAGAACTTACTCTTACTGTCCTTCTTCGGTGCCTTGCCCCCATCTCCTCCCTCGGTGTATCCTACCCATGGGGGCTGAGACCTCCTCCCACAGGTTTTATCGGCTGCCTAAACATCGTGGGCACCACCACTGGGCTTGGTCGTACCACCAAGGATATGTTTCTTGTTGCTTTTAAGAATGCCGAGAAAGTCCCCTCGCGCGTCTCATTAATGAGATGGCAGATATACTCAGTAAGCATCACCTCAGCACAGATCTGCAATAACTTACACTCTTTGGCTTCCTCCCTCACATCGAGGGATCTTTACCTGAACCTTAGAACATAGGCCACCACTTCTTCCGCAGGTTGTTGTTTCTCCCTACCCAGTTGGGTCAAAGTAAACTCATCTTCTACCAGAAAGAACTTTTGGACAAACAATACATGCATCTCCTCCAACGTAGAAACACTCCTGGGAGCCAAATGGGAATACCATGTATATGATTTATCGGTTAAGGATTTAGAAATCTCCATCAACCGAAGTTTCTTATTATTGCGATGTCCCCCCCCCCCAAGTGTTCGATGAAGCGCTTGATGTGATCCTTCGGATTCCCACCTTTCCCCGTGTATTTTTCAAAAATAAGGGGAATATAGTCTTTCGGATAGGGTTCATCGTTGTACTCCTGAGGATACGGTGTTCGAAAATCATCATAGACCGAATCTACCTCGCCCACAGATTGCGAGGAAGCCTGCATGAATTTCAGCATCTCCTTTTGCATCTCTTTTCTCATTTCTTCCATGGGCGATGCTACTGGGGCAACAACCAACGAAACTACGGGCTGAGTGCCTGTTGCAGCTGGAGCAGGCGCCCCACGGTCGGAGCCATCGATAAGCCTGATGTTCCCCATGCTAGATTCATAATAGAAGGTACGCTTGCTTGGACTATTCCCATTACACCTGCACCTGGTGGGGCCGTTGGAGCTACCCCTGGTGTTACGAAGTCATTAGCCTCCAATCCTCCCAGCATAATTGAAGCTACTGGAGTTTGCAAAAACTCATAAAACTTGTTCATGAGGAGCGCGGCTTGAGTGGGTCCCAACCCTGCACTCGTGGAAGCTTGCGTCACCCCCAGAATGCCTGACGTCGCTAAAACCAAAGGTACTTCTACTCTAGGAGCCCCATCCCTTAGGGCCTCCATTTCTCTCGCAGCTTGTTCTTCATTATATTGGATGTCATCAAAATTGAGCCTTAGATTAGCATTATCCTACGCCATACTCCTAACTTAGAAGAATGCCTCCCCAGCGGAGTCGCTAAATGTAAGAGGGTAGTTTAGATAAGATGGAGGCATAACCCCTATTTGAGTATGGTAATGATAAGCTAATTTGGCCAAAGCTTTGGATTATGATAGGACATACAAACACAAACCCTGTAGGAGGGTACTTTAGATTATATATGGAGGCGTAACCCCTATTGAGTATGGTAATGACAAGTTAATTGGTCAAATCCTTGGATTAATGATAGAACACGCAAACATGAACCCAATGAAGATAGACTCAGCTTAAACTCACAAAGCTCTCGTGTCTGACACAGGAAATAGTAATGAACTTTAGAAGTAACTTAGCTAGAGGGAGAGAGAAGTAAGCACTATAGATACACCTTGGTAGGCAGGTAAAACCAAACCAAATACCCTCAGGAATCTCTGTCGAATATTGAAAGCTTTACAATAAATGATAATGGTGAGTGAGTAAACTCTCTGGTTTGTAATAACTCTCTCTGGTGTGTATTTTCTCTCGCAATAACTTCTGAACTCTCCAAAAAATCCTCTCTCCCTCAAAGGTGGTTGGGGTCCTTAAATAGCCCCCCACACCACCCCCGAGGCAACTCAGTCATTAAAACTTATGAAAGACATCCCTCATACTTTATGTCATAACATTAAATACCTGATGCACTAGCTGTCTCTGCGTCATAAACATTAAATGCCAAGACATGCCTTTTTGCCTAACCACTGTGTGTCAGGGGACTGTTGTCGCAGAGGTGGCTCACCAACTGCCTGACAGCCCCAAATACCACGAGGGTTTACTCAAGTTCATGTCTGACATTGTTTAGATGCCTAGTGACATCACCTACAGTAGATGTGACATTAAGTAGAGGGTTGTTTGGTCCATAACTCAATGCCTGATGGAACTCCAAGCTGCTTCGCTTGAGGTTCCACGGTCAGGGTCCTTCAGTGTTTTACCAGGTGTATCTAAGATGGTCAGGACAAGCCCCAACGGTGCCTTACTTCTCAATCCTCCAAACCAAGTCCCTCTAAAGTTCCCACGGTGAGGTCATTCGATAGAGCATGACAGCTCTCCCAGGCCCTGTCAAGCCTAGTCTCTCGCAAGTACCGTTTGGCCTCACACTAAAACTCTTTATTATTCTCATTACATCATTACAACCGTTATAGCTTACAGTCGGTAAAAATAGAGATACAACATGACTAATACAACAAGCTAAAATACAAGTTATCACGCCAAGCTGCCTCACTGAGTTGCCACGCTTGAGCTGCCTCGGTCTGCTAAATCTCGAACACTGTTGCTAATTAGGGAGTTTATCCCCAATCTTAAGATTACCTTCAATCCCCCTCTACATTTTCCCCCTCGTGGAGGGATTTGTTGGAACAAGAAATGTCTGCACGAAACGTCTCAATCCATGGACAAGAAATTCTGGCTCTCCTTTCCCGTTAGGACCGCAGCAAAATAAAATTTTTTCTGATGTACCCAAGCCGAAGTGCCATTCTCATTGGGACTTGGGTGAAGGGATGTCGCCACTTTTGCCTCGTGCTTGATCCATAACCATTCTAGCTCTAACGTTTGAAATTCTCCTTCGTTAGAAGTTCAATGGATATGCCTGACAAAATCTTCTGGCGCCAAAACTTAAACTTGTTGCAGAAGGCAACAATTTGTGTTCTCTATGCGTCACTTCATTAATGACGTAGCGTTGTCTTTTCAACTACCCAAAGTACTTCCGGAAGTGCCACGTGTTCATGTGAAATGATTACAGGCGGCCGCGCACATGCGAGGGTAGGGAAATCTAAACGCCGAACTTGGAAATTTCAAACGTGCATATCCCAACACTTAGCCTTTCTTTTCTCTTACTTTGGCTTCGTCTTCCTCAAGCTTCCATTTCACTCTAGAGAGAGAAAGTGTGTGAGAACTCCATTGCTAGAACTTCATTGTTATTGCTCTTTCCTAACTTCTTTCTTCTGTTACCTTCTATACCACCACTTGTGATCATGTTTCTCCATTCTCCCTCTCAATCCCTTCTTTCTCAAAGCTTTTCTGTTACTGTGTCATTATTTGCCATGGCGTCCTCAAGCAACACCGTCGTGTCTGCCACCAGTGTGCCGTCTGCCGCCACCACTACTGCCTCTGCCCTGGATGCTGCTCGCCAGGTTCAGCTGAGGTTTTATTATCGCTCTCCTATTTTTGGGGAGGGTGATGACGTTGCTGTTGCCTGTAAGACTGTTTGTTTTTCTTCTAAGTTTGACGCCCTTCTATTGGGTGATGAGGATGAAGAATCGTCTAAGTGGGGTTTTCTGCCTTCAGAAGGAACTCTCAGATTTCGCTTGGAGCGAGGGGACTTTCCGTGGTCCCACATTGATTTCGAAGCACCCGGGGGATCCCCTGCTCACTTTGTTGCCTGGAACTCCCACATGCAGAGTTCCTATGCTGATATTCTCACCAAGCTTGGGTTGCAATGAGCTAAATGGTTTTGTGAGTTCACTCTTTCGAAGAACAATGCTGCCCTTCCTGTCTTGGTCTCTCGATGGAACGTTACTACTCACACGTTCATCGCTGCGTGGGGCGAGTTTATAATAACCTTGGAAGATGTATGGGAGCTCTTGGGCCTTGAATCGATAGGCCATGAGCCTTATACTGATGAGCCTCTAGATGCCCAAGAGATGGCTGACCGTTTAGAGTTAGACCGGATATGCCGAAGTTGCATCGGTTCTTCAAATAAAGCCACCTTCACTCCTCTGATTAATTACTTCTTCAAGGATTCTAGTGAAGGAGGTTCTTCGACAAATGCCCCTGGTCAAGGTACACCGTTGGAACTTCCTGCTTATATCCTCGTGATTCTCTCCCGTTTCTTTTTTATGGGCAAACCCAATGACCAGCCCCGAAGGGACCTTATTAACATGTCCCTTTGTTTGGCCCGAGGTATAAAACTTCCACTAGCTGCAATTGCCCTGGGGTACCTTTACACCTGGCTGGATAGGACTTTGTTCGACATGGAACGGTCACTTAGTCGTTATAACTTGGCCAATTTTGCCAACGGCGTCCTTTTAACCGGCTTCCTTTACTTTTGCTTTCCTGCCGTAGCGGCCAAAATCAACAGTCCTTCTTCGGGGCAAACAATTATGCCTCCACGGTACTTCATTTATCACAGGGGACAAATCCGGAAGGATCTGATTTCTGTGATTGACCGTTTTGAGAACTTCGTCATGAGGCCTTATCAGGAGGAGGCCTTCTTTCATACTTGTGAGTTTTTTCAGCGTGAGGCAAGAGTGGTGCAGGCCCCTTCCCCAGATATTGAGGATCCCTTGCTTGTCGTGGTCCTTTTGTTTTCTCCAGGATATCTTCCTTCTTACACTGAGTGGGGATATACTAGTGAGCATTATAATCCCAACCGATGCAGCTGCCAGTTTGGGTTTGACTAGGGGGCCCCACGTCCAGTGTTTCAATCGTCAAACCCCAAGGTCTCCTTTAGCGAGGCATGTTCTCTGTTTTCTTCGACCGCTGCGTGGGGGATATGTTCAACCATGGCTGGTCGTGTCACCATTCCTAGTATTACTAGGCATGGGAATATGACCCCTTTATTTGCCACAAAGTATTGGCCGAAGCAAGTAGCTGAAATTGCTGAGTTCGTTCAGGGGGATCCGGTGTATCCCCCCGTTTCTTCATTTTCTGCCCTAGAGTTGGGGCTGAAAGGCAACTCTGTACTTGGGATAGAATTCCCTCTAAGTTCAACCTCAAAAGTACCTCCCACCGAGCTTCCCCCATTTTGTCCCATGGTCCTAGTTGCCACGCCAAAACCCAAAACTCCTGCTGCTCCGAAGAAGGCTGCCCCCTCTACCGAAGCTACTACCATCGAGGGGCCTTCTCAACCACCTGCCAAGAAGGCAAAAATGGCCAAGAGTGGGACATCAAAGTCAAAATCTAAGTCCCAGAAGCCCCAACCTCCCGTGGCAGCCCTTCCCATAGCCTCCGTTCCACCTCTCATGCCTGCTGAGATGGCTGAGCGTGTAAGGAGGGAGGCCTAAGCAGAAATAGATCGAATAAATGCCGAGTATCAACGGCATGCCGTCGTTGTTCCTTCTTCCATTGCTTTCCCCACGGTGGTGGTTGATCCTACAGAGCCAACGGCTAGAAGGAGAAAGAGCTCCAGGGTTCCTCGAGGGGTTAATACCGGTGCAGCGGGATCGAGGATAAAAACTCTGGGCACCAAGTCCCAAAAAAAGCGAACTCTTGAGGTGCATCAAACCCCTAAGGTGCATACCACTCCTGCCCCTTCTGTTGTTGTTACTCCTCCTTCTTCGCCCGTGGTCCTATCTTCTCGTTCTCCTTCTGAATCTGAGGTATGTATGCCTGATTTAGTTATTATCTCTTTTCACTTAAGGACGACTATTTTTACTTATATATTTTTTTGACAACCGTGGTGCAGGGAGTTAAAATAGAAAGAACAGACCCCTCTAGTCCTCCCGTGAGCCCTTTTGTGGGGGGTCGTTTCGCTGATTCTCACACTGATGTGACCCCTCCTCGTTCTCCCATGACGGGGCTCACTTATTCTCGCCGGTTAAGCTCTCAACGTGCTAAGGAAGTTATTGTGGGAGGTGATACCACTGAGCCTGGGAGTGATTCCTCGCCCCCAGAGGTAACGCAACCTGAGGTAACACTATCAGTCCCCTCTGACTTACGCACTTCACCTGAGGTTCCTCTGCCCATCATTCTTGTGGAGGAAAGTGAGTCTGAGGTATGCTTTCCTTTATGACTTATTTGTTATAGCATTTTTTCGGTTCCATCCGTTTGACTTACGTTTTTTGCTGAACACTGAGATGTTTATATGTGTCCCAGGTTGAAATATCTTCGTTGTTAGCAAACTTTCTTCTTCCAACGATGATGATGAGCCCTCTGACCGCCACTCCCCTCTTTAACATCATAACCGAGGTAAGTAGTATGTAGAGATGCATCATTTTTTGTGTGCTTTGTTCTTCTTTTCTAACACTTGCCCTTATGTCACAGTTTTCTCCTGATCTTGTACCACCTAATTATCTTGGTGGTTCTACTTCAGTCAAGGCCGATGTTGGTGCTTCTATCCAGCATAGTGGTGCTTCTGCACCCCTTCGTGCTGGGTCCTTGTTTGGAATCCCGTCATCTTCTCTCGATGAACCCGCTATGCTGGCCCTAGTGCCTTATGTAGGTGAGGGAGTTTTGCCAAGCGTTGAGGCTTTTGCAACCAGGGACCCCATTATGGCTTCTGGGGCCATAATCTCACCCCCAACGGTTCCTGTCCCTGCGGTTGCCCCACATGCTCCCGTTCTTACCCCTGTAGTTACTGAGGTATTTTCGTAAACTCTTGTTAAGATTATTTCATATACTCCACCTTATAACGGTGACTTAACAACGAAAATGCTAGTTAAGATTTTCATAAACTCCACCTTATAACGGTGACTTAACAACGAAAATGCTTGTTAAGAATTTTCATAAACTCCACCTTATAACGGTGACTTAAAAACGAAAACGCTTGTTAAGATTTTTCATAAACTCCACCTTATAACGGTGACTTAACAACGAAAATGCTTGTTAAGATTTTTCATAAACTCCACCTTATAACGGTGACTTAATAACGAAAACGCTTGTTAAGATTTTTCATAAACTCCACCTTATAACGGTGACTTAACAACGAAAATGCTTGTTAAGATTTTTCATAAGCTCATCATGCCCTCTATCTCTTTTCAGGTTGCTCGGGAAAATTCTCCCCCAGTTCTTTCGCCTATGGCCTCCCCCCATCGGGAACCTGCTTCTTTGGAAAATTCTGGTCATGATGATCAAGGTTCCACGACTGGTGTTGCAGCGGAGAGCAAATTTGGGTGCGAACTCCCTCTTCCTGACCTGGTTCCTCACGCCTTCTGCATGATGGTGCTTCGGCAGTCCCCTCAAATGCCTGTCAGCAACAATTTGGTGATCGAACAACTGGTGAATCGTCACCCTGAGACCTTCACACTGGATTGTCTGCGTTCCAACATTTACGTGATGAGTCAAAGACTTCAAGGCATGGCGATAGTTGTTGATCAAATTACCCGTACTCCTACGGCAAGCGTTACCCATTCCCTACTTAACCAATTTCTGGGTTTCCTGAGGAGTTGGAGCGTGATGGCTTCCGTTTTCACAGGCTTATAACACACTTGAAGACTTTGAAGAACCAGCAACTAATCGGCCAGAGGGAAGTTTTACGAAAGCACCAGGAGGACCAGCAGGCTGAGGAAGCTAGGTTGGTCGCATTGGCACCCCTTTTGGAAGCAGTGGATCAAGAGGTAAAGGATGCCGAAGAAACTTTTTGTCTGGTCAACTGAAATGCGAGAGACTCCTCATCGAACGTACACAAGTGCAAACGAGATTGGAGGTTTCTATTAATGCCCAACGGTCTTTCACAGCAGCTTCTTCGGGCCTTCCTGGAGATTTTTTCTCTGCCTCAGATTTATCATTTCTTTTAGATTAGTTGCCTCTTGTATACAGATCCTCCATTTGCTTTTATCAATGTAATTCTTGGGCAATAGTTCCCAAAACAAAAAAAAAATTGTAATGCTCCATTGTTTATGAATGAAGAATATATACTTTTCAATCCCTTCGTGTGTTTTGACTGTTGTTGCATGCTATAGAGTTCTATATTTCTGCAATTCTATCATTATGTTCAAATTGTAACCCAAAACTTGTATATTTATAACAATAGCCAGTCATAACATCGGTTCGAACTTGATTGTTTACACATGATAAACCTTCAGCCATTTATTATTAATCTTAAATGGCTTGTCTTCTTCTAACTTTGAAATTAAACAATAACCTGAGTCATGTTCTTCCTTCACAACGAAGGGTCCCTCCCAGTTGGCTGCGAACTTCGGTAGGGGAAGCCCCCTGATGTGCTTTACTGCAGCTTTTAATACAAGGTCTCCCTCCGCGAACTTCATTGGTCTTACCAAGTTATCGTATGCCCTGGAGAGTTGTTTCATATACATCTGGAAGTGCCGCATCGAGTTATCTCTGTGTTCATCCAACGCTTCCAACTATACATGTCTGTTTTGGGGGAGCATACTGCTTCGTAAGGCATATCGGACGGAAGGAACTTCCAACTCTACTGGAAGGATTGCCTCAGCCCCATAAACAAGGGAGAACAGCGTGTATCCCATGGGTTTCCGCTTTGTTGTTCGATAATCCCATAAAATAGCTGGTATCTTGTCATCCCATGCCCCTGGAAAGTCCTCCATCATCTCGGCTAAAATTTTAACCAAGGTTTTGTTAGTTTCTTTGGCTTGACCGTTTCCCTTTGGGTATGCCACCGTTGAGGTGTGATGAACAATGGAATACTTGTCTGTGAGCATTGTTACTTCGGAATTGACGAAGGGAGTCCCGTTATCTGAAAGAATAACCTTTGGGATCCCGAAACGGCAAATGATGTGTTCTCTGATGAAGTTGATCACCACCCCAGTCGTTGCTCTTCTGAGTGGTATCGCTTCGTCCCATTTTGTAAAACACTCTGTTGCTACCAGTATCCATATCTTGCCTTTCGAAGAAGGGTGTATTGCCCCCACTAGGTCAAACGCCCAAGTATGAATTGTATAGGGTGTTGACAGAGAGTGTAAGTCCACCGATGGGGCATGGATCATATTTCCATGAAGTTGGCACGTTTTGCATTTTCGAACGAACTCAGCAGAGTCTTTTTCCATCGTTGGCCAATAATAACCCAACGTCATCAACTAATCATACAACTTTGCCCCTCCTATGTGGGCTGGATCGTGCGCTTGTTTGAGGACCTCCGCTGCTTCTTCCTTCGTGAAGCAACGCAATGACCTGTTGAAGTACCCCCTTCTGTAAAGTTGCCCCTCCTGAACATAGAACCTTGGAGCCCTTCGCCTTAGCCCCATTGCATCCATTTTCTCCATTGGGACAACCCCATCCTGAATGAAGTCGATGTAGGGCTGCCTCCAGTCCGTTTGAGCTTCAATGCAATGGCACTCAGCCGCCTCGAAGAATAGCTGACACTTATCGCACTTCCGTTGTAGCTCTGCAGCATCTTGCTTCATTCTAGGCCACAAATACCCATCTCTTTGAATTCTCCTATATAGAGGTATCTCAGTCATTTCGCAGTGCTCCTCATGCGTTTTCCTCAATCTTTGCTCGGCTTCCTCTGGGCTGACGTATCTCGACAACCATCCCCCAGTATTTCTATAGTAAAGATTCCCCTGGTTTGTAAAGTATTATGCCAACTCTCTTAGTCCCATAGCTCCTTCACCAGACTCCAGTTGCTTCCTAATCTCTCCCCTCCAGTCTGCATCCTCCTCCATCGATAGTATTGACTGTACCACCGAAGGAGCTATTCTTCGCTGGATCACCACGGTAGTCTCATCGGTCTTCATGACCATTTTTTGGGCGATAGTGGCATAGGCGTCTGGATGGCGGTTCATCGTTCTGGGATGTCTTCTGATCTTGGTCCGATGGAACTGGTTGAGAAGCCTTTGAATGATTGTTCTATAGGGCGCCAGGCTCATGTGTTTCAACGCATATTCTCCGTTTACTTGCTGAATTACTAAGTTCGAGTCACCCTTAATGCAGAGTGAATGAATTCCCCTTCGAAGAGCCTCTAGCATCCCCAGTACCAACGCCTCGTATTCTTCTTCGTTATTGGAATAGGGGAAATCTAGCTTGTAGGAAAGGCAAATATCTTCCATCCCTTTTGAAAGAATAACCCCTGCTCCCCCTCTTTTTCGCCAAAGATCCATCGAACTGCATCGTCCATTCCTCATCAGTTGTATCCAGGTAATTAGCCTACAAATCATCTCCTGGAATGTCTTCCTTAGGTGGCTCGAAGGTTCCTGAAGGGAAGATGGCCAATAGATCACCGTACGCCTGGCTTTTAATTGCGTGAGGAACCACACACTTCAAGTCATATTCAGAGAGGATAAGGAACCATCTAGCTGCCCTGCAAATCAATATAGTCCTTGCAAGCAAATACTTAATTGGGTCGTATCTAGTTACAATATGAATTGTGAAGGATAGCATATAATGCCTAAGTTTTTGTGCTACAAAGACTAAGGCTAAACAATGCCTTTCTAAGCTACTATATCTAATCTCTGGCCCATGTATAATTCTGCCGAGGTAGTAAACCGGTCGTTCTTGCCCGTCCACTTCTTGCGCCAGTAGCGCTCCAATGAACCTCGTGGTAGACGTGAGGTATAGCTGCAACGGTACTCCTGCCTGGGGAGGAACCATGATTTGCGGTGAAACGAGCAGTTTCTTCAGCCTGTCAAGAGACTCCTGATGAACCTCCTCCCACTTAAATTTTGTGTTCTTTTGCAACAGCTGCATCAGTGGATGTGTTATTTCGGCCAATCCAGGCACAAATCTCCTAAGGTAGGAGACCTTACCGAGGAAACTCTTCAACTCTTTTGCCGTTCTTGGACATGGCATCTCTAATATCGCTCGCTGTTTATCCTGGTCCATCTGCACCCCTTGTCGATCAACCATGAAGCCTAGAAACTTCTCGCTTGTTACTCCGAAGACACACTTTAACGGGTTCATCCTCAATTTATACCTCCTGCACTGAGTAAACACCATCCTTAAATCATTCAGATGGGACTCCTCCTTCTTCGATTTGATGACCAGGTCATCCACGTAGAACTCTACAAATTTATGGAAGAAGTCATGAAAAACGGCCATCGTTATCCTCTGGTACGTAGCTCCAGTGTTCTTGAGTCCGAAAGGCATCACTTTGTACATGAAGTTGCCCAACGGAGTTCTGAACGTCGTTTTCTCTGCATCAGAGGGGTCCATCTTGATCTGGTTGTATCCCACATACCCATCCATGAAGCTATACATCTCATGACCAGCCGTGGCATCTATCAAGCTGTCGATGGAGGGTAGTGGAAACTCATCCTTGGGTCAAGCCCTATTCAAGTCTCTGAAATCCACGCAGATCCTTATTTGGTTCTTGTCTTTCTTCCCTACTGGCACAATGCTGGATAGCCAAAGGGGGTGTTGTATTGGCTTGATAAATCATGCTGCCAACAAACGTTGGAACTCCTCCTTAATCTTCAAGTCCAGTTCAGGTTTGTAAGTCCTCGTTGCCTGTTTCACCGAAATATCTGAAGGTATTACGTTCAGTTTGTGGCATCTCACCTCTTCATCCAGCCCCTCTATTTCAGTGTACTTCCATGCGAAAACGTCTACGAATTCTCGAATCAGCTTAACCAAGGCTTCTCGTTTCCCCTCACCGAGATCTTTCTAAATAAAGATAGGCCTTGGATCTTCCCCTTCTCTTGCTAAGTTCAACTGATCCAACTCTTGTGCATGGGGCCTTGGCTGATCTGCCATGTAGTCTGGTTCCTCGGTGACATCTTTTACGAACTCTTGTATGCTGGAGTTATCTATCACCATACACTTCCCCCTTCGATCCACCAAGAGACATTCATACACCGGGTTAACCTCATCCTTAGTCTCTTCGATCGCCCGTTCACACTGTTATAAGTGGTACACCACTTTTCCCTCTTCAGTGACAATTTTCTTGCATTGGTTGTTGGTAGCTGTTACCACAGCCTTCCTCTTCTTCTCTCTGGAAGTCTCGGCGATTCTTTTCCCCTAAAAGTGACTCAATACGCTTTGCTGTTGGACCTCATGCTCCATTGGGTCTGTTCTAGACCTCATCCTGTCTTTGAGTTGCCTCGAGATCTTTTGGAGTCGAGGGATCACCTGAGGGGCTTCTTCGGTCCTCGCCCCTTTGCTACTTTCGCCCCCTTTATCCTGCTCATTGAAGGGACCCATTCTCTTTCTAATTGAGGGAACCCATGCCCCCTCCATTCTCTTCGTCAGGACCCATACATCCTCCTCCAGTTCTGTATAGAACGCCGCATCCACTAAGTGCGCTTCTTCGATAGCGAAAGGTCTCTTCGTGGCCCTGATGGTCACTTCCGTTCCCTTTATGTTTGCCTTGGCACATTGGTGATAAGTCGAAGGAACTAAGCCTTGGTTGTGCATCCATACTCTTCCTATTAGTAAGTGATAGGAAGTTGCACTTTCTATTACATGGAACTTGATGTGGGAGCTCAGATTTCCCATCGCAATCCCAATATTCACATACCCGATGGACTTGGAGGATTGATTACCATATCCCGAAATTACCAAAGGCATGGGGACCAGCCTTTTTTTGGAATATTAGCCGCATGGAAGGAGTTAATTGGCATAATATTGATGGAGGCACCCCCATCAATAAGAGTCCTTGCAAAGCTAACTCCGTTAACGCTAGTGGTTACATATAGAGGCCTATTATGAGGGAACCTCATAGCTCTATCCGCATCGCTGAAGGTTACCTCTGACAGAAATTTCTTCACCAGCCTAGCCATGGGTCCCCTCCACCTTAGCGAGGGGACTGCGTTCCTTTTTGCAATATCCAAAATCGCGTGAGTTATCTCCATTCTGCTCTCCTTCGGGATCCCCACTTAATCGAAGCACCAAGTGAATTTTGGGGATTTTGAAACTGCACTAGATTCCATGACTGGGTCTGTTTCCCCACCTTCAACGCTGTACACGTATTCCACGTCCTTAGCGCTTGCTTCATCATATGCTAAAACTACATTAGCCATTCCCGTGGTACAATATTCTAGAGCTTCTTCGAGCTCCTTCTGCTTCATCGTCAACCCTCCTCCTCTTTCTGCCTCCTCATCATAGGCCATCACCAAATTGGCCCCGTGTGCCGGAAGCGGGTTGTTATTAATGTTCTGTGGGGGAATTTACAATGTCCCCGCCTTCATGTACTTGTCGATGATTCTTCACAACGTGAAGCTGCTTTCTGTTGGATGCTAGTTCTTTCAATGAACCTGGCAGTACTTAGGATCCGCCTTCGTTGCAACATCAAGTTCTTCCATCGGGATTCCTTTTGGTTCATAAACCGTTTCCCCTTGGACCATCGCATTATAACAACTCATCGCCTCCTCCACCGTGCAGGTCAGCGGTGGAGGGTCTTCTCTATCTTTCCCAAATTTTCTCTTTTTGTCCCTCCTCGGTGTCTTGCCCCTATCTTCTCCTTCGGCGTACCCTACCCGTGGGGGCTGAGATCTCCCCCCCGTGGGTTGCATTGGTTGCCTGAATATCATGGGCACTACCACCGGATTGGGTCATACCACCAAAGAGATGTTCCTTGCGGCTTTCAAGAACGCCGCAAAAGTCCCCTCGCGCGACTCGTTGATGAGATGGCAGATGTATTCAGGAAGCAGTCCCTCAACGCAAATTTGTAATAACTTGGACTCTTTGGCCTCCTCCTTCACATCGAGGGACCTTTCCCTGAACCTTCGAACGTAGGCCACCACTTCTTCCCCCGATTTTTGCTTCTCCCTTCCTAGTTGGGTCAAGGTGAAGTCGTCTTCCGCCAAAAAGAACTTTTGGACAAACAAAACGTGCATCTCCTCCCACGTAGAAATGATGTTGGAAGCCAAGTGAGAGTACCAGGTGTATGCCTTCTCGGTTAGGGATTTGGAAAACTCCCTCAATCTAAGCTTCTTATCATTACAATGTGCTCCCAAGTGTTCAACAAACCGCTTAATGTGCTCCTTCGGGTTCCCACCTTTCCCTGTATATTTTTCGAAGATAGGGGGAACATAGTCCTTCTGGTAAGGCTCATCGTTGTACGCTTGAGGGTAGGGTGTTCGGAAGTCGTCATAAACCGAAACCACCTCACCGACTAATTGTGAGGAAGCCCGCATGAACTTCAACATCTCCTTCTGCATTTCTTTTCTCATTTCTTCCATGGGCGAGGCCACATGGGCCACCAGCAACGGGCCATGGGCTGAGCGCCCATTGCAACTGTCACCGGTAGTACCATTGAGACTCTTGAGGTTCCCTCTGCAGGACTCGCAACAGGGGGTACGCTTGCCGGGAGCGCTCCTGTAATGCCTGTACCTGGTGGGGCCGTTGGAGTTACCCCTGGTGTTACGAAAGCATTAGCCTCCAATCCTCCCAACATAGTTGAAGCTACTGGGGTTTACAAAAACTCATAAAATTTGCTCATGAGGAGCGCCATTTGGGCGGGCCCCAACCCCGTGATCATGGAAGGCTGCGTCACTCCTTGGACACCCAACATTGCTGGTGCCGTAGGTACCTCTACTCGAGGAGCCCCATCCCGAAGGGCTTCTTTCTCCCTCGCAGCCTGTTCTTCATTATGCTGAATATCACCGAAGTTGAGTCTTCGAGTAGCATTATCTTGCGCCATACTCCTTATCTAGAAGAATTCCTCCCCAGCAGAGTCGCTAAATGTAGGAGGGTACTTTAGATTATATATGGAGGCGTAACCCCTATTGAGTATGGTAATGACAAGTTAATTGGTCAAAGCCTTGGATTAATGATAGAACACACAAACATGAACCCAATGAAGATAGACTCAACTTAAACTCACAAAGCTCTCGTGTCTGACTCAGGAAATAGTAATGAACTATAGAAGTAACTTAGCTAGAGGGAGAGAGAAGTAAGCACCCTAGATACACCTTGGTAGGCAGGTAAAACCACACCAAATACCCTCAGGAATCTCTATCGAATATTGAAATCTTTACAATAAATGATAATGGTGAGTGAGTAAACTCTCTAGTTTGCAATAACTCTCTCTGGTGTGTATTCTCTCTCGCAATAACTTCTGAACTCTCCAAAAAATCCTCTCTCCCTCAAAGGTGGTTGGGGTCCTTAAATAGCCCCCCACACCACCCCCGAGGCAACTTATTCATTAAAACTTATGAAAGACATCCCTCATACTTTATGTCACAACATTAAATACCTGATGCACTAGTTGTCTCTACATCATAAACATTAAATGCCAAAACATGCCTTTTTGCCTAACCACTGTGTGTCAGGGGACTGTTGTCGCAGAGGTGGCTCATCAACTGCCTGACAGCCCCAAATACCATGGTGGTTTACTCAAGTTCGTGTCTGACATTGTTTAGATGCCTAGTGACATCACCTAGAGTAGATGTGACATTAAGTAGAGGGCTGTTTGGTCCATAACTCAATGCCCGATGGAACTCCAAGCTGCTCCGCTTGAGGTTCCACGGTCAGGGTCCTTCGGTGTTTTACCAGCTGTATCTAAGATGGTCAGGACAAGCCCCAACGGTGCCTTACTTCTCAATCCTCCAAACCAAGTCCCTCTAAAGTTCCCACGGTGAGGTCATTCGATAGAGCATGATAGCTCTCCCAGGCCCTGCCAAGCCTGGTCTCTCGCAAGTACCGTTTGGCCTCACACTAAAACTCTTTATTATTCTCGTTACATCATTACGACCGTTATATCTTACAGTCGGTAAAAATAGAGATACAACATGACTAATACAACAAGCTAAAATACAAGTTATCACGCCAAGCTGCCTCACTGAGTTGCCACGCTTGAGCTGCCTCTGTCTGCTAAATCTCGAACACTGTTGCTAATTAGGGAGTTTATCCCCAATCTTAAGATAACCTTCAAGCCCCCTCTACAAACCCTAACGAAGATAAACTCAGTTTAAACTCACAAAACTCTCATGTATGACTCAGAAGGTAGTATGAACTTAGAAGTAATTTAGCTAGAGGGAGAGAGAAGTAAGCACCCTAGATACACCTTGGCAGGCAGGTAGAAACACACCAAACACCCCCAAGAATCTCTATCAAGTATTAAAAGCTTTGTAATAAATAATAATGGTGAGTGAGTAAAACCCTCTAGTTTGCAATAACTCTCTCTGAGGTGTCTTCTCTCTAGCAATAACTCCTAAACTCCCAAAAAACCATCCTTTCCTCAAATGTGGTTGGGTCCTTAAATAGCTCCCCCACCACCCCCGAGGCAACTCAGTCATTAAAGACTATGAAGGACATCCCTCATACTTTATGTCACAACATTAAATGCCTGGTGCACTAGTTGTGTCCACGTCATAAACATTAAATGCCAAGACATGCCTTTTGCCTAACCACTGTGTGTCAGGGGACTGTTGTCGCAGAGGTGGCTCACCAACTACGTGACAGCCCCAAATACCACGGTGGTTTACTCAAGTGCAGGCCTGACATTGTTTAGCTGGCTAGTGACATCAGCTATAGTAGATGTGACATTAAGTAGAGGGATGTTTGATTCACAACTCAATGCCCGATGGAACTCCAAGCTGCTTCGCCCGAGGTTCCAAGGCCAGGGTCCCTCGGTGTTTCACCAGGTGTATCTAAGATGGTCAGGACAATCCCTCACAGTGACTCACTTCTCAATCCTCCGAACCAAGTCCCTCTAAAGTTCCCACGGCGAGGTCATTTGATAGAGCCTGAAAGCTCTCCCAGACCCTGCCAACCCTGGTCTCTCACGAGTACCGTTTGACCTCACACAAACTCATTATTATTCTCGTTACAACATTAAAACCGTTAAATCTTTCAATCAATATAAAAAGAAATGAAATATGACTAATGCAACAAGCTAAAGTATGAGTGGCCACACCAAGCTGCCTCGGTTCCTTAATCTCAAACACTATTGCTAATTAGCGAATTATCCCAAATCTCCGGATTACCTTCAAGCCCCCTCTACAAAGGTCAATATCATTTCCAAAAGTTTACGCAATTCTCAAGTCAAAACAATATATGAAAATCATGCTGAAGTAACACATTTCAAGTATGAACTCAATTAATGAACGATGAAATGAAAGAATAGAGAGATTACTGATGAATTCAACGTTTTCAAAAAGGAAAGTATAGTGTATAACACTCACAAACGATGAAAGGTACAAAGCTTACTCGGTGTAAGTATATACAATGCAACAAAAGATTACCGAGTTATAAAAATCTTAAACCAAATCAACATAATAATAAAAGTGCATGTGCTCATGGGATTTAAATTTAATTCATGAAGTTATTCATAATATCAATAATTAAGACTAAAGTCTAATAACTTCTCAAATCAAGAACATGCATCATTGGGTTGTCTATTGGATCGGGCAATTATTGAAATTTATCATCGGAAACAAAGGCAAAATGCCTAAAAATGAGAAAAAAGAAAGAAAATCATTTTGAAAATTTTAATTTTTCTAAGAAAAGCATACTAAGTAACTAGCATGTGAGCAAAAACATGGAATAAATAAAGACATGGATAGAATATCCCACACCCCTAACTTAAAACCTGACATTGTCCTCAATGTTAATTAAGAACCAAGTTTAAGAAGGAAAGGAGAGATATTACCCCAAATTGGAGCGATCCCCATGAAAACAAGTCCAAAGAATCTACAAAACAAATTAATACCGAGCATAGCAAAAAAAAGTAACAAAAAGTTAACTAATTACACTAGACTAAATTAAAAGAAAGAAAAAATAAAAACAAAGAAAGAATAAAAAGCTAACTATATACAACCTACTATTTAGGCTTCACACTAACTATACACTAGAAGTCTAAATAGCTTAGGGTCCACCGCAAAAATGATTTGACTTTGGAGGATAACCGATGTACCCTCACATACAAGCATGCCTTCCAAAAAATATGAATTCCATTTGAATAGCGAAAGGCTTGTGTAAGGTGTAAGAAAGGAACCATCGTCAATTAAAAGTTTTGGAGGGACGATGGGGGATATGGATTGAACGGGTGACAAGAACATGTGGGGACCGAGAAAAGCAGAATATTCGCCCAATGAATTTGAAATTGGAATGGGAGGTGGCGCACACAAAGGCAAAGATGCGATCGTGGAGGGAGACTCGAGCAAGTACTCCTCATCGGCGAAAAGGTTTGAAACATTAAAGTTTGAAATCGAATAATTGGGTACTTGCAACGTTGTGATAACAGAGAGCGAAAATGGGGATGAAAGAAATTCAAACTCATGAGATGAATCATCATCGCATGAAGATTGAGTTTCGAAGGAAATAATATCATTTTCAATGAAATGTTCTTCTTTGGGGGCCAAAGAAGAAATCATTTCATTGCAAATGGATATTACATCAGTTTCATCCCCACTTACAATATCTATTATGCAATGGGCAAAGTCTAGAATGGTTTATTCAAAAGTAGGCACAAAGTCCTCATTTGGTTCAAAACACTCTTCGACTTCGAAAGTCTCAGAAGCAAAATCATCAGCAGACTCAAATAATAAATCCAATTCATGTTCCCATAAATGATTTTCTTCCCGATAACGGTTTTCAATTTTCTCATTCTCAAGCATACACAAGCCCTCACCGAATGTCATAGGTCGAGGTGCGGGAACTTGAAAATGGGAACTTTGAAAATTACCATCGGACTTAAACGAAAACTCATTATTATAGGAATTTTGAAAACTAATGCAATTCGTTTCAAAATTCCTATTATAAGGAGGTAAAGGCCCAAAATCATTATCATCATCATCATCATCAAAATTCCAATAACCTAAGTTTTGACTTTCGTTATACTCGCCCAAAGTCATATTTGAATTTGCAAATTTTTGGGATTCTAAGTATTCACCGAAAGTCATAGGTTTGCGAGAATATTGAGAATTATCATAATAATTATCGAAAGAATTGGAATAAGACATGATTACCCCAAAAAATGGCACGAAGTGGCGAATTCCACAAAGATATGTGCGCGCGAGTAATTCAAGCATTTCTAAGTGCTCAAATGTGGAAGTCCTAAAAAAAGGTTAGCAAATAATATAAATAGAAAGAAAATACTATGAAATACTAAATTAAATAAATTCTAAAACAAACTCATCCCCGACAATGACTCCATTTGATTACGCGTGAAAGGTGTGGCGCGTGTCAAGTGCTGACCGTTGTTTTCCTTTCACCACGATAATACAAACAAACCTAAATTATGACTACACTCAACGGGTGAGTATAGCAGTAAGTCGGGTATTAAAAATCCACAGAGACGGATCACTAGGAAAAGACGCGAAAAAGGGAAATATTAATCTAGGCGAATGTATTGCAACTAGTTTAGGAAAGCGGGTAAAATTATAGGTTGCATCGAATATCCCTCACCCGAGTTAATTAGTATAAAATGGATACATGGCTCGACGATTTATTTAGAATGCCTCTCATTTCGACAGTTAATTGAATCAAGGGTTTTCACGCCCCTAAATCCTCATAAAAGCCTAATAAGATTTTGGCGTCAACAAATATCCTGGGAATTACGCACGCAAGGTCGTAAGCACGGGACATACATGATATGCCCCGTCAAATGTCATAGGTGTAATAATTAGGACAACGTACCCGAAATAGACCCGTAAACACCATCACCAAAGCAAAGCAATGCGCCAACCCGAGTGAGTTCCATTCAAACACAACCTAATTTATATTATCTAGAAAGCATATTAAAAACGCGATAAATAAATACGATAAATCTATGCTAGAAAGAAACTAAATCAAAGCATGTAAAGAAAGCATGTAAACCTAATTATCAAAGCTTGTAAATTAACTAGAAAGCAAGAATTAATGAAATACAAACTATATTAATGAAGAGGGTGAATGAATAGTTAACTTACAAACGCAAAAGGGTGTCAATTCCAAAAGAAATGAAGAAGAACTCTTTAAGAACCCAAACCCTAACCTATTCTATCTTCTAAAACTAATTCTAACTCTTCTTTTTTTTATATTTACAACAAAATTGGTATTTATATTAAGTGGAATTAAAATAGAAAAGAAAAGAAAAGCCAAAATATCAGCTGGAAACAAGGGATCGATCGATCGATCCCTTGTGATCGATCGATCGATGGTAAAAATCAAGCCCACGGTCTCAGCTCGAGGAAAAAATGTGAAGGATCAATCGATCGATCCTTTTGATCGATCGATCGATCGATCAAGCAGGTCTGCATCACAATCTCTCCTGTTTTGGCATGTTTGGTTTTCTCCTCCACTAAAATCGCCGTAACTTCTTCATTCTGAATCGGAATCGCGCACCGTTGGTGGCCACACGAAGGTTACGAGGAGGGATACAACTTTTTTGTAGATGTTGGGCCAGTGACCAAGCTGTGAAAAGACTAAAATGCCCTTGAACTTGCGATTGTATACGAAAATCGAGCGAAATGCATCTGAACTTCACACTTAGTACCTAAATACCTCTAAAAGCCCAAGTATACCTCATATAGCATGTTAACAATATAAACCGAGGTTGTCTGGTTAACGGGATTAAATATAGAGATTAAGGCACCCGAGGGGTCTAAAATGTGTAGGTTCGATGGATGAAATATGCAATATTTGCGTATTATCACCTGGCGAGACCCACAACACTAAGTTATAAGAATTTAGAGCATTGGGTATGGAATATGTGTACCAAAGTGGGTACACATATCTTTATCCTCATCTACATACTAATTTAACTGAACTAAACTCACATGAAAGAACATTGGGCCTCCATCATCTCTCCAACTTTGATGTTCTCGTGGCTCGGGTGCAAGTGTATGTACTGGGAAAGGAGATGGTGTTGGTGCATTCGAGTCAATGGGGTGTCTTACTAGACGACGTGTAGCCTGTCAAAATAAACATGAATAACAAAGGGCGGATCCATGAACTTTCGATAGTGGGGGCTAATTTAACGGTGATATTCGGGGGTTCTGGGGCGGCAGCACCCGAGCCTAATTTTTTTAGGTTATTTTTAAGTATTTATAAAATAAATTCAATCATAAAATTTAGTGGTGGCAATTTTAGAAATGACATGAAATTGACTCAAAATTCAGACGATATGTCGTGTTCGTGTCGGGTTTTTTTACACGAAGTCGTGTCGTGTTCGTGTCAAAATTATGAGTCGTGTTAATTATGATATCATGTTTTGTCATGTTAATCATGTTTTTATTCAGGTTATCGTGTCAATTTATGTTTAATTTTGCGTGAAATTTTAAGAAATCATGTTATTCATGCCGTGTCGTGTTATGCGATTTTTATTTGGATCGTATTCGTGTCAACTAAAAAAATACGAATTCGTGTCGTGCCGTGCCGTTTTCATGTCCGAAAAATTCTTGTCGTGTCACGTCGTGTCGGTCCAAAAAAAGATCCAAATACATGAATTGTCTCCCTTAATAAAATTTAAGCCATAAAATTTCAGCAATTTTATACCTAAAATTCAACCATGAAATTTCAGCCTTGAAATTCAACCATAAAATTTCAGAAGTTTACAGAGTTAATGAGTCATAGAATAATATTTATATATAGAAAATTATATAACTAACTTAGAATCTTACCGAATAGAAATGGATTTACGTTTAGGGCTTTAAGAGTTTAATTATTAGTATTTAAGCTTTTTACTCTAGGTTTTATAAAAAAAAATAGGTTTACCCATAATATTTTTTATACTTACAAAATTATTAATTTTTTTTTTTTTTAAATGTGGGGGCTCAAGCCCCCACATGCCCCCACCTGCCTCCGCCCATTCAGAATAACTAATACCCAAATAGATCCAATAATTGGAGCAGCCTCATCAGTATGCAGTCGTGGTATATATAACCGATGATCTACCTCTCATATTTGCAATACCTCCCCTCTTATATCTATATATGCTCTCCTTATAAGTAAGTAGTCGTGCTTCAACTGACCAATCTGACATTGGAGTTCCTAGGTACGACACCGAGGCATAAAGTTGTAAACAACTAAGAAATAAAGAAAAGAATATCACTTATCCGTGTGGTAATATCTAAACAAAGAACCCATCCATCTAGTTTAAAATACAGAAAAAAATGATACAAATCTAATCAACCGTAACACCACCATGAGAATATGCATTATAACCAAGGTTTTGGATACGAGTCACAAATATTAAATGAGAAGCAAGATCATAAACAGTAAGCTCAATCTCAACACCTCTAACATGAGAAGACACTAAATGCATGGTATTGGTAGGACAATCATTGATGATGCTGGAAATAGCACCATCAGTCAAGGTGTTTGTAAGCTCAAACTAGTGATAACAATGACAGCACAAGAGTATACTAAATATAAGAGATTGAGGTAAGGTGAAGAAGATGAACACTTGAATGTAAGTGGTTCAGCCAATCTAGCCTACGTCCACTGTGAGTGTGTGTGAGCAAAATCACTGAATGAAGGCACTAATGGCCATGGATATAATCTCTCAAGCTTTCTCTCTCTACTATGTAAAATGACAGAGTTTCAGCTAGGGTAGTAATTTTGGATCCCTTTACAAGGTAGAGGATGACCTCTATATATAGTGCTTGGGGGTGTAATGTGCCCCTTGATAACTTGATTTTTTTGTATATGTCGTTGTTGAAAGCCAAGTTAGTCAAAATCCTCACATACCTACAAATAATAATAAACTCAAGTGTAGAGGTAAGTAAGGGTATCAATCCACTTTCTAGGGAGTAAAGCAAATGGAACAAATTCAAATGTAATTCACTTTTTATTTTCTTTTTGTGCTTTTTCACTTTTCTATTTTTTTTTAGCTTTTTCAATATTAAAACAAAAGGGTGAGGTGAGATCTAAACTAAAATAAACTAAATGTGAAATGAAAACTAACTAGAAAATTTACTAAAATGAAAAATAAAGTCTAACACTAAAATAAAAGATAAAGTGAGGTAAATAATTGTGAGAACAATCAAGCAGTGGGATTACACCACAAATTTTAATTATTCTAATTAATTAATTCAATTATTTGAATTCTCCCAAATTAATATTAAAATTACAAACCAACTCTCGTTGCAAGTGTAATTAGAATAGTAATCTTTTAGAAAGTTAAAATTAACACCCCACAACTCTAAAAAATTAGATCAACACTCCTTTTAATTAATCACCCGCTAGGATCGATCAATTAGAATTTATGTCAATCTTAGAAATTAAATTTAGAGTTGAAATTCAAATGATAATACCCCACTTAAGAAACCCCTATCTCTAGTTCGAATCTAAAATGGGTATTATAATTAGAATTTTGATTTTCTCTCGAAAATCATTTACCCTCTCTCGAGGCGTAAATCTAAGGGTGAGGGATCAAATTTAACATTCAAAGGGAAATTTCAAGTAAGCAAACTAATTAAACTAAAATAATGTCAAATAAGGGTTTCACCCCACCCCTTGAAAGAGGTTTTAGCCTAACATGATATGAAACATGACAAATTAATATTCAAAGGCATAAAATAATAAAAGAAGGGAAGAGAACAATCAAACCAAATCTCTTTGATTAAGTTGAACTCCAATCCTTGAAATTGAAGCATACACCTCTTAATTGATCTTCCAAATGATATGAAATCAACTATCCACTCAATTAATTCTCTAACAATATTTAATCTCACAAATATCTAAAAATAAAAAATGAAAAACTATTTACAAAAATTTATTTTCTAAACTTAACTATCTCTCTCTAGAATTTTCTCTCTACAAAGCTTTTTATCCCCCTTGAAATGGTCTTGAGGTCTTCTTTTATATGCAATGGAGCTAAGGGGCATAATTGGAAATTGGCTAGAGGTGCATGTGTTTTGAGTGAGGTCATGGGGGTGAGGGTGGTGAGGATAAAATCTGATTTGTTTTGAAGGGTATTTTGGGTGTTTGGTTAGAAGAGGTTAGTTGGGGGGTATTTGGGTAAAAGGGGTAAAATTAGTTAAGGTGGCACATGGGGTAAATGAGTTTATTTGGTTTTTGTATTTGGCAGGTGACACGATTTGGCATTTGGGAGAAAATGGAGAATGGATGAAATGGGTCTTCATTTTGAATTTGGGTAAGGGTTTGGAAAAGGTTGAACATGGGTTTGTTGAATGGTGGTATCCGGGTTGGTCAGTAGCTTAAAGGGTCGCCGGAGAGAGGCAGGGGCGCTGCCGGATGTGGCAGGGCTGCCGGTGATCGCCGGAGGTGAGGGGTGAGGGCTGGTAAGGGGGTGAGGGTTAGAGGGTTTCGTCGAGAGGGTGCCGGGCAGCCATGGGAGGTGGTCGCGAGGTGGGGACGGTTTGAGGCACGGGTTGGAGGGGAACGAGGCTGCCCCAGCGCAGGTATAGGACACGAGGGTTGCACAGGGGGTGGTTGAGGTGGCTGGTAGGTGTAAGGAGAGAGAAAGAGATGTAGGGAAGAATGGTGGTAATGGAGGTTTAGGAGAGATGAGAGAGAGTGGTGAGAGGTTGAAGAAGATGATGGGGGGTGTAGGGTGTGTGAGTGTGTATGGTGTATGGTGGGGATGAGGGTAAGGGGAGTTGGGTGTAGGATAGGTGTAGTTTAGTGGGTGTGTAATAAGGGTTGTGTGTGTGTTTAATTAGAATCCCTAAAAAATATAAACTAACTAATAAAATAAAACTATAAAAACTAAAAATCTAAAAATTAAATTTATATTCTAAATAAAATAACATAAAGACTCAATAAAAATAAAAATAAATGAAATGAAAATATAAATATAAATATAAATCTATTAAATTTAAAAACTAAAGTCCTAAAAAAATATAAAATCTAATAAACTAAAAAATAAATGAAATCCTAAAAATTAAAATCTTAATAAAATAAAATAAAACTAGAAACTAATAAAAATCAAAATAAAATAAAATTATATTAATAAAAATAAAAATAGAAAATAAATCTAGAAAATATTAAATAAATCCTAAAAATAAAATAACTCAAACTAAAATCTAAGAAAAATCTAAAAAACACAAACTAAACACACATACGGTTCTGGTAGGTTTAGGACAAGGTTTAGGATCGGTTTAGGGTATGGAAGAGGTATTAGCTCCATAAAACGCGCAATTGCCATGAAATATAGCTTTTGACACCGCAACTGACGTTAAGCCTGCATGATAAACATTTAAGCACATAAGTCCCATATTACCGAGAATTAGCAACTAAAATATATCTATTTGGGGTATAAATTGTACAGTTTTGGGTGCTTATCACACCACCCCCAAACAGAGCGTTGCTACTCCTCGAGCAATAAGATAGAGAGAAAGAGAAAGATAAGTAACCAAAAGTGTACCACTTTCGCGGGCACTTGCGATTGCACTTAGCATGTGCAACAAGCCTTTAAACCTATAGGTTGCCCTACAGGACGAGTTGTGTCTCGTGAGGGTTTGCAGGGAATATACCCACAAAATTCTTTATTTGCAAAAATTTATTGAAAGGCAGTCAATCTCTTATTAGACATAGAATAATCGCACAATCCATCATGAGAAATATTTTCGGAAATACAAGCTAGAATGTGTAAAAATTTTAGCTAAGTAAATACTCAAGGCACATCCTTCCTAGACTCAACGTGTGTAGTGTGAATCAGTCAAAACGGGTCGAGTATCATAAGAGTAATTCCTAGATAGCCTTGTCGGAATCAACGCTTCAACTTCAAAATCTCACGGATATATCACTCTCAAACGAACTCTCGAGATTAGGGTTAGTGTATCGCTCTTGTGTGTGAGGAGGTGAGTAAATGTAAGCAAGTTCAAACGTCTCACACACGCATAAGAAAGAACGAACAATTAGAAAGAAATTTGCCCGAACACCTAGGGGAACATATGGATGATATGGGTGAGGGGAAAATGAAATGGAAAGGATGGTATAAGGTGTGGTATGATGGATGTGTGATGTATGAATGTATATGATAGAAGAGTGTATACACTTTAGGCACAAATGTCTTTATTACCAACTACAAACTACAACTCTCTTTCTTTTATTTTCTCTCTTTTTTTTTTTTTTTGCTATTTTTCTTTTCTTTTCTTTTTTCTATTTTTTTTTCTTTTCTTCTATTTTTGCTATTTTTATGTTTCTCTCTTTTTTTTTTTCTCACTTTTCAAACTAACAATGAAGACATTTACATTTGAAATCACACTCTTTTATTTGAAAATGATGAATGATATATGAATGGAGGTGATAGGAGATGGAAAAATATATGGATGGTGAGGGGAATATATATGAGATATGGGAAAGCATGGGAATGTAATGCGTGAAGTGTATGGAACTGTGATATGGGAAAAATTGGTAGGTGTATGGATGAAAATTTAGTATTCGGGACAAATTTCAAGACACGTGTTTCTTATAACTCGAAAAAGATGTCATTCTCAGTGATCAACCAAAATTTTAAAGAATAATGAGATCATACGACAATTTAATGCGGACCCAAACGAAATTGAATCAACTTGTGACTCGGAGATTGCGTAAAACACTCTGAAAGGGTGAAAGGCACAAATCTCACAAGCAAAAGTCTCTACGAGTGATCCTTAAGGTTCTCTTTAGAATTGTAGTACTCTTCAACTCTAAACGTAATGACGTGATAAGTGCGCAAATTTTGTTGAGTCTAGAAATTCATGGTGCAAAATGCCTTGTTACGTATTACATAAGCTATTTATAAAAGATATTCTCTAGCTTGATTCCTAGACTTTAAAAGATGGATGATTGAAAATTCACATCAATGATTGAGATGAAAGAAACTGCACGAAATTTTAAAAATCAGGTTTAAAAATCAAAATTTTTTCAAAAGAGGCACGATTTTGATAAAATTCCCCACCCCCAAACAAAAAGGAACATCGTCCTCGATGTTAAGTAAAATGATTTTTAAAATTGAGAGCATAAGGTAGGAAAGAGATTACCAGAATGAACCGCTAATGAAGTGGACATGTGAAGCCAAGAATAAAACCTGAATGAGAAGAAAACAAAATTATACTAGTCCATAAGCATGATAAAGCATAGGGTGATGTGAAACACCACCCCCAAACAGGATAAGACTAGTACAAGAAAATCGGGCTGCCTCCCGGTAGCGCTAAGTTTAATGTCTTCAGCCAGACCGAACCATTCTCACCCTAAAGATAGGATCTATGAAAGCGCAGGGCGGCAGAAGAATCGGGTGATGAGAATCACCCCCAAACAAGACTGAAGCATCAGTCTTGCTGGATAGAGGCTAAAATGGTCAATGCACCTGTATGGCAAAGTGCATCACACGATGCAAAGCATCGGTGGACCATGGGCGGGTGGGAAAAAGGGTAAAGGTGAAGAGGCATCGGTCTCGAGCCTTGTTGAGCATAAAGGTGAGGGCAACTAGGGCCCTATAAGCATAGTGCTCTAATTGGTGAGGGAGGCAAAATGGTGTGGAAATTGTAATGGGATATGCCTCATAAAAATCACACGACCGTTCTATGAATGGGCGATGATAATGGTCGCGTCGTGACACACCAGGGAGCTGTGGATGGGAAAAGTCAACATCACAAGAGAGTGGTGTGCATGGAGGAACAAGCTCGGTGTCACGGGAGTGGAGAGTAGCACCAAAAATACTCTCGTGGATGGAGGACGGTTTTAGGTGAGGATCTAAAAATGTCAATGGAAACTTGAAATGTGCAAAATCAAGATCCAAACCAGGTGGTGGGGTGGTAGGTATAATGGGTGGGTCAGGTGGGATAAATGGTGTATCGGGTGGGATAAACGGTGGAGGAAGATGATCCAACTCAAGCGTGGGAGACACACACTCATTGGGAGGAGTAAAGGAATACTCACAAGGGAGTGTGGTTTCTAAAGATGGAGTGATCAACTTTTCCATAATAGTAGTATCGGTAAATGGGGTGGGTGGGTAAAACGAGGCACCAAGATCGGAGATAGAGGAATCGATAGAAATATCGGGCTCAACGGGAGCCATGCATGGTGGCACATCATCCAGATCCGAATAGTTAGGAACTATCACGGATTCTATCTCGGGAAAATGGTGAGCACTCGTAGCCGGAGCTAACCTAGGATAAATTGGTTCCTCGGGAACACACACGATGTGCTCAATAGGTATAGACTCGGGCATTATTTTGGATTCAGCGGGAAAGTGAGTGGGAACCTCAAGGTGGGGTTCATTGGGATAAGGTGGAATTGGATCAGTCTCACTAATGAAAGGTATGTCAACACAATTGTCGACTTGGGACCCGGACCATGGAATGGTCTCAACTTCAAGATTCTCGGGGTGGTAGGGTTGGTCACACTCAAATTCTGTGTCACAAGGGGACACATCATCGTCACACTCGGTGGCAACGATGGGTGGGGTCATGGGAATATCCGACTCTCGTGCACACACCAATTCATTTAACCTTTGTTCAAGCCTTTGGAGAGCTTGAGTTTGAATTGCTTGCTCTTGCTCAAGTATGAACTTTTGCAAGAGGGTTTCGAGAGTGGATGTGGATGAAGGTGTTGGTGGAATGATGGGTAGTGGTGGTGGGTGAGGTGGACACAACTCGCTATAACCGGGAGTATATGGAGAATACTCATATGAAGTGTGTGGGGTGGGGCCAAGTGCATCATACACGAAAGGATTGCTCTCGTGATGGACAGATGGTTGATACTCATGGGGTGCGTAGTGAGGAAACTGATCGTGAACAGGTGCACAAGGTTGCCATGACGACTGTTGGAACGTGTGAGGATTCACAACATCGGGTTGGGATACGTATTGCGTGGAAGGGTGATCAGGCCTCCACGAATAGCTCGGGGATTCACACAACTCGGGATTGGGTATATAGGGAGAATAGGCCGAGGTGGGTTCCGGAACAGTGTCATATGGATACACATGTTCCATGGTGGGTTTGTATGGATATGACAAGTATGGACACACATGGGACATGTGATCGGCATTAGAACAGTGGGTGCACAACAAAGGAGGAGGCACGGTGACACTTGACACCGAGGGTGATGGAATAGGAGGTGAGTGCATAGATGGGTCAAGAGTACCAACGGTACTCGTGAGAGAGGTGAAATAATGAAGAATATCATAAAGAGATCGCTCGGGATTACTCTCACACGTGTCACGTGTCAATGGAAAATGACCAAAGTAGTCCCGTAAAGGACGTTCTTCAGCCATGAGGTGAGAAATATTTTTTTGATTTTTTGAAATTTTTTCAAAAGGAAAGAAAATATTTTTTTGGGATTTTCTAAAAATTAAAGAAAGAAAATATTTTTGGATTTTTTATAAAAATAAAAGAAAGAAAATATTTTTGGATTTTTGTGAAAAAATAAAGAAAGAAAAATATTTTTGGATTTTTTGGAAGAAAAGGGTGGGGAAAGAATATGGACTCTATGAATTTGACGGACTAACTAAAATCGACCACCGAAAAATAAAATTGGACACACACACAAGTCAAGGATAAATCCTAACTAGCACATAGCCAATTCTTATCTTTAAATTTAGTGAGAGGGTAGTCAAATTTTAATTAAGTCCGTGGGCGATAAAAAATCACGGAAATAAATGAGTGATCGCCTTTGCAAAAATATTCTCCTAGTGGGCTGCCTAGTTGATTGATTTTAAATTTAGTGATGGCTAGGGTAGCACACAATGGTAAGCGAGTGAGTCGGGTGATGAAATCCCTTCTCGTGAGTGACCGGGTGTAGGTCTTAATTAATTAATTCATCACACCATTCGAAAATAAATGCGAGAATAAAATCAAATAAGAGCACACAAGAGCACATAAAAGAATTGACTCGCTAACAGGAGAGGCGCGAGGGTGTAAGAAATATACCTCCCACGGTTTTTACGCCGTGGGGTGCCGAAAATGTTGAGTCGACCGGGGGGAGAATACGCCAATCTCAGTCGTCCCCGGGAGTCCTACCGACCCAAGGTAGAGAGGCTTCTAAATCCTCGCCTTTGGACGCCCTCTCTCTACCTTGTCCGGTTTCCCTATCACGCTTGTCTTGAATTATTACAAATTTAAATGAAAAATAAATGGTGTCCTATGCACCGCAATACAAGCAATGATAGAAATTCCTAATACACGCCTTCTAAAAATATAAAAATGGTACAAAAATAATAAAGTGCAAAAAAAAAAAATGAACTACAATATGAAATCGGCTCCGAGCTTCACAATCCCAAGAATGGCAACGGCGCCATTTGATAACTTGATTTTTTTGTATATGTCGTTGTTGAAAGCCAAGTTAGTCAAAATCCTCACATACCTACAAATAATAATAAACTCAAGTGTAGAGGTAAGTAAGGGTATCAATCCACTTTCTAGGGAGTAAAGCAAATGGAACAAATTCAAATGTAATTCACTTTTTATTTTCTTTTTGTGCTTTTTCACTTTTCTATTTTTTTTAGCTTTTTCAATATTAAAACAAAAGGGTGAGGTGAGATCTAAACTAAAATAAACTAAATGTGAAATGAAAACTAACTAGAAAATTTACTAAAATGAAAAATAAAGTCTAAAACTAAAATAAAAGATAAAGTGAGGTAAATAATTGTGAGAACAATCAAGGAGTGGGATTACACCACAAATTTTAATTATTCTAATTAATTAATTCAATTATTTGAATTCTCCCAAATTAATATTAAAATTACAAACCAACTCTCGTTGCAAGTGTAATTAGAATAGTAATCTTTTAGAAAGTTAAAATTAACACCCCACAACTCTAAAAAATTAGATCAACACTCCTTTTAATTAATCACCCGCTAGGATCGATCAATTAGAATTTATGTCAATCTTAGAAATTAAATTTAGAGTTGAAATTCAAATGATAATACCCCACTTAAGAAACCCCTATCTCTAGTTCGAATCTAAAATGGGTATTATAATTAGAATTTCGATTTTCTCTCGAAAATCATTTACCCTCTCTCGAGGCGTAAATCTAAGGGTGAGGGATCAAATTTAACATTCAAAGGGAAATTTCAAGTAAGCAAACTAATTAAACTAAAATAATGTCAAATAAGGGTTTCACCCCACCCCTTGAAAGGGGTTTTAGCCTAACATGATATGAAACATGACAAATTAATATTCAAAGGCATAAAATAATAAAAGAAGGGAAGAGAACAATCAAACCAAATCTCTTTGATTAAGTTGAACTCCAATCCTTGAAATTGAAGCATACACCTCTTAATTGATCTTCCAAATGATATGAAATCAACTATCCACTCAATTAATTCTCTAACAATATTTAATCTCACAAATATCTAAAAATAAAAAATGAAAAACTATTTACAAAAATTTATTTTCTAAACTTAACTATCTCTCTCTAGAATTTTCTCTCTACAAAGCTTTTTATCCCCCTTGAAATGGTCTTGAGGTCTTCTTTTATATGCAATGGAGCTAAGGGGCATAATTGGAAATTGGCTAGAGGTGCATGTGTTTTGAGTGAGGTCATGGGGGTGAGGGTGGTGAGGATAAAATCTGATTTGTTTTGAAGGGTATTTTGGGTGTTTGGTTAGAAGAGGTTAGTTGGGGGGTATTTGGGTAAAAGGGGTAAAATTAGTTAAGGTGGCACATGGGGTAAATGAGTTTATTTGGTTTTTGTATTTGGCAGGTGACACGATTTGGCATTTGGGAGAAAATGGAGAATGGATGAAATGGGTCTTCATTTTGAATTTGGGTAAGGGTTTGGAAAAGGTTGAACATGGGTTTGTTGAATGGTGGTATCCGGGTTGGTCAGTAGCTTAAAGAGTCGCCGGAGAGAGGCAGGGGCGCTGCCGGATGTGGCAGGGCTGCCGGCGATCGCCGGAGGTGAGGGGTGAGGGCTGGTAAGGGGGTGAGGGTTAGAGGGTTTCGTCGAGAGGGTGCCGGGCAGCCATGGGAGGTGGTCGCGAGGTGGTGACGGTTTGAGGCACGGGTTGGAGGGGAAAGAGGGCTGCCCCAGCGCGGGTATAGGACACGAGGGTTGCACAGGGGGTGGTTGAGGGGGCTGGTAGGTGTAAGGAGAGAGAAAGAGATGTAGGGAAGAATGGTGGTAATGGAGGTTTAGGAGAGATGAGAGAGAGTGGTGAGAGGTTGAAGAAGATGATGGGGGGTGTAGGGTGTGTGAGTGTGTATGGTGTATGGTGGGGATGAGGGTAAGGGGAGTTGGGTGTAGGATAGGTGTAGTTTAGTGGATGTGTAATAAGGGTTGTGTGTGTGTTTAATTAGAACCCCTAAAAAATATAAACTAACTAATAAAATAAAACTATAAAAACTAAAAATCTAAAAATTAAATTTATATTCTAAATAAAATAACATAAAGACTCAATAAAAATAAAAAGAAATGAAATGAAAATAAAAATATAAATATAAATCTATTAAATTTAAAAACTAAAGTCCTATAAAATATAAAATCTAATAAACTAAAAAATAAATGAAATCCTAAAAATTAAAATCTTAATAAAATAAAATAAAACTAGAAACTAATAAAAATCAAAATAAAATAAAATTATATTAATAAAAATAAAAATAGAAAATAAATCTAGAAAATATTAAATAAATCCTAAAAATAAAATAACTCAAACTAAAATCTTAGAAAAATCTAAAAAACACAAACTAAACACACATATGGTTCTGGTAGGTTTAGGACAAGGTTTAGGCTCGGGTTAGGGTATGGAAGAGGTATTAGCTCCATAAAATGCGCAATTGCCATGAAATATAGCTTTTGACACCGCAACTGACGTTAAGCCTGCATGATAAACATTTAAGCACATAAGACCCATATTACCGAGAATTAGCAACTAAAATATATCTATTTGGGGTATAAATTGTACAGTTTTGGGTGCTTATCACCCCTCAAGCATATAATGAGCCTGTGCATGAGCACCGAGCCAGTATGAGAGTGACACCTGGCTGATCTCAACTAAGTAATGATGACCTCAATATTCCCTCACGTGGAGGGAATAATTCGATTATAACAGATCTGTCCACGTGTTCCAAGTTATATATAAACATGTAAATGCTTGGCTATCTTCAGGTGATACCAACCTCGGCCTGCAAGGGTAAGAGGTTGGTGAAATCTGGCAACTGCCCAATCAGAGGTTATCCATGATGACCTCGGCTCAGTAGCAAAGCCGAGGTAAGGCCGCTGGAGTTGTAATGTCAGCCTGGGCCGAGGTTGAGTAGCAGGAACATCGATTGATTCCCAACCGAGGCTGGTTACAATAATTTTGTAGTCTCTGCTTCCTCGATTCACACCCAGTCGAGGTTGTTGTACGATGTAGGCATGATGTCGACCCCAGCCGACTTGGTGGATTACTATCTCCACGGATCACGAAGACCTCAATTTTTGTCTGACTGTGAGGCAGCTAGTAATCATCGACCATGGCCGACCTTGCTTAGAACGAGACCTCTGGTCGCCAATATGGGGCGCTTCTAACCTCGGCCATCTTCCTGGTCGAGGTTGGTGCTTCTGCACTGTTGGGTACATATAGGGCATATCAATCACCCCCTAGCCCTTAGTTACCTGTGTGATCAGGTGACTAAGGGGTATGTGTGTTCGAGGTTGGATTTCTTTAAGTGCTAATATTCCCTTGACAAGTGTCAGCCTCTGAAGTAGGTTGTGTGGTTGGCAAATGCAATGATTATGGTCTTTTGGGATCCCATGGCAATAATGGGCCTTGGGATGCGTGCAAGTGGATTGCAAGAGTTTTAAACCTTTTCTCTCTCTTTCTTATCCATTTTCTTTCATTCTCCCGCCTGAACCTTCTTTGTTTCCTCTCTCTTACAGAGCTTGATCGAGGGTACATTTGGTGAACTTTTCCTTGCTAATCTTCCCACGCTTCTCTTCATATTTCATCAGGTACTGCCTATTACCCCTTCTTTGCCATTTTTTCAGCCTTGTTTTTTTATTTTTTGCATTTTCCGGTCTCGGCTTGAGTTTTTTTGGTGAGTTTATGATTTTTTCTGTAGGTTTATGAGTTTTTCGATAGGTTGTTCTTGACTGTGTTTGGTTAACTTTCTTTTCAAATAACCCTATTGGATCTTTCACTATTGTGTTCATACTGTTTGTTTTTAACTTGAGTCCATAAGTGTAGGGTCGTCCCCATATGCTCAGACCTCTTTATTAACTCTTAAAGGAGTTCCCCTCTCTTAGGCAGAAAACCTTAGATAAAATTAGGCAAATACAATGATCCCAAGAGGAAGCTCATAGGGCAGAAGCATTCCCTCTCAGGCCTATATTTCCACCCCCTCTGAAGGTGATATACCCTGAGCCATCTGCATCTGCAGAGGTCTTAGTAGAACCTGTTCCGATGTCTTAGTCTGAGTCGTCAACCTCAGACCCTATGTCTGTGGATTCTTTCCAAGAGGCCATGGACTATTCCATTCGGATGGACCAAGCCCCTGACCAAGCCGAGGTTTCTAGACGTTCCCCATCTCACCAAAGTTCTAGCACCTCGCATTCTTCCTCCGATGTCGAGATTATAGGACATAGTGTGGTTGTTCCCCCAATCCTATATGCTATTCCTCTATCGACTGCCATAAGAGCTGAGTTTGCTCAGAGGTTCCCTGGTGGTGCTCCCTCCTCTGCTCAAGTCGACGTTGATCGGAATGAGGATGATGGTAGCGAAAGCGATGTTGACACCTCGAAGGCAGCCGAGATAGAGAGAACTGTCAGCGAAATTGACCTTCTAGCCTTCAGACATCTATATTCTATAAGTCCCTCCATAAAACTTAGGAGACCTCTGAGGGACGAGAGGGCATTTAGTGGCCGGAATGGTGAGATCTGCTTATATGAGCAGATGTTCAAGTTAGGATTTCGTCTTCCCATTCATCCAATAATTAGGGCTATATTTTCCTATATTAACTTGGCTCCTTCCCAGTTATCACCCAATGCCTGAAGGGTGATAATTAGAGCTATAGTCCTATGGAGGGCAGTCCATCATTCAGACCTTCCTGTCCAGGTCTTGTCAGGGTGCTATGTCCCTTCCTCTGCCAGGAATCATCCGAGTTACTACCACTTCTTAGCTCGGAAGTCCAATAAGAAGATGCTACAGGTTACCCAAATTTTGAACCACAATTGGAAACCACGCTACTTCTTTGCATCGGGGCCATGGGAGTTTGGTCCCTATTCCCCCTCTTCATCCTTAGAGCTGAGGATACCCCTGAGATGAGGAAAGGTGACAATGGCTGCTAGGGCCAACCCTGGGCCAAGCCAAAATAACCTTTAAAAGGTCAAAGACCTTCTTGATCAGGGGGATCCTGGTCTTCTAGTCAAGTATGAGCATTTGATGACCCCCTACTATCTTTCTGAAACTGGCCTTGGGGGGAGTCCTCTGATCGAGCTCCATAAGTTACTTTTATCATTTCAACAAGTTATACCTCTGAATTTGTTATGTCTATGATCTTTTAACTCGGGTCTTTTTGTTTGTAAAACGTCCCAAAGGAATTTTTGACAATCTCTGGGAGATAGCATCCCCCAGTCTTACCAAGCTCATGAAGAAAGTAGGTCTAACTGTGCCTCCTCCTCCTCCTACAAATTCAAGGGCTGAGGCCTCCAAGAAGAGAAAATTTCTCCCCCCTGCCCCTGAGGATCAGAGGCAGAAGAAGAAAACTCAAACGGGTGATTATGCCATCCCTATTTCCTCTGAGGACGTTTTGATTTGTGACAGTCTTATTGGCCAGAGTCTGAAGGCCCTGGACGCTATCAGCAACGTCATAACCGATTCTGACAAATGCTTATGTCGCTCTCTGGATAGGCCCTGGTTGGCCGATTTTTCCCTCCATCGCTCTATCCATGTAAGACATTGGACTTTTTTTTTACTGTTGAATTATATTAAAGTGTAACATCGGCTTTGAATTATACCAGATCTTAAACCGACACCTCTGTACATGTTCTACAGGGTCTCCTCACCATGCACCATTTTATTAACTGGACTCTGAGGAAACTTCCTCTAATTAAAAAGGGGAAAGAGGCCTAAAAGACCGAGGCCACTCTGAATGCTGAAGTGGAGCGTCTTAAGGCCTCCTTGGAGAAGTCTTAGGCCAATGTCAAGCAGTTGGAGAAAGATATGGACAAGATTAAAAAAGATCATACCTCTGCTCTGAAAACTCAGGCCGACTCTCTCTAACACAAGGTTGACGTTGCTGTGAAGGCTGCTCTGGATGACACCTCAGAGAAAATCTTGGAGGACTACAAGGTTTCTGATGAATTTGTCAGCTTCGACTTTGAGTACCTCAAAAGGGGTGTTAAGGCCACTAGTAAATGGGCTGCAATGAAGGAGAAAGAGTTAGGGTGCCTGGCAGCCTCTGACTTCATTGGTCTGGGATACATCGATCCTCGGTTTGCTCAGGCCTTATAATAAGTCGAGGAGGAAAGAGGTGCCGCACCTGTCGAGACTGCTTGCCAAGAAGATACTAGGACCGAAGGCGTTGGTCTATAAGATGATGGGGTGGAGGTGACCAACCTCGGCCAGGGAGATGGGGACGTTGCTACTAACCCTGAGATTGTAGACACTTAAATCCAAGTGTGATGTATTACCTCAGACCTTGTCACCAAATTATGATGTTTAAGGTCATAGGTCATCAACTAAGATGTTACCCCCACAAAAATATTCACTAAATTAATGATGTCTAAGGTCTGAGGTCATCCAAGTGTGATGTATTACCTCATACCTTGTCACCAAATTATGATGTTTAAGGTCTGAGGTCATCCAAGTGTGATGTATTACCTCAGACATTGTCACCAAATTATGATATTTAAGGTATGAGGTCATCAACTAAGATGTTACAGCCATAAAAATATTCACCAAATTAATGATGTTTAAGGTCTGAGGTCATCCAAGTGTGATGTCTTACCTCGGACCTTGCCACCAAATCATGATGTTTAAGGTCTGAGGTCATCAACTAAGATGTTACCCCCATAAAAATATTCACCAAATTAATGATGTTTAAGGTCTGAGGTCATCTAAATGTGATGTCTTACCTCGGACCTTATCACAGAATTATGATGTTTAAGGTTTGAGGTCATCAACTAAGATGTTACCCCCATAAAAATATTCACCAAATTAATGATGTTCAAGGTCTGAGGTCATCCAAGTGTGATGTATTACCTCAGACCTTGGCACCAAATTATGATGTTTAAGGTCTCAGGTCATCAATTAAAATGTTACCCCCATAAAAATATTCACCAAATTAATGATGTCTAAGGTCTGAGGTCATCCAAGTGTGATGTATTACCTAAGACCTTGTCACCAAATTATGATGTTTAAGGTCTGAGGTCATCCAAGTGTGATGTCTTACCTCAGACCTTGTCACCAAATTTTGATGTTTAAGGTTTGAGGACATCAACTAAGATGTTATCCTCATAAATTCTGCCACTAGATCCTAATGAACCAAGAATCGACACTGGAACTGATCTTCTCATTAATAATCTCTTCAAAAGATGATACATTGATATAGAAACTCTTGCAACATCATATGTAATACTGTTTTAGATGATCAGCATTCCAAGGATTGGAGAAAGGTTCCACCTCAAGGTTTTCTATTCTGTAGGTCCTAGGTACAACTTCTTCGATCACCTTGTAAGGGCCATGCCAATTTGGGTGAAGTTTGTTTTCTTTCTGCAACGTGTTCTTCAACACAAAGTCTCCCGCGGCTATGGGCCTTAATTTCACCCTTTGATTGTAGAACTTCATTGTTCTCTGTTGGTAGGCTGTCTGTCTGATCTTTACGTCTTCCCTTCTTTCTTTAATCATGTTTAAGCCAAGTCTTCTTTCCTCCCTATTATTCTCAGGGTCATAGGTCTGAACCCTGTGACTGGGGAGCCCTATCTCAGTTGGTATGACAGCTTCTAAGTCATAAACTAACATAAACGGGGTTTCCCTCGTTGGTGTCCTATCCATTGTTATGTAGGCCCATAATACAGCATAAACCTCTTCAGTCCATCTCCCCTTAGCTTCTTCTAGCCTCTTCTTGATCCTATTGGGGATTGTTCTATTTGTGACTTCGGTCTGACCGTTTGCCTGAGGCCGACCCGGAGAAGAGAAAAATTGCTTGACCCTAACTTTTTCACAGTATTTTTCCAAGGAAGAATTCTTGAACTGGGTTCCATTATCCCAGATGAGGGTGCTCGGGAGTCCATGTCTGCATATGATGCTCTTTCAAATGAACTTAAAGGTCTTCTGCTCCATAATCGTGATCATTGGCTTAGCCTCTACCCATTTGGAGAAGTAGTCAATGGTAACTATCAAAAACCTATAGTGGTTTGCAGCTCTTGGTAGGGGACCTACCAAGTCAATTCCCCATACTGTGAATGGCCAAGGAGAACTTATTGACGTCATAGGCTGGTGTAGTTGATAGGGGATAGTGGAGAATCTTTGGCATTTGTCACACCTCTTCACATATGCTGTAGCATCCTTGGCCAAGGTTGGCCACTAGTATCCCTGCATGATAATCCTTTTGGCCAAAGGTCTTCCTCCTATGTGAATGGAGCATGAACCCCCATGTACATCTTGCAGGATACGGGGGACCTCTGTGGGATGAATACACCTGAGGAGGGGTAACAGAAATTCCTTCTTATATAGGGCATCTCCTATTACTGAGAACTTTGCAGCTCTGTACCTTAGTTTCCTCCTTTTTAGTTTTAATTCTGGCAGTTCTCCCTCTCTGATATATCTGATAAGGGGGTCCATCCATGAGTCCCCTAGGTTCAAATTGAGGCAAAGGTTACTAACCTCTTCTTCTTCAATGGTCACCTTGGGCAAGATCTCGATTGGAACTGTCCTTCTGATGTTCGTTCTGGTTACTGAAGCCAATCTTGCTAGTGCATCTGCGTGGCTGTTATTTTACCGAGGTATTCTCTTCATCTTTACCTCTTTAAAACCTTTTAATATCATTCTTACCATTTTTAGGTATTTAGCCATCCTTTCATCCTTGGCCTCATAAACTCCCAATACTTAGTTAATAACCAACCTTGAGTCGTTGTGAAGCAGAAGTCATTTTACCCGAAGGGTCTTGGCCAAGGAGAGGCCTGCTATCATGGCCTCATATTCTGACTCATTGTTGGATGCCTTGAAGTTAAACCTTAGGGAATATTCAACGTTGATACCATCCCAGGCTGAGAGTATCAGCCCTACCCCGCTTCCACTTTCACAAGAAGACCCGTCAATAAAGAGGTTCCAGACGTCTTTATCTGATGAGAAGCCCTCTTCTAACATGATTCCTTGCTTGAAGAGGTACCGATCTTCCTCATTCTCAGCTATTCTATTTCTGGCTCTGTTGAATACAACCTCTTCTGGGTCTCGGAAGACGTTACTGTTTGATCCCTCTACAGTCTCTTAGTTACTCTTAACCTCAGTCTATTCCCATATGAATTCAACAACAAAATCTGCAAGTGCCTGTCCTTTAATGGCCATCCTGGGTTGGTAAATAAGGTCATACTCACCCAACTCAATGGCCCAAGCCATCAACCTTCTGGGCTTCTCAGGCTTGTAGAGGACTTGCCTTAATGGAGAGTCAGTGAGGATGACCATAGAGTGGGCTTAGAAATAGTGCTTCATTTTTCTAAAAGCATGTATCAATGCGTAGGCCAATTTTTCCATTCGTGGGTAATTCTGTTCAGACCCTTGAAGCGCCTTACTGTTGAAGTATACAAGTCTTTGGACCCCAACGTCTTCCCGCACTATGGTTGCGCTTATAGCTGACTCAGAGACTCCTAGATAAACATATAACCTTTCTCCTATTATGAGTCGAGATAAAAGTAAGGGAGATCCGAGGTAGGACTTGAGTTGATTAAAAGCCTTATCACACTCTTTGTCCCACTCGAAGGACTTTCTAAGCACCTTAAAGAACGGAAGACACTTTTCCGTTGCTCTAGAAATAAATCTGTTGAGTGCAGCTACTCTTCCAATGAGCCTCTAAACGTCCTTGATACTTCTAGGTGTCTTCATGTCGAGCAAGGTTTTAATTTTCTCAGTGTTCGCTTCTATTCCCCTCTGATTGACAATGAATCTAAGAAATTTCCCAGCTCCTACCCCGAAGACACATTTCACGGGATTGAGTTTCATTCTGTACAAGTCCATTGTATCCAAGGTCTTTTCTAGGTCTGCCACGTGAGTACAGGCCTTTAAGCTCTTCGTCAGCATATCATTTACATACACTTCCATAGTCTTGCCTATTTGATTTTCAAACATCTTATTCACAAGACGTTGATACGTCGCCCCCGCATTTTTCAATCCGAAGGGCCTAACCTTTTAGTAATATGTCCCCTTGTCAGTGATGAAGGCTGTCTTTGTTTAGTCTTCAGCATCCATGAATATCTGATTGTAGCTTGAATATCCATCCATGAAGCTCATGAGCTCATGCCCTGCAGTGGCATCTACCATTTGGTCGATACGAGGCAAGGGATAGTTGTCTTTTGGGTAAGACTTATTCAGGTTGGTGAAGTCTATGCACATCCTCTATTTCCCGTTGGCTTTAGGCACTGTGACTGCGTTTGATAACCACTCTGGGTATATGACTTCCCTTATAAACTCGGTCTCTTCTAACTTTATGACTTCTTCTCAGATGACATCGTACTTCTCCCTAGAGTAAACTCTTCGTCTCTGTTTAATTGGCTTAGCATCCTTAGTCACGTTAAGTTTATGGCACATAACCTCTGGGTCGATGCTAGGCATGTTCGTGTGGCTCCAAGAGAAGACACTCTGACTTTTCTTCAAGAAACTTATCATCTCTTCCTTGATCTTCGCTTTTAAAGCTTTGCTGACCCGAATGGTTTTTTCCAGTTCGTCCTCATTGAGGACGATGGATTCTACCTCTTCCGCAGCCAATGTGTCAATGTTATATGTGGTAGTTGCTCTCTTATGGGCCTCTCTCTCTTCGGCTGAGTTAAAGTAGCATTCCCGTGCTATGGTCTGGTCACCCTGCACTTCCCCTACCCCATAAGGGGGTGATAATTTTCGCATCTGGTGGACCGTCAATGGCACGGCCTCAAACTCCTTAAGGGCCACTCTTCCTATGATGAGGTTGTAGACCGAGAAGACATTTTTGTCCATAACAAAAAAATTAATTTTTCGGGTCAACCTCCTAGGCCACTCATTGCCCATTCGCACGTCCATCTCATACATGCCCAACGGATGGACCTTTTCATCGCTAAAGCCCATCAACGGATTATGATAGGATACCGGCCTAGCTCTGCTGAGGCCAAGGCTTTTGAAGCAGGGCCAGAACATCACATCTTCTAAACTTCCTCCATCTATGAGGATTCTTTATACCTCGCATCCATACACGCTTGTCGTGATTACCAAAGGGTCATCATGCAGAGCTAGGATGACTTTGAAGTCGAGTCGGGAGAACCCAACTATTAGATTGTCCATATCCATCTTCTTTCTCTTCTGCTTGGTTTCAAAAGACGGCAGATTTACCACTTCTGGTTTGGCCACTGACTTGGCCTCTGCCACATGAGCTTTTAGGTCAACCACTTCAGAACCACCCCCTGTGAGTCCTCCGCATATGGTGTTGACACCAAAGGAGATCATACCGACCCTCTTCATCGGGGCGTTGTCATCTTTTGGTGGGAGGTCTGGATCATCCTCATCATCACCCTCCGAGTCATTGTCTCTTCTTGCTGGAGTATCATCACGACACCTGTCGTTTCTCTTATTTTTAGGGTCATCTCTTCCCCTTTTAGGAGCCTTTCCATCAACATACTTTCTCAACTTTCCTAATTTCAACATTTTTTTTTATCTCATCCTTTAAGGCGAAGCACTTGTGTGTAACATGGCCATTGTCTTGGTGGAACTCGCACCACAAGTTCTGGTTCCTCTTATGTGGAGGAGCCTTCGGCTTATCTGGCCATCTTAGGGACCGATCATTCTTAATCTCATTGAGGATGTGTTCACAGCTTACAGTTAGAGGGGTATAACATGAAAACTTATCATCAGCTGACCTTTTCTTTCCTTCCTTCTTTCTTTGGAACTTCCCGCTGCCACTACCGTTCTCATCGTCATACTTTGCGGCCATGACCTCACAACACCAAAAATAGGAAACTGGCACGGTTTAAAATAGCGCCAAACGCAATCTGGCACAGTTCAAAATCGTGCTAGAATTAGGCGTGCCAGATTTTCTGGCGCGGTTTAAAACCGTGCCAGATTTCCCAAACTGGCACGCTTTTGGCACGCTTTTAAACTGTGCCAGTTTTTTATCTGGCATGCTTTTGGCACGCTTTTAAACCGTGTTAGATGTTAAATCTGGCACGCTTTTGGCACACATCGAAACCGTGCCAAATTGTCTATTTTCTAGCACGCTTTTGGCACGGTTTTAAAGCGTGCCAGAATGTTTAATAAGCGTTCTCATTTTTATACATTGGAACGGTTTTGGCACGATTTAAAACCGTGCCAGATTTTTCGGTTGATTAAAAAAAATAATAATAGGAAACAAATCTGGAAAATCTGCAAATTCCAAATTCGGTAGGAAAAATATTTATTATTTGCAAAAAAAATCAAGAAAATTCACAAATTATGAATATCGCAGGTTGTTGATAAACTAATGTTCATACAAACTTCAAAAAATTACAAGAGTTAATACCAATATAAAGCCGCACATGACCATAAAAGTCGACAATAACGTCAAAAAATTACAAGAGTTAATAGTTCCCATATCAAAAAAAAATTTGGCAGAGTTTCCCCTATTTTTTTAGCATTCCAAAACCTGCTAAACATAAAATCTGCCCATATAAAGCCCGCACGGCCATAAATGTCAACAATAAAACTACTACAGCGAGCACGGCCATAAAAATAAACCATAAAACTACTGAAGCCTGCTCGGCCATAACACAAAAAATAGAATCCTGAATATTAACGACACTAAATAAACAATCCCCCTGTTGTAAAGCATTGACTTCTTCGTGCGTTCCAAGTGGATAAAAGCTAGCGATTGAATGTCATCCTACAAAAAAAATAAGACACAAAAAAGATACAATATTAGTAACCAAGTCATTTTTAAAAAAATCGTATTCAAGCAAAAAAATTGCATATACAAGCAGACAAATTGCATATACGACTACAAGTTACATTGGTCCCGTGCGAGGTGTTCGTGCCTCCTACGGGGTCGTTTGGGGGCTGGTTTGGGTTTTCACTCTTTAACGGCCTGTTTTCAAGTCTAAGTGTGATTTTTGCAAATTATCGTCATACTCTCAAACCGGGAGACCCAGGACTACGCGGTCAGTTCCTACAAGTTACATTGGTCCCGTGCGAGTTGTTCGTGCCTCCTACGGGGTCGTTTGGGGGTTGGTTTGGGTTTTCACCCTTTAACGGCCTGTTTTCAAGTCTAAGTGTGATTTTTGCAAATTATCATCATACTCTCAAATCGGGAGACCCGGGACTACGCGGTCAATTCCTACAAGTTACATTGGTCCCGTGCGAGGTGGTCGTGCCTCCTACGGGGTCGTTTGGGGGCTGGTTTGGGTTTTCACCCTTTAACGGCCTGTTTTCAAGTCTAAGTGTGATTTTTGCAAATTATCATCATGCTCTCAAACCGGGAGACCCGGGACTACAAGGTCAGTTCCTACAAGTTACATTGGTGCCGTGCGAGGTGTTCGTGCCTCCTACGGGGTCGTTTGGGGGCTGGTTTGGGTTTTCACCCTTTAACGGCCTGTTTTCAAGTCTAAGTGTGATTTTTGCAAATTACCGTCATACTCTCAAACCGGGAGACCCGGGACTACGCGATCAGTTCCTACAAGTTACATTGGTCCCGTGTGAGGTGTTCGTGCCTCCTACGGGGTCGTTTGGGGGCTGGTTTGGGTTTTCACCCTTTAACGGCCTGTTTTCAAGTCTAAGTGTGATTTTTGCAAATTACCGTCATACTCTCAAATCGGGAGACCCAGGACTACGCGGTCAGTTCCTACAAGTTACATTGATCCCGTGCGAGGTGTTCGTGCCACCTACGGGGTCGTTTGGGGGCTGGTTTGGGTTTTCACCCTTTAACGGCCTGTTTTCAAGTCTAAGTGTGATTTTTGCAAATTACCGTCATACTCTCAAATCGGGAGACCCGGGACTACAAGGTCAGTTCCTACAAGTTACATTGGTGCCGTGCGAGGTGTTCGTGCCTCCTATGGGGTCGTTTGGGGGCTGGTTTGGGTTTTCACCCTTTAACGGCCTGTTTTCAAGTCTAAGTGTGATTTTTGCAAATTACCGTCATACTCTCAAACCGGGAGACCCGGGACTACGCGATCAGTTCCTACAAGTTACATTGGTCTCGTGCGAGGTGTTCGTTCCTCCTACGGGATCGTTTGGGGGCTGGTTTGGGTTTTCACCCTTTAACGGCCTGTTTTCAACTCTAAGTGTGATTTTTACAAATTATCGTCATACTCTCAAACCGGGAGACCCGGGACTACGCGGTCAGTTCCTAAAAGTTACAGTGGTCCCGTGCGAGGTGTTCGTGCCTCCTACGGGGTCGTTTGGGGGCTGGTTTCGGTTTTCACCCTTTAACGGCCTGTTTTCAAGTCTAATTGTGATTTTTGAAAATTATCGTCATACTCTCAAACCGGGAGACTCGGGACTACGCGGTCAGTTCCTACAAGTTACATTGGTCCCGTGCGAGGTGTTTGTACCTCCTACGGGGTCGTTTGGGGGCTGGTTTGGGTTTTCACCCTTTAACGGCCTGTTTTCAAGTCTTAGTGTGATTTTTGCAAATTATCGTCATACTCTCAAACCGGGAGACCCGGGACTACACGGTCTGTTCCTACAAGTTACATTGGTCTCGTGCGAGGTGTTCATGCCTCCTACGGGGTCGTTTGGGGGCTGGTTTGGGTTTTCACCCTTTAACGGCCTGTTTTCAAGTCTAAGTGTGATTTTTTCAAATTACCGTCATACTCTCAAACCGGGAGACCCGGGACTACGCGGTCAGTTCCTACAAGTTACATTGGTCCCGTGCGAGGTGTTCGTGCCTCCTACGGGGTCGTTTGGGGCCTGGTTTGGGTTTTCACCCTTTAACGGCCTGTTTTCAAGTCTAAGTGTGATTTTTGCAAATTAGTGTCATACTCTCAAACCGGGAGACCCGGGACTACGCGGTCAGTTCCTACAAGTTACATTGGTCCCGTGCGAGGTGTTCGTGCCTCCTACGGGGTCGTTTGGGGGCTGGTTTTTAAGTTTAATCCAAATGTTTTCAAATTAACAATAGGGAACTAAAATATATTTTAAGCGTCAAATAAAGAGGAATCTAAAATATGAATATCGCAGGTTGTTGATAAACTAATGTGCATACAAACTTCAAAAAATTACAAGAGTTAATACAATATAAAGCCGCACATGACCATAAAAGTCGACAATAACGTCAAAAAATTACAAGAGTTAACAGTTCCCATATCAAAAAAAAAAATTGGCAGAGTTTCCCCTATTTTTTTAGCATTCCAAAACCTGCTAAACATAAAATCTTCCCATATAAAGCCCGCACGGCCATAAATGTCAACAATAAAACTACTACAGCGAGCACGGCCATAAAAATAAACCATAAAACTACTGAAGCCTCCTCGGTCATAACACAAAAAATAGAATCCTGAATATTAACGACACTAAATAAACAATCCCCCTGTTGTAAAGCATTGACTTCTTCGTGAGTTCCAAGTGGATAAAAGCTAGCGATTGAATGTCATCCTACAAAAAAAAAAGACACAAAAAAGATACAATATTAGTAACCAAGTCATTTTTAAAAAAATCGTATTCAAGCAGAAAAATTGCATATACAAGCAGACAAATTGCATATACGACTACAAGTTACATTGGTCCTACAAGTTACATTGGTTCCGTGCGAGGTGTTCGTGCCTCCTACGGGGTCGTTTGGGGGCTGGTTTGGGTTTTCACTCTTTAACGGCCTGTTTTCAAGTCTAAGTGTGATTTTTGCAAATTATCGTCATACTCTCAAACCAGGAGACCCAGGACTACGCGGTCAGTTCCTACAAGTTACATTGGTCCCGTGCGAGTTGTTCGTGCCTCCTACGGGGTCGTTTGGGGGTTGGTTTGGGTTTTCACCCTTTAACGGCCTGTTTTCAAGTCTAAGTATGATTTTTGCAAATTATCGTCATACTCTCAAATCGGGAGACCCGGGACTACGCGGTCAATTCCTACAAGTTACATTGGTCCCGTGCGAGGTGTTCGTGCCTCCTACGGGGTCGTTTGGGGGCTGGTTTGGGTTTTCACCCTTTAACGGCCTGTTTTCAAGTCTAAGTGTGATTTTTGCAAATTAGTGTCATACTCTCAAACCGGGAGACCCGGGACTACGCGATCAGTTCCTACAAGTTACGTTGGTCCCGTGAGAGGTGTTCGTGCCTCCTACGGGGTCGTTTGGGGGTTGGTTTTTAAGTTTAATCCAAATGTTTTCAAATTAACAATAGGGAACTAAAATATATTTTTAGCATCAAATAAAGAGGAATCTAAAATATGAATATCGCAAGTTGTTGATAAACTTATGTGCATACAAACTTCAAAAAATTACAAGAGTTAATACCAATATAAAGCCGCACATGACCATAAAAGTCGACAATAACGTCAAAAAATTACAAGAGTTAATAGTTCCCATATCAAAAAAAAAATTGGCAGAGTTTCCCCTATTTTTTTAGCATTCCAAAACCTGCTAAACATAAAATCTGCCCATATAAAGCCCGCACGGCCATAAATGTTAACAATAAAACTACTACAGCGAGCACGGCCGTAAAAATAAACCATAAAACTACTGAAGCCTCCTCGGCCATAACATAAAAAATAGAATCCTGAATATTAACGACACTAAATAAACAATCCCCCTGTTGTAAAGCATTGACTTCTTCGTGCGTTCCAAGTGGATAAAAGCTAGCAATTGAATGTCATCCTACAAAAAAAATAAGACACAAAAAAGATACAATATTAGTAACCAAGTCATTTTTAAAAAAATCGTATTCAAGCAGAAAAATTGCATATACAAGCCGACAAATTGCATATACGACTACAAGTTACATTGGTCCCGTGCGAGGTGTTCGTGCCTCCTACGGGGTCGTTTGGGGGCTGGTTTGGGTTTTCACTCTTTAACGGCCTGTTTTCAAGTCTAAGTGTGATTTTTGCAAATTATCATCATACTCTCAAATCGGGAGACCCAGGACTACGCGGTCAGTTCCTACAAGTTACATTGGTCCCGTGCGAGTTGTTCGTGCCTCCTACGGGGTCGTTTGGGGGCTGGTTTGGGTTTTCACCCTTTAACGGCCTGTTTTCAAGCCTAAGTGTGATTTTTGCAAATTATCATCATACTCTCAAATCGGGAGACCCGGGACTACGCAGTCAATTCCTACAAGTTACATTGGTCCCGTGCGAGGTGGTCGTGCCTCCTACGGGGTCATTTGGGGGCTGGTTTGGGTTTTCACCCTTTAACGGCCTGTTTTCAAGTCTAAGTGTGATTTTTGCAAATTATCATCATACTCTCAAACCGGGAGACCCGGGACTACGCGGTCAGTTCCTACAAGTTACATTGGTCCCGTGCGAGGTGTTCGTACCTCCTACGGGGTCGTTTGGGGGCTGGTTTTTAAGTTTAATCCAAATGTTTTCAAATTAACAATAGGGAACTAAAATATATTTTAAGCATCAAATAAAGAGGAATCTAAAATATGTATTAAGAATGAGAGAGCATGAAAACTCAAATAAATATTACCTTTATCATTCGTTGGTGTCATCAATGGGAGGGAGAAAGTCATCGTGCCAATACAAAAATCCGTTGTTACCCACATCTCCCAACGTCTCACAAGATCCTTGTTTTCCACCCCAAACTAGATATTCAGGCACTTTTATAAGGTCGAGTACGATCTTCACTTCTCTCTTTCCTAACTCATGGAAGTGAACTGAAGATACAGCTCCTGGCGGCAATTTCCTACCATAACCGACGACTTGACCAGTGTGAGATAGTATTCTTCTCTGAGGTTTTCCATTTGATCCTTCCAACTTTCGTTGTCCACATTTACCTCTTGAAGCATTTCTCGAGCAAATGCAGACGCCAATATAGCTGTTCTAGAAATCGTGGACCCAACGCAACGAACACGTCCTCGCGTGTCTTTCCCAAATACATCAAAAATTGGACCAGCATCCAAGGTCTCCTCTTGACCACTCGCTTGGTATACATCTAGAAGCATTTTAACCTTATCCTTTACATAAAGACATTAATGTTATCATTTAAATTACATATTGGGTAAAAGAAGGAAAAAGAAAAACATTAAAGCTAAATTACCGTAAATGCTTCATCATGAGGCGCATAATCTCCGCCTTTTACTTTATGAGTTGATAACCACAATTCAGCACGGGTTGGTTCACGTCCATGCTCCTTTTTCCAATTCTCTGCAGCTCGGGCATAACCATAACGACCCGTGTTATGAGTAGTCGTTTTCGAACAATTTTGTTTTATCCCTTTATTTTTTCTTCGCAAATCCCTTTGGGCCTGTGCAGCTTCATTGTCACAAAATGCCTCCCAATCCTCAGGTTTAACATTTTTAGGAACATTCTCCCTCCACTTTGCAACATCGTCACCCTTCAAATTTACCCTTATCTTGGCCTTGAACTTCTTCCAAGACTCGTTAGCTTTTTTCATAAACATGCTTTTTTGATTATCTTTCACATCGGGAAAATCTTTCTACAATATATGAAAGAAACAAAATTTATCATTATGTAATTAAATTTAGTAACAATTACAATTGTAGCCAAAGAGAAAAAATAGTATACCTTGAACATTGTCCAAATTTGATTCTTATATCGCACGTCTACATGTCTCCATGTTATATAAGAAATCGGTATATGCGTCCTAGTGAGGTATCCCCATCTAGTAGAGGGTGTAGCTGAATTATCCCCCACCGGAAGGCCATGCTCGTTAAATTTTAATCTCTTTGTGAAAAGTGTATCACCCGTTGTCGAAGACCTCGAAACAACCTTCGAGCGGGAGTTTGATCCTGCTGTCGCACCACTTGGTGACGGATTTGAAGTATCACCCACCTGAGACATTATTTCTCTGACAAAAGATTGTTTGGCACATAAATAATCAGAATAAACAACAACAAATGAGAATATACTTATTCTGTTTAAAACAGAACATATATATAAAACAGAACGTATATATATATATATATATATATATATATATATATATATAAACTGTATATATAAACAGATATATATAAACTATTTATATATACAAACTGTATATATAAACAGATCTTTTTATATATATGCAGTTTATATATATACTGTATATATAGGTGTATATATATATATGCAGTGTATATATATATTGTATATATAGCAGTATATATATATAAACTGCATATATATACATATATATATATACAGCAGTGTGTATATATATACTGTATATATATATATATATATATATATATATATATATATATATATATACTGCTATATATATAGTATATATATACACTACATATATATACATATATATATACAACTATATATACAGTATATATATATACTGCTATATATACAGTATATATATACACACTGCTGTATATGTATATGTATATATATGTATATATATATATATACATATATATACATATACATATACAGCAGTGTGTATATATATACAGATATATATATATATATATATATATATATATATATATATATATATACTGCTATATATACAGTATATATATACACTGCATATATATACATATATATATACAGCAGTGTGTATATATATATATATACTGCTATATATACAGTATATATATACACACTGCTGTATATGTATATGTATATATATGTATATGTATATATATATATATATATATATATATATATATATATATATATATATATATATATATACATATACATATATATACATATACATATACAGCAGTGTGTATATATATACTGTATATATAGCAGTATATATATATACTGTATATATAGTTGTATATATATATGTATATATATGTAGTTTATATATATATATATACACTGATTTATATATATCTGTACATATAATATAAACTGTATATATATATATATATATGTATATATATACACCGATTTATATATATCTGTATATATAACACTGATTTATATATATCTATATCTATATATATATATATATATATATATATATATATATATATATATATATATATATATATATATATATATATACAGTTTAGACATTTATTACAGTTTAGACAAATGGCCTTGTTTGTGGCCATTTTGTGGCTTGTTTAGACAAACGGGGAGACCCGGGACGACGCGGGCAGTTCCTACAATAACTGCAATAAATGGCCTTGTTTGTGGCTTGAAGTTCACATCGTTAGGCTAGCTGCTGGGCACGTGCTCCATGCACCACTTTCGACTGAGGGCAGTCTCAGTGGGAGTTGTCGAGAGGCTTGGGCATTAACCTAGTGGCTAGCTGTAGACATAGAACAAGAAGAGCAATTTTCAGAAGGGGAGGAACACGAGATGCAAACTAGGCCAAATAGCTTCAATCAAAACATAATTCTAGAACTCAAACAGGACATTGCACCAAGGTAATCTATCTTTAGCATTTTATCAAACATGTAACATACGACATTTTCAATAGATTGTAACATACAAAAATATCTAGTATGTAAAAGAAATTTATTATGGAGACATAAAGGAAACACGAACCAAAATCCATCGGAGCTGAAACCACGGGCTCTCACTCATCTTATCCCTTGTCGTATTATGACCACCTTGAATTATACACAATACTATCCTAAGACAAAAATAAATCGCAAAATTAGGCATGAGAATATATAATACAGTGAATAAGAATCAATGTTTCATTTCAGATATACTTCACTAGAGTGTGAATTCAACAAATATATCAACTAAATAATTTCTAAATCTAACACACGATTGAAAAGCCTAAGTAACAATGAAATTTGTTACAAGTGAAGATATGTTTCATCGAAGTACTCGACAAATACATTAATTCATCTATTTAGAAAGATAATATGGAACTGATCGTTGCCTAAGACAAAAGTAAAATTGATGCCATGACGAACTACTCCTTGCCTAAGATAGTTAAGGCTCTAAGGTTATGCTTTGGATTAGCGTTTTTTTATAGAATTTTTTTGAGAAGATATATGTCCTTATCAGTAAGCCCCTGACCATGATGCTCAAGAAGAAGAACTTTTAATAGTCAACTGAATCTATAAAAAAATTCAACAAGCGTAAAACAGCTATGATTACTACTCATGTTTTAAGAAATACTGATTTTATTCAACACTTCATGCTAGTAATTAAGGGATTAGTGTTGATCTTATGCAAGGCTCTTAGCATTACTAAGCAAGGCATTACCTCCAACGAAGGCATTACCTCCATGAAATCTACCAACAACAATGTGATAAACACCTCCATGGCAACCACTTATTATTCTCAACAAAAAATGATACTAACAATAAAAAAAATAGTAGGTAAACTAAATTTCAACCAATATTCATGAAATCAAACAAGAAAAATTATTGAACCATGTCTGGATGTAGAGTTGGATCTGAAGTTGGATCGTGAGACTCAAGAAGATTGACCAAATCTTCAATCTCAAATTTCTTATTAGATGGAATGCATAAATTACCTATGTTGATGACCAAACCAAGTTGTCGAAGCTTTTGGAGATGACCAAACCAAATATTCAACCAAACCTTCGGAGGTTGGTCTAACCTAACTCCGATGGAAGTTCGTGGATGGCCAGAAGAAGAGGATGATGGCAGTTAGTGGATGAAGCAGAGGGTGTATAACAATGAATAACTTACTTATGCTACCTGCCCTGAGTGGTATGTTTTAAAAATTAATTTACAACCTAAATGTATTAAATCAATATATAAGATTATCACGAGTAATTGCAATTCACACATGCATCGCGGCGGTTTACAACTACTAAAATTAATTTTGAAAGGACAAAATGGGCATGAACTCGGAAGGGAAAATTATCAATTGATGCACCAAGGTCTTAAGTATACTAGGTCTAAGCCCCGTACGATGCGTGTGCGATGTGCATAAAATAGTATATATACATACATATATACAAGTGAAACATGGTTAAATATCACTTAACATGATGATGATTATATATTGATTTATATTTTAAACGAAGATTGAAAAATTGCGAGAAAGTTGTTATGTATCCAGTAAAATATTTCTTATTTAGATACTTTGATAATGATTTATTGATCTAGTAAAGTACAACAATTCAAACAAATAAAAATTGACAAAGTAAAAACAGCCAAAGTACCCTTCTTAAATTGCAAAACTAATACAACTCGAATTCCCAGTAAAGCTCATGCTCAAGTTTTATAATGTACAACCTGAATGATTATAAGTTGGAAAAAAATCTTTATTAAGTCAATCAACTTCATCTTAGTTTCATAAAAAATGCCAACACGCTTGACTAACCCTTCAAAATCCTGAATCAAGAAACATCAAGTTGAAAGAAAAACATGACACTGAGAAGCTAAATTCGAGTCAAAACAGCACAAGGCATTACAAACAAACAATCACATTCTGCAACATAAACTCTAGAATTTCATGAAACTAAATTAAACAATGAATAAATCAATCCAAGTGGTTTTGAACCTTAATTCCCATACTGTTGGCCGTACCGATGATTGATTTGGCGATGGACTCCAACGACATGTACTTGCAATAAGGATCCGACTGCTTAACCTTATCGATCTCATAAATGTGCTTTGTGGTTAGGGTTGAGGAGACCACGTGGCCGGGGCGGCTACTACCGTACTCAATGTCGGCGGCCTTTTTGAGGTACCAAGTGACTGAGGGGGACTTCACGGTGAACTCGAAGGTGTTGTCTTTGAAGGCGATGATGGTGATGGCCATTGGGGTTGTTCATGGACGAAGTAGATGATGGGGTCGCCTGGTAGTAGACGAAGCAGAGGATGAGTGGCAGCGTTGATGGAGGCGGAGGGTAGGCGGCGGGTAGTGTGGATGATGGAGGCGGCGGGTAGCAGCAGGTCGCCTGGTAGCGTGGAGAGAGAGAGAGAGAGAGACTTAGAGAGAAGAAAGGAGATCAGATTGATGTCCCGCCTTGAAAGTTTTGGTCCCCGATTGAAATTTTAGGATATTATTTTTTTAATGAACTATACCCATATTTGGCACGGTTTTACACCGTGCCAGAATTTGGCACTCATTTAAACCGTGCCAGTTTATGCTAAAACCGTGCCAAATTCTGGCACGGCTTAAAACCGTGCCAGAATCTCCTTGCCACAGCGTGCCAGATTAGCATTTTTGGTGTAGTGCCTCTTCAGCGTTTATGACCTTACCTGCAGTTGCAAATAATTCTTCCATGGACTTGGGGGTCTTCTGGGAGCTTCCACAATAACTTCCCTTTTCGGAGACCTCCTGTGAGAGCGATGATAGCTATACTCTCTTCGTAATCTTCCACCTCCAGTTTTTCTTTGTTAAATCTAGAAATGTAGTCTCTTAGACTTTCGTTTTTGCATTGCTTGACATACAACAGATGGGTGGTCTTCTTTTGAGGTTTTACCTCAAAACAGAAGTTGTGAATGAATCGTTCAGCTAAGCCCTTAAAGTTCTCTATTGAGTTCTTTAGGAGAGAGGTAAACCAGATATGTGCAGCTCCCGTCAAAGTCTCAGAGAAGGACCGACACTTCATCTCATCTGGTATTGAGTAAATATCCACTGCAAACTGGTACATCTCGATATGATGTATAGGGTTGGTACTACCATCATACTTGGAAGACACCGTAGGTGGCTTGAACTTGGCAGGGGTTGGGAAGCTCACTATCTTAGCCACGAATGGAGAGCCCTCTGAGAAACCTCTTTGCAGTGGGTCTTGGCTTTTGATGAGGTCTCCTATCTATTCCTCAAGGCATTGGATGGAGTCATTCCATGGTCTTGCAATGTAGGCCTGGCCGAGGTTGTCCCTAGCCATCTCCAAGGGGTGGACTGAGGGTTCCCTAGCTGCAGCATAGCATCGGCTATTGACCTCTTTCTGGTCCCTACCTCATCCTGGATTAGGTCGACCTTGATGAGGCCGACGTTCACCCTCTTCCCTTTGTGAGCCGGATGCACTTCTCGACCTGGACAACCTCTATCTTAGGTCATTTACTAGGCCGAGCCTTTCAAAGGCCGACCCTCTGCTCAATCGGTCAAAAGATGATCCTCTTTGTTCGGCCCCTTCACCTCTTCTGCCTACACAACCTCGACTATGCTGGATAGGACGCACTATGTTATTCGAAACCTCATACGACTCCCAATAATCTTCTGGGGCGTCTTCTACCTCCAGATCATCATACCTATCCTCAGGTCATGGGTGTCCTTGCCTCCCCAGACGCAAACGCCTAGGGTCAGCAATGTCCCTCCTCCGCTAAGGTATAGGTTGGTCTTTCTGCAGTGCCTGGGGTGGTCCTCTGGCTTCAGGATGGGGCCGAGCAGTCGTCGGAGTAATCATATACGGTGAGACCCCAAGTGGTCTCATCATATTTTGACTGAGTTGTGCAAATTTCTCCTTCATTGCTTGTTGTGTTGCAGCCAAAGACCTCAAAGCTTCCGCTACCTCCGCTATTTCGGACTGAGGCGGTGCCTGACTAGAACTAGGTCCTCCCGCATCAGGCGGTGGGAGAGGTGGTGGTAACTCGGGTGCCATATGTTACCACAAATGAGCTTGTAGAGTAAATGAGCTTAATACCTTAACGCACCTCTTTCAATGGTGAAATAACTCCACGCAAGGGGTGAGGCCTGGTTCACCACCAGAGTCTCCGATGAGGTTATGCAGAAAAAAAGGAAGAGACAACTTATCATTCCCACAGACGGCGCCAAAATAATGATGCTGGAAATAGCACCACCAATCAAGGTGTTTGTAAGCTCAAACTAGTGATAACAATGGTGGTACAAGAGTATACTAAATATAAGAGATTGAGGTGAGGAGAAGAGGATGAACACTTGAATGTAAGTGGTTCAGCCAATCTGGCCTACGTCTACTATGAGTATCTGTGAGTAATATCACTGAATGAAGGCATTAATGGCCATGGATATAATCTCTCAAGCTTTATCTCTCTACTGTGTAAAATGACAGAGTTTCAGCTAGGGTAGTAATTTTGGATCCCTTACAAGGTAGATGATGACCTCTATATATAGTGCTTGGGGGGTGTAATGTGCCTCTCAAGCATACAATGAGCATGTGCATGAGCACCAAGCCAGTATGAGAGTGACATTTGGTTGATCTTAATTAAGTAATGATGACCTCAATATTCCCTCACATGGAGGGAATAATTTGATTATAACACATTTTTCCACGTGTTCCAAGTTATATATGAACAAGTACTTGTTCGGCTGTCTTCGGGTGATACCAACCTCAGCCTGGAAGGGTAAGAGGTTGGTGAAATCTGGCAACTGCCCAATCAGAGATTATCTATGATGACCTCGGCTCAGTAGCAAAGCTGAGGTAAGGCAGGTGGAGTTATAATGTCGGCCTGGGCCGAGGTTGAGTAGCAGGAACGTCGACTGATTCCCAGTCGAGGCTGGTTACAATGATTGTGTAGTCTCTGCTTCCTCGACTCATACCCAGCCGAGGTTGCTATACGATGTAGGCGTGATGTCGGCCCCAGCCGACCTGGTGGATTACTATCTCCATGGATCACGAAGACCTCAGTTATTGTCTGACTGTGAGGCAGCTAGTAATCGTAGGCCATGACCGACCTTGCTTAGGACGAGGCCGTTGGTCGTCAATCCAGGGCCCTTCTAACCTCGGCCATCTACCTGGCTGAGGTTGGTGCCTCTGAGATGTTGGGTATATATAGGGCATATCAATCATATTGACATAAAACTCGCAAATAAGAGTAACATTGTCCGAACCATGCGTCGAAATCAAAAGTGACTAGTGTCGATAAGAGATGAAAGATATTGTTTCTCCTCACTCTTCTCGAGGTTTTTGAAATTGGCATCCCTTTCTACAATGACAGCTCGTAGCATGAATGCATCAAGACCATATGTAGTAAAACTAATCCTATAGGCATTAGTAGTGGTGTCTAGAAAAAAACAAGGAACTCGTGGCCTATCTACAATGTCTAGTAAGAAAGGCTGATGATGAAGAGTCTATCGCTTGACTCACCGAGATCACTACGTATATAGACTATCTTCCTAGCACATTTTTCTATCCCCGTAACGTAGAAATATGGATAAGAACAAGAAATAAGTTATAAACTAAGACTGAAATTGTAAAATCATTCTTAAGAACACCGTAATATTAATCACGAACACATTAATATGATTAAACTTTAGCATACAATTATTCTTAATAAATGGATCTTGGATCTTCATATTTTTCACATAATGTCCCTAAATGATAGAAAAGAAGACTTACTTTAATCCATTGCAGTTGATTGGAATAAAGTGACTTGAATGCTCCTATTAAAACCTCATTTGAATCCCTTGAATAACAACCCATAAATTGCCTTCGTGTGTTCCCAAAAATTTATGAGGAAATACGAATGTTGATATCAAATTTAGTCTGTTGACATGGTCCAATTATGTGGAGACACATGTCAATCTATATGGCACCCGCAAACATTTTTTGAACAACACCTTGACTTCGAGGAACTCAACCTCCCCGACCAACTCAGGCGCTCCAAGCAACAAGTGTTCTCCGAGGAATTTTATTATACCGAGCAACTCATGTATACCGAGCTACTTAGGCGGTCCGAGCAGCTTAGGCGGTCTGAGCTGCATCTCGTACAGAGCATTTATATCCTGATAATTAAGAGGATTGACTGCGCATTAAATGCTTATTATTATCATACAGATGTACATGTCTACTAGAGAACAACGCGTTGTCCTTTCATTTGTACAGCCTCAAGGCTATAAATACATTGTAACCTCCTCATTAGCAGGGGAATCGGAATTTCTTAGTAAAATCTGTTATCGAGAATTCCAAACAGTCGACAATAACAAAATAGTGGACGTAGGCCATTCTTTCAAGGCTGAACCACTTTAAAATTATTTTGTCTTATTTATTTTTATCTGTGATTAAATAATTAGAGATAATTTAATTTTTTACATCAACAGATTGGCGCCGTCTGTGGGAAACGACTTTAATTATCGTTTTTTACCAAAATAATTCATCACCAATGGCTGATAATCCTAAATCCAGTAATTATAACGCTGGAAACCCGCCAAATCCATCTGTTCCCCAAAATATTCAAGATCTGGCCGGAATAATGGCTAATTCGGCCCAGGGCCAGACGACCATGCAAGAAACTATGCGACAACTCATACAAACTGTCCAGGGTGGAGTATCTACTCATTCAGGACAATGAAGCATTCAAAGAAATACTCGGTTACCTTCTAGGCAAACGTTACTCTCAGAAGAATCTCGATCCAGACGCATAGATTCATATCGTACTGAGAGATCTCGTGATCCTTTTTATCAGCCTGGGCGTACTTCCTCGGTACGAGCTACAGATACTCAACAAAACATCACTCTATCTCCAGGAAGAACAAGTGCTCTTGAAAGGTTGAGTAGGGTCTCTCCTTTTGATCATTTGGGCCCTAGGAGGAATAGAAGTCCTCATAAGATTGTGTCGAGGAACTTTCAACGACAATCACGACCAACTGCTCGTAATGACAGATCCCAGGAAGCAAATTCAACACAATTAGTTACTCGAACCAATAGGCCCGAGGAGGGACATGATGCATGGAAAGGCTCTATTCAAAGGTTGGAGGATAGACTAGGGTAAATGGCTAAGGCCAAGAATCCTCTACAAAGAACTTTTGTCCAAGGGACACATTTTATCCAAGCAATTGTGGATTTTCCCACACCATCAAAGTTCAAAGCACCTGTCGTGACTCCTAAATATGATGGAAAAACTGACCCTGTCCTTCATATAGAACAATACCAAGCAGCTGCCGATATCTATGCCGTGCCAGATGAAATGATATGCATGGAATTTTCGAGAACTCTTACCGGATCTGCTCAAATATGGTAAAATAATCTTCCTCGGGGGAAGATTTTAACTTTCTTTCAACTGGCCGAACTCTTTATTGGAAACTTCTATTTTGGAGCAAAACAAGTTAAATGAGTAGCACACTTGTTAAGTGTTAGACAAAAAGCAGGTGAGAGCACCAGGGATTACATAACTCGTTTCAATAACGAGAAGCTCAAAGTTATTGATTACGAGGAAAAGACAACAATTACTGCTTTGATGAGTGGACTATTGCCAAATAAATTGTACTACACTTTGGCCAAAGATCCGCCTAGGACCATGTCCGAACTAATGGCAAAAGCAGCCAAAATCATGAATGTCGAGGAAGCTATGGCTGCGAAGAAGAACATGGACACTAAGGAGACCAAAGTTGAGGCCGAGAAGATTGGGAAGAAGGATCAGAAGAACAATGGTGGTAACAAGCAATCGAAAGCAAAGCCATCATGGGAAATGTTGAAGAAATTTGGAAATTATACTCCTTTAAAAGTATATATAAACCATGTTTTGGAAGAAATCAAGAACAGCGAGGAGCTAAACTGGCCAGAGAAAATGAAGACAGATCCAGACAAGAGGAATAAGGCCAAATATTGCGATTTCCATAAAGATCGTGGTCACACGACCAAAAATTGCATAGCTCTTCAGAATGAAATTGAAGTACTCATCAGACGAGGAAAGATGGCCAAGTATGTTGATCATAGAAAGGAAGAAAAGAGAAATGATCGAGCAAGACAGAGGTCTAAATCTCCTCGTCGAGAAAAAGAAGACAAGAAAAGAGATCATGAAGATGATCCAAAAGACGACCCCGATCTCCCCAAAATACCAAGATAGCCAGAACGTGAGGTATTTTCAATTCGTTTTGGATCATTTGATTGTAATGTTATTACAGGTGGAGATGCAGGAGGTGGAGACCTTACTGCAGAGAGGAAAGCTTACCTCAATGAGGCTCAAGCTTGTTCATACATTTAACGAATAAATCTAGCTGAGGATGATCTCCCATGGAAGGTAAATAAAGAAAAGCTGGTCATCGGTTTCTCCAAGAATGACCTCGTAGGGGTGCTATATCCTCATGATAATCCGTTGGTGATCAAAATGAGGATGAAGGAAGTAAGGATCTCAAGAGTACTGGTGGATAATGGTAGATCGGCGGATATCATGTTCTACTCATGCTTTGATAGCTTAAATCTAAAGTTGTCTCAGTTGGAGCCTTATCACAGGCCCCTCCTCGATTTTGCTGGTGAGAAATTTTTTCCACTTAGGACCATCAAATTGGATATGTTCATTGGTACATGGACTGCTTGTCGAACAGAAAGAGTGCTCTTTTTCATGATCGATAAGAATGTTCAATCAGCTTACAATATCATCATGGGAAGGGTAGGATTGAAGAAGTTCGAAGCAGTACCATCTACTGTACATCAATGCTTAAAATTTCTAACCAACTTTGGAGTAGGAATTGTGAAGGGTGACCAAAAAGTAGCTCGGTAATGTTACTATTCATCTGCCAAGCAGGAAGAACTGGAGAAATCTAGGAAAAAGACTACTACCTATCAAGTGGATGAAGGTGTAGAAATTGAAACATTAGATCCCAGAAATGAATCGCAGCTCGTAAAAGGCCAAGTGGTGGAAGCCACTAAAAATGTCATTCTGGACGATAAGCACCCGGAACGAACAACTCAAATAGGTTCATCGTTGGACGCCTCACTAAAACAGGAATTGATAGTTTTCCTCAAAAGCAGAAAACAAAATTTTGCATGGAGCCATGAGGACATGCCAGGGATAGACGCAAATTTCTTATGTCACGAGCTCAATGTGAACAAGGAAATCAAGCCAGTGAAGCGGAGAGGAAGAGTGTTCAGCCCTGAAAAGAACCAAGCTATATAGGAGGAGGCCGAGAAGCTCCAAAAAGAATGCTTTATTGAAGATGTCAAATATCCAGACTGGTTAGCTAATGTGGTGATGGTGAAGAAGAAGAACAACAAGTGGAGGATGTGTGTAGACTTCACCGACCTCAACAGGCATGCCCAAGGGATCATTTTCCTTTGCCCCGAATTGATCAATTAGTGGATGCTACCTCGGGACACGAGCTGTCGAGCTTCATGGATGCTCATTCTGGCTACAACCAGATTAAAATGAAACCTGAAGACATGGAGAGTACCTCTTTTATTACCCCTAGGGGAGCTTATTATTATAATGTTATGCCTTTTGGGTTGAAAAATGCAGGTGCAACATATCAGCGGCTAATGAACAAGGTGTTTGCATAGAAAATCAGTTACAATATGGAAGTTTATGTTGACGATATGCTGACGAAGAGCAAGAAAGCTGCTGATCATCTAATTGACTTAGGCAAGACCTTTGATCAACTAGATAAATATCAAATGAAGTTGAACCCTACCAAATGCATATTCGGAGTACGAGAAGGCATGTTCCTCGGGTATATTGTCAACCAATGAGGTATTGAAGCAAACCCTGAAAAGATCAAGGCTCTATTGGGACTACGATCTCCAACGACGAAGAAGGAAGTGCAAAGTCTCACAGGGCGAGTTACAGCACTTAATAGATTTGTATCACGAGCAACTGATAGATGCCTCCCATTCTTCAAAACACTCCGAAAAACGTTTGAATGGAATGATGAATGCGAGAAGGCCTTTCAAGAGTTGAATAAGTACCCGGGAGCACCTCCACTGTTGTCAAGGCCAGTGATGGGAGAAAGATTGTACTTATATCTGGCAGTTTCGGAGAATGCAGTTAGCTCGGCATTGATAAGAATGGAGGATGGAGTGCAAAAACCAATTTATTACACCAGTAAGGCCTTCCGAGGAGCAGAGCTCAGATATCCAAGGCTGGAAAAGTTAGCACTGCCATTGATCGAAGCAAGTAGAAGAATGAGGCCGTATTTCCAAGCTCATACTATAGTTGTGTATACAGACATGCCATTAAGGCAAGCTCTGCACAAACCAGAGAAATCAGGAAGATTGATGTATTAGGCTATAGAATTGGGTGAATACGATATAATTCATGAGCCTAGGTCATCACTTAAAGGGCAAGCAGTAGCAGATTTTATCGCAGAGTTCACTTATCCTGATACCCCCGAGGAGTAAAAGTTAAATACCGATCAGCCTGTGGATGCTACAGGATCATCAAAGTTAAACCCCGGCCAACATAAGTCGATTGACGAGCAAAAGAAGATGGTCGGCGAAGAGCAAGAAATGCTAGAGGAGAATATAAGGAAGCATAAAATATTTTACCGAGGAACTCTGACTGACCAAGAGTTTGATAATAAGGTACCTATATGGAATCTATATGTAGATGGCTCATCCTGCACTACAGGCTGTGGGGCAGGGATTATTTTAAGTAGCCCGGATGAGATCGATGTGGAGTATGCTCTACGCTTTCAATTCAAGGCTTCCAATAATAAGGCTGAATATGAGGCTATGATTGCAGGTCTTACTTTAGCAAGAACCATGGGGTCAGAGCAGGTCACTGTATTCAGTGACTCACAATTGATCGTAAATCAAATGCAGGGGGTATATACAACGAAAGGAGAGCTAATGATCAAGTATTATGCGAAAGAGATGGAGATTGTATCAACCATTAAAGCAGTGCAGTTAATTAGAATACCAAGATTGGAGAATTCCAGAGCAGATGCCTTAGCTCGGTTAGCCTCAGCTACAAGAACCGACCTACAAAGAACCATCCCAATAGAAGTTTTGGCTAGCAGGAGCATTGATGAAGATATGATGATGAACTTCATTTCCCTTGATTTAGGACCATCTTGGATGGATCCCATCAGGGCATATATTGAAGAAGGGGTTTTGCCAACTGATAAACTCACAGCCAAGAAACTGAAGTTTAAAGTTGCTCGATATGTATTGACTAATGGTATTCTATATAGACGAGGAATTATAGCTGGTTTACAGAGATGTGTGCATCCCTCCGAGGTGAAAGACTTAATTAAAGAGGTTCATGAAGGGTCCTGTGGAGCCCATGTAGCAGGTCGGACGCTTTTGCAAAGGATAATGACGCAAGGATACTATTGGCCGACGATGAGGGCAGATTGTATAGCCTATGACAAAAAATGTGACAAATGTCAACGCTTCTCCTCTATCCGAAGAACTCCCCAAGCTTTGTTAACACACATTACTTCCCCTTGGCCATTTGCCATGTGGGGAATTGACTTGGTCGGGCCACTTCCAACAACCAGGGGAAAATTTAAATATCTCGTGGTCGCGGTGGATTACTTTACTAAGTGGGTGGAAGCTGAGACCCTTATTGATATGAAATATGACAAGGTGTATCAATTTATATGGAAGAACATCATTTGTAGATATGGTCTTCCTCATGCATATTGTCATCGGTAAAACATATTGAAAACCCACTCTACACCAGGCCATCCCCAGAGCAATGGACAAACTGAGATGACAAACAGAATGTTGCTGAATGGTTTGAAGAAAAGACTGGATGATGCGAAGGCAAATTAGATCAACGAGCTACATTCTGTGATGTGGGCTTATCGTACTACACCACGGGCAGCAACAAGAGAATCTCCATACATGTTGGTGTAACAACACACGTAATTTTGGGGTATTTTCAAAATATGGAGGAAAATAAAGTTTTTGGTAAAATTATTTTTATTGCTCAAATATGTTGGATTTTATTTTTAAAGATGAGAATTTGAAACGGTTTCGGAATTGGAATTAAAATGAAATTTAATTGAATTTTTTATTATATAGAATAGTCCTCAAAACATAAAACTCTCTAAGAGTCCTTAAAACATAAAACTCTCTAGCAAAAAAAATATTTAAAAATATTGAACGTCCAATCGGGTTGAATTTTTTTTTTAACTTCCTCTCGTCTTCAGCTAATTCTTTATAAAATTTCATCTAATTCCAACGGTTCGATCGTCCGGAATAAAAATTTTAGTGTTTGTATCTTATTAGAGTTCTATTAGGATTAGGTTTCCTAATGACTATATAATGACTCTAATTCGTGGGGGGGCTTCTCATAATCACTTTTTCTCAAGTTTTTCACGAGAGAACACTTCTAAAAATATTTCCTCTCAACCATAATCATCAACCTCAAACATAATCAAGGTTTTGTCGCCAGATTTGAAGGCTTATTTGGGGTTTAATCAAGATTGGTCCAAGAACACTTCTTTGCTAATTTTTTGAGAGGAATCCAGATTTCTAATCTGATTTTCAACACAATCTTCACAGGCATGAATACCCTATTATTCTAAACACTTAATTACATGTTTTCTTAAAAATAATTAGTAACTTAATTAGAAAAAGTGGATATTAACTATGGGGTAGTTTTTATAAAATATTTTAATCTGAATAATATTCATAACCCTTTGGGTACGTAGAATTTATGAGTGATTTTGGGTTTTATTGGTGTGGGTTGCATGTAAAAAAATCCTAGCTTTAAAATAATTGACTTTTGGGTGCGTATAACTCAGGTAATACATGTAGAGATAATAAAATTTGGTTTTTGATATATATATGATGAAAACTTGGTATATTTAATTTAAAATAATTAAATGAGATTAATTGGGTATTGTTGACGTTGTGATAATTAAATTAAGGTTTAATTGAATTGGACTATCATGCGTAGTTTTATACGTTGATTAATTATGCTTGTTTATGGGACTTGTTAGTATTATTATATTTCCTTTGTGACGACGGGTTGTTGGGTAATTTTTGCTCTCCCTATATTTTAGGATGCCTTCTAGGTATGGAACTAGTGGGTAGGCCTTTTGATGATTTACGCCTTCTAGGTATGGGACTAGTGAGGGTAGATTATCGCGTTTTTATCATCTTGGGGGTGGGCTGATTTTTGATACTTTATCGTCGTTACGGTAGTCTAAGTACGAGACTAAGTTAAGCTTTATGTTAGAAAATCCTCCTATACATAGGATAGGACGTATTGATAACTTGGGGACCCTTAGGTATGGGACTAAGGGGTATTTTGAGGATCTCACATCGATTAAAAGGGTGGGGTGACTATAAATTGAGAGATTGAGAATTAATGCCTAATATAAAAACGGGTATTAAAATTTGTGGCGACATAATGTGTCGGGGCCGATAGTTTAAACGGGTTAGAGGACGATTTATGTCGTGTCGTGTGTGGAACCTTGTCATGTTTCGGGACCGACAGTTAAACGGATCAGAGGACGATTGACAAGGGGAACCTTGTCATGTGTCGGGACCGACAGTAAACGGGTCAGAGGATGATTGACAAGGGGAAGTGTGACACTTTAATAAAAAGTGAGAACTATAATAAAAGTTGGTTAATTTAAATAAATTAACATCGTGGGACTTGGGAATTTAAAATCATATTGGTGTGTCTTTATAAATGGGGATTTTTTAGGGTAGTTAGTAGATTTATAATTATCGCGTTTAATTATCCCGTTTAATTTAAAATATTCTATTGTGATATTTATTGCGTATAATGCTACTGTCTGGATTCAAGGATCCTATTTGAGGGGAGTAGTGTGTATTCTTGCTCGGGGCTTTGACTCTGACCCATGCGTTGACTAATCTTTTTCAGGATTAGAATTGGAGAAACTGCATAAGTTTATCGGAGTTATCATTTGGAGGTGCAGCTGGAGTATTCATTTTATGGCATAGTTTAGCTAGACTTTCCTTTTCAGACGTATTTTATTATGAGACTTCATTTGAGTTTTATTGGGCCATTCGGTTCCAAAGTTATTTAGAGGATTTCTGTTGGGGTTATTTCAGATTTTATTTAATCATTATTGGAGAATGGATTATTGGAGTTAGCATGTGATGGATCTTTTATCGCTTAGTTGTTTATGAGCATTTGAGTTTGATTCAATTATTTATCTTATGGACTGATTTAATTATGTCTCATATCTGTCTCATGCTAAGAATGGTATTTTATTTACTCACGCCCGGCTTAGTTTTAGTGGCGGCCGACGCCAGAATTAGGCGGGGTGTGACAGCTGGCATTTGGAAGTGAAGCTGTTATACCTACCGAGATGGGTCTCCCCACACACAGAGTGATGAATTTCAATTCTCCTATCAGTGACTTAATGAGAAGATTAGACTTGGATATGCTCGAGGAAGTTAGAGAAGAAGCAGCAATCAGGAATGTTGCATACCAGCAACGAACAGCTCTGTTCTACAACAAGAGAGTAAAGAAATGTGATTTGAAAGAAGGGGACTATGTGCTAAAGAAAGTAATTCAAAGACACAACAAACTGGAAGCTAACTGGCATGGTCCCTACAGAATAACAGAAGTTGTTCGACCAGGGACATATAGGATTGAAACATTAGAAGGAGGGGAGTTTAAGAATGAATGGAACGCAGAGCATCTGCGCAAATATTATCAGTAGTTCACTCCCTATGTAATGCAGTTTTCTTCAATATGAATAAAGATTTGGATGTTTTACCCAATTCTCTCCTTTTGTTGAAATTTTTTCGGAATACTAGTGCTACACACTACGCATCATGTCCAGAATAAAAATCCACCAACTACGGTTGGTCGGGAATAAAAATCCACCAACTACGGTTGGTCGGGAATAAAAATCCACTAACTAAGGTTGGTCGGAACAGTTGACTAAACAAAGCAGGATCATGGGATGAAAGTCACTTCATAACTTAGAATTAAAAAGTGATAAGTCACCATAATCAAAAAATAAAACAAAATATATTTACTTGTGACATATCACATTACCATCAACTCTAAGTTGGTCGAGGAACAAAATAAATAATTATCACAAACTCAGAATGGTCAACAATAAATTTTCACTAACTCCAGTTGATCAACAATTTAAAATAACACAGGACATTTTTGTTTTCTTACAAGATATGCATACACATTCATCCGAGAATAAAATAAATGTTTTATAAAGTAATGACAATCAAGATTGCAGAGAAAACTAAAAATTCCTTCATTAAAATCAGAACAAATTACATATATAACAAATTATATATTACATCAAAGATCCTATTCTATTGCCTTTTTCCCTTCTGCCTTTGAAACAGGATCTACTCCAGCAGGAGGATCATCTAAGCCGTAAGGAGAATTTATGAAGTTTAGATCTCTAAGCATCCTGACATTCATTACTGAGGGCCGATCAAGTAAGTGCTCCGAGTGAGATATCTCAAAATTAGAATGAAGACTGTAGTCGCCGAGATACTTTGAGATCAGGCACTGAGGAATTGCCCGAGCAGGAATCCAAATCATGTCAAGCTTAAATGGAGGCACTGGCAAATCAAGCAACCCAGGATCATAATAGTCCCACAAATAGTGACCCAGTTCCAATTGTAGCACACCCAGGGCAATCAGCCATCCTTGCTTGTACCCCTCGTTGTTTGACTGCTGGATCCGATCATCAAGGGGGTAGAGGACTTTATTGTAACCAGCCATCCAAAACTCTCTGGGCTGTTTATGAAATTGGTAGGTTAACCTCTGCAGTTGCTTGTGGAGGTTCTTCACTAAAAGTTATATATTCTCCAAGGTAGAGCTTTGCGTAGAAAGTTTCTCTTCGAGAGTCAAAATCTTCTTGGACATCTCTGCTAATGCTTGATTCTTTGCCATCAACTGGAAGGCCTGATTTTCCAAGGCTGCCTGCATTCTAGCTTCTTCAACAGTAACCCGAGCAGCCCTTGCTTGTCCCCGAGAATCTCTTGCTCGTCCTCGAGCAGAAGTAGATGGTCCAATCCTCTCTAAGGTTTCCAATTCATCTATCAAATTGGCATTTTTGACCTCCAAGAACGGGAAACCTTCGTTGTTGACGAGGACCAAGACTCCCGATGAAGATGCTACTGATTTTAATTGGGATATCTCTTCTTGCAAAACATTATTCTCCTGCTCCAATAGTTGAGCAATCTTCCTGTGCTCTTCGACCTCAAGTTTCAGAATTTTCTCTTTCTTCCCGTATGCAGCGAGGAACTTATCATATCCTTTGTCAGCATTTAGTTGTTGATATTTTTTCTCATACCCCTAATGAAAAAAGGCAGAAGATTCCTTGTATTGTTGTTGGAGTTCCTCGATGGTACCCTGGACATCTTCAATCATCTCATAATATGCCACATTATTGGCAACTGCACGGTCGAGCAGGAACTTCAAATATTGGTAGGCTTCAACTGCTCGTTTAGAAGTATCTGGACCGAGGATGTCAATGATTTGAGCTCCATTCAAGTCTGCATGACCAGCTATGAAGTACTCATTACATTTCTTCATCAGTTCTATGTCATGAGCTGATAATAGTTACATCCTGGCCATAAACTAGTAAAGAGAAGAGACAGAAAGAATCAATAAGAATGCAGACAGAGCAAGTAGAATAAAAAGTCAATATGAACACCCAAAAATTTCAAATTTTATTACATCATAAAGAGAAGTACATAGCCCAAAATTACATTTAACAAAGAAAAACAAAGAGAATGGTCATAACACTTCTACACCTTATCCTTGCTTCCTAAAACTTCCTCGGGAGGCTTGGACGAAGAAGTAGGTTGCTCGGGGGGCATAGAAAGTTTCTCAAAATATATTGGCAGTTGCTCGACAAAGGTACTAGTATATTGAAGTTGCTCGGCTGAAGTACTGGTGGGCTGGAGTTGCTCGTAGAAAGTTTGAACAACTGGAACAGGAGGAATCTGATCTCCAATCACCAAGGAGGATTCATCATAGGCAGCTTCGTCCTCTTCTTCTTCTCCAGGAGAGGGAGGAGGACCATGAACATGTCGCTGGAATAAGTCCGAAGTCTCAGCGACCTTTAGCTCCTGCAGAGCTGCAACCCATCCATCTCTGAAGTATTTAACACTAGCGAACTCCATCGGGGAGGACATAGCGGCTAGGCCTTAGTTCCATCCCTTATCCCAGCCAGTGCTAAAGGAATTTTTAACTGCCAGTTTTCTCTTTGCCTTCTCCGAGGAAATCCTCTCAGAAAGAAGTTTCTTAGCAGCCTTCATCTTCCCTTCTATCTCCTACCTCTGACGATCAACATCACGAAGTCTAACAACTTCCTCTTCAGTCTTCTTAATCTTTTTCTCAAGCTCTTCGGCATTTTTGAGCTTCTCCCCAAGCTCTTTATTCTTCTTCTCAAACTCTTTCATCTTCCTCTCTAAATCTTTGGAGGGCTCCACAGCCCTATCTCTCTCTTGCTCGGAAGACTTAACTTGCTTCTCCCAAGTAATTTTATTCTCCTCATACTTCTGATGGGATTCCTTTAAAGACTGGGTTAGTCCAAAAAGGCCATTTCTACCCCATTCAAGGAACTGGAAGCTCGGATGGCTTCATCTATCTTCACGATGCTATTGAAACACGTCACCAACTGGAAAGAGGAATAATTCTAAGTCAATGTATGAGCATAATATTAAAGACAGAAGATTCAAATTAATAATACTTATAGAGGCAATGTGTTGAGCAGCCAAAGCAGTAACTCTCTCATGACTAAGAGTGTTTTCAATGTTTGGGACCTCGGGGATAGTCCAAGATTGTAACAAGCCTACAGCGGAGCTCGGAGTAATAAAGGATGGAACACTACCTTCAATATTTGAAGGTTGAAGGATAGTTTCAGTAGGTTCCTCTGACAAACTCTTTTTTAATCTCCTCGAGGGAGAAGGAACAGTTTCAACCAAGGACGATATCTTGGTCGGTGATATAATGATAACCTCCCTTTGAGGAGAGATAGCAACAACCTTGCTCGGGGCCACTTGGGGCTTCTCAATAACCTTCTTAGCAGAGATTGGAGGGGGAGCATCAATATTCCTCGTCCCTTACTCTGGGACATCTTGCTTATTTCTCTTTGCCTCCACATCGGCAGAATCTGACTTGTTAAAGAAGGAGGGAGCTTTTCTTTCTTCATTATGATACCCAGGGGAATATCTTGATTCAGAGGAAGACCCCTCAGAAGCTAGTACTGGATCGATGTCACCCACCACTGGACGAGCAGTAAAGAATGAAGTATAGCTTTTGTACTACAACAAATAAGAAGCTAATCTAATGTGTTCGTCAGCAACAGTTTGGTGCAAACTCCAGATAAGTTTCAAATGTCTCAAATTGACATCAGTTTCTTTAGGGGATTTTATTTTGATGTCAACTGCAAATAAACAAAAACTAAAATGTCAATGACGCATTTTATCAAACATAAAGAAAACATAATTTCAAAAATAAAATAAAAACAACCTATCCCATTGCCATAAGGGGGACACTTAGGACCCTAATATACATCATCTCCATTTAATGGAGCATGTTGCCAATTTTTCATAACAACCCCATGCTCGAAGTAATCCCTATTGGCATCTGGGAGATTGACAACTAAAGCCCTATTTAAAAACCTAGTTTTTAAATAAAAAGTACTATCACTGACAACCCATCTATAGCAAAACATAATTTCTGGAATTCCTAAACGAGTTCTATGAATTTGGTTTAACCTATGAACTCCATTAACTATTCTCCAGGTATTAGGAGCTATTTTTGTAGGTACAACGTCAATATACTGACAAAATTCACAACACAAGGGATTTGGAGGAAAAGAAAAGCCACACTCAGCCACAAAGAGACTGGGGAACCAATGTCCTTCAGCCAAAGAAAAATAGTGGGAAGGTTCAGAAAGTTCTTCCAATATAACCCAAGAAGGAATAGAAAATCAGAACGAAATTTATCAAGCGACTCAACAAGGTAAACCATAATGAACAAAAGAAATAAAAGAGAAGGAAGAAGATCTTACAGGAAAAAGATTAATCAGGTGACAACGAACAATGGAAGAAACGAACGCACAAGTTAGAGAATAAGTGAAGAAGTTCTAAGATGCAGATTTGAAAAAGTAAAAGACGATCGAATTTTCTGAAGCGTTTAAATACTTTACCTTGATAATGGAGAAAAATAATGATTACCAGGATGGACAATTGCGTATCCGGCAGCTAAAAAAAATGCACGAAAAACGAAGCGGTTATGGAAATTCGAAATACTTTAAAAAGCCTGATACTATGCACTCAAAAAGGGGTTATAAACAACGAACGTTTGTCTAAAATCCATAAAGTTTAGGCAGCATAATGTTCCATACTTTTCTTCAACATTAAACTACGAAACATTGGGGACTTCTGTTGATACCAAATTTAATCTGCTGACGTGGGCCAATTATGTGGAGACACGTGTCAATCTACATGGCACCTGCAAACATTTTTTGAACAACACCTTGACTCCGAGGAACTCAACCTCCTCGACCAACCCAGGCGCTCCGAGCAACAAGTGTTCTTCGAGGAATCTTAATGTACCGAGCAACTCATGTATACCGAGCTACTTAGGCGGTCCGAGCTGCATCTCGTACAGAGCATTTATATCCGGATAATTAAGAGGATTCACTGAGCATTAAATGCTTATTATTATCATACATATGTACATGTCTACTAGAGAACAACGCGTTGTCCTTTCATTTGTACAGCCTCAAGGCTATAAATACATTGTAACCTCCTCATTAGCAGGGGACTCAGAATTTCTTGGTAAAATCTGTTATCGAGAATTCCAAATAGTCGGCAATAACAAAATAGTGGACGTAGGCCATTCTTTCAAGGCTGAACAACTTTAAAATTATTTTATCTTATTCATTTTTATCTGTGATTAAATAATTAGAGATAATCTAATTTTTTACATCAACAACGAACAAAGGGAATTTCTGATTTTCTCTCCCACCTCAAAAATAGTGTGTTATGAGATAACACTAGATGGTGTAGGATTTCTCTATTTATAAGGAAAAGAGGGAAGAAATCTTAGTCAAGATGGGTCTCTATTTCAAATCTCCCACTATTGTCACTAACCATCATGTGACTAACGGATAAGATTGACCCAATCCTTTATTATTTGTATTTATCATGTGCCTAATTAATTATATGATATTTATCAAGACCACATAATTGGGAAATTCATAAATTCAGAATTTAATATAATTGAAATTAAATAATTAATTTCGACACTTATTATTAATTTCCAACAGTCTCCCACTCATTTTTAATAATCCTCATAATTTAATTAGGTACCATAAGGTGCACAATAACTGATAAATATAATTTTCTTAAATAAAACAATTCACGGATGCGAGTCATGGTGGTTCCATGCTATTCAAGAGTATGGTTCCTTCCATATACCACAACATCAATGTTTCATTCAACTAAGCCTTTAATATTGGGTATCATAATGGCCACATAATGTCCTTTTGAATAAGGACTATTTCTGTCAACAATAATTCATAATCATATGCATGCATTCACAAAAGACAGAAATAATTGAAATCATAAACACTTTTAATGAATTCAAGTAATAGTGTCAAACAACTAAGCCAAATAACAATCATAATCTTACTAATCGAGACTCATCTCTTTGACACGTTCCATAAGGTCTTTGGAGATAGTCCTTTCGTAAGAGGATCTATTATGTTATCACGCGTACTAATGTGATCAATTGACACTCTTTGTCTCTAAACTTCTTCTTTCACTGATAGTTATTTCATTCAATGTGCTTAGTTACTTTAGGAATACCTAACATTTCTTCATAAACAAGATTGCAGGGACATTATCATAATATTTCAGCGGCTTGATAATAGTGTCGACAACTCCAAGTCCCGAAATGAAGTCACGCTGCCAAAATACATAAGTTGTAGTATCAAAACATGCTATAAACTCAGTTTACATAATAGTTAATGGATGGTTTGTGTTGCACTCCTTCATTATATTGGTTGATAAACCAAAACAAACATATTTAAGCAAGAGTGAACTTCATACCATCCGTACAACTAGTAAATCTTAGTCATAATAATTGTTCATATATACACTACAAGAATTATGGCTTTTAGCAAGGGAAAAAATCGTTGCAAAAGGTATGTTTTCTTTGCAAAAAAACCTTTTGCAACGTTTTTTTTCCTTGCAGCGTTCCTCGCACTAGCCATCATGCGATAGATCTTTTGGAAGCAAATTTTGTCATCATCGCTAAAAATATTTTGCAATGAAATTTTTCGTTGGGGAAAACAAGTTTTTTCGTTGGAAAAAAGTTCTCATATCTTGATTAGGAAGATTTTGCAATGAATATTTCATTGCAAAAAATACTAATAAATCCTTGCAAAAATATTTTGAGAGAATTAAAATTCCTTGCTAAATGTTAATTTTATATTGCTAAAAGCCTTTTGTAACACTCTTTTTCGTTGGAAAAAATTTCTCGTATTTTAAATAAAAATCGTTTACAACGAATATTTCGTTGCAAAAGATACTAACAAATCCTTGCAAAAGATATTTTGAGAGAATTACAATTCCTTACCAAATGTCAATTATACATTGCTAAAAGTCTTTTGTAACACTCTTTTTAGTTACAGAAAAGTTCTCGTATTTCGACTAAAACTATTTCACAATGAATATTTCATTGCAAAAGATAATAGTAAATCCTCGCAAAAGATATTTTTAGGGAATTAAATTCCTTGCCAAATGTCAATTCTTCGTTGCTGATAGTCTTTCGTAACACACTTTTTCGTTGCAACATTTATTTCGATGCAGAATTATATCAAATGATAAAATAAATAAAAATAAAATTAACTAAACACTTATAATTAAAAGTTGTTATATTATATTCAAAACATAAATGTATTATTGTTCATGTCACAATGAAGCTCAAAAGAAAATAATCTTTCATTACTAAGATATGAGTTTAAACTAGAATTCTCATCCCAAACAAAATGATAAAATCTTGTCATTATGCAAATTAATTCGAAGGGACATAAGATCCTTCAGAAACATCTTCCTCGGGAGCAACGTCTTTATCTAGTAGTAAGGTGGCCTTCTATATAGACATATCTGGCACAAGACCTTGGGCTAGGATTTTCAAATCTACTATCTCTGTTTGTAACTTTTTGTTTGAAAATGCGTTACTAAAGCCGTTTATTGAAAATAAACTATTTAAGTAACTCCGAGTTGTTTTTTGAAGAAACTCTTTTCTTAAATCAAAAAGAATTAATCACAAGATGTGTTTAATAAAAGTATGTACGAGATCTATTCAAGATTTTAATAACAAGTTTAAACGATAGTTTAAACAAGTTTTAAACACAGCACAACCAAGAATGAGGTGAGGAGATGTGGAAAGATTATGTTCACTATTTTTTTTACGTGGTAAAACCTCACCAATTGAGGAAACATCCACGACTCCCTCTACGGAGTAAAATGAAAAATCCACTAAAACAAATTTATGAGTTACAAACTATATAACTAACATGCATACAACTCAGACCTATATAAGTTTAGGAATGTACCCTCTGGTGTCCTTATAACTTCTCTGCAGTTCTGATTGTAGATGTAGTTCTCTCAGTTTGTCAACTTCTGATTTGTTCCAGCACTTTACGTCGACTTTTGTTCATAAGATCTTATTACCAACACTTTTTGTGTTGTAGGGTGAAAGTGTTTGTGGAGGTGCTTTCTAACACATGCATGCACACACACACACACTTATTAAGTACAAACAGTCCTAACAAATTACAGTAACACTATATGCTGTGATCTTTTCTTTTCTTTCTTCTTACAAAACTTTGAACCTTATTTGACCTTTCAATAAATCCCAGAATCCACAGATATCTTTCTTAGAAATCAGTCAAGATCTTAATCAATCTCAGTTTAGAAAATATTTTCGAGATTGAAAACCTCCAAGTGAGATTCCAAACTAGGTCAAAGGTTTAGTTTTATAAGAACTAGAAACAGAAAGCATTTATTGTTGATTTCAAAGAAAACAAAGGTTTTATAGAAAATAATCAACAATATATTTCTCAAGATGAGAAATAAAGAATGAAACTAAGTGTAATATAACATGAATAACTCAGATCTGAAATTTCTATGGAATCAGAAAGTAGATTTAAGTAAAAGTTTAAGTTGGAAACAAGATCTAACTAACAAAAGGTTACAGCAACAGTAATAAACTCAACTCAAACTCTCAAACACTCAAGAACACTCAGGGTAGTGTTTTTGGATATGGAGTTTTGAAGAAGTGTTTGGGTTTGGTTTGAAGAGGATTTGGACGAAAGAAGTTAGGGTTTCTAACTTTCTTTCTCTCTCTGGTTTCTCTCTTCTCTCTTCTCTCTCTACTCTTTCTTCTCTCTTCTCTCAGAAAAAATGAAATGGCAAAAGTCTTCGAAGTCTGAGAGTAGGGATCCTTTTATAGTGTGAGGAGAAGGTTCGAGAGGCTGGATCAAAACCAAGGGCTAGGATCGAGTCAATTTAAATTGACTTGAATCCAAGGGCTCACACAAGGCGGTGGTTAAACGAAAGCTGATTGGTTTAAAACGTTACACTGGGATTCACCAAGACGACATGCAGATTGTTGATTAGCAGTAATCCAAGGGTTCAAAACATACGCGTTTTTAACTCGATAAAGAAACACAAGTCCAACCAATCAGATGCAGACAAGTGTAGGGCAAATACAGTATACAAAACGGGTGTCTAAAGTTAATTAAAACCACACCCTCATGTTTACTCCGCTTTCGGATTCTACCCTAGGTAACATTAGGCCAATATTCTCAACAAAGTATATTTAGAGATTGACCCCATAAACTTATAAATCAAGTTTTAATTAATAAAGCCTTGTTTTAAAAGTGTTTAAAAAATCCCAAAAAATTATTAAAAATCAAACTTAGGGATTTAAACACACTCAACATATGTACACACATTATTATGCGGTATGACATGCATGAAATGAATTCTAAGGTGTGTGAATGTTGGCAATAGTTTCTTCATCACTACAAGAAAGAGAGATGAAGAAGCAATCCAATTTCTGAGGTTCTTTGGTTTCTAGGATGGACATAATTTTGTCACAATTTCCAAACTAGATGAGCACTTATACAATATAGACTCAAGTGAGTCAAAAGTATAAGGGCTTCAATCTCCCCCTTTGGAAATATGAAACAAAATCTCCTTTGAGTCAACTAGGACTCTTAGGGCAACAAAAATAAGAAAAACTTAGTCCTATCAAAATTCTATCTACCCAAATCCTAGAAATCAAAAAGTACATAACTCAACTATTTACAATTGAACACCCTATAACATCAGTTGAGAATGACTGTACAAAAAAATACCTGCAATGAATCACTAAGATCAAGCTGTTTAGCATATGTAAGAATTTAATAGACTCAAATTTCTCCCCCATTTTGTCTCAAATGGACAAAGGGAAAAACTTGGATAAACAGCAAATGTATTACTCAGCACAAACCATACCAATAGATTTAAGTAATGAAATGAATCTATTATAATCTAGAGGTTTGATAAACATATCTGCGAGTTTTAGATCAGTAGGAAGATAATTGATTTCTAATTCCTTAGATTCAACCAATTCGCGAATAAAATGATGTCTTATTTTTATATGCTTTGTTCGCGAGTGTTGAACAGGATTTTTAGAAATATTAATCGCACTTTGATTATCACAATAGAGATGCAATTGGTTTTCTTGAATACCATAATCACTTAGCATTTGTTTAAGCCACAATAATTGAGTACAACAGCTACCAGCGGCTATGTATTCAGATTCAGCTGTCGAGAGAGATGTGCAGTTTTGTTTTTTACTACTCCATCCTACCAAGTTATTACCTATATAATAACATGTGCCTGAAGTGCTTTTACTATCATCAGTACACCCAGCCCATTCAGCATCAGTGTAACCAATAATAGTTCTTGGTGTGTCATTAGTGTACCAAAGTCCTAGATTCAGAGTGCCTTTAACATATTTAATTATACGTTTAACAGAATTCAAATGGCTCTCTTTAGGGTTATTTTGATAACGGACACATACACACACAGCATACATGATATCAGGACGCGAGGCAATAAGATATAGTAATGTTCCTATCATACTACGATATAGAGTAGGATCTACAGAATTTCCATTTTCATCTTTTGATAATTTTACCATAGTACTCATAGGTGTTTTGGCATCTTTAGCACTCTCGAGGCCAAATTTCTTAACAATCTCTAAAGCGTACTTAGATTGCGAAACAAACAATCCTTCTGGATTTTGTTTGACTTGGAGACCTAGGAAGAACTGCAACTCCCCCATTGGGACATCTGAAATTCCTTGCTCATAATTTCAGAAAAGGATTTTACTTCTGAGGGAGAAGTTGATCCAAATATAATATCGTCAACATAAACTTGAGAAATAGTGATGTGTTTGTCAAAATGTTTGACAAAGAGATTTTGGTCATTTCCACCTCTTTTGAAACCTTTGTCTAAAAGAAAACTGGAAAGACTCTCATACCAAGCTCTAGGAGCTTGTTTAAGGCCATATAAAGCATTTTTCAGACGAAATACATGATTTGGATAACTAGAGCCAATGAACACTTTAGGTTGTTCTACATAGGTTTCCTCAGCCAGTATTCCATTAAGGAACGCAGATTTGACATCCATTCGATACAGTGTAAAATGCATGTGACAAGCTATGGCAAAAAGCAGAAGAACATATTTTAAACGAGTAACAGGGGCAAAGGTCTCGTTAAAGTCTATTCCTTATATTTGAGAGTATCCTTGAGCAACTAATCTAGCTTTATTTCTAATTATTATCCCATTTTCATCAGTCTTATTTTTGAAAATCCAACGTGTGCCGACAACCTTTTTATGATCAGGACGTGGAACAAGATACCATACATCATGAATGACAAATTGTAAAAGTTCATCCTGCATAGCAGAAATCCAGTGAGAGTCATTGAATGCCTCATTTACATTCTTTGGTTCCACAAGGGAAACAAAACATGCGTAATGTGCATAATTTCTAAGTTGGGATCTTGTACGCACTGGCTCACTAGGGTTACCAACTACGTTATTTATGGGATGATCTTTAGAAACCCAGTTAGGTACTTGAGGAGTCTCAACAAGTAATGAATTATCTATTTCAGAGGAGTCATTTTCTAAAATATTTGTAGACTCTTCCTCAATAGTTGATTCACCAGGCTTGCTTTCTACAGTAGTATCACTAATAATTACATTTATGGATTCCATTAAGGTTTTAGTGCGAAGATTATATACTCGATAAGCTCTACTGTTAGGCGAGTATCCTAGAAATATGGCTTTATCTCCCCGGCTCTCAAATTTGGATAAGTGCTCCCTATCTTTGCACACATAACAGGTACTGATATACTCGTTTATATCCTCGGCTTGGCTGATGATAACCTCCAAACAGACGACCTTACGAGGGGCCGACCCCTCTTACAGGCTCCATACAACCCCTCAGAGGGCCGACCCTCCACCTGGCTTCAGACGACAGTACGAGGGGCCGACCCTCCACCAGGCTTCAGACGACAGTACGAGGGGCCGACCCTCCACCTGGCTTCAGACGACAGTACGAGGGGCCGACCCTTCACCAGGCTCCAGGCGACCCTACGAGGGGCTGACCCTTCACCAGGCTTTAGACGACCCTACGAGGGTACGACAATACGAGGGCAGAATTGGATCAGGCTCACTACTGGAAGAAACTTTACCCTCAGCCTCGGCTCATAGGCCGGGGGTGACATCATGACAGCGCGTGGTTTGGGAGACGCGTGGAACAGTGCGCGTGAGGCTCACATGGCACGTGGAAGACCGTTACAACCAAATCACCCCCTCACGTGAGGGAATATTATGTCATCATTTGGCATCTACAGGTGTCAACAGGAGATTGGCTAGATCATCATTCACATGCACCATGCATACTTGGGGGGTACACTACACCCCCCAAGACCTATATATACTTGTCACCTACAACCCTACAGGGGATCGATCCATTAACTGTAGCCCTAGCCAAAACTCTGCTTGTACACACAGAGAGAGAGAGGGTGAGGGTTATGTGTATTGTATCCAAGGCCATTAGTGCCCATACTTAGTGGATCACACACTCACAGTGGATGTAGGCCAAATTGGCTGAACCACTATACATCATTGTCTTATCTCCTCTTATACTCATCCCCTTCTACATACTTATACACTTACATAACTCAATGGCTGCCATGGCTGCTACTGTTTGAGCTCACTATCACTTATCCGGTGGTGTTAAATCTTAGCATCATCAGTTTGGCGCCGTCTGTGGGAACGAGAAGACATCTCTTCCTTTGTACAGCTTGACCTCACTGGGCACTCTGGTGGTGAACCAACACTCCTCCTGAGAGGAGGTGTTTCACCATTGAAAGAGACCCACTAAGGTTCCCAAGCTCACCAGTATTTTCTTCAGTTCAACTTTTCATAGCTCAAGCACATGGCACCTGAGATGCCACCGCCACCACTTCCCCCATCGGATGAGGGGGGAAGGCCCAGTTCCAGTCAGCCGCCGCCTCAGTCTGAGATGGCTGATGTGGCGGCAGCCCTAAAGTCTCTGGTAGCAAGCCAGCGGATGATGCAAGAGGCGTTCACAGCTCTAAGCCAGAACATACTAAGAGCACCAGGGGTTTCACCTGAGATAATTACTCCGGCAGCAGCTCCAGGGCAGCATGAGGCGAGGGGACCACCCCAGGCACCACGCAAAGACCTGCCACCCCCTCAGCGGCGTAGGGATGTTGCTGACCCCCGGCGTCTACGCCTGGGGAGGCAAGAAAACCCTTGCCCTGAGGATAGGTATGGAGATCTGGAGGGATAGGAGGCTCCTATCGAGTGCTGGGAACCTTACGAGGTCTCCAACAACACTGTGCGACCCCTCCAGGACAATAGGGGAAAGTGCGGGAGACCAAACCCTGATGATCGCCCAAGAGGCTCTGCTTTTGATCGCTTGAGCAGGGGGTCGGCCTTTGAGAGGATAGGCCCAGTAAATGACCTGCGGGAACAGTTGTCCAGGCCAAGAAGCGCCGCGAGATCCAGGAGGGAGCCAGCAGATGGCCGACCCCGAGGACGAGATGACGGCCAAAGGGAAGTGAACAGTCGACACAGGCCTGCTGCAGCAGAACCCTCCGTCCACCTCGGAGAGGCAGCAGGGGATAACATCGGCCAGGCCGACCCTGTGAGGCCCTGGAATGACTCAATCCAGCGGTTAGAGGATAAGATTGGTGATATATTGAAGAGCCGAGACCCTCTTCAGAGGGGATATACCATAGGCTCACTCTTCGTGGCAAAGATAGTCAACTTCCCCACGCCGTCAAAGTTCAAGCCACCTATGGTCACCCCAAGGTATGACGGGAGCACCAACCCCGTCCACCACGTGGAGATGTATCAGTCGGCGGCAGACATATACTCTATCTCAGATGAGATGAGGTGTCGTGCCTTCTTTGGTACCTTGACAGGGGCTGCGCATGTCTGGTACACGTTACTTCCAAAAAATTCCATTGAAAACTTTAAGCAGATGGCCGACCTGTTCATCCATAATTTCTGCTTTGGGGTGAGGCCACAGAAGAAGACCACCCACCTGCTCTATGTTAAACAGGGGAAGAGTGAGAGTCTGAGGGACTATATAGCCAGATTCAATAAGGAGAAGCTGGAGGTGGAAGACTATGAGGAGAGCATAGCTATGACAGTCCTGATTGGAGGACTCCAAAAGGGGAAGCTGTTATGGAAGCTTGCTGAAGACCCTCCGAGGACGATGGCCGAACTGTTGTCAACAGCAGGAAAGGTGATGAACGCCGAAGAGGCGATGGCTGCAAAATATGAAGACAAAAGAGGAGGTGCTAGTGGGAGTAAATACCCTAAGAAGAATAAGGAGGGGAAGAAGAGGTCCTCGGATGACAAGTTCGCGGGGTACACCCCACTGACGGTCAGCTGTGAACAGATTCTCAATGAGATTAAGAGTGACCAGTCTCTGAAGTGGCCTGAGAAGCTGAGGGCAGCCCCCGGCAAGAGGAATAAGAACCTGTGGTGTGAGTTTCACCAAGACCACGGCCACGTAACGGACAAATGCTTTGCTCTGAAATACGAGATTGAGAAGATGCTGAAAGAAGGGAAGCTCAGAAAGTATGTCGACAAAGATGTCTTCAAGAGGGTCCGAGGGGACGACCCCAGAAAGAAGCGAGGCGATGCATGCAGAGAAGGTCCTCAAAAAAGAGGGGACGACCCTTCTGATGATGAGGACGACCCTGACCTCCCGCCGAGAGACGACCGCGGCCCTGTCAAGAGGCTTAATATGATCTCGCTCGGAGTGGGAATGATCTCCGGGGGTCTTGCAGGAGGAGGGTCTGAGGTCGCCGACAGGAAGGCCCATGTGGCTGAGGCCAAGGCAGTGACGAAGTCGGTACACGCAACCTCCCTGGAGGTCAAGTCAGAAAAAAGGAAGAAGGTTGATATGGACACACTGATAGTGGGATTTTCAAGAATGGACTTCAAAGACCTCTTGGCCCCACACGATGACCCTCTCGTCATCACTACCAGGGTGCACAGATGCGAGGTGCCGAGGATCTTGGTAGATGGGGGTAGTTCTGCAGATGTGATGTTTTGGCCATGCTTCAAAGCCTTGGGTCTCAGTCATGCTAGACTCGTCCCCTACCATCATCAATTGATTGGGTTCAGTGGGGAAAAGGTTCACCCCCTTAGGGTATATGAGGCCGATGTGAGGATGGGGGACGAGTGGCCGAGATGGCTCACCAAGAAGGTCAGTTTCTTTGTGATGGATGAGCAGGCGTTTTCGGCCTACAGCATCATACTGGGGCGTGTGGCCCTCAAGGGGTTCGAAGCCGTGCCGTCTATGGTCCATCAGATGATCAAATTTCCAACCCCTTACGGGGTGGGGGAAGTTCAGGGAGACCAGACGGCAACGAGAGAATGTTACTACAACTCCGCTGAAGAAAGGGAGGCACACAAGAGGGCTACAGCCACTTACAACATTGATACCCTAGACCCCAGGGACGAGACGAAGCTCAAAAAAGGAGAGGCCGACGAGGAGGTAGAACCCATCATCCTCGATGAGGATGACCCGGGAAAAACCGTCCAAGTTGGCAAGTCTCTGAAGCCCAATATCAAGGAAGACATCATCAAACTGTTGAGGAGAAGACGAAGCGTCTTCGCGTGGAGTCATGTAGATATGCCGGGGATCGACCCTAAAATCATGTGCCACAAGCTCAATGTGGTAGAGGGAGTGAAGCCGGTAAAGCAGAAGAGGAGGATTTACTCTAGAGAGAAGTACGAGGTCATCAGGGATGAGGTCAAAAAATTAGAAGACGCTGAATTTATCAGAGAGGTCATCTACCCTGAATGGTTGTCCAATGCAGTCATTGTCCCAAAGGCCAACGGGAAGTGGCGAATGTGTGTGGACTTCACAGATCTCAACAAGCACTGCCCCAAAGACAGCTTCCCTCTCCCCCGCATTGACCAGATGGTAGACGCTACTGCAGGCCATGAGCTCATGAGTTTTATGGATGCCTACTCAGGGTACAACCAGATCTTCATGAACCCTGAAGACTCGGAGAGGACAGCCTTCATCACTGACAAGGGGACATACTGCTATAGGGTCATGCCCTTTGGTCTAAAAAATGCGGGGGCAATGTACCAGCGCCTCGTAAACAAAATGTTCGAAGACCAAATTGGGAAGTCTATGGAGGTCTACGTGGATGACATGCTGACCAAGAGTTTGAAGGCAGAGGATCATGTGGCAGACCTGGAGAGGACCTTTAATACGATGGAAAAGTACCAGATGAAGCTTAATCCGGCCAAGTGTGTCTTCGGGGTCGGAGCGGGGAAGTTCTTGGGGTTCATTGTCAACCAAAGAGGCATCGAGGCCAATCCTGAAAAGATAAAGGCCCTTATTGAGATGAAGACCCCCAAATCCATTAAAGACGTTCAGAGGCTCACAGGGAGAGTGGCTGCCCTGAACAGATTTGTGTCAAGGGCCACAGATAGGTTTACCATTCTTCAAGATCCTCAGGAAGGCCTTTGAATGGAGTGAAGAGTGTGATGAGGCTTTCAAGGAGCTAAAATCATACTTAGGGTCTCCCTTGCTGTTGTCACGACCCGTGCAGGTTGAACGACTTTACGTGTACCTCGCCGTCTCAGAGTCGGCCATCAGCGCATCCATTGTGAGAGACGAAGACGGAATACAGAAGCCTGTGTATTTTAACAGCAAGGCACTCCAGGGGGCAGAGCAAAGATACCCGAGGATGGAGAAGTTGGCCTACGCCTTGATCCATGCCTCGAGGAAGATGAAGCCGTACTTCCAGTCTCATACTATGGTCATCCTTACTGACTCTCCTCTTAGGCAGGTCCTACACAAGCCTGAAAAATCAGGAAGGCTAATGACCTGGGCTATAGAGCTGGGGGAGTTCGATATAGTCTATCAGCCTAGGACGGCCATTAAGGGGCAAGCGCTAGCAGATTTCGTGGCTGAGTTTACTTGGGAAGGCGATGAAGCCGAGGGTGAGACCCTCGGGAAGACAGATATACAACAAGATAGACCCACTGACACACCCGCAGATAGGGCTGAGACAAGCACCGCTAGGAGGAAAGCGACTGAAAATGAAGAGGGAGGATACATCTTTAGACAGGGATCCCTCTCTGAGGGAAATTTTTCAGAGGGAAAGACTCTGTGGAGCCTCTTCGTTGACGGGTCCTCTTGTGACAATGGAACTGGAGCTGGACTGATACTATCAGCGCCCGATGGCACAGACATTGAGTACGCCCTGAGGTTCAATTTCAGAGCCTCCAACAACGAGGCTGAATATGAGGCCTTGGTAGCAGGCCTCTCCTTAGCTAAGTCTCTTAGTGTCGGCCAGATTTTAGTCCATAGTGTTTCAAGGCTAGTGGTGAATCAGATACTAGGGGCCTACGAGGCTAAGGACGAGAGGATGTCTAGATACCTCGAGAAGGTGAGGTCACTACTGAAAGGCTTCAGAGAAGTAAAATTAAAGAGGATACCTAGGCTTGACAACGGTCGTGCTGATGCCCTTGCGAGATTGGCCTCGGCAACTAGGACAGACATCAGGAGGACGTTCCAGTGGAAATTTTGCTTCAGCCAACTATTGAGGGCGCTGGGGGAACACTCAGTAATTGCCTAAATGTTTCTCAAGAAGCTTCGTGGATGGACCCCTTGATCAGATACATTAAAGAGGGTGAGATGCCAGAAGCAAGGCAGGAAAGGAAGAAGCTGAGGTACAGGGCTGCAAAATTCACTGTCATCGGAGACACCTTGTACAAAAAGGGGTTTTTGCTCCCCTTACTTAGGTGTGTGCATCCCTCGGAAGTCCCTTCCATTTTGCAAGATATGCACGAAGGATCGTGCTCAAGCCACATCGGAGGCAGATCCTTAGCGAAGAGGGTGATCACCCAAGGCTACTGGTGGCCGACCTTGGGGAAAGACTCCGCAGCATACGTAAAAAAGTGTGATAAATGCCAAAGATTTGCTACCATCCCTCATCAACCCCATCAGCCTCTTACCTCCATTACATCTCCGTGGCCGTTCGCAGTGTGGGGGATTGACCTGGTAGGCCCCTTACCAAGAGCAGTCAATAACTATCGGTTCCTCATTGTAGCGATTATCTACTTCTCAAAGTGGGTAGAGGCTGAATCGGTGGTCACAATTACAGAGCAGAAGGCCTTCCAGTTCATCTGGAAAAATGTGATATACAGATATGGTCTGCCCAACACCCTCATTTCAGATAACGGGATGCAGTTCAAGAATGCCTCTCTGCAGAAGTACTGTGAGAGGGTAAATATCAAACAATTCTTCTCCACCCCAGGCCGACCTCAGGCCAATGGGCAAACCGAAGTTACGAACAGGACGATCCTAGATGGAATTAGGAAGAGGCTTGAGGAGGCAAAAGGAAGATGGGTCGAAGAGTTATATGCAGTGTTGTGGGAATACAGGACGACAGTGAGGACCTCTACCGGGGAGACCCCATTCATGCTAGCTTATGGATCAGAAGTCGTCATCCCCACCGAAGTCGAGTTTCCTACTCATAGGGTCCAAATGTACGACCCCCAGGGAAATGCAGAAGAGAGGAGACTCGACTTGGACCTGATTGAGGAAAGGAGGAAAGACGCTGATATAAGGCAGGCTTCCTACCAGCAGAGGATCGCAAGGTTTTACAATCAGAGGGTGAAACAGAGACCTATTGCAGTGGGGGACTTGGTCCTCAAGAAGACTTGGCAAAAGCCCAACAAGCTCCATCCTAATTGGCATGGTCCATATAGGGTCATCGATGAAGTTGTCCCTGGGACGTATAGACTAGAAAACCTAGAAGGGGAACCTTTTTCCAATCCCTGGAATGCAGACCATTTGAAGAAATACTATCAGTAGTGTTGTAAGGTCTTGAAAGGCCATAATTGTAATGAGAGTTGCTTCAACAGAACACTTTGGAAAATTAATGAGATTTATCAGTGTTTCCCTCATCCTGTGGTTGTCAGTTCTAGCACGCATGGAAACATCTACAAAGAACCACCCTCGGCTATAATGAGGGCCAGTGGAGGGGACGACCCCACCACTGTCCTCAAGAAAGACGAGGGTAGACATTGTTAAAAACCAATAATTTGGTAAGTTGAACCCTCGGTTATAATGAGGGCCAGTGGAGGGGACAACCCCACCACTGTCCTCAAGAAAGATGAGGGTAGACTTTGTAAAAGCCGTTAATCTGGTAAGTTGAACCCTCGGCTATAATGAGGGCCAGTGGAGGGGACGACCCCACCACTGTCCTCAAGAAAGATGAGGGTAGACTATGTTAAAAACCATTAATTAGGTAAGTTGAACCCTCGGCTATAATGAGGGCCAGTGGAGGGGACGACCCCACCACTATCCTCAAGAAAGACGAGGGTAGACTATGTTAAAAACCATTAATTTGGTAAGTTGAACCCTCGGCTATAATGAGGGCCAGTGGAGGGGACAACCCCACCACTGTCCTCAAGAAAGACGAGGGTAGACTTTGTAAAAACCGTTAATCTGGTAAGTTGAACCCTCGGCTATAATGAAGGCCAGTGGAGGGGACGACCCCACCACTGTCCTCAAGAAAGACGAGGGTAGACTATGTTAAAAACCATTAATTTGGTAAGTTGAACCCTCGGCTATAATGAGGGCCAGTGGAGGGGACAACCCCACCACTGTCCTCAAGGAAGACGAGGGTAGACTTTGTAAAAACCGTTAATCTGGTAAGTTGAACCCTCAGCTATAATGAGGGCCAGTGGAGGGGACGACCCCACCACTGTCCTCAAGAAAGACGAGGGAAAGGTTAGTGGCATTAACAAAGACAGCAAACCAACAAAGAGCAAACCATAAAAGTAGTAAATATGGAAGATAGTAGAAGAAGACGATGATATTGATTAAAGTGTTACACAAAATATCCAAGTGTTTTACAAAATAGAGCACAAAAATAATAAGTACACTATGAGGATATGGGATACAGACAGCCACCCTAAGGGACGATGTCAGAGGGCAGAGCCTCAACGTCTACAGGAGTGGTCTCCTCAATAACCAGAACTGGGTGATATTCATAAGTGCCGACCCCATCGACTTGAACTTGGGATTACACTTGGTTGAGAGCCTCGGCAATTAAGGGGTCGTCCAGTTGAACACCCTCCAGTGAAGGACGCACCGAGGACATGACGTCGCCAAACCTGAGGACGACCCATCGGCAGGCAGTCCTGATTCCTCTTTCCAAATATTCAAGGCCGAAGCCCTAAAACTCGTCAGAAACTTTGTAAGCCTCAACAGCATCGGCCTCGGCTTTCATAATGGTTGCTTCAAGGTCAGCTTTGTACTTGGCCTCCATGTTGGTCAAGGCCTCGTCCTTTTCCTTAAGAAGCAAGTCCCTGGCCTTAATGTCCTCGTGCCTGGCCTTAATGTCCTCGTCGTGCTGCCTTGTCAGCTCGTCCAGGATCCTTGCATGCTCAGTCCTGGAACTTTCCAACTCGGCCCTTGCAGTGTCAAGCTCAGACTGAAGATCAGCCTCATACTGAATAGCCCTTTCGTCCTCATGGAACTTCACCTGATTCTCGGCCATCCACTTGGTGGCTGAGGTGAGGGCACAAACAGACTGCACGAAAAATGAACAGATATCAAGAGGGGCCGAGGGAATAGTTGGTGGAAGAATGAAATTTAAGATGTGGATCGGAACCAATACCTGTGCAAGGGAGTGCAGACCATAGTCGTACACCTTGGCTGGAGGCATCTTTGACAAGAAGTTATAGTCAGCAGCCGAGGGTGCAGAGAACATTGAGGCCTTGTCTGCCCTCAGATTTGCAATGAGCGACGAGGGCTCGGCTCTCAGATGCGCCAGGTTCTGAGACCAGAAGGCCCCCATACTGGACGAAGAGGTCGTCCCCTCAGAGGCTTCGACCCTGGCCCTCGTCCGAAAATCAGGACGAGGGTCAACAGGGGCCTCAGGCTCCTTCCTTTTATTGCTGTTAGTGGTCGGCTCCACCACCGTCGGCCCAGCGGCCTTTGTCTTCCTCGGAGCCTGCTGAGGCTCCTTCCCCTTCTTCTTGGCCAGTCCAAATAGTAAGCTGGGAGCAGTCATTTCCCAAAGATAATCGGATATACCTGCAGGACGACCTGATAAGAAGACGACACGTCAGAAAAATGCAGAGATAAAGAGAAAACACTTCAAAAATAAGTAAAGAATGGAAAATATGCAGTGTAACTCACATAGTTCTGTCAGAGGGCCGACCCTCAGACCAGCTTCTTTGAGGAACCGAGGGGTCATCAGGTCTTCAAATTTGGGAAGTTCATCCTCTCTCCCTCGTCCTCTAAGGTAATCAACAATGTCCTTCTCCTCCAGGCTAAGTCCAGGGTCTGATCTGGCCTTCATGGAGGGGTTAGACCACTTCCTGGGGACCCTCGGACTATCGGCAACGGGCTCCCACTCCCCGGAGATGAAGAAAAACCTCTTTTTCCAATCATGGTTGGAAGTTTGTGCCACATGGAGGAGTTTCTTCTCAGACCTCCTTTCCTCCAGATGATAATATCCAGGCTGTTTGGATGAAGAGGTAATGTTGTAACAACCCAAAAAAAGGTCAGCCGAGGGCTCGTCGGTGAAGGCATTCTTCCACAAGGAAATATAGCCCAGGATCGTCCTCCAAGAGTTGGGGGGAAGTTGAGAGGGAGAAACACCAAGGGCAGAAAGGATGTCTACGATGGCAGTATGCAGAGGGAATCTGACTCCGACCTTGAGCATTTGCTCGTAAACTGCAACCTCTCCCTCTCCACAATCAAAAACCCTCTCAGACTCAGAGGGAACCCTCATATTTATGCTGGGGGGCACTCCATAGGCATGCCTCCATATCAGGAGGTCGCGATCCCTAACAGAGGAGATAAAAGATGAGGCATGGGAGGTATCAACTTCGTCATCTGTATCATCGTCCTCGTCCTCGTCCTCAGTCCCCTCCCCCTCGGCCGGAGGGCCCTGTGGAAAAGCCACTTGGAAGGCATGGGGAGATAGGGTTGACACGGGGACAGCCTCAGAGGGGACCGTACCCTCAGCCTCTCGGCCTGGGCTTAGGTCAGACATCTCCCTCCTACCAGAAGTTTCAGCACCAGTTGGCGAGGATGCTCTCTCGTCCATCTCACTTGGTTTGGGAGTCTCGGCTGGACGAGCGAATGACCCACAAGACTCAGACTGTTCAAATGGTTTTATGGTGGCAAGAGGAACGGGAAAGATGGGTCGTACCCAATTAGGGTCGGCCCCTCGTCTCCTCTCTTCCTCTTCCTCTATTCGTCTGATCTCGGCGAAGAGCTTCTCTCTCAAGGATGGGAACTCAGATATTAAGCTATAAAGACTCCTAAGCATTAAAGGGAAGGCTCTACACTTAGCTATTACACCAAACTTAGCTAACTTAGCTACAAACAAGTGGGAAATTGACCAGGTTGGACTTTTGGATCGAAACAAAGGAACTCAATGGGTTTGGTCAAGAACATCCAAGAATCAGTTATCGGAGAAGACACCGGAAAAGACACCGGAAAAGGTTATGGCACAACTTAAAGAAAATGGCTGCCTACGAGCCTAAAAAACAAAAGAAAGTGAAAGAAAAAGAGAACGCTGGGGAGAAAGGATTACCTGATGAAGAGAGCAAGAACTGCCCAGGTCGCTAAGCTCGAAGGCTGCAGAAAATGGAGATGTAGGCTGATAAAATTCTAGAGAGAGAGAATGCTTAGGCGCGAAGAAGAAGAAGGAAGAGAGAGAGTTTGAAAATCTCTTAAATACTTTGGTAATGAGTGGACCCATTTACCAAGAAAGGTATAATTAGGGCACAAGGCCCCAAGTGCACTGCGCAGCCGCCATGCCTTGGAAACTGAAACAGTAATGAGTATCTGCCCAGGTGTCACTCACCTAAGTGATCATACATGCATCTCATTTAAAACACTATCCCCCAGCCATCTCAACAGCACCTATGGCTAAGGGCTGAGGGGTGATTGATATACCCATTTATATCCTCGGCTTGGCTGATGATAACCTCCAAACGGACGACCTTACGAGGGGCCGACCCCTGTTACAGGCTCCAAACAACCCCTCAGAGGGCCGACCCTCCACCTGGCTTCAGACGACAGTACGAGGGGCCGAACCTCCACCAGGCTTCAGATGACAGTACGAGGGACCGACCCTCCACCTGGCTTCAGCCGACAGTACGAGGGGCCGACCCTTCACCAGGCTCCAGGCGACCCTACGAGGGGCCGACCCTTCACCAGGCTTTAGACGACCCTACGAGGGTACGACAGTACGAGGGCAGAATTGGATCAGGCTCACTACTGGAAGAAACTTTGCCCTCAGCCTCGGCTCATAGGTCGGGGGTGACATCATGATAGCGCGTGGTTTGGGAGACGCGTGGAACAGTGTGCGTGAGGCTCACATGGCACGTGGAAGACCGTTACAACCAAATCACCCCCTCACGTGAAGGAATATTATGTCATCATTTGGCATCTACAGGTGTCAATAGGAGATTGGCTAGATCATCATTCACATGCACCATGCATACTTGGGGGGTACACTACACCCCCCAAGACCTATATATACTTGTCACCTACAACCCTACAGGGGATCGATCCATTAACTGTAGCCCTAGCCAAAACTCTGCTTGTACACAGAGAGAGAGAGAGGGTGAGGGTTATGTGCATTGTATCCAAGGCCATTAGTGCCCATACTTAGTGGATCACACACTCACAGTGGATGTAGGCCAAATTGGCTGAACCACTATACATCGTCTTATCTCCTCTAATACTCCTCCCCTTATACATACTTATACACTTACACAACTCAATGGCTGCCATGGCTGCTACTGTTTGAGCTCACTATCACTTATCCGGTGGTGCTAAATCTTAGCATCATCAAGTACTGCCAAAGGTTCTAAGATATTTGAGATTAGGCTTTTTATTGTACCAAAGTTCATAAGGGGTTTGTTTGGAATTCTTTCTAAGATAGACCCTATTAATAATGTGACACGCAGTACGAATAGATTCTACCCAAAAGTATTTAGGTAAATTCTTGGCATGTAACATAACACGTGCCATCTCTTGAAGGGTACGATTCTTTCTCTCGGCGATTCCATTTTGTTGAGGAGTCTTAGGAGCACTGAACTCGTGTTTGTAACCATTATAGTCACAGTATTCTATAATACCAGTGTCTTTGAATTCACCACCTCTATCTAAAAAAGCGTTACTAAAGCCGTTTATTGAAAATAAACTATTTAAGAAACTCCGAGTTATTTTTTGAAGAAACTCTTTTCTTAAATGAAAAAGTTTGAACACAAGATGTGTTTAACAAAAAGTATGTACGAGATCTATTCAAGATTTGAGCAACAAGTTTAAAAGATAATTTAAACAAGTTTTAAACATAGCACAACCAAAACTGAGATGAGGAGATGTAGAAAGATTCTGTTCACGATTTTTTACGTGGTAAAACCTCACCAATTGAGGAAACATCCACGAATCCCTCTACGGAGTAAAATGAAAAAAAATCCACTAAAACAAATTTATGAGTTACAAACTATATAACTAACATGCAAATAACTCAGACCTATATAAGTTTAGGAATGTACCCTCTGGTGTCCTTATAACTTCTCTGCAGTTCTGATTGTAGATGTAGTTCTCTCAGTTTGTCAACTCCTGATTTGTTCCAGCACTTTACGTCGACTTATGTTCACAGGATCTTATTACCAACACTTTTTGTGTTGTAGGGTGAAAGTGTTTGTGGAGGTGCTCTCTAACACATGCATGCACACACGCACACTTATTAAGTACAAACAATCCTAACAAATTACAGTTACACTATATGCTGTGATCTTTTCCTTTCTTTCTTCTTACAAAACTTTGAACCTCTTTTGACCTTTCAATCTATCCCAGAATCCACGGATATCTTGCTTACAAATCAGTCAAGATCTTAATCAATCTCTGTTTTGAAAGATTTTCGAGATTGAAAACCTCCAAGTGAGATTCCAAACTAGGTCAAAGGTTTAGTTTTACAAGAACAAGAAACAGAAAGCATTTATTGTTGATTTCAAAGTAAGAAAACGTTTTAGAGAAAATAATCAACAATATATTTCTCAAGATGAGAAATAAAATGAAACTAAGTGTAATGTAACATGAATAACTTCAAATCTGAGATTTCTATGGAATCAGAAACTAGATCTAAGTAGAAGTCTAAGTTGGAAACAAGATCTCACGAACACAAGGTTACCGCAACCAAAAATAACTCAACTCAAACTCTCAAACACTCAAGAACACTCAGGATGGTGTTTTTGGATATGGTGTTTGGGTTAGGTTTGAAGAGGATTTGGACGAAGTTAGGGTTTCTAACTTTTTTCTCTCTCTGGTTTCTCTTCTCTCTTTTATCTCTCTTCTCTCTACTCTCTCAGAAGAATGCAAATGGCAAAAGTCTTCGAAGTCTGAGGGAAGGGTCCTTTTTATAGTGGGAGGAGAAGGTTCGAGATATCTTATCAAAACCAAGGGCTGAGATCGAGTCAATATAATTTGACTTGAATCCAATGGCTTACACAACGCGGTGGTTAAACGAACGCTGATTGGCTTAAAAAGTTACACGGGGATTCATCAAGGCAACATGCAGACCATTGATAAGAAATGATCCAAGGGTTGATAAACCATGCGTCTATTGTCTCAGTAAAGAAACACACTTCTCACCAATCAGAGGGCAACAGGTGTTGGCCAGTTAAGTGATATAAAACGCGCGTCCAAACTAATTACAAAGTATACCCTGAAGTCTCTGCCACTTTTGGATTCTACCCAAGGTAACATTAGGCCATACTACACAACAAATAATATTTAGAGATTGACCCCAAAAACTTTTAAATCAAGTTTTAATTAATAAAACCTTATTTAAAAAAATGTTTTAAAAATCCCAAAAAAATATTAAAAATCATAATTTAGGGATTTAAACACACTCAACACATGTACACACATTATAATGCAATATGACATGCATGAAATGAATTCTAAGTGTGTGAGTGTTGGCAATAGTCTCTTGATCACTACAAGATGGAGAGATGAATAGGCATAGCAATTCTGAGGTTCTTTGGTTTCTAGGATGACAAAATTTTGTCACAATTTCCAAACTAGATGAGCACTTATACAATATAGACTCAAGTGAGTCAAAGGTATAAGGGCTTCAATCTCCCCCTTTGGAAATATGAGTCAAAATCTCCTTTGAGTCAACTAGGACTCGTAGGGCAACAAAAATAAAGAAAAACTTAGTCCTATCAAAGTTCTATCTACCCAAATCCTAGAAATCAAAAAGTACCTAACTCAACTATTTACAATTTAACATCCAATTACAACAGTTGAGAACGACTGTATAAAATGAATACCTGCAATGAATCACTAAGATTAAGCATTTTAGTATATGAAAGAGATAACTAGTCTTAAATATCTCCCCCATTTTGTCTCAAATGGACAAAGGGAAAAACTTGGATAAACAGCAAAGGTATTACTCAGAACAAACCATACCAATAGATTTACATAAGGAAATGAATCTATTATAGTCTAGAGGTTTGGTAAACATATCTGCGAGTTGTAGATCAGTAGGAAGATAGTTGATTTCTAATTCCTTGGATTCAACCAATTTGCGTTTAAAATGATGTCTTATTTTTATATGCTTTGTTCGCGAGTGTTGAACAGGGTTTTTAGAAATATTAATCGCACTTTGGTTATCACAATAGAAATGCAATTGGTTTTCTTGAATACCATAATCACTTAGCATTTGTTTAAGCCACAATAATTGAGCACAACAGCTGCCAGCGGCTATGTATTCAGATTCAGCGGTCGAGAGTGATGTGCAGTTTTGTTTTTTACTACTCCATCCTACCAAGTTATTACCAATATAATAACATGCTCCTGAAGTGCTTTTACTATCATCAGTACGCCCAACCCAGTCAGCATCAGTGTATCCAATAATAGTGCTTGGTGTGTCATTAGTGTACCAAAGTCCTAGATTCAGAGTGCCTTTAACATATTTAATTATACGTTTGACAGAATTTAAATGGCTCTCTTTAAGGTTGTTTTGATAACAAGCACATACACACACAGCATATATGATATCGGGACGCGAGGCAGTAAGATATAGTAACGTTCCAATCATAATACGATATAGAGTAGGATCTACAGATTTTCCATTTTCATCATTTGACAATTTTATCGTAGTACTCATAGGCGTTTTAGCATCTTTAGCACTCTCGAGGCCAAATTTCTTAACTATCTCTAAAGTGTACTTAGATTGCGAAACAAATAATCCTTCTGGATTTCGTTTGACTTGGAGACCTAGGAAGAACTGTAACTTCCCCATAAGGGACATCTGAAATTCCTTACTCATGATTTCAGAAAAGGATTTTACTTCTGAGGTAGAAGTTGATCCAAATATAATATCGTCTACATAAACTTGAGCGATAGTGATGTGTTTGTCAAAATGTTTGACAAAGAGAGTTTGGTCATTTCCACCTCTTTTGAAACCCTTATCCAAAAGAAAACTGGAAAGTCGCTCATACCAAGCTCTAGGAGCTTGTTTAAGGCCATATAAAGCCTTTTTCAGACGAAATACGTGATTTGGATAATTAGGGTCAATGAACCCTTTAGGTTGTTCTACATAGGTTTCCTCAGCCAGTATTCCATTAAGGAACGCAGATTTGACATCCATTTGGTATAATGTAAAATGCATGTGGCAAGCTATAGCAAAAAGCAGACGAACTTATTCTAAACGAGTAACAGGGGCAAAGGTCTCGTTAAAATCAATTCCTTCTATTTGGGAGTATCCTTGAGCAACTAATCTATCTTTATTTCTAATTATTATCCCATTTTCATCAGTTTTATTTTTGAAAATCCAACGAGTACCAACAACCTTTTTGTGATCAGGACGTGGAACAAGATACCATACATCATGAATGACAAATTGTAAAAGTTCATCTTGCATAGCAGAAATCCAGTGTGAGTCATTCAATGCCTTATTTACATTCTTTGGTTCCACAAGGGAAACAAAACATGCAAAATGTGCATAATTTCTAAGTTGGGATCTTGTACGCACTGGCTCACTAGGGTTGCCAACTACGTTAACTATGGGATGATCTTTAGAAACCCAGTTAGGTACTTCAGGTGTCTCAATAGGTAATGAATTATCTACTTCAGAAGAGTCATTTTCTAAAATATTTGAAGACTCTTCTTCACTAGTAAATTCACCAGTCTTGCTTTCTACAGTAGTGTCACTAACAATTACATTTATGGATTCCATTAAGGTTTTAGTGCAAAGATTATACACTCGATAATCTCTACTGTTAGGTGAGTATCCTAGAAATATGGCTTTATCTCCCCGGCTTTCAAATTTGGATAAGTGTTCCCTATCTTTGCAAACATAACAAGTACTGCCAAAGGTTCTAAGGTACTTGAGATTAGGCTTTTTATTGTACCAAAGTTCGTAAGGGGTTTGTTTAGAATTCTTTCTAAGATAGACCCTATTAATAATGTGACACGCAGTACGAATAGATTCTACCCAAAAATATTTAGGTAAATTCTTGGCATGTAACATGACACGTGCCATCTCCTGAAGGGTACGATTCTTTCTCTCGGCGATTCCATTTTGTTGAGGAGTCTTAGGTGCACTGAACTCGTGTTTGTAACCATTATAGTCACAGTATTCTATAATACCAGTATCTTTGAATTCACCACCTCTATCACTACGGATTCTATTTACTTGAGTGTCCTTTTCATTTTCAATCCTAAGAAGAATTTTTAGGAAGGTTTGAAAAGTGTCAGACTTTTGTTTTAAAAAAGCTACCCAAGTAAATCTGGTGAAGTCATCAACCATAACTAAGATATAACTGTGTCCACAAAGGCTAACAGTTTGGGAGGGACCCATTAGGTCCATATGGATGAGTTCTAAGGGATTAGAGGTGAAGATATCTTTGACTTCCTTATGAGGTGCCTTAACAATTTTACCTTCCTGACAGAAACCACAAACAATATTACGAATGGGTTTAATTTTGGGAATTCCTCTTACTATGTCATGAGTAGACAATTTACTAAGATTATCGTAATTTATGTGACCCATTCTGTTATGCCATATCTCGTTGTCATCCATTCTGGCAACATTACAAATTTCAGAATTGCTCTTGACAGTGTAGCAATTGTCAGGAGTTCTGAATCCAGTAATTATACATTCACCTTTTTCATTTAAAATTTTGCAATTGTTCTTTGAAAAGGTAACAGTATGGTCTGAGTCACAAAATTGCGAAATACTGAGTAAACTAGCCTTTAGACCTTTAACTAACAGGACATTTTCAAGAATAGGAAGTCCTTCTTCTTTGAGAGTTCCTTTGCTTATGATTTGAGATGAAACTCCATCACCAAAAATGACTCTACCACCAGCAAAACTGGTTTTGTTTAAAAATTTAGATTCATCTCCAGTCATGTGCTTAGAACATCCAGAGTCTAAATACCAACCAGATGAAGTGTGTTCAGCTTTTAACGCGGTAATAACAATATTACACTTCATTTGAGGTAATAGATCATCTTTTCTAACCCAAATTGCTCTAGTTTTCATCTTCCGCTTATTAGCTCTCAACTGATAAAATTTGCGAGCATTAGACTTTTGCTGAAAAATATTTTGCGCATGATTTTGAATTTTGTGAAAGGCTTGAGCATTTGGTTTAAGAAAGTGCTTAGGATTCCTTTTATGAAATGTTCTTTTAGGTTTGGTCTTTCTCTTTCTATAGTTAGAATTTTTATCTAGCTGTCTAGGAAGTATATAATTGTTTCGACTCCTCCTAGAATAGTTAAAGTTCTGGTAGGTATTAGGATTATAGATAGGTTTAACAAGTCTCCTAGCATAGCAACCATCGAAAGAGTGACCATATATGTCACAGTAGGAGCAATAAAGATTTCTCAGGATGGGGGTCTCCTTAGGAAAGTTTCTAAACAAAGGTTTTGAAAAGTTTTGAGGCTGAACTTTATTCCTAGGGAGTACAGGTTTGAATGTGGGTTCACTCTTTCTGATAAAGGGGCAGACGTATTTAGCCTTAGGTTAACTTTCAAGCTTAGAGCAACTTGATTCCCCAATGTTAAAGTTTTGATGTTTCAAATCAAACTCAGTTTTTAGGGAATGAAAATCTGGGAATGTTTCAATAGGTCTTTTGCCTCCTGACACAAACTTGATAGGATCAAAAGGTTTTGTTTGTGTTTTCAAATTGGGGCAAAACCCTATACCAGTTCGATCATCAGAATTGGTTTTAGATTCAGCAACAAATTCATCAAAATGGTTAGAATTATTTTCAAATTTTGTAAATTTTTTGAAAATAGTTGCTGTCTTTTCTTTGGTTTGTTTCAATTCTAACAATGTCCCTTTGTACTTTTTCTCCAGAATTTCATTAGTTTCAGTCAAATTTTTCAGTTTTTCATCAAAAACTTTAATTTCACTTTTATGAGTTAAACATTGGGTAGTATACTCTTTAGCATTCAGTTTCACCATCAGGCTTAGATCTTCCAACTTTTTGGTAAGATCTTTCACAATCTTTTCTAGTCTAGCGCTTTTCTTGAGAGTTTTAGTGTAAAGTGTGTGAATGTCTGGGAGGTCTTCATTGTCCGAGTCACTAAGTGTGGTGTGTGATGTGACCCCTAACGCTTCATTCTTAGAACTCACACACCCATTGACATCGTCATTATCGCGTTCCCTTTGATTCACACACCCCGAGGTAGAACATGCAACATTCTCAGTAATCAAAGCATCTAAACCAGTAATAACCATATTCGAAGTATCAGTCATAGAACTATTTGTTTCATCCTCATTAACAAACATAGGCATGTCATCATTATAAATAATCTTTGCAAAAAAGGACATACAAGGATAAAAAACATCTGATGACTCAGGTTCCTCATTTTCAGAGTCACTTGAATCATCCCAAGTTTTGCAAATATTAGCCCTATTATGTTTGTTTTGAGTGTTCAAGTTAACTCTACAATCTTGAGCAATGTGTCCCAGTTTACCACATCTACAGCATTCGGTCTTCTTAAGGTCTCTATTAGGTCTGATATGAGAGTCCTTATGATTTTTGTCATGGTTTTTCTCATGAGGTATGTGACTAGAGGAAGTTGGATAATTTGGCTTGCCTTGTTTATTTGCCACTTTGTTTCTAAACTTAATGATTTTCTTGAACTGTTTTGACATTAAGGCAATCTGATTGTCTAAACTCTCTATATCACAGTCCTCATCAGATTCATCATTGGAAGTATTAAACTCAGGCTTAATCAATTTAGAAGAGAAGCTTAGATTTGAACTAGTCTATTTCCTAGGGAATTGGGTTAATTGTTTCTTAAATTCCAGTTCCATTTCCACAGTTCTTAACTTACTACTGAGTAGTTCAGGAGTGAGGTTTATATCACACATTTCCTCAATAGCATATCTTTTGTTATCAAACTTCTGTGGTAATGATCTCAGAATTTTAGATACAATTTCTTGTCTATCATAGGTTATCCCATTAGCATGCAGTTTGGTCACAATATCAGTCAGGTTCATATAGAAGTCATCAAATGATTCAGTTTCAGACATAATTAAGGAGTTATACTGCTGGGTAAGCATTTGGGTTTTAGCAGCCTTAACTCTAGTGTCTCCTTCATGAGCAGTAAACAAGGTGTCCCAAGCTTCCTTAGAAGTGGTACAGGATGAGATTCTTTTGAACTCATGTTCATTTATGGACATAAATATGGAATTCTTTCCTTTGTTATTATTTTGAGAAACTTGTTTTCCTTCTTGAGTGAACTCACTTAAAGCTTTCTTAACCCTCTCATTACTTCCTTCGTTGGCTGGTTTTGTAGGAAAAGTATAGACATTTTCAACAATGTCCCAGACATCATCTCCCAGAGTTCCTTGAATGAAAGAAATCATCCTTACTTTCCAGTAAGCAAAATTGGTTCCATCAAAGATTGGAGGTCTGGTCAAGTTACCAAATCTTTCATTTTTCTCATCCATATTTTATTTGAAGAAAACAATTTCAGAAACACAGGATCTTTTTAAAAGCAGTTTTACCAAGCTCTGATACCAATTAAAAATGCGTTACTAAAGCCGTTTATTGAAAATAAACTATTTAAGTAACTCCGAGTTGTTTTTTGAAGAAACTCTTTTCTTAAATCAAAAAGAATTAATCACAAGATGTGTTTAATAAAAGTATGTACGAGATCTATTCAAGATTTGAATAACAAGTTTAAAAGATAGTTTAAACAAGTTTTAAACACAGCACAACCAAGAATGAGGTGAGGAGATGTGGAAAGATTATGTTCACTATTTTATTTACGTGGTAAAACCTCACCAATTGAGGAAACATCCACGACTCCCTCTACGGAGCAAAATGAAAAATCCACTAAAACAAATTTATGAGTTACCAACTATGTAACTAACATGCAAACAACTCAGACCTATATAGGTTTAGGAATGTACCCTCTGGTGTCCTTATAACTTCTCTGCAGTTCTGATTGTAGATGTAGTTCTCTCAGTTTGTCAACTCCTGATTTGTTCTAGCACTTTACGTCGACTTATGTTCACAGGATCTTATTACCAACACTTTTTGTGTTTTAAGGTGAAAGTGTTTGTGGAGGTGCTCTCTAACACATGCATGCACACACGCACACTTATTAAGTACAAACAATCCTAACAAATTACAGTTACACTATATGTTGTGATCTTTTCTTTTCTTTCTTCTTACAAAACTTTGAACCTCTTTTGACCTTTCAATATATCCCAGAATCCACGGATATCTTGCTTACAAATCAGTCAAGATCTTAATCAATCTCAGTTTAGAAAATATTTTCGAGATTGAAAACCTCCAAGTGAGATTCCAAACTAGGTCAAAGGTTTAGTTTTACAAGAACAAGAACCAGAAAGCATTTATTGTTGATTTCAAAGTAAGAAAACGTTTTAGAGAAAATAATCAACAATATATTTCTCAAGATGAGAAATAAAATGAAACAAAGTGTAATGTAAGATGAATAACTTCAAATCTGAGATTTCTATGGAATCAGAAACTAGATCTGAGTAGAAGTCTAAGTTGGAAACAAGATCTCACGAACACAAGGTTACAGCAACCAAAAATAACTCAATTCAAACTCTCAAACACTCAAGAACATTCAGGATGGTGTTTTTGGATATGGTGTTTGGGTTAGGTTTAAAGAGGATTTGGACGAAGTTAGGGTTTCTAATTTTTTTCTCCCTCTTCTCTCTACTCTCTCAGAAGAATGCAAATGGCAAAAGTCTTCGAAGTCTGAGGGAAGGGTCCTTTTTATAGTGGGAGGAGAAGGTTCGAGATATCTTATCAAAACCAAGGGATGAGATCGAGTCAATATAATTTGACTTGAATCCAATGGCTTACACAATGCGGTGGTTAAACGAACGCTGATTGGCTTAAAAAGTTACACAGGGATTCATCAAGGCAACATGCAGACCATTGATAAGAAATGATCCAAGGGTTGATAAACCATGCGTCTATTGTCTCAGTAAAGAAACACACTTCTCACCAATCAGAGGGCAACAGGTGTTGGCCAGTTAAGTGATACAAAACGCGCGTCCAAACTAATTACAAAGTATACCCTGAAGTCTCTGCCACTTTTGGATTCTACCCAAGGTAACATTAGGCCATAATACACAACAAATAATATTTAGAGATTGACCCCAAAAACTTTTAAATCAAGTTTTAATTAATAAAACCTTATTTAAAAAAAAGTTTTAAAAACCCCAAAAAATTATTAAAAATCATAATTTAGGGATTTAAACACACTCAACACATGTACACACATTATAATGCAGTATGACATGCATGAAATGAATTCTAAGTGTGTGAGTGTTGGCAATAGTCTCTTGATCACTAGAAGATGGAGAGATGAATAGGCTTAGCAATTCTGAGGTTCTTTGGTTTCTACGATGACAAAATTTTGTCACAATTTCCAAACTAGATGAGCACTTATACAATATAGACTCAAGTGAGTCAAAGGTATAAGGGCTTCACTATCACTACGGATTCTATTTACTTGAGTGTCCTTTTCATTTTCAATCCTAAGAAGAATTTTTAGGAAGGTTTGAAAAGTGTCAGACTTTTGTTTTAAAAAGGCTACCCAAGTAAATCAGGTGAAGTCATCAACCATAACTAAGATGTAACTGTGTTCACAATGGCTAACAGTTTGGGAGGGACCCATTAGGTCCATATGGATGAGTTCTAATGGATTAGAGGTAAGAATATCTTTAACTTTCTTATGAGGTGCCTTAATAATTTTACCTTCCTGACAGGAACCACAGACAATATTATGAATGGGTTTAATTTTTGGAATTCCACTTACTATGTCATGAGTAGACAATTTACTAAGATTATCGTAATTTATGTGACCCATTCTGTTATGCCATATCTCGTTGTCATCCATTCTGGCAACATTACAGATTTCAGAGTTGTTCATGACAGTGTAGTAATTGTCAGGAGTTCTGAATCCAGTAATTATGCATTCACCTTTTTCATTTAAAATTTTGCAATTGTTCTTTGAAAAGGTAACAGTATGGTCTGAGTCACCAAAATTGCGAAATACTAAGTAAATTGGCTTTTAGACCTTTAACTAGAAGAACGTCTTTAAGAATAGGAAGTCCACCTTCTTGGAGAGTTCCTTTGCCTATGATTTGAGATGAAACTCCATCACCAAAAATGACTTTACCACCAGCAAAGCTGGTTTTGTTTAAAAGTGTAGTTTCATCTCCAGTCATATGCTTAGAACATCCAGAGTCTAAATACCAATCGAATGAGGTGTGTTCAGCTTTCAAAGCAGTAAAAACAATATTACACTTCATCTGAGGTAATAGATCATCTTTTCTAACCCAAATTGCTCTAGTTTTCATCTTGTGCTTATTAGCTCTCAATTGATAAAATTTGCGAGCATTAGTTTTTTGCTGAAAAATGTTTTGCGCATGATTTTGAATTTTGTGAAAGACTTGAGCATTTGGTCTAGAAAAGTGCTTACGATTCCTTCTAGGAGATGTTCTTTTAGGTTTGGTATTTCTCTTTCTATAGTTAAAGTTTTTATTTGGCTGTCTAGGAAGTATATAATTGTTTCGACTCCTCCTAGAATAGTTAAAGTTCTGGTAGGTATGAGGATTATAGATAGGTTTAACCAGTCTCCTAGCATAGCAACCATCGAAAGAGTGACCATATATGTCACAGTAAGAGCAATAAAGATTGCTCAGAATTAGGGTCTCCTTAGGAAAGTTTCTAAACAAAGGTTTTGAAAAGTTTTGAGGATGAACTTTATTCCTAGGTAGTACAGGTTTGAATGTAGGTTCACTCTTTCTGATAAAGGGGCAAACGTATTTAGCCTTAGGTGAACTTTCATGCTTAGAGCAACTTGATTCCCCAATGTTAAAGTTTTGATGTTTCAAATCAAACTCAGTTTTTAGGGAATGAAAATCTGGGCATGTTTCAATAGGTCTTTTGCCTCCTGACACAAACTTGATAGGTCCAAAAGGTTTTGATTGTATCTTCAAATTGGGGCAAAACCCTATACCAGTTCGATCATCAGAATTGGTTTTAGATTCAGTAACAAATTCATCAAAACAGTTAGAATTATTTTCAAATTTTGTAAATTTTTTGAAAATAGTTGCTGTCTTTTCTTTGGTTTGTTCCAATTCTAACAATGTCCCTTTGTACTTTTTCTCCAGAATTTCATTTGTTTCAGTCAAATTTTTCAGTTTTTCATCAAAAACTTTAATTTCACTTTCATGAGATAAACATTGGGTAGTATACTCTTCAGCATTCAGTTTGACCATCAGGCTTAGATCTTCCAACTTTTTGGTAAGATCTTTCACAATTTTTTCTAGTCTAGCTCTTTTATTGAGAGTTTTAGCATAAAGTGTGTGAATGTCTGGGAGATCTTCATTGTCCGAGTCACTAAGTGTAGTGTGTGAAGTGACCCCTAAGGCTTCATTCTTAGAACTCACACACCCATTGACATCGTCATTATCGCTTTCCCTTTGATTCACACACCCCGAGGTAGAACATGTAACATTCTCAGTAATCAAAGCATCTAAACCAGTAACTACAATATTCGAAGTATCAGCCATAGAATTATTTGATTCATCCTCATTAACAAACATAGGCATGTCATCATTATTAATAATCTTGGCAAAGAAAGACATGCAAGGGTCAAAAACATCTGATGACTCAGGTTCCTCATTTTCAGAGTCACTTGAATCATCCCATGTTTTGCAGATGTTAGCTCTAGTATGTTTGTTTTGAGTGTTCAAGTTAACTCTACAGTCTTGAGCAATGTGTCCCATTTTACAACATTTATAGCATTCAGTCTTCTTAAGGTCTCTATTAGGTCTAATATGAGAGTCCTTGTGATTTTTGTCATGGTTTTTCTCATGAGGTCTGTGACTAGAGGAAGTAGGATAATTTGACTTGCCTTGTTTATTTGCCACTTTATTTCTAAACTTAATGATTTTCTTAAACTGTTTTGTCAGTAAGGCAATCTGATTGTCCAAATTCTCTATATCGCATTCCTCATCAGATATATCCTTGGAAGTATTAAACTCAGGCTTAATCAATTTAGAAGAGAAGCTTAGATTGGAACTAGTCTGTTTCCTACGGGATTGGGTCAATTGTTTCATAAATTTCAGTTCCATTTCCACAGTTCTTAATTTACTACTAAGTAGTTTAGGAGTGAGATTTATATCACACATTTCCTCAATAGCATGTCTTTTGTTATCAAAATTCTATGGTAATGATCTCAGAATTTTAGATACAATTTCTTGTCTATCATAAGTTATCCCATTAGCATGCAGTTTGGTCACAATATCAGTCAGGTTCATATAGAAGTCATCAAATGATTCAGTCTCAGACATAATTAAGGAGTTATACTGCTGGATAAGCATTTGGGTTTTAGCAGCCTTAACTCTAGTGTCTCCTTCATGAGCAGTAACCAAGGTCTCCCAAGCTTCCTTAGAAGTGGTACAGGATGAGATTCTTTTGAACTCATGTTCATTTATGGACATAAATATGGCATTCTTTCCTTTGCTATTATTTCGAGAAACTTGTTTCTCTTCTTGAGTGAACTCACTTAAAGCTTTCTTAACCCTCTCATTACTTCCTTCGTTGGCTGGTTTTGTAGGAAAAGTATAACCATTTTCAACAATGTCCCAGACATCATCTCCCAGAGTTCCTTGAATGAAAGCAATCATCCTTACTTTCCAGTAAGCAAAATTGGTTCCATCAAAGATTGGAGGTCTGGTCAAGTTACGAAATCTTTCATTTTTCTCGTCCATATTTTATTTGAAGAAAATAATTTCAGAAACACAGGATCTTTTTAAAAGCAGTTTTACCAAGCTCTGATACCAATTAAAAATGCGTTACTAAAGCCGTTTATTGAAAATAAACTATTTAAGTAACTCCGAGTTGTTTTTTGAAGAAACTCTTTTCTTAAATCAAAAAGAATTAATCACAAGATGTGTTTAATAAAAGTATGTACGAGATCTATTCAAGATTTGAATAACAAGTTTAAAAGATAGTTTAAACAAGTTTTAAACACAGCACAACCAAGAATGAGGTGAGGAGATGTGGAAAGATTATGTTCACTATTTTTTTTACGTGGTAAAACCTCACCAATTAAGGAAACATCCACGACTCCCTCTACGGAGCGAAATGAAAAATCCACTAAAACAAATTTATGAGTTACAAACTATATAACTAAGATGCATACAACTTAGACCTATATTAGTTTAGGGATGTACCCTCTGGTGTCCTTATAACTTCTCTGCAGTTCTGATTGTAGATGTAGTTCTCTCAGTTTGTCAACTTCTGATTTGTTCCAGCACTTTACGTCGACTTTTGTTCACAAGATGTTATTACCAACACTTTTCGTTATAACTTCTCTGCAGTTCTGATTGTAGATGTAGTTCTCTGCACTCCTTCATTATATTGGTTGATAAACCAAAACAAACATATTTAAGCAAGAGTGAACTTCATACCATCCGTACAACTAGTAAATCTTAGTCATAATAATTGTTCATATATACACTACAAGAATTATGGCTTTTAGCAAGGGAAAAAATCGTTGCAAAAGGTATGTTTTCTTTGCAAAAAAACCTTTTGCAACGTTTTTTTTCCTTGCAACGTTCCTCGCACTAGCCATCATGCGATAGATCTTTTGGAAGCAAATTTTGTCATCATCGCTAAAAATATTTTGCAATGAAATTTTTCGTTGGGGAAAACAAGTTTTTTCGTTGGAAAAAAGTTCTCATATCTTGATTAAGAAGATTTTGCAATGAATATTTCATTGCAAAAAATACTAATAAATCCTTGCAAGAATATTTTGAGAGAATTAAAATTCCTTGCTAAATGTTAATTTTATATTGCTAAAAGCCTTTTGTAACACTCTTTTTCGTTGGAAAAAATTTCTCGTATTTTAAATAAAAATCGTTTACAACGAATATTTCGTTGCAAAAGATACTAACAAATCCTTGCAAAAGATATTTTGAGAGAATTACAATTCCTTACCAAATGTCAATTATACATTGCTAAAAGTCTTTTGTAACACTCTTTTTAGTTACAAAAAAGTTCTCGTATTTCGACTAAAACTATTTCACAATGAATATTTCATTGCAAAAGATAATAGTAAATCCTCGCAAAAGATATTTTTAGGGAATTAAATTCCTTGCCAAATGTCAATTCTTCGTTGCTGATAGTCTTTCGTAACACTCTTTTTCGTTGCAACATTTATTTCGATGCAGAATTATATCAAATGATAAAATAAATAAAAATAAAATTAACTAAACACTTATAATTAAAAGTTGTTATATTATATTCAAAACATAAATGTATTATTGTTCATGTCACAATGAAGCTCAAAAGAAAATAATCTTTCATTACTAAGATATGAGTTTAAACTAGAATTCTCATCCCAAACAAAATGATAAAATCTTGTCATTATGCAAATTAATTCGAAGGGACATAAGATCCTTCAGAAACATCTTCCTCGGGAGCAACGTCTTTATCTAGTAGTAAGGTGGCCTTCTATATAGACATATCTGGCACAAGACCTTGGACTAGGATTTTCAAATCTACTATCTCTGTTTGTAACTTTTTGTTTGAAAATGCGTTACTAAAGCCGTTTATTGAAAATAAACTATTTAAGTAACTCCGAGTTGTTTTTTGAAGAAACTCTTTTCTTAAATCAAAAAGAATTAATCACAAGATGTGTTTAATAAAAGTATGTACAAGATCTATTCAAGATTTGAATAACAAGTTTAAACGATAGTTTAAACAAGTTTTAAACACAGCACAACCAAGAATGAGGTGAGGAGATGTGGAAAGATTATGTTCACTATTTTTTTTACGTGGTAAAACCTCACCAATTGAGGAAACATCCACGACTCCCTCTACGGAGTAAAATGAAAAATCCACTAAAACAAATTTATGAGTTACAAACTATATAACTAACATGCATACAACTCAGACCTATATAAGTTTAGGAATGCACCCTCTAGTGTCCTTATAACTTCTCTGCAGTTCTGATTGTAGATGTAGTTCTCTCAGTTTGTCAACTTCTGATTTGTTCCAGCACTTTACGTCGACTTTTGTTCATAAGATCTTATTACCAACACTTTTTGTGTTGTAGGGTGAAAGTGTTTGTGGAGGTGCTTTCTAACACATGCATGCACACACACACACACTTATTAAGTACAAACAGTCCTAACAAATTACAGTAACACTATATGCTGTGATCTTTTCTTTTCTTTCTTCTTACAAAACTTTGAACCTTATTTGACCTTTCAATAAATCCCAGAATCCACAGATATCTTTCTTAGAAATCAGTCAAGATCTTAATCAATCTCAGTTTAGAAAATATTTTCGAGATTGAAAACCTCCAAGTGAGATTCCAAACTAGGTCAAAGGTTTAGTTTTATAAGAACTAGAAACAGAAAGCATTTATTGTTGATTTCAAAGAAAACAAAGGTTTTATAGAAAATAATCAACAATATATTTCTCAAGATGAGAAATAAAGAATGAAACTAAGTGTAATATAACATGAATAACTCAGATCTGAAATTTCTATGGAATCAGAAAGTAGATTTAAGTAAAAGTTTAAGTTGGAAACAAGATCTAACTAACAAAAGGTTACAGCAACAGTAATAAACTCAACTCAAACTCTCAAACACTCAAGAACACTCAGGGTAGTGTTTTTGGATATGGAGTTTTGAAGAAGTGTTTGGGTTTGGTTTGAAGAGGATTTGGACGAAAGAAGTTAGGGTTTCTAACTTTCTTTCTCTCTCTGGTTTCTCTCTTCTCTCTTCTCTCTCTACTCTTTCTTCACTCTTCTCTCAGAAAAAATGAAATGGCAAAAGTCTTCGAAGTCTGAGAGTAGGGATCCTTTTATAGTGTGAGGAGAAGGTTCGAGAGGCTGGATCAAAACCAAGGGCTAGGATCGAGTCAATTTAAATTGACTTGAATCCAAGGGCTCACACAAGGCGGTGGTTAAACGAAAGCTGATTGGTTTAAAACGTTACACTGGGATTCACCAAGACGACATGCAGATTGTTGATTAGCAGTAATCCAAGGGTTCAAAACATACGCGTTTTTAACTCGATAAAGAAACACAAGTCCAACCAATCAGATGCAGACAGGTGTAGGGCAAATACAGTATACAAAGCGGGTGTCTAAAGTTAATTAAAACCACACCCTCATGTTTACTCCGCTTTCGGATTCTACCCTAGGTAACATTAGGCCAATATTCTCAACAAAGTATATTTAGAGATTGACCCCATAAACTTATAAATCAAGTTTTAATTAATAAAGCCTTGTTTTAAAAGTGTTTAAAAAATCCCAAAAAATTATTAAAAATCAAACTGAGGGATTTAAACACACTCAACATATGTACACACATTATTATGCGGTATGACATGCATGAAATGAATTCTAAGGTGTGTGAATGTTGGCAATAGTTTCTTCATCACTACAAGAAAGAGAGATGAAGAAGCAATCCAATTTCTGAGGTTCTTTGGTTTCTAGGATGGACATAATTTTGTCACAATTTCCAAACTAGATGAGCACTTATACAATATAGACTCAAGTGAGTCAAAAGTATAAGGGCTTCATTGTTCCCCAAATCAAGTTTCTGCTTGCATAGTGATTTCAAAGGTCAGGTACCAAGACTCTTCACATATCCCGACCTCTTTCAAAGGACTTTTTGACAAATTGATGCTTCATCAAAATCTTCTGAGCTGTTTTGCAATTAAATCATCTCTTTCTGCAAAGAAAAAGAAATTAATATGTTACACTATCGGTTTGACTATTTTTTAAACTTTTTTAAAAAAAGTCGACAGATATTCTTTTGTTTATTTAAGAAATCCTACATGTTGTAACACACAAATCACTAATCCAATAACTGTAGATACAAGTAAATCATCAATGCATCCCTTCCACCGATTATACTTTATTTTTAAAAAAAATTAGCAGAATTTCCTTTATTTATTCATGAAATCCAACCTGTTGTGACACAAATCAATAATCCAACAACTCCCGTAGACCCATTTTAACAAAAATCAATCCATCCCACATGGCTTGGGAATAATGCTTTATATTTAAGCATGTAAAATTATTTTATTTTATATACTTACATAATAATCTCCTCGGCAGCTCTTCCTCCAAAATCACCAACAATCAATGCAAATAGTTACTACTTGGAGATCAAGGTCAGGTCATCCTAGAGAATGAATGAGGTTAGACCCTATTCCTATTAACATGGGACCAGGGTCACCTTTTGAATAGGGCCATGGCCCAGAGTGAGAGTTTTGCATCACAAGGGACAAGGAACATACAATACCATGTTACTTAAAAGTTTCTAATATCAGAATAACAATCAATCTCCAATTCGAAGGGTTTTTATCTCCCACATGTCCAAGTTTCCTGAACAATGCAATTTTTAAAAGTCACATCCTTGAAGTAATTTTGGATTATAAATATTTCACTCCTAGATAGTTCAATAGAGTTTGAGGAAGATGTTTTTCATCATAAATAGTTCAAGACAATTTCATGCAAAAAGCGTATACTTCAGAGAACTTATTTTTGCACTTTCTCCCTGACATCTGTTTATAAAGGACTAGAGGAATCCTTGACCTGGAATAAATATGACTAATTAAATACACATAAAATAGGAAAGAAGATTAATATTTCAGGGATAATGTTAGCGTGAACCTTTAAAATATTTGTTCGATATAACTCTACCGTACTTCAAGAGACACTTCCCCATAAAATTTCTTATTGTTATCATGAACCTTTAAGATGTTTGTTCATCCTCGAACATCTAGAACATCAACAGATACCTACATCACAACTTCAATCTTAGTATCTCACATAAAAATGATAAGAATTCTTCTTTCCAATGACAAATAACAAATTAATAATCTATACCTACATGAAAAAAACGACAAATATAAGTAAACACAACCCAAAAAAATTTGACCCGCCTTAGTTAATAAAATGAGTAATTATCTCATAACATTTAACAATAGACTTACCATAAATACCCAAGAGCTAGTTTGGTTAGATCCACATTTTTTAAGTTTTGACGCACACACGTAAACATCAGATAATTTAGAACTAAATTCTTCAAACTGAAACCTTTAAGGCATGATTTGGCTTTCAAGTATTAAGATGAAATGACAAAATCTGTAAAAGATGAAACCTATACAAACTCAAATGAAACTACATAAAGTCAATTTTACTTGGATTTTGTTGCAAACTAGATCCACAACCAGAAGGAGAATAAAGAACATCACTATCAATCCTCATACTGGCAAGCTGAAACTAGCAAAAAGTCCAGTAACCCAATCGAAACATTCAACTCAAGCATCAACAGTTCTTAAAGAAACTACTCATTTATTAAAATACTAGAGACATATTGTTACAAAATTGTAGGATTTTCTAGTTTTTTCAGTTGCATTGAGCAGTAATAAATGCAAATACACTTTTATTTTTTTAACAAAACTTTTTGGGTCTGTGTGTTGAAATCAGTGGCATATCTTATTGTATCTAACTCTGATATAATGTCACATAGCTAAACAAAAAATGTTCTAAGAGATATAAATGAAAGTGAAGCACACCTGATAACTATTTGAATATTTTGATGAATTCGAAGACTGTGTGTGTTGTGAATGTATCACATATGAAACAACGTGAGCACCACCTAGTGCATGCACGTGCCCATTCATCCCTCCCCTATTTTCTCTATATTGTCTTGGTGAGTTCGGAACGTGTTGCTAGAGGTACTTTTGAAACAACACCATTAGGGGTATAGTACATAGGACAAATATTTCATGAATAGTTGCTAGAGGAGGTACTTGTGAAACCATGTCTTGTTCAAGCTAAATATTTAATTGTGCAACTCTCTCCTCTTTACAATTCTATTAATCATAGAAATATAAACTTGAAGGAAATAACTGTGACATCTTCTTAACTTAATTGGATTGGAAAAACATGCAAACACTACAAGAAAATTTGGCTTTAACGACGTTTTTTTTGCAACACTTATAACACTGTCGGTATATAGTGTATATGCCGACGTTTATTTAACAACGTGGGATATTTATCGATGCTTTATAAAAGTGTTGATATATTAATGGCCTTTTAATAAAAGTTTTTATTTATTGAAATAAATAGGGTCATGAAGAAAAGAAATGTATTTTCAAAAATCCCTCCCAAAAAATTACTGTTAAGATTGCTCCTACAAAAGAGTTAATTGTTAAAAGTGTTTTCATTGAGAAGAAAATGGAGATTAGGAAAGAAGAAACTGCAAGATACCTTCAATAAAGTCTATTAGATCAAGCAGAGGATCAATATCAAGAAGAAACTGCAAGAGTCCTTCAAGATTTGTCCAATTCCCCCACTGTGTTGATAAAAGAACCATGATTTAATGGCATATAAATAAGATCCATCACAGTGATATTCAATCAGATGAAGTTCGAGTCCTAGATCATTGTAATACCTTTGAGAGGAACTGAGTTGCTGGATTACGAAAAGTATCAGGGTGCTGACAAGGCATATCGGACAGATAATGAAGAGAAGAAATCCACCCTTCCTTTGATTGAAGACTTAAATCATTTTCCTTTAATCTAGATGCAAAATGGAAACAATGCTAGTAGAAGAAAACTATAGCAAACAAAAAGTCAAAACAGCCTGCTCCTAAGAATATCCCCAATACAGTGTCCATTAAATCTAAAGCCACAAAACACCCTAAACAAATTCCTTTTTATCCTCCTTTTAAAAGGATAACAAGGGCTAGTGGAAAGAAATGAAGATCAAGTCTTATGTATGCGAGTTGAATGGCCTGGCATCAAAAATCAATGTATTTAGCTTTAGTTTATGCTAAATGCATTGCTGAAGAAAGGAAACAGATTTGGGAGACCTTAGAGGACCTGGGAAATCAATTTCAATAGCATGCCTTCTTAGTAATTGGTGACTTCAACACTCTAGCTTCTCCAGAAAAAAGGTTGATGGGAATGAGATAGACTTCAATGCCTCTCAAGACTTTCTTGACATGGAGTCAAAAAGATATTTTATTAATTTACGATTTGTGGGATCCAGGTTTACTTAGTCTAATAATAGAGTGATTGGCCCTATATTTAGCAGGTTTGATAGGGGAATTGTGAACCGCCAATGGCTTTTAGACTTCCCAAGCTCTAGTATAACTCATGTACACAAGAACTATTTAGACAAAAAAAAAAGTAGTGATGAAATGTGTAATGGAATTGCATCACAGAAAACTATTATTTCCATCAGAAACAATTGTATACACAACTTCTCAATATCCTCCACCTCATCTTTCTGATAAGCCCCTCCATATTTCACCAATTCTGCTCCTCATAGTCTCTACCGTTGGAGGTATTTTCCTTCTTATTTGCTACCGCTTAATTATGTATAAATATCACTCATATGTAAACATAAACACATAAAATTTGGAACACACCCATGAAGATGTAAACGTGAGTATAAAAATTGTATCAGAAAGTAAGTCCTCGAAAAATCAGGAACACGCGATAAATTAGCGTAACCCGCTCTGATACCAATTTAAAAAGTGCGACTTTGTGATACCGATTAAATTCGTAAATATCCAATTAAACCTTATTTAATTAGAGTCTATTTAAACCAATGTAATTCGGCCCCTACACATCCAACTATGTGTGTGCATGTGCCAAACCATAAATAAACAAAGCATGTGACACAAATATTCAGGAAAAATCCCCCAAGGACAAAACCTTTTATTTATAAAACTTTGAAAAGTTTACAAGACCATTGACTTACATACAACCTGATAATCTCCCACAAGTGTAACACATGGTGTCTTTGTCAAACCTCCAAAGCAACGACTAGAAGTATCGTCGACTGGAATCTCCCGTAGGAACTCCAGGTGATTAGCAATGAAGAAGAGAACGGCTTCTCCACAAGGGTTGAACAAAAGCAGAGTTGTGTTCTTGGGTTACAAAAGGATTCACAAATGTTTGGCAAGGATGTGTGAATCAAAACATGAGTCTTGGGACTCAAAAATATGAAGACTTGAGGTGATAGAACTCTCAAAAACGTCTTTCCAAGTCTTATAAAATAACTCCCCCGAAGTTGGCATTTATAGGGAAACAAAGAAGAGTTTTAAAAATATGGAACTCTTGCCAGTGTCAGGTACCCTGAAGCAGTTCGGGTGTACCATAAATTGGTTTGCCCCCCGAACCGATTTGGCCTTCGGGTGGAGAAATTTCGCAGGTTTGGGGCTAAAAATCCACAACATTTTCCAAGTGTTTTTCCCTGAATTTTCTCCATTTTTAAAGAGCCATAACTTCTTCACCGTAGCTCGAGTTAAGGTTCCATTTCTTCCAGTGTCTTCATTGCGGTGAGATCTTTAACTTTAAAGTTGATCGGACCTACGGACGATGGCTGTAAAATTACCAAAATGCCCTTAAACTTTCATATCTCGCCTTCTTTCACTATTTTGACTACTCTTGCGTACCACTTGCATAAATTCCCTAAAATCGTGGAACGTGAAATCGTTGAGGCATATGTGGAACACATGATGGATATGATGAATGCTTGATTTGTAGAATTTGGAATGAGTCCATCGTGTGAGATCGTGAGTTGACGTGCCAAATATAGCGGCGTACGACATACACAAATGTAACATGTTGGACATGAGAAAAATGTCCTTACAGAAGATATTATAGACTAGGAACATGGTCCTGTTGTGGGCCATCCCAAATGGTATATAAACACAGTGGATCTTGAACATTCAGTTATAGATTCAATAACTGTGTTTATTTATGAAAGTCATGAAAAAATGTTGAAAGGATTGAGTGTTCTGTTTGTTTGAATGGGTTTCAAGAAGATGAAAATTTAAGGCTTTATACAAGTTCTCCATAAACAATATTCCCCCTGGGATTTAGACAAGTTCTCTACAAAGAAATGAAAACTGTTTCTATTCCCTTGTAGAAATATTTACAGGTATTAACAAAATAAGAATAGATGTGTGAGTAAAAATGTGATTCAAGTAGTATATAATAATGACGATACAAGGAATTTAGTTTTTTTTCACCCCCTACATCTTTTATTAACTAGACTCAGTCCCCAAAATCATCGAGAACCTCAACAATAAATTTCAACATAAAAAATAGTCCACCATCTCAATAATCAATTATAGAATTAGCAAACACAAATCTAACTATCAGTTTGATTTCCTTACTAATAGTTAATCTGTTTGATCCTTAATGATATTTCTTGTACATATTTGATTTCCTTAAGCCGTATATAGTGATTGATCGCACACATTTTCACCATTTGAATTGTTCCATAGTTTATTGCATAGCTAAATGCACTGTTCACTATACTATTGTCTGTTTTGAGTGTTGTCTCATATTGCCAGTGATATATCTTATTTGTCACTACACTTTACACACACTTAGGTGATATACGCGTTGGATTGACATTTAGTTTAGTTATATCCAGTTTTTTCTTTTTGTTGGATTCTTTTGTCATCATGACTTAATAGAAAAATATTGCACCTATTTGGGGTGAATGTAGTGGCCGTCGAGGGTCGTCTACCTTCGCAACTAAATGCTCCACTAGTCAGCGTACTGATACGTGACATGATGCCACCGCCAACTTTGTCATCGACTAAAATATGGTCAAACATCCTTCGATTCACATCACACATGATGGTTTACCTTTTTGTGGCTCTTTTGACACTCGATCCATCCAAACTGAGAGGTTCGTTGATTTGGAGTATGTTAAGAATACTCCAGAAGGGATTTCTTATGCCTAGCATATCGCACATCTTTCTTTATCCCATTTTCCTTTTCTTTATCCCATGAAGAACATCACTATAGTTCGTGAGTTTTACGTGAACATGTTTGTTCTGTCAGAGGTTTTTATAAACAGTTTTATTATTAGTGATGATTTACGTGTAACGCCTAACCAACCCGGACCTATAGTGGATTGTTAACTTATCTTGGTATTGAGTTTTTTTATAAATGTTTCTATTTAATGTTCAATAATGCATGGGGTTTCCCAGTTTAATTAAGTCTATCCCTTGTATACACAAAACCCATAATTTTTTTTTGGGTGATAATAGTGATATAGACATACAAGTTGAAAAATTAGGCTTACCCTCCTGCGAACAAATAAATTTTCAAAAAAAAAAAAATAACGAGTATGCATTACAAAATACAATGTTTACACAACAGAAAAAAAAAAGACGATTAGACTACCGCAGAGGGGCAGAGCACCGCATTAGAAGCATTAAGTATAGTCCACTAATACCATAATCAATAAATGATTATGTATAAGCTCCATATGTATGTATATTATGTTTCAGATTTCATTTCATACACGGCTCTAAAATACAACAAATCTCATATATGTACTGAAACATTTCAAATATAAGATCCATATGTATATATGTATTTCATTTCAGATCTGAGCTCCATATGTATACATGTATTTATATAGTATATATGTATATATAAAAACTACTAGAGATTTATCCATAAAACTGACCGGAGACCGGAGATAGCAATAACGACAAAAAATGACCCAAAAATTCAGTTCGTACCTTCCAGAAAAGCTGTCGGATGGCGGTGGTCGACCGGAGACGAAAGTCCGGATAGAGGGAGGGCTGCCAATGAGAAACTCCAACCAATGTTGACTACCAGTGAGGGAGGGATAGAGAGAGAATTGGGAATGAGAAACGAGGGTTTTGTGTGTGTGGTTTATTTTTAGTATGTGTGCACGTTTAAAGAGAGAAGGAAAGTTTGGGCTTTTGTCTCTTTTTGTCAAATGTATGCTTATTTGCAAGGTAATCAAATTAAAACGTTGCAGAAAGTATTTTGGATACTAAAAAAAATGGAGGGAAATTTTACCGCCATGTTTTAAGCAAGGATTCTAAAATTTTCTTGCTAAAAGTTACATTTTGCAAGGAAATTGATTGGGCATAAATATTGTATATTTATTCCCCTAATTCCAGTATGTTTGTGAACCCGAGTGATGCAACCGATATGAATTTAACGCACATTTATTCTACTAACCTTCGTTGGCAAGTATTTCGTGTTTCGTGCTTGTCTTATTTATTTTACAGGTTAATTATGCAAGCAGTGCAAAAGAGAAAGCGAGACGATGAAAGAAAAGCTAAGAAGGCAAGTTCAAGGGCATTTTGGTAATTCTGCAGCTACATCCCGGAGGAGGAGTCAACTAGAAAGTTGAAAAGCTCGGAACAACGAGAACACTGACAGAAACGACACCCAAATCCGAGCTACGGTTGATGAGTTATGACCAGTTGAAGTTGAAGAAAAATCCAAGGAAGAAAGGAAATAAAACAAGAAAAATTCTAAGTGTTGAGTGAAAGAAAAAGCACCCCAAGCCAGCAAAAATTCTCGAACCCAGGCGCGAACCGGTTTGGGGGGCGAACCGGTTTGGGGGTCCTGAAGCGCGATTTTTTCTGCTTCATGCTGATTGGTTCAAAGAATCCCATTAGGTTAAAACTACTCCAAAAACAGTTGTGGACGTAGGTAGTCACCTAGGAACAGCAGTTCTGAATAGTTTTTTTTAGTTTTTGGTAGAGAAAAAAAGAGAAGAACATCTAGGAACATAACTTCAATTAATTATTGCAAGATCAATACAATCCCGGGTTTGTTTTCAAGTTGTAATCCAAGTTTTATTTTTATGATTATTGTTCTTGCATGGTAATTTTCCTGCGTGATTTGAATAAATTTTTGCGTTCATAACACTTAGCTACGTATTTCAATCTAGTGTTATCATGAGTTCTTCCGCATGCAACATTACTATTTCATGCATCCTTCAGTTTAATATGCCCGGCTAGGTTTAAAAGGCCGGGGTGCATGAACCTAGCCTGATGTGTTAGTGCGTGTGTATAAAGTTAATCCGATGAATTTAGTGGTTGATTATGATCGTATTGCGTATTTACATAATAATTATAGATCTGTATATCTCGTTTACCTCTGGGTACTCGTAATGATTTTGAGTACAATTTGAGTGTCACTATCGCGATACCGATTTACTCATCCTCAGATTAGGTATGACGCGGGCTTGAACCTCGTATACATAATGCTTGGGAGTACTAAATTCCGGGTCAGATCAATCAGATAAATTTATGATTAATATTATAATTGCACTACACTAGGGTTGGGGGATTGTATTCCCGTCCTATTTATCTCATCATTTAAAACAAAAAGTTTCAAATCATCATTCATTCTTAATTTCGGTAGGTTAGTATAGTTGCATCTCTCATAATTTCATTATCGCATTTAGCTGTAATCAATCTCAAAACCAAATTAATTTTTCCTTTTATTTTTAGAGTCAAAGTTAGGGTCTCTCCGTCTCTTCTTGTTGTCACAACTCTGTTGTCCTTTTTCCCTGAGGATCGATACCTGACTTACTGGGATTATTACTTGAGCGACAGGCTTACACTTGAGCCTAGAGTGAACGCATTTCTGAGACACATTTTCAGTCGCATCAAGTTTTTGGCGCCGTTGTCGGGGAACTAGGTAGACTTAGGATTAGATTGAGTCAATCCAAAGCTCTGACCAAAAATCTCCAAAAAAAATCCAAAAAAACATATAAAAAAAATTTCAAAAAGCACAAAAAGGTTCACCACCATCTCTCACAAGCTTTTAATGCAAAATCCCACTCCCCGTAATACTCCAACCAGCATTCACGAAAATCCAATAGTTGAGTATAACCCAGATAGCCCCCACACTCCAAACGCCCCACAGTTCTGGATCCCGCCTCCCACACCGTCACACTCAATCTCCAATAACACTCCATTTACCTTCTTAGGACACATGACCGAGCACACTTCGAGCACACCTAGTGAGAGCACCGAGTCGTTAAGTGAGAGAGAGATATCGCAACACACTTATGCACCCACCGGTGAGGAAGAGCCCCCATACCGCCCGCTGAGAGAATTCCTATATCCCGAGTGCACTGTCACTCCGGGATGCATTATACTCCTGTATAATGTCGGGCAATTCCGTTTCAAAAATGGAATGATCCAGATGCTACCACATTACCATGGTATAGATTCTGAAAAGCCATACCTCCATATTAGGGAATTTGAGGATGTGTGCGACACGCTCAATGATCAAACCTGCGCCCAATAGGTGATCTGCCTCAAACTCTTCCCTTTTTTGCTCAAAGATAAATCTAAGACCTGGCTATGGTCTTTACCTCCGAGCTCGATTCCATCTTGGAACGAGTTACAATCGAGATTTCTCAAGAAATTCTTCCCGCCACATCGAACAATTTCCATAAAGACTCAAATTCAATCGTTCAGACAATCTGAAAATGAGCCATTTCATCGATGTTATGAGCGTTTCAATAAGTTAGTTACTTCATGACCCCATCACGGATTTGATGCAGCAAAAATCATCTCTTTTCTCTATAATGGGCTGAATCTCAATTCCAAGCAACTTGTTGAAACCATGGGAAGTGGTCCCTTTGTCGATTTAGACGCCCAAGACGCAGAGCTTCATTTTAGGTATGTTTCCGAGACTACCCAATCCTGGGATACCTCCGACCCTAACGCTCAAAATCGAAATCGTCAAGCGACCACCACTCCGTCAGCGTCCGGCCTATATCATGTAGAAAAGAATTCTATAGCGGACAGTCGGATTGATATACTTGAGAAAGAGATGCGAGACCTACGAGGGATATGTGGGAGAGGATTAACTGGATCCATATCGAACCCCGTCGAGAAGGCGTGTGCTATTTGTGAGGCGGGCCATTCAACTGAGGAATGTCCGACGATACCCGCCTACAAAGTAATGCTTCAGGAGCAAGTTAGTGGTATATGAGGATTTAAGGGTAAATTCGGTACCCCGCGCGGGAATTCTTACAACCCTTCATGGAAAAATCATCCTGGTTTTAGCTATGGGCAACAACACGCTGCGATGAACCCTACTTACCATGTTTCCCCTCCTCCACCACAAAACTTTCAACAAGCCCCACACATGCAAGGACATGTGCAAGCACCACCACCTCATGGATCATATATCCCTCCACCTCGGAGAACTCTCGAGGAAACCATGAATTAATTTATCGCAAGCCAGACTGCAACCAATGCTAAATATGATTCTCTGGTTAGCGCCATAAATGAAAATCTGTCAAAAATACAATCCTCGTTGAGTGTCCAAGAGAAGGGCAAGTTTCCGGCCCAGGGCCAAAGACCTCTCCAAGGTCAAACTAGTGTTAGCTCGACACCCCATGACCATCCTGAGAAATGTAGCGCAATTACCACTCTACGTAGTGGGAGAGTAGTTGACTTGTCACCTCCCCCACGAGACATACCTAAAGACAAGGATATTTCGCCCGGCACGAAAAAAGCCGAAGATGTCCCCTTGAATGAGAGTAATAAAGACGACACTAGTGAGCCCGAGGTAGTAGTGAAACCACCCACCGCGGCACCGTTTCCTCAAAGGATAATTCCTTCCCATAAAGGAAACCCACGTGATGACGTGTTAGAAGTGCTGAAGCAAGTAAAGCTGAATTTACCTTTCCTTGATGCCATTAAGAAAATTCTAGCTTATGCTAAAGTCATCAAAGACTTGTTGACGGTAAAAATAATTGTAGATCTTTATATCTCGTTTACCTCTGGGTACTCGTGATGATTTAGAGTACAATTTGAGTGTCACTATCGCGATACCGATTTACTCATCCTCAGATTAGGTATGACGCGGGCTTGAACCTCGTATACATAATGCTGGGGAGTACTAAATTTCGAGTCAGATCAATTAGATAAATTTATGATTAATATTATAACTGCACTACACTAGGGTTGGGGGATTGTTTTCCCGTCCTATTTATCTCATCATTTAAAACAAAAAGTTTCAAATCATCATTCATTCTTAATTTCGGTAGGTTAGTATAGTTGCATCTCTCATAATTTCATTATCGCATTTAGCTGTAATCAATCTCAAAACCAAATCAATTTTTCCTTTTCTTTTTAGAGTCAAAGTTAGGGTCTCTCCGTCTCTTCTCGTCGTCACAACTCTGTTGTCCTTTTTTCCTGAGGATCGATACCCGACTTACTGGGATTATTACTTGAGCAACAGGCTTACACTTGAGCCTAGAGTGAACGCATTTCTGAGACACATTTTCAGTCGCGTCAGAAATATTTCCTTGCAAAATGTTTATAACAAGATTATACTTTTAGCAACGATTTTTCTATTTTCCTTGCAAATAATGCACTTTTACCAACAAAAGTGACTTCCTTACTAAAAAATTCATTGCTAAAACTAATTTTTCCTATAGTGAACACATACATCATAAATGTGAGGATATAGTCCTTTAAGTATCTCATTACTTCATACACAACTTTTAAACCCATAAAATTATTTTGATTCTCTACTTTCTAAATCCGTGCTTGTATATAGAGAAAATATATAAACTTACTCCCACTGATCTTAAGGTGTATACAAATATACAACGATTAAAAAAATAATGATATTATTTATTAAAATACGTCATGTGGGAAACTTATGTTTCTAAAATGATCTCCTAAACATATACACATGTATAAGACTCCAAAAAGTAATTTTCACATCCACTTCATGTAACTCTCAATCATAATGATCTACTATTGTCATAAGAATTCCTTATCCTTACATGAAATTGAGAAGGTTCATTTATAACATGTTCTTCACTAATGGTGAAATATTTTACTATAATTTAGCTTTATCTCGTTTAACTACCGTTAGTGTCATGTTTGGTCTCGATGACCCCTTCATACTTGACTTTTGTGCATTAATTATGTAATTCAATGAGATTCTAAACTTAGTTTTAGTCCATTAGTTTCCTTCTTATGACTTGTGAAAATAAAACCAAGTCATTATTTATCCATACGCCAAATTCATGTTCATGCAGATACACTACATAATCATTTAGGATAGTAGATCTTTTAAGATCTTTTCAATACCCTTCCTTATGATTTTATCTACATTTGTCTCACGGTGACAATACTATCATTTAGTAGTTGATCATTTATTTGTTCAAAAAGAACGAGTATTCAAGAAAGTTATTGGTAATGAGATAAGTACCCTACCTTCCTTTATAACCATATTTCATTATTTGTTACTCCCACTAATTTCACCATTCATAATGAATTTGACATTCTCGATTTTCTTTAATGCAAGAAGTATGTGTCAATGACAATTATATGATTTATGTAGGTCCACTTTAAGGGAAGTTTCTCATAATCTCCCACTTGGGCCACATAGGTCATCCTGATATTAGACATCGTAATACCTTAAGAGCGCAACTCGACTATCAAGATTTATAAAAGCTATTACAAAAACCTGGTCCACGGAAATTATTAAAGGGAGTCTAGATTTAATTTGGTACAAGATTAAAGAGTTTAATCAATAAGGTTACAATTATGATGCAGGATCAAAACAATCTTTAAAAGAAATATGCCCAAAATTTTATTTCATACAAAGCATCAAAAGGAATACCGCAACCTTTGAAAAAAATATACTTCAAAAGATTCTTTAGAACATATCCCTCACGATCAAGTCTAGACAAATAGTTTTCAAGAAAATTAAAAATTGAGGGTTTATGAAAAACAAATGGCGATTTGATTCCCCAATAACAAAAAAAAAATCTTATTAACATTTCTAGTTTGTTTTAGAAACAATCCTTGCATCAAAAGTAAATACTTTCTATAACACAGTAAGTATAACTTGCAAACTCTACTAAGATGAAAAACTCGTTTCAAATCATAAAAGATATATATTATCTCTATCATTATTAGTCCGAGTGTGCAACATGTAAACAAACTTAATTTGTTTAAACAAATTAAATATGAAATTTTAGAGAAACAAAATAGGATGCAATAATATGATAAGATAATGAGATAAATTGCTCACTTCATTAATGTTTTGATTTACCAATACTCACATCGATAACATGATAATAAATTAAGTGCATAACTTTGAGTTTTCTTCAGTTGTAACTGTGAAATATCGATTATATGATGCTTCTAGATTACTTTATTGGGCATAGTGCTATTTCATTATATTGTACACGATATTTGTGGACAACTTATTTTCACACACTATAATAATGTATATAATCTATGATGTTCATTTAATCACTCAAAATAGATTCCCTGTCAGTAATAACCTTGTTTGAAGAAATAAACTCAATATACCCCATTAATATCTTTACAATTATAAGCATCATGAGTTACTACTACCATCATCTTTACATTTAATATTCATTGCCATTCTAGTAGGGTCACTGTGGTTACTACCAAATATTTCATAATATGAGTATTACATTACATAAAGACTTACATACACAAGTTAATAAGTTTTTCACTTATGTTCATTAAATATCGCATGAGAAATAAACTAAAGTATTCATGTTTATGGTTTTCAAAAACTTAATTGGTGATATGATAGTGAAAAAAACTATGGCATCTGCATTTGGCGACCATTATTACCTTCCCAAAATATATATCACACTTACATTATATTCAATTATTGTAATTGGACATGTAGGTTTTCGAATCACAATAAATGAATAAACAAAAATATGTATGCAGCATCATAAAGTATCATCATCCTAGCATTCAATATCATACATGTACCCGTAGGCAACCAAAATATGCATGATATTAATGCATTAGTCCAAAATTTATATCTTCTGTAATGGAGCACTTTAATGAACACCAAAGCTTATATTATGTAAATATTAGAGATAGGCATACATGTTCAAAATACCCGTAATACATGAATAAATTATATTATTGTCTATTCCTTAATCTGAAATTCACGAAAAACTAGACATAATGTGAAAATCAAATAGACAAAGAGTTTACATGAGATATTACACAAATAATAGTAAATGAAAAACATAAATCATTTACTTTAGCTTTATCACTTATGTATGTGTAACAAATCATAAATATTGACCCGGATCATTCATGGTCATTTTAATGCACAATACGGTTATAATCACAATTATCATACAAGTGGCATATGTAAATATGACTATATAACATTTATGTCAATTATTTAATATTTACAAAAATTTCAATGTTTATTTGATTCAAATTTCACCATGTGTTACGCTTCAATTTAACCTTATAACAAACATTAGGATAATCTGAAATGACTACAAGTATAATATCTTCACATGTAATCTTGGCCTGTATTTGGCATTTGATTAAACTGAATGAATACCTAAGTATGAGTCTCAAAATTTGCAAGTCATGCATTCAAATATGCATGCATGCAACGAAATCATAAATCTAGTATCCGCATATATGAATTATAGATTGTGTTTGGTAATCAATAATTCTCATTTTCAACCACGTGAATCGTTGGCCTGTATTTGGCACGAATATTTAACAAAAATAGGATCATTAGAACAAGGTTTTATCATAATTCTAGATAAAACATACATGAAATATGGGGAAAATTAATTTTTTCCGAAAAATGAGTTAGCATCACGAAAATGTAGAAAATTACTCCAGAATCACAAAACATTCGATGGAATTCAAAAATAATTTTTCTGGAAGTTGTAAACATTATTTATGTAAAATCAATGCCCCCCAAAATATTATACTCAAAACATAATGTATAATTAATTGTCCAAATATAGATGCATACACAATAATCTAATATTTACAATTATAGATTAAGGAACTTTCATGCCTTCCCCATCCAACATCATATAAATATTATTGTCGAAACATCAATTCACAATTACATTAGGGCAATTATAGATTATGCACAATAACTTAATATATCGAAATGTTATTGTCAAACACATAATCATACATCTAATATTCAAAATTTTATACTGAACCCTTTCATCAATGCCAAATAATACATAACATGAATATTAGAACAACCATAAACATTAAAAAAGCCGTCGTGGTAAAAAAAACATAATATTTGGGAAAATCGTAATTTTTGCCAAAAATAAAAATTTGAGTTAGAGCCACATAGATGTAGAGAAGTACTCCGGGATATCAAAACAATTTGCGGGATTCAAAAGTCAATTTTTTGGAGTGAGATATTGACGTCAACATTATTACCAAAAACGGCAAAAAACGCAATTTTGAGGTTCTACACGACGTCAAAACACAAAAGTAAGGTGGTGCCCATTGTATTGAATGGGTTTTGTTTATTTCGACGTTTCCAATCGTCCATCTCCATCTCGTAAAATTCTGAGCAAGTTTTGACCTTTCATTCCAACCAGTGAGTAATGGCGATAGAAGAAAAAACGTCACCGAAAGTCTCAGACATACTTTAAGAGCATATTCAATGACATAAATTAAAACGTCACAGAAAGTCTCAAGCATAAGTAGATCTAACGATAGAAACAAAAATGTCGCAGAAAGTCTCAGGCACACAAAAATAATTTAATGTAGATTTCATTATAGACAAACATCAATAAGGAAAATTATGAGATCTTAAACTTTAGCTCTGATACCACATAAAAATCATTCTTAAGAACACCCTAATATTAATCACAAACACATTAATATGATTAAACTTTAGCATACAATTGTTCTTAATAAATGGATCTTGGATCTTCATATTCTCACATAATGTGCCTCCCTTGAATAACAACCCATAAATTGTCTTCTTGTGTTCCCAGAATTTTATGAGAAAATACGAACAAAGGGAATTTCAAATTTTCTCTCCCACCTCAGAAATAGTGTGTTATGAGATAGCCCCGGATGGTGTAAGGCTCCTCTATTTATATGGGGAGGATGGCCGAAATCCTAGTGAAGATGGGACTCTATTTCAAGTCTCCTAGTAATGCCACTATCCATCATGTAGCTAACAGATAAGATTGGCCCAATCCTTTATTATTTGTATTTATCACGTGCCTAATTAATTATCTGATATTTATTCAGACCACATAATTGGTAAATTCATAAATTCAGAATTTAATATAATTGAAATTAAATAATTAATTTCGACACTTATTATTAATTTCCAACAAAAATGACAAAATAATACAAAATCCCCTAAATGTACAACTCTAAATCACCAAATAAACTTCCAAAACACCAAATCAAGCAACTGCGATGAGAATCTGAAAATTATTACAAAAAATGTTAGCTCTTGTCAATTAATTCAACATCCAAGGAATAAAATTCTCATCAAATCCATTTTTTGCAACTTTGTAATATAAATCAAGGTATGATTCATGTGAAAATATGGATATACAGTATACATGAATACAGATAATTAAAATATATAAAATTCAAAATGATGCTTAAAAATGATTATTTCATCAATATCGTTTCAAGATACCAAAATAGTAGTAGTTACTAACCGTTTATTCCCTCAAGCATATGTTGTTATCAATGTTTTGAATGTCAAATAATATAGAAATTTCATTTTTGAGAAGATTTGTTCTATCTCATTTTTATGTCGATTTAAGCTATTGGTTTGATGCTCTTTACCACATATAGGTTGATTTGTCATGATTATTGCTTATATTACCCTTTATAATTGTAGTTTATTACTTTCCCATACTTGTTGCTCCCTATTTATGATCATTTACTGTATAACCCTGGTTTTCCATATTTAAGTATTTTCGAGAATTATTTGAACTTTTGTACGTATTGGGTATGCAATATTTGAACACTATACCAATATCATTTTCGAGAAAGTTTCATTGAAAAATAAGACTTGAGGGGGAATTACATAATTTTAGACTTTGGAGCCCAGTTTCTAGAATAGCATGAATGCATATCTCATTGAGTTAGCTTTACATGGTCACTGACCGTGCATCAATCCGAGCCAAAATGAAGATTTATATCCACTTCCATGAGACATGTCTTATGAGAATTTAATCGAGGCCACATGTCTAGTTTCCTTAACAAGGAAAACTCTTCCCAAAATAAAAAACGGGCCTAAGACGAGTCCAAACTGTCCCAAGCCGGCCTTAAATTGGTTGTACCAACCCGAGGTCTTGGAGACGATGATTTATTTATTTTGGGAGAAATAAATATTATTTTATTGGAGATAAATTAAATTGGCAATTGAGGTCAAAATTTAAGTCGCTAGAAAGTGTGTCGAATGGAAATCCTGAGGGTACCATTGTTTTCGGAAGGGTCGAGAAAGTCGAAATGACTGTACTTGGGGTCTATTTAAGTTTTGAAATAATTTAGGATCGTTTGACTCGAATTAAAGTTACCGAGTCATTTAAAGTGTGTATTATCATTTAAAGATGTGTATCTTGGGAGAATAGGCTTAAAAAGCCTACGGGAGATTATTTCTCCAAAGAGAGAAAGAGAAATAGAAAGAAAGAAAGAGAGAAGAAGAAAGAAGAAGAGAAAGAAGGAGAAAAGAGAGAGAAAGTGGATTTTTCTGGCATATACGCGATCTCAAGGCAGATTCAGACCCAACGAACCCAAGGCAAGTGATTAAACTTGCTAAATAATTATTGTGTACCATTTATTGCATGATTTGTGGATTGATATTATGGGTTTTAGGTTTAGTTTATCAAAACCAAACATTTTGGGAAAACCTTAGATTTGTGGTGTATAAATGATTTCCAGGTTAGAAATTAGTTTATATGTGTTTATAGATGATATATATGTGATTGGGTTGAAGAGAAATGAAGATAAAATGATTAAAATGAATTTTGGGGATTTTAGGCTAAATAAAAAGTAGCCATTTTCGAGAGTTCTGAAGGTCCGAATCGATTCGGCCTCCTACTGAATCGATTCGAAAATATGAAGGTGCCCAGGTCTGAGTGACCGAATCGATTCGGACCCCAGCCGAATCGATTCGACCTGAGACAGAGTCCCGGGTCTGATGACCCAAATCGATTCGCCTTTCTGGTCGAATCGGTTCGAAATTGGCCCGAATCGATTCGGAAACAGGGATTTTTCAAGGGATGTTTGCTAGGGAGAATTTCATTTCGTTTTGTTCGAGGTTATCGACTGGGAACCTATATAGGAGTTATTTGGAATATGTTTTGGAAACTTTTAGAGAGTTTCCCTTATAATAAATGATTGGAGTCATAATGATAAAATTTGAGGAATACCGATTAGATATTTTGGTCTATTCTAAGTGGGGAAGCCCACCTTGATTTGGAGATTCTACTTGGAGATAATAATTACAATTCATATGAAAGAATGAGAATAACTTAGAGATTCCAGATCTTAGGATCCAATCCCAAATGGGACAACTTTAAAGGCTCATAAAATGAATTGAACCCTATTATAGATGGAGAATTATAAATGTAAATTGAGGTGCACTAGGATAAAGGATACCCTTAACTTAAACAGAATTGAGAGACAATTCATAAATAGAAGCGACATGTGAGCTTCAAGTGAGAAATAGTATAGTTTATACTAAGTGGGGATGATGTGTGAGAAATGACGATTAGTATATCAAGAGAGAGAGATATACTAAACGATGACATTAATTCTATTACGCCTAAGAGCGTATAATAAAGATGAAAATGATGTGGCAGGTATACCTTATATGATGGTATATCTTTATATTATGTGGTGATGTATGTATACCTTATATGATGGTATATATATATAGTTAAGCATACCCCCTCCTTGCTTTCATTGGGAAGTTACGTGCGTAGAGGGTGAGCATCCTGGCTCGATGAGCAGGGTGTGGATATTCCCCGGGTCATAGTCGCCCATGTGATTATTATGTGATATACATTATTTATTTTGGGGTGAGAAGTCGTGGGTATGTGTCGTTCTCACTTGCCGATTAGGAGCTATGATCGCTTTCCAGGACGTTGTGTTCATGAGTTGATCACGAGGTGGGTGTCGTTGAACCCCACCAGGTGGCCCCAATTTGCTACGAAGTATGGGCAACTGGAAGATGATAGCATGTGAGCCTGCGTCCTCCAGTTATAGCTCGGTTGGATGGTTATTGATTGTGCTTGTAATTGGGTATAGAGGGCATAAAGGACCTCAACGACCTACATTGCCAAGATTAGAGTATCGGGGGGGTTCCTTGTTTGGATTTCGCTTCGGTGAGACGTCCCACGCACGAACTGCAGTGTAATGTTGGAAATTGGGGAGAAGTTAGTCCTTAATGCTCATACTTATATATATCACCTATCCCGACTATCGACAGTGCCAGGAGTAGTGTAACGGGGGGTTCCTTGTTTGGATTTCGCTTCGGCGAGACATCCCACGCATGAAACTCTGTGTACTGTTGAGAATTGCGAATATTAATTAATTAAAATTCGATAATAATTTGGGTTACATGCATCATGCATTGAGGGCATAATGAGCCTCTAGGATCAATATGGTCAGGAGTAGTGTAACGGGGGGGTTCCTTGTTTGGATTTCGCCTCGGCGAGACGTCCCACGCACGAAATGCAGTTTCGTGTTGAGAATCGGGAGGAGTTTAGTCCTTAACTCTTGATGCTAATAACTCATATATAATATAATATATATATGTTTACAGTCCAAATAAGGGCATCACTAGAACATATGAAATTATAGTAAAAGAGAATGTTGATGTATTGTGATGATGTTATTATGAGGATGATTTAGAAACTTTATATGTTCAATAAATGAACAAATATAAAGATAACTATAAAATTTAAATTAAAGTATAGGATTTAGATGGAATTCAGATAAGTGTAGAATTGGAGATAGGTTAGATGATTTTAATTAAAAATATCATTTGGGTTTAAGTTAAATTCTTTTGCCTAATTAGAATTGGGCATACATTTGGAGATCACGTGCATACGCTTAGTGCGCGCTTTAGTTGAGAGGCGAGTTGAATTATTATGGAGAGTTTGATTCCACCTTAATCATGTAATAATGCATTTATAATTATGATGCATTTTAATGCACTTTCCATAAAACGTTTCCAACTCGGGCTCTAACCCGTTTATATTTTATCCCTCCATGTATATATTGTATTACTTTAGGTGTTCCTCCGCAAGGACGCCATTGATGTCCATCCATCCAGTGTATTCGTGGAGCTGTGGTAGTAGCGGACTGTTGCGGCACTTTGCTTTAGTCGATTCCTATCTTTGTATATATAGATTAGGATTCAGTTGTATATTGAGTTTAATATTCAAGTTTTGTAGATTAACACTTTTATATTTCATTTCTCAGTTCATTGTATTGTCTGTTACCCGACAGCATATTTGGGTATTTTATTTGTACATTGTATTACACTCTTGTATATATATGGAGTTTGCACTTATCACTCATCATAGTTAGATGTGTATTGTTGGTTATGGTTGCAAAGTTGGTTTTGTTGTTGTTGTTAAATAAAAGTTTTAAAATTTTGACAATCTACTTTTAATGATTTCGGGTAGTTAGCCTAATATTGTCTGTTGATGTTGAGACTGTGCCATCTGAGATACCGGATTTAATTTATTATAGGGCTGGCCACCCGTTATTATTTTGAGCGGGTTGTCACAGATGGTATCAGAGCATCAGGTTCTAGTGTCTTTAGGATCTGTGCGAGTTACTACAATCATCCGTAAGCGTTCTTGATGTAGAGCCTTAATATTAGGACGGTTGCATTCATACGTCCATATTTCTTCTGCGATATGAAAATATTTGAAAGGCATTCTGATACAATTATTCTTGTTTCAGATGCCACCGAAGAGAGGTCGTTCAGTCAGGGCAAACAAAGGGGATGAAAAAGTGCAACCCCAAATGCCTCAGAGGTACGTGACTACAGATAAAGTTGCCAATATTGTGGCATAAGCAGTAACTGCTTCCGTTTCTATGATGGCGCAATAATCTACCGTTCGAGCAGCCCAACCCCATTTAGGATTGTCTTTATGGGAGAGAGTGAAGGAAGATTTTAGTAAGGGGCATCCTCCCGAGTTTGCAGGGGGAGTTGATGCAATGGATGCAAGTCAATGGAAGAATAGTATACAGAGGCACCTCCGTATGGTTGAGTGTAGTGAGGTGCAGAAATAATTTTTAGCCACCTTTAAGTTATCGGGTGCAGCTCTTCAATGGTGGGAGTCTGTCACCACATCTGAACAGAGAGATTGTTTATCTATAATAAAATTTTGGGAACTTTTTGATCGAAGGTATTTTCTTTCCCTGACTAGGAATATGAAGATGTTTCAAGGTAATAGGACGGTGGCAGAATATGAGGAAGATTTTTCTAGATGGGAAAAATTAGTACCTGATGAGGTAAATACGAAAGAGAAGCGTATATCAAAGTTTGTTCGAGGTTTAGATTTGAAAATTTGGCAACATTTGTTAGAGAGTCCTAAGTTAGCGACTTTCGTCGAGGTAGTTAATGCGGCACTATTAAAGTGTCATGAATATCGTCTTCGTTCGCAAGAGGGTAAGAACTTTGGAGATTCTAGTTCATCAAGTAAGTTTGGTGAAGAGAGTGCTAGTAATGCGAGTGGGCAGAAAGGATTTGTGGGTAAGTGTTTCTTTTGTAAAGAAATAGGTCATAAAAAGAGAGACTATCCTAAAAGAGGTAAAGGACCATGTTTTGATGAAGTTTTGGAAGTGCAACCCCTACAAGAGATTTGAGGTTATTTTAGACCGGGGGACTACGTTTGGGAGCCCATAGATGAGGAAGGGCAATCGGACTAGAGATGGGTAATGAAAGTTATTTTCCTTTATGAATAGGATAATTACTTAAATGAGTTTTGGGAATATCGTATGGGAGATAATTATGAAAGGGTAGTGTTATAGCCCTATTATGTATGTAATGGCCCTAAGGGGAAATTTTGAGCAAGTTAGGCTCTTATGTTATCCTGAATGGGTGGATGGCCCAGCGACCAGGTGCATTTTCACCATAGGTTGGTCTAGGTCTAAAGAGGTGTAACGACACTAACTTTAAAGGTAAGATAAATTATAACACATGCTTAGCATAAAATTGATAAATTGCGAACAAGAAATTTAGTTATAAATTTCATTCACATGAATTTAAAAAATTACAAAAGTAGCCAAATCAACGGAGTTGCAAATGAACAAACGTTCAAAAAAAAGATAACATCTTCGGTGATCAAGTTCAACACTCATAAAATCTCAGCGACCATCGCCTGGATTAGGATGGAACTTGTCGTCACTGTCATGATCAAAAAGGTATTCCCTCAACAGATGGATGGGAATGGAATTTAAAGGTCTCCATTATTCCTCATTTCTAATTACCAAAATTGAGAATTTGAAGGCACTCTAAGGGCCGCTCAAGCGTTCAGCTACCCATGCTTGTAGGCGACTTGTATGAAATTCGTCCAAGTGGGGCAAATCATCCATTCAACCCTCATCTCAACCTTATACCCAGACTTCGTGAGGCCCGTGAAAAAATTGGAACATCAACCTCATCACCTTCTAGTGAAGACTCTTCTTGGCTACTTGGTCTTCCTTGAAAGCTTGACTAACCTTGTTGAGCTCCTCCCTTAGAGAATTATTCTTAGACTGTAATTGAAAAGCTATGTCCCTGATATCTCCGACATCAGCCTCAAGTGTAGCGAACATACCTCCCTGTTCTGTTGTGCTTTTTGGACAATAAAAAAGTTAAAAGTAGAGAAAGACGGTTAGTACTAAAAAAATGTGAAGGCATGAGGATCCAACCATATATTATCACAGCGTACCAGTAAAAGGGTTTGAGTAATGTGAGAAACAAGCTTGTTGGTAAACATGTTTTTGAACACTGCCTGGTCGGGTAGAGGCAAGCCCCCTCGGCAGTGAGGGGGCAGATTAATTTTATTTTGCTACTGATTCTTTTACCATGTCCCTTCCCCTTATTGGAGGCATACACCTTTTTCTGGGTGGGCTAAGTTGTTGGAAGACATTAGCTAGTCTTATTCTTCTTCACAAGCTAGGTCTACGACTTATTAGGGGAATCTCCCAGGTTAATTGGATTATATGGACCCAAACATACGTGCTCTTGGAAGGTAGTGCACTTAAAGAACTGGGGGAAAAGTCCCCATCCAATCACATTATGGATTCTTGTTCTCGGAGGCATTTCCTCTTTAGAGGTAGTAAGAATGACATAGGGGATAAATTAAATAACTCAAATGATCCTAAAGTGCTCGCAGATGAAGATTCTTGCTCATTGTATATGTTAGGGATCTTTGGCTTCATATCAACTAGTCGAACGATGAATGATGTGATGGTGGATGTATAGGATAGCAAGAAAGATGACGACCTAGGGTGTTTGTCAAAAGCAATCAGAGGTTGCCTGAGTTTATGATCTTTTTTTAACTCTGCAAAATTGATGTGTGTCTCGTCGGGATCTTTCTTCTTCTGGCTTTCCACGCAAAAAAGACAACGGCATCAGAAAGAATCTAATGGGTTATGGCCAAACAATAATTAAAGCTAAACCTATCACATATCCTCTTTTGGAAATTTAGGTCCCTTATAAGGTTCACCACCCTATGGGATGGGTAAGTATTCCCATTCCTTCACTACAAAGTCGTGCAACCAACAGTCCTTGTTGGAATTTGGTAAGTTTATAACGATAACTCACTCGGACTTCCCCTCCTTCATATAATAGATTTTATCATTTGACTTAACCCATATGTAACAGTAGTAGATTCTTAGGATTCAAAGGTTGGTCCCATATAGTTCATTGATTTTGTGGACGTCATTCATAATCCTCCAGGTGATCGAAGTACACTAGGCTCGGACCATACTAAAAATCTCACAAAACTGTAGGAAGATTTGGTTTGGAAGAAAAGTGATGTCGACCTCTACAACGCATTGAGAAAACATTCAGTGACCCCCCTCAATGCTATAATAATACTTGGGACAATCTCCTAGCTCAATAACTATCCATTTTGTGATACAACACCTCGAAAATCACCTGTGGTATCATCGTTAATAGGGTAAAATCATCCTTGCAGCTAGATACTCAAGAAAAGGGAAGAAGAACAATAAAAACCTTCAACAAAGATGTTAAAGTAAAAGAATTAAGAAGAAAAGTGAACTTAAAGATAATAATGCTCAAATGAATCTCCATTGTGACTTGAAGATGAAATAGGAAGGTAATAGGCCAACTGAATGTTTGAAATGCATTAGTGGTGTCACAACTTCCAAGGTAATTCCCACCATTGCAGGCATGCCCCCATATGATAACAGACACACGTTACTGCCCTTTGGTCTAATACACACATTTATCGGTGTACCCTTAAAATATCGTGGGAAATTATGCACGTGCTCTCAAAGTTCAAACGGGAATAATGAAGAAAGTTTACAACTCAAAACACAATTTTAATCCTCTTCCGAGATTAGTACATATGGATGACCACACCTCACTACCGGCCTTGATTAAGACTCCATCTGGCAAATTAGCAAACCTCTACACCCTAATAAGATGCAAAGCTTTGGGGGCGATTGCGGGAGAATTATTCGATCATGTCTAAGAAGATCACACGTGTTTACCATTTTGATCAAGCGATCATCATTCATGAGGATAAGCACGGTTGAGGTCGAGTAGCAAAAATCTCAAAATTAGATGTGACCAATCAAGCTCTAATCGATATCTAAGGTTATGGAGTTCCACACGACTTAACCTCTTTAATTTTTCTATAAATGTAATCATCATCCCTGAAAAAGGGGCATGTAGTCTTTGTTATAAAGAGACAATCAATAAAGAGAGAGAAACGCCCGTGAACATAGGCACATTGCTAAGTTATTTACATATTATGTTCTTGTGTTATTGCTCATGCCTTTTGCTTTGTTCGTCTTGATTGAGTTGATTCCATAATAATAGGATTTCACCACCTACACACATGAAGGTATCTACGTTCATTTCTATATAAAGGAACAATCCTATATTTTTGTATTGTGACATTTAAAAAATAAAAATTGATTTTATTTTAAAAATCCAAATATTGAAGAAAAATGTTTTAAAATCTAAAAACTTCTTAAATATCATTTTTTAAAATCAGAAAATTACAAAATAAATATATGAAAATTTTGAAAATTGACAAAAATATCTATACAAATAATTATATGAAATATATTTTATGAAACATGGAAATTATGGATAAATTAAATTACAGTAAAGTATAATTTAAAATAATTAGAAATTTCAAAAAATGTTTTTAAATCTGAAATTTATAGTAAAAATGACAAATATTTATATTTGGAACTTACATGAAGAAATTTCCAAATATAGTATTGCTAAAATTCCAAACAAAAATTCAGTTTTTTTCTTTAAAAAGTATTTATAAAATTTTAAATTAATAAAATAATTTTAAAAATATTAAAATCTAAGAAAAATATCTAAATGATCCCTAAGTTATTCAAAAAACATTAGCTAAATTTGGAAATTGCAAAAAAAAATAGAAATTTCTTAATACATTTAAAAATTAAAAAAATTACATAAAAATATTTTACAACATCTGGAAATTGCAAAAAAAAATATTTAAATTCTAAAAAATTATTGGTAAAAGTTAAAAAATCTAGAAATTTCCTAAAAACATTCTAGAATAACAAACAAGTTTCAAAACCCAAATAATTATAGAAAAATTTATTACAAAAATCTCAAGCAAAAATTATAGTGTTCTATTTCTTTAAAAAATGTGGTAATTATTATAGATTTAATCGTTTGAAAAAAAATAACACAACAAGGAACATCCATCAAGAACACACACAACAAAGACCATCTCACCATCGCAACCCATAATCCAAAGCCACGGATCCCATCGCAACCAAAATAATATTACAACAACTGAGGCAACAACTGTTGTGGCGGCTAAGGTAACGACTTAGGGGCAATAGTTTTTTGGTGAGAAACATGAGAGAGAGAGAGAGAGAGAGAGAGAGAGAGAGAGAGAGAGAGAGAGATTTTAGTGTTTTCAAGTGGAAAAAAAAACTCATTTCCTCCAAATATATAAAATGTTAGGGTTATGGTGTATTAAGGAGAGCTTTAATAAATCGACGGAGTTAAGTCTAAACATTTAAAGTTCGGATAGTAAAGAGAAAATTTTGGTAAACGTTAGGAGCGAACTATAATATACCCAATTTATGACAAAGTATTATCACATGATAGTTATTTAACATATAGACCAAAAGGTTTGATATGTGAAACCTCATCCAACAAACAAATATATAAAGACTTTTTGCACTGCTCAAATAATCAAATCGCACTAGAAGAACCTTGTCATTTAAATTTTAGGGATTATTACATTTAAGTCCTATTTGGAGAGTATATTCGTATTTAGTCTTATTGACTAGTCAATCATTAATTAAATTTTATTTTTAAATTTTTGAATGTTTTCCTCACAAATATACCCTTAGCCTTTATTCCCTCAAAATTTAAATTGGTAGTTACTTTTTTTCTTTCAAACTTTAAATAACTGTAACTTTCAATATACTAATCCAAAATTTACGAAATTGATATTTTTAAATTCTACAAATCGAGCACTATAAAATAAGATCCATATTTAATAGAAAATAGTAAATAAAAATAAAAATTATACATTTCCTTCATTTTTTTATGCAGATAGTAAATGTTTATTGTCTTTGAAAACGTCTCAGATTTAAAACAGTTTCATTTTTTAGTGCAAACAGTAAATATATATTGTCCGCATAATTTTTTTCATCAGAATTTTATAATCTTAATGGATCTTGTTTAATAGATCTCGTTGAGTAATTTCAAAAATAGCAAAAATAGTAATTTATGAAAAAATAATTTATAAATCAAAAGTTATGGTCATTGGAAGATTAAAAAATATGAAAAAAATAAAGTTCAACTACTTGAGTAACTTCTCCCAATAGATAGGACGACTAGTTTAAAATGGGTAAATTTGTCAAATAATTTTTTTCAAAAGTAGGAATAGGACATATTTGATGGTTGACACGTCAGTTGAACTTATTTATGAAAAATCTCTTCAAATGGGACTTATATATAGGAGTCCCTGCATTTTATTCATCGTGCAGTGAGAATATACACTTTTGATTTGAATTTTTTTTCACTTCAGATTGCCATCTGTGTCATGGGAATCAAAATCAAGTTGAACAAAAGCCACCACAAAGAAGGATGTATGCGCTCACATTTTGTTTTCGTCATTGTCTAAACAATCCACGTATTATATATTTTATGTCAAAAAATAATGGTTTTCCAAGCAGACAACATAAATAAAATAAAAAAGGGATCACAAATATTTTGTTTCATTTTTTAAGATTCATTTGTAGTCACTATCATGTTTTATTTTTTAATGTCACTCTTGTTACTACGGACATTTGACGAGGAAATACAAAGAGTAACATTGTCTTCGTCAAAATATGAGGGGGATTTTGAATTATGAATAAGAAGAATGGCAATGATCAAATTGCAGAAACAGAAGATGAGGAGAGAATTGTAAGCAGCTAGATTAATCAACTCAAATGTAGAACTTAACATGGTTGAGGAAATGTAGAGATAAGAAAATTCCAATGAATAAGTGGATCTTAAGAAAGAAAGTTTTAGCCGAATGTTGGGAGGCTTTTATATGGCTTTTAAAAGGGCTGCTGGGATGAGAAAAAAGTGTAGAACGGAAGCTTTGCAGCAGAATTTAAGGGATAGATAATGAGGTGTGGTGTAAAAGCTAGTGATAGATGACATGTTTTATGCCTTTGTTGAATCATCTACGTACTAATGAATTTATGAAGCTTCCATTCCAACTGAAAGGTGGGGGTCCTATTTTATTTTGTTATTATCAGTCTTGGTAACCACAGAAGTGCCTGTTGGAGATTTTATAAAATAAGTGAGTAAGAGTTTTGGGTGTAAGAGCTTAAAGAACTTGTCCCACATTGGAAGTGTGTGGAAGAGGTGGGAAGCTAACCCAAATATAAAAGGGGATAGTGTCCCACATTGGAAAATGTACAAAGCTAAGTGTCACCACTAAGCTATAAAAGGAGTGGGCAACCTTTGAGTCCTACATTGGAAAAATATTAAGAATTTGTGCACTTAATAAGTACAAATGGAAGATGAAGAGTTAATTCATCTAGCAGTTAAGATGTTATTCAAGAGACCTCAATATGGACGCACACACAGGCGCGCGTGCGGGTGCAGGGCAGTGGGCTGTAGAAGCTAGTGGCACACTTTGCACTTCGCAGTGGTAGCGGGTTGTCAGGATTCGTCCGGGTCGGATCGCTGTAGCTCGAGCACGGTCACTTTTTGGTTGACCCGTGCAAAACCGATTCGGTATGAATTGTACCTGTTTGAAAATGACTTAAGACTGTTGGTAATTAACAGTCATACCATTTCGGAATTGATTAAGACTGTTAATCCAACAGTCATGACTCTTGAAGACAAAGCTTTTCATTATCTATAAATAAAGTCTGCCTAAAACGAAATTGGATTGATAACAAAAACCCAGTTTCAGATTTCTAAACCCTGCTATTACTCTCTTATAATTTTCAGGAGATACAAATTCTCTTATTCTGTTTTGTGCACAGAAACAGAATAAGAACTTGATTGACTATTCTTCGCTGCTGCATCCAAGGGCTGTCTTCAGACAGTGCAATTGCTTCATTGTATCTTGAGTACGGATTTGCTGATTCCCGTTTGTATACCGAAGTTCTTCGTATGGGGCAAATACTATATTTAGAAAAGTGACATCACGCCTTGAAGATTCATAAAGTTATATTGTTGTATTAAAGTTGACATTGTTGTGATACAGTAAAGAGTTCCATTTTTGTATTTGCATTCATATTATCCAACAATCTAAATACAGTAGATTTCAGAAATGGCTGACTCTTCGAAATCACTTCGACAAATAACAGAAGGCTTTGTCAAGTTGGACTGTTTTGATGGTGGTAATTTTCTGCATTGGCAGAAAAAGGTTCATTTTCTTCTAACAACATTGAAGATTTTATATGTCTTGTCACAACCGAAACCAAATGAAGATGAAGATGAAACTGTGGAACAGACTAGGAAACGCACAAAATGAGAGACCGATGATTACTTGTGTCGTGGTCACATTCTGAATGCACTTGCTGACAATTTGTTCGACTTGTACCAAAATGTTGGGACTGCAAAAACTTTGTGGGAAACATTGAAGACCAAATATCTTATGGAAGACGCTATAAGTAAGAAGTTCCTTATCGGTCAGTTTTTAAGCTTTAAAATGCATGATAATAGGCCTGTGCTAGAACAATTTCATGACATCCAACGCATCATAAATCATTGCAAACTGAAAAAAATAAATATGGATGATAATGTAATTGTTGCTGCCATAATTGAAAAACTTCCTCCTTCTTGGAAAGATTATAAGAAAGAACTTAAACACAAAAAGGAGGATCTTTCACTTGAAGAATTAGAGACTCATTTAAGAATTGAACAAGAGTCTCGAATTCTAGATGGTAAAGAGGAACAAGAAAATTTTGTTTCTAAGGTCAATGTGGTGGAGGAAGGAAAGGAGCAGAAATATGGCAATCATGGAAAAAATAACAACCGGAAGAATTTTTCAAATAATTCTAAAGCAAACAAAAAGAAGAAAGGAAATTGTTTTCATTGCAACAAACCAGGTCACTTCAAGAAGGATTGTCGTGAGTTCAAGAAACTAAAGGAAAAAGGAGGGACATCAAACACAAAGCAAAAATTTGTTGTTATGATATCCGAGGCTAATATGCTTGGAGAAGACAACTCTTGGTGGGTTCATTCTGGTGCCACAAGGCATGTTTGTGTGACACCCCGCCTAATAAATTACCGGGTGATCAGTCCTATACCAAATTAAAACAGGAATCCCAGTTGGATCATCCTTAGCATCACTGTCGAAAACTTTTTAAAACTTACTAACCACCTAATATTCCAAAACTGGTGCCAATTTTAACTTTTTGATTTAACAAAACAGTACATGCGGAATTAAAATATAAACCATTCACACAACTGAATGAAAGTAAATAGAATAATAATTACACAACTTGCCGAATAAATCACCGGCCACCAAATAAATAATCCAAATACAAATGTCCAACACCTGAATAAATTACACCTGAAAACTGTACCGAGAAGTCTGGGCTACAAGCCCAAAATAAAACTGAGACTGATAAAAGATTCCTACTCTAGGAATGAATGAATGATGCGTCTAATTCAAACTCCTGCTAGCATCCACATATGCCGCAGCTCCGTGCCCCTGGAATAGAATATCAATATTGGTGTCCCTGTGGCTGGACACCTAAAAGGTTTTGAAAATAGTTTTATAGCAAGGGTTAGAACCCAAAACATTTTGAAAATATTTAGCAAGTGAATTAACTGCAGTAATTTAAAATGCATGAATGCGCTTCATATTTAAGTTAGTGTCGCACTCCCTTGTGGACATTCTCACCCCTCCACTAATGTGCACACCTATCGGTTACCTTAACCCCACCTAGTTGTACTATCCCGTGCAACTAGTCCTGGTATAACCTTCCCTTGCCATACTACTCTAACTCGAGTATAAAAATTTCTTGAATTATAAGTTATTTCACAATTAACTTAATTAATTCCTCCTAAATAATAGCATATAACCATCTCACAAGTTATATAAAGTACATACATCACACACTGTATTATTTCCACCAATGATTAACTTAATTAATTTCTCATTAATTAACAGCATATAACTGTAACCCGCGTTATATAAGATAAATACATCACGCACTGTATTATCACCTACATATATTATTTACTACCATATTATACGTACCTTTACTAACATCCACACATATATCATACGCGTATCCATCCTTCCGAGTATACCCTCAACGGATGATTCACTCTAAAATGCTATCTCACTAGGTGTGCTCACAAAACCTAGTTTCCCCAAGTTAGAATCGCTCACCAACTTGGACTAAAATATAAACGAAGTGGAGGCGGTCATATTCCTTCCCTGAAAGTGATATAAATCCCTCACCCATATATACCGGACGCTATGACCTGGGGATATACTCGCCCTACTCCTCAAGCTAGGGGATTCACCCACATCGCGCAACCTCCCTTGATAGCATTAGAGTATATAAATTTAATAAATATCAAATCACTGATATTTAGTATCACGCACAATAAATACACGTATATATATACTATCACGACTAGGGGTGTTCAAAAAAACCGCCCGACCCGAAAACCGAACCGAACCGGCCCGAACCGAAACCGTCGGTTTTTTTTAGCCCGGTTCGGCCTACGGTTTACGGATATAAAAAACCGACCATGTCGGTTCGGTTGTCGATTTATCCGTGTGAAAAACAGACTCATACCGAACCGACCCGAAACCAATATATATTAAAAAAAAACTAAATAACTTATATTTTATATCCAAAAACCATTACCCACCCTTAAAAACCGACCCAAACCGAAAACCGCCCTTAAAAAACCCGGCCCAATCATGAAACCGTTGAAAACCGAACCGAACCGAAACCGCCTCGAACCGAAACCGACGGGTTTTTTCATAGTCGGTTCGGTTTCGGTCTGACCTTTTCCAAAACCGAACCGATCGGTTCGGTTTGAATTTGGGTCCAAAACCGACCCGTGAACACCCCTAATCACGACACCGTATATATATAATATAAACCCCGGCTTTACCGTGTACTCAAAATCCCGTACACTTCCTGTAATTTAATATCACACACAATATATACACACACACGCACACATATATATATATATATATATATATATATATATATATATATATATATATATATATATATATATATATATATATATATATATACTATCACTACACCGTATATATATAATATAAACCCCGGCTCTACCGTGTACTCCAAGTCCCGTACACTGCCTGAAATTTCCTGAGTCTGTGTCCCGACTCAATGTTGTTAATTTTCTCACTTAATAATTTATCCTCTTCCCGAGTCTATGGTCCGACTCTAATATAATTAATTCACACCTAAATTAATATAATACTTTCCCCGAGTCTATCACCCGACCCTAATTAAATTAATTGACACACATATTAATTTAATACCTCCCCGAGTCTATCGTCCGACTCTAATTTAATTAATTTACCCATTAATTAATCAACAAAAATCCGAGTCTGTGGTCCGACTCTAATATAATTAATTTACACAATAATTAATTAAATCCAACCCGAGTCCACAATCCGATTCTAATTAAATTAATTAATACACTTATTAATTTAATACTACCCGAGTCTACCATCCGACTTTATCTAAATTAATTACTCATTTTATTAATTTAATAACTTGGTGTCACCCAACCATTATCCCCGGACTCATTTATTTGGCCCGTATCTTAATATTTCCCGAGTCTATGTTCCGACTCCAAACTAATTACTTTCTCTCAATAATTAATTTAATGCCTTGATGTCACTCAACCAACATACCCGGACTCGCTCACTTGGTCTAATTTACATCTCATAATTTCTTTCCCACATTTTTCCCCCATAATGTGTCACACATTTATTTCCATAATTTTCCCAATTAAATTTACCTATAATTATCAACATGCCCGGACTCGCCCACTTGGTCCATAATTAAATATCTCACTTAAATTCCTTTACTAATGTAGTGCCACCCAACTATATTACCCGAATATTATTCCTCGGCCCACTATCCATAATTATGAATTATTTCTCCAAATTCGTTCATCTCATGACATACCGTTCACACCCTCCTAAACCCAATTATATCACCCTATAATTGTTAAGGAAACATATATCCCATATAAATATTATCACCAAATAAAAATAAGGGAATTAAATCTTAAATTAAATCCTCATATAAACAAACTGGCCGAACTGTCAAATTCCTGGGACCCTCGATCGATCGAGCCCCTGGGTCGATCGATCGATCGAACAGGTGGTTGTCTTCCTCGGCTTGCTGTTTCAGCCATGGCCGAATTCCCAAGGTTTTTCCTCTCCATTTTCCAACCTTAAATAATGATTTTTAACCAATCAATTACTCCCAAAACAAGTCTCAATCATCTAAAACTGTTTTACCCTTTTTGATTCATACGATATCTCACTATATTTAAAGATGGGTTTTCCCATTAAAATCCATCAATCTTGTTCTACAACCAATTTCCAAATTCATATTTTTCCCCAGTTTATATTCCGAATTCTTATTCTATACTCAGATATGTTCAACACAATAAATTTTTTTTCTGAATCTCATTCAATAGTTTCATGAACAAAAACCCCATTTTGTACCCATTTACACCCAAAAACGAATTTTGGTTTACACATCACTATGATATGAATTGATTATCATGCTTTAGGAATCAAAACAGTTAACCACTTGCCTCAAAGTGTTTGTAGTGTCTGATCCGTTGTTGTTTACCCTCAATTTGGCTCCAAAAAGCTCCAATTGCTCTTGCTAAGCTTTCCCCCAATTTCCCTCTCAAGCCCTAGGCTTAGAATTGTGATGGCTGCTGATTTCCTAATCTCCCCATTAGGTTAAAAACCCTTAATCCCGTTTTTCACCTAATGGGCTTAATTAAAGAGGCCCAATTCACCCCATGTGGGCCCGGCTATGCCCAAAAATATCCCGAGACCCAATTACTACCCCCGGGTACTCTTTTTTGACTATCTCGACCCATCCGGACTCAACCGCGCAGTCAGAATTGACATCCGAATTAATTTATAAAAATCCTTATCTCACACCCCATTTAGTCTATACCGACTCCCGGCTGGGATAAGTGCATACCTTGTCATTAATACCCGAAATGATGTAATTAAATTATTACTATTCACTTAGTAAATAAATTTCCCTAAACATTAACCATTCACTCCCGATTAATATTTAAATATATATATTGCCATAATTAATTCAATTAAAATTACCACACACAAGTAATTTAAAATTCCCGAATTAATTAAATATTAAATGTACAAAAATACGGGGTGTTACATACTTCCCCCCTTACAAAGGAATTTCGCCCTCGAAATTAAGATAAACCTAGTGTTCCGGTATTCACATCTTTCTCACCAGTCATGTGCCTCCAAGCCCGCTATATCTATCCCATCTGTTTCTAACCACGTTGCACAAGTATGCATTTAAAATTTACCCAGGGGTCCCATACACCCTATTCCCGTGCTTTACCGCACTAAATTTGCCTTAATTAACCCGGTTGCCCATACACCCTATCCCCGTGCCCTACTACACGGAAGTTACCCGACTATACTAGTCGTAACTCGTAATATAACTTCGAACCCGTAGTTATATCACATATATATATATATATATATATATATATATATATATATATATATATATATGATTACTGCCCGGGTACTCAACCCATGTTACGTCCAACTATCTCTCCATTAATACTTATCTCTCAACACAAAAGAATATACGTTTACCCTTATGCTACTAAAGACAACATAGTACCGCGCCCTTACTACCACTAGTCCTTGCGCAAAATAAACCCCGAGCTATCTATCTTTGCTCGAAAATAAATCTAACCACTCTGATTCACTTCAGTAAACATCCCCACATACTGGGATAAAATGTGAGAACACAAAACTTCACTATGTGCTATCGCACCACGCAATACAACATCTATACATCCACATATATATAGGCTATACGACATCTCTGGTGATACCTAGTACCAACCCTACCCTAGTGTCGCGAACACCAAAATTTTACACTACTATCCACAATAGTTAACTTCCATCGCTATCCAGCCGACATTTAGGAAATATTATCATCCCTACTCCCATAATTCTCGAAAGTAGTAATTCTTCGCAAAATTCAAACAATCACTCAACGTACACCTCCACCCTCTCGTGAAGAACACCAAGGAACTCCGCTACCCTACGGAAATTTCTCCACATACTATGGCTGCTACCGCCAACGCACCACTAAGTTCGACTCACCTGCGAACTTTAGTGAAAAATATGTCTTATTTTTATGACATCCTCTTTGTCACTCAAAAACAATATACCCCATGCCCCTAGGGTAAAAATAATTACCTTTATACTCCAGCTACAACGGCTGGTTCTCGATTTTCGGAGCAGCTTCTCCCTGCCCGAATGCACCCGTGACTTGCATTAGTGGTTGTACATCTAGGACCTCGTCCAGTAGTTGACCCCTGCCTCGCTTAAGGCAATATGTCTTCATGTGTCTCGTTTTTCCCACAAACGAAACACTTTCTAACATGTTTACCCTGCCACTGATCCCTTCCATGCCAACCTTGTTGGAATTCCTGGCCATCCCGCCGATAGCCTCCAGTTCTAGATCGTTTGGCATGATTTCCCTGCCAGAAATACTACCCCTGATCTCCCCCAGTCTGCTGCTGGGATACCCCACTGGTATTGTTCCCTTCTGCCTCATCCAACTGGCTAATCCCCACTCCCTTCCCGTTTCCTTTTGCGTGGAAGCAATATTCCCGACAGTGCCAGAGAGTTGCGTTAATGACATCAGTATAATCTACTAATGCGGAATTATCAATTAACTGTTGTCTGATTCTCCAGACTAACCCATCCATAAACGTTGCTTTCTTTCTCTTTTCCTCGCTTACCTCATCCGGTATAAAATTTACCAACGAGTGAAATCTTCCTCGTAATCGATCACTAAACGGTCTCCCTTTGAGTCTCCTCACAAAATTTTCTCCTCATTTCGGTCTCGACTGCTGAAGGAAAATACTTGTGGTCAAACCGCACCTAAAACTCTGCAGTAGCTAGTGTGTCCCTTTCCTCAACTGTGGTGATCGACCCCCACCGTTGTAGCAACGCTTCCACTAACTAAAAGTGGTTACCATTTACTTTCGCACCCCGTCGCAATCTCCCATGCGTAGGTGATGCTGAATACCTCTCTTCCTTGACATGCTAGTACTACACCTGAACCCCCTCGCAACTTTGGTGGGTTCCCACAAAAACTAACCTCTCATTCTTGTTTCCACCCCGACGACCCTGCGTGAGTCTTAACATCCGGCGCCACTAACACTTGTGGCTGATCCCGTGGAAAGTATCTTGTCGTTGCGACCACCGTTGCTCAAACTGCCTGTGCCACTATTTCAATGACCTATGCTGCCAAAATCATCTCTGGCTGTTACTGTGGTAGCTCTTGCCCTTAACGAGCCTCCCTCGTCTCATCTCCCCCTGCTGCCCTAGCTGCTCTCTCCTGGCGTCATCTGGAATGAGAACCGAATTGGTATGAGTTCACTCTCAAATATAAATTTCGCAGAAGAACGTATATGCGCATACGTATGAGAATACAACAATCCTATGATAGGGCTCTATATCAAAGATTGCTAAGATGAAACGTGAAAAGCCGCACAGATCCTAAGGACACTAGAACCTGATGCTCTGATACCATTTGTGACACCCCGCTTAATAAAATACCGGGTGATCAGTCCTATACCAAATTAAAACAGGAATCCCAGTTGGATCATCCTTAGCATCACTGTCGAAAACTTTATAAAACTTACTAACCACCTAATATTCCAAAACTGGTGCCAATTTTAACTTTTTGATTTAACAAAACAGTACATGCGGAATTAAAATATAAACCATTCACACAACTGAATGAAAGTAAATAGAATAATAATTACACAACTTGTCGAATAAATCACCGGCCACCAAATAAATAATCCAAATACAAATGTCCAACACCTGAATAAATTACACCTGAAAACTGTACCGAGAAGTCTGGGCTACAAGCCCAATATAAAACAGAGACTGATAAAAGATTCCTACTCTAGGAATGAATGGATGATGCGTCTAATTCAAACTCCTGCTAGCATCCACATATGCCGCAGCTCCGTGCCCCTGGAATAGAATATCAATCTTGGCGTCCCTGTTACTGGACACCTAAAAGGTTTTGAAAATAGTTTTATAGCAAGGGTTAGAACCCAAAACATTTTGAAAATATTTAGCAAGTGAATTAACTGCAGTAATTTAAAATGCATGAATGCGCTTCATATTTAAGTTAGTATCGCACTCCCTTGTGGACATTCTCATCCCTCCACTAATGTGCACACCTATCGGTTACCTTAACCCCACCTAGTTGTACTATCCCGTGCAACTAGTCCTGGTATAACCTTCCCTTGCCATACTACTCTAACCCGAGTATAAAAATTTCTTGAATTATAAGTTATTTCACAATTAACTTAATTAATTCCTCCTAAATAATAGCATATAACCATCTCACAAGTTATATAAAGTACATACATCACACACTGTATTATTTCCACCAATGATTAACTTAATTAATTTCTCATTAATTAACAGCATATAACGGTAACCCGCGTTATATAAGATAAATACATCACGCACTGTATTATCACCTACATATATTATTTACTACCATATTATACGTACCTTTACTAACATCCACACATATATCATACGCGTATCCATCCTTCCGAGTATACCCTCAACGGATGATTCACTCTAAAATGCTATCTCACTAGGTGTGCTCACAAAACCTAGTTTCCCCAAGTTAGAATCGCTCACCAACTTGGACTAAAATATAAACGAAGTGGAGGCGGTCATATTCCTTCCCTGAAAGTGATATAAATCCCTCACCCATATATACCGGACGCTATGACATGGGGATATACTCGCCCTACTCCTCAAGCTAGGGGATTCACCCACATCGCGCAACCTCCCTTGATAGCATTAGAGTATATAAATTTAATAAATATCAAATCATTGATATTTAGTATCACGCACAATAAATACACGTATATATATACTATCACGACACCGTATATATATAATATAAACCCCGGCTTTACCGTGTACTCAAAATCCCGTACACTTCCTGTAATTTAATATCACACACAATATACACACACACACACACACACACACACACACATATATATATATATATATATATATATATATATATATATATATATATACTATCACTACACCGTATATATATAATATAAACCCCGGCTCTACCGTGTACTCCAAGTCCCGTACACTGCCTGAAATTTCCTGAGTCTGTGGCCCGACTCAATGTTGTTAATTTTCTCACTTAATAATTTATCCTCTTCTCGAGTCTATGGTCCGACTCTAATATAATTAATTCACACCTAAATTAATATAATACTTTCCCCGAGTCTATCACCCGACCCTAATTAAATTAATTGACACACATATTAATTTAATACCTCCCCGAGTCTATCGTCCGACTCTAATTTAATTAATTTACCCATTAATTAATCAACAAAAATCCGAGTCTGTGGTCCGACTCTAATATAATTAATTTACACAATAATTAATTAAATCCTACCCGAGTCCACAATCCGATTCTAATTAAATTAATTAATACACTTATTAATTTAATACTACCCGAGTCTACCATCCGACTTTATCTAAATTAATTACTCATTTTATTAATTTAATAACTTGGTGTCACCCAACCATTATCCCCGGACTCATTTATTTGGCCCGTATCTTAATATTTCCCGAGTCTATGTTCCGACTCCAAACTAATTACTTTCTCTCAATAATTAATTTAATACCTTGATGTCACTTAACCAACATACCCGGACTCGCTCACTTGGTCTAATTTACATCTCATAATTTCTTTCCCACATTTTTCGCTCACAATGTGTCACACATTTATTTCCATAATTTTCCCAATTATATTTACCTATAATTATCAACATGCCCGGACTCGCCCACTTGGTCCATAATTAAATATCTCACTTAAATTCCTTTACTAATGTAGTGCCACCCAACTACATTACCCGAATATTATTTCTCGGCCCACTATCCATAATTATGAATTATTTCTCCAAATTCGTTCATCTCATGACATACCGTTCACACCCTCCTAAACCCAATTATATCACCCTATAATTGTTAAGGAAACATATATCCCATATAAATATTATCACCAAATAAAAATAAGGGAATTAAATCTTAAATTAAATCCTCATATAAACAAACTGGCCGAACTGTCAAATTCCTGGGACCCTCGATCGATCGAGCCCCTGGGTCGATCGATCGATCGAACAGGTGGTTGTCTTCCTCGGCTTGCTGTTTCAGCCATGGCCGAATTCCCAAGGTTTTTCCTCTCCATTTTCCAACCTTAAATAATGATTTTTAACCAATCAATTACTCCCAAAACAAGTCTCAATCATCTAAAACTGTTTTACCCTTTTTGATTCATACGATATCTCACTATATTTAAAGATGGGTTTTCCCATTAAAATCCATCAATCTTGTTCTACAACCAATTTCCAAATTCATATTTTTCCCCAGTTTATATTCCGAATTCTTATTCTATACTCAGATATGTTCAACACAACAATTTTTTTTTCTGAATCTCATTCAATAGTTTCATGAACAAAAACCCCATTTTGTACCCATTTACACCCAAAAATGAATTTTGGTTTACACATCACTATGATATGAATTGATTATCATGCTTTAGGAATCAAAACAGTTAACCACTTGCCTCAAAGTGTTTGTAGTGTCTGATACGTTGTTGTTTACCCTCAATTTGGCTCCAAAAAGCTCCAATTGCTCTTGCTAAGCTTTCCCCCAATTTCCCTCTCAAGCTCTAGGCTTAGAATTGTGATGGCTGCTATTTCCTAATCTCCCCATTTGGTTAAAAACCCTTAATCCCGTTTTTCACCTAATGGGCTTAATTAAAGTGGCCCAACTCACCCCGTGTGGGCCCGGCTATGCCCAAAAATATCCCGAGACCCAATTACTACCCCCGGGTACTCTTTTCTGACTATCTCGACCCATCCGGACTCAACCGCGCAGTCAGAATTGACATCCGAATTAATTTATAAAAATCCTTATCTCACACCCCATTTAGTCTATACCGACTCCCGGCTGGGATAAGTGCATACCTTGTCATTAATACCCGAAATGATGTAATTAAATTATTACTATTCACTTAGTAAATAAATTTCCCTAAACATTAACCATTCACTCCTGATTAATATTTAAATATATATATTGCCATAATTAATTCAATTAAAATTACCACACACAAGTAATTTAAAATTCCCGAATTAATTAAATATTAAATGTACAAAAATACGGGGTGTTACAGTTTGTAAGGACAAGAACTTGTTCTCTGCCTATGAAACAGTGGAAGGAGATGTTCTCTATATGGAAAATTCATCTACTGCTGCGGTTAAAGGCAAAGGGACAGTGGATCTCGAATTCACTTTCGGAAAAATCCTTAGCCTCACCAATGTTTTTCATGTTCCTGATGTTAGGAAAAATTTAGTTTCTGGAAGTCTTCTTAACAAATTTGGCTTTAAACTTGTATTTGAGTCAGACAAATTTATTCTGACTAAGAATGGTACCTTTGTAGGCAAAGGATATTTGTATGAGGGCATGTTTAAGCTCAATATCAATGAAAAAGATTCTTCTGCTTATATCGTTGAATTGTCTTTCATTATGGCATAGTCGTTTAGGACATGCATTTCATGGTTAATTTAAATTTAATTCCTAAATATGAGAATGATATAAATGAAAAGTGTAAAATATGCATGCAAACAAAAATAACAAGATTGCCTTTTCCAAAAATAGAAAAAACTACATCTTTGTTACAATTAGTATATAGTGATGTTTGTGATTTGCATGGAACACCTACTAGAGGTGGTAGTAAATATTTTGCTACATTTATCGACGACTTTTCAAAATATTGTTACGTATATCTTTTAAACTCTAAGGATGATGTGCTTAATAGATTTAAGATGTATAAAAATGAAGTTGAAAATCAATGTGATACTAAAATAAAATGTCTTAGATCTGATAAAGGTGGTAAATATCACTTTCCTCAATTTTGTGAAGATATGGGAATTATACATGAAGTTACTGCACCTTATGCATCACAACAAAATGGAGTAGCAGAAAGAAAAAATAGGACACTAACTGAAATGGTTAACGCTATGCTTTCTTATTCTGGTTTAAGTAAAGAGTTTTGGGGAGAAGCACTTTTAACTGCGTGTCATATTTTGAATAGGATACCTGTTAAAGATAATAAGAAAACTCCTTACGAATTATGGAAGAATAGAAAACCTAATTTAGGTTATCTTAAAGTTTGGGGTTGTAGAGCTATTGTAAGACTACCTGAAACTAAGAGAAAGAAATTAGGAAGCAAAAGGGTTGAGTGTATTTTCATAGGTTATGCACAACATAGTAAAGCTTATAGATTTTTGGTTACTGAACTTAATGATTCTGTTGAGGTAAATACAATAATTGAATCGAGAGATGCAATTTTTTATGAACAAAGGTTTTCTTCTATTCCTAGAATTAATAATGAAAAAGAAGTTAGCACTCCTTCACAATTATCTGATACTCCACGAGTGGAACAAGAAGAGATTAGAAAAAGTAAGAGACCTAGGAAAGAAAAAAGCTTTGGTCCCGACTTTGTAGTCTATCTTGTTGAAGGAACTAGAGACACATCTTGTAATAAATATGCTTTGACTGTTAGCATTGAAACAGACCCACAAACTTATAGTGAGGCAATTAAGTCTGTAGATTCAGCATTTTGGAAAGAAGCTATAAATGATGAAATGGATTCAATCTTGGGAAATAAAACTTGGAAGTTAGTAGATTTACCTCCTGGGTCTAAATCCATTAAGTGTAGATGGATTTTTAAAAAGAAAATAAAAATAGATGGAACAATTGATAAATTCAAGGCTAGATTGGTTGCTAAAGGTTTTACACAAAAAGAAGGAATTGATTATTTTGATACATATGCACCTGTTGCTAGAACCTCCACTATTAGAATTTTAATTGCATTAGCTTATATATATAATTTTGAGATTCATCAAATGGATGTGAAAACTGCCTTTTTAAATGATGACTTAGAAGAAGAAATTTACATGGAACAACCTGAAGGGTTTGTTATGCCTGGACAAGAAAATAAAGTATGTAAACTTATTAAGTCCTTATATGGCCTAAAACAAGCACCTAAACAATGGCATGAAAAATTGGATTAAGTCATTATTTCTTATGGTTTTAAAATTCATGAATCTGATAAGTGTGTTTATAGTAAATTTGCTAATGGTAAAGGTGTGATCATTTGTTTATATGTAGATGACATGTTAATTCTTGGTACTGATTTAGAAAGCATTAATAATACAAAGAGTTTTCTGTCTTCTAAATTTGATATGGAAGATATGGGTGTAGCTGATGCTATATTAGGAATGAGAATAGTAAGGAAAGATAAAAATATAATTCTCACTCAATCTCATTATGTTGAGAAAATTTTAAAGAAATTTAATCAGTTTGATTGCACACCTATTAGTACACCTTTTGAACCACAGCTAAAGATGATTCCTAATAATGGTAGAGCTATTTCACAATTGGAATATGCATGAGTAATTGGTAGTTTAATGTATGCCATGACATGTACTCGACCTGATATTGCTTATGTTGTTGGTAAATTAAGTAGATATACTAGTAATCCAAGTTTATTGCATTGGCATGCTGTCAATAGAATATTAAAATATTTGAAAGGAACTATGGACTATGGTATATACTATAGTGGATATCCTTCAGTATTATAAGGGTTTTCTGATGCCAGTTGGATAACTAAGCGGGAGGATCATTCCTCAACAAGTGGATGGATTTTCACTCTTGGTGGAGGAGCTGTTTCTTGGGGATCAAAGAAACAAACTTGTATAGCTGATTCTACTATGCTAGCTGAGTTTGTAGCATTAGCTGCAACTAGTAAAGAGGAAAAATGGTTAAGGAATTTATTGATTGAAATTCCAGTTTGGCCAAAACCAATGCCTCCAATATCTATACATTGTGATAGTGAGTCTACACTTTCCAAAGCTTATAGTAAAGTGTACAATGGAAAATCTGGACATATTGGCCTGAGACATAGTTATGTCAGACAAATGATTACAGATAGTGTAATCACAGTGGATTATGTAAAATCAAGTCAAAATTTAGCTGATCCTTTTATTAAAGGTCTTGCAAGAGGACTGGTGTCTAAGACATCAATAGGGATGGGACTAAAGCCCATTAATAATAATCACTCTTGATGGAAACTCAACTTGAAACTTGATATATTCAAGTCTCTAGTTCAATGATTAAAGTACATCATACGACGTGATTGTAAGCACTATAAAATTTAACATCCCAAGGATAAGTGCTTAGAACATGTAATGAATAACGAAAGAGGATGAGTTTAACCTTAATAGATTTATGGTGTTTTAAGTTACATGGACACCCATGATAATCTACCTATATGAGTGTGGAAGTGGTGCCGCTTCCTATGAGAACTGGGCTTGACTCTAAATCACTCATGAAATCAAGGTACAGACACATGGCCTAATACATGTGTCAGCTTATATGGATAATCAGTGACTAAAAGATTTGTGTGTGAAGACAAATCCGGCTGATCAATATGGATTGATTGTTCAAGGACAAGTCTACTATACTTTCATGGTTAGCCTTGACGAACCTTCACAGGGTATTGATTCAAGTCGTGAGACACCAATGCTTATACACAGTCTTACAGACAATCAAAGATTCACAAAACTTATTTTGAAAATGGTGGAGGAATGTTGGAGATTTTATAAAATAAGTGAGTAAGAGTTTTGGGTGTAAGAGCTTAAAGAGCTTGTCTCACATTGGACGTGTGGAAGAGGTGGGAAGCTAACCCAAATATAAAAGGGGATAGTGTCCCACATTGGAAAATGTACAAAGCTAAGTGTCACCACTAAGCTATAAAAGGAGTGGGCAACCTTTGAGTCCCACATTGGAAAAATATTAAGAATTTGTGCACTTAATAAGTACAAATGGAAGATGAAGATTTAATTCATCTAGCATTTAAGAGGCTATTCAAGAGACCTCAATACGGTGCAAAGCACCGTACGCACACGCACACGCGCGCGCAGGGCAGTGGGACTCAAAGGCACACGCACATGCACACGCACTTCGCATGCCGCGTGTCCGCAGTGGTAGAGGGTTGCCGGGATTCATTCGGGCAGATCGCGGTAGCTCTGGCGCGGTCATTTTTTAGTTGACCCGTGCAAAACCGATTCGGTATTAATTGTACCTGTTCGGAAATGACTTAAGACTGTTGGTAATTAACAGTCATACCATTTCGAAATTAATTAAGACTGTTAATCCAACATTCATGACTCTTGAAGACAAAGATTTTTATTATCTATAAATAAAGGCTGCCTAAAACGAAATTGGATTGATAACAAAAATCCAGTTTCAGATTTCCAAACCCAGCTATTACTCTCTTACAATTTTCAGGAGATACAAATTCTCTTATTCTGTTTTGTGCACAGAAACAGAATAAGAACTTGATTGACTTTTCTTCGCTGTTGCATCCAAGGGCTGTCTTCAGACATACAATTTGCAGACAGTGCAATTGCTTCATTGTATCTTGAGTACGGATTTGCTGATTCCCATTTGTATACCGAAGTTTTTCGTGTGGGGCAAATACTGTATTTAGGAAAGTGACATCATGCCTTGAAGATTCATAAAGTTATATTGCTGTATTAAAGTTGACATTATTGTGATACAATAAAGAGTTCCATTTCTGTATTTGCATTCATATTATCCAACAATGCCTCTCATGGCTGCTTCTAAGTTTATTATTAGAATCAATATGCACGCTATTCTTTTGAACCACTATTTTTCTTCTTTTCTTTCGTACATATTAACTAGAAAATGCTAAAAGGAAAAGTTAACCACCAGGGCATCAACCATTTTCCAGGAATTTCTTATAATAGGTGACGAGAGGGGAAGAATGGGGGGAGGGTGTTAATCGACCTAGATCGGCAATAGAGGCCCTTTGGCTTAAGACGGTGGCCAAAGGGCCTATGGAAGGGGTGGATATAAAATCTTATGAGGAGACCAACTATCTCGAGGAGATAAGACCCCCCCCCTAACTCACACACACATCACCGAGGGGGTACAAGGACAAAAATATCGAGCGATTAAAACTACTCCAACTAGGATTTGGGTGTAAAGGTCATTATAATTAGATAGTCTTACAGGGACACAATAATCCGACTGGGCTTGTTTAACATAGTCATGTGTCAAAAATTGTGGCTCCTTAGCATTAACGAAGTTTAGCTAATCCATTTGTGACACGCTGTAAATAGACTAATTGTACAAGGACACGGTAACATGATACGATTTAGTTAATATAGAAATGCATCACCAAGTGTGTGATGCTTATTATTCTAAAGTTTATATCAATATTTCATTTATGATAAGTAAAGACGAGTTGAGGATGAGAAAGTGACATATTTTACCCGCATCCTCTTGATGAATAAAGGCCAGACTTGGACCAAACCACGTGCATCTTGTGTTCGTTTTTGTAATTGTGTTCACTACCTTCACGAATCTTTAGGTTTTGATTCTCATGTCGTACTTTAGTCATAAATATTTGCATCTTTTTATGCATTTTATCAATGCATTTCTGCCAACTCGACACCAACACCTTTTATTTAAGAGCCTAAAAAGAGGCTTGAACATACATCATACAGAACCACACAACAATCCATTCTCACAAAAAAAACATGCTCTTTATTAATAGTCTTCCAGCTCGAGACCAAGAACGAAAATGGAATTTCTCCAGAAGCTTGCTGATACGTTTGCACACGGGCTTGTACAAATTATATATTCTCTCATTGGTTTTCTTTCTCAACCTTCTTGTCTCCAGAAATTCATGAGTTCCTCTCATTCCACATCAATCAAACATAACAAATACTATACAGTTCTAAAGATGTCTCATTCTCTTCTTGTTATTATAGAATACCCAACGAGAAAATACTTTATATGATTGGGTAACATGACTTCTGACCACAAATCGTCTATGTAATAAAGATTACTGGTCATTTCCAAAAGTTTACGCAATTCTCGATTCAAAACAATATATGAAAATCATGATCAAGTAATGCATTTCAAGTATGAACTCAATTAATGAACGATCAAATGAAAGAATGGAGAGATTACCAACGAATTCAACATTTTCAAAGAGGAAAGAATAGTGTATACACTCACAAACGACGAAAGGTACAAATCTTACTCGGTGTAAGTATATACAATGCAATAAAAGATTACCGAGTTATAAAAATCTTAAACCAAATCAATAGAATAATAAAAGTGCATGTGCTCATGGGATTAAAGTTTAATCCATAAAGTTATTCATAATATCAATAATTAAGACTAAAGTCTAATAACTTCTAAAATCGAGAATATGCATCGTTGGGTTGTCAATTGGATCGAGCAATTATTGAAATTTATCATCGGAAACAAAGGCAAAATGCCCAATAAAGGAGAAAAAATAAAGAAAATCTTTTTGAAATTTTAAATTTTTCTAAGAAAAGCATACTAAGTAACTAACATGTGAGCAAAAACATGGACCAACAAAAACATGGGGAGGAGAGAAATATCCTCCCCGGCAACGGCGCCATTTTTGATTACGCATGAAAAGTAGCGCGTGTCAAACGCTGATCATTGTTTTCGTTTCACCGCGATAATACAAACAAACCTAAATTACGACTACACTCAACTGGTGAGTATAGCGGTAAGTCGGGTATTGAAAATCCACAGAGACGAGTTGCTAGAATTTATAGGATTTATTACTCCTAAACAAAAGCTTAAAAGATGAATTACAAACTAAAAAGGAAAAGATGCATAAAAGGGAAATATTAATCTAGGCGAGGGTAAATTAAACAAGATTAACAAAGCGGTAAAGACTATAGGTTGCGTCAAATATCCCTTACCCGAGTTAATTTGTATAAAATGGTCACATGGGTCGACGAGTTATTTAAGAATGCGTCTCATTTCGATAGTTAATTAAACCAAGGGTTGTCACGCCCCTAAATCCGCATAAAAGCCTAATACGATTTTGGCATTAACAAATACCTCGAAAATTATGCACGCAAAGTCGTAAGCACGGGACATACATGATATGCCCCGTCAAATATCTGAGGCGTAATAACTAGGACAACGCACCCGAAATAGACCCGTAAACACCATCACCAAAGCAAGGCAATGCGTCAACCCGAGTGAGCTCAATTCAAACACAACCTAGACTAAATTAGCTAGAAAGCATATTAAAAATGCGGTAAATAAACGCAATAAATCTACACTACAAAGCAAGGAAACAAATCATGTAAACCTAAATTAGAAGGCATGTAGATTAACTAGAAAGCAAGAATTAAGGAAATACAAGCTATATTAATGGAGAAGGAAGATGAAAGTACCAATTACAAACCCTAAAGGGTGTCAAACCAAGAGAGGAAGAAGAAGAACTATCAAATCCCCCAAACCCTAACCTACAACTCTCTAAAATCTAATATATCTGATATTTACAAAAAAAATCCTTTATATAGTAAGTTACAAAAGAAATAAAAGAAAAAGAAAAGAAAAGGAACGAATTGTCAAATATCTAGTGTGATCGATCGATCGATCAATGGGCATCAATCAATCGATCAAAACCATCGATCGATCGAATAGGTCCCAGCCCACTGTCTCAATTTGTAGGCTTAATTTCAAACTGCGGTCTACCAGGGGCCCAAGCCCGTTCGACCGACACTCTGCTTTTGGCAATCTTTGGTCCATGAAGAGGGGGGAAATGGTTGCAAACGGAAACGGCCATAACTTCTTCGTCCGAACTCCAAATGACGCAGTGTTTGCGGCCACGGGACACTAACTCAACGAACTACATATCTGTAGAATTTCCATGAGTTGGAGAATAAATGTGAATTAACTAAAATGCCCTTGAAGTAGCGTCCAGCGACGAAAATTCCCCGAAATGTAACGGATCCTCACTTTTAGCGTTCCAATACCTACAAAAGCACAATTAACCCCTGCAAAGCATTTATATATCCAAATCCAAGGTTTTTTGGTTAATGAGCATAAATATAGTCATTAAGGACCGTAAAAGCGCTAGAATGCATAAAGATAACGGGCGGAAATATGCAATATTTGATACGAATCACACCCCCTAACTTAAACATTGATAGTCCCTAGTAATGGAACAAACAAAACCACTCCCTATAAGGCAGTACAAGATGTATATATGCATCGAACTATAAATGCCACTTTCGTAGGGAGCACTATTGCATTTAGCATATGCAATAAGACGTTAAACTCCTAGGTTACCCTAGCGGACGAGTGTCGTCCCGTTAGGGTTTTCAGGGATAATACCCACAAACATCATATGGTTTTCTCAAAATATGCCCAAACCAACATGAGACAAGCCCAACAACAATGAAAAAGATTTCATACGCATTATTAACACAATGAAGGAATTCAAACAAAGTCCGAAATCATTAATATTATAGAATGCACCTCATAGTATTAAAACCTTAAAATGTGGGAGGGGAGCGAGCACATGCAAAGTGTAATTTGGAAAAAACTTATACAAATCGGATAAACATAAAGGCAAGCATAAATTCAATCACCACGGGAATTACACTCATCAAGTGAATTCTCTCGAAACAGGGAGGTAACACACACGACATGCGGGCATAAAGATAAATGCAAATGGAAACTAGGTCGCACACATGTCACAGAATTACATCTATTTAAGATCACATAGGACTTGTAATAGGTGTGTAATGTAGGCTAGGCTAGGGTACAAAATGAAGGAATGTATATATGGATTCAAAGCGTTCGGAATGAAAACTCGGGATAATGGGAAAATGCGGGTAATATCAAAATTGGAAAACAAGTTCCAAACGAGCATTAGATATATCATCGGGGAGAGTAACCAAAGTTTATTAAACTATATACAAAACATATACAACTTTCTCTTTCTTTCTTTTCTTCTTTTTCTCATGTTTTCTTTTGTTTTCTACTTTCTCTTTTTCACACTTTTTCTTTTCTTTCTTTTCCTTACTTTTCACACTCTCACATGCCTAAATTGCAACCGACATTACAACAACAACATTAAATCCCAAGTAACATTCCAAACAAAGGTATGGAAAGTGTAGGTATGGGCTAAAACTCCAATTCGGAGTTGGTTATGGGATTTGGGTTATGAAACGAAAGGCTATATTTTGGCCCAAAGGGGTTAACGAGGGTAAACGTTTAAGGTGAGGTCAAGGTCAATATAGGTGATATAACAAAGATCGCCTATGATCATTTCAGAAAGTTTACGAAATTCTACAGTCAAAACAATATATGAAAATCATGATCAAGTAATGCATTTCAAGTATGAACTCAATTAATGAACGATCAAATGAAAGAATAGAGATATTACCAACGAAATCAACGTTTTCAAAGAGGAAAGAATAGTGTATACACACACAAATGAAGAAAGGTACAAAGCTTACTCAGTGTAAGTATATACAATGCAACAAAAGATTATCGAGTTATAAAAATCTTAAACCAAATCAATAGAACAATAAAAGTGCATGTGCTCATGGGATTCAAGTTTAATTCATGAAGCTATTCATAATGTCAATAATTAAGACTAAAGTCTAATAACTTCTAAAATCTAGAACATGCATCGTTGGGTTGTCAATTGGATCGGGCAATTATTGAAATTTATCATCGGAAACAAAGGCAAAATGCCCAATAAAGGAGAAAAAATAAAGAAAATCTTTTTGAAATTTTAAATTTTTCTAAGAAAAGCATACTAAGTAATTAACATGTGAGCAAAAACATGGACCAACAAAAACATGAGGAGGAGAGAAATATCCTCCCCGACAACGACACCATTTTTTATTACGCGTGAAAAGTAGCGCGTGTCAAACGCTGGTCGTTGTTTTCGTTTCACCACGATAATACAAACAAACCTAAATTACGACTACACTCAACTGGTGAGTATAGCGGTAAGTCATGTATCGAAAATCCGTAGAGACGAGTTACTAGAATTTATAGGATTTAGTACTCCTAAACAAAAGCATAAAAGATGAATTACAAACTAAAACGGAAAAGATGCATAAAAGGGAAATATTAATCTAGGCGAGGGTAAATTAAACAAGATTAACAAAGCGGTAAAAACTATAGGTTGCGTCAAATATCCCTCACCCGAGTTAATTTGTATAAAATGGTCACATGGGTCGACGAGTTATTTAAGAATGCGTCTCATTTCGATAGTTAATTAAACCAAGGGTTGTCACGCCCCTAAATCCGCCTAAAAGCCTAATACAATTTTGGCGTCAACAAATACCCCGGAAATTACGCACGCAAGGTCGTAAGCATGGGACATACATGATATGCCCCGTCAAATCTCTGAGGCATAATAACTAGGACAACACACCCGAAATAGACCCGTAAACACCATCATTAAAGCAAGGCAATGCGTCAACCCGAGTGAGCTCAATTCAAGCACAACCTATACTAAATTAGCTAGAAAGCATATTAAAAATGCGGTAAATAAATGCAATAAATCTACACTACAAAGCAAGGAAACAAATCATGTAAACCTAAATTTGAAAGCATGTAGATTAACTAGAAAGCAATAATTAAGGAAATACAGGCTATATTAATGGACAAGGAAGATGAAAGTACCAATTACAAACACTAAAGGGTGTCAAACCAAGAGAGGAAGAAGAACTATCAAATCCCCCAAACCCTAACCTACAACTCTCTAAAATCTAATATATCTGATATTTACAAAAAAAATCCTTTATATAGTAAGTTACAAAAGAAATAAAGGAAAAAGAAAAGAAAAGGAACGAATTGTCAAATATCTGGTATGACTGATCGATCGATCAAAGACCATCGATCGATCAATGGGCATCGATCCATCGATCGATCGATCGAATAGGTCCCAGCCCACTGTTTCAATTTGTAGGCTTAATTTCAAACCACGGTCAACCGGGGGCCCAAGCCCGTTCGACTGGCACTCTATTTTTGGCAGCCTTTGGTCCATGAAGAGGGGGAAATGGTTGCAAACGGAAACGGCCATAACTTCTTCGTTCGAACTCCAAACGACACACCGTTTGCGACCACGAAATGCTAACTCAACGAACTACGCATCCGTGGAATTTCTATGAACTAGAGAAGAAATGTGAATTGACTAAAATGCCCTTGAAGAAGCGTCCAGTAACGAAACTTCTCTGAAATGCAATGGATCCTCATTTTTAGCGTTCCAATACCTACAAAAGCACAATTAACCCCAGCAAAGCATGTATATATCCAAATCCAAGGTTTTCTGGTTAATGAGCATAAATATAGGCATTATGGACTGTAAAAGCGCTAGAATGCATAAAGATAATGGGCGAAAATATGCAATATTTTATACAAATCAATTACATGTATGTAAATGGATAACACTTTTAACTAACATATGTAATAAAGCTCCAATATTTCAATCACATTCCAATTATGAAAATTGTCTATGTAATAAAGTTGCTATCTTTCAATCACATTTCCAAACCAAAATTCCATAGCATGAAATCAACAATAATGGATTTGTTAAACACACACGGAAACCAGTCATTCACAATATAGTAATATATTACAAAAAGTCAAGCTCACCAATAAACAAAATAACCAATGTCTTGTGACACCCCGCTCAATTAAGTAAAGGGTGATCAGTCCTGTACCAATTTAAAACAGAATGTTCGATTGGTTCATTCTTAGCATCACTGTCAAAAAAAAATTAACATATTAATCACCTAATATAAAATTAAGCTAGGTGCCAAAACATTTCCAATTTTAGTAAGACCAAGTAAATCCATTTTCGTTCAGTCTTAAAATATAAACCATTCACTACACATAGAAATACAATAAGTACTGAACATGAATAAAGTACAGAAATAAATAAGACTGGGTAAAACTTCCCAGTTCAAAACTCCAAACCATGAAGTAAACTGAATACAATTTCTCAAATAAAAGACTAGAAGCGGACAACACATGCCCTAAATAGGAAGTCTAAATGAAACTGAATGGAAAGAATAGATGCGTCAAATGCAAGGACCTACATCTTCCACAATAGCTGCAGCACGTCTGTCAATCCAATCTCTAATTCTGGTACCCCTGCGGCTGAGCACCTGGTATAATATATATATATATATATATATATAGCAAAAGAGAGAAGAGATGCAATAAACGGGTCAGGGCCCTAGGTTTAAAAATGATTTAGCAAGTATTTAAAACAGGTTCTTAACACAAGTCTTATACGCATGTTAGTTATCGAACTCTCACATGAGCTTCTCACCTCTCATTTATTGTGCACGCCTAACGTACATCTAATTTTTCCCTTAGTTATACCACCCAGTCTAACTAGTCTGAAGTCATTCTAATAGTATCTATACCCACCAGTATTATACTCGTATCGCCCATACAATACGCTTTCAAATTAGCCTATGTCTAACAACTAATTAACATGTTTTCTCGTTTTCATAATAAATTTATTGTACTCTTAAGATTTATTTTATATAACAACATTTTCATCTTTACTAACTATACTCAGTAGAATGATTCACAAGTTTATGTATATACACATATAATCACATCTTCCTATATATATATATATATATATATATTCTAATACTGCACCCCCGGGCTAAAACCCATTAGCACACCTAACCATAATAATGTTGCACCCTCGGGTTATCACCCATTAGTGCACTTATAACATTAATCCGGTACCCCCAGGTTATTACCCATTAGTACACTTGTAATAATATTCTTGTACCCCCGGGTTATCACCCATTAGTACACTTAACGATAGAATCCTTGCACCCCGAGTTTTCACGGAGTAGTTCACCTAATAGTAAGATTCTTACACCCCGGGTTATCACCCATTAGTGCTCTTAACAATAATATCACATAATAGGCATACACACATCCTAATAGAATTTATAGGTATTTCTCCAACCTACATATATACTTATCATATGTATTTTAACCTTAACACTACGTATAGTATAAATATTTAGATTACTATCTCTCTCGTAAAATTCAAGGTACATTCTCTCTATACCAAAATAAGTAAAGTATTTATTCTCACATACTTTCCCAAAATTCCGACTTATTTAAGTTTACTATCGGGAAGTTTCTCTCACGCCAATAAATCGGTAAACTCAAAACTGGACTCTAAGAAAATTCCTAGAAATTCACTCTGTCGCTCGAACGAGATGGCAATGTCGTTTGAACAACTGCCACTATCGCTCGAGCGACTTCGCGCGAGATACCAATAAGTATATCGATGACTTGTTTGACCAGCTGAAAGGAGCAGCCCACTTTTCAAAGATAAACTTGAGATTTGGGTATCATCAGCTACGCATCAGGGAGCAGGACGTGGCTAAGACTGCTTTTTGAACGAGGTATGGGTCGTATGAATTCAGGGTTATGCCATTTGGGCTGACCAACGCCCTAGCAGTATTTATGGACTTGATGAACAGAGTATTCAGAGAGTTCTTAGATCAATTTGTCATTGTCTTTATAGATGACATCCTGACTTATTCCCGCACCGAGGAGGAGCATGTCGAGCACTTACGTATGGTTCTGCAGACCTTACGAGAGCATGTGTTGTACGCCAAATATAAGAACTGTGAATTTTGGCAGCAAGAGGTACAGTTTTTGGGACACATTGTATCAGAGAGATGGATATTTGTGGATCCTAGTAAGGTGTCAGCGGTGAGGGAGAGGGGACAGCCCGCGACACCGACGGAGGTTTGGAGTTTTCTGGGATTAGCCGGTTACTATAGACGATTTATTCGGGGATTCTCAAAGATTCCGGGTCCGATGACGAATCTGACTCGTAAGGGTGTGCCATTTGTTTGGGATGATGCATGTCAGTTGATGTTCGATGAGATGAAGGATAAGTTGACTTCAGCACCCATACTAGCACTTCCCAGGGTAGGGGTGGAGTACCTGGTTTATACTAACGCATCCTTATAGGGGCTTGGAGGAGTAGTCCAGCAAGAGGAGCACGCTATAGCTTTTGCTCCTCGGAAGCTTAAGCCTCACGAGAAGAATTACCCCACCCAGGATTTAGAGCTGGCAGCAGTCGTGTTTGCATTTCGAATTTAGAGGCATTATTTATTGGGGGAACAGTGTCAACTATTTACAGACCACAAGTCACTGCAGTACTTGTTCACGTAGAAAGAGTTGAATATGCGTCAACGCAGGTGGCTTGAGTTTGTAAAAGATTATCAGTTTGAGATACACTATCACCCGGAGAAGGATAATGTAGTTGCTGATGCGTTGAGCCGTAGAGCGGTAGACAAGAGGGCCGAGGTGTGGAATGCGAAATGGAAAGAATTGGGACACCAGGATGCCGTGGCCCGATCATTTATGTCTGCAATGACAGTTACGCCTTAGATTGTTATGAGAGTAATACAGGCACAGGCAGCGTATTCGTTCTGTCAAGATCGGATTAGGCAGCTTTTAGCCAATGGTGTCGAGTCTTATTCAGTAAGCTCTGAGGGGAGTTTGCACTTCAATGGGAGACTCGTGGTTCCAGAAGGGGAGGACCTTCGACATGCAGTGATGATGGAGTCGCATGGGTTACGATTTGTGGTACACCCCGGTGAGATAAAATGTACTAGGATATGAGACGACAATATTGGTGGAGCGAAATGAAGAGAGACATCGCGGAGTTCATCTCCAAGTGTGCCACTTGTCAACTAGTGAAAGTGGACCTCCAGAGACCACCAGGTTTACTTCAGCCGTTGGAGATCCCTACGTGGAAATGGGAAGGCATTTCCATGGATTTTATTACCGGGTTGCCCATTTCCCCAAGGGGGCACGATTCTATATGGGTATTGTGGATCAGTTGAGGAAAGTAGCCCACTTTTTGGCCGTCAGGACAGACTATACGGCAGGAGAGTATGCCCAGCTATTTATTGCAGAGTTAGTGAGGTTACATGGTGTACCCATTGATATCATGTTAGACGGAGACAAGACTTTTGTGTCTCATTTTTGGGAGAGTTTTCAGGAGGCTATGGGGATCAAGTTGCAGTTGATTATGGTGTATCACCTGCAGACTCAGTGCACTAATCAGATGCTCGAGGATATGTTGCGCATGTGTTTCCTTGATTTTGGTGGAGGTTGGGAGCAGTACCTTCCACTGGTGGAGTTTTCTTATAACAACTCCTATTAGTTTACGATTGGCATGGTCCCGTTCGAGGCATTGTACGGTAGACCTTTTCATTCTCCGACTTGTTGGCTAGAGGTGAGGGACAACAAAATACTCGGTCTAGAGGTGATTCCGGACACATCGAGCAGGATCGAGATGATTCGGGGTGGTATACGGGTAGCGCAGGATGGACAGAAAAAATACGTCGATGCTAAGCAGTTCTTCAGAGAGTTCGCCATAGGGGACCAGGTTTTGCTGAGAGTATATCCTATGAAGGGGGTAGTGAGATTTGGGAAAAAAAGGGAAATTGGCTCCGAGATATGTAGGACCATTATCTATTATCGAGAGGATCGGCCCAGTGGCATATAGGCTTGGGTTGCCGGAACACTTGCATCGTATTCATGATGTGTTCCACATCTCGTCACTGAGGTGGTATCTTCGGGATGAGTTGGCACACACTCACATCGCGATTGAGGAGATTGAGTTACTGCCCGACAGTTCATATGAGGAGAAACCGGTGGCTATCCTAGATTATAGTGAGAGGAGGCTGAGGTCAAAGGTATTTCCACTTGTTCGAGTGCAGTGGTAGCATCACAAGTGGAGGAGTCTACCTGGGAGCATGAGGTAGATATGCGTGAGAAATATCCAAAGTTATTCGTACCAGGTATGCCTTATTTTTCGAATTTCTGGACGAAATTCCGTTATTAGGGGGGAAGTATGTAATACCCCATATTTTTTAGGATTTAAATAATTATGAGATTAATTATTATAGTGGGATTAATTGAATTAAAATGTGATAATTTAATTGTTAATTAATTCGAATTTAAAAATAAATATTAACTAGCGTGCCAAGGGTTAATACTTATTGATTTAATATTACTGTGTGATATGTAATATGGAACTATACACTTTGATAAATTGTCGAGAGTGAATAATACGACAATTTGGTAATTTAAGTCTGACGCGCGTGTGAGTCATGTCAAGACTAATTGATTGGGATAAAAAGAGAAATTATCTTTATTAACTCGTATGGTCATTTTGAGTGTGCCGTTGAGTCCAGGAGGGTTGAGATAGTCAGAAAACACTACCCGGATATTCTATTTGGACTCCGGGAGATTTTAGGCCAAACCGGCACCTAGTAGGGGTAGTTTTGTAATTTGAATTTTTAGGGAGATTTAATGGACGAAAATTAGAGTTTTATTATATCAGTTATGTGGGAGAAATTAGGGCTCACATTCACATAACTCACGAGAGAGTCACAAAGAGTGAGAGAGAGCAAATCCCAAGGAGCCAAAGCTTTTAGGCATCATCTTCTACCACCGTGACCACCAACGCGTAGATCGAGAGGAGAGGAACGTGTCTATACCAACATCACCAAAGGATTCAGACCTTCGATTTAAGTCAAGTGTTTATTACTTGCTTTCTTTTAGCAATAATCATACTCATGTTAGAGTAGGTGAAATTAATCATGATTTACATGTTAATTGGGTGAAAATTTGAGGTTAAATGATGATTAAAGGTTGGGTTAATTAGTTGTTGATATTCCTTCATGTATGTAGAGGATTAATTACGAAATTGAATCATATATTGATGAACGAATCTGGTTTGATTAAGTTCTTTAATTGAAATTTTGGAAACTAGGGTTCATGTAAATTAATTTGGGGATTTTATATAATTATGATGATTAATGATGAATTAGTGATCCTAGGATGTTAAAAATAATTTATACTCTGTTATGTGTTGATGGGTATTGATGATGAGGCGTTGGGTGTTGAATCTTAGAGATTTTTAGGTTCAAAAATGGTAGAAAACGCTGAAATTTTGTGAAGAAGAAGAAACAGTAGGTCTCGCGCGAAGTCGTTCAAACGATATTGGTATCTCGAGCGACAGTGGCAGTCGTTCAAACGACATTTCCATCTCGTTCAAGCGACGGGGTGAATTTTTGGGAATTTTCTTAGAGTCTAGTTTTGAGTTTACCAGTTTATTGGAGTGAGAGAAATTGCCCGATAGTAAACTTAAACAAGATAGAATTTCGGAAAAGTATGCGAGAATAAATACTTTACTTATTTCGGTATAGAGAGAATGTACCCTGGAGATTACGAGAGAGATAGTAATCTAAATATTTATACTATACGTAGTGTTGAGGTTAAAATACGTATAAGAAGTATATATGTAGGTTGGAGAAATACCTATAAATTCTAATAGGATGTGTGTATGCCTATTATGTGATATTATTGTTAAGAGAACTAATGGGTGATAATCGGGGGTGCAAGAATCTTACTATTAGGTGCACTAATGAGTGATAACTCGTGGGTGAACGGATTCTATCGTTAAGTGTACTAATGGTTGATAACCCGGGGGTACAAGAATATTATTACAAGTGTACTAATGGGTAATAACCCGAGGGTACCAGATTAATGTTATAAGTGCACTAATGGGTGATAACCCGAGGGTGCAGCATTATTATGGTTAGGTGCGCTAATGGGTTTTAGCTCGGGGGTGCAGTATTAGAATATATATATATATATATATATATATATATATATATATATACATATATATATATATATATATAGGAAGATGTGATTATATGTGTATATACATAAACTTGTGAATCATTCTACTGAGAATAGTTAGTAAAGATGAAAATGTTGTTATATAAAATAAATCTTAAGAGTACAATAGAGTTATTATGAAAACGAGAAAACATGTTAATTAGTTGTTAGACATAGGCTAATTTGAAAGCGTATTGTATGTGAGATATGGGTATACTACTGGTGGGTATGTATACTATTAGAATGACTTCAGACTAGTTAGACTGGGTGGTATAACTAAGGGAAAAATTAGATGTACGTTAGGCGTGCACAATAGATGAGAGGTGAGAAGCTCATGTGATAGTTCGATAACTAACATGCGTATAAGACTTGTTTTAAGAACCCGTTTTAAATACTTGCTAAATCATTTTTAAACCTCGGGCCGTGACCCGTTTATTAAATCTCTTCTCTCTTTTGCTATATATATATATATATATATATATATATATATATATTATACCAGGTTCTCAGCCGCAGGGGTACCAGAATTAGAGATTGGATTGACAGACGTGCTGCAGCTATTATGGAAGTTGTAGGTCCTTGCATTAGACGCATCTATCCTTTCCATTCAGTTTCATTTAGACTTCCTATTTAGGGCATGTGTAGCCCGTTTCTAGTCTTTTATTTGAGATATTTTATTCAGTTTACTTTATGGTTTGGAGTTTTGAACTGGGAAGTTTTACCCAGTCTTATTTATTTCAATACTTGATTCATGTTCAGTACTTATTATATTTCTATGTGTAGTGAATGGTTTATATTTGAAGACTGGATGAAAATGGATTTACTTGGTCTTACTAAAATTGGAAATGTTTTGGCACCTCGCTTAATTTTATATTAGGTGATTAATATGTTAAAAAAAATTCGACAGTGATGCTAAGAATGAACCAACCGAACATTCTGTTTTAAATTGGTACAGGACTGATCACCCTTTATTTAATTGGGTGGGGTGAGCGAGCGGAGCGCCACTGCGATAAAACTAACCAAATCCACAAATAACAAGGTATAGAGCATCTAAAAATCCCACAATACAATAATAAGAATCAACTAATCTCAAATCTCTTCAAATTAAATCCAACAAATCTCTCGAAATAAAAATGCTCTATACATCAAAAATAAATACAATCTTCTCATCTTGTATTCTCGAATATTCTTTCCAAAAATAATCCACCCTAAAATCCATTCTCCAAATCAAATCCAAAGCGTCCAAATCTGCGTTAACCTACCACTAAAAGAAAATACGGGGAAGTACACAATACGGCATAAAAGGTGCTCAACAAATATTAGCAGTGAATAAAGCGTAACAATACGAGTACGAATATTCAAATCAAATGCGAATCTCATAAGCATTTTTATCAATATAATTTCTCAACAACACGTTAATCAGAATCACCAGGCCTCACCATACCGCGCCCATACTTTATCAAGTCGCTGATGAATTGGAGTATTGGCGGGTGCCCAACATCAGTGCCATATTAAAATCTCATGACAACATGCCCAACACAATAATAATACCACATGAATCAAAATTAGATTCCAACAAAAATTTCCAGATTCCAATGAATTTAGCAATTCAAATATGAGTCAATAATCACAACTTACAAGAAAGCAAAAGGAGTAACACTCGGGAGATTAATGAGCATATTGTGTAAAACCCCATACTTCAAAATCATCGCATGAATCATCACATAATTATATAAAATCCCCAAATTAATTTACATGAACCCTAGTTTCCAAAATTTCAATTAAATAACATAATCAACCCAGATTCGTTCATCAATATATGATTCGATTTCGTAACTAATCCTCTACATACATGAAGGAAATTCAACAACTAATTAACCCAACCTTTAATCGTCATTTAACCTCAAATTTTCACCCAATTAACATGTAAATCATGATTAATTTCACCTAACATGAGTATGATTATTGCTAAAAGAAAGCAAGTAATAAACACTTGCCTTAAATCTAAGGTCTGAATCATTTGATGATGTTGGTATAGACGCGATCCTCTCCTCTCGATCTACGCTTTGGTGGTCACGGTGGTGGAAGATGATGCCTAAAAGCTTTGGCTCCTTGGGATTCGCTCTCCCTCACTCTCTGTGACTCTCTCTTGAGTTATGTGAATGTGAGCCCTAATTTCTCCCACCAAACTGATATAATAAAACTCTAATTTTCATTCATTTAATCTCCCTAAAAATTCAAATTTCAGAACTACCCCTACGAGGTGCCGGTTTGGCCTAAAATCTCCCGGAGTCCAAATAGAATACCCGGGTAGTGTTTTTTTTACTATCTCAACGGCGCACTCGAAATGACCATACGAGTTAATAAAAATAATTTCTCTTTTTATCCCAATTAATTAGTCTCAACGCGACTCACACGCGCGTCAGACTTAAATTATCAAACTGTCGTATTATTCACTCTCGACAATTTATTAAAGTGTATAGTTTCATATTACATATCACACAGTAATATTAAATCAATAAGTATTAACCCTTGGCATGCTAGTTAATATTTATTTTTAAATCCGTATTAATAAACAATTAAATTCTCACATTTCAATTCAATTAATCCGACTATAATAATTAATCTCATAATTATTTAAATCCTCAAAAATTATTTAAATCCTAAAAAATATGGGGTATTACGTGTCCATCAGGAGAACAAAAAGGCGGGCTGACTAACAACAAAATTGATTCATGTCCAGGCCAATACCTTGAGAACATGAGTTTTAAGCTTACAATAGTTCAATTTTACCATGAAAAACAACCAGAGAAAAAGTCAGGCTATTACAGAGAATTCATAAATTAATGTAAATTCTAAGGCAGCATCACTATTACTATACCTTTTTGTGAACTCCGTGTGATGGAGTGAAACAAGAAAAGGTATCACCTCTTCGTTTTCTTATTCTTCGAGAATTCACTCTTATTGAAGCCTCCTTATTGTTTACAGCGTTCTTCGAAGGTTCAATCAACTTGACATCTTAGAATCGTTTATTGTCTCCTTCTCAGACACTATGATGCAGAGCATGCACAACATTCATACAAAGCGTTTGTACATTATGCTTAAAGCAATGCATATGTGGGTGCAATGCATATGTGGGTGCCCTTTGTATTATTGGGCTTTTTAGCACCACCTTTTTTTGTGTGTATATCAAGAACAGTATTTATTCATGCTACTTTACAGCCACAAAGGGCATACGCAGGCATTAAGATACTCAGGGAAGACAAAGAGAGGAGCAACATGCTTCCACGATACAAAAGGAATTATAACAAGTGATTGGGTAACCAAGCCTCTTGCCAAGTGGTATAAGGTTGTCACTGGGACACTGTTTGGGTGTGGATTGAGTTTGGTTCACAGTTCGATCCTTGACAGTGTCAAAATAATGTTTGGCTAACGGAAGCCATGAACTGCGAGCGAGAATTAGTCGAGGTGCGCGTAAGCTGGCCCGGACACCTCGTGGTATGAAAAATACCTTACCTAAAAAAAACAAGTGATTGGGTAAAAATGAAAATATTGAAAATTACTTTTAAAAACTATAAAAATTGAAAAAGACTTTACAAAAATCATATATATATATATATATATATATATATATTCAAAAAATACAATATTCTTAGCAGAGGAAAAAACATATTTCTTCTGGGAAAAAAACACATTTTTAGAAAGAAATTATTTCCAAAAAAATAACCAATTCCCTAAAAACCATATTTCTAGTAACAAAATACATTTTCAAGAAAAAAAAAATCTGATAAAATTAGAAAGGGGATTCAATAATTTTAGAGATTATTCAGTAAAATTTTAAAATATAAAATTGAAAATTATTATTAAAAAAATAAGGAAATACGTAAAAAAAATAATCAAACGTTGAAAATTGCAGACAAAATTACCTTTTCAAATCCAAATCCAACAAAAACATGTGAAAATCTAAACTAAACTTGAATCAAACCATTATAAATCAAAAAAAAAACTTTATAAATATAAATCAAACATAGATCCAATAAAAATCTTTACAAATCTAAAGAAAATGAACCTATTAATAAACAACAATAAGATAACTGGTAGAATGACCAACCCTAAAAACAATAAGCTTACATTTTTCTTATTTTGTGGGAATAATAATTCAATATAGAAACGTTGAATTCGACAAATGTGGCTTAGCAAATGTGGATTACATCCTTTAGAGAGTAATAACTTTGGGAGGGGGAAAAGCTTTATAAGACAACATTTTAAAGGGCAGCCTACAATTTTTATGAAAAAGATAATTTAACAAGGATACTTCAAGTTTCTTTACCTTTTTCTTCTTTTTTTGTCTTCGACAAATTCAAAAATTTCAGACAAAATTTATAAACTAAATGAATTACAAAATCCAACAAGTTTAATTCTTAAGAACATTTCAAATCACAGTATGGGAAAGTATCAATGATACGTCCTATTAGAATTATTTGCATACACAAGTCCAACTATAATTAATATATTTATAGGGAGCTTGACAAATAAGTCCTATTTATATAAGACATTTCCTAATAGGTCATGTCAAAACATTTTTTTCTCAATGGGTCATATTTATACATGTAGTGTATATTCACTGCATGTTTACAAATATGACATATTAAAGAAAAAAATCTTTTTTAATGGGGCATGTTGGAGAGAAAAAATCATTGGACATTTAAATATATAGTAAATGGGAATAATTGATAAAACAAACCTATATTTATATGGATAAACCTATCTAGAGAATTCATCAAAACTAATACAAAATAGAATTCTTAAATAGAATCAAAAACATCAATTTACAAAAAAAAAATCAATACAGTTTATCACATCTTTTGTATAGATGGATCTTGAATCAAACAAAGATAAACAAAATCATGGTGAGAGACAGAGAGAGTACTCGTGAAAAACATAATCACGTGCCACTAGAAGGTTAGAAAGAGTACTCGTGAAAAACATAAGACCATATCCAATGGTTATTTTCAACATCCCCATTTTCCATCTAAGAAAACGAAGGTCCTAAATAACCTCTCCAACCCGTTGTTTTTTAGAGAGGTGAATCTTACATGGGTGGTGAGTCAGATGGAAATTTTCTACCAACATTTCTACACGTAGATATGTAGTGACAGCTATTCCAAATGACATGGACACCCACATTCCTTTTGACGGCATAAATTTTACCTATTTCCCTCCAAAATATACCTTAACTAAAGAACTTCTTTACCACTTCTTCTCTTTTTTCAAAAACTTTTTAAAATAATTGGGGGTTGTTGAAGCCACATGTGATTGAATGGACCGAATGTTGGAGAAGTCAAATAAATTTGATGCCATATAATTTTGGGTATGTGCCATCTGGATAGGGAAAGGATCATAACTACTATTTAGAAATGGATATAGAAATAATATCAATGGAGAGGTTCTAATCACATGCCACTAGAAAGTTTTCTCTTCTAATGGTCAATTGATTCCATACATTAAACAACCATCATCAATAATAGGGTAAATATAAATACTGAAGTCCGAACCTAGAGAACCTTTTTGAACCCCAAAAAATATAAATAAATAAACCCATGACATAAACCCATATTCCCAAACCATAAACCTAATCAAATATAATCAAGAAAAAAAATTAATTTTCAACCAAAAAATAATTTAACCCCAAAATTCATAAATGGAACAACTTTACTTATGAAGATACAAAATGAGTCTTAAAGAAAAAATAAATAAAACCTAGAAACCATGATCCTCAACCTTGGAAACCCGAAGCATATTCTATTAGAATCCAAAATGACCACCACCCCTTCCATCCCACCACCCCAACCACCCACACAAAAAAGTGAATAAATTAATAAAAAAGAAACCCAATAAAACCTTATTTGAAACTCTGAAACCGAAATCAACAAACCATAAAATAAACCAAAGAGAAAGAGAGCCGGTAAATGCAAATCTTTGATGGAACGTGATTCTATCAAGACTAAGATCGCAGATGAGGCATGTATAGAGAAAGAAAGTGATTGTTGGTGTGTTTCATTACTGGTGAGATTTTTTAATTGATAAAGGGGGTAAAATCGTGATTAATGATCGGTAGATAAAAATTAGTTTGGAAATCATGGGAATTCTACTAATTTTTCAAACATACCTTTATATCTTAATAAAATTAAAATCCTTAGAAAACTATCTCAGGATTACCATTCTTGGATTCGGATATTGAGGTTGAGTGATTTAGTCCCGTAGTTAGTTAGTAGTGGGATTATTTATCCCAGCTGGTAGTGTTAGTTAGGAACTTTTTTAGTTTTTAGTTTCTAACTAATCAATTGTGATGTAGAAGTATTAGTATAAATCAACTCTAATTGTATCGAATAATAACAAGAATAACATCAAATGAGTTATATTCTTCTCTATTCTCACATTCTCTATATATGATCTATTTCGTTCTCCTCTTATTCTCTATAATTCACCTCCACGCTCTCTATCATTCTCTCTGAATCTTCTCTCTAATTATTCTTCTTGTCTCATCCCAGAGTCCATAATTCTTGACAAGTTTTTAGAACACAAACTAGGTGTTTGTAAAATAATTCGTGAGTCCATCTTAAGTTTTCAAGGCATGAAAAATTTGGTATCAGAGCATCCTCCTTGGAACTCAAAAAACCCATGAATTTTTTTCTTTTATTTCTCTCATTTATGTAAACTTATTCTTGTATATTTATTCAATAATATCTTGTTATCTTCAATTCTCACCAAATATATTTAAAAAATTTACCTCGTTTTCAATTTTTTCCTTTTTTCCTAGTATCATTTGTTATCTTTATATCCCATCTCATCAATTATGGCATTTTAATTACCACCATAATTGGTTATAAAACTCAATAAATGGAGTTACATTTACACTTTGATAAAACATTAGGATCTATAAAAAACGTAGTAAAGGAATTTGAAGGGGTTATTATGGGTCAATTCATAAATGGGCTCCGTGAAGAGGTGAAAATTTTTGTTAAGTTATGTGCTCCTAGAAATGTAAAGGATACTATAAAACTTTCTCAATTGTAGGAAGAATGAAAACATCACAATGGCACAATATGCAATTGCATTGCCCCGAAATTATAGTCATTTGGGAGAATGAAACTGAAGTTATAATGGATAGGTTTATGAAGGGCCTAAATGAAGAGTTGAAAAAAAATGTTCAATTATGTGATCTAAAAAAACTAAGTGATGCCGTTAAATTGGCCCAATTACAAAAAGAATTTTTGGGCAAAAGATCAGAGAATTGCGATCTACAATTGCATTCCCTCGAAATCATAGTTGCTGGGGATAAACTCAGCAGCCCAAATAATTCGGGTCCAAATAGAGGTTGTCCCATAGTGATTGGGTAAAAATTATGACACGAGGTAGCATCCAAGATAATGTAATACCCCGTACTTTTATACTATATTTAATTTGGGGATTTATTAAATTTAATGTGATGATTTATTTAATAAAAATCCGGAAATTAATTATGTTATAATTATTGACGTGACGTGAGTTAGTAATTATATGAAATTGTTGAATATTACTTATGAGCATAGTAATATATGATATTGATTATAGTAAATGTCACGAGTGAATGAAATGGCAGTTTTGGGAATTTTAGCCGGGACGCGCCCGTGTCGCGTCGGGATTAATTATTAATATATAAAAGTGAATATTTTATAAGTTGTTCGTATGGTCGTTTTGAGTGCGCCAACGCGTCCGGAAGGGTCGAGATAGTCAGAAAAGTGTACCCGGGGGTTTAGTTTGGGTCTCGGGATGTTTTTAGGCTTAATTAGTGACCCGGGAGGGCATTTTGGTCATTTTACAAAATAGGGAAATTAAACCCACGAATTTCAGCCATCCTTAGCAGCCATTTAAGTCAGCCTTTTAGGGTTAGAACATTCAGAACCCTAGAACGGCCATTGGAGAAGAGAGGAGAGAGCTCTCAAGGTGATTCAAGGCCCAAAACACCACCGAATTCACCACCGTCACCACCACCGCGTAGATCGCGAGGAGGAGAACGCAACCACGCCAATATCAGCAGGAAACCAGACCTTTGAAATCCCAGGCAAGTGTTTAGCTTGCGTATTTTCGTTGGTGCAATATTCATATTAGTTAGGAATGATTAGGAGTATAAACTATGGAAGAAAACCCCATTTTTTTTATAGGAATTTGCATGTAGAAAAGATTAAAACCATATTCTGGAAGTCTTATATGATGTAGATGATTAACCCACGAATTTTGACGATTATGTAGAAGGAAATTCTGGAGAAAAACTGATTAGAATAGAAGTTAAGAAAACTTAGGGTTCTTGATGATTAGATGAGATTTTAGGTTGTTTAATCATGTTTAATAATGGTTATACGCATGCTTAACGTTAGAAACATCTGGTAATATGTTGTTATGTTTGTGGTATAAGTTTTGGGACGATTATGGTTGGAAAATATGAATTTGAATGAAGAATTTTGGTGAAACCCGCAACTGCAATTCTGCAGAAATCTTCGCAGACCTGCTTGATCGATCGATCGACCCTAGAGCGTCGATCGATCGAAGGTTCGATCGATCGAGCCCCAGCCGTCGATCGATCGACCCTTCCTGGCAGCCTCTTATTTCCCCATGTTTCATTAGTTGAATTAATTTATTGTGGAATAATCCTTGGGCATATTAAATAAAATGTTTTGGGATATAGGAGAGATCAGTAGGACATATGATTAAGTGTTGAGAACTTTATTATGAAATGATTATTGTGTTTTTGGGATAATTAATTAAGGAATGACGAACTACGTATTTCAAGTGAGGGATTACGACGAATACCTACAATAGTGAATAGATGTCTACCTACTGAATTTGTCACTTGGATGGATAGAACCCATGAGTGTTCCATAACTAGTGAGAAAACCCTTCGAGTTAAGGTTAGAGATGAAACCTTATGCGTAATACTAATAATGTGAAATTAAGGATAAATGTTGTAATTATGGGTAACGAGAGTGACCTATATTAATATGATGAAAGTAGTATATTTATATGATTGTGTGTGCATATATTATATACATGTGAAAAACGTACCCGCGTTACTTGCTATCCCTGAGGTTACCGCGCTGGGACGGTCTTATCCTGTGTTGCTACGGGGGATATTGATTCGTACCCTAGAAGATAGGAATCCTAGGTACAGGCTATCGAATCGGTAGTCACGGTCCTAAGAGACGCGAGGGTATGTGCTGACCTCTTGGACTTGGAAACTATACTTCGCCTCAATATTGTTTGTGTTGTATTGATACAGTTCGAGAGTGATTCCGAACTTGTATTTCCCTTAGTACGATTGATACGGGGATTGGATAGCAGAGTATGCCCGCACCATAATTTTTATGTGGGGTGCCATTAGAATATATATATTACACGAGTATTTAATATATATGAAGTTCTGAAACTTGGAACTACCTACTGTGATTTGGTAAGTAAGTCATGTTTGATGAATCAGATTGGAAATACTTGTTTTATGAGAGTATAATATGACACTGAGAAACTTTATAAATTAATGAAGCTAAAACGAGAGTTGTGCTACACTTTGAAAGTACCCTTTTTACACGTTGACATTGTTCGTTTTTAAAACCTATGAGTAAGTTAAGATAAACTAAATTATTGGGAAGGTTATTATGTTAATATGTTAAGTTAAACCATTTGGGGAAGGTTAGTACGATAGGCGTGCACACTAGAAGAGAGGTGAGAATTTCTCAAGAGAGTGTCGAACTAATATGTTATTGCATTGGCCTGTATCAATTTAAATACTTGCTAAACTAATTTTAAATCATACACACTTTCGGGCTCTGACCCGTTTTATCTCTCCCTCTCCCCCTTGTATATATGTATATGTATGTATTTCAGGTGCCCAGCCACAGGGGCGTCTTGCTTAGGATCTTTTGGAAGGAACGCGCTGCAGCTTAGGTGGGAGTTGCAGGTCCTTTGATTAGACGACTTCGTTCATTCAGATCCACTCCTAGCATTTTCATTCAGATGGGCATGTGTAGCCCTTTCCATTATTTCTTTATATTGGGACATTGTTATTTCAGTTATTTCCTAGTTCGTTATTTTGGGATTTTTGTTCGAGACGGTGTATTACTTTATTTTCTCGCATGTTGACATTCGTGATGAATGTTTTAATATAATGGATTCTTTCGTTCCAGTATATTGTGGTGTGAATCTTATTCATTGAGCTTTGTTAATAATTTAAATAAATCTTTTCTTTAAATAAAATTTGGTAGTTAATGTTTAAAAATTGGAAAGTTTAGGGTGTTAATTGGAAAGTTTCTTTTTACAACAGTGATGCTAAGAATGAACCAAACTGTTCACCTTGATTTAATTTGATAAAGGAGTGATCGCCCGGTATTTAATTAGGCGGGGTGTCACAGATAAGTCCCACCCACGTGGATCTCGAAAGGGATGAGTACAATCAAGCAACGGGCTGATCAATGGGAGGAACATGTCCTACATGACTCTATATCTTCCATCTCTATAAATGTAACCCTGACCTCGTTTAAGATAGGTCTAACCCGTAACTCCATATTGCATCAATCCTTAAACAAAAAGGAGGAAAACACCATTGACGACGTCATGTCTCGCATAGAATAGTACGCTAACGTAGATGACGTGGTCGCCTTTAACTAGGGGGACAACGGGCTCCCAAAGCCAACCAAATAAAGTGACAAATATGGCCCCCAAGAAGGGGGCAAGAAAAATAACAGAGGTCCTAGGAATGAGGACAAGGCAAACCCATCCAAAGCTTTTCAGGCAGTCAATATTATGTTCAAAGAACCACTTACAAGATTGTAAGCAAGTTTAAAGATCAGCAATTCCTCAAGTGGCCTAAGAATATGGGAGGCGATTTGTCCAAGAGGAATAGATCACCCAGATGTGCTTGTTACAATGAGAATTGGCATAAAATAGAGAATTGTAAAACCCTCAAATATCTAATAGAAGAACTGGCCTAGACTGGGCATCTCAATGAATACGTAGAGTGTAAGATGTGAGTGCAGATTTGGGGAAGCACCACGTTGAGTGTGTCTTAGACTTGAGCAACATTATTGCGCCTACGTATCAATCTCATTGCGGAATCAAAGTCTGTGTAGTTCGTGGATCCATACAATATGCCGAAAAACTCAATTTTTGGTGGTTTTGGTGTGCGGAGGTGCCAAATTCGGCTAACCTCCATAACGGAGCTCAAGAGGTGCGTGGGGGAGAAGAGTTAGGTTTTCTCTCCTTACTTTGCCCCCAAGACCATCATCCATCAAATGAGGGAGGAAACACTAGAAAAAGTGCCTCAAGTGAGCTTGACAAATGTCATGTAATCTGTGGAACCAAGTGTTCAATATTTATAGTGCCACTTGTCACAATATATGTGATGGCATATTTAAATGAACAAATTAAATCATTACTAGAGTATTATCTAGTGTAATTTATTGAACGCGGAGTATACGCAATATATTAAATCGCGCATAATAATATCTTAGTCCGTGTAGGGTCTAGATTGTAGTAAAACTTGATAATTCATAAATCAATATTTGATCAAATCTATGGGGTTAATTTATTATAGCATTTGTGGTTAATTTATTTAACCCAATACACCAAAATGGGTAAATTGGCACCATTCCAGTGGCTAGACTTATCACGGTCATTGACCGTGATAAAAAAAAAACACGTGTTTTTTGTCACGGTCATTGACCGTGACAAGTCCGTGACAAAGACTTGTCACGGTCAATGTCGTGACAACTGTACTTGTCACGGACTGGTCACGGTCAATGATCGTGACAACTCTTATAATATTATCACGATCAAGGACCGTGACACGTCCGTGATAAATTACCCAGCAAAAAACCCTTTTCCCTCCTTTTTTCCCCCACCGATTTCTTCCCTGTTTTTTCTCTCTCTCTACGCTGCTCTCCCTCTCTCTCTACTTTCGGGTTAGTTTCTCTCTCTCTCTTCCATTTATATGTGTATGTGTGTGTGTGTGTGTATGTGTGTGTGTGCGCGTGTGTGTGGTGGGTGGGGGAGGGGGTGGGGTTGTGCGTGTGTGGTGGGGGAAGGGAGTGGGGCAAGGTGTTTGTGCGTGTGTGTGTGGTGGGGGTGAGGAGGGGGAGGGGGTGGGGCTATTGTGTGTGTGTGTGTGGTGGGGGAAGGGGGTGGGGCAGGGTGGGGGGGACGGGGCAGGGATGGGTGGGTGGGGGGTGGGGTAGGGTGGGGGGCTGCGTGTGTGTGTGTGTGTGTGTGTATGTGTGAGTGTGTGTAGTGTGCGTTTTTGTGTGTAGTGTCCCTTGTAAACGAATTAATTGATTATTAATTTTTTTAGTAAATTAATATATGATTGCCCCTCATTGTAAATTAGTAAATTAATATATGATTAATTATGAAAGTAGGATTGCCCTTCATTGTAAATTAGTAAATTAATAATTGTATACTTTAATTGTTAGTTTAATTGATGAAAATAATTAATTGAGTAGATGAATTAGAAGGAGCACGGGAAACATATTTGTTATTGACATTGATGTTGGATTATAGTGGATCGGTGTTGGGTTGATTAATTTTAAAAGTGGCATGATCATTGGATTATTGTCCATATGGGAGTGGGATTTTTCAACTTTTTTTTAAAATTACTTTGTATATCGAACAATATATATATAGTATGATAATTAAATGAAACATACTTGAAATTACATATAGTGCGCATAGATACTAGCCTTCCCCTTAGACCCGTTCGAGAGTCATTACCCCTGTAATGAGATCTCTCGAATTGTCCCGTTTGGACAGTTTGGGACTGCATAATTCTATAAAATATTCTTAGTGGCTTAAAGTTGTTACTTTTAGAGGAAGTTCTGCAGTCATATCCTAATGTTCTCTGGGTACATACTAGATTGACAAGTGTGACTGTTATTTCAATTGAGAAATTGAAATAACACTCACACTTGTCAATCTACGTCGCGTACTGGAGAACTACAGGGATATGTTGTTAAATTTTTCTCAAATCGTAACAATGTGCATGAGCTGTTAAGTATATTACAGAAAAATGCGGTCTTGAATGGGATAGGACCACTCACCCTTTAGAGGAGATGGAGGAAATAGAAATTTCTATTATAAATTGAATTTGAAATTTAAAAATCGAATATAAATAAGACATAATTAAATGAAACATACTATAAATCTAAGTTTTGTTTATACTAATCCATGAATATACGCTTCTTACCTTTAATAGGTGATTAGTTGTGGTAGATGTGATGGGATATCCGAAATACAAAGAGTGGATGGGTGAGACAAATAGAATGAGGGATGTGTTTCGCAGAGGTGCTAACGAATTTGTGAAATACGCAAAGAGATGTCATAATGATGAAGAGTTTCCGTGTCCACGTGCTAGGTGTAATAATGGTAAGGTGTTTGAGTGGAAAACAATCGAACTACATTTGTTAAGATTGGGTATGTAAGATAGTTATCGATTTTAGAGTTTTCACGGTGAATTGAAAGTTCCTTTTGTCCCCGACCAACCTTTACAACAACCTTCAACAAGTAGGATAGATGCAGAAGGGGACGACGTAGATCATAATATGTTAGAGGATTTAGTTGATGATGCGTACGGACTTTATGAAGCAGAGGAGAATGAGGTTACTGATGATGTAGAAGGTTCAAGTGCTCGTGAAAATATCACGATAAAACTTGACGATAACTACCAAAGTTTAAAATTTAAGGCGACCCAACCGTTATACTCTGACTCTGAGAAAGATCAAACAACTTTACATGCCATGGTTGGTTTGCACAGTTTGAAGCGCAGTACGGTTTATCTGGCAATAGCGTGACAGGAATTCTGAAATGGGTAAAAGGCTTATTACCCAAGGAGAATACACTTCCAAATAGCTATCCTATTATGAAGAACAGTTTGAGAGGTTTGGGAATGAAGTATAAATAGATTCATGCTTGTGTGTATGACTGCATACTATACCGAAAGGTGTATGAAAATCTTGATCGTTGTCCAGTATGAGACCTGAAGTTTCAATCCATTTGGAAATATAAGCACCAATCATAGTGTATGGACAGTGATCCTAGCCCCACTCAACCTCCCTCCTTCACAATGTGTAAGACCTGAATTTTCGATGATGGCTTTGTTGATACCTGCGCCAAAGGCACGAAGTGATGACATCGATGTCTACCTAGCTCCTTTGGTAGAAGAATTAAATGAGTTATGGGAAGAGGGTGTGCAATCATTTGACTCTTTTAGAAAATAAGAGTTTACGCTGAAAGCTATGTTGATGTGGGCAATTCATGATTTTCCAGCGTTTGGGACATTATCCGGTTGTGTAGTACATGGTTATTTGGGGTGTCCTATTTGTGGAGAGGAGACTGAATCTCTTTGTCTATCCTTTAGCTCAAAAAATATATACCATTGCCACAAGAGGTTTTTACCCCCGGCTCATAGTTTCAGATTTGAGAAAGGTTCCAATTTTTTATTAGGCGGGGTTGAACATAGGCTACTGTCGAGACAACTTTCGGATTCAAAAATTGAAAGTAGATCTTCTGAATGTGGCCCTAATATGCCAGGTAAGAATCCCAAATTTAAGAATGTCAAGCATAAGAAGAACCCAACTAGGAATGAAACTAAGACAAGAAAGGCATGGTCTAGGAGGTCAATTTTATTTGAATTGCCTTATTGGAAGAATAACCCGGTGTGACATGTATTGGATGTGATGCATGCAGAGAAGAACTTCGCTGAACAAAATGTGGGCACTTGCCTTGGGGGGAGTCACTCGAAGGATGGAGAAAATGCACGAAAAGACCTTAAATCGTTGAAACTTAAGACACAACTATGGTTGAAAGAAGCTAGTAGAGTTAGGACAATAATTCTCCCTGGTGCGTTTACTTTGACGAGTGGGGAAAGGTTTGTGCTTTTAGACACAATATATAATTTGAAGGACCATATAATTTTGCGTCCAACTTGCAAAGGATTGTGAATTATGCTACTCATGATTTACGTAAGTGTAGGTCCCACGATTGGCATGTGATCAAGCAATTGGTTCCTTTATTGTTTAAGCACTACTTCTCCAAGCACAAGGATTTGCGGAGGGCTATTGTGCAAATTAGTATTACCTTCTCACTCTTGTGTGAGAAGGTAGTCAATCGAGAACACATAGTGGCCGCAAAATTGGCGGTGACCGAAGCGATTTGTGTGTTGGAGAAGTACTTTCTCCCAGCATTCTTTGACATAAGTGTTCACTTGTTGGTACACCTATGCGACGAGGCACTTCTTTGTGGTCCAGTTAGATATCGGTGGATGTATCCATTTGAAAGATTGATGAAAGTTTTTAAAGATTACGTCAAGAATACGCGATATATTTCAGGATCAATTGCAGAGGAATATATCACCGTGGAGTCATCATTATATACTCGGGAATACATTCCTGACTCGTTCAGCGTTGATGACACTGATGAGTTCGTCGATGATGGTGGTCATGTGATGGGAAAACGAGTGAAATTAACGAGTTTGCAACATGAACAAGTAACTCGTTATCTATTTAACACACATGAAGATGTCGAAGAATGAAAAAAGTAAGTTTCGATTATTATAATGTTTAACATTATTTTAGATTATTTTATACATGATTAATTTTGTAATATACAGAAAATATGAAGCCTGTGAGAACAATAAAAAACGAAAAATAATGGTACAATCAGACAGCAAATTTAGGTTGTGGTTGACACAAGAGGTAATTATAATGAAAATGTCTGTTATATAACGTTACATTGCACTCAAATTTCACAACTAATATAATTAATTTATCTATATTCTCAGCTCTTAAAGACGGGTGATGCGACATCAAGGCTTGCTCGTCTAGCCACTGGACCCTTGTTCGTGGCACAAGAGTACAAAAAGTATTGATTGAACAGTTACGTTTTTGGCGCTAAAGTGTACAAGGAAAGTACAAATGTACAGAGCTCGGGCATTTCATACAAGGCTCTTACTTTCTTTCGAGCGAGCACAAAAGATAAAAACCTCGTTGAAGCTGAAATGACTTACTATGGTGTAATCCGAAATATATTTGAATTGGATTATATAAGCTTCAAAGAGCTTGTATTTTACTGTGACTGGGTAATATTTGAGGATAAAAATGCATGTAGATTTGAGGATAAAAATACTTGGCACTGATCGCAAGGGGAGGACAAGGGGGTGAGCTCGCGGGTGGCCAAATCTAGGATCACCAGATTGGAGACGATCGACACCGAGTTGGCTAGAATGGTGGACTCGCATGACGCGAAGCTGTCCCGTTTGGAGGCGACGGTCCACGATATGTTCTCATTCATAAAGCGTTCATTGGGCGAAAATCGTAAGGGAAAAAGGAAGGAGGAGGAGGTGCAGGAGGACGTAGTGCAGGATGACAAGGATATGGACCTCACTGCTTCATCGTCGACACGTGCGGACTTTGATGATCCACTTCCCTATTTGGCTCCCTTCAACAGACCGATGTCGATGCTTGGTTGGCCGAGCGTGTTTATAATGGACATATTTGATGGCCAGCGAATAGGGCGGGGGTTGAGGGACCCGAATACCGTCCAAGGTGCACTAGTTCATGAACATGAGCTTCAAGACATCGAGTCCAAGGTGCTCATCACGCATGTGATACCCGCGAAGGAGAATTCCCCATTGTGGTTGCGTGAATAATGCGACATGATGTATATTAGTGGGTGTATCAATTCGTATATCGTGTAGCCTATTCACCTCCTAAGATTTAACCATACCCCATACATTTAGTGACATTATTTGAATTGAATTATTTTAAGTTATTATATTTGGATTATATCGTGATGCATATTGTCTCTATTTTGAATGTATATTTGCATTAGCTCTATTTTATTTGGATATATGATGCTTGAACAGATACAACGTTGCTATAACAGGTACAAATATACTGTTGGGCAGTAGCAGTGGCCATATTGCCCAGCAGATTTTTTTTTAATTCTGTCCAGAATTATAACGGTCATTGACCGTGATAATTTTTTAATTATTATCACGGGCTTGTCACGATCCTTAACCGTGACAAACTTGTCAAGATCAAGGACCGTGACATGATCGTGATAATTCTAACAAAATTATCACGGTCAATGACCGTGACAAGTCCGTGACAAAAAAATTTGTCACCCCAGGAATTGTCATGATCATTGACCTTGACAAGTTGAACTTGTCAAGGTCAATGATCGTGATAATTCGGCAGATTTCGTGTAGTGACCCCACTCTAAATTTTCCCCCTCGTACGCATATTTGGTGTGTTAATGCTTCAGCTGAGACATATCAACTGTGTGTACAAAATAATCATTTAGCATGTTTCAACTAGCGAATCATCATATGACCATGTTTAGTCTATTTATCATGGATGTATATGAATATATCATCTGTATGTAGTTTTGAGGGCTATCTTTGGTGCCTCTACTTTTCATTTCGGAGGAGTATTTTGGGGGTTGCCCCCATTCCCCTCGAATGAGCATGTTTCCACAATTTTATTATAGTTTTAAACATTTGAACAGTAAACTTGCCAGATGTATTGGCCCGAGCAACCAATTGGTGGTTATCTAAATATAGTGGATCTTTTGCAATCATAAGATCAAAACCTTTCGAGAGTACTTGGTCGAGCAACCATAAGTGCTTAGAGTGAACTGGGGTTTTTAAACCAATATATTTTGTAAGTGTGCCCAATTTTATTTAGTCGAGCAACCATAAACGTCCTTTTAGGATTTTATGCGTGCCCGAAAATCAGGGTCTTTAAGCATGCCCAGTAATTTAGGATTTTAGTCTCCCGTAAATCATGCTTATACCTAGTAATGTAGGACTTTAAGTCTCCCTTAAGAGGGCCATGTGTACTTAGTAGTGTAGGACTTAAATCTCCTATATCCGAGGGTCAGGCGAGCCAAGTCATATTGGTCTTAAAATCTCCCATAATCGAATGTCAGGTGGGCTAAGTCATATTGGTCTTAAAATCTCCCATAACCGAGGGGCGGGCGGGCCAAGTCATATTGGTCTTAAAATCTTCCATAGCCGAGGGGCAGGCGTTCCAAGTCATATTGGTCTTAAAATCTCCCATAACCGAGGATCAGGCGGGCCAAGTCACATTGGCCTTAAAATCTCCCATAACCAAGGGCCAGGCGGGCCTAGTAATGTAGGAATTTTGTGACCACTTAGGTCAAGGTTTCTCACAAATATAATGCACCTTAGTGGGCGACTTGCCACAATGTTGTCAAGGTTTGTGAGAACTATAATGCACCTCTGTGAATGACTTACCACAATATTGGAAAGGTTTATGAGAACTATAATGCATCTCTCTGGGCAACTTACCATAATACTGGTAAGGTTTGTGAGAACTATAATACACCTCGATGGGAGACTTACCATAATATTGGTAAGGTTTGTGAGAACTATAATGCACCTTGTGGGCAACTTACCACAATACTGATAAGGTTTGTGAGAACTATAATGCACCTCGGTGGGCGATTTACCATAATACTGGTATGGTTTGCGAGAATTATAATGCACCTCTATGGGCGACTTATCACAATACTGGCAAGGTTTGTGAGAACTGTATATCCATGCTCTAAATTTTGTGGGCAATTTGTTTTACCCCTGTCGCTTTCCTAGAAATAATGTCATATAGTCAGTGCTATATATGAGCCATCCAGTGGCTATGCTGAACAACTCTGATATTTCTTTTAGGGATGCTTCATCAATGATAGCCATTCTGGGACCGAATCGGAGCATTCTTATCACCTGTGCCTATGTCTAACTACAAGTGGTACATCATATAGTACTTTTCCCCCTCTTTACTTTGCTTTTTCGTTTATCTCAAGATAAAGTAAAGGAAAGAAAAATATAGCTACTAGTTACAACACCATCTAAGAGTTGAAAGAATTTAAATACATTTCACACGATATTTATCCCCAATTAAAAATAAATCTCTTAAGTGTTTGGCTTTGACATCTGTAAGGTCTGATGTAATTGCTCAAGCTCGATTCGATCATGTGCGTTCAATATCTGCAAGGATAAGAGATCATCTCGGATTCTAGCACAAAAAATCATTAGTAACTCGTGAGGCATGTTATAATGCCATATATAATTATGTGGGGTATATAATGCCCCTTTTATATTATTTTATGTCAATAGAATAAAATAAACTCGGAATCATGCTTCGACGTATCATAAACATATTGTTCTGTGTAATTTCATAATACGAATTTGATATGATACAATGTGCAGTTGATAGAGTGTAGATATATCATGTGGTGAGTTATTTATCTCATGCCCCCTCTATTTTTATCAAAGATAAGAAAACTCAAAAGTTTTTGGATCCATTTAAATCATATGCAGATAATTTAGTCAGTAAGCATGCGGAGTCACCTTGAGGTGAATAATAAACACCAATTTGAATTTTCATGAAATTAATATCACAATGTGAACAAATCATATTTCGGCATAAATCGAATACAAGGTAGCGTGGAAGGTTTCTCCAGGCGACTATGGTTGAGGTTGCTCAGAAGGCTGCTCGAGGTACCACGGATGAGGCTCCTCGAGATCCCACGGGTGAGGCTGCTCGAGGTACCACGGATGAGACTGCTTGTAGGCTTGTCATTGGATCGAATTTTATCCAAATCCGAATCCGATCCATTTAAGTGGATATGGATCACGCCTAAAATCCGATTACCCGTTTATTAAATTGAGAAAATTTGGACTCATATATTCCGATCCGATTAATAGTTTTAATATATATATATATATATATATATATATATATATTGTATTTAATAATATTTTAAATATATATTTTAATAGTTCTTTATTTCATTATCTGTTTTTTTTTTGAACATTTGCAAAATAAATTTATGAAAATAAGAGTAGAAAATTAAAATGTTGCAAATCAAGTGGTTAAAAGTATATTAGATTGGATAATCGGATCCGAATCCGAATCCATTTAACATAAACGGATATGAATTTGGATTTACCTGATCCGATCTGTCGGATAATCAAATCGGATCGGATCCGTTTAACGTAAACGGATATGAATTTAGATTTGGATTTGAATTTGCCTGATTCGGTCTGAATCCGATCCGTTTACAGGCTTAGCTGCTTGAGGTACCATGATGAGGCTGCTCGAGGTACCATTACTGAGGTTGTTTGAGGTATTACTGATGAGGCTGCTCGAGGTACTATGACTGAGCAAATTGCTAAGTTTTCAACAAAAATATTATTTTGCCAAGGTCATTCTAAAAATATCATTTTGGATAAGGTTGTTCGAAGAATGTCATTTTGACATGGTTGCTCGAGTACATGCTCGTATTAAATCCTTAAATGGTCTTTCGAGACAACATAAAATAATTACGGAATGTCAAGGCATATATGGTTTTTCTAGAAATAAATGTTTTTCTACTCAGCAACTCAAATTCCTATGATGCTACATATATTTTGAATAGTATTTTTCAAGATATGTAAATGAAACACGCACAAATTAAATACCATATTATGCGAATTTAATAAAATAATAATTTTTACCCACAATTTATTGTCAACTTGCTCGAATGACATATAGGTACCTCGAGTACCTTATTATCTCAATTCCCTTATTAATATCAAACAAAAGCAATAACTTGGGAGTCGAAATGTACTGTACGTTCTCAATTCAAATCCCAACTCGTAGAGAAAAATATATGAGTTCATATGAAGCCTCCTCGGTGATCGAGGCAGCTCGCAAGTTAAGGTTCCTCGAAGTTCAAGGTTGGAGATCGAGGTTGTTCCGAGATCATGTCCACTCGAAGATGTTTGGAGGGTGTTCGGAGAACGAGGATATTCAAAAATCGATTTAGAAACAAAATATAGGTGGGTTTGATGATACCCATTTTAAAACCCGAGATAGGTTTATTCATAGCTGATTGGTTTTTCCTGAATAGGTGATCTCGAGGTTAAATCATTTTCGTGATTTATGGTATACCGGAGTGACGTGGTATGCCTGAGAACGGTATTCATTTCGCCGGAGTTCATGGCACTGGCGGCCCGTTTTGGAGAATTTATTCTATAAAACTAGTGACTTCTAACCGGAGTTTGGAGAGATGACCTGTTGTTATATAATTTTTTGGGGATCTTCCTATTAAGTCATGTTTGTAAAGAATATTTTCTAATAGGTGCTATCACAAGATTTTTATTCCAATAGGTCCTATTTGTACATACAGTGAATATTCACTGTATGTTTACAAATAGGACCTATTGAAACAAAAATTTTATTTCATGGGACCTGATGGAACAAAAAATAAATTTTAGGACCTATTGAACTACATATTTAATAAACGGGACTAATTAATAAAAACTCCTAATTTTTTTCAAGCTAAAATAATGTATAGTCTAAGTCTTCTCAAAAGCCAAGTGTAATAAAATATACAATGGAGAATAGTCTAAAAGCATTTGGCGCGTGGCTTTTTCTTATGTGACATACACTAATGTGTTGTCCCATCAGCAATGGTTTAATATAAGATATGAGCTTTGTGCCATATCTGATTTTTATATGGTTCAAAAAATAAAGTACACAGTGTAATTTGATTTAAAGTTTAAAAACAGTTCTTGAAAGTATAGATTTAGACTTTTGTTTGACAAAAGTGCATTAATATATTTATTTAATATGACCATGTATCAAGGCATATCTTCAAAGATTTTTGCAAATCAATGCGCAGCAACTAGAGTTAATTCAATTTATTGTATATACATGTTTCATATATCTCAACCAATTTCTGTAATATTTATGAACCAATATAGGCACTATATCACACGACATGTATATTCATTGCATTTTATGAAAATGGATGATAAAGTCATATTTTGGCTAACCTTTGAAATAAACAGTATATACTATTTTTTCAGCTAAGATTTAGTAATATGCATCATGCCATCTCATGTTAATAACTGAAGACTAAATAATGAAATATATCTAAATGCTTATCTGAAATGGAGTGTTTTCTCCACTCTTGTCGAGTTCTCCGTGTGTGCGCACGAGGCGTTACGCAACTAGAATCACGAATACCTCCCCAGTAAAGTCGTCAAATCTAAGATGTGAGTGCAGATTTGGGAAAGCACTGCGCTGAGCGTGTTTTAGAATTGAGCAACATTGTTGCGCCTAAGTATCCATCTCATTGTGGAATCAAAGTATGCGTAGTTTGTGGGTCCGTACAATACACCGAAAAACTCAGTTTTTGGTGGTTTTGGTGTGCGGAGGGTGCCAAATCTGACTAACCGCCTCCAAATGCCCATACACCGTAATGAAACTATGAAAATCCGCTCGTCACTATCGAACCTGTGACGAAGCTCGAGGTGCGTGTGGGAGAAGAGTTTGGTTTCCTCTCCTTACTTTGTCACCAAGACCATCATCCATCAAATGAGGGGGAAAACTCTCTTTCATAACAAAAGTGCCTCGAGTGGGCTTGACACATGTCTAATATATGTTTTATTTATACTAATAATATTCTATAATACATTACAAAATATTTTAATTTAAGATTAAAAAATAAATAATGGGGATAATATAAAATAAATGTATATATTTGGTCAGACCCGAACCCGAGACCCGAAGACCCGAACGGATCCGGGTCTGGATCTAATATTGTAGACCCGATGAAGCCCGGATCCGAACCCGAACCCGATGAAGACCCGATTACACGGATCTGGATCTCCCTAAACCCGACCCGGCTCCGACCCTTTGACAGGCCTATTTCCAAGGCTTTTAATAGGTCATTATTGACCTTTGACTTATTGGAATTTCTGTCAAGAATGACGATAAATTTTGCCACAAATTTCAAGAACAAGAAAAAGTTAATTCAACGACCAAAACAAAAAAGAAAGAGTCAAATCACTAGGATTTGAGATTAGCAGAAACAACGCCTGGGCGACATGTAAAGAAAGTTGTTCAGGCGTCAGCTTATCAATATGCTCCCGATTAAGAACAAACACGACCCCCTTAGTAGACCAAGGGACAGAGATGTGTTCTTGACCACCGACGTGACTTGGTGGCCCTTCCCAAAGTTAGGAGCATCCCCCTTCTTGGAGGGAATCGCGACAGAAGAAGAGGGACCGCTTTGTCCGTCTTGCTCCTCTCTTGGTCAGGAGAGGCTATCAAGTAACCAGCTCGAAAGAGCCTCTGACCTCCTTCCTCTTTGGAGCTTTGGCCTTTGGGGAAAAAGGAAGGTCAAACTCATCAACAAGGATGAGGTTTCTTTTCTTTGGGGGCGTTACCTCCTCTTCAGTGGTCGGGATAGTGTTTACGCTTAAAGGCTCAAAGGAAGATTAAGTGGAAGACCTAGAAGACCCTCACTCACAGAGAGTTGGTGTATTCTAGCATGAAAAATGTTGACATGGGATGTTCTCCACCTGCAACAAATGGCCTCTTCAATTTGCAGGCCTTGATCAACTCATCTTTGTTGAAATGGGAAGGTTCTTTCTTCTTTGAAAAAGCTGAAGAAAAACATAGAAAGAAATCATTATCAATACCAATTTCAATGGGCAAACAAAAGCATTTAGATAAAAGTCAAAATTAACCTATTCTCCTTTCCTTTCTCTCACGAGGGACAAAAACCCTTTATATTCTTCACCCTAAAAAATGGGTGGATGTTGCCAATTTCTGCAAATAAAGGCTTGATTCTAGTACCCCTTAGTGCAATCAGGGAGGTTAACAACCAAGACTCTATCCCCTTTCCTTGCCTTCAGATAAAAGACGCTATCAATCATGTGAGACCATGAATAATAGTATTTAAGTTCTGGGATCCCTACCTAGGTCCCATACTATTCGTTAATTCTATGCACACCGTTATGTATATAGATGCTTTGGGAAAACATGGTTGCTATGTTTGATTAAGTGACCAATTTTTTTATTTTTCGTATTTGTTCCTAGAGGAACCAATATTTCTTTCTTCAAACCCCAATTCTTGAGGACAATAATTTTTTAAAGGGAAGGGGCTGTGAGGATTACCATGCTTGAATTTAGGTATTGAGGTTCAATCTAATTAGTTGGTTTGTTGAAATGTGATTAATTGTAATTAGTTAGTAAACGGTGGTTAGTTATATCAGTTGATGGTATTAGAAACTATTTTAATTGTTAGTTTGTAACTGATCAATTATGATGTAGAAGTATTAGTATAAATGAGTTCTATCCTTCTCTACTCTCACATTCTCTATCTATTATCTCTTTCTTCTTCCTCTTGCTCTTTCTAATTCACCTTCGCTTTCTCTATCTAATTCATCTCCACTTTCTCTATACTTCTCCTTGAATATTCTCTCTAATTCTTCTTCTTCTCTCATCCCAAAGGCAATAATTTTTTATAAGTTTTTAAATGTACACCAAGCGTTTGTAAAATAGTCCATGAGTCTATCTTGGGTTTTCAAGGCATGACAAACTACCAAGGGCTACTTTACTAGCTATTTAAAATTCAAGAAATTTTTGTATAGAAATAATTCGAAAGAGTTGTGTCATTTACTAGCTATTTAAAATTCAAGAGATTTTTGTATAGAAATAATTCGAAGGAGTTTTGTGCACTTACCCCCTATCTTTTAAGTAGTATGCCAGATGAACAACTCATGTCATAAATAGTACGCATTTTTTTAATCCAATTTTGCAAATTATGATGCATAAAAAAGATAAAACCGAAGAAAAATTGGTGTGGGATGCTACGCATTTGGAAAGAAGACCTAAACAAGAAAAACTTCATTTGGATTTTACCACTAATCTTCACCCTAGTACCATTCATAAATCACAACTTAACATCCCTAAGCAAAACACATGCACAAGTTTAGAAGTAAAAACCCCAACCAGGTTGGTACGCCACCAGGTTGGTACCCCAGCAAGACAAAAATCTCTTAAATTTTAAATAGCTAGTAAAGGCACAAAACTCCTTCGAATTATTTCTATACAAAAATCTCTTGAATTTTAAACAGCTAGTAAAGTAGCCCTTCGTAGTTTTTCAAGCCTTGAAATCCCAAGATAGACGCATGGACAATTTTACAACGCTTGGTGTACGTTCTAAAACTTATCAAGAATTATTGCCTTTGGGATGAGAGAAGAAGAATTAGAGTGAATATTCAAGGAGAATTACTGAGAACGTGGAGACGAATTAGAGAGAGAAAGTGGAGGTGAATTAGAAAGAACAAGAGGAAGAAGAAAGATAGAATAGATAGAGAATGTGAGAATAGAGAATAGAACTCATTTATACTAATACTTCTACATCATAATTGATTTACAGGCAATTAAAATGGTTTCTAATTCCATCAACTGATATAACTAACCACCACTTACTAATTACAGTTAATCACATTTCAACTAACAAACTAATTGGATTCGAAGGAGTTTTGTGCACTTACCCCCTATCTTTTAAGTAGTGAGCAAATGAACTCATGTCATAAATAGTACGGATTTTTTTAATCCGATTTTGCAAATTATGATGTATAAAAATAAGATAAACCAAAGAAAACTTGGCGTGGGATGCTACGCATTTGGAAAGAAGACCTAAACAAGAAAAACTTCATTTAGATTTTACCACTAATCTTCACCAGAGTGCCATTCATAAATCACAACTTAACATCCCTTAGCAAAACACACGCACAAGTTTAGAAGTAAAAACCACAACCAGGTTGGTACCACACCTAATTGGTACCAACACCAGGTCGATACCCCCATCGGTACCCCCAACAAGACAAAAAAAACACTCTTTAACGACACCAGGTTGGTACCCCCGTTGAAACTGAAATTTAGTATGGTTCAACTGGTGCTCGAAATTTAGCTCCTGCATAAACTGCTGCAGATCCCAACTCTTCTTCTATCCTAAGAAGCTGCAATTCACATCACATATAACATTTCCATATGTAAAACTCCATTTGTTCGCAAGGAAAATAATCACTTCTTAGACTTCTGACCTCCAAAACGTGTCATTAATAATCAAAGGCATCAAGATTCTTACAAAGTCTTAGAAGCGTTTATTTATGATGCATTTGGGGGTCAATCAAAAAATTTTGAAATTTAATAAATAAAAAACCGGGGTCAAAGCAACGCAACCCTGAAGAATATAAAGAGATGGTTAGAGCCAATAAATTCACCTGGTTGTATTTAGCAAGGCGTTCTGATCTGCATGGAGCACCAGTCTTGATCTGGCCCTGTTTTTAATTTTTTTTTGAAATGAAAAATTAAAATGGCAAGGACTCAAAACTAAGATTCTAAACTCAAAGACCCCCTTTTAATTAACATATTTGAATATAAATCCAGGACACAAAGTCCACAAGAAATGAAGCAGCAGCAGAATTTCAATGGACCTTACACAAATGTCTTAGATGGCGACAAACCAATAGCCAAATGAGTCAGGCTAATAGCTTCAAAGAGAGAACATATGCAATTGAACTTCCCAAGCATAAACGCAAATACAAGTTTTGAGTATTATATTATTATTATTATTGGAGGAGGTTATATTGATTTTGTCCTCATCATAAGATCATGAAGAATATCTAATAGCAATATGTTGAGCATGGCAATGGCTGGAAAAAGACCAGCCTACATAGAAGCATTATCATTGAATAGTGTTTAAAAAAAACATGGAAGCATGCACATTGGTGAAACATCTATAATAAAAAGAAAAAAAAAAGATAATTGAAGCACAAAAATGGTGACATTGTAAGGCACTTACAGTAGCCAAACCAACTGAAAGGTCTGCAATAAATGTATCCTCCGTCTCACCGCTACATTGGACAAACAAAAGTGCATCAGAAAGGCCCATTCATAAGCGAGAAACCAACCAAAAACAATTCAAACCACATATAATTCTGACAGGATTATTGGTGGTGGGGGTGGGTAAAAAGAAAAGGAGGGAAGAAAAAAGGCACACCTTCTGTGACTAGCCATGACACCCCAACCGGCATTTTTAGACATTTTCACAGCTTCAATACTTTCAGTAACTGAACCAATTTGATTCACCTGAGTAGCCACAACAGAGTTGAAACACAACTTGTGAATGACCTATGGCAGTTGTTCTACAACAGAAATAGTTATTTACAATTAGGGGTAGAATTTTTCATGCATCACAAAAACACAACTTGAACCGTACACAAGGTTAGGGGATCAGATTTGGCCACGTTTAGGCACGGAACATATATAACACAACCCACAACATAAATATTAGACCATTTGGGTTTTAAAAAAAAAAACAGTTTATGGAAGGGCTATGAGTGACATTTGGTTCTAGTACTTGAAATTAACAAATTATTAATTTATAGAGGACCTACGAGTGGCACACTTTGGTTGAGAGTGAAGAGGGCACTAGTCTTATTCTGGTTTACATGTCAACCTGAACATGACACGGTTAATAAACAGGCCGCAGCATTTGATACGGTTATTAAACAGGTCAAATTAGGGTTTAGTAAAACTTGGCATGAACCCGACATGACACAACACACAAATATCACCCCTACTTATCAGCATATCACATCTACTACAGAAGTCAAGCCAATCACATGATTTAAACGTTCCTCGATAGTTTTATTGAGTTTAAATAAAAGATATAGTTATTAAAAGGCTGAACACGGGGAAGGAAATTCAAGTTTCCCAAAGACGTGAAAGAACAGAATTCTTTTACATGTCTAAGTGCCCAAGGTTAAAAAAAAGGCTGAAATGTTAGTTCCTAATACCTACACAATGGGTCAATGCATATAGGTCATTAACAACATGCTCTTATCTGCAGGAAGTCAAGTTGTCGATAGATTAGAAGTTCATATAGTTTCAAAAAGTTACAGAGCGGGCCTAAGAAACAGAGAGTAAATAGAATGTTAATCAAAATTTTAACAGAGGAGAAGTAAAACATCACAACAGAAATGTATGAAATTGCCTTGAGAATGTGGTTGAATACTAGAAATGTATGACCTTGCCTTAAGAATGTGGTTGAATATACATTCTCTTTATAAAAGATGAAAGGGCTAGCTATTAATACCTTTAGAAGAAGGGCATTGCATGTCTTCTCCTTGATAGCTTTCTCTACACGCTGAAGCAACAAAAAGTCAGTTTGAAACAGTATAAAAAAAATGTGTGTTTAATTCAGATTAAGATTGCAGTTTCACGCTATGTTACCTTGGGATTTGTGACAAGGAGATCATCACCAACTATTTGCACTTGCTCACCAATTTCACTGGTCATCTTTGCATAGTGCTCCCAATCATCCTGATCAAATGGGTCCTCTATAGATACAATTGGGTAGTCAGTCACAAATGACTTGTACACATTCTTTAAACTATCTCCAGATATTTTTTGTGATCCATCATTATTCTGCAACATTGGAAGTCATTTGTTCAGCTAGCTATGGTTGAGTTTATGGTTCTGTTAACAAATTTCAAGTATTACATTAAAACAATGTAAGAATCAATAGAAACCTCTTCCTTGAAGTTCAAATCATAGGACTTATCATTGTTATCATAAAATTCTGAAGCAGCTACATCCATTCCGATCACAACCTGAAAAATTCAATCAATCAAAGCGCACAAAATAATAAGCTTGGAACAGTGAACAAGTAGTGAGCTATTTAGTGATGAAATTAGGTAATCACCTTTCCAGTATACCCAGCTTTTGATATAGCTGTCTTCAACAGCTCAAGACCCTCTTTGTTTTCCTGCAAGTAAAATGTCACGTCTAATTACTCAATACATGGTAGATTATTATGAGGTGAACACTGAGCAAGAAACAAACCTTAACTGCACAACTATGGCCGATTTTAAAATTCAACTCAACTCAACTCAACTCAACAAAGCCTTTTCCCAATTATTTGGGGTCGGCTACATGAATCCTATTTTTCCATTCCATTCTGTCCAGTGCAATATCTTCGGTTACACCACATGATATCATGTCCTTTTTTATAATATCCCACCAAGTTAATTTAAGCCTACCTCTACCCCTTGGGTTACCATCAATACTAACTAAATCACTCTTCCTTACAGGAGCATCCATTGATCTACGCTTGACGTGTCCAAACCATCGAAGTCGATTTTCTCTCAATTTATCTTCTATAGGAGCTACTTTCACCGTTTTACGAATTTGTTCATTTTTAATTTTATCCTTTCGAGTTTTACCACAAATCCATCTTAGCATTCGCATCTCCGCCACACTCATTTTCTGCACATTTTGTTTCTTGGTTGCCCAACACTCTGTCCCATATAACATGGCGGGTCTAATGGCCGTCCTATAAAATTTTCCTTTTAACTTCAAAGGTATACGCCTATCACACAGAACGCCGGTCGCACTTCTCCACTTAACCCAGCCTGCTCTAATCCTATGCGTAACATCATCACTAATATCTCCATCTTTTTGTATAATCGATCCTAAATAACGAAAATGATCATTTCTAGGTATTTCTTGACCCTCCAATTTCACCACATCTCCATTTGTCCTCCTATTACTACTAAAATTACACTCCACATATTCTGTTTTAGTTCTGCTTATTTTAAATCCTCTTGTTTCTAAAGTTTCTCTCCACAATTCCAACCTAGCGTTTATCCCCATCTTAGTCTCATCGACTAAAACAATATCATCTGCAAATAGCATACACCATGGCACCTCATCTTGTATTTGTCCAGTCAACTCATCCATAACAAGAGCAAAGAGATAAGGACTTAATGCTGAACCTTGGTGTAGCCCTACCGTAATTGAAAATTCACTACTTTCTCCAGCTGATGTTCTTACTGTAGTCATCGCACCATCATACATATCCTTGATCACGTCAATATATCTGCGAGTCACTCCTCTTTTATGTAGAACCCACCATATTATATCTCTGGGTATCCTATCATACGCCTTCTCCAAATCTATAAAAATCATATGAAGATCCTTCTTTTTCTCTCTATACCTCTCCATTAATCTCCTCAATAAATAGATTGCTTCCATTGTTGACCTCCCAAGCATAAACCCAAATTGATTCTCAGATACTGTTGTCTTCAATCTCAATCTATATTCAATCACTCTCTCCCAAAGTTTCATTGTATGACTCATTAACTTAATACCACGATAATTTGAACAACTTTATATGTCCCCTTTATTTTTATAAATGGGTACTAAAATACTTTTTCTCCATTCATCGGGCATCCTATTAGTCATTAAAATTCTATTAAATAATTTGGTAAGCCATGATACTCCATCCTCCCCTAAGCACTTCCAAACCTCAATAGGGATACCATCTAGTCCTAAAGCCTTCCCTGTTTTCATCTTTTTTAGAGCAATCCTGACCTCTGTTGTCCTAATTCTACGAAAAAATATATCTTCTCAAGTCTCCCTAAGTTCCTCTATATCTAATCTACTCCCATTATCTCCATTTAATAACCTCTCAAAGTAGTTTTTCCATCTTTCCATAATTTCATCATCTTTGACTAGGACTCTCGAATCATCACTTTTGATGCACTTAACGTTATTGAAATCTTTTGTTTTCCTATCCCTAAGTTTAGCAAGCTTATAAATACTTTTTTCCCCTTCACTACTATAAAATAATATTGCCTTCACACTTCACAAATTTCTAGAAAACGCTATCTTTGGTGAAGACATAACATTTAGTAGCATAAGAGAACAAGGTTTCATGACTACAAAACGAAAAGCCGCAATATGCATTCACGGAGTATCAAAAAGGAACAGTGAGAAATTAATAACCTGGATATTTGGAGCAAAACCACCTTCATCGCCAACATTGGTGGCGTCTTGACCATACTTCTTTTTAATTACAGCCTAAAAGAGTGATTAAATTAACATCATGAGTATAGGAATAATGTTACTTCATTTCAATAAACTACCAAGAGAGGATAAAATGTTACCTTCAAGTGATGATACACTTCAACACCCATCTTCATGGCTTCCTTGAAAGAAGATGCCCCAACAGGGAGAATCATAAACTCCTGCATTGCAAGTTTATTGCCTGCATGTGAACCTCCATTAATGACATTGAATGCAGGTACGGGCAGCACCAATGTTTTGTTTCCAGCAAGATTTGCTATGTGCTGCATTGTACAAACAATAAACATCAAGTATACGAAAACAGGCAGCATCTATTTTGGATCTTGAATTGAATTGGAGAAAACTGTGAAGCACTTAATGGACCTTATAAAGGGGGATTTTTTTAACAATAGCTCCTGCTTTACACACAGCAAGTGATACTGCCAATATCGCATTTGCACCAAGCTGATATAGTAAAAAAGAAGGAAAAAAAGATCGTTAAGCATTAAACTCACAAAGGTCAGAACCTCTACAAGTACATATAGTGTGCTGTCTCAAAGTTTCAAGGAATGGGGAACTATTTCCCATTACCTTCTGTTTGCACCAACCCCATTCATTTACTGTTCCATCAAGCTGTTGTACCATGAAATTGTCAATTTTGGCCTGCTCTGAGGGGTCCTACAAAGAAAAAAATGATAATGAATTATAAACATTGATAATAATTTCATCCATAATGTAAATAATAACATAAATAAAAGAAATTGCATGCAGTATACCTTGCCGATCAATGCAGGTCCAATGATAGAGTTCACATTCTCCACAGCCTAGATCATTAACATACAAACATATTATTTGCAGTTCAAGATGGCACTGTTCAGTCATCATATCACAAAAGTTCCCAAGAATATATAAGAACTTTTAACTTATATTATCACCGCAAGGAGAAACCGAGCCTGATAAAGTGTGCTAGTATCTCCACACAGGTGGAGAGGGACGGATGCATGTGGAAGGGAAGGGAAGGGAAGGGATGCCCCCCATGATTTTTTATGACAGTTAACCACCACCACCACCAAAATGACTAAATATATAAACAGTTTTATATAAGCATATTACTTTGGCCCCATGAATTTTGAAATATTCTTGCACCATATATTTCTCCACTTAATTTTTTAGAAATTAGAAAATTAATACTATAAATTAAATTTTATTAGACAAAAATGAGAGAAAATGCCTATATGGCTATATCTCCAGAATATTTCTAGTCCTTTCACAAATAAGCCAAATGAATGTTGAAAATTTAAAAAATGGGGCAACAATCATTATTATTGTTCCCCTGCTATTTTTCACAAAAAAATCCTGTGTATTTTATAGATTTTTCCTAAATAATGTCGAGAATTTGGCTAAAGAAGCACTTCATCGTTGAAATACATGCATATTATTTCTCATGTATTTTAAAGATATTTCCCAACTTGATCATAAAACACACCTATAATAGGAAGTATGCAGATCATCGAGTATCGGAGTAAGTGCAGATGTACTCTGTATAGCTACTTACAACGAATTAGAGTCATTGAACATGGTTTAAGATACTAATTTGCAGATATGTAAAGGAATCAAACGACAATAGTGTCTTACTTTCGAGACACCTTTTCCAAGGTAGTCAGATCCTCCATCTCTCAATTCCAGAGCTTCGTATATACCTTAAACAATTATAATTTTTGTTAACATGTATAAACACTAATCAATCAATCCATCAATGCACAAAATTGCAAACTTATCCATATAATTTAGCACAATTTTACTATTCATAAAAATTGTCCTAGATGGGTAAGGTTGTCTCTCACTTTAATATTTATAGTTATACTCCACCACCTACTTAATTTAAAAGTAGAGAAAATGACACTGGACTTTGGGTCCTTACAACATTTTTAACAGGTAAGCCCTTGAACACTCTTTCATCAAGGGTCTCGTTCTATGAAGCACGGACACTGACACGGACACGGGTGTCGTATCCGACACGACACGCACACACCAACACGAAAAATTCAAAAAAAATGGACACGACACGTCGGGGATACGGATACACATAAAGATTTTTTTAATAATATTTCATGTATACTGCCATCTATTAGCACTAAAAAAAAGTAGTAGCTAAATTAATTATCTAATTATCTAAACTAACCTGGTCAAATATGTAATAAAATTATTTTAAACATAAATCAATAGTTATATATCCACATGAAATCTTGTATCACAACTAACTCCATTGCTAGCATAGTAATAAGTAACTATCAATATACAAAAAGAACCAATTTTAAACAAAATATTACTAATTTCAATGCACTAAGTAAGTGCTTTAATGTTCCTCATTTATCAACATCTCCGGCTAGACCAAAAACTTCATCATGTCCTAAAAGTGTCACAAAAGTATCCGACTTTTTTTAAATGCCAAATCAGTTCGACACGCCGTGTGGAGCATCGTACAGGTGTCATGTCCGCGAGAATGTCTGACACGGGTACGTCACATCCGACGAAGTGTCCGTGCTTCATAAGTCTCGTTGAATTTGATGGAATTCATCATAAAAAATGTCTTCTATGACCACCGTACCTCATATATAATAACTTCAAACCTCACCCAAACCCATTATTTGCAAAGTTATAACATGTCTCGTCCATATATTTTTGGTCTTTTGGGTATAATTTTGGGGGTATTTGAGCATAAGCTTATGGGGTGGTAAATAACATTTATGCATTGATATAGTAGTCACATCGACTAATTTTGTAGGATTTAAAGAAAAAGTTGACACAAGTGTTGATGCAAACACAACAAATTTTAGGGGCTTAAATGTTACAAAAAAAAGTTGAGGACCAAATGATTACACCGCCCAAAGTTCAGGGACCACGGGAGTAATTTACTCACTAACATATAAAGTATACCCTAAAATTTACAAATACAACTCTTTTGTTGTCTCAAAAACTATAAAATCCCAAGAGGTTGTGCCACTACTAATCATTTGGCTGCTCTAATTTCACAAATTATGCGATTACTCATCTGTTTTGAAGAACATTGTCTCTTTTTTTTTTAGAGCTTCGCAATTCAATCCCTAGCCAATTAAAAAAATTCCACTATGGCATTTCAGATCCCGGACACATTGACTCATGTATACTTTACAAAAATTCACTTGACTGAAAACTCTTAAATTTAGATTCCTACACATAGAGAGTTAGGATTTACCTGTTGAAGCACCACTAGGAACAGAAGCTCTAGCTAATGTTCCATCAGAAAGAGTAACATCAACCTGAAATTGAAAATCTCTTATCAAATCAAGAAAAAAGGAAGTGAGTAAAAACACTTTATTTCCATTAGCATTAGTTACAATGAGCGTTTCATACTTTGATCTGTTAAAACAGAAACAGATTATAAAATTGTAAGTAAAATGAAAATTACTTCTACAGTTGGATTTCCACGGCTGTCGAATATTTGACGAGCTTTTACTGCCCTAATCGTTGCCATTGTAATTTTTTTCTCTCAAGGATATGAAAGGAAAGCGGGTGTTTTTTTAGTGGTGAAGTTAACTTTGTTTAGCACGGGTGAGTTGGTCTGGTCTGGTTCATTAAATAGGGGGGAAGCGTGGGTTGATGTGCGGTTGGGATTGGATTGCGGACGCTCGTGGATTCAGAGATTTTTGTGGGCCCAAGTGAGGAACAGGGAAAAAGGACTAAAACTGGTTTCAACTTTAAAGTCGAACGAATATGCGGTTGGATGATCCACAAATATGCTAAAATGGAAGTTTCGTGGTTAACAGGCTTTGATTATTGAGAGCCCCGGGTTTTCATTAACCGTGGTTTTTTACTTTACTTTTACCGAGAGGTTTCTACCAAATACGAACTCAAAAAGGATTCGGATATAGTGTTCGAGTAGAAATCGGAATCATACTCGAATTAGTACTAACTCGTCTTTAATCGTACAACATTTATAAATAAGTGGTCTTCGGCTTCAATTCGAACAGAAAATTCAGTCTACTTCCAAAGTAAAAATCAAGTCTAATCTCCCTCTCCATCTCTCACAAATATTTTACGCTTGTGATGAATATGCTGTATTGTAAGCCTCTTTTCAAATTTCCTCATCAGTACCCACGGCCAAATCAACATTTTCGAGGAAAAAAATCTGGGTGCGTTGTTCACTGGACGCGTCCATCAGCTGGACATTTAAAATTAAATACGGATGGAAGCTCGTTCGGAAATCCGGGACCCGCGAGTTACGGTGGCATAATTAGAGATCAGTTTGGTCGGTGGGTCTGTGGATATATGGGTAAATTAGGTGAAGAGACGAGTCTTGCGGCAGAGTTATGGGCCATATATATAGGACTTTCTCTTATCAAAAAAATGGGATTAATGAAGGTGCTAATAGAGACGGATAGTATGGCAGCCCTTCTCCTTATCACAGTTGAAGCGATAGACGAAAAACATCCTCAAAAGATTATCATTGAAGAATGTCGAGTTATTATGAGTACAAACAGGTGTGTGATGCTCCACACCGTGAGAGAAAGCAATCATTGTGCGGACAGAATTGCTAGATTAGGCGGGTATCAAAAGGAGGGCTTTAGGTTCTTAGACAAACCTCCGGCTATTGTATTTCCATTTTTATTCGCTGACCAAGCAGAATTAGGGTTTGAAAGGCCAGCTCGTTGAGCGTATTCTATTTTTGTTGTAATTAATTTTTTACATTATATGATATCATTATTTTATTTATATTGTCATTTTATATTGTCTTCATATAGTGTATTACTATTTTTTTGTCTAATATATAACATGAATGGTACCGATTAAGATGGTTCAAGTAAATTCGAACGTCACCTCTTTCACTAGTTTCTATTACTTTAAAGAATAAGTGTGACAACTCATGTTTATGGGTCATGTTTAGATCTAACATGACATGACAAATAATATTTAGACCCGAGCATGACACGACATAACACAAAATTGTGCTTTTATGGAACACAAATACGACCATTCCATTACGGCACGAGGCGACTAATATGATTACCTAACCTAGGTGACTGTTTAGGAGGTCTATCCACAAATTCCCTAAAAAAATTGTCATTTACTAAATTTTTGTTATCAAGAACACCTACAGTATCAATTGAATCGAGCCTTAAATTTGACGTCATAAGCAAATATTTGATATATATGAAGAAATTGTGTGTCCATTCTCAAAACTCATAAAAGCACTACCATTTTGGTTGTATCCCCTTATTGATTGTGAACTAAAATAACTTAATCCATATGTCCGGAATGTTTGCACTGAACTTGAGAGTGTCCATTCAAATGAATTCCATTGGCGTATTATAATTTCATCATAGAAATCACTTTTGTGCATTTTTACCATAACTATAGTTTATAATGCTCATTTTCCTATTTTTGTTTCTTTCAAAAATTGTAATCACCCACATTTTCTTTAAGTTACTTGTTACTCATAATAACATTTTTTTTTTAATTTTATTACTACAACCAAGTTGAAAAATTAAAAGTAACATTTCTTATGTCAAACCTCATTAAACCGTTAAATACCAAATATATTTTTCTAAAAATTCATTGCACGCATAAATATCATATATGCTTAAAAGTGTCTTTATTTACTTTTAAATTACATCTTGAATTAGTCACGAACCGAATACAATTTGTTGTGCCAACATTTAGATTAAAATTTAAGTGGTATGAAGTTTAATTCTTAATTTGAAAACTTAAGGGACTAAAACAAAAATAATAAAAATTAGGTAAATAACTAGATAACCTTATCTTGTTTGCCTCGTCAATTTTTATTTTTCTCCAACCTTATCAAACCAAATGTTTTGTCACCTCTTCATCAACTTATTAATAGGGTCTATCTAAAAGATGTGTTCACTGAAACTAAACAACGAGGGGAGATATATATATATAGCAAGACTTATTTACATCATGCTTTCTACATCATCCACACATCTCACGTAGTTTTAGGGCCTAAAAAAATTCAATTTTTTTATTTTACCCACGGAGTAACCTTCCAATCAGCACATGTTCAAAAAATTAGGTCAAAATACAATTTCTAGCGATTTTTGAAAATCCAACAAAAAACTGCTGAAAATACATTATTTATAAAGGTATGCGCCAACAGAATTATGTGATTTTTTAAAAAATAGCTATAAAATTTATATTGACCTAAGTTTTTGAAGAAGAGTTGATTGAAAAGGTTACTTTCAATGGAAAAATAAAAAATTTGGAAAAAATATTTCTTAGGTCTAGGCCCTAAGAAATTTTTTCCGATACTTTTTATCTTTCTATTAAAATTAACCTTTCAATCGAACCACGTTAAAAATTTAGGTCAAAATACATTATCTAGCTATTTTGAAAAAATTCATAAAAGTTTGTTGGTACAGAGAGATCCTTATAAATAAGGTGTTTCGGGAGTTCTTTTGTTAAATTTTTCAAAAATGGCTAGAAATTGTATTTTTACCTAATTTTTTGAACCTGTGTTTATTAAAAGATTAACTCCATGGGTAAAATAAAAAAATTGAAAAAAAAAAGTATTTTAGGGCGTAAAACTAGGTGTAAGATATGGGTGATATAAAAAGCATATGTATAGGAGTCCACCCTACTCTCTCTCTCTCTCTCTCTCTCTCTGAGAGAGGCTTTCATACATACCAAGTATGCATACTTCCTGACGCAAACCTATTTTTCTAAAAATATTAAAAAAATAATTTTTTAGTTGAGTTTTTTTTTTTGCATGGTATTTAAACATTTTGAGGGAGCCATATAAAAAAAATAAGCTCGAAATAACGTTTTTTGCTATTTTAAAGAAGTCGATCAGATTTTCACAACCTTTACTTTAAAATGTATGAAAGTTTGACCGATTTTTTTAAATAGCAAAAAACGTTAGTTTGAGTTGAATTTTTTTTAAATGGATCCCTTTAAATGTTTAAATACCATAAAAAAAATCAACTCACAAATATTTTTTATTATTTTAAAAAATAGGTATGTATACTTGGTATGTATATTTGATATGTACCTGACCCTCTCTCTCTCTCTCAGAGAGAGAGAGAGAGAGTTATGCTCTCCAACATACCTATTTTTTTTAAATAGTAAAAAAAAAATCTACCAAATTTTGTATACATGATATCTATAAGAGGAGATCATCTACAAAAATAATTATCAAAAAATTCAACGTAAAAATGGGTGAAATGAAAAGTGGGTATATATTAACATTTTCGTGTGTTCAAATTTTTGTCATCATCTCACCCACTTTCGGGTTGATTTTTTTGATGTTTTTTTTGTAGACGATCTTTCTCACTATGTAGATCATATATAGCGAGTTTGATTAAAAAAACTCATTTTTTTACTATTTTAAAAAAATAGATATGTCCATTAGTATGTTAAATAAGGTATGTTGGAGAGCTTTTAAATGTTTAAATGCCACACAAAATAATTCAACTCAAAATTTTTGTTTTATTATTTTAAAAAATAAGTATGTATATTTGATATGTATCGGACCCTGTCTATATATATATAGTAGCATATGCTACATTTTTATGTGTCATGCATGACATTTTATGTCTTTTATGTACATGGAAGAAATAAAATGTCATGCATGTTTAACATGCATACATACATATATTATTATATTATTTTTTTTAATTTTTTTTAAAATTATTTTTAACTTTTTTTTCTTTTTTATTTATTATGGGTTGGGTTTTATCACTGGGGCAAATTTATCGTCCATCCACTAGTGTATATATATATATATATATATATATATATATATATATATATATAAAAAAAATAATGCTCCTGTGCGGACTAGTCCGCATTTTAAGAATGCGGACCGGACATGTGTCACCTAACGGTGCGCCGAGAAATTATCGCCTAAATTATAGGCACACTCTCTCTCTTTTCTGGGCTCACCGCCAGGTGACACATGTCCGGTCCGCATTCTTAAAATGCGGACTAGTCCGCACAAGAGCAGGACTGTACATATATATATATATATATATAGAGAGAGAGAGAGAGAGAGAGGAAGGCTCACCTACATCATGCATTATACATCACACCTAATTCTAGGCACTAGAAAACTTTTTTTTCAAATTTTATATTTTTTTCTTGAAATTAACCTTCCAATCAACCCATATGAAAAAAATTAGGTCAAAATATATTTTGTAGCTATTTTTAAAAAAATCACAAAAAACTGTTGGCGCAGACCCTTATAAATAAAGTATTTTTAGCAGTTTTTTGTGGATTTTTTAAAAATAGCTACAAACTGTATTTTGACCTAATTTTTTGCAAATGGATTGATTGGAAGGTTAATTTCAAGGGAAAAATATAAAATTTGAAAAAAAAAAGTTTTTTAGGGTCTAAAATTAGGTGTGATGCACGGGTGGTGTATAGAACATGATGTAAGTGAGCCTTCTCCTATATATATATATATATATATATATATATATATATTAGGTCATAATTTTTTTTTGTTTTTTTATTTTATGCATGAAGTTAACCTTCCAATCGACACATGTTCAATAAATTAGAAAAAAATACAATTTCTAGCTATTTTCTAAAATCCAACAAAAAATGGTGAAAATACCTTATTTATAAGGGTTTGCACCAACAGAATTTTGTGAATTTTTTAAAAATAGCTAGAAAATATATATGGATCTAACTTTTTAAACATGGGTTATTTGGAAGGTTAATTTCAAGAGAAAAATTAAAAAAAAATAGAAAAATGATTTCTTAGGGCCTGGAATTAGATGTCATATATGGTGTGATGCATAGAGTGTGATGTAGGAGTCTCTCTCTCTCTCTCTATATATATATATATATATATATTCGATTAAGGGTTGGGATGACTAATGACATGCTCATACTCGAGCATCTTGTGGTGGATTTTTTTATTAAATTATCTAAGCTTGTGATTTTAAAATAAGAAAAAGTTATTATGGATAACCTTGTTTGTATCATTTGAACAAAAGGTATAAACCCAATTTTTCGAAATGACTATCCTTGGCCTTAATATTATTTCATTTAACATGGGGTACATATTATAATTTTTTTTTAAATGGGTTATTTAAGTTTTGGTCCCCCATATATTATCTGATATTGAGTATGGCCCCAACATTTGCACCTAAATGGCTTTGACACTCAAAATGACTTTATTTGACGCCTCGACTCGGATTTATGGGTTACCCGTGATCAACCCGGTCCGACTTGAGCATTAAGTGTGATGTGCAATGAAATAACCTGCATAATGTTGTTAATCCGATTTTATTTAATTAACATTTCACTTGTTTAACATGCGATTTCCATTTAAATCAAGCTACGTGAGGGACCCGTAAAAGCTACGTGAGAGAGAGAGAGAGAGAGAGAGAGAGAGAGAGAGAGAGAGAGAGAGAGAGTGGTCTTCCACCATTGTTAATCATGTCTTCCACCTCTTTCCACCTCAAAACCACCATTCCACCACCAATATCCATATTAAACCATCATATTCTTGTAGTCTTCATCATACCCAAGCTTTGGATACCCATTTCCACTATTGTTGAGCATAACTACGAAATTTAGAGATATTATTAGGGGTTTTGGAGAAAATGGATATGAGAGTTTCATGGAGCTTGAAGAGAGTTTTTGATGGAGCTTTCGTGGAGACAAGCTTGGTGGAGCTAGGCAACCTCCTTGAGGCCATCTTAGGAGGTGGGAGGTTGCCATCTTCTTAGACATTTCATGCCTTCCATTGTTGGAGCTTAATTTTAGGTGGGAAAACATACTCTTAGTGTAAGACTCTATTTTATGCATTAGTGGTCTTGTTGTTAGAATGTTAAGAGTAGAATGCTTATGAACTTGATGATGGATATTTAGTAAAATTAATAATAAACATCTTTATGAAATAAAAATATTGGGAAAATGTCATTTTGTTGAGAATAAATGAAGAATACACATTTCAAAGTTTCTTGAAATAAAGATTGGAATTTTTATGAAAATGGTTCATTTTCTAAAAGTTTGATGTTAAACATTTTATGAAATAAAATGTTTGGAAATGATGTTGATTTTGCTAAAATATTTGGTGAAATAATATTTCAAAGTTTCTTGCAAAGTTGAGAATTTTATGAAAATAGACATTTGTTGAGTTTGAGGAAATAAAATGTTTTTTATGCCTTGAAAGTATATGTTTGCAAGTATTGTAAATTTCTAAGATGAAATGTATGTTTAATCCATTAATAGGATTTTAGGATTTAAAATCTATCTTCTCATGTATATAAACTTGTAGTATTTTGGCAATATAAACAAGTTTAAAGAAGGGTTTATTGGGTTTAAATATGAAATAAGAAAAGTTTAAATTCTAGTCTTCAAAGAGTGTGAAAATGGGAGTATAGGTGATGAGTGTAAGATTATAAGACTGCATGTATTAATAAAAGAAAATGGTGTTTCTTATAAAGTAATCTTATATGTTCGATGATTATAGGAAATGAAAGTATTGAAATAAATATGCTTCCAATTGAAACGAATATTACTTCAAAATGTTAAAAAGGTATTAAGGTGTTAAAACACTTAAGAAGTTAGTGTGGGTAACTTAATAATGTTGAAAAATTAACACTTGTGAAAATAGAGTAAAAGGCGAGTTTGAAAACAAATGGGCACATGATACTCGTAATGAATATGATTTTGAAATAAAATCAAAGCTAAAGTGTAAAAGACATGAAATGATGAATTTCAAAGTGTAACACAAGTTAGGGTGAAATCCCAAATTTTGGCTTCGGTCGAGTAAAAGGAAATATGGAATAATGTTGACACTTGCCAAATGTTAAAACACATTAAAAAGGAACTCGGATGACACCAAGAAAATTAAGGAGGGCACGGAGCCCCGGGGCGAAAGACCCAAAACACTAGCCAGAGTATATGGTGGCGTCGCTGGCGGTGTGGAGCACATTAAAGTACGCGATTATTGAAAGATTTCGAGAAAAAGATAAATGAATAAGGAACATGTCAAGAAATAGGTTGTGTGATGAAAATTTGTTAAGACAATCGAACTTGAATGAATTAATAAATGTTCCGATAAAGGATAAAATGGACAAGTAAATTTGTAATTGATTAACGTCCATAAGGTAAAGAAAAGGTAAAGGAAGTGGGTAAATGAGTGGTTAAGCAATCTAAGAGGTTTAACCCATAATTAACACAAAGATTTCACACCCCAAACCCAATTCCATTATAATCATTTCATTTATATTAGAATTAAATCATAATCTTCAGTACATTTGAAATGTAATTCATTTATTAATATTTTCATTTGTAATGTACATAATGAACATAATAATATTATTTGTGCCATAACATAATCAACATCAGAGTCATGATTAGGCGGACATTCAATACCATGAGTATCTATGATTAAATATTACAGTCATCAACTCAACCCATGCTAACTCAATATATACAATGTGAGTGTAGTAAATTCTTCAGTGTGACAATAACAAAATCCCAATACTTAAACCCCAGCTCTTTCTAACGGTGCAGCTCTCAAAATTTCCGATCATATGGCATCTTAACTGGCAGCATACAAACCTAAAAATGTTAAATTATAAACTGTAAGCATTAAGCCTAGTGAATTACTCTTTCCCTGCAATGAGATAACAGTACTATATATAAAATCTGTGGATATAAAATCCAACATTCCTGCCCGTTGACAATAACAAATCCCGAATCATAAGACCCAAGTAATTCTGTCCACTGGCAATAATAAGTCTTCCCATTGGCAGTAATAAGTCTGCCTATTGGCAATAATAAGTCTGACCATTGGCAATAATATGTCTGCCCATTAGCAATAATAAGTCTGCCCATTGGCAATAATATGTCTGTCCATTGGCAATAATAAGTCTGCCCATTGGCAATAATATGTCTGCCCATTGGGAATAATAAGTCTGCCTATTGGCAATAATAAGTCTGCACATTGGCAATAATAAGTCCAACAATAAGTCTACCCATTGTCAATAATAAGTCTACCAATTGGCAATAATATGTCTGCCCATTCGGAATAATAAGTCTGCTCATTGGAAATAATATGTCTGGCCATTAGCAATAATATGTCTATCCATTGGCAATAATATATCTTCCCATTGGCAATAATAAGTCTGCCCATTGGCAATAATATATCTGTCCATTGGCAATAATAAGTCTGCTCTTCGAGCTATATATTCATATCATCATATCACTCATATATCTGTATATATGAAACAATCATAAGTACACTCACCTTGGAAATTTATCAGGCTTTCCCTTTTCCTTTGTTTGGCACTTGTTCAATAAGTTATTCTTCCTTCCCTTAAGGACTTTTCCTTAATTTCCCATCTCTAATTTTTCTCCTCAATTCTTCTTCTTTGACTTCCCACTTCTCTTCCTCTCAAGCCAAACTCTTTAATGGATGAGTTTTGGCTGAAGGAGGAGGTAATATAAAGGTTGTAAAGTCGGCCAAACTCACCTCCTTCTTTAACCAATCAAAATCCACCATTTGTTATACTAATAAGACGAAATATCATTTAACGAATGGACAAATTTTCCCCTGCTTCGTAATTCCAGCATAACTTCTTACTCGAACCTCCATTTAACACATCGTTTTTTGTGTTACAAACTAACTCATATATCTACAACTATCTAGTTTTTACCTTAAGTCAATTGTTATTTTATAAGGGTCAAAACTAGTCTTCAACCTAAATATTTCTACCGAAACTTCAAAATTTTATATTTGTAACTAGTTCAATATTTCTTGCTTTCTAAAGGTAGGGTTAGACTAAACATAATAACTTAACATAATATATATTAATAATACATTATCAATAGAACATAAGCTAAGCATGATTCAAATACTAATTAATCATAATTATTGGGTTGTCACAATACTCCCCCTGTTAGAAATTTCATCCCCGAAATTTACATGCCTTAGTTGTTCACATCAAACAAATACGGATATCGCATTTTCATGCTATCCTCGCTCTCCCATGCAGCTTCTTCCATAGAATGCCTTCTCCACACAACTTTCACAAGTGGGATCACTTTGGATCTCATTATTTGTTCTTTCCTATCCACGACAGCAAGTGGTTCTTCCACATAACTCAAGTCTTCCTTCAACTCAATAGGTTGTTCCACCAATACATGTGAAGGATCCACTACCTACTTTCTCAACATAGAAACATGAAAAACATCATGTAATCGAGCTAGCTTTGGTGGTAATGCTAACTTGTAGGCAACCATCACGACTTTCTCAAGAATGTTTATATAGTCCAATATAGCGTGGACTTAACTTTCCTTTATTTACAAACCTCATAACTCCTTTCCATGGCGATATCTAAAGAAACACAAAATCCCCTTTCTGGAATTCCAAATCTTTCTATCGTTTATCCGCATAACTTTTATGTCTGCTTTGAGCTGTTCTCATTCTTTCTTGAATAGTCTTCACTTTTTTAGTGGTGACTTCAATCAACTTTGGATCCTCTATCTTCCTTTCCCCAACTTCATCCCATCATACCGGTGTATGACACCATCTACCGTACAATGCTTCGTATGGAGCCATACCAATAGTAGATTGAAAATTATTATTATATGCGAATTCTATCAAAGACAAATATTCATCCCAATTACCTTTGAAATCAAGCACACAAGCTCTAAGCATATCTTCCAAAATATTTATCGTCCTCTCAGACTACCCATCTATCTGAGGATGAAAAGTCGTACTAAACTTTAAGTTAGTACCCATAGCATACTGCAAACTATCCCAAAATCTGAATGTAAAAGTAGGGTCCTTATCTAAAATAATAGAAACAGGCACTCCTCCATGCAATCGAATAATCTCATTAATGTACAATCTCGCATACCTATCAACTGTATTCATAGTATTGACAGCTATAAAATGAACTGACTTGGTGAATATTTCCATCACTACCCAAATCGAATCTGACCCCTTCTGAGATCGAGGAAGCCCAACCACAAAATCCATCGTTACATGATCCTATTTCCATTCCGGTATTGGCAATGGATGAAGTAAACCAACAGGTTTTTTATGCTCCACTTTCACTTGCTGACATATAAGGCATCTAGTAACAAAATCGGTTATTTTTTTCTTCATATTATTCCACCAATAATGCTCCTTTAAATCCCTATACATTTTAGTACTACCAGGATGCATAGTATAAATGGAATTATGAGCCTTATCTAAAATCTCTACTTTCAATCCACCCACATTAGGCACACATAACCGTTGCTTGTACAATGAAGTGCCGTCATTAACAATATAAAAATCTCCAGACTTACTATCTCGGACATCTTTCCGTTTCTTCTCCAGATATGGGTCCAGACTGTGCAATTCACGAATACGGGTAGCTAACAAAGGCCGAGCAAAGAATCTGTCCCATATGCTAACTGAAATTCTACTCCCATTAATCTCAATTCCATAACGTGGGCGACTCTAGCACACTGAATACAAGATAACCTTCTCAAAGCCTTTCTACTCAGAGCATCTGTAACTACATTTGCCTTCCCTGGATGGTAATGAATTATATAGTCATAATCTTTAATTAACTCCATCCACCACCTCTGCCTCAAATTTAATTCCTTCTAAGTAAATAAATACTTGAGGCTTCGATGGTCAGTAAAAATTTCACATACCTCACCATATAAATAATGACGCCACATTTTCAAAGCAAACATAATAGCTACCGGTTCCAAATCATGTGTAAGACAATTATGGTCATGTGTACGTAACTACCTAGAAGCATAAGCAATAACCTTGTTTCATAAAAACACAACCCAACCCCCGATGTGAAGCATCAGTATAAATAACAAAACCATCTCCATCATGTGGAATAGTAAGAATAGGTGCAGTTACCAACCTCTTTTTCAATTCTTCAAAACTATTTTCACAATCAGAATTCCATTCAAACTTAACTTCTTTCCAGGTTAATTTAGTCATCAGCAAGGCAATCGAAGAAAATCACTTAATAAACCCCCTATAATATCCATCCAAACCCAGAAAAGTCCTTACCTTAGTCACATAATTAGGCCTCTCCCATTTTACAATAGCTTCTACCTTTTTGGGATCAACACATATGCCATATCTAGAAATAACATAGCCTAAAAATACAACTTGTGATAGCCAAAATTCACATTTGCTAAACTTAGCATACAACTTTTTATCTTTCAAGACATTCAAAATAGTTTTGAGATGTTTTTCATGTTCAACCATATCACGTGAGTAAATCAGAATATCATTAATAAAAACTATTACAAATGAATCAATAAAAGGATGCAGTATTCGATTCATAAGATCCATAAATACCGCTGGAGCATTAGTCACTCCAAAAGGCATCACTCGAAATTCAAAATGACCATACCGAGTACGAAAAACAGTTTTAGAAATATCACTCTCCTTGACCCTCAAATGATGATAACCCGATCGCAAGTCTATTTTTTAAAACACTTTAGCACCCTGTAACTAATCAAATAAATCATATATACGAGGTAAAGGGTACTTATTCTTAATTTTAGCTTTATTCAGTTGCCTATAATCAATACAAAAATGCGTGCATCTTTTTTCACAAATAAAACTGGTGCACCTCATGGAGATACACTAGGCTATATGAACCCCCTATCAAGTAAATTCTACAACCGAATCTTGAGTTCTTTCAATTCGACAGGTGCCATTCTACACGATGCCATGGAAATAGGGGTTGTCCCCGGTGCTAATTCAATACTAAATTCAATTTCTCTCTCTGGAGGTAACCCTGGAAACTCACTAGGAAACACTTCTCCAAAATCCCGTACAATAAAAACATCAATTGATTGTAAATCCCCATTCCTAGTGTCAAGAACATATGCAATGAAACCCTCACAACCCTTACTCAACAATTTCTTCGTTTGAATAGAAGAAAATATGCAACTGGGGACAATTTTCTTTTCCCCCACAAATTTAAATTCAGACTCACCAGATATATTAAAAATAACTTCCTTACAGAAAAAATCCATAGATGCATGATATTTAGATAACCAATCCATTCCCAGAATTAGGTCAAAATTAGATATATCCAATGGAAGTAGGTCTATAACTGTATCTCTAACCCCCACAGTCAAAACACAATCACGAAAAACATATTCAGCTACAACCATATTCCCCATAGGCATATAAATACCCAACCCCCATCTACCCGAGTACATGGTTTATTAAGATATATAACAAAAGCAGAGGACACAAAAGAATGTGTGGAACCAGGATCAATCAAAACATAAGCATTTTTATTAGTAACAGAAAGTGTACCTATCACCACATCCGGAATGACATGAGCCTCTTTCAACGTAAAGACCTGCCACCTATCCTGGAACTACTAGTTTGTCCTATGTCCAAGGTTCCATCTATAATTATCAGTAATACAATAAAATTCTAACAACCAACATAAACAGTTTATTATACTAAATTATTGGTTAGTACATGAATAATTCAACAATATCAAATCAAACTAATAACTGCCATATATTCGTCACACATATCCAGAATTTATAACCTAGACGATGTGATACCACTAATTTTAACACCCCAAACCCAATTCCATTCTAATCATTTCATTGATATTATAATTAAATCATAATCTTCAGTCAATTTGAAATGTAATTCATTTATTAATATTTTCATGTGCAATGTACATAATGAACATAATACTATTATTTGTGCCATAACATAATCAACATCAGAGACATGATTAGGCGAACATACAATACCATGAGTATCTATGATTAGATATTACAATCATCAACTCAACCCATGCTAACTCAATATATACAATGTGAGTGTAGTAAAATCTTCAGTGCGACAAAGACAAAATCCCAATACTTAAACCCCAGCTCTTTCTAACGGTGCAACTCTCAAAATTTTCGATCATAGGGTATCCTAACTGGCAGCATACAAACCTGAAAATGTTAAATTATAAACTGTAAGCATTAAGCTTAGTGAGGTACTCTTTCCCTGCAATGAGATAACAGTACTATATATCAAATCTGTGGATATAAAATCCAACATTCCTGCCCGTTGATAATAACCAATCCTGAATTATAAGATCCAAGTAATTTTGTCCACTGGCTATAGTAATTTTTCCCACTGGCAATAATAAGTCTGCCAATTGGCAATAATATGTTTGCCCATTGGCAATAATAAGTCTGCCCATTGGCAATAATAAGTCTCCTCATTGGCAATAATAAGTCTGTCCATGGGCAATAATATGTCTGCTTATTGGTAATATTATGTGTGCCCAATGGCAATAATAAGTCTGCTCTTCGAGCTATATTCATATCATCATATCACTCATATATGTGTATATATTAAACAATCATAAGTACATTCACCTTGGAAATTTATCTGATTTTCCCTTTTCCTTTGTCTAGCACTTGTTCAACCAGTTCTTCTTCCTTTCCTTAAGGACTTTTCCATAATTTTCCATGAATTTTCCTCCAATTTTTCTTCTCAATTCTTCTTCTTCGACTTTCCACTTCTCTTCCTCTCAAGCCAAACTCTTTAATGGTTGAGTTTTGGCTGAAGGAGGAGGTAATATAAAGGGTTTAAAGTCGGCCAAACTCACCTCCTTCTTTAACCAATAAAAATCCACCATTTATTATACTAATAAGACGAAATATCATTTAATGAATGGACAAATTTTCCCTTACTTCGTAATTCCAGCATAACTTCATACTCGGACCTCTATTTAACACACCGTTTGTTGTGTTACAAGCCTAACTCATATATCTACAACTATCTAGTTTTTACCTTAAGTCAATTGTTATTTTATAAGGGTCAAAACTAGTCTCCAACCTAAATATTCCTACCGAAACTTCAAAATTTTGTATTTATAACTTGTTCGATATTTTATGCTTTCTGAAGGTAGGATTAGACTAAACATAATAACTTAACATAATATATATTAATAACATATTACCAATAGCACATAAGCTAAGCATGATTCAAATACTAATTAATCATAATTATATCCGGGTTGTCACAAATGGTGTGTTGTGAAAAGTTTTTAAAGACTAATAAAGTATTTTCTAACACGGTGTTCGCGTGCGTTGAAAGGGTGATTTTTAATGAAAATACTAATGTGGATTGGTTAAAATGGAAAGAGTATTTTCGATAAAGAAATGGGTTGGTCAAATCAAGTGGAGTTGTTTCAAATATTTAACATCGTATGTTAAATAAAGGGATAAACGTCAAAATGCGAAAAAGTAACTCTTTCACAAGAATAAGGTGAATTAATTGGGATAAATAAGGTTTTCGGAAGTAAAATGATTTTATGCATTAAGTATATATATATGTGCGTGTGTGTGTGTGTGTGTGTATAATAGTTACATGTTGTGACACCCCGACTAATAAAATATCAGGTAGCTACTCCTTATTAAATTAATACAAAATGCCAAGTTGGTTCAGTTCATAGCACCACTGTCGAAAAACGTTTTAACAATTACTAGCCACCTAATATTTAAAAAGTGAGTTGTCAATTTTAATTAAATCCGATTAACATACAATAAGTGAATTTTGAAATGTTAACATAACCACCACAACATAGTCACAATAGAATAACCATCAAATAATAATGAGTCTGGAGGAATACTCCTCCCAATAATTCGAATACTGAAATAAATAAATACCAAGTCTGCATCACTGAATTAATTACAACCCAGAGTCTTAAATAACTGAAAAGTAAGTTATCTCTAAAAGGAATGGGGCGACATGCCCAACAAATGAGAAAATCTGATAATGGAGTCAAGATTGAAAATAAAAGCGTCTACTGTCAAGGTCCTGTAACTTCCACAGCAGCTACAGCACGTCACCTGAATAGAACTCCTATGCATGGTATCCTTGTGGCTGGGCACCTAAAAAGTTTTACAAAAAAATAGATTTGAAAGCAAACGGGTCATAGCCCGATTGTGAAAATAATTTAAAATTTTGCAAGTGTTTAATATCATTAAACAGTGAATATAAAGTACATGATAGTGTGTGCACTCACATGAGTTCCTCACCTTTCAACTAATTGTGCACTCATATCGTACCCGTACCCATTCTAGTTATTCCCATATCTAACTAGTCCGATACAAAATCTAACATTACTATACGATATTCTATTAAATTCCCAACATATTCTATTTAACAGAGTGTTATGCCTTGCTACACAGTTTCCCATATTAGTACTACTAATTACTAGAGATCTTTCATATTCACTTTACAAACCGTTGTTACTATTTATGCTCACATTTATTCATGACAATTCATTTCGACTAACAGTATTTTATTCTCATCATAAATATACAATACTAGCACCCCGAGACTAAGCTGCGGTACACACATACTCTGCTATCAAATCCCGGTACATCACGTACATAAGGATCACGTATTCCGAATCTCTCAGGAATCGTTTCATTAAACAACAATCACAAACAATGGAGGCGAACATAGTTCACATCACATGGGTCACGCACATACCTACGCTACCATGATCAGCAGACTTGTTAACTTCTCAATAAGTCCTTCTCTGACCTATGTCCTCGAGGTACCAATCTAAATCCCCCCGTAGGCACACAAAGATTAGATGGCCCTGATTGAACGCCGACCTGCCATGATAGCAAGTACGGTAGGTATGTTATACACAGATAACTACATATACTAAGCATTCACACATCTTAGATATCATAATATTTCATTAGTGGTATACATCTTGTTCTTATACCAACATTTAGTGTTATACAACTCACAAGTCCCCGATTTATATGTATTTAAATTGTCAACTCTTCTCACGTCGTGATTAGTTACTCGTTTCCCAATCCACAAATGTCATCCGGTTTACTACAAGATTCTAAGTTTCACTCTTCAATGTACCCCAATCTCCCAACTATATCCACTAGTTAATAAGGGAAGGTTATCTCACCATTTAAATAAGTCTACGGGATACTAGAAATAAATTCAGGCCAAAAAGGCCATTCTGTCAACTCGTTAGAAGTCTCGTTCGAACGAGGTCGTTCGAACAAGTGTCATTCGAACGAAAGGCTTCGAACGAACTACCAACTCGTTAGAAGGGATACTGTCATCTCGTTAGAAGTTCGTTCAAACGAGGTCGTTCGAACGACCTGGGCAGGTCTTCTAACGAGATGGCAGTTTAAGCCCAGAAATTTCCAAGTCCATTTTTCTCAATTCTTCTCTTCTCTAAATCCACCCTAAGACCATTCAATTTATGTTTTAACGTATATAAACCATTTCTAATCATCCTAGGTCATCCCTTAACATATTTTAGGGGTTAAATCTTACAAATCAACACGTAATTTGCATAAATCTCCAAGTATTTTCCCAAACCCTATGAACATGAACCCAGAATTTTATTTTGCCCAATTACTCATCATAAATTATTTTTTAAATCATCATATATAACTCTTCGAATAATAAATTAGTCCATCATCAATCTACATGCAAATCCTAACCCAAATTTATAGTTTCTCCAACAATTTCATTGGTTTTCTTCAAAACTTTCAATATAAGATAATTCTTACACTAAACATGGAAGAAATATTCAATGCACTAAAAATATCAAATCACTTGCCTTAGATTCGTTCTTCAGATGTGTTGCCAGTGTTTCAAGGTTGATTCTCTCCTTTTTTCGGTCACAAATCCTTCCCAATTGTGATGATGGGGAGATGGTTTGGTATAGGTCCTCTAGCCTTTCTTCTAACTTTTCTCAAAACTTCCGTATCCCACTCTCTCACTTTTGGCTGATAATGGCCTTAGTGGCTTCCTAAATAATATATAATTAACTCCTAAAATTCGTAGGTTTTAATCCCCTAATTTTTAAAGTTACCAAAATACCCTTTCAAGTTGCCGGTTTGGCCTAAAAATGCCCCGGGACCCAAACTAAACCCCTGGCTAGTGTTTTCTGACTATTTTCGACCCTTCCGGACACGTTGGCGCACTCAAAATGACCATTCGGTTGATAAAATATAATTCATTTTTTAATTCAAATAATTTCATTCCTGACGCGACTGACACGCACGTCCCAACTAAATTTCCAAATTGTCGTATTTCTATCTCGTGACAATTTAAATATTCAATACTCGTGAAGTTTTCAATTTCATTTTCATAATCAAATACCAACTCACATCTCGCTAGTATTTATATCCGGATTAATTAATTCAATTAATCCCTTAAATAAAAATCAATAAAATTACGGGGTATTACATACTTCCCCCCTAATAACAGAATTTCGTCCCGAAATTCGGAACTAAAGAATACATGGTAAAAACAACTCTGGATAACGCTCGCGCATCTCATCCTCGCGCTCCCATGTGGACTCCTCGGCATTATGATGCCGCCACTGAACACGTACTAATGGTACTATCTTCGATCTCAGTTTCCGCTCGCTTTAGTCCAAAATAGCGATTGGTCCCTCCTCGTAGGAACTATCGGGTTGGAGATCGATGTCCTCCAAAGCATTGTGAGTACGGGCCAAATCATCCCTAAGATATTTCCTTAGCGAGAAAATATGAAACACATCATGAATCCTATGCAAGTGCTCCGGTAACCCAAGTCTATATGCAACTGGCCCAATCCGCTCGATGATAGGAAATGGCCCCACATATCTCGGTGCCAATTTCCCCTTCTTCCCAAAACGCATAATCCCCTTCATAGGAGATACTCTGAGTAAAACCTGGTCCCCCACTTTGAATTCTCTGAATAACCTCTTGGCATCGTCATAGCTCTTTTACCGGTCCTGAGCTACCCGAATTCGACTCCATATCATTTATATCCTTGCCGAAGTGTCCTGAATCACTTCCGACCCAAGGAGTTTGTTATCCCCCACCTCTAACCAACATGCTGGGGAACGACAAGGTCTACCATACAACGCATAAAATGGAGCCATGCCTATGGTAAACTGGTAGGAGTTATTATAAGCGAACTCCACCAGTGGAAGGTATTGCTCCCAACCACCTCCAAAGTCTATGATGCACATACGCAACATGTCTTCCAACATCTGATTTGTACGCTCGATTTGCCCATCGGTCTGCGGGTGATAAGCTGTACTCAACCGTAATTCAGTGCCCATGGCCTCCTGGAAACTCTCCCAAAATCATGAAACAAATATCTTGTCTCGGTCAGAAACGATATTTAGAGGCACGCCGTGAAGTCTCACTATTTCCGCAATGAAAATATGGGCATACTGTCCCGTAGTGTAGTCTGTCCTTACGGGTAGAAAATGAGCAACTTTGGTCAACCGATCCACAATTACCCACATGGAGTCGTGACCCCTCTGTGACGTAGGTAACCCCGTGATAAAATCCATGGATATGCTCTCCCACATCCACGTTGGAACCTCTAATGGCTGTAGAAGTCCTGTCGGTCTCTGATGATCCACCTTTACTAGCTGACAAGTGGCGCATTTAGAAATAAACATGGCAATATCTCTCTTTATCCCGCTCCACCAATACTGTCGTCTCATGTCTTGGTACATTTTATCCCCACCAGGGTGTACCGCGAACCGTGAGCCGTGCGACTCTGTCATCACCTCGTGCTGCAAATCTTCCCCTTCCGGAATGACCAGTCTCCCATTGAAGCGTAATCCCCCGTCTAAGCTAACGATATAGGACTCGGCTCCCTCTGCTAGTAATCAAACTATCTGAACTTACATAACGGGTCATTTGCCTGGGCCTTTACCACTCTCGTAACAATTTGAGGTGTAATAGTCATCACAGACATGAACGATCGGGCCACTGCATCCTGGTGTCCCAACTCCTTCCACTTAGCTTTCCACACCTCGGCCACCTCATCTACTGGCCTATGGCTCAACGCGTCTGCTACCACGTTAGCCTTTCCTGGGTGACATTGGATATCAAACTGATAATCCTTCATAAACTCAAGCCACCGTCGTTGACACATATTCAACTCCTTCTGCATGAAGAGGTACTATAGAGACTTGTGGTCTGTGAACAACCGAAACTTCTCCCCCAGGAGATAATGTCTCCAAATCCGAAGGGCAAATACAACTGTCGCTAACTCCAAGTTATGGGTAGTGTAATTCTTCTCGTGAGGCTTAAGCTTACGGGAAGCATATGCTATGGCCTGACTCTCCTGCTGCAGTACACCTCCAAGTCCTTGTAAGGACGCATCGGTGTAGACTAGATACTCAACTCCCGGTCTCGACAATGTTAACACAGGTGCTGAGGTCAACTTGTCCTTCAACTCATCGAATGCCAACTGACAGGCATCGCTCCAAATGAATGGCACACCCTTACGAGTCAGATGTGTCAAAGGACCCGCTATCTTTCAGAAACCTCGAATAAACCTCCTGTAGTATCCTGCTAGGCCCGAGAAACTACGAATTTCAGTCAGTGTCATGGGTTGTCCTCACTCCCTCACCGCGGAAACCTTCCCCGGATCAACAGATATCCCCCGGTCTAAAATGATATGCCCCAAAAACTGAACCTCCTTCAGCCAAAACCCACACTTCTCATACTTTGCATAAAGCTTGTTCTGACGTAGCGTCTGCAAAACCTGCCTCAAATGCTCGGCGTGCTCCTTTTCTGTCTGGGAGTAAACCAGGATGTCATCAATAAAGACAATGACGAACTGGCCTAGGAACTCTCTGAACACCCTATTCATCAAGTTCATAAACACAACTGGAGCGTTGGTCAAGCCAAAAGGCATAACCCGAAACTCGTAGGAACCATATCTCGTCAAGAAAGCAGTCTTCGAGACGTCCTGCTCCCTGATACGCAACTGATGGTATCCCGATCGCAAATCAATCTTTGAGAAGAAGGAAGCTCCTCTCAGTTGGTCGAATAAGTCATCGATTCGGGGCAACGAATAATTATTCCGTATCGTGACCTTATTCAACTCTCGGTAATCTACACATAACCTCAACGATCCATCCCTCTTCTTTACGAACAACACAGGGGCACCCCACGGCGAAGTACTCCTCCGGATAAACCCCTGACCCAACAACTGCTCTATCTGATCTCGTAGCTCTCTCATCTCTACTGGAGCCATATGGTAAGGTGCGCGGGCAATTGACCGAGTGCCCGGCGTCAAATCGATCACAAAATCTATCTCTCTACTCGGAGGTAGTCCAGGTATATCCTGAAATACATCGGCAAACTCCTTAACAACTGGAATCACATCGAGTGGTATCATCACTTCCTTAGAGGTCTCCTCCTCTATATAGTACAAGTGAGTGGACGGTCCTCCCTCGGGGCGAGGCATCGCCACTAAAAACATCTCCTGCCCGAGAATGGCAAAGATAATACTCCTACTGAAACAATCAGTCATGGCTCGGTACGCAACTAGCCAATCCATACCAATAATTGCACCATACTCAGTCATCTCTAACACTAACATATCAGCGGGTAAAGTAAACCTCCTGATCTCTATACCCACACCTCTACAAATAAGTGAAATCATGGAACCCCTACTCAACGGTGAATCTACACAAGTAACCGTGCTCTCTGTGGTGTCTAATAACCCAATAGTGCGTGCAAATATCGTGGCAATGAAACAATGTGTGGCCCCCGTATCAAATAAAATACGCCCCATAATCCCCTGAATAGAGAACATACCCTCAATGGCAGGTGGATCCTGTGGGACTGCGGCATGCTGGAGTTGATATACTCTCCCATACTGAAGCTTTCCCTGCTGGACTGGGACCGCTGGAATGGGTGGTAGTGCTGCCATCTGTGGTGGTGCTGGGAGGGCGGCGGGAAACATAGGCCTCTGTGGCTCGTGTCGAGCACCCTGCTGCTGCTGCTGTGGGCCCTGCCCCTATTAGGACAATCCTGGCGTTTGTGGCCAATCTTGCCACAAACGAAACACTTCCCCGGGAAGTTTCCCCCTCGCTGTCCCTGCTGGCCACGGCCCTGATGGCCGTTACCATTTCTCCCCTGGTCGTGCTGGCCCTGCTAAAACTGCTGTTGCTGGCCCTGCGGACCCTGATGGCCATTACGAAAACCTCCCTGTCCATTTCTGAAACTCCCAGATCTAAACCTCTTAGAATCCCCCTGCTGGGAACCCTGATCTCCCTGCCTATGCTGAACCTGAGTAGATTGTGCCCCGCTGGCACCATTTCCTCCTATCCTGCCCTGATGGCTGGACTCTCCTGGTCTCTTACTTTCAGTCATGTGAAAGCAATGATCCTGGCAGTGAAGTAGCGCCGCATTAACCACGTCAGAATAAGTGGCCAACGAGAGGTTTCCCAACAAGTGCTGACGGATCCTCCAAGTCAATCCATCCATAAACTTTTGAATCTTCTTCTCCTTAGTCAGAATCTCATCGGGAACAATGTTCAAGAGATTAGTAAATTCGGCCTTATACTCGGCCACGATTTCCTCCTCCTGCTTGAGGTTCATTAACTTCCTCCTCATTTCAGTGTGAACAGCTGACGGAAAATATTTACGGTCGAATCGCACCCAGAACTCCTGAATAGTGAGAGCGTCCCTCTCCTCCGCGGTGGTAATGGACTCCCACCACTGCAATACAAATCCTACTAGCTTGAAAGTAGCCAGTATCTGCTTCTGAACATCTGTGCACTCGTACATCCTTAAGTGCCTCTGAATGTCCTTCCTCCACGGACTGGATACCACAACGTCGGAGCTACCTGCAAACTCCGGAGGGTGTGCTTTCTGAAAAGCATCACGAACGCGTTCCCAAGCAGACGGGAATGCATGAGCTTGAACTGGCATAACTACTGGCGCTTGGGGTGGTGCCTGCTGTATAACTGCTAGGGCGGCATTCACCGCTTGGGCTACAATAGCTGCAACCTCTGCGGCATTCATAGTGCCCTGAACTGGTGCAGGCTGTGGCTCTGGCTGTGCATCCCTAGGAACTCGCTGCGCACGTCGTGGAGGCATCTGAAATGAGAGTAAAGTCTTATAAGTTCACAGTTATTATCTCAAATTAGTTGAAGAGCGAAGCATACACAAAAGAATACAACAGTCCTAAAATATAGGGCTCTATATCGAAGAAAGCTCAGCGGAAACATAACAAGCCGTACAGATCCTAAGGACACTAGAACCTGATACTCTGATACCACCTGTGACACCCTGACTAATTAAATACCGGGTAGCTACTCCTTTATTAAATTAATACAAAATGCCAAGTTGGTTCAGTTCATAGCATCACTGTCGAAAAACGTTTTAACAATTACTAGCCACCTAATATTTAAAAAATGAGTTGTCAATTTTAATTAAATCCGATTAACATACAATAAGTGAATTATGAAATGCTAACATAACCACCACAACATAGTCACAATGGAATAACCATCAAATAATAACGAGTCTGGAGGAATACTCCTCCCAACAATCCGAATACTGAAATAAATAAATACCAAGTCTGCATCACTAAATAAATTACAACCCAAAGTCTTAAATAACTGAAAAGTAAGATGTCTCTAAAAGGAATGGGGCGACATGCCCAACAAATGATAAAATCTGATAATGGAGTCAAGATTGAAAATGAAAGCGTCTACTGATAAGATCCTGTAACTTTCACAGCAGCTACAGCACGTCACCTGAATAAAACTCCTATGCATGGTGTCCTTGTGGCTAGGCACCTAAAAGGTTTTACAAAAAAATAGATTTGAAAGCAAACGGGTCAGAGCCCGATTGTGAAAATAATTTAAAATTTTGCAAGTGTTTAATATCATTAAACAGTGAATATAAAGTACATGATAGTGTGTGCACTCACATGAGTTCCTCACCTCTCAACTAATTGTGCACTCATATCGTACCCGTACCCATTTTAGTTATTACCATATCTAACTAGTCCGATACAAAATCTTACATTACTATACGATATTCTATTAAATTCCCAACATCTTCTATTTAACAGAGTGTTATGCCTTGCTACACAGTTTCCCATATTAGTACTACTAATTACTAGAGATTTTTCATATTCACTTTACAAACCGTTGTTACTATTTATACTCACATTTATTCATGACAATTCATTTCGATTAACAATATTTTATTCTCATCATAAATATACAATACTAGCACCCCGAGACTAAGCTGCGGTGCACACATACTCTGCTATCAAATCCCGGTACATCACGTACATAAGGATCACGTATTTCGAATCTCTCAGGAATCGTTTCATTAAACAACAATCACAAACAATGGAGGCGAACATAGTTCACATCACATGGGTCATGCACATACCTACGCTCCCATGATCAGCAGACTTATTAACTTCTCAATAAGTCCTTCTCTGACCTATGTCCTCGAGGTACCAATCTAAATCCCCCCATAGGCACACAAAGATTAGATGGCCCTGATCGAACGTCGACCTCCCATGATAGCAAGTACGGTAGGTATGTTATACACAGATAACTACATATACTAAGCATTCTCACATCTTAGATATCATAATATTTCATTAGTGGTATACATCTCGTTCTTATACCAACATTTAGTGCTATACAACTCATAAGTCCCCGATTTATATGTATTTAAGTTGTCAACTCTTCTCACGTCGTGATTAGTTACTCGCTTTCCAATCCACAAATGTCATCCGGTTTACTACAAGATTCTAAGTTTCACTCTTCAATGTACCCCAATCTCCTAATTATACCCACTAGTTAATTAGGGAAGGTTATCTCACCATTTAAATAAGTACGGGATACTTGAAATAAATTCAGGCCAGAAAGGCCATTCTGTCAACTCGTTAGAAGTCTCGTTCGAACGAAATCGTTCGAACGAAAGGCTTTGAACTAACTACCAACTCGTTAGAAGGGATACTGTCATCTCGTTAGAAGTTCGTTCGAATGAGGTCGTTCGAACGACCTGGGCAGGTCTTCTAACGAGATGGCAGTTTAAGCCCAGAAATTTCCAAGTCCATTTTTCTCAATTCTTCTCTTCTCTAAATCCACCCTAAGACCATTAAATTTATGTTTTAACGTATATAAACCATTTCTAATCATCCTAGGTCATCCCTTAACATATTTTAGGGGTCAAATCTTACAAATCAACACGGAATTTACATAAATCTCCAAGTATTTTCCCAAACCCTATGAACATGAACCCATAATTTTATTTTGCCCAATTACTCATCATAAATCCATTTTTAAATCATTATATATAACTCTTCGAATAGTAAATTAGTCCATCATCAATCTACATGCAAATCCTAACCCAAATTTAAAGTTTCTCCAACAATTTCATTGGTTTTCTTCAAAACTTTCAATATAAGATAATTCCTACACTAAACATGGAAGAAATATTCAATGCACTAAAAATATCAAATCACTTGCCTTAGATTCGTTCTTCAGATGTGTTGCCGGTGTTTCAAGGTTGATTCTCTCCTTTTTCCGATCATAAATCCTTCCCAATTGTGATGATGGCGAGATGGTTTGGTATACGTCCTCTAGCCTTTCTTCTAACCTCTCTCAAAACTTCCGTAGCCCACTCTCTCACTTTTGGCTGATAATGGCCTTAGTGGCTTTCTAAATAATATATAATTAACTCCTAAAATTCGTAGGTTTTAATCCCCTAATTTTTAAAATTACCAAAATACCCTTTTAAGTTGCCGATTTGGCCTAAAAATGCCTCGGGACCCAAACTAAACCCCTGGCTAGTGTTTTCTGACTATTTCGACCCTTCCGGACACGTTGGCGCACTCAAAATGACCATTCGGTTGATAAAATATAATTCACTTTTTAATTCAAATAATTTCATTCCTGACGCGACTGACACGCGCGTCCCAACTAAATTTCCAAATTGTCGTATTTCTATCTCGTGACAATTTAAATATTCAATACTCATGAAGTTTTAAATTTCAATATCATAATCAAATACCAACTCACATCTCGCTAGTATTTATATCTGGATTAATTAATTCAATTAATCCTTTAAATAAAAATCAATAAAATTACGGGATATTACATTACATGTGCACGTAGGTATAACGTGTCAGAGTCTTCTTTCTATCATTCGATTTTATATTGCATTTTTATATTTCCCACTGAGCATTTGGCTCACTCAATCATTTTGTTACGACGGGTTGGGTGCGGTTTCGTATTTGATAGCATTATATAAGTAAGTACTCTCTTTGATTTTATGTTAGTAGCTCTGTATCCTTGGACTCAGGGGTGCTCCCCACGGGTCCCTCACGTAGTTTGATTTAAAATTGAAGTCGCATGCTAAACAAGTGAAACGTCAATTAAAAGTAGATCGGATTAGCAACATTATATAGGTTGTTTCATTGCACTTCACACCTAACACTCGGGTCAGACCAAGTTGACTATAGTTAACCCATAAATCCAAGTCGGGGCGTTACACCTTTCAACACACACAAACACCGTGTTAGAAAATACTTATTTTTCTTAAAAACCTTTCATAAACACACTCATGTATCAATTATGGGTTAAACCTCTTTAGGTTGATCAACTACCTATTTAATCCCTTCACTTTACCACTCCTTTACCTTATGGACGTTAATCAATTTTCTAATTTCGTGTCCACTTTATTCTTTACTGCAATATTTATTTATTCATTTAAGTTAGGTTGTCTTTTCACATATTCACCACACAACCCATTTCTTGACATGTTATATTTTTATTAGCTTTAAATCTTTCAATATCCGCATACTTTAACGGGCTCTACACCGCCGGCTATGCTAGTACTATATGCTCTGACTAGCAGTTTTGGGTCTTTCACCCTAAGGCTTCGGACCCTCCTTAATTATTCCGGTGTCATCCGAGTCTATATTAATGTGTTTTAACATTTTATAAATGTCAACATTATTCCACTTTTCCCTTATCGGCCGAAGCTAAAACCCGGGGTTTCACCCCAACTTATGTTACACTTTAAAATCATCATTTCTTGTCCTTTTTACTCTAGCATTGATTTTATCCCAAAGTCACGTTCATTTAGGACCATTTTGTGTAACACCTTTTTTAATATTTTTATTTCATAAAAAATTTCATTTTACGTAAAATTACTATTTTACCCATTTATTTTTAAATTTGTCTTTTTTCTCCATTTTCACAAGTGTTATTTTCCAAAACATCATTAAGTTACCCACACTAACTTCTTAAAAATATTTTTAGGTCATTAACACTTATTTAATACTTTTGGAGTAATATATATACCAAGTCAAAATCTCTTTATTTCATTACTTTCTTTTCCATGAAATCATTGAACATCTAAGACTACTATATAACAAAAATACCATTTTCTTTATTAATACATGTAGTTTTAAAAACTTACACAATTCATATTTTCAATACCCTTTTCATAGACCTTAAGAGCTAAAAATTCTATTTTCTTTATTCCAAGTTACAACTCATTAAAACCCCCAATAAACTTGTTTATGTGCTTATCATCAAACTACTACAAGTTTACATACATCGGAAGAAGGATTTTAAGTCTAAAGATTGAAAAAAAATAGGCTTAACGCATGATCTATTCAAGAAATCACATAATACTTGTAAAAATAAACCTTTCAAGACTAAAGGACATTTTTATTCTTCAAAACTCAAACAAATGGCCAACTTTATAAAATCTTTATTTTTTCAAGAAACATTAAAACATAGTTCACCCAAAATATATTTAGCAAGATAATTATTATTTTCAAAATATTTTATTCCATAAAATGTTTAATACCCAACTTCTCAAAATACATCATTTCTTCAACCTTCTTGAATCGTAGTATTTTTCTCAAAAACTTTGAAATTATTTATAAACCATTTACACAAAACCTTAATAAGTCATCTTCTTAACTCATGTATACATTTTAATCTAACAATGCTAGTTACAAGACTACTAATGAGAAAAATAGAGTCTTAAACTATGAGTAGAGTTTTTCCACCTCAAATGGAGCTTTAAAAATGGTGGATGAAGAAGACGGTGATGGAAACCCCCACCTCCTAAGGTGGCCTCAAGGAGGTTACCTAGCTCCACAAGCATGCTCTATGAAAGCTCCAAGCAAAACCTCCTTCAAAACTCCATAAAGTTCTATTTTTTTTGTTTCAAAACCCCTAACGACAACTCTATAAATTCATAGCTCTACCCAACAATGGAGAAAATGGGTTTATAAAGCTTATTTATGGTAAAATACTTCTAAAATGTGGTGGCATAAGGTGGAGACATGGTGGTGTATGGTGGTTTGTGGTGGTGAGAGAAGGGAAAAGCTCTCCAAGAGCTAGAGAGAGAGAGGAAATGTTGAAAATGGCGGGGAGACCCAGCCCCCACTATTTCTTCTTCCAACCCCAAACAACCCCCTATATAACATTATAAAAACTCAACCCATCTCTAAACTCTCGATTTTAGGTCATCTGGACTCACCAGGAGTCGACACGTCATCAATCTAATGATCGAAAATGCGACAACACATAAGGCCATTTCGATATAAAAATTTTTGAACAGGTCATTCAAATGAGAATAAGACCTCGTTCGAACGAGATCTCAATCTCGTTCGATCTCCCATCAAACGGCGTTCTAACGAGGTTGAAGTGTGATGCAGATGAGGGTCGTTGGATCGTCGTTAGATATCCACTTCGAACGAAATGGGCTTTTCATACGAACGAAACAAACATCGTGTTCGAATGAATTTTAAGTTCATTCTATCTAGCCAGATTCCTTAAATCTCCAATTTCACCCACAAATTTTTGACAATTACCATCAATACAAGAGTAAATCAAATATGGAGGGAAAGGCCATACTAATGATCCAATTCTCAAGGTTTCATATTATTACAGTTTGCACGAAAAAAATAATAAAATATTGGGCACGGGTATTACACTTTAGATTATTAAAAAGTCTAGCAAAAATACTTGGTAATACTTTTTTTGACATTTTTTTACTATTAAAAGTCATTTTGGGCGCCAAATCGGAAGAAATAAAAATTGACGGGGTTAAAAAATTAATGAGGACATAACCTCAAATAACCTTTTTAAAGATGTCAAGCTTAAGTTATACTCGAGTTGGTTTATGTTTTCTAATTATTTAAAGTGTGTATAAATTAAATTAACTTTAATACTTAATACAACTTTGTATTGTACTTATAGGTTTATATTTGATGGCATCTTTGATTTTGACTTGGATGTATATATAATAACATTGAAGACTTACATCAACTGGGATAAATAATTAGAAAAATCATTGGTTTATCACGTTATTAGAGATTTATTCATTTATCAAGCACGTAATGATGTTAGCATATTTATATACCATCTCAATTACCCACGAGTTTGTTTATGTAAAATTTAAAATTATAACATATATTAAGAAAACTATTAATGTGTGCAGGGACAGAAGTAGGACTTAATCTTTGGGGGGGGGGGGAAAGTTTATTAAAAAAAACTTAGTAATATATATATATATATATATATATATAACAAAAATTATAAACTTTTTGAAAAACAAACCAAATCTTTATTAAAACAAATATTAAAACTTTATCAGAATTGCGCTCATCATGTTTCCACATCACGAAATCCATCTATAATCTCATTCGTACTAAACTGTCTTGAGATTTCTCTTTCAATGTAGACTCAAAGAGAATTTGCAAGATATTCGTTATCCATTTTGTTCCAAAGTTCAGATTTGAGGTGATCCATAGTCGAAAATGCACGTTTCGTAGTTGCAGTAGAAACGGGAAGAGTTAGAATGAGTTTGATTAACCTATCAATTAGTGGATATATTGTCGACTTTCTTATTTTCATCAACCACTGACAGATTTGAAATTGTGTACAGTTCTTAAAATTCTGGATGTTGGATGACATCAGACTCGTAATGTTGCAATTGTACCCTCAAATCATATCTCTCATGCTCCACGAGTCTTGGGTGAAATTTATCAAGAAGCTTGCACATATCATCAATACTAAATGATGTATTCCCATTTTGAGGATCCAATGCAGAACTAAGAACCAATAGCTCCATGGCATGGTCACTAAATCTGATATTTACCTCCTACAACTGAGAGTTTATTGTAGCAGTATAACTATTGATACGATAATGTTCAATAATAGTAAACTGATCGAGTCTTACACGAACATATTTTTCAACATACAAAGCATTCTAATCTGGGACATCAACCGTATGTCTTCCATAAAAAGACTTCACCTTCATAATAAAAGTGTCAAAACCAACATCCCTTAGCTTTTGGATGAGTTTCTTTGTGGTCTTCACCAAATGCATAATGTTCAAAATATCTTGAGACTCTCGTTACAAAGCCCGAGAAAGCATATAAGTGATTTCCAAAATTTATTTCATATGATGTAAGATGAAAACAATCTCAAAAGAAATCATATAACTATAAGTTGTATCAGCATCTCCATTTTGCTCCCAATTTCCATCTTCAGTGAAATTTAATAAAACTTGACAAGTTACATTAAACATCTTTATTAAGCTAGATATAAATCTCAAGTGAGAACTATATCGTGTGTCTCCAACCTTCTATAAAGTACCAGTTTGATTCATTCCCCTCACAGTCTCAAGTTCTTCAATGGAAATTAAATAAGCAATATCAGATGCATGGGTTTTCAGTTCATCATTACGTTTACAAGAAGAGCTCACAATATTTATGATGAAACTCAGTTTGGAAAAAAAATTATGAACGGGGATAACTCATCTAAATGTTGTAACTAGGGCTAACGGTAAGCGATGAGAAAAACAGTGAATATAATAAGCATACATACATTCATTAGAAACTAAGGCTTTTAACCTGTTCCAGTTGGCCCATATATTCCTTACATGTCATATCATTGACTTCGAATGTTCTAAATGACAAGATTGTGACGAGTAATATTGGAAAATATTTCATTCTTTAGAGTTAATGACCTCGTGTTTGGAACATATGCAGTACTGAAAAATGCTCTCAAACGAAACCATCTTTATCAACAAATCTCAAAACCATATCCATTTGCTCCTTTTTCAAGAGATCTTGAGCTTGATCAATAAGAATACGAAATTTGACATCACCAATTTCCACACGGATCACCTTTCTAATTTTCATTCTGTAAATAAGTAAAATCTCTTTTTGGACTTGGGATGATATATATTGGGCATTTTTAGGAGCATTACCCAACGCAACATTTACAACACCTTTATTATAATCTACCAAAATATTTAGCATTTTAAGAAAATTGCTACATTATTAGATTCATTTCCTTCATCACGACCTTGTAAAGGCAAAGCTTAGAGTGTGAGATACCAAACTGAATCAATCGAGGCTCTAAGACACAAGCGGTTCCTTGTAATTTGTTCAGAAGTTTATCTCTTAAAAACATTCCCAGTATATTATGATTGATTCATTAGATCCTCATATGATTTTTCAGTAATTTTATGTGATGAATTGTCACAGCCTGATTTCTCGGGGGAGAACATTATTTTAAAATAATTTTAAATCATAATTGAGCCATGCACACTAAGCTAACTCAGAATTTAGAAAAGCTAGGTTATCTTACACTGTAGTCCAAAAGCTTAATCTTCTATGATTTCTCTGCATATCTCAAACCACTTCACTATAATTCCTGGAGTATTTGTCATTTCCTATTGGTACCTGTGCAAAATAACTGGAAGGAAACGAATCAGCAAAATTGTTGAATAGGTTCTACCAGTTCTGTAACAAGTATAAATATGAAGAGAGTTTGGAATGTATATGGAATTCAGTGTTTATCAAACGAAGCGGAAGCAAATGTTTTTTCATAATAACTTTTAAATAAAATCAAGGAGTCTGAACTGATAATCCCATACTTACCAGCTCATTAAGGGTCAGATAAAGAAAGTTGAACTGATAATCCCATACTTACCAGTTCACTAAGGGTCATATAAAGAAAATTCAGTGTTGTATAAAATTTAATGGAACACTAGTTACTGGTAACAACTTTAAGGATCATATAAGAAAGTCAGGGATCTTTAAATTGATAATCCCATACTTACTAGCCCACTAAGGGGGTATAGAAATAAGTAAGCCATCAGTAAAACCAAATAATAATAATAATAATCCCAAAACCTTCGGGGAAAAGTAACCGGATAGTTACACTAGCTAAGTGGCACTCATACGTATGTAGCAATAATCAAGGCTCTCAATCATTTGAGACCATTAGGTGAAGCAGAAAGTTCCGCGTGATAACACGTCAATCTACTCCCTAGTTAATACTGATGCTCATAATATAAATAATGGCACATAAGTGCTCATAAAGTAAGTAATGGCACAAAAGTGCTTATAAGGTAAATAATGGCACAAAAGTGCTCATAACGTAAATAATGGCACAAAGGATCTCATAAGTAGATAATTGCACAAAAGTGCAGGGGGTGAACTAAATCAATAGGGAACATGATATTAGTTATTAGGTGATAAGGGTTAAATTGATCCATAGTCAAATTCAAATACCGATGATCAAATTCAAATACCGATGGTATGTAACAAAATATGTAGTATGGAAATATGATAGCATGCACATACTATGAGTAAATAAGATCTATCACATGGTGATATCAATAGCAGTATGCCAAATACGCAAAGTTTAATATTGACAAGGTAGAAAAAACCTACTGGTGTTTTACGAGCTTTATGTTGTTATTCATGGATCTTTCATTGCTGCGTTAGAGTTTTCGTAGTAATTTGTGCTGGAGGGTTTAACTGAGATTGGTTATATCAGTGTTTCAAAAGAATGGTTTGGGGTTTATGATATCTTACGTCATCCGGTAAATACGAATAAAACTTATTCTGTGACAATAATTAATATATAAATCCCGTATATAATGCTGAACTACAGTCTCTCGTTTACGAGTCGAAAAAATATAAACATGTTATGTTAATCGATAATAATACTAGTACGAGTCCAAATTTATGTGGATGGTTTGACACATAAAATGTTCAAAACGGTAGGAAAATCGGGCTATAACTTGTTTTTATTTGTAAAATCGTACTCAGACAATTCAAGTAATTACACTACTGAAATAATAATGTCCTTTTATTGATGAAAATAAATAAGTAACAAGTATCTTGGTATTGAAATAATAAGAGTTTTCTGAAAAATATTTTTTAGGTAGAATCAAATGATCCGATTGGACTGAATACGTTTTTTAATTTGAATGAATAACCATTTTACCAAAATATTAACTCGGTCAAATATACGAGTTTAACTAATTTTAAACAAACTCTACGTTTTGATATGAACGAAAAAATGGTTTACCGACGATGTTACTATATACGAGGTAAAAGATATAAAATTTTTGAATTATTCTAAAATCAACTCTTTTACCTAAATCGTATATTTGATTTAAAATATTACTTTTGATCCGACAAAAAGTTTATATTTATGTTTTTCGTTTATATTACTCGAGTGTATTAATAAGATAATTTATTGTTCGTGACACAAAATAAAATTAGAATAAAACAAAAAATTCTCCCCTTATTAGGACAATAATCCGGTGGTCATGACACTTCCAAAATTAGTTCAAACAACAAAATAAATAGTCCAGCACCTGCATAATCACAATTCTACTAACTATGACTCGTAATATAGTCTCGGGTTATAACGACGACATAACCTCGAGTCGTTTGGTATCATAACTCGTTAAAACATATTTTTAAAATAAAATGACACTACGTCAAATATACACTTAGAAAAAAATATATGATTACTCGTACTTGTTCGGGGATTCATGTTTACGACATTGTATATGTAATCGATATATACGGGTTCTCAAAATAAAAATGACAGTATATCAATATCCAATTGAAATTACTTTACTCGAAAGTCAAATCGAGTCGTGATGGAATTCCATTAAACTAAATCAATAATCCATCGAGCTGATTTGGAACTAATGATTCTTGGGGTAAAAACGTATATATGTATGTGTGCATATATATATATATATATATATATATATATATTTACACACACACACATATATGTAAAAAAAGAACAAAACGAAAGTTTTAAACAAAACACCCCCCGTGCTTTAGGATTTCTGCCCACCATCGACCATCACCATAGCAGCGGTGGTGATTGGTTGTTCACCCCCCACCCACACGCACACAGAACACTACACCAAAAAGGCCAAATTGTCACCTTTCAGCCGACCAACCTTGTCATGGTCATTGACCGTGATAGGTCCCTGACAACTTTCCCAGTAAAAAAACCCTTCCTCCTCTCTTTTTTTCCACCGATTGGTTTCGCCCCAAATTCTCTCTCTCACTCTCTCTAAGAAGGGTCTCTCTCTCTCTCTCTCCTTTTAGGTCCATTTTTTCCTCTCTTTCCTATGTGTGTGTGTGTATATGTATACGTGTGTGTGTGTGTGCAGGTGTGTGGGTGGGTGTGTGTGCAGGTGGGGGGCGACGGAGGGGCAGGGGGTGGGGGTAGGGGCAGTGGGGGTGGCAGTGGCGGTGGGGGGGTTGCGTATGTAGGTGTGTGGGGGTGGGGAGGTGGGTGGGAAGTGGGGAAGTGGGGTTAAGTGTAGGTGTGTGGGGGTGGGGGCAATGGTGTGTGTGTGTGTGTTATATAATCACAAATTTATTAAATTATTGACATAAATTATAGAAAAATATATGCCCCCAATAGGTATTGTTTTGACCACACAAACCTAATAGGTATTGTTTAGAAAAATATATGCTCCTAATAGGTATTGATTTGAATATTTAGAGAATAAAATTAATTTGACATTATAAATATTGTTTGTGTATTCTTATTTAGGTTTGAAATTGGTTAGAAATTGTTAATGCTGATTGGGTGTTATTATTTAGGGTTAATTAGTCATATGTATTTAATTTCTTATGTTGTTGGAAATGAATTAATTGAGCAGATGAATTAGAAGGAGTACGGGATACACATTTGTTGGTTTGTTGTTGTTGTTGGATTATATTGGACGAATGTGGTTGGATATGGAAGTTAGTTGTTTAATTTTTTTAAAATCCTTAATTTAATTCACACTAATAAATTCTTAAATAATTATATTGTCTTAATTTGTTGGGTTGGTTAATTTTGAAAGTGGCACGACCACTGGATTATTGTCCAAATGGGGGGAGGGAGGGGGAGTTTTCAACTTTTTTCTAAAATTACTTTGTGTCACGACCTGTTAGAGAGTGGAACGACCACAGACTTATGATATTTAAATGAAACATACTTGAAATTACATATATTGCGCATAGATACTAGCCTTATAGTTCTTATGTGTATGCATTCAATAACCCTTAGACACGTTCTAGAGTCATTACTCTTGTAATGAGATCTCTCGAATTGTCCCGTTTGGATAGTTTGGGACTGCAAAGTTTCTGTATAATAATATCTTAGTGGCTTAAACTTATTACTTTTGGAGGAAGTTCTGCAGTCGTATCTTAATGTTTTCTGGGTACATACTAGATGATGTGATGTTAAGTGTTATTTCAATTATCAATTGAAATAACACTCACACTTGTGAGTCTACGTCGTGTACTTGGAGAACTATGGGGATATGCTGCCGAATTTTCCTCAAATTAGAACAATGTGCATGGGTTGTTAAGTATATTACAGAAATATGCGGTCTTGAATGGGATAGGACCACTCACCCTTTAACGAGTTTACAATATGAATAAGTAGCTCGTTATCTATTTGACACACATGATGATGTCGAAGAATGCAAAAAGTAAGTTTAAATTATTTTAAGTTTTACATCATTTTAGAATATTTTATACATGATTAATTTTGTAATACGTTTTTCATATTAATTTTATGCAGAAAATATGAAGCCCGTGAGAACAATAAAAGACAAAAAACAATGGCACAATCAGACAGCGAATTTAGACTGTGGTTGTCACACGAGATAATTATAATGAAAATGGTTGTTATTATAGGTTACATTACAATAAAACTTTACAACTAACCTAATTAATTTATCTACATTATTAGCTCTTAAAGACGGGTGATGCAACATCAAGGCTTGCTCGTCTAGCCACTGGACCCTTGTTCGTGACACAAGAGTACAAAAAATATCGATTGAACGGTTACGTATTCGGTACAAATAAGAGTGTATGAGGAAAGTACAAATGTGAAGAACTCGGGCATTTCATACAAGGCTCTTACTTTTTTTCGAGCGAGCGTAAAAGATAAAAACCTCGTTGTTGATGTAAAAAACTAGATTTGATCTAATTATTTTAATCACAGATAAAAATAAATAACTGAAATAAGACAATCAATTTTTAAAGTGGTTCAGCCTTGTGAGAATGGCCTACGTCCATTGTTTGTGTATTGATGATTGTTTGCCCAGAATTCTCGATGATGGATTTACCAAGAAATTTCGAGTCCCCTTCTAATGAGGAGGTTACAATGTATTTATAGCCTTGAGGCTGCCCAAATGAAAGGACAATGCACTGTTATCTAGTAGACATGTACATCTGTATGATAATAATGAGCATTTAATGCGCAGTTGTCTCCTTGATTATCTTGATTTGGATGCGCTGTATGCTATGTAGCTCGGACCGCTTAAGCTGCTCGGACCGCCTAAGCTGCTCGACACGCTTGAGTTGCTCGGGGGCCCTTAGTTGCTCAGTGAGATTGAGTTATTCGGGGATGAACAAGAGTTGCTCAGGGTGCTTGAGTAGCTCGATGACAGTGAGCAGCTCGGTAGAAGTATGCGTAATTGCCACATCGGCAAACACGTCTCTGTAAATGAGTGGTCCATGTCAGCAGACTAAATTTGGTATCAACAGAAGCCCCCAATGTTTCGTAGTTTGATGATAAAGAAAAGTAAGGAACATTCTGCTGCTTAGATTTTCGGTTTGTATGGATTTTAGGCAAACTTTCATTGTATATAACTCCTTTTTGAGTGCATAGTATCAGGCTTTTAAAGTATTTTGAATTTCCATAACCGCTTCGATTTTTGTTCCCCTTTTCTTCTTTTTAGCCGCCGGATACGCAAACGTCCGCCTTGGTAATCATTGTTTTTCTCTATTCCCGAGGTAAAGTATTTAAACGCGACAGAAATCCTATCGTCTTTCACTTTTCAAATCTGTGTCTTTGAACTTTTCATTTCTTCTCTATCTTGTGCGTTCGTTTCTTCCATTGTTCGTTGTCAACTGGTTCACTCTTCTCCTGTAAGATCTTCTTCCTTCTCTTTTACTTATTTTGTTCATCATGGTTTACCCTGTTAAATCTCTTGACAAATTTCTTTCTGAATTTTCAATTCCTTCATGGGTCATATTAGAAGAACTTTCTGAACCTTCTGACTATTTTTCTTTAGCTGAGGGACATTGGTTCCCAAGTCTCTTTGTGGTCGAATGTGGCTTTTCTTTTCCTCTAAATCCCCTATGTTTGGAGTTCTGTCAATAATTTGACGTTGTTACTGCAAAAAATAGCTCCAAATACCTGGAGGATAGTTAATGGAGTTCATAGGTTGAATTAAATCCATGGAAACCGTTTAGGAATCCCAGAGATTATGTACTGTTATAGATGGGTTGTTAGCGGCAATACTTTTTATTTAAAAACTAGGTTTTTGAATAGGGCATCAGTTGCCAATCTTCATGATGCCAACAGGGATTATTTTGAACATGGAGTGGTAATGAAAAATTGGCAACACCTTCCATTAAATGGAGATGATGTATACCAAGGTCCTAGATGTCCTCCTTATGGAAATGGGATAGGTTGTTTTTATTTTTTGAAATCTTGTTTTCTTTGTGTTTGATAAAATGTTTCACTGAAATTTGTTTTTGTTCATTACAGTTGATAGTAAAAGAAAATCTCCCAAAGAAGCTGACGTTAATTTGAAGCACTTAAAACTTATCTGGAGTTTGCACCAATCTGTGGCCGAGGAACACATTAGATGTGCTTCTTATTTGTTGCAGTACAAGAGCTATACTTCATCTTTTACTGCTCGTCCAGTGGTGGTTGTCATTGACCAAGTACCAGCTTCTGAAACTGGTGTGGAAGGTTCCTCCTCTGAATCGAATATTCCCATCAGTAACCTAATGAAGAGAAGAAGAGCTCCTGCCTTCTTTGACCAATCATACTCTGCCAATGTGGAGGCAAAGAAAAAGAAACAAAATGTCCCAGAAGAAGGGACGAAAATTATTTATGCATCTGCTCCTGCTGCTACCGAGAAAGTTGTTGAAAAGCCCCATGTGGCTCCAAGCAAGTCTGTTGTGATTTCTCCTCCTAGTGAGGTTATTGTTATTTCTCCAACAAAGACAATGTCTTTAGTTGAAAATGTTCATGTTCCTCCAAGGAGGTTGAAGAAAAATTCCTCCGAGAGACCTACTGAAACTGTCTCTCAAGTTGAAGCTGTTAAAGGTGGTGTTTCAACCTTTGTTCCCCCGAGCTCCGCTGTGGGCTTAGTAAAATCTTAGACTATCCCAGAGGTCCCTGACATTGAAAATACTCTTACTCGTGAGAGAGTTACTGCTCTAGTTGCTCAACACATTGCCTTGCAGGAAGAAAATAAACAACTGAAGTCTGCTGCATCTTCCTCGGGAGCCCTGTTCCCTATCAATGATGAAGGTTTCTCTTTCCTGGAAGTAGAAAATGCCAACTTGTGAGATGAGTTGGAAACTTTAAAAAGAATTGGACCCTCCACATCCACTCGTGGACGAGCAAGATCTTCTTCTCGGGGACGAGCAAGGGCAGTTTAAATTTCTATTGAATAAGCAAGAACTCAGTCTGCTTTAGAGAATCAGGTTGTTCAGTTGGTGGCGAAAAATCAAGTTTTGGCAGAGATGTCTAAGAAAATTCTGAACTTCAGCAAATAACTCTCTACTCAAAGCTCTGCCTTGGAAAATAAAGAACTTCTAGTGAAGAATCTCCACGAGCAACTGGAGAGGTTGACTTACCAGTTCCACAAATAGCCCGAAGAGTTTTGGATGGTTGGGTATAACGAAGCACTTTGTCATCTTGATGCTCGTTTAGAACAGTCGAACAACGAAGGGTATAAACAGGGCTGGTTGAATGCTCTTTGTGTTTTAAAATTGGAGAGAGGTCATTTCCTGTGGGATTACTATAATCCTGGAGTTCTTGATTTACCCGTGCCTCCTTTCAAGCTTGACCTTAGTTGGATTCCAGCTCGGGCCATTCCTCGCGTTCTAATCTCCAAGTATCTTGATGATTATAGTCTTCATTCATATTTTAAAATATCTCGCCCAGAACACCTGCTTGATCGTCCATCTATAATGAACGTCAGAATGATGCAAGATCTGAACTTCATAAATTCCCCTTATAGTCTTGATGATCCTCCAGCTGGGGTAGACCCTGTATCAAAGGCAGAGGGAAAGAAACCCATATAGTAGAATTTGTTCAATTGATGTGACATGCGATTTGTAATTTATATCATATGTAATTCTTTTTTATTTAAATGAAATGAAGAAATTTTTAGTCTTTTGCTATTTTACTTTTTTCTAAGTATTCTGCAGAATGTCTTCGTTTAAGAATATAAGCATATTTTGATATGCTCATTCTGTTTTATTTTTTTGATTATAGTGACTTATCACTCTTTGATCCTAAGCAATGAAACAACTTTCATCCCACGATCCTGCTTAATTTAACCAACCGGTGTTGATTGTAAATTGATTTGCCGACCAACCGGAGTTGGTGGAGATTTGTTCCCGACCAACCGAAGTTGGAAGAGATTTGTTCCCGACCAACCGGAGTTGGAAGGGATTTATTTATCGACTAACTGGAGTTAGAAGAGATTTGTTCCCGACCAAACGGAGTTGGAAGGGATTTATTTATCGACCAACCGGAGTTGGAAGAGATTTGTTCCCGACCAACCGAAGTTGGAAGGGATTTATTTATCGACCAACCGGAGTTGGAAGAGATTTATTTGTCGACCAACCGGAGTTGGAAGAGATTTGTTCCCGACCAACCGGAGTTTGAAGAGATTTGTTCCCGACCAACCAGAATTGGAAGGGATTTATTTGTCGACCAACCGGAGTTGGAAGAGATTTGTTCCCGACCAACCGGAGTTGGAAGGGATTTATTTGTCGACCAACCGGAGTTGGAAGAGATTTGTTCCCGACCAACCTAAGTTGGAAGGGATTTATGTATCGACCAATCGGAGTTGGAAGAGATTTATTCCCGACCAACCGGAGTTGGAAGGGATTTATTTGTCGACCAACTGGAGTTGGAAGAGAATTGTTACCAACCAACCAGAGTTGTAAGGGATTTATTTGTCGACTAACCGGAGTTGGAAGAGATTTGTTCCCGACGAACCGGAGTTGGAAGGGATTTATTTGTCGACCAACCGAAGTTGGAAGAGATTTGTTCCCGACCAACCGGAGTTGGAAGGAATTTATTTATTTTCTGAACTTGTCTTGATGCATAGTGTGTAGCACTAATACTCCAAAAAATTTCGACAAACAGAGAGAACTAGGTAAAACATTCAATACTTTATTCATACTGAAGAAAACTGCATTACATAGGAATTCCAACTACTGATAATATTTGCGTAAATGCTCTGCATTCCATGCATTCTTAAACTCTTATCCTTCTAGGGTTTCAATCCTGTATGTCCCTGGACGAACAACTTATGTTACTCTGTAAGGTCCATGCCAGTTGGCTTCCAGTTTGTTGTGTTTCTAAATTACTTTCTTCAGCACATAGTCCCCTTCCTTCAAATCTCACTTCTTTACCCTCTTGTTGTAGAACAGAGTTGTTCGCTGCTGGTATGCAGCATTCCTGATTGCTGCTTCTTCTATAACTTCCTCGAGCATATCCAGATCTAATCGCCTCATCAAGTCACTGATAGGAGAATTAAAATTCAGTACTCTGTGTGTGGGTAGACCTAATTCAGCTGGTATGACAGCTTCACTCCCAAATGCCAGCATGTATGGAGACTCTCCTGTTGCTGCTCGTGGTGTGGTTCGATAGGCCCATAGTACAGAGTGTAGCTCGTTAATCCAATTTGCCTTTGCAGAATCCAGTCATTTTTTCAAACCATTCAGCAGCGTTCTGTTCGTTACCTCAGCTTGCCCATTGCTTTGGGGATGGCCTGGTGCATAATGGATTTTCAGTACATTGGACTGATGACAATACGTGGCAAACTCCTCGTTATCAAACTAGGTTCCATGATCAGTAATGAACGCATGTGGGAGACCATATCTACAGATAATATTCTTCCAAATAAATTGGTAGACTTTGTCGTACGTCATATCAATGAGAGGCTCAGCCTCCACCCATTTTGTAAAGTAATCCACAGCGACCACGAGGTATTTAAATCTTCCCCTGGTCGTTGGAAATGGCCCGACCAAGTCTATCCCCCACATGGCAAATGGCCAAGGAGACGTAATGGGTGTTAACAACGCTTGGGGGGTTCTTCGGATAGAGGAGAAGCGTTGACACTTATCGCATTTCTTGGCATAGCCTATACAATCAGCCCTTATCATCGGCCAGTAATACCCCTGCATCATTATTCTTTGTAAAAGCATCCGTCCTGCTACATGGGCTCCACAAGACCCTTCATGGATCTCTTCGATCAAATCTTTCACTTCGGAGGGATGCACACATCTTTGCAAACCTGCTATAATTCCTCATCTATATAAAATGCCATTGGTCAATACATAACGAGTAGCTTTAAACTTCAGTTTCTTGGCTGTGAGTTTATCAGTTGGCAAAGCCCCCTCTTCAATATAGGCCCTAATGGGATTCATCGAAGATGGTCCCAAGTCGTGGACAATAAAGTTCATCATCAGATCTTCGTCTATGCTCCGACCAGCCAGGATTTCATTGGGATGGTTCTTCGTAGCTCGGTGCGTGTGGCAGATGCTAATCGAGATAATGCATCTGCTCTCGTATTTTCTATTCTAGGTATTCTAATCGATTGAATTGCAGGATAGCTCGATACCACTTCTATTTCTTTCGCATGATACTTGATCATTAATTCTCCTTTTGCTGCATATACCCCAAGAATTTGATTTATTATTAACTGTGAATCACTGAACACGACGACTTGCTCTGCCTTCATGGTTTTGGCCAGACTGAGACCTACGATCATAGCTTCATATTCAGCCTCATTATTAGAAGCCTTAAATTGAAAGCACAAAGCATACTCCACCTCAATATCATCTGGGCTATTTAAAATAATCCCTGCTCCACTGCCTGTGCTGCAAGAGGAGCCATCCACATATACTTTCCGTATAGGTATTTCGTCATCAAATTTTTGGTCGGATAGAGTTCCTTGGTGGAATTTTTGTTGCTTCTTTATATCCTCCTCTAGCACTTCTTGCTGCTCGTTGACCATCTTTTCTTGCTCGTCTACTGACTTAAGTAGGTCGGGGTTTAAATTTGATGATTCTGTAACATCCACAGGCTAGTCGGTATTTAAATTCTGCTCTTCAGAGGTGTTAGGATAAGTGAACTCTGCGATAAAATCTGCCACTGCCTACCCTTTACGCGACGATCTAGGCTCATAAACTATGTCATATTCACCAAATTATACCGCCCAATACATCAATCTTTCTGATTTTTCTGGTTTATGAAGAGCTTGCCTTAACGGCATATCAGTATACACGACTATGGTATGAGCTTGGAAGTATGGCTTCATCCTTCTACTTGCTTCGATTAACGCTAGTGCCAATTTTTCCAGCCTTGGATATCTGATTTCTGCTCCTCGGAAAGCCTTGCTAGTGTAATAGATTGGTTTTTGCACTCCATCTTCCACTCTTATCAACGCCGAGCTCACTGCATTTTCTGAAACTGCCAGATACAAGTATAGTCTTTCTCCCATCACTGGTCTGGATAACAATGGAGGTGCTCCCAAGTATTTCTTCAATTATTGAAAGGCCTTTTCGCATTCATCATTCCACTCGAAAGTCTTTCAGAGTGTTTTGAAGAATGGGAGGCATCTATCAGTTGCTCGTGACATAAACCTATTAAGTGCTGCAACTCGCCCTGTGAGACTTTGCACTTCCTTCTTCGTCGTTGGAGATCGTAGTCCCAATAGAGCTTTGATCTTGTCAGGGTTCGCCTCAATCCCTCGTTTGTTAACGATATATCCGAGAAATATGCCTTCTTGTACTCCGAATATGCATTTGGTGTTCATTTGATATTTCTCTAGTTGATCAAAGGTCTGACCTAAATCAACTAGATGATCAGCAGCTTTCTTGCTCTTCGTCAGCATATCATCAACATAAACCTCCATGTTATGACTGATTTGCTCCGCAAACACCTTGTTCATCAGCCGCTGATATGTTGCACCTGCATTTTTAAGTCCAAAAGGCATAACATTATAACAATAAGTTCCCCTTGGGGTAATAAAAGAGGTACGCTCCCTGTCCTCGGGCTTCATCTTAATCTGATTGTAACCAGAATAAGCATCCATGAAACTCAACAATTCGTGACCCGAGGTAGCATCCACCGGTTGATCAATTCGGGGCAAAGGAAAATGATCCTTCGGGCATGCTTTGTTAAGGTCGGTGAAGTCTACACACATTCTCCACTTATTATTTTTCTTTTTTACCATCACAGCATTTGCTAGCCAATCAGGATATTTGACATCTTCAATAAAAGAGGCTTTTTGTAGCTTTTCTACCTCCTCCTATATAGCTTGGTTCTTCTCAGGACTGAACACTCTTCGTCGTTGCTTCACTGACTTGATTTCCTTTTTCACATTGAGTTCGTGACACAAGAAATTTGGATCTATTCCAGGCATGTCTTCATGACTCCAGGCAAAGGTCTGCTTTCTGCGCCTTAGGATTGCTATCAATTCCTGTTCTATCGATACATCCAAGGATGCACCGATTTGAGTTGTTCGTTCTGGATGCTCATCGTCCAGAATGACATTCTCGGTAGCTTCCATGACCTATCCCTTCACGAGTTGGGACTCGTTTCTAGGGTCTAACGTTTCAATCTCCACATCTTCAACCTCATCTACTTGATAGGTAATAGTCTTCTTTCTGGATTCTTCATGCTCCTCCTGCTCGGCAGATGAATAGTAGCATTCTCGAGCCACTTTCTGGTCGCCTTTTACAACTCCCACCCCAAAATTTTTTGGGAATTTTAAACATTGATGCACAGTAGATGGTACTGCTTCGAACTTTTTTAGTCCTACTCTTCCCATAATGATGTTGTAAGCTGATTGGACATTTTTATCCATCACAAAGAAGCGTACTCTTTCTGTTCGATAAGCAGGCCATGTACCGATAAGCATATCTAACTTGATCGTCCCAAGTGGAAAAACCTTCTCGCCAGTAAAACCAAGGAGGGGCCTGTGATATGGCTCCAATTGGGCTAGCTTCAGATTCAAACTGTCAAAGCATGGGTAGAACATGATGTCTGCCGAACTACCATTATCCACCAGTACTCATGAAATCACCACTTCCTTCATTCTCATTTTGATCACCAATGGGTCATCATGAGGATATAGTACACCTGCCAAGTCATTCTTAGAGAAACCAATGACTAGTTTGTCCTTATTCACCTTCCTCGGATGATCATCTTCAGCCAGATTTATTCGCTGAATGTACGAACAAGCTTGAGATTCATTGAGGTAAGCTTTTCTCTCTGCAGTCATATCTCCACCTCCTGCATCTCCACCTGTAATAACATTACATTCAAATGATCCAAAATGGATTGAAAATACCCCACGTTCTAGCTGTTTTGGTCTTTTGGGGAGATCTGGATTATCTTGGTCATCTTCTGGGTCTTCTTCATGACTTCTCTTCTTGTCTTCTTTTGCTCGGAGGAGATATAGACCTCTGCCTTGCTTGGTCATTTCTCCTTTCGCCATTTCGACGATCAACATATTTGGCCAGCTTTCCTCGTCTGATGAGTGCTTCAATTTCATTCTGGAGGGCTATGCAATTTTTGGTCGTGTGACCATGGTCTTTATGGAACTCACAATATTTGGTTTTATTCCTCTTGTCAAGATCTGCCTTCATTTTTTCTGGCCAGTTTAGCTCCTCGCTGTTCTTGATCTCCTCCAGAATGTGGTTTATATCTACTTTCAAAGGAGTATAATTTTTTAACTTCTTCAATTGTTCCAAAGCTTGTTTTGCCTTTGACTGCTTATTGCCACCATTGTTCTTCTGCTCCTGCTTCTCAACCTTATCAGCCTCAACTTTCGTCTCCTTAGTGTCCATATTCTTCTTCGCATCCATAGCTTCCTCGGCGTTCATAATCTTGGCTGCCTTTGCCATTAGTTCTGCCATGGTTCTAGGCAGATCTTTGGCTAGAGTGTAGTACAATTTATTTGGCAACAGTCCACTCATCAGAGCAGTAATTATTATCTTTTCCTCGTAATAAATAACTTCGAGCTTCTCATTATTGAAACGAGTAATATAATCCCCGGTGCTCTCACATGTCTTCTGTCTAACACTTAACAAGTGTGCTACTCGTTTAACTGGTTTTCCTCCAAAATAGAAATTTCCAATAAAGAGCTCGGCCAGTTGAAAGAAAGTTATAATCTTCCCCCGAGGAAGATTGTTGTACCATATTTGAGCAGATCCGATAAGAGTTCCTGAGAATGCCATGCATCTCATCTCATTTGGAATTGAATAGATATCAACAACAGCTTGATATTGTTCTATATGAAGGACAGGGTCAATTTCTCCATCATATTTAGGCGTCACAATTGGAGCTTTGAATTTTGATGGTGTGGAAAAATTCACAATTGCCTGTACAAAGGGTGTCCCTTGAACAAAAGTTCTTTGTAGAGGATTCTTGTCTTTAGCTATCTCCCCTAATCTATCTTCCAACCTTTGAATAAAGCCTTTCCATGCATCATTTCCCTCCTCGGGCCTGTTGGTTCGAGCATCTGATCACGTTGAATTTGCTTCTTGGGATCTTTCATTACGAGCAGTTGGTCGTGATTGGGCAGAGCCTTCCCTTAGATTGGATGGTCATTGAGAATTTCTTGACCCAATCCTAAGGGGACTTCTATTCCTCCTAGGGCCTAAACGATCAAAATGAGAGACCCTACTTAACCTCTAAAGAGCACTGGTCCTTTCTGGAGATAAAGTGACGTTTTATTGAGTGTCTGTAGCTCGTACTGATGAAGTTCGACCAGGTTGATAAGAAAGATCATTAGATCTCTCAGTGCGATATGACTCGGTACGTCTGGATCGAGATTCCTTCGGGAATAACATTCGCCTAGTAAGCGAAGAAGGTAAACGGGTGTTTCTTTGAACGCTTCGTTGTCCTGAATGGGCAGATGCTCCACCTTGGACAGTTTGTATGAGTTGTCGCATGGTCTCCTGCATGGTCGTCTGGCCCTGGGCCAAATTAGCCATTATACCAGCCAGATCTTGGACATTTGGGGGAGTAGATGGATTTGGAAGGATTCCAGCGTTTCGATTACTGGATTCAGGGTTATCAGCCATTGATGATGAATTGTTTTGGTGAAAAATGATAAGTACAGTCATTTCCCACAGACGACGCCAATCTGTTAATGTAAAAAACTAGATTTGATCTAATTATTTTAATCACAGATAAAAATAAATAACTGAAATAAGACAATCAATTTTTAAAGTGGTTCAGCCTTGTGAGAATGACCTACGTCCACTGTTTTTGTATTGATAATTATTTGCCCAGAATTCTCGATGATGGATTTACCAAGAAATTCCGAGTCCCCTTCTAATGAGGAGGTTACAATGTATTTATAGCCGTGAGGCTGCCCAAATGAAAGGATAATGCGCTGTTATCTAGTAGACATGTACATTTCTATGATAATAATGAGCATTTAATGCGCAGTTGTCTCCTTGATTCTCTTGATTTGTATGCGCTGTACGCTATGTAGCTCAGACCGCTTAAGCTGCTTGGACCGCCTAAGCTGCTCGATATGCTTTAGTTACTCAGGGACCCTTAGTTGCTCAGTGAGATTGAGTTGTTCGGGGATGAGTAAGAGTTGCTCGGGGTGCTTGAGTAACTTGATGACAGTGAGCAGCTCGGTAGAAGTATGCGTAATTGCCACGTCGACAGACATGTCTCTGTAAATGAGTGGTCCATGTCAGCAGACTAAATTTGGTATCAACACTCGTTGAAGCTGAAATGACTTACTATGGTGTAATTCGAAATATATTTAAATTGGACTATCTAAGATTCAAAGAGGTTGTATTTTACTGTGATTGGGTAAGAGTTGAGGATAAAAATGCTTGTAAAATTGATCCTGGTACCAATTTGATCATGGTTGACTTGTCCAAGTTGAAGAGCAACGAAAACGTGAGCGATAAGCCGCTTGTTTGTGCTTTTCAAGAGGTAAAGCAAGTGTTTTACTCAGAGTATATCAATAACAAGATGTGGTCAATCGTCCTACATGCACCAAAGCGTCTAAACAGTAGTGTGGATGACTTGGTTGCTCCTAACGAATATCAATCCATTTTTTATGATAACCCGAATTCGAAACAATTTTTAGATTTTTAATAAGTATTCCAATTATCGAACATCAGTTTAATGCTTCTAATTCATTAGTACTTGATCAGTTTACTGCATATAATATTTAGATTTAAGTCTTAAGCATTAATTCAAAGTTCATGTCCAGTGGGTGTATTATTCTAGTGTTTTATTATTATCGGACATCAGTTTAATGCTTTTAATTCATTAGTACTTGATCAGTTTAGTGCATTAATTCAAAGTTTCCAGTGTTTTGTTATAATATGGTTAGTGCTTTGTATTCTTCTAATTCATTTGGATTGGTACTAATAACAATAATTTTTACAGAAAACGTCTTCTTCAGGGCTTAGCGGCAGCGGGGTCGACGAGGGCGACGAGGCCCCTAGTCTCCCCAAATGGGGCAAAATTGGGATCGACCGTTGAGAAAAAGACGGGATTATTGACTAGATCCCTCGGGTTGGTGAAGGCGATTATTGGCCCGGGGTACACTAGTTGGAGGGAGGTGCCAAATGAGCTCAAGTTGGCTATTTGGGCGGCACTACAGGTAATATATTTATATTTATATTTATATTTCAATTTATATTTATTAGCAACTAACACTTACTTTTTTTTTTGTATTTGACTGTTTAACAGAAATAATTCGGTCTGCCCCCACAACTCTGCGATTCCATGTTGGAGCAGTTGAGGGAACAACATAAGACATGGAAAAAGAATTTGTGGACCCGGTACTTTGAGAAGACCCGGGACTCCATTCTCAGACTTCGTGACATCGTCCCGACGAAGGAACCGATCGCATTGGAACAGTAGCAAAAGTTTATCGGCAATGAGATCGAGGAGCGACAATTGGCATCTCGCCAATCGGGGAGGGAAAACGGGGCAAAAAATTCGAACGTGCACTACTCTGGGCGGACGTCTTACGCCGAAGTGGATCACAAGATGGTAAGTTTTTATTTTTCTACAATTATAGTTTTATGTTATCCTGCATTATTATATTTTGTGTTACTTACTAATTTTGTATTAGTTTATTTCAGGAGACGGGGAGTGGCCCTGGGGGTAGGCCACATAGGCTCGATGCCTATGTGGCAATCCGAACGAAGTAGGGCAAGGACAAGGAGGTGTCCCTGAGCATCGCGGCCATGATTGTAAGTTATAAATGTTTAATTTTTGTTAATTACGTTATAATTTTTTTATTTACTTAATTAACTAATCGTGTGCTTTTTGTCATTTTAGGCAAAGCTTAAGGAAGTGCATGAATCGCAGTCTGATGCCGACAAGGCATCTTTGGCTATGGACGCACTCAGCCAAGTATTCGGCGTTGATCACAAGGGGAGGAATAGGGGTGAGCTCGTGGGTGGGGAAGTCTAGGATTATTGGAATGGAGATGAGCAACATCGGGTTGGCTCGGTGGACACGCATGAAGAGAAGCTGTCAAGTTTGGAGGCGACGGTCCTAGATATGTACTCTTTTATGAAGATTGAGTTAGTCAAGGGCAAGGGGAAGGAGAAGACGGTGCAGGTGGAGGAGGATAAGGACGTGGACGTCCCTGCTTCATCGTCGATACGCGCGAACTCGCTGCAATATGATCGAGTTCCTATCTTGACTCCCATCGAGCGGTCTATGTCAACAATCGATTGGCCGAGCATGTTGTTACTCGACATATATGATGGACAACCGATAGCGAGGGATTGAGGGACCCGAGAACCCTCCCGGGTATGCCGGTTCATGGATGTCTCCTTCAATACATTAAGGCCAAGGTGCTCATCATGCATGTGATGCCCAAAAAGGAGAACTCCGTATTGTGGTTGTGCGAACAATGAAGCGTGACACATATTGAGGGGTGTCTCAATGCGTATGTCATTTGGTCTTCCTTCCTCCTTTGACCCACTTATGACTCTATGCATTGACATTACTTCTATCTATTTTATTTAGACACTTGGATTATATTTGTATTGTTTTGATTTGTTACATTTTGGTTTGGATACGGATTGTATTTATATTTCATTTGGATATAGATACATATATGCAATGATTTGGTTTATTCTTTCTATTTTATTTGGATATATGTTGTTTGAACATGTATAATTTTACTATAACAGGTAAAAATATACTGTTGGGCAGTGGCAGTGGCCATACTGCCCAACAATTTTTTTTTAAATTCTGCCCAGAATTGTCACGGTCAAAGACCGTGACAATTTTTTTAGACTTGTCATGACCTTGTCACAGTCTTTGACCGTGACAAAACTTGTCAAGGTCAAAGACCGTGACAGGATCGTGACAAGTCCGTGATAAAAATAGTTATCACTCCCAGATTTGTCACGATCAATGACCGTGATAATTTTGACTTGTTACGATCAATGATCGTGACAATCCGACAGTTTTAGTGTAGTGGAAGCTTAAAGCTTCTTTCCATGGCAGCAAAATAAAGTAGAAAAAAAAGAAGGAGAAAAAAAGAAGGGGTAGGGGGTTTCGGTTGGCGGTGTAGGAGGAGAGAAGGAGGGTCGACAGTTTCGTTTGGGGAAGGGGGAGAGGTTGAGGCAGCGAGGTCTGGGGGATTTTAAGTAGAGGAACAGGGTTTTCGGGAGTTATAGGAGGAGATTTTTATTTTTTTTGCTCTTGAGTGTTCTCAGAGAGAGAGAGAGAGAGAAGATAATGAACCCATTTCGTTTGTTTTAAAATGAGAAAAAGAGGTGTGATTTTTGTTGTGGGTACAAGGCCCTTTTTATAGGATTCCTAAGATGCACAATCAGGACATAGTCACCTTGGATAATTATTCAACTGAGCATCTTTGGTACTCAATTATATTTTTTTCGTGTATAATATTTTATATTTCTTGAAATTTCAACCAACTATAAATTAGTACTGGGGCGTGTAGGACATTTTACTATGTTATTTTCACATCAAAAGTAATTTCGAATTACACTAATTTATACACACTTCAATTCGAATAATAACTTTAAAATAATCCGCTTTAATCTCGTTCTACTATTTGTTTTAATGAAAAATATTTATTTCGAATAAGAGAGTAAATGTGTCGACCCTGTTTTCATGTTACAGGACATACGTACGGGTCGTAAGCGTTGCGAAAACTATAAATAGTCTGTAAAGCATCATTTCGACACATAAACAATTCAATTTAAATAAAAATAAAAGTGAGGGTATTACATTCATCCCACGTTAAAAAAATTTGTCTTCCAAATTTCCTACATTCTTAGAGTTTCAAGTACTCGTGGTACTGACATCGTCCATGATATGATAATACATTTGTTCGAGTTTGTAAATCTATTATATAACTTTGACAATTTTCTTCACGTCATTCTTTTGTTATTTACAGGTTATATAACATTACTTTATATGAAATACTTAATGTAGACAGGTTTAGAAACAACTGGAATTTCATCTAATTAATATGCATTTTTACAGCTTTGCGTGTGTTGTCTATCATCGCATGGGTTTATGTAACAATATTCTACGTCTCGCCTGGTTATATAAAGTTCGGTCATATATCAATAATCTCATACTATCAAGATGGTGGTATTGGTAAAAATCATCGTAGGTTGTATATAGTTCAGGAAATAACGATATCTCCCTATATAAAAATATAGCGTCAGCAAGAGAACACTGCAGGTTTGAAACATTGATATTGTAATGTAGTATTTAACAACTGGTTGCATCATAGGTAAGTGGAAGTATAAACTCTCTTCGAGTAGGTAAGTCGATAGTTTAGTCATATTGAGTTGTCAATAATGTAATTGCAAGTCATGTTTTTAATAATATGTAAGATTCTCATAAAGGGTATCTCTTTTTTATATCAAAATTACCTAGTCTACTCTCGGAGGTTTCAATTTTAATTTTTACAGTAAAATGCTATAAATAGTAGACAATCTGGGGAATCACTATGGTTGTGAAGTCACGTGCTTATTTAATCGAAAAGAATTATCGACTATTCGATGTAGTCAATACTTTTATATGGAAGTTTCCTTATAATTTCAACTACGGGAAGAAACTGTATCGAGTATCTTAATGCAATGTTTCTTCAGTTTTCTACATACCAAAATATTATATCTATGAGATTTGACTTTTCCACTAAGTCACTATTTTGGAACACAATGTAACGTTTGATACTTTCGTGTATTTCAACTATGCTTGTTTATTGATGCCTAGGTTCACATGATAGTAATAAGTAACATAATTGGTATGGTGTCTAATGTTGTAGAATTTATCACATGGAATTTACTATAGACATATAAAGATAACTAGTTCTTTAAAGAACATCGAACTACTCTGGATATATTCTGAAATTTTGGGCTAATTTGTGGACCAGATAGATAGAAGTGGTTCACTTAAAATAATGTGAGTATAGTTATACAACTACAAGGAAAATGTTAATCCCACCGATATCGTTCAACAGGATGATACTACTGTTTGAAATATATTGAACCCAAATACTGACATTTATGAAATCCTAGCAATAAGGATTGAAACTTTTCTAGAAATGATTTGTGTACTTAGGGTAGGATAACGTCAAATTTTAATGATGTTCAATTTAAATTTACACATGCTGAAACATGATCTGTGTGTCATAAAAGAGAAAGGAGACTATCATCTTTTTTCTGGCCATCGGGAGGAAAAAGAATTAGCACAAATATGCTAAGCACGTGCTACCAATTTAAAAAAAATTAATACACATATCTCGAAAATAGAGTGGTCGATATAATCTAAAAACACATCTTTATTCCAACATTCGATGTAATCTGAGCTTCTATGTACATCGACTAGGTTATCCATATGATAATCTTACTATGAATCCTAATACTGAGCTTTTGGAACGAAGAAACAATTTCCAATTGAAGTGAACGACAGATTTTGTGAGTTTGTCTAATATCATCCACGCATAGAATTACATCCTTGGTACATACAGGGTAATTTACAAATAAAATCCACGGGGATGTGATCCTATTTCCGTTTCGGGGTAAAAAAGAAATTCCAAAAAAATTCATTAGGTATATGTAATATGTCTTTCAATTGAAAACTTATTTCCCTATCTTGTAATAATCATCGAGTTTAACTTTAAATTTAAGATTGTAACATAAGGAGATTTAGCAGTGATTATTATAAGTTCGTCTTTCTCAAGGTTGGGTAAGAAATACTAGTTGGTTAACATAAAAATTATGGGGTAGTGTAAATCATATGGTTATATGGTATCAACAATAGTCTAAGAAATTACGTCGTTAAATCTTCCGACAGGTTTCGACTTAAAGTGTTAGATATAATTCTACTCTTCTAAGATGGTTTATATAATCAGTAATCCTCAAAATTCTAATTACGTTTCTCCCTTAAATTCAAATTTCCTTGCGTGAAAATGTATCTCAAACTTTTGTAATCGAAATTCACCTTGGGATTTCTTACCATACAATAAAAGACTTTAGGGTTTCCTATATTTATATAGAAGATTGCATAAAGAGTAAATAGGAATTTCTCTTAACTTAAATGGTTATAATATACTGCTTAGAATTCCAGAGGGTCATAGGGTACTATATTCAGAAAAAGTTTATCGAGAAACAACGTAAATTTAATTTTGAATCTAATAATTGTCTATCCCAAAATATTCCTTATTGGGTATAAAAACATTCACTGAGGGATGTTGTATAGGTTGAAAGTACAATGGACTATACGGAATCAAGGGCAAGCTAACGGTATGAGGTAACAAGAGTCTAAAGTTCTAGAAGAGGTTTGATTTCAAAATGTAGGTTATCGGTGTAGTCATAAAGTTGACATGTATTAGGTTTAGAATATATCGACTCAACTAGAATACATGGAACTTATAAGGGGTATTAAACAAATTTGTGAATAAATCTAATTGATATGTCATAGAACTAGTGCACTTTATAATACTAAAGGGCCCAATGTATCTTGGTTGCCTTAAGTCTTTCTCAATTCTATCATATCTTCCTAATAGTTTCTTAGGTCATTAAATAAGGGAATGAACGATTAATCTGAGGCAAAGGATTTCTCATAAATCGCAAAATTATATACATGTCTTGTTGAGTAAGGTTGATAATAATTTATTTCGGATAAAAACTTTGGCGTTATCAGGTATGCATAAAAATAATTCTTCGGAAGTAATATTCCGTACTACATATGGTAATGTTAGTGGAATTAAAATATAAGGTTCGCAAGGTTAAGGTTGTGAATAGTTTTTAAAACAAGACAAACTACAACTATATGTTCTAAAGGCATAGGGTTAATAGCAGTACAAATAACAAATCAATCCAAAACTTTTGGAGATAAATCAATCCAAATAATGGGAGATGATCAATCCAGATAACTTGAGATAAAGTAACCGTGTCGAGCTAAAACTACGAATAAAGGCATAAATAAAACTAGGCACTCAATAATCTGAGTCCTACAGGCAAATAATATTGTCGTGGGGATGATGGTAGTTTATTTCCCGGTTATATTGTATGCTATGTAAGAATATATTCAATGAAATCAAGTTATCTTGAACATATTGTTCCAGGATTAACATATGGGTTTAAAATTGCATCAAGCGTAACATATTCTGAACTACACAAAGGAATTCATAAAGTATCGGGGGTTATCATATAATGATATGAGAATTTCGTGAAATTATACTAGATCAGAATCACCTACCATGGGTGAAAATTTGCTCATTAACAAGATTATCTGGATTTCAATGTAAATTTTCTTCGAAAAGATGGTTTATAAAGGAAACGCTATTTGTGGTATCAAGATCATGTAAAGGGTTTAGATAAAGTTTCATCTGATCACAACTATTATACTTGTGTATGAATAAAATATTATGTTTCACTATGAATTACATATTCTTTCTGGAAATATTAAATTTTTCAGTGATATCTTGAATCATTATAACTTCGAAAACTAATTAACAATGGTTACAAGGTACTTGGTAGTGGTTTATTAATAATAATTCAATGTCAATGTTGTGTAGCACTTGGGAAAAATGTTGTTTGTGGAATATGGTTCAATAAGTGATGTCGTTACGTTTGAAAGAGTAAAATGATTCAACTTAACCTTTCTGATACTTCTACCTTTTCATAAAGACATTTCCAATTCTCATCAAAGATTTATTCATAATATTTCCAATATAATATGATTCAGGTATCATTCTAACATAAGTAGTCTACTCTTGTAATCTAGGGTGAATAGTATACAGTATAATAAGAGTACAGTATAGAAAACGATAATAAATGGTCAATAGAAAAATGTGATAACTTTCAAAGACAAAAGTTTTTGGAATTCCGAATGAAGTAAATCATTTTTTAGGGGAGTATCAATTGAATAGTTCTAGAGAAAAGAGTTGTGTTGTATATACAGACTTGTAGAGTATAGTGTGCAATCCCGTCTTAAGATAATTTTCTTAATATATCTCTAAATCCTCAATCACATCATTGACAACCCCAAAATTCTTAATGATTTTTCTCAATATATAAAATTCGAGTATCTGCCCCAATCACAATTTAAAAAAATATAATTCCAGAATATTTCTCGTAATCATTTAATCATCTCAACCTTGAAACTAAACTTCCAGAATATTTCTTTTATGATTTCACTGCTGTAAGAGGGTACTTTAGATATGATGGAGGCGTAACCCCTTTGAAGTATAGTAATGATAAGTTAATTAGCCAAAACCTTGGATTAGTGATAGAACATGCAAACACAAACCTAATGAAGATAAAACTCAGTTTGATCTCACAAATCTCTCGTGTATAACTCAGAAGGTGGTAATAAACTTAGAAGTAACCTAGCTAGAGGGAGAGAGAAGTAAGCACCCTAGATACACCTTGGCAGGCAGCCAAACACACCAACCACCTACAAGAATCTCTATTAGGCATTAAAAGGTTCTTAATAACTAACAATGGTGGATGAATATGACATCTGGCTTGTAATAACTCTCTCTGATGTGTATTCTCTCTAGTAATAACTTCTTGAACTCTCAGAAGATCATCCTCTCCTCAGGGGTGGTTGGGGTCCTTAAATAGCCCCCACACCATCCCCGAGGAAAATCAGTCATTAAAGACTATAAAATACATCCCTCATACTTTATGTCACAGCATTAAATGCCTGATGCACTAGTTGTCTCCACATCATAAATATTAAATGCCAAGACATGCCTTTTGCCTAACCATTGTGTGTCAGGAGGGGCTGTTGTTGCAGAGGTGGCTCACCAACGGCCTGACAGCCCCAAATACCACGGTGGTTTAATCAAGTGTACGTCTGACATTGTTTAGCTGGATAGTGACATCACCTACAGTAGATGTGACATTAAGTAGAGGGATTTTTGGTTCACAACTCAACGCCCAATGGAACTCCGAGCTGTTATGCCATAGGTTCCACGGTCAGGGTCCTTCGGTGTTTTACCAGGTGTATCTAAGATGGTCAGGACAAGCTCCGCCGGTGCCTCACTTCTCAATCCTCCAAACCAAGTCCATCTAAAGTTCCTACGGTGAGGCCATTCGATAGAGCATGAAAGCTCTTCCAAGCCCTGCCAAGCCTGATCTCTCGCGAGTACTGTTTGACCTCATACTAAAACTCTTTATTATTCTCGTTACATCATTACAACCGTTATAGCTTACAGTCAATATAAACAAAGATACAGTATGACTAATACAACAAGCTAAAATACAAGCTGTCACGCTAAGCTGCCTCGCTTGAGCTACCACGGTGCCTTAATCCCCAAAACACTGTTGCTAATGCGGAATTACCTCTAATCTCAAGATTACCTTCAAGCCCCCTCTACATTTTCCCCTTCGTGGAGAGATTTGTTGGAGCAAGAAATGTCTGCACGAAACTTCTCAAACCGACGAGCCTTCTCTGCGTGAAAATTTCTGGTCCCCTTTCCTTCGTTAGAACCGCATCATTATAATCTCCAGGAAAAATTAAAATTCTCCCCGATGTACCTGAGCCGAAGCACTACGACTTGTTGGGGCTTTGACGAAGGGACATCTCCACTTTTTTCTTATACTGCGCGTCAATCGTTCTAGCTTTTTATTATTTGAAATTCTCCCGAAAGGCCCGCTAACCTTCTCAAATACTCGTTTTGATTCTTGATAAGTAAAATTCTCCCTTGTAATGCTTCGCTATGTTCGAAAAAGTAGAAATTCTCCCCGATGCTGTCGAGTCATCATTTAAACAACATTTCCACCTGTGGTGAGGGGACATCGTAGCTTTTTTTTTTGAACCGTTGGGACATCTTTTCCATTAGGAGTTATTGGATATGTCTGATAAAAATTTTGGCGCCAAAACTCAAACTTGGTGAAGAAGGGAACCCCTTATGTTCCCCAGGTGTCGCTTCGTAAGTGAGGTGGCGTTGTCTTTTCGACTGTCAGAACACTTCCTGAAGTGCCACGTGTTCATTTGAAATGATTATAGGTGGTTGTGCACGTGCAATGGTGGGAGACTCAAAAGACAGGTTTTAAAAGCTTCAAACGTCTCTTTATATTTCAAAACCCTTCTCTCTCCTGCATCTTCTTCAAGCTCCCGTATTTTTTAGAGAGAGAAACTTTGTGCGAACTCCATTGTTGTCTGATTCTTTTTTTTAGCCTCCTCCTCTCATCCTTTATGCCACTGCATGTGGTTGTGCCACTCCACCTTCATTCCCAAACCTTCTTTTACCAAAAAATTTTCCTTACCTCGCTGTTGTCTGCAATGGCCTCCTCCAGCCACCCTTCCACACCTGCCACCAGTGCGCCACCTTCCATCTCTGGTGCCACCTCCGTCTCAAGCGTCGCTGCCCTAGACGCTGCTCGTCAAGAGCAACTTCGCTTCTATCGCCGGGCCCCATCTTTGGTGAAGGTGATAAATTTTTTGAGGCATACAAGACTTGCCATTTCTCATCCAAGTTCGACCCCTTACTGTTGGGTGATGAGGAAATGGATTCATTGAAGTGGGGCTATCTTCCACCAGAGGGAACTCTGCATTTTCGGCTAGACCGTGGTGACTTTCCCTATTCCCAGATCGACTTCGAAGCACCTGGGGGGTCACCAACCCATTTTACTGCCTGACATACACACATGCAGAGCTCCCATGCCGCTGCCCTTGCTAAGGTTGGGCTTCATCGCGCATACTGGTTTAGGGAGTTCACTCTCTCAAAGCACAATACGGTGTTACAAGTGCTAATTTCCCGATGGAACACCACGACTCACACCTTCTTTACTGCATGGGGGGAGTTCACCGTTACACTGGAGGACGTCTGTGAACTCCTTGGGTTTGATCCCATGGGTGAGTTTACCTACCATGATGAACCTCTGGACGTCGAAGAGGTTACTGATCGAGTTGAGCTGGATCGGATCTGCCGCAGTTGCACCGATTCCTCAAACAAAGCCATATTTACCCCCCTTATCAACTATTTTTTCGAAGCTCCGACGCCGAAGGATGTCAGTGTGTAACGGGTCGAGGTAGAGGTACATCTCTAGAACTACCAGCCTACATACTTGTATTACTTTCACACCTTTTCCTTACTGGAAAACCCAACGATCAGCCCAGGAAGGACCTGATAAACATTTCCATTTGTTTGGCCAGAGGGTTCAACCTTCCTCTGGCCGCCATCGCCTTAGGGTCCCTCTATACCTGGTTGGATAGAACCCACATAGACATGGCACGGTCACCGGGTCATTACAATTTGGCAAATTTTACCAACACCATCATCTTGACGGGCTTCCTTTACACCCGCTTTCCTGCTATTGCTGCTAAGTCCATTTCTCTGCATGTGAGCCAAGGTATTAAGCCCCCACATCTCCTATGTTTTCACAAAAAGCAAAGTCGAAAGGAGGTAATTGAAGTTTTTTACCTTTTAGACTCCTTTGTGACGAGGCCATACAGTGAGTCTACATTTTCCCATAGTTGGTATTTCTTTCCGTCTGTAGCCATAACGATCAAGTTCATCCCAGTTGTAGAAGATCCCTCGCAAGCCGTGGTGTTTCTATTTACCCCGGGGTTTCTTCCTTCCTATACTGAATGGGGATACACCTCAGAACCCTATAACCCAGATAGATGTAGTAGATAATTCGGGTTCGATCAGGGGGCCCCTCGACCTGTGTTTTAACACAACCATCCAAAGGCCACTTTTGCTGAAGCCTGCACTCTCTATATTGCCGCGGCGGTGCTTAGTGTGACATCCACCATCGACGGTCGTGTCACCCTTCCTAGTGCCACTAGGAAAGGAGACGTATCCACCTCCTTCGCCACCAAGTTCCATTTGGGGCAACTGGAAATGATTCGTGAGTTCATTCAGTCCCCTCCTCAATATCCCCCAGTCCTTTCTTTTTCTTCTTCTGAGCTGGGGCTCAAGGGGAACTCCATGCTTGGGGTTGAGCTTCCTTTGAGTACAATGATTAAAGAGTCTCCCGAAGAGCTACCCCCTTATTGTCCAATGATTCCCACTGCCACCCCGAAGTCCAAGGCCGCTGCATCCCCTAAGAAGGCTGCCCCCTCAACCAAAGCTGCAATGGGTTGGGTTCATTGTTCTGGGATCTATCTTGATCTTGGTCCGATGGAACTGGCCGAGGAGTCTCTGAATGATTATTTTGTATAGTGCCAGGCTCATATGTTTCAACGCGTATTCTCCATTCACTTGCTAAACCACCAAGTTTTAATCCCCCTTGATGCAAAGTGAATGGATCCCCCTTCGAAGAGCCTCTAGCAATCCCAACAGCAATGCTTCATATTCTGCGTTATTGTTAGAATAAGGGAAATCTAACATGTAGGAAAGGCAAATCTCCTCTATGCCCTTTGAGAGAATAACCCCCGCTCCTTCTTTCTTTTTCGCCGATGATCCATCGAACTGCATTATCCATTCCTCATCCGTTGCGTCTAGGTGGTTGGCCTGCAAATCGTCTCCTAGAATATTTTCTTTGGGTAGCTCAAATGTTCCTGAGGGGAAAATAGCCAACAGATCAGCGTATGCCTGGCTTTTGATTACGCGAGGAACCACGCACTTCAAGTCATATTCAGTTAGGATGAGGAACCACCTAGTCTCCCTACTAATCAAAATCGTTCTTGTAGCAAATACTTAATAGGATCACATCTAGTTACAATATAAATTGTAAAAGACAACATATAATGCCTAAGTTTTTATGCTACAAAGACTAAGGCTAAATAATACCTTTCTAAGCCATTGTATCTGACTTCTGGTCCCTGGATGATCCTGCTGAGGTAATAGACTGGCCGTTCTTGTCCATCGATCTCTTGTGCCAACAAAGCTCCCACGAACCTCATGGTGGATGTGAGGTACAACTGCAACGGTACTCCTGCCTTTGGGGGAACCATGGTCTGTGGTGAAACGAGCAGTTTCTTCAGCCCGTCAAGAGACTCCTGGTGAACCTCCTCCCACTTGAACTTTGTGTTCTTTTGCAACAGCTGCATCAATGGATGTGTTATTTCGGCCAATCCAGGCATAAATCTCCTAAGGTAGGAGACTTTACCGAGGAAACTCTTCAGCTCCTTTGCCATTTTTGGGCACGACATTTCCAAGATCACCCGCTGTTTGTCCTGATCCATCTGCACCCCTTGTCGATCAACGACAAAGCCTAGGAACTTCCCACTTGTCACTCCAAAAACACACTTCAGTGGGTTTATCTTTAATTTATACTTCTTGCAACGGGAGAATACCTTCGTCAAATTGCTCAGATGGGACTCCTCCTTCCTCGATTTGATGACCAAATCATCCACATAAAATTCCATAAATTTATGAAAGAAATCATGAAAAATGGCCATCATGGTTCTTTGGTAAGTCACCCCAGCGTTCTTGAGTCGAAACGGCATCACCTTGTATATGAAGTTGCCCAACGGGGTTCTGAACGCTATTTTCTCTGCATCCTTAGGGTCCACCTTGTTCTGGTTATACCTTACATACCCATCCATGAAGTTGTACATCTGATGACCTGCTGTTGCATCTATCAATCTATCAATGAAGGGCAGAGGGAACTCATCTTTGGGATAAGCTCTATTTAAATCTTTGAAGTCCATGCAGATTCTAATTTGGTTTTTATCTTTCTTCCCCACCGGGATAATACTAGATAGCCAGAGTGGGTGCTGTATCGGTGTGATGACTCCTGCCATTAGTAGGCGTTGAACCTCTTCCTTGATCTTTAAATCTAGCTCGGGCTTGTATGTCCTCATCGCTTGTTTCATCGGAATGGATGAAGGCATTACGTTTAACTTGTGGCAGCTTACTTCCTCGTCCAGTCCCTCCATCTCTGTGTATTTCCACGCAAAGACGTCTATAAACTCCTGAATCAACCCAACCAAGGCCTCTTGTTTCTCCTTACTTAGATCTTTCAAGATGAAGATGGGCCTTAGATCTCCCTCTTCTTTGCTCAGGTTCAACTTCTGCAACTCTTATGCATGTGGCTTTAGCTGATCTGCCATGTAGTCTGGTTCTTCGGTGACATCCTCTATAAACTCCTGTATGTTGGAGTTCTCTATCACCATGCATTGTCCCCTTTGATCCGCCATAAAGCATTCATATATCGGGTGAACCTCATCATCAGTTTCCTCAGTCGCCCGCTCACACTGTTATAATTGATACACCACCTTTCCTTCCTCGGTAATGACCTTCTTGCATTGTCTGCTGGTAGTGGTGACTACCATCCTCTTCTTCTCTTTAGAAGCCTCGGCCACTCTTTTTCCTGAGAATCGGCTCAGCACGCTTTGCCGCTGGACTTCATGGTCCATCGGGTCCACTCTGGGCCTCATTCTGTCTTTGAGCTGCTTCGAGATGCCTTGGGGCCGAGGGACCACCTGGTGAGCTTATTCGACCATTTCCCTTGTGCTGCTTGCAACCTCCTTCTTCTGCTCATTTAAGGGCCTCATCCTTTCCCTGATCGAGGGAACCCATGCTCCCTCCATTCTTCTTGTTAGGACCCATACATCTTCCTCTAACTCTATGTAAAACGCTGTGTCCACCAAGTGAGCCTCCTCAACGGCGAAGGGCCTCTTCGTAGCCCTAATAGTAACCTATGTTCCCTTGATATTCTCTTTAGCACATTGGTGGTACGTCGAGGGAACTAGCCCTTGGTTATTCATCCATACTCTTCCTATCAATAGATGGCAGGAAGTTGCACTCTCTATTACGTGGAACTTGACATGGAAACTCAGATTTCCCATTACAATCCCAACATTAGTGTACCCAATGGATTTGGAAGATTGGTTATCATACCCCAAAATTACCAAAGGCATGGGGACCAACCTTTCTTCTGGAATATTTGCTGCATAGAAAGAGTTGATTGGCATGATATTGATGGAAGCTCACCCATCCATAAGATTCCTTGCAAAGCTAACTCCGTTGACACTAGCAGTCACATATAACGGCCTGTTGTGAGGGAACCTTACAGCCCTATCTGCATCGCTGAAGGTTACCTCTAAAAGGAACCTTCTCACCTACCTAGTCATGGGTCCCTTCAATCTCAGCGAAGGGACTGCATTCTTCCTCGCAATATCGAGTATTTCCTGGGTTATCTCCAACCTACTCTCCTTCGGGACCCCCACCTGGTCGAAGAACCAGGTGAACTTTGGGGATTTCAAAACTGTACAGTATTCTAAAACTGGGTCTACTTTCTCGCCTTCAACATCGTATACATCCTCCATATCCTTGGCGCTTGCTTCATCATAAGCCAGCACCACATTAGCCATTCCCCTCGTACAATCTTCCAGAGCCTCTTCGTGCTCTTCTTGCTTCATTATTGACTCTCTTTCTCCTCTCTTAGTCTCTTCATCATAGTCCACCATGAGATTGGTCCCATGTGCTGGCAAGGGGTTATTGTTGACGTTCTGTGGAGGGATTTGCAACGTCCCTACCTTCACGTACTTGTCGATGATTCTTCTCAGTGTAAAGTAGCTCTCGGTTGGATGTTGGATCCTCCGATGAACCTGGCAGTACTTTGGATCCGCCTTCGTTGTCGCATTAGGCTCCCTGATGGGAATGTCCTTTGGCTCATAGACCGTTCCCCCTTGGACCATCGCGTTGTAACAACTGATAACTTTTTCCACTGTATAAGGCAATGGTGGTGGGTTCTCCTTGTCTCTTCCGAACTTCCTCTTATTATCCTTCTTTGGCGCCTTGCCCCTATCTCCCCCTCGGTGTACCCCACCCGTGGGGGCTGAGACCTCCCCCCGCGGGTTGCATCGACTGCCTAAACATCATGGGCACCACCATCGGACTGGGACTTACCACCAAGGAGATATTCCGCATTGCTTTTAAGAACGCCGTAAAAGTCCCTCGCACGTCTCATTGATAAGATGGCATATGTACTCGGGAAGCAGCCCCTCAGCGCAGATTTGCAATAACTTGGATTCTTTAGCCTCCTCCCTCACGTCGAGGGATCTTTCCCTGAACCTTCGCACATAGGCCACCACTTCTTCCCTAGGTCTTTGCTTCTCCCTACCCAATTGGGTCAAAGTAAACTCATCATCTTCCAGAAAAGAACTTCTCGACAAACAATACATGCATCTCCTCCCATGTACAAACGCTGCTATGAGTCAAATGGGAATACTAGTTGTATGCCTTATCGGTTAAGGATTTGGAAAAATCCCTCAACCTAAGTTTCTTATTATTGCAATGCGCTCCCAAGTGTTCAACAAAGCGCTTAATATGTTCCTTCGGGTTTCCACCTTTCCCTGTGTATTTTTCAAAGATAGGAGGAATATAGTCCTTTGGATAGGGCTCATCGTTGTATTCCTGAGGATAAGGTGTTCGACGGTCATTATAAACCGAAGCTACCTCGCCAGCATATTGTAAGGAAGCCTTCATGAACTTCATCATCTCTTTCTGCATCTCCTTTCTCATTTCCTCCATGGGTGATGATACTGGGGCAACAACCAACTGGACCATAGGCTGAGTGCTCATTGCAGCTGGAGTAGTCATCATAGTTGGGGCCGTTGAAACTCCTGAGGTTCCCACGACTGCATTCACAATAGAGGGTATGCTTGCTGGGACCGTTCTCGCTACACCTGCACCTGGTGGGGCCGTTAGGACTTCCCCTGGTGTTAGAAGGCATTGGCTTCCAATACTCCCAGCATTGTGGAAGCTACTGGGGTTTGCAAAAACTCACAAAACTTACTCATGAGGAGCCCCACCCGAGTGGGTCCCAACCCTGTACTCGTGGAAGCTTGTGTCACCCTTGGAGCGCTTTTCATCGCCTGAACTGGAGGTACCTCTATTCGAGGAACCCCATCCCCTAAATCCTCCAGCTCTTTCACAACTTGTTCTTCATTGTATTAAACGTCATCAAAGTTGAGCCTTCGATTAGCATTATCTTGCGCCATACTCCCTACTTAGAAGAATGCCTCCCCAGCAGAGTCTCCAAATGTAAGAGGGTACTTTAGATAAGATGGAGGCGCAACCCTTTGAAGTATAATAATGATAAGTTAATTATCCAAAACCTTGGATTAGTGATAGAACATGTAAACACAAACCTAATGAAGATAAGAATCAGTTTGATCTCACAAATCTCTCATGTATAACTCAAAAGGTGGTAATAAACTTAGAAGTAACCTAGCAAGAGGGAGAGAGAAGTAAGAACCCTAGATACACCTTGACAGGCAGCTAAACACACCAACCACCTACAAAAATCTCTATCAGGTATTAAAAGCTTCTTAATAACTGACAATGGTGGATGAATACGACCTCTGGTTTGTAATAACTCTCTCTGATGTGTATTCTCTCTAGTAATAACTTCTTGAACTCTCAGAAGATCATCCTCTCCTCAGGGGTGGTTGGGGTCCTTAAATAGCCCCCCACACCATCCTCGAGGCAACTCAGTCATTAAAGACTATGAAAGACATCCCGCATACTTTATGTCACAACATTAAATGCCTGATGCACTAGTTGTCTCCACGTCATAAACATTAAATGTCAAGACATGCCTTTTGCCTAACCACTGTGTGTCAGGGGGGCTGTTATCGCAGAGGTGGCTCATCAACTGCCTGATAGCCCCAAATACCATGATGTTTTACTCAAGTGTAGGTCTAACATTGTTTAGTTGGCTAGTGACATAACCTACAATAGATGTGACATTAAGTAGAGGGCTGTTTGGTTCACAACTCAACGCCTGATGGAACTCCGTGTTGCTCTACCTGAGGTTCCACGGTCAGGGTCCTTCGGTGTTTTACCAGGTGTATCTAAGATGGTTAGACAAGTCCCAACGGTGCCTCAATTCTCAATCCTTTAAACCAAGTCAATCTAAAGTTCCCACGGTGAGGCCATTCGATAGAGCATGAAATTTCTCCCAAGCTCTGCCAAGCCTGGTCTCTCGCGAGTACCGTTTGGCCTCACACTAAAACTCTTTATTATTCTCGTTACATCATTACAACCATTATAACTTACAGTCAATATAAACAAAGATACAGTATGACTAATACAATAAGATAAAATACAAGTTGTCACGCTAAGCTGCCTCGCTTGAGCTGCTATGGTGCCTTAATCCCCAAAACACTGTTGCTAATGCGGAATTACCTCTAATCTCAAGATTACCTTCAAGCCCCCTCTACAGCTGCATATCTCAAATTATTGCACTATAATTCCTGGAGTATCTGAATAGGTTCTACCAGTTCTGTAACAAGTATAAATATGAAGAGAGTTTGGAATGTATATGGAATTAAGCGTTTATCAAATGAAGTGGAAGCAAATGTTTTTTCATAATAACTTTTAAATAAAATCTAGGAGTCTTAACTGATAATCCCATACTTACCAACTCATTAAGGGTAATATAAAGAAAGTTGAACTGATAATTCTATACTTACCAGTTCACTAAGGGTCATATAAAGAAAAATCAGTGTTGTATAAAATGTAATGGAACACTAGTTACTGCTAACAACGTTAAGGATCATATAAGAAAGTCAAGGATCTTTGAACTGATAATTCCATACTTACCAGCCCACTAAGGGGGTATAAAAATAAGTAATCCATCACTAAAACCACACTACACCAAATTGGTCAAATTGGCACCCTTCAACTGGCCAGCCTTGTCGCTGTCATTGATCGTGACAAAAAAAGACGTATTTTTTTATCACGGTCAATGATCGTGACAAGCCTATAAAGTTGTCACGGTCAAAGACCGTGACATGTCCGTGATAATTCTGTCAGTAAAAAAACCTCCCTCTTCTTTTTTCCCACCGATTTCTATTACCTCCATTTCTCTCTCTCTCTCTCTAAGCGACTGCACTCTCTCTCTCTCTCTCTATGATTTTTGTACATTTTCTCTCTCTATTTTTCATCAATTTATGTATATGTGTGTGTGTATATGTGCGTGTGTGTATATATGTGTGTGTGTATATATGCGTGTGGGGGGGGGGGGGAGGGGAGGGGGTGTATATGTGCGTGTGTGTGTGTGTGCATGTGTGTGCATGTGTGTGCGTGTGTGGTGGGCAGGGGGCAGGGGGTGTGGGTGTGTGGGTATATGTGGGTGTGGGTGTTTTTTTTATTCAATTTTTATTGATTTATTAGATATTTCCCCTCATATTGTAGTTCCCCTTGTAAAAGAATTGATTGATTAAATATTGATTGGTTGTTAATTTTTTTAGTAAATTAATAATTAGTGCCCCTTTCATATGCAAGTAGGAATGCCCCTCATTGTAAATTAATAAATTAATAATTGTATACTTTAATTGATGAAAAGAATTAATTGAGTAGATGAATTAGAAGGAGTACGGGATACACATTTGTTGTTGCCATTGCTGTTGGATTATAGTGGATCGATATTCAGTTGGTTAATTTTAAAAGTGGCATGACCACTGGATTATTGTCCATATGGGGGTGGGATTTTTTAACTTTTTTTGAAAATTACTTTGTACAACGAACAATATATATATATATATAATGATAATTAATCAATTCATACTTGAAATTACATATAGTGCGCATAGATACTAGCCTTCTAGATCTTATGTGTACGCATTCAATAGCCCTTAGACCCATTCGAGAGTCATTACCCCTGTAATGAGATCTCTCGAATTATCCCGTTTGGACAGTTTGGGACAGCATAATTTTTGTATAATAATATTCTTAGTGGCTTAAAGTTGTTACTTTTGGAGGAAGTTCTGCAGTCGTATCCTAATGTTCTCTGGGTACATACTAGATTGACAAGTGTGATTGTTATTTCAATTGATCAATTGAAATAACACTCACACTTGCCAATCTACGTCGTGTACTTGGAGAACTACGGGAATATGCTGTTGAATTTTTCTCAAATCGTAACAATGTGCATGAGCTATTAAGTATATTACAGAAATATGCGGTCTTGAATGGGATAGGACCACTCACCCTTTAGAGGAGATGGAGGAAATAGGAATTTCTATTATAAATTGAATTTGAATTTAAAATTTAAAAATCGAATATAAATAAGACATAATTAAATGAAACATACTATAAATCTAAGTTTTGTTTATACTAATCCATGATTATACGCTTCTTACCTTTAATAGGCGATTAGTTGTGGTAGCTGTGATGGGATATCCAAAATAGAAAGAGTGGATGGGTGAGACAAATAAAATGGGGGATGTGTTTCGCAGAGGTGCTAATGAATTTGTGAAATACGCAAAGAGATGTCATAACGATGAAGAGTTTCCATGTCCGTGTGCTAAGTGTAAGAATGGTAAGGTGTTTGAGTGGAAAACAGTTGAATTACATTTGTTAAGATGGGGTATGCAAGATATTTATCGATTTTGGAGTTTTCACGGTGAATTGAAAGTTCCTTTTGTCCCCGAACAACCTTCATAATAACCTTCAACAAGTAGGATAGATGTAGAAGGGGACGACGTAGATCATAATATGTTAGAGGTATTAGTTGATGATGCATACGGATTTTATGAAGCGGGGGAGAATGAGGTTACTGATGATGTAAAAGGTTCAAGTGCTCGTGAAGATATCAAGATAAACCTTGATGATGACAACCAAAGTTTAAAATTTAAGGCGACCCAACCGTTATACTCTGACTGTGAGAAAGATCAAACTACTTTACATGCCATGGTTGGTTTGCACAGTTTAAAGATGCGGTACGATTTGTCTGGCAACATCTTGACAAGGATTCTGAATTAGGTGAAAGGCTTACTACCCAAGGAGAATACGCTTACAAATAGCTATCCTGTTATGAATAACAATTTGAAAGGTTTGGGAATGAAGTATAAATCGACTCATGCTTGTGTGTATGATTGTATACTATATCGAAAGGAGTATTAAAATCTCGATCGTTGTCCGGTATGCGATGGACCTAGATGATGATGATGTGTATAGCACCACCAGGTAAGGTGTTGATAAGCTCAAACAAGTGATAACAATGGCAGCACAAGAGTGTAATGTATATATATTAGAATGAGATGAGGAGAAGAGGATGAACACTTGTATGTAAGTGGTTCAGCTAATCTGGCCTACGTCCACTATGAGTGTGTGAGTAATATCACTAGATGAAGGCACTAATGGCCATAGATACAATCTCTCAAGCTTTCTTAAGGTAGAGGATCACCTCTATATATAGTGCTTGGGGGGTTGTAATGTACCCCCAAGTAGGGGTGGAAGCGATACGGATTTTTACCGTACCGTACTGTATCGTTTTGGTTCGAAAAAAATAGTTTTGATTTCATATATTAAAATACCAGAAACCGGTCTTACCAAAACCGAAATTACCGTAAAAAAGTAGGGTTGTTTTGGTTTTAATATTTAAAAAACTGATTTATCGAAATTACCGTACCGAATTTATCGAAACTAGAAAAATCGTACCGAAATTATTGTACCGTACCGAATTTACCGAAACCAGAAAAAACCGTACCAAAATTATCGTACCATATCGAATTCACCAAAATTATCGTACCAAATTTACCAAAACTAGAAAAAAGTTGATTTTGGTTTTGGTTTTAATATTTAAAAGGTTGATTTTGTTTTTGGTTTTTTGGGGCTTTTAGTGCTGTTTATCGAAACCAGAAAAAAACGAAACCAGAAACTAGAAAAAACCAGAATTTACCGAAACAAAAAAAAAATAGAATTTATCGAAACCAGAAAAAATTAAAATTACTAAAAAAATTGAAATACCGATCGATTTGGTTTTGGTATTGATTTTAGTGTACCGGTTAGTAAACTGGTATGGTTTGGTTTTACCATCCAGAGTTTGGTTTTGGTATTAGTATCTTCTATTTATCGACCAAACCGTACCGCTTACACCCCTACCCTCAAGCATGCAATGAACATGTGCATGAGGATCGAACCAGTATGAGAATGACACCTGGATGATCTTATGTAGATAATAATGACCTCAATATTCCCTCACGTGGAGGGAATGATTCGATTATACCAGATTTGTCCACGTGTTTCAAACCTTACATGTTCTTGTAAATGCTCGGCCCTATGTCCTTGATTGATGTAACCTCGGCCTGGACAAGCATGAGGTTGGTGAAATTACAGTGCTTCTTTTTCTTATCTCTAACCGTGATGACCTCGGCTAGGAGGGATGGCCGAGGTTAGGTATGAGGTAGTTGTAAAGTCGACTGAGGCCGATGATGACATTAACAGTTGATTGAGCCAGTGAGACTCTACTGATCTCGGCAGATGAAGAGCCTAGGTTGATGTATGAGGGGCCGACCTTATGGGAGACGGCGTTGCTAATGGTTGTCATAAGCTTCTTGTCAACTCGGCTGTGAGACATGACGAGGTTGGTGACTCAGAGTGCGAGGGTGCACTTTGGGCATATCAATCACCCCCTAGCCCTTAGTTACCTATGTGAGTAGGTGATTGAGGTGTATGCTAGGCTAAGTCCGAGTTTCTTTGGGTGTCAATATTTTCTTGACACGTGTCACTTACTGAAGTGGAGCGTATTCCCCAAGGTGAGGTGATTTTGACTTGCCTTTTGGGTTCCCTAGGGCAATGATAGAGCATTGGGACTCGCGCCCCATCATTGGGTAGGTTTAAAAACCCTCTTCTCTCTCCTCACTCTTTCTTCTTCCTGTTTTCTCCCACGTGGGTTTTCTGCAACTTTCTCTCTTCAAGCCTTCCATTGTTGTTGTGGTCCAAGGTATCTTTCGCCCCATAGCCGCTTTTTCTCTCACTTACGACTAGTCATGTATATTTTTTTACCTCTCTTTTCCATTTCCAGTCATTGTATTTCATTTATGAATTTCTAGTGAACTTTTGGATTTTTCGACGAGGGTTTCCACCAGTGTTGGTGGTTGTAGGGCTAGGCTCGTTGTAGTTAGGTGGTTTTGAGATAGTTGTAGGTACCTTCGAGGTTATTTTAGCCAAAAATAGCCCTTTTTAGGTTTATCGGTGGCCTTTCGATTATCTTCTCCGGCGACCTGGTTCTTGAGTGTTCTTGGTGACAAACTTTTAGATTCCTAGTTTGATCTTTAGTTTAGATTGAACAAGTTGTTTGCCTGTTTGCAATTTTGAGTCCAAGTGTTGTGTAGTCTCCCTTATGCTCAGACCCTTGTACCAACTCATAAAAGAGTTCCTATTTTTTCGTGAGAAAACCTTTGAGAAAATTAGGTAAATAGAGCTAGCCCAAGAGGATGCTCGTAGGACTGAGCCATTTCCCCTCAGACCCATCTTTCCTCCACCTCTTAAGGTTATATAGCCTGAGCCAGTCGATCCCATCGAGCCTACAGATGTTCCTGAGGATCCTGCACCAATGTATGAGTTTGAGTCATCCTCCTCAGACCCCATGTCTACCTTTGAAGCTACCGAGTCTGTAGACTCTTTCCAAGAGGCCATGGATCGCTCCCCCCAGGGGAGTGTTGTCTCTGAGGGATCAGAGGTTTCTGATCATTCTTCCTCCCATCAAGAGGCTCGACCCTCTCATAGGTCTCCGTCCGTTGAAATCTTAGTGCCCAGTGTGGCGATTCCTCCTATTATTGATGCTATTCCTTTATCGGCTGCTACTGATGTTGAATTTACAAAGAGATTTCTTGCTGGTGCCTCCTCTAAGGCTCAACCTCAGACAGTTAATAATAGTGATGACGATTAAGGGAGTGAACTTGACACTTCCAAGGTTGACGGTCCAGAGTCTTCTATCACAGAATGCGACCTTCTGGTCTTCAGACATTTGTTTGTAATCCCTTCATCTGTTACCTTAAGGAAACCCCTGAATGATGAGAGATAATTCAACGATCGGGATGGAGAACTCTGCGTCTATGAGTAGATGTTCAAGTTTGCCTTCCGTCTCCCAATTCACCCCACTATCCGAGTTGTTCTTTCTTTTATCAACCTTGCTCCTTCTGATCTTTCCCCCAATGCCTGGAGGGTCTTAGATAGGGACATTGTACTCTGAAAGGTGGTTCATCATACCGACCTTCCAGTTAAGGTATTCTTAGGTTGTTATATACCTTCATCCGCCAAAAATTACCGCGACTATTATCATTTTGTAGCCAGAAAATCTGAGAAGAAGATGTTACTGGTGACTCAGACCTCGAACTATAATTGGAAGCCCCGATTCTTTTTTGACTCAGGGGCTTGGGAATTTGGTCCCAATGAGGCTTGTGGAACATCTATCCCAAGGACACCTCTGAGGTGGTCCAAGGTCTCTTTCTCGCTAAGGCAGACTCTGGGTTGAGTCAAGACGATCATAAGAATGTGGAGGATCTTCGTAGTCATGGAGAAGATGGTCACCTCGTCAAGTACGAGCATCTGATGACCCCTTACTATTTATTTTAGACGGGTCTGGGAAGTGGCCCTTTGGCCGAGATTCGTAAGTATTCCAGAAAAATAAATTTTATGCAAGTCTAGTCTCATGAATTTCATGTGTCTGATATTATTCCTCTAATATTTTTTCTTTGTAGAGAAGCCTGAAGGAGTTTGTGAAGACCTTGGGAACATGTTTGTTCCCAGCATTACCAAACTGATGGCTAAACATGGCAAGACTATGCCACCCCCGCCTAGACAAAGAAGGGCAAAGCTCCTGCTGATACATCAAAGAAGAGGAAGGCACTTACAGACCCTTCCCAGATGAGGCCCAGTAAAGCTCAAAATACTGAGCATGGTATCCCAATATCCTCCGATGATGCCTTATCATCTCGGTTTACTCAGTTAAAGATTGGTGACAGCCTCATAGGCAATAGTAGTCGGGCTTCTGATGCACTCGGCCACGCGATGATCGAGAATAATAAGCACTTTCTCCACTCGATGGATGTCCCTCTACTGACGGAGTTTGTTGTTCATAGGGCAGCTCAGGTAATTATTTGTAATTTTCTCAAGTGTTACCTCTGCTATTAGCATTTCATTGCTACTGATGTATCTGATTCTTCTTTTACAGAGTGCCCTCTCTATTCATCGCCTTGCTGACTATACTCCGATAAGTCTTCCTCTGATCCAGAAGGGCAGGGATGCTGAGAAGCTAGAGAAAAGTTTGAATAAGAGGATTGAAGATTTAGACAATATTCTGAAGGAGAGGTGTAATGAGATCTCCCAAATGAAGACTGATTATGCCAATGCTCTGAAGGCTAAGGATGATAGCCTCTAATCCAAAGTTGATGCTATCGTAAAGGTTGCCTTGGAGGATACCTCAGATTCAATCATCAAGGAGTATCAATCCTCTGATGAATTTGTCAGCTTTAGCCTTGATTACCTAGAGAGGGGAATCAAGGCAACCAGTAGATGGTCTGTAATAAAGTAGGAGAGTTTCGGCAGTCTGTCGGTCGAGGACTTTATTGGCCTCAGCTTTGCAAATGCCCAGCTTGCTAAGGCCCTGTAGGAGGTTGAAGAGAGTGGCCCCGCAGAGACAAGTCAGCTTGAGGTGACTGACACTGAAGATGTTGAACACCAGGGTGAAGAGGCTGAAGTTTCCAACCAAGTTCGAAGGCAAAATGACCCTGCTATTGGTGGGTCTGCTTAGGTCTGAGGTCACCATATTATGATGTTTCACCTCTTAATTCCACCAGTTTAATGATGTTTAGGGAAAATAACAAAAGTACCATCACAACATTGCTATCTTTTCATTAAAATCATCTGTATAAATTGATACATGTATTACAAAGAGATAAATAACTGTAACATCATATGTAATATTTCTTCAAGTGATCGGCATTCCACGGGTTGGAGAAAGGTTCCTCTTCAAGATTTTCCAGCCGGTAGGTACCAGGAACAACCTCATCAACTACTCTGTAAGGACCATGCCAGTTTGGATGGAGCTTATTTGCTTTTTGCAACGTCTTTTTTAGGACTAGGTCTCTCACAGCTATAGGCCTTGATTTCACCCTCTGAGTGTAAAATCTTGTAGTTTTCTGCTGATAGGCTGCCTGTCTAATCTCTGTATGCTCTCTTCTTTCTTCAATTAAATCCAGATCAAGTCTTATCTCTTCCTCATTCCTCTGAGGGCCATACGTCTGCACTCTATGAGTGGGGAGTCCTACCTCTGTACGGATGACAGCCTCTGAGCCATGGGCTAACATAAATGGAGTCTCTTCCGTTGGTGTCTTTACTGTCATCCTGTAGGCCCATAACACGACATATACCTCCTCTGTTCATCTCCCTTTGGCCTCTTCCAACCTTTTTTTTATCCCATCAAGGATTATTCGGTTTATGATCTCGGTCTGACCATTTGCCTGGGGTCGGTCAGGAGAAGAGAAGAACTGCTTGATCCTTTCTCTTTCTCAGCATTTCTCTGAGGAAACATTCTTGAAGTGGGTTCCATTTTCTGAGATGAGGGTGAAGACCATACCTGCATATGATGTTCTTCCAGATGAACTGGAAGGTCTTCTGCTCAGTGATTGTGTTCATTGGTTCAGCCTCTACCCATTTGGAGAAATAATCAATTGCCACGATCAAGAATCGATAAATGTTTACAGCTCTTGGCAAGGGTCCTACCAAATTAATGCCCCATACCATGAATGGACAAGGGGAGCTAATAAAAGTAAGAGGTTGGTGTGGCTGATGAGGGATGTTGGAGAACCTTTGTCACTTCACTACACCAAAAATAGGAAACTGGCACGGTTTAAAATCGTGCCAGACGCAATCTGGCACGGTTTAAAACCGTGCCAGAATCAGGCGTGTCAGATTTTCTGGCGCGGTTTAAAACCGTGCCAGATTTTCCAAACTGGCACGCTTTTGGCACGCTTTTAAACCGTGCCAGATATTAAATCTGGCACGCTTTTGGCACACGCCAAAACCGTGCCAAATTATCTATTTTCTGGCACGCTTTTGGCACGGTTATAAAGCATGCCAGATTGTTTTATAAGCGTTCTCATTTTTATGCATTGGCACGGTTTAAAACCGTGCCAGATTTTTCAGTTGATTAAAAAAAATAATAATAGCAACCAAATCTGGAAAATCTGCAAATTCCAAATTCGGTAGGAAAAATATTTATTATTTGCAGAAACAAAATCAAGAAAATTCACAAATTATGAATATCGCAGGTTGTTGATAAACTAATGTGCATACAAACTTCAAAAAATTACAAGAGATAATACCAATATAAAGCAACACATGACCATAAAAGTCGACAATAACTTCAAAAAATTACAAGAGTTAATAGTTCCCATATAAAAAAAAAATTGGGCAGAGTTTCCTCTATTTTTTTAGCATTCCAAAACCTGCTTAACATAAAATCTGCCCATATAAAGTCCGCACGGCCATAAAAGTCAACAATAAAACTACTATAGCCAGCACGACCATAAAAATAAACCATAAAACTACTGAAGCCTGCTCGGCCATAAAATAAAAAATAAAATCCTGAATATTAACGACACTAAATAAACAATCCCCCAGTTGTAAAGCATTGACTTCTTCGTGCGTTCCAAGTGGATAAAAGCTAACGATTGAATGTCATCCTACAAAAAAAATAAGACACAAAAAAGATACAATATTAGTAACAAAGTCATTTTAAAAAAAATCATATTCAAGCAAAAAAGTTGCATATACAAGAAGAAAAATTGCATATACGACTATGCGGTCAGTTCCTACAAGTTACATTGGTCCCGTGCGAGGTGTTCGTGCCTCCTACGGGGTCGTTTGGGGGCTGGTTTGGGTTTTCACCCTTTAACGGCTTGTTTTCAGGTCTAAGTGTGATTTTCACAAATTATCATCATACTCTCAAACGGGGAGACCCGGGACAACGCGGTTAGTTTCTACAAGTTACATTGGTCCCGTGCGAGGTGTTCGTGCCTCCTACGGGGTCGTTTGGGGGCTGGTTTGGGTTTTCACCCTTTAACGTCTTGTTTTCAAGTCTAAGTGTGATTTTCGCAAATTATCATCATACTCTCAAACCGGGAGACCCGGGACTACGCAGTCAGTTCCTACAAGTTACATTGGTCCCGTGCGAGGTGTTCGTGCCTCCTACGGGGTCGTTTGGGGGCTGGTTTGGGTTTTCACCCTTTAACGGCCTGTTTTCAAGTCTAAGTGTGATTTTTGCAAATTATCGCCATACTCCCAAACCGAGAGACCCGGGACTACGTGGTCAGTTCCTACAAGTTACATTGGTCCCGTGTGAGGTGTTCGTGCCTCTTACGGGGTCGTTTGGGGGCTGGTTTGGGTTTTCACCCTTTAACGACCTATTTTCAAGTCTAAGTGTGATTTTCGCAAATTATCGTCATACTCTCAAACCGGGAGACCCGAGACTACGCAGTCAGTTCCTACAAGTTACATTGGTCCCGTGCGAGGTGTTCGTGCCTCCTACGGGGTCGTTTGGGGGCTGGTTTGGGTTTTCACCCTTTAACGGCCTGTTTTCAAGTCTAAGTGTTATTTTTGCAAACTATCGTCATAATCTCAAACCGGGAGACCCGGGACGACGCGGTCAGTTCCTACAAGTTACATTGGTCCCGTACGAGGTGTTCGTACCTCATACGGGGTCGTTTGGGTGATGGTTTGGGTTTTCACCCTTTAAAAGCTTATTTTCAAGTCTAAGTGTGATTTTTGCAAATTATCGTCATACTCTCAAACGGGGAGACCGGGGACAATGCGGTTCGTTCCTACAAGTTACATTAGTCACGTGCGAGGTGTTCGTGCCTCCTACGAGGTCGTTTGGGGGCTGGTTTGGGTTTTCACCCATTAACGGCCTGTTTTCAAGTCTAAGTGTGATTTTTGCAAATTATCATCATACTGTCTAATCGGGAGACCCGGGACTACGCGGTCAATTCCTACAAGTTACATTGGTCCCGTGCGAGGTGTTCGTGCCTCCTACGGGGTCGGTTGGGGGTTGGTTTGGGTTTTCAACCATTAACGGCCTCTTTTCAAGTCTAAGTGTGATTGTCACAAATTATCGTCATACTCTCAAACGGGGAGACCCGGGACTACGCGGTTAGTTCCTACAAGTTACATTGGTCCCGTGCGAGGTGTTCGTGCCTCCTACGGGGTCGTTTGGGGGCTGGTTTGGGTTTTCACCCTTTAACGGCCTGTTTTCAAGTCTAAGTGTGATTTTTGTAAATTATCGTCATACTCTCAAACCGGGAGACCCCGGGACAACGCGGTTAGTTCCTACAAGTTACATTGGTCCCGTGCGAGGTGTTAGTACCTCGTACGGGGTCGTTTGGGTGCTGGTTTGGGTTTTCACCCTTTAACGGCTTGTTTTCAATTCTAAGTGTGATTTTCACAAATTATCGTCATACTCTCAAACTGGGAGACCCGGGACAACGCGGGTACTTCCTACAAGTTACATTGGTCCCATGGGAGGTGTTCGTGCCTCCTACGGGGTCGTTTGGGGGTTGGTTTGGGTTTTCACCCATTAACGGCCTGTTTTCAAGTCTAAGTGTGATTGTCGCAAATTATCGTCATACTCTCAAACGGGGAGACCCGGGACAACGCGGTGAGTTCCTACAAGTTACATTGGTCCCGTGCGAGGTGTTCGTGCCTCCTACGCGGTCGTTTGGGTGCTGGTTTGGGTTTTCACCCTTTAACGGCTTGTTTTCAAGTCTAAGTGTGATTTTTGCAAATTAATGCCATACTCTCAAACCGAGAGACCCGGGACTACGCAATCAGTTCCTACAAGTTACATTGGTCCCGTGCGAGGTGTTCGTGCCTCCTACGGGGTCGTTTGGGGGCTGGTTTGGATTTTCACCCATTAACGGCCTGTTTTCAAGTCTAAGTGTGATTTTTACAAATTATCGTCATACTCTCTAACCGGGAGACCCGAGACTATGCGGTCAATTCCTACAAGTTACATTGGTCCCGTGTGAGGTGTTCGTGCCTCCTACGGGGTCGTTTGGGAGCTGGTTTGGGTTTTCACCCTTTAACGGCTTGTTTTCAAGTCTAAGTGTGATTTTCGCAAATTAATGCCATACTCTCAAATCGAGAGACCCGGGACTACGCAATGAGTTCCTACAAGTTACATTGGTCCCGTGCGAGGTGTTCGTACCTCCTACGGGGTCGTTTGGGGGATGGTTTGGGTTTTCACCCATTAACGGCCTGTTTTCAAGTCTAAGTGTGATTTTTGCAAATTATCGTCATACTCTCTAACCGGGAGAACTGGGACTATGCGGTCAATTCCTACAAGTTACATTGGTCCCGTGCGAGGTGTTCGTGCCTCCTACGGGGTCGTTTGGGAGCTAGTTTGGGTTTTCACCCATTAACGGCCTGTTTTCAAGTCTAAGTGTGATTGTCGCAAATTATCGTCATACTCTCAAACGGGGAGACCCGAGACAACGCGGTTAGTTCCTACAAGTTATATTGGTCCCGTGCGAGGTGTTCGTGCCTCCTACGGGGTCGTTTGGGGGCTGGTTTGGGTTTTCACCCATTAACGGCCTGTTTTCAAGTCTAAGTGTGATTTTTGCAAATTATCGTCATACTCTCTAACCGGGAGACCCGGGACTACGCGGTCAATTCCTACAAGTTACATTGGTCCCGTGCGAGGTGTTCGTGCCTCCTACGGGGTCGTTTGGGGGTTGGTTTGGGTTTTCAACCATTAATGGCCTGTTTTCAAGTCTAAGTGTGATTGTCGCAAATTATCGTCATACTCTCAAACGGGGAGACCCGGGACAACGCGGTTAGTTCCTATAAGTTACATTGGTCCCGTGCGAGGTGTTCGTACCTCCTACGGGGTCGTTTGGGGGCTGGTTTGGGTTTTTACCCTTTAACGGCCTGTTTTCAAGTCTAAGTGTGATTTTTGCAAATTATCGTCATACTCTCAAACCGGGAGACCCGGGACAACGCGGTTAGTTCCTACAAGTTACATTGGTCCCGTGCGAGGTGTTCATACCTCGTACGGGGTCGTTTGGGTGCTGGTTTGGGTTTTCACCCTTTAACGGCTTGTTTTCAATTCTAAGTGTGATTTTCGCAAATTATCGTCATACTCTCAAACCGGGAGACCCGGGACAACGCGGTTACTTCCTACAAGTTACATTGGTCCCGTGGGAGGTGTTCGTGCCTCCTACGGGGTCGTTTAGGTGCTGGTTTGGGTTTTCATCCATTAACGGCCTGTTTTCAAGTCTAAGTGTGATTGTCGCAAATTATCGTCATACTCTCAAACGGGGAGACCCGGGACAACGCGGTTAGTTCCTACAAGTTATAATGATCCCGTGCGAGGTGTTCGTGCCTCCTACAGGGTCGTTTGGGTGTTGGTTTGGGTTTTCACCCTTTAACGGCCTGTTTTCAAGTCTAAGTGTGATTTTCGCAAATTATCGTCATACTCTCAAACCGGGAGACCCGGGACAACGCGGTTAGGTCCTACAAGTTACATTGGTCCCGTGCGAGGTGTTCGTACTTCCTACGGGGTCGTTTGGGTGCTGGTTTGGGTTTTCACCCTTTAACGACATGTTTTCTAGTTTAAGTGTGATTTTTGCAAATTATCGCCATACTCCCAAACCGAGAGACCCGGGACTACGCAGTCAGTTCCTACAAGTTACATTGGTCCCGTGCGAGGTGTTCGTGCCTCCTACGCGGTCGTTTGGGTGCTGGTTTGGGTTTTCACCCTTTAACGGCTTGTTTTCAAGTCTAAGTGTGATTTTCGCAAATCAACACCATACTCTCAAATCGTGAGACCAATGACTAAGCAATCAGTTCCTACAAGTTACATTGGTCCCGTGCGAGGTGTTCGTGCCTCCTACGGGGTCGTTTGGGGGCTGGTTTGGGTTTTCACCCATTAACGGCCTGTTTTCAAGTCTAGGTGTGATTTTTGCAAATTATCGTCATACTCTCTAACGGGGAGACCCGGGACAACGCGGTCAATTCCTACAAGTTACATTGGTCCCGTGCGAGGTGTTCGTGCCTCCTACGGGGTCGTTTGGGAGCTGGTTTGGGTTTTCACCCATTAACGGCCTGTTTTCAAGTCTAAGTGTGATTATCGCAAATTATCGTCATACTCTCAAACGGGGAGACCCGGGACAACGCGGTTAGTTCCTACAAGTTACATTGGTCCCGTGCGAGGTGTTCGTGCCTCCTATGGGATCGTTTGGGCGCTGGTTTGGGTTTTCACCCTTTAACGGCTTGTTTTCAAGTCTAAGTGTGATTTTCATAAATTATCATCATACTCTCAAACCGGGAAACCCGGGACTACGCAGTCAGTTCCTACAAGTTACATTGGTCCCGTGCGAGGTGTTCGTGCCTCCTACGGGGTCGTTCGGGGGCTGGTTTGGGTTTTCACCCTTTAACGGCCTGTTTTCTAGTCTAAGTGTGATTTTTGCAAATTATTGCCATACTCCCAAACCGGGAGACCCGGGACTACGCAGTCAGTTCCTACAAGTTACATTGGTCCCGTGCGAGGTGTCCGTGCTTCCTACGGGGTCGTTTGGGGGCTGGTTTGGGTTTTCACCCTTTAACGGCTTATTTTCTAGTCTAAGTGTGATTTTCGCAAATTAACGTCATACTCTCAAACTGGGAGACCCGGGACTACGCAATCACTTCCTACAAGTTACATTGGTCCCGTGCGAGGTGTTCGTGCCTCCTACGGGGTCGTTTGGGGGCAGGTTTTGGTTTTCACCCATTAACGGCCTGTTTTCAAGTCTAAGTGTGATTTTTATAAATTATCGTCATACTCTCTAACCGGGAGACCCGGGACTACGCGGTCAATTCCTACAAGTTACATTGGTCCCGTGCGAGGTGTTCGTGCCTCCTACGGGGTCGTTTGGGAGCTGGTTTGGGTTTTCACCCATTAACGGTCTGTTTTCAAGTCTAAGTGTGATTGTCGCAAATTATCGTCATACTCTCAAACGGGGAGACCCGGGACAACGCGGTTAGTTTCTACAAGTTACATTGGTCCCGTGCGAGGTGTTCGTGGCTCCTACGGGGTCGTTTGGGGGCCGGTTTGGGTTTTCACCCTTTAACGGCATGTTTTTAACTCTAAGTGTAATTTTTGCAAATTATCGTCATACTCTCAAACCGGGAGACCGGGGACTACGCGATCTGTTCCTACAAGTTACATTGGTCCCGTGCGAGGTGTTCGTTCCTCCTACGGGGTCGATTGGGGGCCGGTTTGGGTTTTCACCCTTTAACGGCATGTTTTTAACTATAAGTGTGATTTTTGCAAATTATCGTCATACTCTCAAACCGGGAGACCCGGGACTACGCGGTCAGTTCCTACAAGTTACATTGGTCCCGTGCGAGGTGTTCGTGCCTCCTACGGGGTCGTTTGGGGGCTGGTTTGGGTTTTCACCCTTTAACGGCATGTTTTTAACTCTAAGTGTGATTTTTGCAAATTATCGTCCTACTCTCAAACCGGGAGACCCGGGACTACGCGGTCAGTTCCAACAATTTGCATTGGTCCCGTGCAAGGTGTGCGTGCCTCCTATATTCTCTAACGGTATGTTTTTAATCAATTTAGAATGTTTATAGATTTTAGAAAATTTTAACATAATTTCATTTGTTTATTCGTTAAATCCAACATGTTTTAACATTTAAAATAAACTCAACAGCAATAGCAAATTCCAAAACCAAACCACCAGCAAGTCCCTTCCACCAATTTAACTAAATAAGCTCATAAAGTAAGCCATGAAGTGATTTTCAAACTTTAAAAGGAATGATCAGATATAGAATGAAAAAAACAATGGTGATTAAAACGATCAGTTCCTACACGTTAATTGGTCCCGTGCGAGGTGTCCGTGCCTCTTACGGGGCATTTAGTGTTGATTGTAGGTGGTAAGTTTCTTTAAAGAATCCTTTGAAGCGAATCCAAATTGACGTTACTCTAAGCCAAGTAGCCTAAGCTAGGCACTACTATAAAGTAAGGTGCCTAAGACATGCATGTTAAATGTAATTAAAGAAGAAACGTATAAATCATCATCATTATGAAAAAAATAGAAATATAAAGTAAGGTTCCTAAGATATGCATGTTAAATATAGTTGATTTGCCAAATATTTTGGTAAATTGTCCTCATTTAGTATCCATTTGTTCTTTTATTGTATACTTTGTTCTTTTATAGAATTCAGAGCAAGGTAATATGATATCAAGTACCTGAATCTGTGCCTCTGATCTCGTATGTAGATTCTTAATAGTTTCCCCACACTTGCCTATTATTAAACCAACCTACAATGGAAAAACATTTCAAGTGAGAAATGGTAGGGAAATTTGAAGTCTTTCACCTGGGCAAATTTGAAGATATATACTGTATATATCTTTAAAGCCCTGTATATTTTTTTGGCACTTGTTTATATGTTATTTGAGTGTGCATGCTTCATTTTGTATTGATGTTTATGAATATATACAGAGCCCATTACCGAAAGGGACAGCGCCGAACTTCAATGCCTCACAATGTGTAAGAAATAAAAATAAATGTCGTGTTCAAAGCCTTGGCCACCAAACGAAAATTCCTAGAACAATAAATACTTTCAAGATATTGTGTCAGACAATTATCACATTGAAACTAACACTCGTCAACATGAGACTACACAATTGGGGAGTCCAATTATTGTATTTATACTAAAAATATTAAACTTCCAGAAGGTTCTAGAGAGTACACAACTAAGGCCCAAAACAGGGAGCGCCCAATACAAGAGGACAAATTATAGTGAAATGTGTGTGGGGGGGGGGGGGGGGATCATGGTAGATATGAGGGTACTTTAATAAAATGGAAAAGACAAACCTTTTTTTTCATCATAACCAAAACTCCATGACCACCTTGGACAAGTTCTTAAAATACTTCATGAAAATGCTTAGCCACACCTTTGAAGGTACGTTCTATTGATTCATCCTTTCGCTGATCAAGAGCTGATATAAGTTCTTTGATTTTCTGCAAAAGAATAGACAGGCAACCAAGTTAAATACTCTCCTTCTATTATCAGCTTACACCACTAATTATAGCTTGAAAAGAAGATATGTGACTGATTTAAGTACCTCATCACCAGCATTTAGTTCCTCTTGCCTTTTCTGGAGTTGTTCTAATTGTTCTGTGAAATTTGCATATTGATCAAGTGCTTTTTTGTTTACATGGCTGAATTGTCGCAGTTGCTTATTGCACTTGTCAAGCATTTTATACAATTCCTTTACGCTCTTCTTCTTATACCTGTTATTCAAATTGATTGATAAAGGAATAATTAAGTGAAAAGAAATATGTACTGAAGAGTATCTTGTTCGTATGCTTTAACCAACTCTAATACATGTCAAAATTGATGAACCTACTTCACGGATTGATGAACAAGAAAACATAATACGGATTGATGAACAAGCAAACAACCCTAGGAATATTTATCTAGAAATTAGGATAATAAACACATTTAAGACGCATAAATACATATATATATTTTCTGCTTGCAAAGTGTAATGTGAACAAAAAAGAACAATATAATAAATACCATACGATTGACATGTGAAACATATTAACTCACAAATCATAGTACCCAATAAGCACCAAATAATATGTACACACATAACTACTTGTTCCACTTTCTGAGATGATTCACAACATAGATGGATTTTGATATAAATATGAAAAGTCCATATGGGTATAGAGATCCTCAAGCATCCCTGTCTCTTCGACGGAAATCTAGCAACATTAATGTCACCACCAGCACACCAAGCCACCTATTTAACAGAAAAGAACCCAAAAAACTGGAAAAACCTCTAAAGGCTAAACATAACAAAGATCACAGAATTGACATAAAGCTGATTATCACCCAAAGCTTTCCTTTTTACTCTCTTTCATCTTGGAAAATCCTATTAGATCAACATCTACTTAGGCATTTCTTTCTCTAATAACTCTGAACACCAACAAATCTCTACATTTTCTTGGTAGCATACCCTGCACTCCAAACTCCAAAAAAACTTTCATCCATAAGATATATGTATACAGGCAATGAATCAAGATGAGTTCGAGTGTTGTACACCCTGAACTGCACAAAATACACCAGTTGGGGTACAAGCACATTTTAGGTCTCTGCTTTTGCATCGCATAGCATCACAAGTATCTGTTATATGATGGACTAGTAACAAATAAAGTGTTTACACTTTTGAAGGGATACCTTCTATCAAAATTTTCTTATATGGAGCAAAAAAACCAAAGAGATGAAAATTACACAAAGCTTTAAAAATTAAGCTTTAAGAGACCCCCAAGTCATTGTGAGTAAGCATAAATTACACAAAGCATAAATTAAAATTTTCTCCTAAGTCATTCATGATCAATTAAAATTAAAGCTTAATTAAAATTAAAGCTTAGATTAAAAAAAGATGTAATTGTGAGTAAGCATAAATGAACTTACAGGTAGAGGACAGAAGAAAGGGAGATCCACGGTCATCCCGGAGGTTCGGCGCAAAAAGCTCAAAGTGGAGCTGCCCGAGTTAATCACGTCGGTGGCCAACATCCAACCAGTGTCAGCCAGCCCCTCAAACCACCTGCCACCACCAGCTAGTGGTTGTCCGACCCATCTGAAAACCCAAAACCTAACAGCCATGAGCTCCAGCAAAAACCGGTGCCGTTCAACCCTTGTAATCCCATCGCCGGTGACCACTGTCCTAAAGTCGGAGCTACTATCTCATCTACCTCCATGCCACACCTTCACCAAAACCCATAGTTTAAACCACCAACTACCTTAAACTGGTAAACCCAATAACCCGTAACTCCAAACCCAAAGCAACCCAGATGAAATCAGCCAAAACCAACCTATGTATCGACCCAAGACAAAACCCGTTTACCTACCCGAACTGGAGCTACCCCTAAAACCGAATTCCGATCGGACTTCCTTCAACCCGTTGCTCCTCTTCAATCCAAATCAGGTGAAAAACCCTAAGCTAAACCTATTTCAAGCCCCAAAATTTTAACATCTTTGTTCCAACTCGAAAACAGCTCAGGTGATGCGAGAGAGAAAGACTCGCGCAAAAGAATGAGCGGGGAAGAAAATGCTTGGCTCCAAATGAAAAGGAATGCATTTTAATATTTCTCATTTTTTTTAAGTGTTTGGCTCCAAATGAAAAAATCAAATGAATTTTAATATTTCATATTTTTTATTTGACACAGTTTTGGCACGCTTTTAAACCGTGTCAGATTCTGGCACCATTTTAAACCGTGCCAGATAGAGAATAAACCGTGCCAGAATCTGGCACAGGTCTAAACCGTGCCAGATTAGCAGTTTTGGTGTAGAGTTATCACACTTCTTCACGTACGCAACAACATATTTGGCCAAGGTCGACCACCAGTACCCCTGAGTGATTATCCTCTTAGCTAAAGGTCTTCCACCTATGTGACTGGAATAAAACACGTCATGTACATCTTGGAAGATGTGTGGAACCTCTGAAGGGTGGACACATCTGAGGAGAGGAAGAGGAACCCTTTTTTATACAAGACGTCTCCTATAATTGAGAATTTGGCAGCTCTAAACCTCAGCTTTCTTCTTTCTGACTTTGACTTTGGTAGGTCTCCCTCTTTGATGTATCTGGTAAGAGGATCCATCCACGAGGCTCCCATATTCAAATTGAGGCAAGGTTTGGCAATCTCTTCTTCTTCAATGGTCAGCTTGAGCTGAATTTCAACGGGTACTGCTCTTTTTATGTCTATCCTTATTGCTAAGGCCAACCTCGCGAGTGCATCAGATTGACTGTTGTCTTACCAAGGTATCCTCTTCATCTTCACTTCCTTGAAGATTTCTAGCACCATTCTCACCCTCTTCAGGTATTTGGCCATCCTTTCATCTTTGGCCTCATACACTCCCAGGATTTGGTTAACGACCAACCTTGAGTCACTGTGGACTAAGAGTTGGCCAACACTAAGGGCCTTTGACAAGGAGAGACCTGCAATTAATGCCTCATTCTCTGACTCATTGTTCGAAGCTTTGAAGTTTAACCTCAATGCATATTTAATATCGATACCATCTGGTGCCGACACTATCAGCCCGCTCCACTTCCGCTTTTACAGGACGACCCATCAACGAAGAGGTTCCAAATAGCTTCATTTGAAGAGAATTTTCCCTATGATAGGGTCCCTTGCCTGAAGAGGTACCTATTTTCCTCATTCTCAACTATTCTTTTTCTGGCTTTGCTTGACTCAACCTAGTCCGGATCTTAGAAGACATTTCTGTCTGGCTCATCTGTATCCTTTTGACTATTTTCAATCTTATCCTCTTCCCAGGTAAACTCGGCTAGAAAGTCTGCGAGTGACTACCCCTTGATGGTAACCCTGGGTTGATAAACAATTTCATATTCCCCCAGCTCGATGGCCCAAGTCATCAGCCTGCCTGACTTCTCAGGCTTATGGAGGACCTGTCTGAGTGGGGAATCAGTGAGGACGACCGTAGAGTGGGCTTGGAAGTATGGCTTCATCTTCTTAGAATCATGTATCAGAGCATAGGCTAATTTTTCAATCCGAGGGTACTTCTGTTCAGACCCTTAAAGAGCTTTACTATTAAAGCATACTGGCCTCTGCACTCCATCATCTTCTCTTACTATGGCAGCACTAATGGCTGACTCTGAAACAACTAAATATACATATAACTTCTCTCTTAGAATGGGCCGAGATAGGAGTAGAGGGGATCCGAGGTAGGACTTGAGCTTCTTAAAAGATTTATCACATTCCTCATCCCATTCGAAGGCCTTTCTAAGCATTTTAAAAGAAGGAAGACATTTATCTGTGGCTCTTGAGACAAACCTGTTAAGTGCTGTAACTCTTCCGGTTAGCCTCTGAACGTCTTTGATAGTCCTGAGTGTATTCATTTCTAGCAAGGCCTTAATCTTCTCAGGGTTCGCCTCTATTCCCCTTTGGTTGACAATGAATCCTAGAAAATTTCCTGCTCCTACTTCGAAGACACACTTGGCTGGGTTGAGCTTCATTATGTACTTGTCCATGGTGTTAAAAGTTTTTTCAAGGTCGGCCATGTGAGTGTAGGCCTTCAGGATCTTTGTTTGCATGTCATCCACATACACTTCCATGGACTTGACTATTTGATCCTCAAACATCTTATATACAAGATGTTGGTAAGTAGCCCCTGCATTCTTCAGCCCGAAGGGCATGACCTTGTAGCAATATGTCCCCTTGTCCGTGATGAATGTTGTCTTCTCTGAATCTTTCAAATTCATGAAGATCTGATTATACCCTGAATATGCATCCATGAAGTTCATGAGCTCATGTCCTGCTGTGGTATCCACCATCTGATCAATACGAGGCAGGGGGAAACTGTCTTTTGGATAAAACTTGTTCAAATCAGTGAAGTTTATGCACATCCTCCATTTCCCATTTGCTTTTGGCGCAATGACAACATTAGATAACCATTCAGGGTATATGACCTCTCTAATGAACTTAGCCTCTTCAAGTTTTCTAACCTCTTCTCTGATGACATCATGCTTCTCTCTTGAGTATACTCTTCTTCTTTGTTTGATGGGCTTTGCATCTTCTACGACATTCAGTTTATGGCACGTGATCTCAGGATCAATACCTGCATGTCTGCGTGGCTCCAGGCAAAAATACTTTGTCTCCTCCTCAAAAGCTTCACCAGTTCTTCCTTGATCTCAAGTCTTAGGGATTTGCCAATTTGGATGGTTTTTTTTTGCTCGTCCTCATTTAGAACGATGGATTCTACCTCTTTCACGGCCTCTGCCTTCTTGAGCTTTGTTTCATCTCTATGATCAAGTGTATCGATGTTATACATGGTTGTTGCCCTCTTATGAGCCTCTCTCTCTTCCGCAGAGTTGAAATAGCATTCATGTGTCGATGTTTGGTCACCTTGAACTTCCCCTACTCCATAGGGAGTCGGGAATTTTAGCATTTGGTGGACCGTTGAAGGCACGGCCTCAAATTCCTTGAGGGCTACTCGTCCTATGATGAGGTTGTAAGCTGAGAAGACGTTTTCATCCATCACAAACAAAATTGATTTTTCTAGTCAACCTCTTAGGCCACTCATCTCCCATTCTTAGATCCATATCATACATGCTAATGGATGAACCTTTTTACCGCTGAATCCAATCAAGGGATAATGATAGGGGACAAGTCTAGCTCTGTTGAGGCCTAAGCTCTTAAAATAGGGCCAAAACATAACATCTGCTGAACTACCCCTATCAACGAGGATTCTCTAAACTTCACACCCATGCACCCTTGTGGTGATTACCAGAGGGTCATCGTGAGGAGCTAAGATACCTTTGAAATCAAGTCTTGAGAAGCCAACTATGAGGGTGTTCATTTTTACCTTCTTTCTCTTCTCGTGTTTAACCTCTATAGAGGCCAAGTTAACAACCTCGACCTTTGTCACCTCTTTGGCTTCTGCCATGTGGGCCTTGCGATCAACTACCTGTGAACCTCCCCCTGCCAGTCCTCCACAGATGGTGTTCATACCAAAAGAGATCATACCAGACCCTCTTCACCGGGGCATTTTCATCTTTTAGTGGGAGGTCATCATCGTCATCATCTGAGTCCTCTGCTCTTCTGGCAGGGGAATCTTCACAACATCTGTTATTTCTCTTCCTCTTGGGGTCTTCTCTTCTCCCCTTAGGAGCTTTGCCATCCACGTACTTTCTAAGCTTTTCGAACTTCAATATTTTCTCAATCTCGTCATTCAGGGTGAAACACTTGTCAGTCAGATAGCCGTGGTCTTGGTGGAACTAACACCATAGATTTTTGTTCCTCTTATATGGAGGATCCTTCAGCTTCTTCGACCATCTCAGGGACTTGTTGATGATACGTAAATATTGCGTATTTCATCCTCCGAACCTATGCATTTTACCCCCCTCGGGTATCTTATTCCCTATATTTATGCTCGTTAACCAGACAACCTCAAATTTCTATGTTAACATGTTTTGTAGGGGTTAATTGAGCTTTTATAGGTATTTGGATACTAAGTGTGAAGTTCGGACGCATTCCACTCGATTTCCGTACGCGATCGCACGTTCAAGGGAAATTTAGTCATTTCACAGCTTGGGCACCAGACCCAACATCCCACGAAAGTTATATCCCTCCTCGCAAGCTTCGCGTGGCAGCGAACGGTGGGCGATTCCAATTCAAAACGAAGAAGTTACGGGAGTTTTAGCGGACGGGAAATGCAAACAGGCCAAAATAGCAATGCAGTGTGCTGATACCTGCTTGATCGATCGATCGGCCAAAGGGGTCGATCGATCGATCCTTCTCGACAGTGGGCTATTTTATTCATCATCGATCGATCGACGAATTGGGTCGATCGATCGATCCCCTGTTTCCAGGAGATATTTTGCCTTTTATTTTCTTTTCTATTTCTTTTCCCACTTACTACATAAAGCATTTTTGTTGTAATAATCAGATATCAATGTTTTAGAATAGATTTTAGGGTAGAATAGCTTAGGGTTTAGGTTTTTGAAGAGGTCTTCTTCATTTCCCTATGGATTGACACCCTTTTGGTATGTAAATTGACTATTCATTACCCTCTCCATTAATTTAACTTGTATTCCATTCTTTCTTGCTTTGATAAGTAGGTTTACAGGCTTTCATAATTTGTTTTACATGCTTTGATTTACTTGCTTTCTAGTGTAGATTTACCGCGTTTATTTACCGCATTTTTATCATGCTTTTTAGCTAATTTAAATTAGGTTATGTTTGAATTGAACTCACTCGAGTTGACGCATTGCTTTTCTTTGGTGATGGTGCTTACGGGTCTATTTCGGGTGCGTTGTCCTAGTTATTGTGCCTAGGAGATTTGACGGGGCATATCATGTATGTCCCGTGCTTACAACCTTTCGTGCGCAATTTTCGGGATATTTGTTGACGCCAAAATCTTATTAGGCATTTATGCGAATTTAGGGGCGTGACAACCCTTGATTCAATTCACTGTCGAAACGAGACGCATTCGTAATAACTCGTCGACCCATGTATCTATTTTATACAAATTAACTCGGGTAAGGGATATTCGATGCAACCTATAGTTTTACTCGCTTTGTTAGTCTAGTTTAAATACACTTGCCTAGATTAATTATTTCCCTTTTATGCACCTTTTCCTTTTTAGTTTGTGATTCATCTTTTACACTTTTATTTCGGAGTATTAAATCATATAAATTCTAGCATCTCATCCCTGTGGATTTTCGATACCCAACTTACCGCTGTGCTTGCCTCGCAAGTGTAGTTGTAATTTAGGTTTGTTTGTATTATCACGGTGAAATGAAAACAACGATTGTGCCCTTACATGAGCACGCATTTCACGCGCTTAATCAAAATGGCGTCGTTGCCAGGGATGAGTTTGCTTTAGACTTTATTTGATTTAGTATTTCATAGTATTTTCTTTCTATTTGTATTATTTGCTAACCTTTTTACAGGACTTCCACATTTGAGCACTTAGAAACGCTCGAATTTTTCTCGTGCGCACCTACTTTGTGGAATCCGCCACTTCGGGCCATTTTTGGGGTAAGCATGTCTTATTCTAATTCTTTCGGTAATCATTGTTATAATTCTCAAAATTCCCGCAAACCTATGAATTTCGGTGAATACTTAGAATCCCAAAGTATAACAAATTAAAATATGACTTTGGGCGAGTATAACGAAAGTCAAAATTTAGGTTATTGGAATTTTGATGATGATGATAATGATTTTAGGCCTTTACCTCCTTATAATAGGAATTTTGAAACAAATTGCAATAGGTTTCAAAATTCCTATAATAATGAGTTTTCGTTTAAGTCTGATGGTAATTTTCAAAGTTTCCATTTTCATGCATCCGCACCTCGACCTATGACATTCGGTGAGGGCTTGCGTATGTATGAGAATGAGAAAATTAAAAATCGTTATCGGGAAGAAAATTGTTGTTGGGAACATGAGTTAGATTTATTATTTGAGTCCGACAGCGATTTTGCTTCCGAGACTTTTGAAGTCGAGGAATGTTTTGAACCAAATGACGTACTTTTACCTACTTTGGAACAAACCATTCTAGACTTTGCCCATTGCGTAATAGATATTGAAAGTGAGGATGAAAATGACGTAATATCTATTTGCAATGAAATGATTGAAATGCAATGAAGAACATTTCATTGAAAATGATATTATTTCCTTCGAAACTCAATATTCATGCGATGATGATTCGTCTCATGAGTTTGAATTTCTTTCATCCCCATTTTCATTCTCTATTATCACACCGTCTCAAGTACCCGATGATTCAGTTTCAAACTTTAATGTTTTAAACCTTTTCGCCGATGAGGAGTACTTGCTCGAGTCGCCTTCCACAATCGCATCTTTGCCTTCGTGTACGCCGCCTCCCATTCCAATTTCAAAATCATTGGGAGGATATTTGGCTTTTCTCGGTCCCCACATGTTTTTGTCACCCGTTCAATCCAAACTCCCCATCATCCCTCCAATAATTTTAATTGGCGATGGTTCCTTTCTTACGCCTTACACATGCCTTCCGTTGTTCAAACGGAATTCATATTTTTCTAAAGGCATGCTTGTATGTGATGGTACACCAGTTATCCTCCAAAGTCAAATCATTTTCACGGTGGACCCTTAACTATTTAGACTTCTAGTGTATAGTTAGTGTGAAGCCTAAATAGTAGGTTGTATATAGTTAGCTTTTTATTCTTTCTTCTTATTTTTTCCTTCCTTTTTAATTTAGTCTCTTGTAATTATGTAACTTTTTGTTATTTGTTTTTGCTATGGTCGGTACTAACTTGTTTTGTAGATTCTTTGGACTTGTTCTTATGGGGATCGCTCCAATTTTGGATAATATCGCTCTTTTTCTCTCTTTAACTTGGTTCTTAATTCACATTGAGGACAATGTCAAGTTTTAAGTTAGGGGGTGTGTGATATTCTATCCATTTCTTGATTTAGTCCATGTTTTTGCTCACATGTTAGTTACTTAGTATGCTTTTCTAAGCAAAATTGAAAATTTCAAAAAGATTTTCTTTCTTTTTTCTCCTTTTTTGGGCATTTTCCCCTTGTTTCCGATGATAAATTTCAATAATTGCCAGATCCAATAGACAACCCAATGATGCTTGTTCTCGATTTTAGAAGTTATTAGACTTTAGTCTCACTTATTGATATTATGAATAACTTCATGAGTTAAACTTTAATCCCATGAGCACATGCACTTTTATGGTTATATTGATTTGGTTTAAGATTTTTATAACTCGGTAATCTTTTGTTGTATTGTATATACTTACACCGAGTAAGCTTTGTACCTTTCGTCATTTGTGAGTGTATACACTATTCTTTTCTCATTGAAAGCATTGAATCCTTTGGTAATCTCACTATTCTTTCATTTGATCGTTCATTAATTGAGTTCATACTTGAAATGTGTTACTTGATCATGATTTTCATTTATTGTTTTGATTCGAGAATTGCGTAAACGTTTGGAAATGATCATAGACCATCTTTGTTATATCACCCATATTAGCCTTGACCTCACCCTTATAAGTTTACCCTCTTTAACCCCTTTGAGCCTAAATATAGCCTTTCGTTTCATAAACCAAATCTCATACCAACTCCGCATTGGAGTTTTAAACCATACATACACCTTCCATACCTTTGTTTGGAATGTTACTAGGGATTTAATGTTGTTGTTGTGATGTCGGTTGCAATTTAGGCATATGAGAGTATGAAAAGTAAAGTAAAGAAAAAGTGATGAAAAAGAGAAAACAAAAAGCTAAAGAAAACAAAAGAAAACATGAGTAAAAGAAGAAAAGAAAAGAAAGAGAAAGTTGTAAATGTTGTGTATATAGTTCAATAAGCTTTGATTACCCTCTCGATGATATATTTAATGTAATGACCCCACTTTTATATGCTCATATGTATATAGTTTGTTTTTACACTCATGTGTTACTTATTATCTTATAGATGTTGTATTATTAGATATGTGGTATTATTGGCTATCAATATAACAAACTCCATTTTTAATTACGAAGAATCAACGTAAATTGGATCGAATCGAAGTCTTATCACATATCTTAAGGTAAATAATAAGTTTCAGGGTAGAAAATATAATTTTATGAAAATTTAAGGACTAAAATAAAAATATAAATGGGCCATTTTATAAATAAAATATTTTCAAGAACCTCTAAGAAATATTCAAAATATATAGTGTGAAATTACCAAAATACCCTTCATGTGTTAAACGACCCTTATACCCCTATCACCTTTCCACCACGTGCTGGTCACCTCCACCATACACGTGTCAATGCCGTGATATCTTTAGAAAACTATAAATAGGGCCTTTGGGGATCATTTGAAACTCACACCAATTCCTTGAGAATTATAGAAAGAAATAGTGAGAGAAAGTGTGAGAAAGTTTTAGAAGAAGTTCTTAGGGATATTCATCTTAAGGTAATCTTAATGTTATAATGCATCTTTATAGTTTTAATTTATTGTTTTATAGCTTTACTTAGTAGTTATGCTGGTAAAATACAATAAAGAATTCACTAATCAAAACTTAAAATTTAGAACAAATCCAAGTTGATTTTATAAACTTGTTTGAAATTATACGCTTTTAAAAAATGATTATTTTTAAAGAAATTGCTCGTTATTATAGAATCCCATTTAAGTGATTCCAAAGTCAGGCCCGGTGAAATTCTGTCTAGACGAGATGGTATTTAAGTGGTGCCCCTGTGACCCTCCATCTCTACTGGGAACCAACTGATTAGGAAGAACTATGAATTGAATCCTTTAATTACGATCAATAAGTTTTAAAAGTTAAGAAAATGGTTTTTTAGTAATCATTTGAAACAAGTTACTATTAAAATACAATATGTAGACTGGACTTTGTTTAGAACGTATACTTAAACCTTTATCGTATTTGTTAGATTAACGTGCGATCGAAGACTCATTATCTATAATTTCGACCTCTATTTAGGTGAGTACTCTATGCAATTTCTTGCGCATTTTGATTATATTATATTATGCAAACTATGTATATTTTGTGAAATTATTTTATTCTCAAAATGCATCTGATACCGATGATTCCGTCGTTTGTTATATGTTTATATCTCTCCATATAAACATCTGATTTGAATTCTAAAATTATTGATTCGGCCTATGGAAACTCTCTTACTATGTTGGCCTTGACTACCGGGTGGAAATATTTGGGTGGTGCCTTCCCAGCTGGTTTATCGCTGGTGTGCCCTAAACAAGGCGTTGTTCCAGAAATCATGATTTTCTGTCTGTGATGTTACCGGGTGGAAACACTTGGTAACACTATCTGTCTGGGTATTAGAGTGTACATGGCCACTAAAATTGAATAATTGACATATGCTCAATTGTATTATCTGCTCTGTTCTGAACTGTTTATTCTGAATATATATATTGTCATTTACTTTATATATATTACTCGAAATTCCTATCTCTATGTATATACCTTCTGTTCTAAATTGAATAGGTATCTATTTTCTGAAAACCTTGGAATATTTGGAGATTGAATCTCATTCGGCTTTTAGCTGATGTTTTATAATTAACCATTTTTCAGGAAATAATTAGGCAAGAGGATGGAACATAAGGGGACTATGTTAAAGATTTAGCTTTTAGAGCTCCTTTTGTTACCTTAAGTAGAATTTTATTTTATTAGATGAAGGATGTTTGGCTCTTTAATTAAAAGGCTTTAAAATTTCTGTCAAGTTGTAACTCTTGGATATTTTAATATAAATGAAGTTTCCTTTAGAAAGCTCTGATGATGTAATTCCTTCACCTTCAGTATTTTACGATTCATAACCATGTGATTATACTTCCGCTACATATATTTTAAAAGAAAAAATTTTAATGCCAGAATATTGGATGCCTTGGTGGCATGTTAAGACACTCGTTCCCTACGATTTTTGGGTCGGGGTCGTGACATTTAATGCTTGTTTGGAACTTGTTTTCCAATTTTGATATTGCCCGCATTTTCTCATTATCCCGAGTTTTCATCCCGAACGCTTTGAATCCGTACATACATATCCTTCATCTCATACCCTAGCCTAGCCTACATTATAACCCTATTAAAGTCCTATGTGATCTTAGGTTGATGTAATTTAAAAGTCATAATAGTTTTGATAATCTGTGAAAATACATTTCGCCTCTTTTAATGAGCGGTATCTTTCATTAAGATTACAGTTTTTCAGTTTATATATAGCGTTCTTCATTTGTGACATGTGTGCGGCCTAGTTTCCATTTACATTTACTCTTTATCCCGCATGTTTCGTGTGTTACCTCCCTGTTTTGAGTGATTTCGCTTGATGAGTGTAATGCCCATGAGGATTGAATGTATGCTTGCTTTAACGTTTATCCGGTTTATATAAGTTTTTTACCAAATCACACTTTGCATGTGCTCGCTCCCCCTCCAACATTTTAATGTTTCAATTCTATGAGGTGCATTCTATAATGTTAATGATTTGAACTTTTGTTTGAATTCATTCACTTTGCTAATAATGCGTATGAAATCTTGTTCTCTATTATTGGGCTTGTCGCATGTTGGGTTGGACTTATTTTGAGGAAACCATGTGATGTTTGTGGGTATCATCCCTGAAAACCCTCACGAGACGACACTCGTCCACTAGGGTGACCTAGGGGTTTAACGGCTTATTGCATATGCTAAATGCAATCGAATCGCCCGCGAAAGTGGCCTTTTGATTTTATACCATACTTTTGTACTTATCCTATTTTTGGTTTGCTTGTAGTTCTTGTTGCATCCTATTTCATTGATAGGGACTAGCAATGTGTAAGTTAGGGGGTGTGATGATACGCAAATATTGCGTATTTCATCCTCTGAACCTAAGAATTTTAGCCCCCTCGGGTATCTTATTCCCTATATTTATGCTCGTTAACCAGACAACCTCGGATTTCTACGTTAACATGTTTTGCAGGGGTTAATTGAGCTTTTATAGGTATTTGGATGCTAAGTGTGATGTTCGGATGCATTCCACTCGATTTCCGTACGCGATCGTACGTTCAAGGGAAATTTAGTCATTTCACAGCTTGGGCACCTGGCCCAACATCTCACGGAAGTTGTAGCCCTCCTCGCAAGCTTCGCGTGGCCGTGAACGGTGGGAGATTCTGATTCAGAACGAAGAAGTTACGGGAGTTTTAGCGGACGGGAAATGCAAATAGGCCAACACAGCAATGCAGTGTGCTGATACCTGCTTGATCGATCGATCGACTAAAGGGGGTCGATCGATCGATCCTTCTCGACAGTGGGCTATTTTATTCATCATCGATCAATCGACGAATTGGGTCGATCGATCGATCCCCTATTTCCAGGAGATATTTTGCCTTTTATTTTATTTTATTTTCTATTTCTTTTCCCACTTACTACATAAAGCATTTTTGTTGTGATAATCAGATATCAATGTTTTAGAATAGATTTTAGGGTAGAATAGCTTAGGGTTTAGGTTTTTGAAGAGTTCTTCTTCATTTCTCTTTGGATTGACACCCTTTTGGTATGTAAATTGACTATTCATTACCCTCTCCATTAATTTAACTTGTATTTCATTCTTTCTTGCTTTGATAATTAGGTTTACAAGCTTTCATAATTAGTTTTACATGCTTTGATTTACTTGCTTTATAGTGTAGATTTACCGCGTTTATTTAACGCATTTATTTACCGCGTTTTTATCATGCTTTCTAGCCAATTTAAATTAGGTTGTGTTTGAATTGAACTCACGCGAGTTGACGCATTGCTTTGCTTTGGTGATGGTGCTTACGGGTCTATTTTGGGTGCGTTGTCCTAGTTATTGTGCCTAGGAGATTTGACAGGGCATATCATGTATGTCTCGTGCTTACAACCTTTCGTGCGCAATTTTTGGAATATTTGTTGACGCCAAAATCTTATTAGGCTTTTATACGGATTTAGGGGTGTGACAACCCTTGATTCAATTAAGTGTCGAAACGAGACGCATTCGTAATAACTCGTCGACCCATGTATCCATTTTATACAAATTAACTCGGGTGAGGGATATTCGATGCAACCTATAGTTTTACTCGCTTTGTTAGTCTAGTTTAAATACACTTGCCTAGATTAATTATTTCTCTTTTATGCATCTTTTCCTTTTTAGATTGTAATTCATCCTTTACACTTTTATTTCAGAGTATTAAATCATATAAATTCTAGCATCTCGTCCCTGTGGATTTTCGATACCCGACTTACCGCTGTGCTTGCCTCGCAAGTGTAGTTATAATTTAGGTTTGTTTGTATTATCGCCGTGAAACGAAAACAACAACTGTGCCCTTACACGAGCACACATTTCACGCGCTTAATCACCTGTCATTCTTTATTTCATTGAGGATGTGTTCGCAGCTCACAGTTAGAGGAGTATAGTGTGCAAACTTATCGTCTGCTATCATCTTCTTTCCATCCTTCTTCCTTTCGAATTTTCCACTGCTACTTTCGTTCTCATCCTCATACTTTACAACCATTGATTCTTCTGCGTTCATGACCCTACCAGCTGTTGTTAACGGCTCGGCCATAGATTTAGGAGGGTCTTCAGTAAGCTTCCAAAGTAACTTCCCCTTCTGAAGTCCTCCTATAAGGGCTGTCATGGCTATATTCTCTTCGTAATCTTCATCCTCCAATTTTTCCTTATTGAATCTTGCAATATAGTCTTTGAGGCTTTCATTCTTTCCTTGCTTTACGTAGAGTAGATGGGTTGTCTTTTTCTGAGGTCTTACCCCAAAACAGAAGTTGTGTATAAACCCCTCGGCCAACCCCTTAAAGTTCTCAACATAATTTTTGGGAAGGGAAGTGAACCAAATGTGTGCCAATATTGTCAAAGTGCTTGAGAAAGCTCAACACCTCATCTCATAAGGGGTTGAATAAATGTTTGTTGCAGACTGATACATCTCAATATGATGTACTGGGTTGGTACTTCCATCATACTTGGGGGACACCGTTGGTGGTTTAAATTTAGCAGGGGTTGGGAAGTTGACAATCCTTGCCACAAATGAGGAACCCTCTGCGAATCCCTTTTGTAGTGGGTCTCAGCTTTTTATGAGGTTTCCTATCTTCTCTTCAAGCCGTTGAATGGAGTCATGTTGTCCCCAGCCACTTCCAAGGGGTGGACTGAGGGTTCCCCGGCTACTGCACAATGTTAACTGTTGACCTCCTGGCCACAGTCTCGACCATGTTGGGGTCGGCCATGATGAGGCCGATGTTCACCACCTTGCCTTTGTGAACTAGCTACGCTAATTGACCTAGATAACCTCTGCCTCAGATCATTAACTGGTCCGAGCCTTTCAAAGGACGACCCTCTACTCAAGCGATCAAAAGTTTATCCTCTTTGTTGGGTGTCACCATCTCGTCTTGCTCCACAATCTCGGCTCTGCTGTATAGGATGTACTGTGTTGTTTGAGACCTCATATGGCTCCCAACAGTCTGCCGGAGCATCCTCTGCCTCGATGTCATCATACCTATCCTCAGGGCAATGATTTCCTTTTCTCCCCAGGCATAAACGCCTAGTGTCAGCAACGTCCCTCCTCCGTTGAGGAGTAGGTCTGCTTTTTCGTGGTGCCTGGGGTGGTCCCCTAGCCTCAGGATGTGGTTGAGCAGCTGCCGAAGTAATCATCTTCGGTAAGACCCCAGGTGGTCTCATTATGTTTTGGCTCAGCTGGGCGAACTGCTCCTGCATCACTTACTGAGTTGAAACCAAGGACTTCAAAGTTGTTGCCACCTCAGTCATCTCGGATTGGGGTGGTGCCTGGCTGGAACTGAGTCCTCCAACACCAGATGGCAGAGGAGGTGGTGGTAAATTCGAGGCCATATGTTAAGACTAAAGAGCTTGCAATGAAAATATTAGAGAACTTGGTACCTTAAGGGACCTCTTTCAATGGTGACACAGCTTCACGTCAAGGGTGAGGCCTGGTTCACCACCAGAGTCTCTGGTGAGGTTAAGCAGCAAAAGAGGAAGAGACGAATCTTCTCATTCTCACAGACGGCGCCAAAATGATGATGCTGTGTATAGCACCACCAGGTAAGATGTCGACAAGCTCAAACAAGTGATAACAATGGTAACACAAAGTGTAATGTATATAACAGAATAAGATGAGGAGAAAATGACGAACACTTATATGTAAGTGCAGCCAATTTGGCCTATGTCCACTGTGAGTGTGTGAGTAATATCACTAGATGAAGGCACTAATGGTCATAGATACAATCTCTCAAGCTTTCTCTCTCTGTTGTGTAAACCAACAGAGTTTTAGCTAGGGTTGCAATTATGGATCCTTTTACAAGGTAGAGGATGACCTCAATATTCCCTCACATCGAGGGAATGATTCGGTTATAACATATTTGTCCACGTGTTCTAAACCTTACACGTGCTTGTAAATGCTCAGCCCTGTGTCCTTGATTGATGTAACCTCGGCCTGGACGAGTACGAGGTTGGAGAAGTTCGACAGTGCTGCTTTGTCTTATCTCTAACCGTGATGACCTCGGCCAGGAATGCTGGCCGAGGTTAGGTATGGGGTAGCTGTAACGTCGGCTGAGGCCGATGATGACATTAGCAGTTGATTGAGCCAGTGAGACTCTGTTGACCTCGGTTGATGGACAACTGAGGTTAATGTATGAGGGGCCGATCTTATGGGAGACGACATTACTGATGGTTGTCATAAGCTTCTTATCAACTCGGCTGTGAGACAGGCCGAGGGTGGTGACTCAGAGTACGAGGGAGCACTTTGGGCATATCACTAGATATGTCCAATCTATTGGTAAGGAAGGCACAAGCTCAAAAGTGCCTCAAAAAGTGTTGAAATATTTTCCTGTTGGGCCTAGATTAAAGCGATTTTTCATAGTACCATGGATAACGGAGGCAATGACTTGGCATGCTAAAGCAGAAGTATGGGGTAATCTCATGCGTCATCCTATTGATTCTACAGCTTGGAGGAGGATGAATTATGAGTATCCTAATTTTACTCGAGAAGAGCGCAACATTCATTTGTCTATATCAACAGATGGTTTCAATCCATTTGAAAATCTAAGCACCAATCAAAGTGCATGGCCAGTAATCCTAGCCCCACTCAACCTCCCTCCTTCACAGTGTATGAGACCTGAATTTTCGATGTTGATACCTGGGCCAAAGGCACCAAGTAATGACATCGACGTCTACCTGGCTCCATTAGTACAAGAATTAAATGAGTTATGGGAAGAGGGTGTGCAATCATTTGACTCTTTTAGAAAAAAGAAGAGTTTACGCTGAAAGCTATGTTGATGTGGGCAATTCATGATTTTCAAGCTTATGGGACATTATCCGATTGTGTAGTAAATGGTTATTTAGGGTGTCCTATTTGTGGAGAGGAGACTGAATCTCTTCGTTAATCCACTAGCTTAAAAAATGTATACTATTGCCATAGGAGGTTTTTACTCCCGGCTCATAGTTTCAGATTTGAGAAAGGTTCCAATTTTTTATTGGGCGGGGTTGAACATAGGCTACCTCCGAGACAACTTTCAGTTTCAAAAATTGAAAGTAAATCTTCTGAATGTGGCCCTAATATGCCAAGTAAGAATCCCAAATTTAAGAATGTCAAGCATAAGAAGACCCCAACTGGGAATAAAATCGAGACATGAAAGGCATGGTCTAGGAGATCAATTTTATTTGACTTACCTTATTGGAACAATAACCCGGTGTGCCATGTATTGGATGTGATCCATGCAGAGAAGAACCTCGCTGAACATATTTTGGGCACTTGCCCTGGGGGGAGTCGTTCGAAGGATGGAGAAAATGCACGAAAATACCTTAAATCGTTGAAACTTAAGCCACAACTATGGTTGAAAGATATTAGTAGGGGAAGGACAATAATTCTCCCTGGTTCATTTACTTTGACGAGTGGGGAAATGAAGGTGCATTTAGACACAATATATAATTTGAAGGGCCCATCTAATTTTTCGTCCAACTTGCAAAGGATTGTGAATTATGTTACTCATGATTTACATAAGTGTAAGTCCCATGATTCGCATGTGATCATGCAATTGGTTCCTCTATTGTTTAAGCACTTTTTCTCCAAGCATAAGGATTTGCGGATGGCTATTATGCAAATTAGTATTACCTTCTCACTTTTGTGTGAGAAGGTAGTCAATCGAGAACACATAGTGGCCACAAAATTGGCGGTGATCGAAGCGATTTGTGTGTTGGATAAGAACTTTCCCCCAGCATTCTTTGACATAAGTGTTCACTTGTTGGCACACCTATGCGATGAGGCACTTCTTTGTGGTCCAGTTAGATATCAGTGCATGTATCCGTTTTAAAGATTGATGAAAGTTTTTAAAGATTACGTCAAGAATACGCAATACATTACATGATCAATTGCAGAGGAATACATCACTGTGGAGTCATCAATCTATACTCGGGAATATATGCCTGACTCAACCAGTGTTGATGACACTGATGAGTTCGTCGATGATGGTGGTCATGTAATGGGACAACGAGTGAAATTAACGAGTTTGCAACATGAACAAGTAGCTCGTTATCTATTTGACACACATGAAGATGTTGAAGAATGGAAAAAGTAAGTTTAAATTATTTTAAGTTTTACATTATTTTAGAATATTTTAGATTATTTTATACATGATTAATTTTGTAATATGCAGAAAATATGAAGCCCGTGAGAAAAATAAAAGATGAAAAACAATGGTACAATCAGACAAAGAATTTAGGCTATGGTTATCATAAGAGGTAATTATAATGAAAATGATCGTTATATAACGTTACATTACACTCAAAATTTACATCTAATCTAATTAATTTATCTATATTCTCAGCTCTTAAAGATGGGTGATGCGATATCAAGGCTTGCCCGTCTAGCCACTGGACCCTTGTTGTGGCACAAGAGTACAAAAAGTATCGATTGAACGGTTACGTATTCGGCGCAAAAGTGTACGAGGAAAGTACAAATATACAGAACTCGGGCATTTCATACAAGGATCTTACTTTGTTTCGAGCGAGCGCAAAGGATAAAAACCTCGTTGAAGCTGAAATAACATTGTAATACCCCGTATTTTTATGCTATATTAATTTGGGGATTTAATAAATATAATGTGAGTTAATTATTTAATAAAAATCCGAAAAATTAATTATGTTATAATTATTAACGTGACGAGAGTTAGTAATTATATGAAATTTGTTGAATATTACTAATGAGCATAGTAATATATAATATTGGTTATATTGAATGTCATGAGTGAATTAAATGACAATTTTGGAAATTTGAGTCGAGACGCGCCCGTGTCGCGTCAGGGACTAATTATTGATAAATAAAAGTGAATATTTTATAAGTTATTCGTATGGTCGTTTTGAGTGCGCCAACGCGTCCGGAAGGGTCGAGATAGTCAGAAAAGTGTACCTGGGGGTTTAGTTTGGGTCTCGGGGCGTTTTTAGGCCTAATTAGTAACCCGGGAGGGCATTTTGGTCATTTTACATTTTTGGGTAATTAAACCCACGAAAATTAGAGGAGTTATATCAGATATCTAGGTTACCTTCTAGGGTTAGGAACTTTAAACACAAGTGACGGCCATAGGAGAGGAAGGAGAGAGCTCTCAAGGCAAATTCAAGGCCCAAAACTCAACGGTTTGCACCGCCGCCACCACCAACGCGTAGATCGCGAGACGGGGAACGCAACCATACCGAATTCGGCATCAAACCAGACCTCTGAAAATCCCAGGCAAGTGTTTATCTTTCTTATTTCGTTGGTGCATCTTTTATATTAGTTTAGGAGTAATTAGGATGAGTTTTTATGGAAGAAACCTAAGATATGAGTTAGGAAATTGCATGTAGTGATGGATAATTTGTTAATTCTGGAAACCTTTGCCATGTAGAGGAATTACCCACGAATTTATGATGTTTAAAAGAAGAAATTTCTGGAAATACTTGTTAGAACCATGTTTAAGAGAATTCTAGGGTTCTTGATAATTATGATAATTTTTGGGCTGTTAATCCATGTATAGTGATAGAAATCCACATGATTTACGTTAGAAATACTTAGAATGATGATATAATGTTAATAGGATGAATATTTGGACGTTTGGGAATGTAAAACTTCAATTTGGATGAAGAAATGTGTTAGAACCCGTAACTGCAATTCTGCAGAAATCGCAATACCTGCTTGATCGATCGATCGAGCCCAGAGCTTCGATCGATCGAAGGTTCGATCGATCGAGCCCCAGACCTCGATCGATCGACCCCTCCTGGCAGACTCCTATTTCCCTTTTTAAGTTAGTTAAATTCAATTTAATGTGAAATAATTCTTGGACATCACTAATAAATTGATTTGGGAGATAGGGAAGATCAGTAGGACATATGAATAACTTTGGGGACTTTTAATATGAGACGAGAATTGTATTTTTGGGATAATTACTTAAGGGTCGATGAATTTATGTATTAGAGAGAGAGATACATAAGAGGGTTACGTTGGAATATAAAAAAGGACACCTACTGAATTTATACTTGGGAAGATAGAGTCCATGTGAATTACGTAATAAGATAGAAGAATCCTTCGAATTAAGGTCAGAGACGAACCCTTATACGCGATATTAATAATGTGAAAATAAGGATAAATGTCGTAACTATGAGATTTGAGATATACCTAATATTGTTATGGTGATATTAGTATAGTTATATGATTGTGTATGTATATGCTATCTATGTGTGAAAATCATGCCCACGCTACTTGCTATCCCTGAGGTTACCGCCCTGGGACAGTCTTATCTCGATGGGACCTTTATGGGGGATATTGACTTGTACCATAGAAGATAGATATCCTTGGTACAGGCTATCGATGTGATAGTTCAGACGGTCCTAAGAGACGCAGGCATGTGCCATCCTCTTAGAGACTTGGAATCTATACTTCGCCTCAATATTGTTTGTGTATGTCTGTTAATACAATTCGAGAGTGATTCCGAATGTATTCCCCTTAATATGAGTGATATGGGGCTTTGGATAGTAGAGTATGCCCGCACCATAGTTTAGTTGGGGTGCTGTCGTAATATATATATTATACGAGTAGTAAATATATATATATATATATATATATATATATGAAATTCTGAAATCTGGAACTGCCTACTGTGATTTGATATGTAGGACATGGTTAATGACTCAAATTATAAATACTTGTTTTGAGAAAGTATAATATGACACTGAAAAACTTTATAAATTAATAAAGTTAAATCGAGAATTTGGGATACTAGTTGAAATCTTCTTTTTAAATAACGGTATTGTTCAGTTTTAAATCCTGTGAATAACCTAAGATAAGTTACATTATTGGGAAAAGACAGAGTGTTATATGACGAGATAATTCGTTCGGAAGGTTAGTACGATAGGCGTGCACATTAGAAGAGATGTGAGAATTTTTCAAGAGAGTATCGAACTAATATGTTGTTGCATTGGCCTGTATCAATTTAAATACTTGCTAAACGAATTTTAAATCATACACACTATCGGGCTCTGACCCGCTTCTTTTTCTCTCTCTCTCTTGTATATATATGTATATATTACAGGTGCCCAGCCACAGGGATGTCTTGCTTAGGATCCCTTGAAAGGAACGTGTTGTAGCTTAGGTGGGAGTTGCAGGCCACTTGCATAGACGACTTCGTTTACTTGATTCCACATCTATCATTCTCATTTATTGGGCATGTGTCGCCCTTCCCACTATTGATATGTTTTATTTGGGACATTTGTATTTCAGTTATTTCTAGTACGGTTACTATGGGATTTATTTCAGTATGGATGTTTTACTTTAATTTTTGCATGATGGGATTCGATTGACGAATGGTTTCAATTAATTGGATAATGTTTCAGGATAATTGTGGTATGATTCTTATTTATTGATAACGTTGTTAAGAAATAAATAAATGATTTTTCTTTAAAACTAAAGTTTGGAAAGTAATGTTAAAAATGGTTTTGACACTTAGCTTAATTAATTAGGGTGTTTAAATTGGAAATTTATTTTACGACAGTGATGCTAAGATTGAACCAACTGTTCACCTTGATTTTAATTTAATAAATGAGTGATCGCCCAGTATTTAATTAGGCGGGGTGTCACAGACATATTATGGTGTAATTTGAAATATATTTGAATTGGATTATATAAGCTTTAAAGATGTTGTATTTTACTGTGACTAGGTAAGAGTTGAGGATAAAAATGCTTGTAAAGTTGATCCTGGCACCAATTTGATCATGGTTTACTTGTCCAAGTTGAAGAGCAACAACCACGCGAGCGATGAGCCGTTTGTTTGTGCATTTCAAAAGTTCAACCAAGTGTTTTACTCGGAGTATATCAACAACGAGTCGTGGTCAATTGTCCTACATGCGCCAAATCGTCTAAATAGTAGTGTGGATGATTTGGCTGCTCCTATCGAATATCAATCCATTTTTTATGATAACCCGAATTTGAAATAATTTTTCAATTTGTAATAAATATTCCAATTTGTACTTTATCAATCCATTTTTAATGCTTTTAATTGATTTACAGTTTATCATTTTCACTCTTGTGTAGTGTGCGTGTGTGTGGGCAGCGGGGGTGGGGATGTTTCGAATTTTTAGTAATTGTACATATTATGAGTTAGATGTTGTTGTTTTGAAATTCAGAATTGAGGTGTTAAACAGTAATAATTCATTTGGATTTGTAGTAATTGTACATATTTTCATGTCTTCTTCTAATTCATTTTGATTTGTACTAATAACAACATTTTTTTTACAGAAAATGTCTCCTTCAGGTATTAAGGCGAGGATGATGATTCTGATTATGATGATGTCATCTGGGCTCGGTGGTAGCGGAGGCAACGAGAGCTCCTCGGCCCCTAGGCTCCCTGAATATGGAAAATTAGGAATAGCCATTAAGAACAAAACGGGGCTATTAGCGAGATCCCTCGAGCTGGTAAAGACGATCATCGGCCCGGGGTACACTAGTTGGACGGAGGTGCCAAATGAGCTCAATTTAGCTATTTGGGCGGCACTACAGGTAATATATGGGCGGCACTACAGGTAATATATTTATATTTATATGAATATTTCAATTTTGATTTTGATTTCGATTTAAATTTCATTTTATATTTATATTTATATTTATTCACAACTAACATTGTATTTGTTGGACAGGAACAATTCAGCCTGGATCCAAAGCTACGCGATTCCGTCTTGGAGCAGTTGAGGGAGCAACACAAGACGTGGAAGAAAAATATGCGGACCCGGTACTTTGGGAAGACCCGAGAATCCGTTATCCGAATGCGTGAGTCCGTCCCGTCGAAGGAGCCGATCTCATTGGCATAATGGCAAAAGTTCGTTGACAATGAGCTTGGAGAGCGACAATTGGCATCTCGCTAATCGGGGAGGGAAAATCGGGTGAAAAAGACGGACGTGCACTACTCCGGCCGGACGTCTGACGCCGAGGTGGAGCATAGGATGATGGTAAGATTTAATTTTTCTATAATTATAAAAATATATTATTCTGCATTATTTTTCTTTGCGGGGACGATACTAATTTTGCATTATTTTATTTCAGGGGACAGGGAGTGGCCCTAGGGGTAGGCCACATAGGCTCGATACTTATATGGTTATTCGAACGAATAAGGGGAAGGATAAGGAGGTGTCCCCCAAGCATCGCGACCACGATTGTAAGTAATCCGACAGTTTACTTTTTATTAATTACGTTATAATTTTTTTATTTACTTATTTAACTAATCATGTGCTTTTTGTCATTTCAGGCAAAGCTTAAGGAAGTGTATGAGTCACAGTTTGATGCGGACAAAGCATCTTTGTCCACAAACGCACTCAGCCAAGTGCTTGGCGATGATCGCAAGGGGAGGACAAGGGGGTGAGATCGCGGGTGGCCAAATCTAGGATCATCAGATTGGAGACGAGAGACACCGAGTTGGCTCGAATGGTGGACTCGCATGACTCGAAGCTATCCCGTTTGGAGGTGACGGACCAAGATATTGTGACACCCCGACTAATTAAATACCGGGTAGCTACTCCTTTATTAAATTAATACAAAATGCCAAGTTGGTCCAGTTAATAGCATCACTGTCGAAAACATTTTAATGATTACTAACCACCTAGTATTTAAAAAGTAAGTTGCCAAATTTTAAGTTAAGTCTGATTAACATGCAATAAAAGAATAATGGAAGAACAACATAAATCCATTCACCATAACGAAGTAATGAAATAACCAACAAATAGTAATAAGTCCGGAGGAAAACTCCTCACAACAATCCCACAACTGAAAATAATATGACAAGTCTAAATCCTGAATTAATTACATGCCAGAAGTCTGAATAACTGAAATAAATGAAATGTCTCTAAAAGAAATGGGCGACATGCCCTACAACTGATAAATGCTGAATATAGAGTCAAGATAGATGAAGCGTCTACAAGCAAAGTCCTGTAACTTCCACAAACAGCTACAGCTCGTCACCTGAATGAGGATCCTAAGCATGGTGTCCTTGTGGCTGGGCACCTAAAATGGTTTTTACAAAAATAGATTTGAAAGAAAACGGGTCAGAGCCCGAAAGTGGAGAGTATTTTGAAAATAACAAGTGCTTTAATAACATTTAAAACAATAAATGCAAAATACATGTTAGGACGTGCTCTCACATGAAATACTCACCTCTCGTCTAACTGTGCACTCCTAACGTTCCTGTACCCATTCATGTGTTTTCTCATAACTATCTAGTTCAAAAGAGTTTCTAACACTTCTACTCGGTTCACGTTTTAATTCCAACCTTAAAAATTAAATAGAGAGTTCTACTTTAATTCTCAGATTCCCAATTATTAGCAAAACCATTTATTGATATATGTCCCCTTTTATCTTTTCATAACGTTACCATAACTATACTCACAATTTAACATAGCAAATTCCTTTTTATTTAACCGTATATTATTCACATCCTAAATATACAATACAAGCACCCCGAGGCTAAGTTGCGGTGCACACATACTCTGCTATCCATCCCGGTACATCACGTACATAAGGATCACGCATTCCGAATCTCTCAGGAATCGTTCTCAGATAACAACATCACAAACAATGGAGGCGAACACAGTCACATCACATGGGTCACGCACATACCTACGCTCCCACGATCAGCAGACTTATTAACATCCCAATAAGTCCTTCTCTGACCTATGTTCATCGAGGTACCAATCTAAATCCGGGCAACACAAGGATAAGAAGGCCCTAAGCGAACGTAAACCTCCCGTGATAGCAAGTATGGTAGGTATGTCATACACATAAAATTATATGCTAAGCATTCACACATCTTAGATATCTCAATATTAATAAAGGTATACTCTACATCCTTATACCATTATTCCAAATATATATATTTTAAGTCTCCCGATAATATAAAATTTAAACTGTCGACACGTCCCACGTCGTAGTTTCTTATACTTAAAACCTATCCCAAATAGATTATTAAGTTCCTATTATTCCCACATATAACATCTTTATTCCTAAGGTCCTTACTTCTTCCCCAAACCTCATTTCATTAAATTATTCAAATTTACACTTTTAACCCAAATATTATCTCACTTATCGAATTTCATTAGATTAGAATAATTCCTCAAATTGAATTCTAATAAAGGTCCAAATTTCATAACCATGCCTACTGGTCTTCCATAAGTTTAAGGGTATTCATAAGGTCTCCAATAATATTTTCCAAGGGTTAACATCATTAAAATTTAAATAGGGAAAAACTTTACTCATTCTGGGAAGGTCGATCGATCGACCTTTACCTTCGATCGATCGATGGTGGTCGATCGATCGACTGATGAATGTCGATCGATCGAACGCACCAGGTATGGCTACGGACTGCTTCGTTTTGCAGTTTTTAAATCATCACAAAACATCCTTTTAATGCATGAAACTCTAATATAACGTTATAGTATCATCATACAACCATCCTACAACATTGTTAACGTTCTAAAACCAATAATTCATCAACCAAGGGCTTTGTTTGGATCAAAACTTCATCAAGAACCCTAGTTTCCTATTTCTTTCAAGAACATTAATAAATCTCTTCTTAAATCCGTTTTTTGATCATCAAGGGTCATAATTTTGAATTCATAATTCGTCCAGAATGTTTCTACATGCATTCCCTATCATAGTTCATAGTTTTAACCTTTCAATTCATGGGTCTATATCAATCTTCCAAGATAAATTCGATAATTTTCCTAAACATGGAAAAGCATAGCATTGAATCAATTGTAATTAAACCACTTGCCTTAATCGTTCTTCAGATTTGTTGTTGATTGAAGGTGGTTGAATTCCCCTCTCTCTCTTTCTGCAGAATTCTTCTCCTTCTCTCTCTCTCTCTACAAGTTCTTCTCAAGGTGATAATGGAGGTGGGGTTGGTTTTTGCCAAGTTTTAAGGTTTCTAAACTTCTCCCGTAGCCCACTACCTAAATTGGGGTTGGAAATGGCTTAGTGGGTTAAGACTAAGTCAGATTTTTAACTCTAATTTTCGTGGGTTTTAATTACCCAATTTTTGAAATTACCAAAATGCCCTTATAAGTTACCGGTATGGCCCAATAATGCCCCGGGACCCAAACTTAACCCCCGGCTAGTGTTTTCTGACTATTTCGACCCTTCCGGACTCGTTGGCGCACTCAAAATGACCATACGAGTGATAAAAATAAAATTCACTTTTTAATTCAAATACTTATATTCCTGACGCGACTGTCACGCGCGTCCCAACAAAATTTCCCAAATTGGCGTATTTCAATCTCGCGACAATTTCAATAGTTCCAATATTCATATATTGCCATATATACACATTATAATCAAATACTAACTCACATCTCGTTAATATTTTATCCGGATTAATTTTCAATTAATACACATTTAATTCAATTAATCCCAAAAATAAATATCACGAAAATACGGGGTATTACAGATATGTTCTCATTCATGAAGTGTTCGTGGGGAGGAAACCGTAAGGGGAAAGGTAAGGAGAAGGTGGTGGAGGAGGAGGTGGTAGAGGATGAGGTGCAGGAGGATGCGGGCCTCGCTGCTTCGTCACCGACATGTGCGGACTTTGATGATCCAGTCCCCTTTTGGCTCCCTTCGACTGACCGATGTCAATAATTGGTTGTCCGGGCGTGTTTATACAGGACATATTTAATGGCAAGCGGATAAAGTAGGGCTTGAGGGAACCGAATACCGTCCAGGGTATGCCAGTTCATGGACGTTTGCTTCAAGGCATCGAATCCAAGGTGCTCGTCACGCATGTAATACCCGGGAAGGAGAACTCCCCATTGTAGTTGCGCGAATAATGTGGCACGATGTATATTGCTGGGTGTATCAATTTGTATATCATGTGGCCTACTCACCTCCTCATACCTACCCCAGACATGTAGTGACATTATTTGAATTAAATTGTTTTAAGTTGTTACATTTGAATTATATTTGGATTATATCGTGATGCATATTGTTTTGAATGTATATTTGCATTATCTCTATTTTATTTGGATATATGATGTTTGAACAGGTACAACGTTGCTATAACAGGTACACATATACTGCTGGGTAGTGGCAGTGGCTATACTGCCCAGCAGATTTTTTTTCAATTCTGCCCAGAATTGTCACGGTCCTTGACCGTGATAATCTTTTTAAAGATTACCATGTGTTTGTCACGATCCTTAACCGTGAAAAAACTTGTCAAGGTCAAAGACCGTGACCTGACCGTGACAAATCTAATGAACTTGTCACGGTCAATGACCGTGACAAGTCCGTGACAACAAAAGTTGTCACCCCTAGACTTGTCACGGTCATTGACCTTGACAAGTTGGACTTGTCAAGGTCAATGACCATGATAATCCGACAGATTTGGTGTAGTGCCAAAAAATAATCATAATCAACCCAAAACCTTTGGGAAAAAGTAACCGGATAGGCACATTATCTAAGTGGCACTCGTACGTAAGTAGCAATAATCAAGGCTCTCAATCATCTAAGACTATTAGGTCAAGCAAAAAAATTTGCGGGATAACACGTCAGTCTACTCCCTAGTTAATACTAATGCTCATAATATAAATAATGGCACATAAGTGCTCATAAAGTAAGTAATGGCGCAAAAGTTCTTATAAAATAAATAATGGCACAAAAGTGCTCATAAGTAAATAATTTCACAAAAGTGCATGGGTGAACTGAATCAATAGGGAACATGATATTAGTTATTAGGTGAGAAGGGTTAAATTGACCCATAGGCAAATTCAAATGCCGATGATTAAATTCAAATACTGATGGTATGTAATAAAATATGTAGTATGGCAGTATGATAATATGCACATACTAAGAGTAAATAGGAGCTATCACATAGTGATATCAATAAAAGTATGCCAAATATGCAAAGTTTACTATTGAAAAGGTAGAAAAAACCTATCGGTGTTTTACAAGCTTTACGTTGTTGTTCATGGATCTTTCATTGTTGCGCTCCAGTTCCCGTAGTCATTTGTGCTCGAGGGTTTAAATGAGAGTGGTTATATCGGTGTTCGGAAATAATGGTTTGGGATTTATGATATCTTACGTCATCTGATAGATACGAATAAAACTTATTCTATGACAATAATTAATATATGAATCCCATATATAATACTGAACTACGATCCCTAGTTTACGGGTAAAAAAAATATAAACATGTTACGTCAATCGATAATAATACTAACACGAGTCCAAATTTATATAGATGGTTTGACACGTAAAATGTTCGAAACGGTCAGAGAAATCGGGCTATAACTTGTTTTTTTTTGTAAAATTGTACTCATATAATTTCTGTAATTACACCACTGAAATAAAAATTTCATTTTGTTGATGAAAATAAATAAATAACAAGTATCTCGGTATTGAAATAATAAGAGTTTTCTAGAAAATATTATTTAGGTAGAATAAAATGATTCGATTGGACTGAATACGTTTTTAATTTGAATAAATAACCATTTTATCGAAATATTAACTCGGTCAAATATATGAGTTTAACTAATTTTAAACAAACTCTATGTTTTGATATGAACGGAGAGATGGTTTACCGACGATGTTCCGATATACGTGGTAAAAGATATTAAATTTTCAAGTTATTCCAAAGTCAATTGTTTTAACTAAATCGTATATTTGCTTTTAAAATATTACTTTTGATCCGACAAAAAGTTGATATTCATGGTTTTTCGTTTATGTTACTCGAGTGTATTAATACGATAATTTTTTTAAACCAAGAACTCTGTTTTCCTTCCCTTGAAAATAACGTCTCTTCCATTTAATGGAATAGTGCAAACTCCTAGATAAAAACATTAAATTATAAACTGATACCAGGAAGAGTTGACACTCCACTTCAACACTAACTATTTATTTACAAGCTGAGCACCTAAGGCAATCAACAATGTATGCTTTGGAGCGATATATCATCTAATTTTTCACGAAGAAGGTATGGAGGTCGAAAAAATAACATATATTGAAGCCCATCCTAAATTTTACCCATGGCTGTGGTCAGATCCACAGGAAGATTCTGAGATAATTCTTGGGCTTTTTCCTGTATTGACTTCTATGGAAAAACTTCATTCGAATCAGCAGAAGCAGCTTTAAGGGCTGCTGCATAAGCTTCGGCAACGTCTGATATGCCAGGGATAAAGCTGTTGGAAACTGTCTCCACATTGCCAGGGATAAAGCTTCGGCAACGTCTGATATGCCAGAGATCCCTTGAGCAACATCGGAGAAAAGAGAAAAACCCCAACCGCCCCATCCGAGTTAGTTTTCCGTAGGCGTAGGTATTATTGTTAATGTTTCATTAATACAATAATTTATCGTTCGTGACATAAACTAAAATAGAAAAAAGTCAAAAAATTTCCCTTATTTGGATAATAATCTAGTGGTTGTGCCACTTTCAAAATTAGTCAATACAACAAAACAAACCGTCTAACACCTGCATAATCATAATTTTACTAACTATGACTCGTAATACAATCTCTGATTATAACGACGACATAACTTCAAGTCGTTTGGTATCATAACTCGTTTATACATATTTGTAAAAGAAAATGATACCGAGTCAAATACACACTTTGAAAAAAAAAATGATTATCCGTACGTGTTCGGGGATTTTGTATTTACGACATTGTATACATAACCTCTATGTACGGATACTCAAAATAAAAATGATAGTAGACTAATATCCAATTGAAATTACTTTACCCGAAAGTCAAATCGAGTCGTGATGAAATTCCATCAAACTAAATGAATAATCCAACGAGCAAATTTGGAATTGCTGATTTTTGGGGTAAAAACGTATATATGTATGTGTGTGTGTGTGTGTGTGTGTATATATATATATAAAAGCAGAGTTTTGGGGATTTTGAGTAGAGGAACAGGGTTTTCGAGGGTTATAGAAGCAGAGTTTTTTTTTGCTCCTGAGTTTTCCTCTGAGAGAGAGAGAAGAGAATGAACCCATTTCGTTGGTTTTAAAGTGAGAAGAAAATGTATGATTTTTGTTGCGGGTACAAGGCCCTTTTAAAAGGATTCCTAAACTGCACAGTCAGGACACAGTTAACGTGGATAATTATTCAATTGAGTGTCTTTGGTATTCAATTATAATTTTTTTTTTGTATAATATTTTATATTTCTTGAAATTCCAACTAACTATAAATTAGTATTGGGGCGTGTAGGACATATTACTGTGTTATTTTCACATTAAAAGTAATTTCGAATTACACTAATTTATACACACTTTAATTTGAATAATAACTTAAAAATAATCCAGTTTAATCTCGTTCTACTATTCGTTTAATCAAAAATATTTATTTTGAATAAGAGAAGAAATATGATTATTGCAAGCGCGTATGATGATTGTTGAAGTGACGATTCAATTCCAGGAAAAAGGATAATATTTACCACCGTGCCCCTGGGAGGCTTAACGATCTTGAGTTCCTTCAATTTTAAGGATATCTACAAAGCTGTCATTCGATCAACTAACAGATACTCAAGCATGAGAACTTGTCAAAGTCAACTACTGACCTAGACAGATAAAAGCCCAACGGACTCAAAGCTACACCTAGCTTTGGGGGCGATTGTGGGAACCAGCGTTACGATGGCACATGACCTGCATATGCTCAACACACAAAGTTAATTAAGAATCCAAGTCACAAAGGACTCCCGCGTATCCAAGGGATCAAACTGATAAGTGATAGGTTTGAACTTCTGGGGATAGTTATCAATGAAGCTTATGAATCTCCTAAGCTCCCCTATAAATGTAACCCCATCCCTTTTGGAGAGGGGCATGTGATATTGTAACGTCGAGCAATACTAAAACTCTCCCCACCTGTTCTTTAAGTTATTACAAGAACAAACCCCAAATTTCGTGGACGTATGCATGTTGGTGAATCACATATATTCTTGTATTGTATGCTTTTGATCCTCATCTTTGAGTATTTTTCCTTATTTAGATTGTGTGCGTTGTATATATATATATATATATATATATATATATATATATATATATATATATATATATATATATATATATATATATATATATATATATATGTTGCGGAGATCATTTACAAATAAAATAAAAAAAATCAACCGGAAGTGGTATTATAAAAAATTCAATGACAAAATATACACTTATTTTTTAAATTTGCATTTCACACACTTTAGAGATGAATTTTTTAAGGTAATATCTTCATTATGTGTATCATTTTCACTAAGTTTGGTTGAAAATAATTTTAGTTTTTTTTTTACTTTAATAAATTACTAATTTTTTATTTTAACTTTGATACAACTTAATTAGTTTATTAGACTTTAACACATTTTTCATCGCTAAATGTGAAAATTATGCCACTAAAAGTGATTTTTGGTGACATATAGCGACTAAAAAGTCCTTTAGTTACGAAAAATGTACTAAAGTCTAATAAACGGATAAAGCTGTATTAAAATAAAAAAATAAAAAATTAATAATGTATTAAAGTTAAAAAAAACTATAATTTTTTTATTATTTTAAAATTTTGATCCATTTTTAAGGTCCGCTTTAGAGACTTTATGCATGTATGTATTAATTTAAAAGACAATTTATTCCATTATGAATCAAATATGGATCAAATACCAAAAAGTTCCTCAAACATTTTTTAATACACATTTAATCCAAGTATTTTATTTTGTACCAAAAAGTCCCTTATTCGAGGGACTATTTGGCTTTTTAGTCTCACTCAATTTACAAAAAGTTCCAAACTAATTAAGGACCTTATAGTAATTTAAAGTCATTAGGGGTGGATAACCCATTTTATTTGAGTGAACGAGTTTTCAGATTAACATTTCAGTCCCTGCAACAGGCCCCTCCTCCTCCTCTACTCTGGTTAGGCCATCCACAATGGGTCCTCTTATACCATTGTGGATCCTTTACTTTTGGTATTTTTGACTCACAATGGGTGATAAATCCCTTAGATTTTGGAGAGGATTCGCTTATCGTCCCATAGATGGAGAAGACGGATAAGGAATTTGCTAGTGTGCCAGAGTCGGTGGGCCCCATGCCAGACGGGGAAATTGTTTCCCACCCCATGCTAGAAAGGAAACAGTTTTTCGCCCCATAAATAAAAAGGCTAGTGCCACGTAGGCCTGTAAATTGAGCGCCCGAGGCCCGAAGCCTGCCCGTTCGATCCGCTATTTTTGGACCGAGCTTTATTTGAGTTTGAGCCGAGCCGAGCCTAAGCTAAAATTTCAAGCCCGAATGAATTTCGGGCCGAGCTTGAGCCGAACTTTGTCAAGCCCGAATTGGGCCCGAAGCCGAACTTCATATTAATAAATAAAAAAATAAATAATGTATATAATATAACATATTTATGTTAACATTGCTTAATTAGGTTTCGTTCTTTTATTTCATTTATTATTTTTTCTAAAAAAAATTCATTTGTCATAATACATTAGATTACATGTGATTTTCAACTTTGTGATTTTATTGTTAATCTCATTATGGGTATTTGATTTAATAAATTCTCAAGTCACAATAGGGGTTTGTTAGTGATTAAATTATGCTAAATGTATGAAATTTAATAGGCAATTGTAGGTTTTCACTCTTATTTTCCTTGTTTTAATTTAATACATTTCATAATTATATATTTTATTTCATGAAATATCAATTAGATTTTAATGTGTAATTTTGTCCATGATGGAAATACAAGAAAAAAAATTAAGTCAAACTTTTTTAACAAAAAAAATTGAAATCGGGCCCAAAGCCCATAATATTTATGAGCCGAGTTTGGGCCTAGGTGGGAAAAAATAATGGTCGAGCTCGGGCTTGAGCATGGGACTTAAGTTCGGGCTGAGCCTGAGCAACCCCAAGCCCGGCTCACCCAGCCCGATTTATAACCCTAGTGCCACGTAGGTCAGGCGTGGAACTATTGTCCGCCTGGCCAGGGTGCACAACAGTTTCACGCCCCACCCCTTTATTTTATTGTATTTGCATTGCGGCCGTCGTCCCTCATATCATCCCATAATATCAAAAATTTATGGTATCCCATTGTGGATGGCCTTAGTTAGTCCCTTATGTTTTCTCTCTCCCTTCCCCCTCCCCCTCTCACACACACACACACACACACACACATATATATGTGCATATGTTATATACTTACATAAACCCCAACCCTTATTGTTAGCATATGTGAGAAATATGAAATCTTTATACTTAGTTTAGCATCATGATAGTTCTTTAGTGGAATTAATGAATAATAATATGAAGCGAGCCACACAAAGAATATTAATAATGGGTGCATAACAGACTATAAAATGATGTGATGTTGGTATTATAATCTTACATTGTACTGTTGTTACAATACTTTCTTTACTTTCAACCTACTGAGATTATTTGATATAAATCATAAATTTCCTCCTTAATTATCAAAACAAAATTCGTTAATAAAAGACAATTATCATGTTTAAACAGATACCGTGTAAAACAAATCAGCCGAAACAGTCAATATATGTATCTATTTACTTTAAGGACAAAATCAGTATATAATTCACTGATTTATATTAATGAAAAAGATCCAAATAATTCATGAAAAAGGTCCAAGATTTTTGTTTTAGTAGAATGGAAGAGAAAGAAATATTAATGTTAAATCTTTACTTTGAGGACAAAATCAGTATATAATTCGCCGATCAGTTCCCATCCCATCATTCAGTGATATACTAGTTGCACAAAATCAACTGTGAAGCTTGAAAGAAGTAGTGAGTGATGGATGCAGCAGAGGAATCAGGTCCCGAAACGTCTGTTCTCATCATCGGATGACAAAACTCAAATAGGTTTATCGTTTCTCGATTCTCTACGAGCTCCTCTTCCACCTACGCCACCTTGCTTCGAAGTACTTCCCTCTCAGGTATATATATATATGTGTGTGTGTGTGTGTGTGTGTGTGTGTGTGTGTGTGTGTGTGCGTGTATTCTTAATTGGTTGCTTTAATATGAATTAGGTTTCGTTAACTGTGAAACATACTGTGGAGCCTGTGAATTTGGACGGACGAACTTTATTCAAGGTAATCATTATCTAGTTGCTGATAAAATCAGAATATAGTATATTTAAATTTTTTAAACTATAACGAGGCTATTAAAAATACTAAAATTGTACATACCTAAAAAATATGTCTAAATATTTATAAATTAAAATACTATTTGATTATTTTGTACGAGATATTGGTTCGGTTTGTAAAAAAAATCTTTAAAAGGCGATATCGTCTCACTAAAGAATTTTTGTTTATAAAAAAGTGCGCCTTAAGGCTTTTATCAAGAATAAGGCGTAAAAGGCTTAAGGCAGGAAGTTTCTCCCAAACCTCAAGTCTAGGCGCGCCCAGGCCTTCACTAAAGAATTTTTGTTTAAAAAAAGTGCACCTTAAGGCTTTTATCAAGAATAAGGCATAAAAGGCTTAAGGTGGGACGTTTATCCCAAGCCAAGCCTAGGCGCGCCTTTTAGAACATTGATCTGAATGTTATGGTAGTGCGGGTTGCCCGAGTGGAGATACGGTGGGGTGAGTTTGTGAGGAGATGCTATGGGGTGTTCGAAGTTCTAGATTGAGATAGCGGGGTGGAGAGAGATCTAGAGAATAATGGAGTGGGGTTTCGGTAGAGGTGGGGCTGCGATGGAGATGCAATGGGGTTGGTTGCTGTGGAGATGGCTCTTGAAGGTTTTCTTGGGAAGGTGACAGGTTTTGAGGTGGTTTCCAAATTTCCTATATCTTCTTCCCCATATTAATCAAAAACAAAATTGATATTATTAATTACTAATTTCCAATTTATCCTTATAATATTTTTCCGAAATTTTTAGTTTTGTTGAAAAGAATTAAATAAAAAGAGAGAGGAAAGAGGGTGATGTGAGGGATAAGGTTAATTTAGGGTTTTAAAAAAAAATTGTTGACCTGAAGTAAATTACAATTATGTTCATTGGATGGTTTGCGTCCAAATTGGGAGTCAGTCTCTAAATAGGATGACTAATGGGTGTTAATGTCCTAACCTTCATAACTTCGTATGCTGAAGTCCAAAAAAACCTTTCTTATTTGGAGTTAATTTTTTATTTTTATGTTATATGTTTTTGCCTGAAATTTCATAATTATATAGTGTACACTTGAACTAAAATACAACTCCAAATAATTGAAATACTTGGCACCATCTTATGTTTCATTACCTAGGCCAAAGGTTGAACATTTGTCCAATTCAGATTTAGTCCCTGGAAAATATGAAGGTATGTAAGGATTTACTTCATCATTATTGTCTTTTTTATTTGTTCAGGGGAGTTTCTTGCATACATGTTTAATTTTTTATGTAAGAGTGAATCAACACATGCATTGGGCGTACAACATGAGCACATATGGGTAACATAATGGAATCATTTAACCAAAACTTAAATGTTGCTCCATGGGATGAGGCATTTTGCGAAGTCCGAGACTTGGCGTGACACTTGGTAAGGAAATGCAAAATGAAAAGAAGAGAAGTCTTCCCAAGACACTATAACTGCCACGTGGTTAGGCATTTTGCCTTGCCTAGGCAGATAAAAAGTTTTGGCAAAATGGAAATTTTTTTGCATAATATACAGAAGTTTTCCATTATACATATTAGTCCAGAGCTTGTTTTGTGGAAATTTCATTATGCAAATTGTGGTACAGGCTGATATGGGAATCTCTATTGATCATGTCGTAAAAATGGGAAACATACAAATTTTATGTGAGAGTCGTTCCTTCAGGAGCAGGACATCTCTTTTCTTTCTAATTAGTAACTGATATAAACACTATGGCCACATATGTGTGTGTGCGTATAATGTTTTAGATGTTAGTTACACATTACTGCAAATATTATATGTTTATAAATGTGGTGCATGAGGGCTGAAACTATGGTAAGGTTCGCTAGATTAAGTTAAAACTCTTCAGTCGGAGGTGGGAGACGAGCGATTATAATTTGTCGGAAAGCGAGTATTAGAGGTGGGCTCTCATTTCTCAGATGATTATGCACTCCTTGTGCTATGCATAAACATTATGATATGTAACATGGTAAAACTGTTGGCTTGGTAGTTCGAATAGTTACCTTATTTTGACGTGTGGTTTTTTGTTTTGTTATTTTGTTGGCTTTAATTGTAGTCCTTTTACTTAGCTATTCACTCCTATTAGGATTTGTAGATCTAATTCTAATTTAAAATAGGATTAGTTTAGGGCTCATAAGGACCACTCGTGTATCATTTTTAATACACAATTATTTAAGTGCTTATTGAGTTATTGAGAGCCTTAGTCCCTTCAGGATATATGATATTAGTGAGTTATTTTTTTGTGGATCATGGATTATGCAATTGCCCAACCATATTACAATTGGTATTCTTTTTTCTTCATCTCTTTCTTTACATCGTGGTGGTTTGTTTGATCAAACTCACGAATAATATTTGTTGATTTGCCAGCATAAGGATTTGTCTCTAATGTTTTATAGGTTCATCAAGGGGTTTTGGAGTCATTTAGGGCTTTGGAATACTTATCTTTGGGACATCCTTGGCTGGGTTAAGGTAGTTCTAGTTCTTAGGGAATCAAACAGCAGGTGCATGCTAAACAACCCAAAGAGTTATATTTTAATATTTGAAAAGAGCTCTATGATGCTTGTGGATATTTTATTGACAACGGGGATGCTAAAAACAAAAAGAAGAAACCAAGATTTTCTTAAAGAAAGCACTTTTGATTTTATGTACTCAAGTTTAGAGTTATCCTGAAATTATTATGGCGTAACCACACGTCTAATGGCAACTCTAAAGGCACCACACCAATTTAGAGAGAGAAATATAGCTAAGCTTTTACTCCAAAGTTCAAGTCCCTAAATGAGGAAGAGGAGTGGTCTATTTATAGGATAAGGAGGTGAGCACTAAATGAGTAACTAACCAATGTGAGACTTATTCCCATTTATACAATAGGCCTAATACTCAAGTGTTCACCTAAAGTCCATCCTCTAAATAGGCCAATACAAAATGAAATAAAATAAAATAAAATGTAACATAAGAAGAAAATACGATTAACTATATATGGAGCCAAAAATAAAAGAGGATATGAGCAAAATATCCCTCAGATCACATCATTCTCCCCGTCTTTCAAAAATCTCGTCCCCGAGTGTGTGGGGAAATGCCACCAAAAGGAACCCATCCTCCATGGGCTCCGCAGCATGCCATGAAAGTCGTCCCTTAACTCGACCTGAATACCGGCTTGAAAAGTGTGGGAGCATTGAAGCCAAGAACATTCAATGAGATTCTTCCACCGTAAAACCATCAGCATACCCAAATAAGATCAAATCCATGTCAACCGTGGGAACATATGAAGGGTGAAACTCCAAAAATGGGTCATGGTAAGGGGTGGGGGCATACATGGAGGGTGGGGGATGAAGTTGGGTGGGGTTGTGGGTATAGAGGTGGGATTTTAGAAGGGTGAGGGATAAAAATGGGTTATGATAGGGTGGAGAGTGAAGCTTTGAAGTTTGGGAAGTACTAATGGTTGAAGAAGAGTTAAAAAAAGGGTGAGGAGGTGAGAGAGAGGTGGTAAGTGGGTGGGGAAGGAGTAAAACCCTAAAATTAGATGGGTGGGGTAATTCAGGAGTTATTAGGATTAAAAAGGTGAAAAAAGGGGTTTGGGAGGCTTTGAGGGTTGCCCCACCCTGGTTGGCCGGAGTTCCAGCGGTCCGGTGATCGGAGTTTGCGAAATGGGATGAAAATAGAGGGGTTGGGTCGCCCGGGGGTGGGTAGTATGGGTCCGAAGTCGGGTCGTTGATTGGACCATCGGAAGGTGGTGGGGGAAGGGTGCCGACTTCGCCGGAGCCGAGGGAAAAATGGGCGGTAGAGGCTGTTTTAGGGGTATTTTTGGGTGGGGTCTTTGAGGGAAGTTGTAGATCGGGATGAGAAGAGGGCGTGGGAGAAGTTTGGGAGAATTTGGACGAGTTTGAAAAATTTCCGGCGATCGAAAAAGTGACAGCGGCAGGGGGCTGGTGGTGGTGGTAGGAGGGTGGTGTAGGGTTGGTGGTGAAATATTAGCGGGTGGGTGGGTAGTTATGGCAGTGGTGTAGTGAGTGGTGGAGTTAGGGTTAGGGTTTAAATGGGGAGAAGATGAAGATGGGTCTTGGTGGGTGTTTGGGTATGGGGTTAGGGTAGAGGTAGGGTTTTGAAAAAGAGATGACATGTGTTGGGTGAGGGTGGCCATGTGTTGCCTCATGAGGGTGGACATTTCTTCTCTCATATGTTATTTCATTTGGATAAATCTCTCATCAAGTGTTGCCTTTTGGGAGCCATTAAAATGTGGAAAACGATTTAAATGAAAAAAAAATTATGGTGACACCTCACACACAATGGGGGAGCGACACCTCGCTCTGATACCAATTGACGTAACCACACGTCTAATGGAAACTCTAAAGGCACCACACCAATTTAGAGAGAGAAATATAACTAATCTTTTACTCCAAAGTTCAAGTCCTCATTCCCCAAATGAAGAAGAGGAGTGGTCTATTTATAGGATAAGGAGGTGAGCACTAAAGGAGTAACTAACCAATGTGGGACTTATTCCCATCTATACAATAAGCCTAATACTCAAGCGTTCACCTAAAGCCTGTCCTCTAAATAGACCAATACAACATTAAATGAAATAAAATAAAATGTAACATAAGAAGAAAAACTATATATGGAGCCAAAAATAAAAGAGGATATGAGCAAAATATCCCTCAGATCACATCATATTATTTGTTAGTTCTAGGTTAATTAAGCTTCACACCTATAAGATCATACCCGGGCACAAGGCTCCCGATTAACTGCATGGTCTGGGAGAGGTAGATGTCGGTTGGCCTTATCTTATATATGGATAGGCTACTCTCGTGTTTTGAACCGATATCAACCATAGTTTGGGCGAGGTCACTTGCCATATAAGGCATGAATTTACCTGTAGGCCCTTAAACTGGAGTCCAAATAAAGTTAAAAGGCTTAAAGATAAATAAAGGAAAAAATAAAATGCCGAGGCACAAATGCCTTCCTCGCCCTCTTTGTCCACCCCAAACCTCCGTCTCTCTCTCCTCTATCTCCTTTACCACATCACTCTATCTCCCTTCATCAAAGCTTTTCCCGAGCTTTAGAGGAGCATTTCTTTGAATTCGGGTGACACCTCCGCGATAGACTTTTGACAAAGTTGGAGATGTTCTTGTGGAGTTTGGCTCAAAATATTAATTGTGGCAGCAAGTTTCTGTAGCGAATGGGGCTTGCTGGGCATGAATGTTTTTGGAATTTTTTGGCGTGTTTTACTTTGAGAGGCGCAATCATCGAAGGTATTGGTTCGTCGCAGCGAACGACCCAGATTCGTAAAATAAGGATTTTTAAGTTGGGGATATTTGAGGTTTGCTATAAATATGTTTCACCTATAAGAGGAACCCTATGAGGGTTAAAACCCTAAGTTGATGATTGCCCTCTCAAGAGCTAAAGAGAGAGAAAGTGGGTCTTTTTCCTAAGTAAAGGGGTTGGGATGAGAGGTGAGGAATTTTTCGTATCATCCATGGGTATTGCTCAAAGGTGAAAGAAGGATGTGAGTATGAGCGTTTCATTTATGGTAGGCGTGCTTTAGATGTAATGTGTGGGGGATTTCTCACCGATTTACTTGGGAGCGGAATACATTGGATTGGGTACATGAGAAACATTTGGGAAACTCTCGTGGGAAAGAGATTGAGATTGTTCTAGGCTTAGGATTTGTATTCGCCTGGGTTGAGAGTTGGTGTATAATGGTTATCCGATATTTGGGGATTTGAGTAGGAGAGTAGAGGATGTGTGATTTATAATTGTATATTATCTATTGTACTTGTAATTTCTTCAAATATTGTGGAATCGTGCCTCTTCGTGAATGTAGCCAAGTTGGTGAACCACGTATCTCTTATTGTTGTCTTTCTTGTTTACATTTTATTGTGCTTTCCATTATTATCATTGTATCTTGATTATATCCGATGTCGTGATTGAATGGAGAGGTTGCCCAACAAATTGGACGTTTGGCACAACAATTGGTACCAGAGCTCTTGTCGCATAAGGTGTTTTTCAAAAAAATTGGAATGAGATTTTGGTGTCAAACCACAAGTGCTTGGATTTATTGGGTTTTTTCATTCAACCATGAAAGGGCGTATTGATTCACAAGTTTAGGTGGAGGGATTTAGTGGTAATCATTGCTTCGCTCTCGGAGATGTAGAGTGGAGGTCATTCTTATTAACATAAGTTATGTATCGGGGTTGATGAAAGAATGGAAGCCGAAAAAAGATGGGGTTGTGATTGCTTGCCTAAAATGCAATTAGTAACGGTGTGATAGCCACCCACAAGATCAATTGATTATGGTTTAATTTTCACCGAAAGAAAATTGATTTTCGGGGATGTTGTCATATCCCGTTTACATCTAAGGACAATGAGCATCGCTACATATGGAGGTAAATGAGTCATTTTTTGGTTCGATATTTGAAACAAGGATGGTGGATCGGAAAGTACCTTGAAATGGTTAGCGGTATATGATAGTCTTTTGGGGATATTATCACAATTTCTAAAATTGATGAATTCCAAGGGCAACGGTGCTCGATTGTAGGTGGAGTTCATAAATCACACAATGTTGTGTGGTTGGTTGATGTCGTTTGAATTGATCGTGATAGTATATTTTGGGAACAATGTGTACAAGTGAGAAAGACCTTCCAAATGCTCTTGTTTACAACCGATGAGCAGGAGGTATGTTCCGACAGACGATGGTGATAGAAATATTGCTAGTGAAGGGGTGGGGCCACGGTCCCCCTTCGAAGTCTATTAGTATATTCGACTGGTTACAGCAACGTTTAATCATTGACCTGTGTGTTCAACTTACAGAAGATGGCCAAGAAGAGCAATTGAAAATTGCAACGCGCAATGAGAATATTTGCAAGGGGAGGTGTATACTCCGAAGGCACTTTTTCATGAATTATTTGGATCTTTGAAGAGGTATCGAAGAATATAAGAATAGGTGTAGCTAGTACGATAAAGGTCAATGGTGGCTTTTTGGGTGGCGTGGCAAACGGGAAGATTCAGTGTGGGATAATTATCATCGGGTGGATTCTCGATTGTGGTTTGCGATATTTCTCACTAAGGTGGAGATTTGTGGAGCTTGGCTCAAAATACCAATTGTGGTAGCAGGTTTGCTGCAGCGAAGGGGGCTTACTAGACGCGAATATTTCCAGAGTTTTTTTGGCGTGTTTCACTTTGGGAGGCACGATGAGTGAAGGTATTGATTCGCCACAATAAACGGGCCTAGATCTGCGAAATAAAGTTTTTAAGTTGGGGTTGTTTTGGGGAATTTGCTACAAAGGTGTTTTATAACCCATGCACCATTATTTATAAAATATATACAACTTTTAGTGCTAGTATATATATTAAAGTACAATAATAATTGCGAAAAATAACATTAAATAAATATAGCACCTTCTTCTTCATGCCCTCTACATGTTCATATTGTTGCTCGTCGAGGGCTGATTCCTTAGCGTCCGTTTGGCAATTCAATTCCAAGGCTTGAAATTGGAATTGAAAGGCTAATTTCAATTCCGTGGAATTCAAATTGGCCTTCCAATTTCAATTCCAATTCCAACCCTTAAAATTGGGTTGTCAAACAGGCCTTAATATAATTGTCGAGTGAATTCCTTTTGAAAGTGTGCTCTTAGATATCGTGTTTTTCTTCTTGGGTAAGCTACACTTTCATGAGCTATGGTTTATTTTCACTTTGCCCACTTAAACTACAAACTGAACAGAAACCCCCTTTAGCTATTCAGGTTTTACTCTCAAGTCTGAACCTTATTTCATCCGATATTTATTAGTGGAATCAACAGATACTGCCTCATTAGCTTTTCAGATTTACACTTGAGCATGTTTCGTCCGCATATAGAAATAGTTAAAATTAACAGATTTGCATAATTTGGAAAGATTTGGAGGGTTCTTAGATGTATTTGTTGGTTATTTGTACACATATATATCAAAGAATGACACGAATTGTCAACAATATTGTGACAGTTTTGCATAAAAAATTCTCTTTTTCAACCTTTCCACAACATTGCAAATCAGTTCAATTTATATTTTTATTTTTGTAAAACATAAGCAAGATAATGCGAAGTGTAAAATAGTTGAAGGGAATTTTCGCTTGACTTTTATACTTCAGAGGGCAAAGTGAAAAGGATTACAATTCAAGTGGTCTACTATGGTTTACCCTTATTAGGGCTAAATACAAAATTGATCCATCTATAACGTATTCTTACCAAAGAAACCACCCCCAACGGTTTACCAAATCGATCCAAGACAAATCGTTCTTATTATTTGGATTTGGTTTATAATATCCCTTTTTTCCCCGAAAAAAATGTTGTTGAAGTGGATTAGTTTGTGATTTTCAGTATTTACGATTTAAAGGGAATTTTCTTAATTGGTCCTGTTTCTGCAGGTGTTATGGAAGCTAGCCTGGTTGGTGAGGTTGTATATGGCTCATCCAACTTTCGAGAATTGTGGAAGCTTCAACATAAGTAGAGTTAATTGAGTTGTATCAGTCAAGCCTGTCCTAGTTCAATGCTCACTTTTACCTTTCCATAGAACTTCGTTTGACACGATTCCTGGTGAAAAGCTGGCCTCGATTATTGATGAAATGTTGTCACATCTTTTAGAATAAACTTATGTGTACCCTTATTTGGTACCCTCTAATAAGACAAGGCAACAAGAGCTTGTACTTATTGTTGTAAGTCCCGCTAGAGTAACAAGTACAAGCTCTTATTGCGTTGTCTTATTAGATTGTACCAAATGAGAGTACACGTAGAATTACTCCATCTTTTATAAGAAATATTTAACTCTTGAATCAAAAATCATGTCGAGTGTATCCTTGGTGTTTTTTTTTTTTTTTTGGTGTGTGTGTGTGTGTGTGTGGTGGGGAGTTAGCTTCCAATCCCATCATTTTTATTCATGAATCCGACCAACATTTTTTACTCACCATCAAAATCCATCACATAAAAAAATTGGTATTGTTGGCTTGCATTTTCATAAAGTAGTTTTCAAGAGCCACGACATCACCTTTGTCGAGTCTTAACCGCATCACCTTATCAATAAAAATATAGTGATATTTCTCTATAAACGAAAATTTTTCATGTCCACCCGTTTCAACTATTAACTCAACTCAACAAAAAATTTTCCCTATTATATGGGGTTGGATACATGAATTATATTTTTTTTATTCTACTTCATTCAGCGCACTATTTTCTGTTAAACTACGTGTAATGATGTACTTTTTTATAATATCCCACCAAGTTAAATTAGGCATACCTCTGCTCCTAACGTTACCATTAATACTAATTAAATTACTCTTCCTTCCTTACAGGGAATCCATTGGTCTACGCTTGACATGTCCAAATCATTTAAACCGATTCTCTCAATTTATCTTCTATATGAGCTATTTTTACTGTTTTACGAATTTGTTCATTTCTAATGTCCTTTCAAGTTTCGCCACAATTCCATCTTACCATTCGCATCTATGTGACGCTCATTTTCTGCATATTTTATTTTTTGATTGTCCAACACTTCGTTCAATATAACATGACATGTCTAATGATCATCCTATAAAATTTCTCTTTATTTTAAAAGTATACACCGATCACATAATACATCGGTTATCACTTTTTCACTTGACCCAACATGTTTTAATAATACGAGTAACATCGTCACTATTATCTCCATTTTTTGGATATTTGAGCTTAAATAACGAAAAATATCATTTCTAGGTATCTATTGATCCTTCGGTTTCACCACATCTCCGTTTGTCCTCCTATCACTATTAAAATTTCACTCTACACATTATGTTTTAGTTATACTTATTTAAATCCTCTTGTTTCTAAAGTTTCTCTCAAAATCTCCAATCTAGCATTAATCATTGTCTTTATTTTATCCACTAAAATAATATCATCTGCAAATGACATGCTTGGGAGCACCTCGTCTTATATTTGTCCATTCAGCTCATCCATAATAAGAATAAGGATTTAAGGACTTAGTGTTGATCCTTGGTGCACACTTATAATAATTGAGAATTCACTACTTCCTCCAGTTGTTGTTCTTATTATCGTCATGATCCCTCAACTTATTAAAATGCTCCATAATACAATCATGTGTCATGCACATTATGGGGGAATTGTTCGACTATGTCTAAGAAGATGACATGCATTTGCTGGTTCGATCAAGCGCTCATCATTCATGAGGATAAGCACAATTGAGGTCGATTAGTGGAACTCTCGAAATTAGATATGGTCGATCAAAGCTCAGAGTGCTATCTAAGGTTATGGAGTCGCACACGGCACAACCTCTTTACTTTCCTTATAAATATAGTTTTCACTCCTAAGGAAAGGAGCATGTAATCTTTGTTAGCAATGAGACAATCAATAAAGAGAAAGAGACATTTGTGGATGTAGACACATTGTTGAACCACGTACATATTATGTTCTTGTGTAATTATGCACGCCTTTTGTTTTGTTCGGCTTGATTAAGTTAAGTCCACAATATTAGGATTCTACCACCTACAATTGGCTTCATATGTGGGAAGCGACGTAATGATCCCACTCGGATTTATGGATTTTCCAAGAGTCAACCCGATCCGAATGCAATGAAATAACCTAAATAATGTTGTTGGTCCAGTTTTATTTTACTTAACATGTCACTTGTTAGCATGAGATCTCAATTTCAATATGAACTACGTGTGAGACCCATGGGGAGCACCCCGAAGTCCAAGTAAACAAAGCTACTAACGTAAACATAAATAAAATATACTTGCCTGTATAACGGCCTCAAAATATGAAACCGTTCCCAAACTGCCGTAACAGAGTGGGGATGTGAGCCTATGTCCAATGGGATTTATACAAACAGTATAGAAACGAACGACATAAAGGAATACTCACATGCTACGTATACCTTTGGTAAATACACATGCCAATGCATTAACTGTTTTACTTTTACAAAATCTTTCTTTTCGAGATTAATTTACCTTAATCTAGTAAAGATTTTCGTTAATCCTACTTAGCATTTCACCTTTTTAACACACGCGGTTCAACACTTGAAACCATTACGCTTTCTTTGATTCAAACCCATTCTTTTATCGGGATTTAACCCCTTTCATATATCATATTACACTTTGGTATTTTCATTAAAAATCACTATTTCAACACACGCATTCACCATGATAAAAAAAAAATACTCAATTGTCATTTGAAAATCTTTTTCCACACATTCTTATGCAAATTTTGGATTTAAAAACTTGGTTGCTTAATTACTCATTTACCCACTTACTTTATCATTTTTCTTTATCTTATGGACATTAATGAATTTGCGCATTTACTTGTCCATTTCATCTCTACCGGAACATTTATTGCATCCATTCAAGTTAGGTAGTATTAACACATTTTACCACACAACCCATATCTTGATATGTACCAAATTTTCTTCATCTTTTCTCGAATTTTTCAGTACCGCATACTTACACGGGCACCACACTGATGGCTATGTGCACCATATACTCTGGCCAGTGATTTATGACTTTTCACTCAAGGGCTCTGTTGATGTAAAAAATTAGATCACTCTAATTATTCAATCACAGATAAATAAATGAGACAAAGAATTTTTAAAGTGGTTCAGCCTTATAAGAATGGCCTACGTCCACTGTTGTGTTATTGCTGAGTGTTTGGGAATTCTCGATTACAAGTTCTATCAAGAAATTCCGATCCCTTTACAATGAGGGTTGTACAATGTATTTATAGCCCTGAGGTTGTAATGTGAAAGGGTAATACATTAAATGATGTACATATGAAAGGATAATACATTCAATGCCCCTTAAGCGTGTGCGTGTGAATGATAAGCATTTAATGAATCAGTCGAACTGTTGGTTATGCAGCTATTAATGCTTTGTTCGAGGTGCAGCTCGGACCGCCTGAGTTGCTCGGACCGCCTAAGCTTCTCGGTACTTAAGAGTTCCTCGGAGAGGTCTTGTTCCTCGGAGCGTATGAGTTCCTCGGAAAGCCGTGTCCTCGTCGTAGTATGGTTCCTCGGAGCATCTGAGCTCCTCGAAAGTGTTTGTTGTTGCCACGTAGATTGCCAGATGTCTTCACTCAATTGGTCCATGTCAGCAGACTAAATTTGGTATCAACAGGCTCCATGCCCTTCTTGATTATTCCTGGTTGCATCTGAGTCCTTATTAATGTGTTTAATATTTTACACATGTTCACATTATTCTATTTCCTTACTTTTATCGGTCGAAGCGAAAATCCAGACTTAACCGTCCGTTTTTCTATTGACATTTGGAAAATTACTTCTTTCCTCTTTAAGTCCCTTATCCACACACACGTGATTTATACTAAAATCATTCATGCTTTAGGACTCAACTTATTTTCACACACATTAGTGTAAACACATTATTTAATATTCTTATTCCATAAAAATGTTCCACTTTAAGTAAATTTACCCTTTGTTTACCAAACTTGCAATTTAGTTCTTTAACCGATTTTATTTCTTAAAAATAATTATTAAGTTTCCAACTTAACATTCTAATGCTTTAGCCATCTTAATGCTTATTTAACATCACACTTTTGCCCCAACTTTCATACTGGTCAATTTAGCAGTTTTGTTACATGGAATAACATCCTTTACACCAGACTAAAGTTTTCCTTTTGTCTTACTTTATGTTTAAACCCAGTAAGACCTCTTCTAAACTCGTTCATATATTTATTTACAAAATACTACGAGTTTGTATGCTTAGAAAATATACTATAAATGCTAAAATCCTATCAAATGGATTAAGCATGCATTTCTATTTAGAATTACATACTATTCACGACAAACATACTTTTCAAGTAAGTAAGAGATTCTTAATTTCCTTAAGCTCAAAATGTCAATTTATTCATAAAGTTCTCCATTTTACAAGAAACTTAGAAATATTTATTTCATAAATATTTTGGCAACATTAACATCATTTCACACTTTTATTTCACAAAATATCCATTATTTTCTTTTAATTAAAAATGCGCAAAAATATCATTTCTTCACTTTTATTTTGATAAAAATGTTCGTTATGTGTTTTTACTAGGAATACACACAAATATTATTTTCTTACATCTTTTATTCCATGAAAATGTCCATTATTCCTTTTTACTAGAAATACACCAAATGACACTTTCTTACATTTTTATTTCATAAAAATGTCCATGAATAGTATTATGAATTTTTGTAACACTTCTAAAACTCATTCAAACCTTCTTTTAAATGCCCATTTTTCTTTAAAACATCAAGGGTGTATTTAATAAATTCATAAATACATTATAGCCATTTTTCTACACACTTACACTCAAATGGTGGAAAATAGTAATCTGAATTTTTTGTCTAATTCAAAACTCACTTTAAAACCTTTATTTGAAACCCATTTGTTCATGAAATCATAGAGATCAACCAATAAACTCCATGGATGCAAGCTATCACAAATCCTACAGATATTAAACCTAATATATGCAAACAAAAAAATTGAAATTTATACATAACATTAACCCTAAACCAAGGTTAGCAAATCCACCTCAAGAGCTCTAGAAATGGTGAAGATGTTGGAGAAGATGGAGGACCCCCACCTTCAAAGGTGGCCTCAAGGGGGTCTCTAAAAGCCCACCAAATCTTGTCTCTATGAATCCATTCCCCCATCTTCACGTAAGTTCTCTTCAACCCCAAGGAACCTCCTTCAAACCCCTTCAAATACCCAACAAGACCTTAAGAATATCATTTTCTACATTGCAACAAGTCCAACTAGGGTTTCTATGTCTTTAGGAGCTTGGCAAGGTCTCTAATGGTGGTAAATGGGCATTGGCATGGTAGGGAAGGGTGAGAATATTCTGGGGCAGAAGGTGTTCTTCAATGGTAGCTCAAAGCTTGAGAGAGAAGAAGAAGTTAGAAATATGGTGGGTTTTGAGTTCTTCTAACTCTCACAATTTTCTCTTATAACCCAAACTAATGGGTTGTTACCAAATGAGGATATCTTCTAACCTAAAAGACCTCCCTTATTAGTTATAATGTTGCCCACAATTGACAACTCAGGAGATCTAAGGGTTGGGATCAAAACAGCACACTAAAAAAAAGCTATGCCCAGGCTATATCTGAGACCCGTGGTTGACCGGCTAGGGGACCCCGATTGACCGGTCCTATGGAAAAACCCTTATTTTTTTGAAGTTTAAACCCTATGATATTTTTATACATATTTTTAACACCTCAAATGTTTAGTCAAACTATTTTTTATTTCCCACCAAGACTCCTAAAAAATCGCGCAATGTCCCTCTCTTGTGTCGCGTACCGTCACAGTGTTACCTTAAATTAATTGTGTTTGTGTCACGTCCATTTCTCGACTAATTCATGTCGTATTTCACCATCGTATTTACACCAACTAATTTAACACGGATATTCACCCATGCGAATCATGCAACGTAAAGTTTTCTTTTAATCCCTATGTGCGACGTGTCACTTTTTGTACATTCTAGTTCAATCTCTTATGTATTTGTTTCCTCAATAATTTATCCGAATAAACTATTTAATTTATAATTAAAATATGTATTTCCATGGCGAGGTATTACAAGAGACTTCCTTTTCTCAGCCATGAAAGCCAATGATCAACCGTCGCATTCACACAGTCACTATCTACCATCTCACGACAGTCGTCGTAATGATTTAAACGAACTAGAAGCACCTAAAGTTAGGTATGAAGTTCATCTTAACAGGAGTTGCAACACTCCTAACTCATTCTACTGGCCCAAGGAGGAACAAACTATGGAGAACAATGAACCTCCATAATCCAACCAAATCTCGTGGTTTGGATGCCTATGAATGGAGACTCCATTAACAGGAGCCACGCGCCTCCAGCAAGAGGAGAACACTCCTCTCTAGAATTTCTTAGAAAAAATGGATCAAGAGCTCCACGGGGACAAATGCAAATGCCACTCTCGAACCCCTAGTCCTCATGCAAAAAAAACTCGCAGTCAAGAAAGGAGTTTGTGGCGGGATTAAGATCACCCCAAACATAGGTGCTCGAGAGATAGAAAAAACTATGAAGGTGATTGTTATAAGAATAAGGACATCTGGAATCTTATCTAGCGAGAGATGGAAGAACACGTTACTCATTGAGGGATCAGATCAACCATGGAACTGGACATGAGGGCCCTCATCAACCAATTGAAGTCACTCTTATCGAGATCGATCGAAGACTCAGAATTGCCTAAGAAGTTCATCGTCCCATGATTTAAAATCTATGATGAGAAAATTGATCCCATCGACCATGTTCACCAATATCGAAAATCCATGACCCTATGGAGCAATAATGAGTCCATTGTGTGTCACATCTTCCCTTCAAGTTTGGGGAATATCATGCATAAGTGGTTTGAAAAGTTACCACATAGGCCGGTCACTAATTTCAAGCAACTCGCGAAGGCTTACATCACCAGATTTATCACCAGCAGTTCCCATTCAAAAAGGATGGACTCACTCCTCATTATAAGAAGAAGCCCCATGAAATCTTGTGCGAGTATTCTTAGTATTTTTGGAAATCCTAGAACAAAGTTGAGGATTGATCGGAGAAAGTGGTCGTGACCTCATTCAAGAGCGACCTCCCAAGCAACTTCTGTGACAACCCGGCTTTTTAAATCTAATTCGGTTAGCTACGCCCAATTAAATTAAGCGGAGCGTCAATATGTTGGCATTAGAAACAAAAATTAAATTAATGCAGTAAAGTAAACTTGTACACTCTCATACGTGTAACCATATCACATCATAACAGCTATAACAAGTGAAACCAACTCATAACTATTAACTGTAATATTCCATCAGTAATCTCAAACTGAAAATATAAAATGCCAATACATGCGGCCCAACACAAAATGGAAAAGAGTAATACAACATTTCTCTCAAATCCAAAGTATAAACAAAGTAATATTAATCTATGATACCACCCTTAAGAAAAGGGAAACGAACGACATAAATTAAAATAGAATAACTCTAAGGCTACATGAATCCTAAGATTGATATGATCTCATCAGGCTCCGTAGTCTATTGTCCAGCGGGACGAGGACCTGTCATAAATTATATATATATGAGAGGAGCAAAAAGAAAGATAGACGGACGTCAAAGCAAGAAAACAAGATATAAGATTATAAAATGTACTTATAATGAAAGCACACAGTCATTACTCGTCTCCGGTAATTAAGTTGTTCAATTACCCAACCAATGCTCCTATATCGTGACTACCCAACCCAAACTAGAGTAACGTGTAGTCTCATATCGTATCATGATTAATCATTATTAATCTCATTTCAGTATTTAATGTATCAAAATATTTCCTTCAAGTATAATATCATATACATCGATTCGGGATATTACTTTAAGACACAAGCATAATATCTCACACAACAAGTCATATCGGGTCACTATCGTTACCCGGGGGAACAAGTCGTAACATTAGGCCTACACACGAATATTCCCCAATATTACGTGCCAAGGGCAATCATACTAAGTCCTAAATCACATGGCGTTTCAAGGTCTTTCTCTCCGACCCGCATTACAATCATGTGTCCGGTTCCGGTGGTTTATCTCCGACACGGCACTCGAGCGGAACCTAACCGGATCAATCACAAAAAAAATTGCATTCAACATGTGCCTACGTCGACCGGAGGACTAGTCAAGTGTATACTCGACAATATACATGTAAAACAATTTCACGCTTATGTATATATACAATCGTGTCAAGTCTCTTACTCGATTTATACCATAGTCATTATTTACAATATAACATAATTTCCATCATTAATTTACTAATTCAACATCAAATCATTTCAAGGTTATATATCCCTAATAACCATAAGTATGTGATCAAGATAGGATATTAGGCACAACACCATAATTATCTTACTAACAACATGAAAAACATTACCACTCTTATTTCAACAACATTCTGCCTAGAATTTAAAATGTAGATTCAAGGCTCTTTCGATCCGTTTTTGGAAAAACTTAAAACTACAAAGTTGTCCGGAACGTGATTTTCTACAAGGACAAGCGAGCACGCTACTATATCCTGCCTAAAATAGACCCGAAACTAACATATAATATTCGCCCCTGTTTTCGACAACATTCTGCCCAGATTTTTAAAACGCTTATTTACGGCTTTTACGATCCGTTTTTGGGAAAACTTAAAACTACAAAGTTGTTCGGAACGTGATTTTCTATAAGGACAAGCGTGCACGCTACCATATCCTGCCTAAAACAGACCCGAAACTAACATATAAAATTCGGACCTGCTCACGATAACTTTCTGCGCAGAACCGTAAAACGCATATTCGAGGATTTTTCGATCCGTTTTTGGAAAAACTTAAAACTACAAAGTTGTTCAGAATATAATTTTATGTCGGGCAACGTGAACGAAACATCCATTTTCGGAACCAAAACAGCTCAAAACAGTTTTTAATATGACGATTTACTCAAGTTAATAGATTTCTCAAATTCAAGAATTTCTTCAACAATTCAATCCCTATAATGATGTTACTGCATTTGAATCTACATGGATGATGATCCTAATACATTGCATATCATTTTTAACATCAATATCATATTAATTTAGGGATCCAAATACATGTTCATGTGAAATTTCATTATAGATACATAATATACACATATAGGTTATTAACTTGCCTTGGATTGTATGGAGAAGTTGAATCCTCTTGAAATCCTCTTAGATTTCTTCTATTCTAACTCTCTCTCTCTCTACCAATGAAGACTTCTTCTCTTTTTTTCTATTTATACCTAGGGTTAATTTATTTACAAAAATGCCATTGCGCCAAATTTAACCCTCTCGATCCTTATACGCGTTAATTCGCTTCTAATATTTAAGTCGCACATTCATATATCAATGAATTCATTTTAACTTTTCATTTCCAATCATTTTGAATATATATACTGACATAGTTTCATTTTCAAACATTTCGAATATATATACTGAAATAGTTTTTTTTTTTTTCAATTCAATAAAAAATGCGGGGTATTACATTCTCCCTCTCTACGAACGGGATTTCGTCCTCGAAATCCAAATTAAAACAAATCAATTCAAGTCAAGTAAGGTAGCTTCGTACGTACCTTCGATGAAGAGATATGGGTGACTAATTTGCAAGTCATCATCTCTCTCCTAAGTGACCTCAGACTCATCATGATTACTCAACATAACACGAAAAAAAAAGGAATGACTTTTAACCTCAACTGCTACTCACGACAATCTCGGATCCTGACCGGCCTCTCCTCATAGCTCCCATCGAGCTGCAGCTTAACTCCATCTAACTCTATATGTAGGTGTGAGACCTCGGGACATAATAACTTCCTCAACATGGATACATAAAAAAATATCGTGTACCCGCTGGAGCTGGTAGGGGTAGGGCTAAATGGTAGGCAACTGATCCCACCCTACCCAACACTATAAGCGAACCCACATATCGCGTTAAAATCTTCCTTTGGCACCAAAACGAACAACGCCTCTCATTGGTGAGACCCTCATCATCACCTGGTCCCCAATAACGAACTATAACTTCCTCTGCCTTATGTTAACATAAGTCTTTTGACGATCTTGCGCGGTCTTCATCCGTGCACGAATCAAGTCATCCTTCTCCGAGGTCTCCCTTACAATATTTGGACCCAGCATCCGGTGCTCTCCGAACTTCAACCAATATGTAGGGGATCGACAAGGCATGTCGTAAAAATCCTCATGTGGTTCTATAACAATAGTTTGTCTGATAACTATTATTGTATGCTAACTCCACCAGTGGTAAATGTGTATCCCAACCACCTTTGAAGTCACATAAAATCATAGCATGTCCTCCAAAATTTGGTTTACCCGCTCCGTCTGACCATCAAGCTGAGGGTGGAACGCAATACTTAAACTCGACTGAACTCCCATTGCCTCCTGAAGACCACCCCAAAAGTGCGAGATGAAGACATTGCCACGGTTGGACACGATATCACGCGATACCCCATGCCACTTCACAATCTCACTAATAAAAAAAAATCAGGGCATACTGTGCTACCGGATAATCCGTCATCACTAGAAGGAAATATCCACCTTTGCAGTCTGTCGATGATGACCCAAATCGAATCATCATCGCACTGCGATCTTGGCAACCCAATAATTAAATCCATGGAGATACTTTCCCATTTCTAACTCTACAACCGAAGTCTCACCACAAAGCCTAACATAACTGAACTACTAAGCTGATCCAGAAATCAATAACCCCAAGTCCCGACTTGCTAAGTTTCATGCGTGGAGTGTCTCGCAAGCGAAATCCAAACAAGGAACCCCTCCGATACACTACTGTCAGCTTGTCGAGATAAGGAATTTGTCAACTCAAGACCCCTAGTGGTACAAGAATCATCTAACTCCAAAAAAAAAAAAAAACTTATCTCTAGACTCAACGGTTCATCACACAACAAATAATCCAACTTCGCCTATTCAATACAGATGTCACTATTCATCAATCATACCTCGATACTCAACTCAGAATCGACTAACAGATGGTACTGGAAGCTCAAAAGCTAACTCTACTCCGAGTTGTCAATAACACTTGTCTTGCACTTATATTGATGGTGAGTCAACTAATATGTCAACCCTTATTATCCATTAAGGTTGCACGTGTGCATAAGCATACAACTTCTATGCACTTACAAATATTGTTCCAACTTTCCAAGTCTGGACTTAGGTAAATAATATCAGCAAGGTCCATACTCTCATGAACAAGATAACATCGATAAAGTTGCATTCTAGGAGATCAAGGATCCCTCACCTAAAGTTTTCGAACTAACCCGAGATGCAATGTTCCCCCTTGCCTCACTTCTCATGGTTTGGTCGCTCTAACCCAAGGCAACAAACCCTCGCTAGATTCGACTTACCGCTCTTTTTTTTTTTAAACACGTAAGGAACTCAACCTATCCGACATGATTTTCCTTGGACTGTGAGTATATTAGAATTTTCTCACCGAACAAGAAATGAACTTGGTTCTTCAAACCACGAATAAGGCTTGTACATTTTCCAAACAACGAGGTAAGACCAAAAATTCTCATTTATCCTACCAAATCAGAATATAGGATTTGGCACACTCACCATCCGAATACTCATCTTCCAGCACACCAACGCTACCTGATCTTTATGAAGAACGGTGTGATATCCAATAGGTCAAAGGTCGTAAATATAAGGTAGCGGGTACCTTCACGTACCATGACCCCAATTAACAATCAGTATTCCACACATAACTGAAGTAAAAATTAAATATCTTACTAACCCATTCGCGGGTGTTTCCCCAAGAGTACACACCCTCCTTACAAAACTTCTCAACAATGGTCGAAACACTCTCTTGTTGTCCCCCTACAGTGGAGGTTATGACAACCATTTAAATGAATGGTCGACATTTGGAATCCAAAAACATCTAAATCCTTGCCATTAATGATGACACTCACTTTGCATAACACTATCATCAGTCAACCGAAAACTGACCGAGCTACACATGACTCTACCCTTATCAAAAGAACATCAAGGTATGACTATTAACTAGTCTAGACGTCACCATAATCGAACATTTTACACTTGGTTTTAGAACGCATCTTTAATCACACACAGTATTAAGTAATCATTATGTCACTAACTACTCACTCGTGATATAATTCACATTAATACATAACGAGGGCTACAACATAGCCACATTCCCATATCTGATGGATTCAAAATCAAGCACCACCATTATTATGGTGCAACAAATTAGTACCCCCAATCATCGGGTGATAACATAAAATTGAACTCATGGATATATCACCAACTCAAGCGATCACACTTGCATAAAATGAAACGCCTATTGAACACTCCCTCGTGATGTTCTCACTCGACAAATCGTCCCTAGAGATTCGCTACTCATCGTAGGGTTCAAAACTGGTAACTCCAATTCAGGTCCACCCCTTAGCACACCCATATTCACGTCCCGATCTTAATAACTTTTAATAAATATATCGATGTTACAAAACAAGATAACCACATCTTATCGCTTGTGTGGGCAACGTGTAGGTTTACATGCCTACCAAACTTCCCTGATACCAACACAATATTTCAAGGATAATCACTTATCCATTCTAGATTCAGACTCATGAATCTCTCATTATACATCATCAAACGGATGAATCTAGTCCGTGCTTTTCACAAGTACGATGACACTCTTGCGTACACCAAAATTGGACCCCTCAGATCATCTTTTGACGGGGTGGGACATACACCGATTTGGAGTAGTCCTCTCTCAAATCACAACCCTTACTTTACATGTTCATGAGTAATAATATACTCTTATTATAACAAGACTTACTTCGTTAACCATTCATTGATTAATATATCATCGAATGCCTCAACAGTCTGTCCATCATGGGTGGAAAATGTTGTTTTCTTCTTAGGAAAATGTCTCAACAACAACTGGACCACATAAATTTAAGGTATGCCATATCTAAAGCTCAACCCTTCCACATTGGAAACAACTTCAGACAACTACATGCGCAAGTGGTACCAACAATTCAGTGGTACTACTGGGTGGGCTATAACTTATACCAACTTCTTTACAGCCATAAGAGCGACGATATTCAAAGTTGATAATGTACAAAAAATATACAGATGTTTCCTCCCCCTAAAGCATGAAAAGTCAACTCAATCATTAAGTTCAACATAGGTTTTCTCTCCTACTGGTGGGAGATGAAACTATGATAGTTGCACGTGAATCGCGATCTCGAAAAATGCTTGGACCCTATACCCTCCCAGAGTCCACATCTCATCAAATGACTATCTTAAAAGATAGCAAGTGAACAAGTATCTTAAAAAAAAATTATTCAAGTGGAGCACTAGTCATAATTACAACAAGTACTCATACACAGACCTCACGCGTACTATCCTGTGGTCGATCGAAGATTCACCTCATGCGTGGGACGTCTCACGAATGAAATCCAAACAAGGAACCCTCCCTATACACAAGGCTAGCTCCAAATCTCCCGTCAAAATCATAGCGTGAAGATCTTCCAAGTCATCGAATACAATACCTAATCGTAAGGCTCTACGTATCAAGGAAACGATGCGCGGAAAACGTAACGGACGCCCTCAGATCCCTAAAGGCTCTAAAACCGTGCTCTGATACCAACTGTGACAACCCTTACTTTTTAAATCTAATTCGGTTAGCTACGCCCAATTAAATTAAGCGGAGCGTCAATATGTTGGCATTAGAAACAAAATTTAAATTAATGCAGTAAAGTAAACTTGTACACTCTCATACGTGTAACCATATCACATCATAACAGCTATAACAAGTGAAACCAACTCATAACTATTAACTGTAATAGTCCATCAGTAATCTCAAACTGAAAATATAAAATGCCAATACATGCGGCCCAACACAAAATGGAAAAGAGTAATACAACATTTCTCTCAAATCCAAAGTATAAACAAAGTAATATTAATCTATGATACCACCCTTAAGAAAAGGGAAAAGAACGACATAAATTAAAATAGAATAACTCCACGGCTACATGAATTGTAAGATTGATATGATCTTATCAGGCTCCGTAGTCTATTGTCCAGCGGGACGAGGACCTGTCATAAATTATATATATAGGAGAGGAGCAAAAAGCAAGATAGACGGACATCAAAGCAAGAAAACAAGATATAAGATTATAAAATGTACTTATAATGAAAGCACACTAGTCATTACTCGTCTGCAGTAATTAAGCTGTTCAATTACCCAACCAATGCTCCTATGTCGTGACTATTAACTGTAATATTCCATCAGTAATCTCAAACTGAAAATATAAAATGCCAATACATGCGGCCCAACACAAAATGGAAAAGAGTAATACAACATTTCTCTCAAATCCAAAGTATAAACAAAGTAATATTAATCTATGATACCACCCTTAAGAAAAGGGAAAAGAACGACATAAATTAAAATAGAATAACTCCACGGCTACATGAATTGTAAGATTGATATGATCTTATCAGGCTCCGTAGTCTATTGTCCAGCGGGACGAGGACCTGTCATAAATTATATATATAGGAGAGGAGCAAAAAGCAAGATAGACGGACGTCAAAGCAAGAAAACAAGATATAAGATTATAAAATGTACTTATAATGAAAGCACACTAGTCATTACTCGTCTGCCGTAATTAAGCTGTTCAATTACCCAACCAATGCTCCTATGTCGTGACTACTCAACCCAAACTCGAGTAACGTGTAGTCTCATATCGTATCATGATTAATCATTATTAATCTCATTTCAGTATTTAATGTATCAAAATATTTCCTTCAAGTATAATATCATATGCATCGATTCGGGATATTACTTTAAGACACAAGCATAATATCTCACACAACAAGTCATATCGGGTAACTATCGTTACCCGGGGGAACAAGTCGTAACACTAGGCCTACACACGAATATTCCCCAATATTACGTGGCAAGGGCAATCATACTAAGTCCTAAATCACATGGCATTTCAAGGTCTTTCTCTCCGACCCGCATTACAACCATGTGTCCGGTTCCCGTGGTTTATCTCCGACACGACACTCGAGCGGAACCTAACCGGATCAATCACAAAAAAAATTGCATTCAACATGTGCCTACGTCGACCGGAGGACTAGTCTAGTGTATACTTGACAATATACATGTAAAACAATTTCACGCTTATGTATATATACAATCGTGTCAAGTCTCTTACTCGAGTTATACCATAGTCATTATTTACAATATAACATAATTTCCATCATTAATTTACTAATTCAACATCAAATCATTTCAAGGTTATATATCCCTAATAACCATAAGTATGTGATCAAGTTAGGATATTAGGCACAACACCATAATTATCTTACTAACAACATGAAAAACATTACCACTCTTATTTCAACAACATTCTGCCTAGAATTTAAAATGTAGATTCAAGGCTCTTTCGATCCGTTTTTAGAAAAACTTAAAACTACAAAGTTGTCCGGAACGTGATTTTCTACAAGGACGCGCGAGCACGCTACCATATCCTGCATAAAATAGACCCGAAACTAACATATAATATTCGACCCTGTTTTCGACAACATTCTGCCCAGATTTTTAAAACGCTTATTTAAGGCTTTTCCGATCTGTTTTCGGGAAAACTTAAAACTTCAAAGTTGTTCGGAACGTGATTTTCTACAAGGACAAGCGTGCACGCTACCATATCCTGCCTAAAACAGACCCGAAACTAACATATAAAATTCGGACCTGCTCACGATAACTTTCCGCGCAGAACCGTAAAACGCATATTCGAGGATTTTTCGATCCGTTTTTGGAAAAACTTAAAACTACAAAGTTGCTTAGAATATAATTTTCTGTTGGATAGTGCGGACGAAACATCCATTTTCGGAACCAAAACAGCTCAAAACAGTTTTTAATATGACGATTTACTTAAGTTAATAGATTTCTCAAATTCAAGAATTTCTTCAACAATTCAATCCCTATAATGATGTTATTGCATTTGAATCTACATGGATGATGATCCTAATACATTGTATATCATTTTTAACATCAATATCATTATAGATACATAATATACACATATATAGGTTATTAACTTGCCTTGGATTGTATGGAGAAGTTGAATCCTCTTGAAATCCTCTTAGATTTCTTCTCTTATTACTCTCTCTCTCTTTACCAAACCCTAGCCCCCATTTGTGAAATGATAAATGAAGACTTCTTCTCTTCTTTTCTATTTATACCTAGGGTTAGTTTATTTACAAAAATGCCATTGCGCCAAATTTAACCCTCTCGATCCTTATATGCGTTAATTCGCTTCTAATATTTAAGTCGCACATTCATATATCAATGAATTCATTTTAACTTTTCATTTCCAATCATTTTGAATATATATACTGACATAGTTTCATTTTCAAACATTTCGAATATATATACTGAAATAGTTTTTTTTTTTTTCAATTCAATAAAAAATGCGGGGTATTACAACTTCATGCTACACCGGTCCCTTACTAAGGAGGAGGTCATCACCATCAATGACCTCGTGCCGAGAGTTGAGAATTATGCCAAAGGAGAAGATGCGGTGGTTAACACACAATACGATAATATCGGTTGAAGATGAGAAATAATGACAACATAGAGAATTCTCCCCAAAAGGGGGGCAAGCGACAGAACAGAGGATCTAAGGGAGACGATAAAGCGGACCCCCTAAGGCCGAGCGTGCCATCAATACCATGTTCAAAGAGTTGATCTACAAAATCATCAACAAGAATAAAGATCAATAATATTTAAAGTGGCCAATGAATATGACACGCATTAAAGAGAAACACTGCCCTGAGACGTCCTTATCATAAGGAGCTCGTGCATAAGACGAAAAAATGCAAGACACTAAAGTCACACTTAGAAGATCCTGCTCAAGCAGGTCATCTAAACGATTACATAAAAAAGAAGCTCAAAAAGATTATATGGAGCGCGATAAAAAACTCGATAATTTCCTAAACGATGATGACACGGGACATGAGTTCACGATTATTAATGGTCCCTCACACCTGAAATAAATTCGAGGAAATATTGTACGAATGGAGTTAAAGAAAGTTAATGCGGTCATAGAGACTTTCCACATTGACCCTGTTAAAACTTAAGATGCCAAACATTGATAACTAGAGGATGTTGACTATAATAATGATTTTTTATCATGGAATACCTGATCGGAGTCATATTCTCGCATCATAACGCATTAGTAATCACTCATAAAATAGCCAACTGGGACGTAGATAAACTACTAGTGGAGTAGGGAAGTTCTTCCAAAGTCATGTATCTGAAATTATTCAACAAGCTCAAGATGGAGGATCTGAAGGAAGCGGCCATGCCTTTGGTTGGCTTTGCTAGAAAGATAACCATACCCCAGAGAAGGTAGTACTTTTAACACAAACTGGGAATGTATCCAACTGATCGAGTTTCTAGTAGTAGAAATTGATTTTACCTACAACTTAATCCTATGAAGAAAATGGATACATGCCATAAAGGTTGTCCCTTCCACCTACCATCATAAGCTTAAATGCATCACCTACCGGGGGATAATAGAGATACGAGGAAATCAAGTCACTACTTGGCAATGTTTTATCTCTACCATCATACTTAAGTAAGAAAAGAAGAAGGAAAAGATGGTCACAAATGAGGCGATCACAAAGTGGATTTCCCCTCAAAATAGAAACTAAAGTATGGGAGATTGAGGTTAGAAGAAATAAGGGTGGCCCAGACAGGGTCATGGAACCACTGCAGAAGTCGTGTTTGATGATTCTCACTCAGAGATGAAATTCGTGATCTTCAGCTCACTCATCGATTACAAAAAAGAAGAACTGATATCTTCACTCAAGGAGAATAGAGACGTATTTCCCTAAAAACAATATGATATGCTCGATATTAATCATACATTCATGTGCCATCGACTTCACGTGGATTCAACATTCCCGCCGATCACATTGAAGCCACGATAACCCTTGAAAAGATAATCAGTAGAAAAGGAAGTCTGGAAGCTTCTGGAGGCAACGTCTATTAAGAAAGTTCAAGTATCTAAGTGATTCTTAAACTAAGTCGTAGTAAAGAAGATCAATGAGAAGTGGAGAGTCCGTACAGACTTCACCTGAATAAAGTGTATCCCCAAAGATAACTGATTCGTCCCCAATCATTACACTTTATACCCTATATACTTATGCATTTTAGCTCCCTCGGGTACTTTAATGCGTATAATTATGCCCATTAACCAGATAACCTCCGTTTTATATGCTAACATGTTATCTATTATTGAATTTTTATAGGTATTAAGGTGCTTAGGGTGAAGTTTGGTTGCATTCCGGTAAAGTTTCGTCGAAGCTCGCACGTTCAGGAGGATTTTAGTAAATTCACACTTAGGGATTTTTGCCCAAAGTTTTCACAAAAGTTAAAGCTCTCGGACCAAGATTTGTGTGGTCGTGAACAATACGTGAATCAGAATCCAAATGAAGATTGTATTGGCCTTTGAACGGAGGAAGAATTATAAGGGAATTAATAAAAAATAAAACAATTTAGTAAAAGACATCCATGTCCTATTGAATCAAAATGCAGAAGTAGGTCTTAAAAATTGGTCATTGCGACCATGTAGCCTTTTGCTTGCGAATCAAATTCGTAACAGGTCTCATGTGCTAAGCAAATATGAGGATGTGATCTTTTGCTTGGAAAGTAGCAGGTCTAGCCCCACCGATCGACTGCTCCCCTGTCACCGGTCGACCGCCTATGTCTAATTTCCAGTGCGCTTTGTTGCTTCTTTCTTTTCTTTTTTTTCTTTTTCTTTTATTATTTATTTTGTAACTTAATATAAATAGCGAGCTTTGTTTATTTTTGTAATTCTCTCTTATTTTTATCTCATTTTTAGTTTAGTACCTAGGTTTAGAGAATATTTGGGGATTTTTTGTGGAGTACCCTTCTCCTCCATTTCTTTGATTAACACCCATTACTAGTTACTATTCATCTTCTTCCCCACTTATTTATACTTTTTTCCTTTATTTTCATGCTTATTATTTATTTATAGCCTAGATAATTGTTGTTGTTAATTTAATTCTTGTTTGCTTTAATTTATGTATTTCATCATGGTTAGTGGCTAAATTAGTTTAGGTTGTGTTAGATTGAACTCACCTAGAGTTGATTTGGTTAATTTGCTATGGTGATGAGTTTTCATGAGTTTATTTCGATTGGGTTATTTTTGTTATTACGCCTAGAAAATTTAATGGGGTATATCTTGTATGCTCCGTATTTACGACCTTGCGTGTGTAATTTTCGGGGTATTGTTGCGCCAAAATCATATTAGGCTTTTATGCGAATTTAGTGGGTGACAACTCTGGATTTAATTAATTGTTGAAATGAGACTCAATCTTAATGACTTGTGTACCCATATACCTATTTATATTAATTAACTCGAGGTGAGGGATATCTGTCGCAACTTATAGTTTTTATTCCTTTTGTTAATCTAGTTTAAATACACATGCCTAGATTATCTTTTCCTTTTTGTTAACAATCACCTTTTACACTTTTATTTGAGAAGTATTGGACCAATATAATTCTAGCAACTAGTCTCTGTGGATTTTTGATACCCGGACCGGCGGCTATACTCCCTTAAAAGAGTGGAGTCATAGTTTAGGTTTTTGTAATGAGTTGGTGTGCCTAATATTATAAACGATCTGCATGTAGGTGACTCTTGCGCCGCGATAAAACCCAATTAATCAATAACTTTCCTTTGTCGAAGATCGACTAGTTAGTCGATGCTACAACTAGCCATGAACGGATGAGTTTCTTGGATTATTACCTAGAATATAATAAAATTCCTTTATTCGGGCCCGACCAAGAGAAGACTTCATTCATAACTACGCTTGGCTTGTACTGTTACACGGTCATGCCATTTGGTCATAAAAATGCAGGAGAGACCTACCAGCATTTGGTCACCAAATGTTCAAACATCAGTTGGGTGACACCATGGAAGAGTACATTAAAGATATGATTTTAAAGTGTAATTCCAAAGGATACCATCTGGTAGATCTAGCAAATACATTTGAGGTTCTCAGATAATATAAAATGAAGCTCAATGCAGCCAAGCGCTTTTTCAGAGTACAATTCGATAATTTTTTGGGTTACTTGGTCAGTCAAAGGTGAATTAAAGCCAATACCAACCAAATCAAAGTGATAAATAATATATATCAACCTGAGAGAACTAGGGATGTTCAAAAGTTGGCTAGGATGTTGGCAACACTTATCCGATTCATTTATTAATCCTCTGGGAAGTGTCGGCCATTCTTTTGACTTTTAAAGAAGGAGAAGGGACATATATGGAATGAAGTATGTTCAATGGAAATTAAAGAGATTAAGGTCTACCTAAGACAACTTCTTTTGCTCACGGTCCCAAATCCAAGTGATCCAGTCTACTTATATCTGACCAAACAGTCAGCTCGACATTGGCCCCAATTTATTATGTCATTAAAAAATTACTTGACACTGAAAAATCCACCTTTCTCCTGAGATGTTGGTCTACTCATTGGTAGTTGTCTCGCATAAGTTAAAACACTACTTTGAGGCCCACTATGTCACATTCATCACCTCTTTTTCACTTAAGGCAGTCCTCCGAAAGGCCGACCTCTCTAGACGGATGTCCAAGTGGTCGGTGGAACTATGGAGGTTTAATATCCACTATCAACCTAGAACTTTTATCAAATGACATGTGTTAGCAAACTTCCTTATTGAGTTCACTTGAGGGCTCTAGCTCAAAGAAAGTGAATTGATCGACCAAACAACTAATGGGGAGCCCGATCAATTCAACGAATGGATGCTCTATATTAACGGGGCTTCTAATTCAAAAGGGGAAGGATTGGTAATTATCCTAGTAACTCCGGATCATACCATGCTTGAACAAGGAATCAACCTTGGTTTTGAGTCATCCTATAATGAGATCCTCATCAATGGATTCAATATTTCTTTATCCCTTGTCTCTAGACACCTTGAAGTCTACTAAGATTCAAGTTGGTATCTAATCAGATATTAGGAGACTTTAACTCCCGATGAGTGCATATCGGCATATCTCCAGATCGATCAGAATTTGGTCGCAAACTTCAAGTACTTCCAAGTCCAATAATGTCCTTGAGGGAATAAAATCGTGCAGATGCTCTAGCCACTTTGGCCTCAGGTATTGACTCCGAGCTCAAAAGAACAATTGAAGTGGAATATCTTTCTCAACCTATCATCATGAAGAATAGTACTTCCGATAAAGTTCTCACCATACAAAAGGATCCTAGCTGGATGGATTCAATCATCACACACTTGTGAGATGATGCACTGCATGCGAACAAAAAATAAGCCCATCAGATCAAGACCAAGGCTACTCGATTTTACCTATCCCCTAAAGGAATACTATATATGCGACATTTCACCGGGTCGTACCTTCACTGCTTACACCCCGGTTATGTATGAGCTATATGAGGGGACATGTGAGAATTATGAAGGCGGCAGATCTTTGGCATTTAAGGATATAAAAGAAGGGCATTGGTGGCCTTACAACAAAATGATGATATCTCTTATATAAGAAAGTGCAATAAGTGTCAAATGTGGTCACCCATGTTCCATAAACTAACAAACGACCTCAAGTATTTGACTAACCCATGGCCTTTAAGGCATTGGGCATTAGATATTATGGGACTCCTACCTACAGCGCCAGGGAATTAAAAGTATCTCCCAGCCGGCATGAACTACTTCACTAACTGGATAGAAGCTGAAATATTGTCAAACATAAGAGGGGCACCTACATGATTAGTTTTATAATGGAACGCAATTTGAAAGTGGACCATTCTAAGACTTCTGAAACATCCATAACACATGCGCTACTATAGCTCAGTGGTCTATCCCTAAAACAATAGGTAGGCTAAGGACTCCATTAAGACAGTACTCGATGAGATGAAAAAGAGGCTAGAAAAAGCCAAAGTCGCTTAGGTATATGAGCTTCCCCACGTCCTATTGGCCTATCAGATAACATCCAGAACGTCGATCAGTGAAATGCCCTTCACATTGGCTTACAGATAGGAGCCATAATTTTACTGAAAGAAGGATTGTCGACCATGAAGAGCGTCATTTTCGATCAAAGCATTAACGAAGAAATCATAAGGATTGATTTCAACCTGACCGAAGAGATAAGGGAACAAGCCTTGATCAAGCTCGCATCCTATTTACAACAATTGGCTAACTAGGAGGTATCATTCAAAGTCACCAAGAACTACCTCCAAGGTGGCTACCATCTAGAAACCATGGAGGGAAGGGAGATACCTAGGGCCTGGAATGGGATCTACCTTGGGTATATTTTATTTTTTTTAATGTTTTGCAAAGTTTTAATTATTTTTTCATTCCAACTTCTTGGATATTTAAATATTAAATTGAAGATATTAGTTTTCTGATTGTTCAAATTGGCAATCCATCACCGATCAAATTACTAACATTATTATGGTAAGTGTTATTGTCTAAAAATGGTTTATGGATTTTATGTCTTAGTTTGGGAATTATTAATAATAGACAATAACAAATAATTACGAGGGTACTAAATGGAAAGAGAGAATGGGGATGAGAAACAAATAGAGAAGGCAAGTATTTATGTGGTTTGGCCCAAAGAGGTACTTACGTCCACTAGTGCAGTGATGATTGTATTATTTACTTCAGGAAATGAGAATGATTACAAGCTCTGATTTTCACTTTCTCTCTTTTGGGTTTGCGTACAGATGATGATTCCAACCCCTATCCCCATGGGATGTTATGCTATTTATAGTTAGTTATTGGAGAATATTAAGGGATGAGTGAACTGCCTTTATAGGTTAAGCAGTTACATCTTTTACACATAGCGGGATAGATAAGGATTAATTAATTACAGCACAAACAGAGGGGGCAGGTGCTTAAATTCATCACGTGCACAAGTAGGATAAGCATGACCAACGATCTTCTCTTACGTGTATGGGCGGATACGAAAATGATACCGACTTAGTCAGCTAACGTAGTTAATTAACACCATGAGATACCTGTTAAGAAAATAGATATAATGACAGGGTCGAGCAGAAGCATATCTGAGCCGAGCATATTTCTTCTTGGATGAGCATAATTGAATAATGAGGACGACCTCTTCATCTTACTTCAGAGAGGCCATGTAACATCTTTTGAGGGATCAATGTGGTGTTCTTTATTTATGGTATAACAGTAAGGCCATAAATATTGCAAATTTGTTCAATTTTTTTCGACCTTGGTTGTCCTTTTGATGCCTTAATAATATTACATTTAATTATATCCTAAGGTTACATGTTTTTGTCACTAGCCAACACGAAAACATCAAGAATTTTCTAGGAAAGAAAAATACCCATAGGGGATCCTTGGGCACTAAATGTCCCGACTTTAGTCGACTAAAATCCTGAATGGGTGGATGGCCCAGCGACCAAGTGCATTTTCACCATAGGTTGGTCTAGGCCTAAAGAGGTGTAATGATATTAACTTTAAAGGTAAGATAAATGATAACACATGCTTAGCATAAAATTGGTAAATTGCGAACAAGAAATTTAGTTATAAATTTCATTCATATGGATTTAAAAAATTACAAAAGTAGCCAAATCAACGGAGTTACAAATGAACAAAAGTTCAAAAAAAGACAACATCTTCGGCGATTAAGTTCAATGCTCACAAAATCTCAGTGATCATCGTCTGGATTAGGATGGAACTTGTCGTCACTGTCATGATAAAAAAAGGTAGTCCCTCGACAGATGAATGGGAATGGCATTTAAAGGTCTCCGGTATTCCTCATTTCTAAGTGGAGGAAGCCGATCAAAAGGGTAATCAACCCCATACTAGTACTAAAATTGAGAATTTGAAGGCACTCTAAGGGCCGCTCAAGCGTTCAGCTACCCATGCTTGTAGGCGACTTGTATAAAATTCGTCCAAGTGGGGCGGATCATCCATCCAACCCTCATTTTAACCTTATGACTAGACTTCGCGAGGCCTATGAAAAAATTGGTACCTCAACCTCATCACCTTCTGGTGAAGACTCTTCTTGGCTACTTGGTCTTCCTTAAAAGCTTGACTGGCCTTGTCGAGCTCATCCCTTAGAGAATTATTCTTACACTGCAATTGACCAGCTATGTCCCTGATATCTCCGAGATCAGCCTGAAGTGTAGCAAACATACACCTGTTCTGTTGCACTTTTCGGACAATAAAAAAGTCAAAAGTAGAGAAAGACAGTTAGTACTAAAAAATGTGAAGGCGTGAGGACCCAACCAAATATTATCATGGCCTACCAGTAAAAGGGTTTGAGTAATATGAGAGACAAGCTTGTCGGTGGACATGTTTCCGAACACTGCCTGGTCGGGTAGAAGGCAAGCACCCTCGACAGTGAGGGGGCCAGATCAATTTTTTTGCTATTGATTCTTTTATTACCATGTCCCTTCCCCTTATCGGAGGCATACGCCTTTTTATAGGTGGGCTAAGTTGTTGGAAGACTATAGCTAGTCTTGTTCTTTTTCGCAAGCTGGGTCTGCGACTTGTCAGGGGAATCTCCCAGGTTAATTGGATTGGATGGACCCAAGCATCCTTGCTCTTGGAATGTAGTGCACTTGAAGAACTGGGGGAAAAGTCCCCATCCAATCACATTATGGATTCTTTTTCTCGGCGGCATTTCCTCTTTAGAGGCAGTAAGAGTGACATAGGGGATAAATTAACAAACTCAAATGATCCTAAAGTGCTCGCAGAGGAAGATTCTTTCTCGTTGTATATGTTAGGGATCTTTGGCTTCATATCAACTGGTCGAACAATGAATGATGTGATGGTGGACGTGTAGGATAGCAATAAAGAGGACCGCCTAGAGTGTTCGCCAAAACCAATCAGAGGTTGCCTGAGTTTATGAGCTTTCTTCAAATCTGCAAAATTGATGTGTGTCTCGTCGGGATCTTTCTTCTTCCGGTTTTCTACACAAAAAAGATAACGACATCAGAAAGAATCTAATGGGTTGTGGCCAAATAAGAATTAAAGCTAAACCTATCACATATCCTCTTTGGGGGAATCTAGGTCACTTATAAGGTTCAACACCCTGTGGGATGGGTAAGTGTTCCCATTCCTTCACTACAAAGTCATGCAACTAGTAGTCCTTGTTGGAATCTGGTAAGTTTATAATGATAACTCACTCGGACTTCCTCTCCTTCATATAATAGATTTTCTCATTTGACTTAACCCATATGTAGCAGTAGTAGATTCTTAGGCTTCCAAGGTTGGTCCCATAGAGTTCATTAATTTTGTGGACGTCATTCATAATCCTCCAGGTGTTTGGAGAACACTAGGCTGGGACCACACTAAAAATCTCACAAAACTGGAGGAGGATTTGGTGTGGAAGAAAAGTGATGTCGACCTTTGCAACGAATTGAGAAAACATTCAGTGACCCCCCCCCCCTCTCAATGTTATAATAATACTTGGGACGATCCCCTAACTCAATAACTATCCATTTTATGATACAACGTCTCAGAATTCCCCCATGGTATCTTCGTTAATAGGATAAATTATCCTTACAGCTAGATACTCAAGAAAAGGGAAGAAGAACAATAAAAACCTTTAACAAAGATGTTAAAGTAAAAGAATTGAGAAGAAAAGTGAACTTAAAGAGAATAATGTTCAAATGAATCTCCATTGTGACTTGAAGATGAAATAGGAAGGTAATAGTCCAACTGAAGTTTGAAAGGCATTAGTGGGGGCTCAACTTCCAAGGCAAATTCCCATCGTTGCAGGCATGCCCCCATATGTTAGCAAACACACGTTACTTCCCTTTAGGCTAATACACACATTTATTGGTGTACCCTTAAAATATCGTGGGAAATTACGCACGAGCTCTCAAAGTTCAAACGGGAATAATGAAGAAAGTTTAAAACTCAAAACACAAGTTAATCCTCTTCCGAGATTAGTACATATAGGTGACCACACCTCACTACTGACCTTGATTAAGACTCCATCTGGAAGATTAGCAAACCTCTACACCCTAATAAGATGCAAAGCTTTGGGGGCGATCGTGGGAGAATTATTCGCACGTGTTTGCTAATTCAATCAAGCGATCATCATTCATGAGGATAAGCATGGTTGAGGTCGAGTAGCAAAAATCTCGAAATTAGATGTGACCAATCAAGCTCTAATTGATATCTAAGGTCATGGAGTTTTACACGACTTAACCTCTTTACTTTTTCTATAAATGTAATCGTAATCCTTGAAAAAAGGGGCATGTAGTCTTTATTATAAAGAGACAATCAATAAAGAGAGAGAAACACCCGTGGATGTATGCACATTGCTAAGTTATTTACATATTATGTTCTTGTGCATGCCTTTTGCTTTGTTCGTCTTGATTGAGTTGATTCCATAATAATAGGATTTTACCATCTACACACATGAAGGTATCCACGTTCATTTCTATATAAAGGAACAATTTTATATTTTTATATTGTGACATTTAAAAAATAAAAAATAGATTTTTTTAAAAATCAGAATATTGAAGAAAAATGTCTTTAAAATCCAAAAATTACTTAAATATCATTTTTTTTAAATTGAAAAATTACTAAATAAATATCTGAAAATTCTGAAAATTGATAAAAATGTCTATAAAAATAATTATATGAAATATATTTTATAAACATGGAAATTATGGATAAATTAAATTACAGTAAAATATAATTAAAAAAATTAGAAATTTCAAAAAATGTTTTTAAATATGAAATTTATAGCAAACATGACAAATATTTATATTTGAAACTTACATGAAGAAATTTCCAAATATAGTATTGCTAAAATTCCAAACAAAAATTCATTTTTTTCTTTAAAAAGTATTTATGAAATTTTAAATTGATACAATAATTTTAAAAATATTAAAATTTAAGAAAAATATTTAAATGATCCCTAAGTTATTCAAAAAACATTAGATAAATTTGGAAATTGCAAAAAAAAAAAGGAAATTTCTTAATACATTTAAAAATAAAAATAAATTACATAAAAATATTTTACAAAATGTGAAAATTGCAAAAAAAATATTTAAATTCGAAAAAATTATTGGTAAAAATTTTAAAAATCTAGAAATTGCATAAAAACATTCTAGAAATTACAAACAAGTTTCCAAACCCCAATAATTATAGAAAAATTTATTGCAAAAATCTCAAACAAAAATTATAGTGTTCTTTTTCTTTAAAAAATATGGTAATTATTACAGATTTAATCATTTGAAAGAAAATAACACAACAAGGAACATGCATCAAGAACACACACAACAAAGCCCATCCCACCATTGCAACCCATAGTCCAAAGCCACAGATCCCATCACAACCAAAATAGTATTACGACAACTGAGGCAACAGCTGTTGTGGCGGCTGAGGTAACGACTGAGGGGCAATAGTTTTTTGGTGAGAAACATGTGAGGAGAGAGAGAGAGAGAGAGAGAGAGAGAGAGAGAGATGTTTTTTTAGTGTTTTCAAGTGAAAAAAAACTCATTTCGTCCAAATATATAAAATGTTAGGGTTATGGTGTATTAAGGAGAGCTTTAATAAATTGACGAAATTAAGTCTAAACAAATAAAGTTCGGATAGTGAAGAGAAAATTTTGGTAAAGGTGAGGAGCGAACTCTAATATACCCAATTTATGACAAAGTATTATCACATGATAGCTATTTAACACATAAACCAAAGGTTTGATATATGAAACCTCATCCAACAAACAAATATATAAAGACTTTTTGCACTGCTCGAATAATCAAATCGCACTAGAAGAACCTTGTCATTTAAATTTTAGGGGTTATTACATTTAAGTCCTATTTGGAGAGTATATTCTTATTTAGTCTTATTGACTAGCCAAGCATTAATTAAATTTTATTGTTAAATTTCTGAATTTTTTCCTCTCTAATATACCCTTAGCCTATATTCCCTCAAAATTTAAATTGGTAGTTGCTTTTTTTTCTTGCAAACTTTAAAGAACTACAACTTTCAATATACAAATCCAAAATTTACGAAATTGATATTTTTGAAATCTACTAATCGAGCCCTATAAAATAAGATCCATATTCAATAAAAATAGTAAATCAAAATCAAAATCATACATTTCCTTCGTTTTTTTATGCAGATAGTAAATGTTTATTGTCTTTGAAAAAGTCTCAGATTTAAAACAGTTTCATTTTCTAGTGCACACAGTAAATATATACTGTCCGCATAATTTTTTTCATCAAAATTTTATAATCTTTATGGATCTTGTTTAATAGATCTCATTGAATAAATTTCAAAAATAGTAATTTTATGAAAAAAGAATTTATAAATCAAAAGTTAGGTCATTAGAAGATTAAAAAATATGAAAAAAATAAAATTCAACTACTTGAGTAACTTCTCTCAATAGATAGGACGACTAGTTTAAAATGGGTAAATTTGTCAAATAAAATTTTTGAAAAATAGGAATAGGACCTATTTAATGGTTGACAAGTCAGTTAAACTTATTTATGAAAAATCTCTTCAAATGAGACTTATATATAGGAGTCCTTACATTTTATTCATCGTGCAGTGAGAATACACACTTTTGATTTGAATTTTTTTCACTTCAGATTGCCATCTATGTCATGGGAATAAAAATCAAGCTGAACAAAAGCCACTACAAAGAAGGATGTATGCACTCCCATTTTGTTTTCGTCATTGTCTAACCAATCCAGGTATTATATATTTTATGTAAAAAAAGAATGGTTATCCAAGCCGACAAAATAAATAAAATAAAAAAAGGGATCACAAATATTTTGTTTCATTTTTTAAGATTCATTTGTAGTCACTATCATGTTTTTATTTTTTTAGTTATTGATCATGTTTTAACAAATATGGAACAAGTGTCATTTTCTAAAAAGGACGATTACAAAGTGATTGAGGGGGCTGGGGAAGGGGTGGGGGTTAATTATGAGACTTATACAATTTAAAAAATTATATGGGAGGGGGGAGTCTAAAAAAACTTTGAATATAGAACTAAACTCAACAAAAAACTAAATAAAAAACTCCACCTCCTACTTCCAATTTTAAGATCACCTATTCAATCAATATTTACTTTCGGTAAAATAGATAGTTCTCCATCAATATATATAGCTCCCCTCTTGTTATATTTTCCCATATTCGCTGAGGGTCTATTTAATTGCAAATGTTGCCAAAGTATGCAACGACAAATTTTACATGCTTCCCCAAAGAAAATTTTGTCATAACAAATCATCAAAATGTACATTATCGTGTAGTACTTCAGTGTTAATTGGAAAATTTTGCCATGGCAAATGAAGCCCTGTCAAACATGCCAAAATGATGCCAAGTTCAAAAGATTCTTTATTTCTCATGGCAAAATTTGTTGCTACATGATATCAAACGGACTGTAATATGCGGAAGGGGTAGTGGGTTTTACACAAACAAAATAAGAAAGAAGGTGAATATAATAATCAAAATAAGAGGGGGAGCAAGTGTAAGTTTTGGCACAAGGAGGAATGTATCTGTAATTATGCCACATGAGAGGGGAAGTCCAAGTAATGACACCCAAAAAGTAAAACATGTCTCTGAGTTGAACACCATCAAATAAGGGAATTCATTCAATTGCACAATTGTGTCATTGAACTAAGAGAGAGGTTAACTTTTCTGCCTTCCAACCTCTATTAATCTTATCAATAAACTCTTCAACTCTTCTCCTCAGCTCATCGTCTTCTTCATCATTCGTCCCTTTGTCGTCGCAGCCCACTGTTTCATCGACGAATAAAACTTCACCAACATCTGTTGATGCATTGTTTTTGTGAAATGTATAACAACCATTCATTCTTTTAATGTCACTATTGTTTCTAGGGACATTTGATGAGGAAAAACTAAGAGTAACATTGTCTTCGTCAAAATATGAGGGGGATTTTGAATTATGAATAAGAAGAATGGCTATGATCAAATTGCAGAAACAAAAGACGAGGAGAGAATTGGAAGCAGCTAGATTAATCAACTCAAATGTAGAACTTAACATGGTTGAGGAGATGAAGAGAGAAGAAAATTCCAATGAATAAGTGGATCTTAAGAAAGATAGTTTTAGCAGAATGTTGGGAGGCTTTTATATGGCTTTTAAAGGGGCTGCTTGGATGAGAAAAAGTGTAGCACGGAAGCTTTTGCAGCAGAATTTAAGGGATAGATAATGAGGTGTGGTGTAAAAGCTAGTGAAGGATGAAATATTTTATGCCTTTGTTGAATCATCTATGTACTATTGAATTTGTGAAGCTTCCATTCCAACTGAAAGGTGGGGGTCCTCTTTTATTTTGTTATTATCAGTCTTGGTAACCACAGAAGTGCCTCACATGGCTGCTTCTAAGTTTATTATTAGAATCAATATGCACGCTATTCTTTTGGACCACTATTTTTTCTTCTTTTCTTTCGTACATATTAACTAGAAGATGCTAAAAGGAAAAGTTAACCACCAGGGCATCAACCATTTTCCAGGAATTGCTGGGGGGGTGTTCTAATTTATCCCCTCACCTAGATCGGCAATAGAGGCCCTTTGGCTTAAGACAGTGGCCGAAGGGCTTACGGCAGGGGCGGATATAAAATCTTATGACGAGACCAAATATCTCCTCACCTAGATTGGCAATAGAGGCCCTTTGGCTTAAGACGGTGGCCGAAGGGCCTCTGGCAGGGGCGGATATAAAATCTTATGAGGAGACCAACTATCTCGAGGAGATAAGACAACACCCCCACCCCACCCCACCCCACCACACCACACACACACACCACGCGCACACACACATCACCGAGGGGGTCCAAGGACAAATCTCTAGCGATTAAAACTACAACTAGGATTTTGGTGTAAAGGCCATTATAATTAGATAGCCTTACAGGGACAATAATCTGACTGGGTTTGTTTAACATAGTCATGTGTCAAAAATTGTGGCTCCTTGGCATTAAGGAAGTTTAGCTAATGCATTTGTGACACGCTGTAATAGACAAATTGTACCAGGACACAGTAACATGATACGATTTAGTTAACATAGAAACGCATCACGAAGTGTGTGATGCTTGTTATTATAAAGTTTATATCAATTTTCCATTTATGATATGTAACGACAAGGTGTTCGTTTTTTGTAGTTGTTTTCACTACCTTCACAAATCTTGGGGTTTTGATTCTCATGTCTTACTTTAGTCATAAATATTTGCATCTTTTTATGCATTTTATCAATGCATTTCTGCCCACTCGACACCAACACCTTTTGTTTAACAAAAAAATGCGTTCATATACCATATACCCTTTATAACAATAAACACGCTTTCTTTAACAATTGGAGCAGAACAAGGAGGGAACAACATGTCCACCTGGAAGATAACAAACAACACTGCCAAAATCATCCTTTACAAGTCATAACCTTTAAGAGCCTAAAAAGAGGCTTGAACATACATCATACAGAACCACACAACAATCCATTCACACAAAAAAACATGCTCTCTATTAACAGTCTTCCAGCTCGAGGCCAAGAACGAAAATGGAATTTCTGCAAAAGCTTGCTGATACGCTTGCACACAGCCTCGTACAAATTATATATTCTCTCATTGGTTTTCTTTCTCAACCTTCTCGTCTCCAGAAAAATATGAGTTCCTCTCATTCCACATCAAACATAACAACTACTATACAGTTCTAAAGATGTCTCATTCTCTTCTTGTTATTATAGAATACCCAACGAGCAAATACTTTGTATGATGGGGGAACGTGACTTCCGACCAACAAATCGTCTATGTAATAAAGATTACATGTATGTAAATGGATAAGACTTCCAACCAACATATCTAATAAAGCTCCTATATTTCAATCACATTTCCAAGTATGCAAATTGTCTATGTAATAAAGCTCCTATCTTTCAATCACATTTCCAAACCAAAATTCCACAGCATGAAATCAACAAGAATGGATTTGTTAAACACACACACAAACCAGTCATTCACAATATAGTAAAATATTAAAAAAAGTCAAGCTCACCAATAAACAAAATAACCAAAGTCTACCATGAGAACAGGACTAACAACAAAATTGATTCATGTCAAGGCCAATACCTTGAGAACATGAGTTTTAAGCTTACAATAGTTCAATCTTACCAATGAAAACAACCAGAGTAAAAGTCGGGCTATTACAGAGAATTCATAAATTAATGTAAACTCTAAGGCAGCAGCACTATTACTATACCTTTTTGTGAACTCCATGTGATGGGAGTGAAACAAGAAAAGGTATCACCTCTTCGTTTTCTTATTCTTCGAGAATTCACTCTTGTTGAAGCCTCGAATATCGTTTGTGGTTTCAGCCGTGTTCTGCTTGTTCATACCTTTTCTCCCCCCAAACCCAAACTTAGAATCCTTATACTCTCTGCTCTTCCTCTTTTTATCCCCTCCTCCCTTTTTGCCCTTCGCACCGCCTTGCCTCGCCTTCCCTCCAGACCGATCTCCGGGACCCACCATTTGTCTCCTTTTACTCGACCTCTCAGACCCATTCCCATCCTCAAATCCCAAAAAACCCACGTCAGCATCTTTCTCTCCCCCAGCAAACCCACTTTGCTTCCTCTGTTTCATCCACTTCTTAACCGATTCTACATCCTCCTTTTTACTCTTCGCCCTCTCTTTGAGCTTTTGGGCCTGCACCTCTTTAGCCATCTTCTTGTTATCCCTAGCTTTCCTTCTCTCCTCAGCCTCCTCAATCCTTCTCTTCTCTGCTAAAAGCCGACCCTTAATTTTCTCCATGTGATTGTCGGTTTTCACCATCTCCGCGTAATAATCGGTAGGCCTCAAAAAAGGAAGCCCCAATGGCTGAAACTTAAGAAATGCCTGCCTTGTGCCTTCCAGTGCCTGCGTATAGAAAGCAAGCTCGCGTGCTAGGTCATCATTCACGTCCACCTCTTGCTCTCGGTCAATATCGACAGTAAGCTTGTGTATCCAGTCCACCTTCTCAGGCCAGCTAATATCTCCAAGTTTATCGAGTAGACCCTCCTTGTTGTATACAGCGTTCTTCGAAGGTTCAGTCAACTTGACATCTTCATCTGCCCCCAAATCCGATCCTGATTCTGATTCCGATTCTAACTCAGAATCGTTTATTGTCTCCTTCTCAGATACTACGGGTCTTTTTTTGAGTACCGCCATAGAGTAAATCTATTGAAAACAAAGTTTTAAATAAGACACTGAATATATTAGATCAAAAGATTCTGTTGTGGGCGATTGGTTGACACCCCCAAAAAAATGATGCAGAGCATGCACAGCATTCATACAAAGCGTTTGTACATTATGCTTAAAGCAATGCATATGTGGGTGCCCTTTGTATTATTGGGCTTTTTAGCAGCCACCTTTTTTTGTTTATATCAATGAAGAACAGTATTTATTCATGCTACTTTGCAGCCACAAAAGGCATACGCAGGCATTAGCATACTCAGGGAAGACAAAGAAAGGAGCAACATGCTTCCAAGATATAAAAGGAATCATAACAAGTCTCAATAAATTATCAATTTCTTCCCTTGCACCCGTAAATATAGATTTTTATTTTTTTGTTGACAGGAAAATGTATATTGATTAAACCCACAGAAAGGGGTGTAAATATGTACTAAAAAATATACAATACATGACATGATAATATGAAGCCCCATCCAACGGGCCTTCATAATCAAATTATGTCATGTATTGTATAGATCTTCATATTACATATATACACATAAACCAGCATAGATACAAGATCTAACAAAGATAGTCATATGATAAATCCATGCACTTACAGGGCAAATGGCGTTCGGTCGCACAAAATATACCTTGATCGTATTTTTCAAACGTTCGAGTATAAACCATGTATCGAACCAATTTTTGACTTAGAATAAATGTGAGGGAGGTATTAGCTAATACATGATACATGGTCCGTTTAGAAATCAAAAGAAGACAATTATTGTATTTTGGGGATAAAAAAATTGCCTCTTAGGAATCAGACACCAATAAGCATCTCCGGTCCATAGCATACACTTCAAAAGGCAAAAAGAGAAGATGAGAATGGAGGAGTAATAGGGGTTAATTGTAATCTATTGATTATACTCTTTATTTTGTTTTGGGTTTTGAAGGGGGAGATGTTTGATGGGGTTAAGTTTCGTGGTGGTGGGACAGTAGGCAAGGTGGGTGTTGGAGGTGGCAGTCAAACAGTGGTTGGGGATTGAGAACGGTTTACGGGATATTCCTCATTTCCTTCATTTCAACAATGAAGACGGTACTGGAATCCTCCAAGGTGGAGATGCGTCGTTCAAGTCTAGCATTGCTTCATTTCCCGTGCGCACCATTGAAGCTGTCACAATTTTGTGTTTTACAACCTCATAAACGAAACGAACGTTGGCTTTGATACCAATTTGACGTAACATAACAAATGGCACACAAGAGCAAGTACAAATTAGAATCAAACTCTCTCTCTACAATGGCCTTATTTATAGGCTAGGATTTCGAGGCATGTGAGTGGAGGAGTGCTCGGGTTTAATAAATTTTATAATATTATTATTTTCATTTTGTTTCCTTTTATTGTGCTTCATTTAGTTTTTTTTTTTACATAATCCCCACTTTTTAATGTTATACTTGACTTAACCCCCAGTATCTCGAAATATTGCATAAAAAATATTAAGTCAAAGGATTTATTTGACTTTTCCCCCTATTTATAATGCCAAATAGGACTTAATCCCCTATGTTGGGGCAACGTCAAAGATTTATGAAAAAAAGGGGTTTAGTCAAATTAGGCATTAAAATTTGGGACTCATGTCAAAACGACCCTTTTTTTAATTAGGTTGGTATTTTTTGTATGTTAGTCAGGGAGTAATATGCATTTGAATGTTCTTAAAGAGCCCCTATTAACGATGTTACCTTTTAGGGTTTCTTCGCTAGCAAGACACCTTAGTCTATATATACGGCCACCCTTGGGCAATCATTGTACAATATATTTGAGGGAGAGAAAGAGTTATGACTCTAATCATCCCTTGCTTTAGTATGCCATTTGTCATGTTATGTCAAACTAGTATTAGAGCCACATCTCCTCTTCATGATTGAAATGAAGGATATAAGGTTACCTCACCAGGCCACCAACAATGTACTGCAAACCGCCTGCATGGACTCCCAACAACTCAGACACCCAACCATCCTATCACCACCCGTTGTGGTCAGGATGCAAACTCGTGGTGCACAGTCGACTCCAAGATCAAGCGGAACCCTATACATAGGCAATGGGACGTCGGAGAAGGTGAAAATCCTTGGGGTGGCCGACAGGGGCTAACAGTGAAAAAAAGGCCATCTACGACCCTGTTAAAGCTCTGGTGGGTATGAACAACGATCAATTGTCATGGAAGAAACCTTTAAAATGTGTACGAGATTTGGCATGGAAGATTATTCTTTGCGTGATGGTTGGGGATAAAAGCCACCTATTGAGGCCCGCTCCCTCATTTGAGCAGGAGGATGCTGGTGGCCATGATCATTTGGACTAAGCCTTGTGGCAAGATATTTCGCATTGATAATCATGTGGAGGTTCCCCATTTGATGGTCAGTTGAACCCCAATGCCCTAATAGATTAACTCGATTCAATCAATGAGATAATGAAGTACAAGGGCCCAAGGACTTGAGAGGAGTCACCTCGATATTGGCTGTGATGCAAGGTCGCACTCTAAGGTGTAGTGGAACGAGTTAGACAAGGAAACAAGAAACAAAGGGTTTAGAGCTACACACGGACGGTGAACAATGAATGAGACAGTCGATTCAGGAGACCTACATCTCACAAAGGCTTCAGGCACTGCAGCAGGTTCCATCTCTATGCTGACCATATGGAAAAGTTTTACTTTTTCTTACGTCAGCCGAGACGAGGATGAGGAAAGATATCCTCCACCCCAGGATTCGACCTTCAACTCAAAGATTCTCCGTCGATTGCAGAAGCCATTAAGTATGCTCTCAATTTGGTGAAAGTATTTCTGATCCATCCCTGGTGCTGCTGCTGCATTTTCTCAGTCATTTTTTGTGGGACTTCTGAAAGAACATGAGGACCTCCTGCAACTGGTCAAACAATTGGCCACATCCCATTTCATTAGCATCCCCAACCCGTATCCGTGAGAGGAACTACTACTGCCTCATTGAGGGGGCACTTTGCTTCCACTTTTATAAATTTCCCCCCTCCCCTTCCAAAAAACTATATGGCCAAGTGAGATATTTTTGCCAATCTAATTCATTTTAATAGTGAACATGAAGTTGGATTAATTTTCCCATCCAACTGATTTTAAATATTTAATAGTGGACATGAAGTTAGTTTCCTGCAGTTTACATTACACCATATATTTGCATAAGAAGAAATTGATGGGTATTGAAAGAATAATTTCAAATATTTTGTTCAATATTTCATATCAACCATTAAGCATAGATTTTCATTAAAGCTTACCGCATGGATTTTCCTGAACATAAACAGACGCATTTTACCAAAGTTTGGCACACTTATTGCACCAAGTTATGCCAAAAATATTTCAGTTAAAAAAGAATATCAACTAGGAACTACTGAATGAGAAAATGAAAAGGTAGAAAACTTTGATTGGGGCAGTCTTTTGTTTTCAGATGGTATTTCAAAATTTACAAATACTGGCGCAGCCTTCAGCCTAAACCCTAATTAAAGTCATTACAGCAATAGTAACGAAATCTTTAACTCTCTCTCACATAAATTAAAGTATACAAATACAGTATAGCAACAAAATATTTGAGCTAATAACAACGAAAATCAACTAGGCATTCTTGATATACAAACATAACTAAACAAGATTCAAACATGTCCACTTCAGAAATTAAACATTAGTTTAGTAATGAGAAGCGTTCATATCGAACATAGGGATTGGGAGTTTTAGGGTTTAAACTTACATTGTTCCTGAGAGAATTGTGCAGCCGTTTGAGACGCGGCTGAAACAAGCTAAACCAAGCGATGCTTTAGGGTTACCTACGGTTTTACCAAAAAAGAAAAAGGGTTTTAGAATTTGTTCCCCGGTAATTATTCCTTATTGGGATTTGACCCATTATCATCAACTAACAAAAACTTTAAAATTGGTCATATTACAGATCTCGTAAGGTAAATATTTCGTGGGGTAATACCTGTCTATACACATTCGTGAGATCATACCCCACTCTCTCTATACATACAAATAGCGCATATATGCTTATATTATGTTCCAACTTTTCTAAGGCTGTCTATATATATATATATATATATATATATATATATATATATATATATATATATATATATATATATACATTATATAACACAGTATAACGAATGACGCCACCCAGATTATTTTTTTAAATAATAGAAATATAATTTTGAGTTGATTTTTTGGTGTAGTATTTAGGGCCCGTTTAAATTTGATTTAAACGTTGTTTTTAAATACAGTTTAAAAAATTCAATTTTTTGTATTTATAATTATTGGTGCGCGTTTGATAAACTTATTTTTAAATACAGTTTTTTGAAAATTTGACAAAATTGATAAATATGTATATATATATATATATATATATATATATATATATATATATAGATAGATAGATAGATAGATAGATAGAGAGAGAGAGAGAGAGAGAGAGAGAGTCAGGCGCCTGTACATACCAAACGGTACATACAAACGGTGCATACCACTAATGCGAACCCATTTTATAAATGATTTTGAGTTGAGTTTTTTTAATTTATTATATTTAAACATTTCATTAGGCGCATATAAAAAAATCAACTCAAAATCACGTTTTTTGCTATTTTAAAAAACTTGGTCAAATTTTTGTAGCTTTTAAAGTGCTTTAAAAATTGCAAAAGTTTTGACCGAATTTTTTAAAATAACTAAAATCGTAATTTTTAGTTGATTTTTTTATATGGACCTATTAAATGTTTAAACATCATATAAAAAAATTCAGCAAAAAAATAATTTTTTTACTATTTCAAATAATTGGTATGCACCGTTGGTATGTACGGTTTGGTATGTACAGGAGACACTAACTCTATATATATATATATATATATATATATAAACATGGATATTGGGATGTTCGCGGTCCGGTCCAGTCTGATTTTTAGGATTTTTAAGGACCGGGCTAATTAAACCGGTCCTAAAAAAACGGACCAAGACCGGACAGATTGTATCGGTCACCCGACCCTTGTCGGTCCGATTTTTTATAGGATCGGTTCGGTCTAACTTGTCGGTCCTAATTTTATTAAATTAATCATTTTAAAAATGAAAATCACCTTTAAAAAAATGTCCACACTAGTCCAAATTTTTACATAATTAGTGTCCATTTTTTTAGCATAAAACCTGTCCATTTTCTACAATATATACAGTACCATAAGAATAAACTATTATCTATAATATATTTTATACAGAACCATAACAATCTATTCTTAAGAACCATAAGAATCAAATAAATAAATAATCACGGCGATCGAGAAGCGTACCAGCTGCGGAGATGGCAGCGGAGAGACAGTGGGGAGGAGATGGCAGCGGAGGGTTCCAATTGCGATAAGGGGAGATGAGATGTCAGTTGCGAGCCTGCGATGAGGGGAGAGGAGAGAAATGGCGTAACCGTAGAGAGAGAAGAGAGAAAAACGGCGTCGGCAACAAATGAAGAAAAGAAGGGATAGATAACTTTAGGGCAGCAAAAGACATTAGGTTTTTTTTATTGACAATCGTACCCTCCCTATTTATTTAAGTTATATTATATATAAAAATATAATTAAAATTTCTATATTACTTTAAAGAATAATGTTATACACACTGGGTGGTAGTACCGGTACCGGTACTGCTTTATTTGCTTGTACTATGGTGTGGGTCCCGTCAGGAAATGCTGTAGGTCCCACATATGTACAATCAAATAAACCGATATCGATACTAGACTGGTACTATAAGAGTATCACTACTCTACTTTAAAATGCTACAAGCACTTAAGAGTCTCAAATTCTAGTCATCCACGTAATCATCCAATTTGGTTAAAATTCATGTAACCAGCCATAAATCTCTCACGTTTCGATCCTTCCAGCTTTTTCATAACCCCTTGACCTTCCAGATTTGCCAATAGAAGAAGATGAAATGAGCGGCCATTGGCATTAAAGGAAGAAGAGAGAGAGTTCTATTGGGTTATCAACAGTCTCTCCCAATTCGCATCCACTGGTAACCCCCCTTTCCTCTTTCAATTCCATGTCACGAGTTATCAACAGTCATTCAGTTCGCCACTTCTTCGAAGCTTTGTTTATGTCATGAAATGAAAATTGAAGCTGGGAGTGAATCTAGGGTTTCCAAGCAGTTATCTCTTAAATGGCTATCAAATGTGTAGATTTCAAGTGGTAAGAGTTTGTTTATCCCCCCCAAATGTAATTTATTTTCATTGTATCAATTACACGTGTTCTAATTTCTGGTGTTTCGGGTACGATGGATTCTTCTTATCAATGCTTGCCAAGAGCATGTATCCTTGATTGCTATCTGGAAATATATTTATGCTTGTACAGTTTTTATTAGAGGGTTTGTTTGTGTTGGTTCTTTGACGAATTGGATATCAGAATCATAAAGGGTTGTTGTGAAAATGGTGTCTTGGATAGAGCTTTTGAGGTTTGGGGTCAATTTGAGGAAGCGGGTTTGCGTCCAAATGTTGTTATATATACTACTTTAATTGATGAGTGCTTTAAGAGTGGTGATATTGGACAGACTAAAAAGTCATTTTGGAATTTGGGGGAGTTATGCTAATTAGTTTACTTAGACTGTTTTGATCAATGGGATTCTCAAGAAAAGGCTTAAGAAAGATGGGTTTGAATTATTTGAGAAGACGAAGGTTGATGGGATCTTGCCTGATTTGTATACATATAATTCTTTGATGAAAGTGTATAGTAACGATGGTAGTGTGAGTAAGGTGTTTAAGTTGTTCGATGAAATGTGTGACAGAGGTGTGACATGTAATGTTGTGACGTATAATATTTTAGTTCGAGGATTGTCTCAAAAGATGAGGGTGGTATAGGCCGAGAGATTTTTGGATCAGATGAAGAGGGTTGGTTTGAATCCGAGTGTGATCACCTATAATAATCTAATAGATGGATTTTGTAGTGATGGTATGTTAGAGAGGGCTTCGAGTTTGTTAAATCAGATGAGGTCTTACGGGTTATCACTATCTTTAGTTACGTATAACATTCTAATATTTAATCGACTTAGATATGCACGGTTTGTCTCTCTCTATATATATATTCAAGAAAGTAGCAAGATGTTTGTCGTATTCTAAAATTGACATGCAGTTTGATTATTATACACAGACTGCAAATAAAAAAGGACCAAAAATACATGAAACTCTATGTTACATATAATTAAGTGAGATATGTTTCCATCCCTCTTTATCAACACACACATACATGCACATATTAGGGTGTCGCAAAACTGTGTCGGTGTAGAATGACTCCTTTGGTAATGCTCATGATAATTTGTTTTTCTTTGGTTCAATGTACATCTTATTTTGTCCTTTGCTTTTGTATATTTGATTGTAAGAACTTTGTTATAGTATAATTAAATGTACATAATGATAAATAGGCATAAAAGTGATTAGATTTTTTTATTCTATGTTGTTTATGCAGTGTTTGATGAAAAACTACAAAGAAGATGGTGATATATTTTTGTTTCAAATTGCTCAAAATTTTTTTAATTCTATTAAGGAATGATTTTAGTTCACTTTTTCAATAAAAATAGTATACAATTATGTAAATTTCTAAATGTGAACTATTACTATTTTATAAATTTTATAATGTTGATTATATTCATCTTCATGTAATTTTCAATAAATAGATTTTGCAATATTATAATTTATTTGAATTGAAAAATACTAACGGTAAGATTTTTGATTAATTATGACTAATTATAATATAAAAATTGAATTTTTAATTTGTTAAGAATGTAGTCAAATGGTTTAAGCGTTATTTTAACTCCAATGAATCTCATGAAAAATATTTTTAGTTTTTTTAATCACGAGGAACCGAGATAGAAATGCCCCTCTCATTATTTCAATTTTTATATGCAAAATATCAATTAGAGTATTATATGATATAATATAATGAATGCAATACATGATTCATTTATTTTAATTAATGTGTATGCATGCAGTACATATGATTGATATATATGTGTAAATGTCCAAATAGTTTATTTTAGACAAGTTTATTATATATTATATACATTTTTTACATTAATCGTTATTCGACTTGTTATAACCGTAATCGTTTAACTCGCGCATCGCGCGAGTTTACACCTAGTATATATTAATATGAACAACCGGTTTGGGTCGGTCCAAATAGGTTATAATGTGGCGGACCAAGGACCAAACCGACTAGATCGGTCTGGGAAAAAAAACTAGACCGGACCGATGATAAAAAAAACCCAGTAAAAATAGGGCGGTTCGGTTCGGTCCGCCGGTCCAATCGATTTTTTGAAAACCCCTAGATATTGCAAGTATAATTCACAATAAAATTATATACATACATGAATTGATAATATTTTTTTAATACATATGTATTGTATGTATATTTTATATTATTCCATACATTAATAATACATGTATAAAACTATATATAAGTATCATGCATCTATTGATAATATTATTTAACATATGGATCTTAGTATATTATATAATTTAATAATATAATTATACGTAATTTTGTGTACGTACACATATATATGTTTTATTTATAAGAATTACACACATATTAATGTGTTATGTATGCATATTATATATTAATGTATAAATGCATTATAATATTAAGGATGAATAATTCTGAGTTGAAAGATAAAAACAGAAGTTATAAAACACTTTTTTGTTGTATTCTGACACATAAATATTATAATTCAGGGTTTAAAAATAGGTCACCAAATGCAAATTTTTATCAGAATTGTATTTAAACACAGAAAACAGAATTATAGCTACAAACCAAACAGGCCCTTAAATATTTAAGTGAATCCAAAAAAAATCAACTGAAGTAAGTTTATTTTTTATTTTAAAAAAATCATTCAAAATATGACAACTTTTATGCAACTTAAAAACTGTAATATTTTGACAGATTTGTTTAAAATAAACAATAAACTTATTTTCAGCTGAATTTGTTATGGAGTTCATTGAAATGTTGAAATACCACGGAAAAAAAAATCAACTCAATTTTTTTTTTAATATTTAAAAAAAAGTAATCCGCATTGGTGGTCATTATGCGTGGACTTTATGAGAGTCTCTATGTATAACAGATATAATATATAACATACACAAATATAGATATAGCTATATATAAGAAACAAATCTCGGTTTGAGCTTACCATTGTTGGGGTGAAGTTAGATCTCATATTGATCTTGATGGCGGAACCAGGAGGTAGCAGAGAGAGAGGGGGAGTGAGTTACTCAAATTAAAGGGGCAGTGTGTGTGTGTGTGTGTGTGTGTGTGTGTGTGTGAGAGAGAGAGAGAGAGAGAGAGAGAGAGAGAGAGAGAGAGAGAGAGAGAGGAGAGCTAGAGATGGCAACTAGCTAAAAATTAGAAGAATAAGTGGGTCTCTATCTAGGGTTTAAGACTTCGTATATATGTATGTGTGTGTGTGTGTGTGTGTGTGTGTGTGTGTGTGTGTAAAGAGCATATATTCGGTTCGTTTTCGATTTGGTCTCGGTGCCGTTTTCGAAACGGATTTTATTATGTTATAATCGGGAACCGGATCGAAAAATTATTTTTTTATCCGAAATCGAACCAGACCAACCCAGTACAACTGGTTTGGTTCGGTTTATCGAATTTTCGATTCCTCTGCACAACCTTAGTTAATAGTTAAGTAATGGATGTCCATCCTCAAAAAGATTTATTGACTAACCAACGCTTTTAACCATAAAGCCATAACATTTGTGTATACTAGCATGGAGTCCGTGCGATGCGCGGGCGCAAATGTATAGTACAAATAGATTTGAGTAAAAATATAATATTTCATTATATCTAAACGACACATATGTTCAAAGAGTCGTGATAAACAAAAATAAATGTGTAAATTTTTTTCCCAATTAGAGTACTTTTTTTTCAAAATCTCCCTAAATAAAATATGCAAGCCAAATTTTCAATAAGCGTTTAGGTTTTCAAGCTTTACTGTGCGCAATAATACCTAATGTCGATTCATTAGCTCCTGTAAAATAACGTTACTTTATGGAAAAATATAAATACGATTTAGATAATAACGTTCTATTTATATTAATGATATTTTTTGTACATAATATATGATACGTTTACCACATCTATTATATAATTTAAAAAGAAAAAATATTTTTTATTTTCAATTTTCAATTATATATATGCATAATCTTTGCCGAGTAAAATTAAAAATAAATTTTTATTCCGTGAATTTTGAGGCATTTGTGTGAAAATTAATATCATCCACAAACACCTATTTAAATCAAAGGTTGGTGAATTTTCTAGGTGTTTGTGGGTGATATTTATAAAGTTAAATCGAAAGGTGTTTATGTAAAAATAATAAACTTTCCTCCACCATGAGGAACATCAACTAAAGGTCCAGCACATGTGCTTCATAGCTCTATGTAAAGAGATCATATCCTGATAATTTAAGCTAACCGGAATGAATAAAAACATATGGGTTATCTTTGGTTTGAAGTTTGGTTTCAAATTTAGTGGATCACAAGGGATTTGGGTTTACTCAATATATTCCTTTGGTAATTTGTAAAAGATGGCATCGATAAGTGAGATAAATTCAAACTAAAAGGAGAATAATTTGATGTGTAAAACTCAAAACAATAAAAGATAATAACCCCAAAATTTTCCTTCAACTTTTCAACTGAAAAAAAACTATAATTCAAGAAAAAATGGAAATAACAAATCGGGTTTTCTTTCTCAGCAAGAAAACAACCACCCAAAATTTTCCTCCAACTTTCTCACCAACCAAACACGCAGTCACAATAAAAAAAACATAAATTAACTTAAAAAACCAACCTACTTCATTTTGTTCACCAACTCTAGGATTATCAACATGCGCCATTAAAACCCAATAAACCAAACCTCAAACAATATATAACCCCCAAAAAAATGAAATGGCGGCCTCTTGACGGTTGGAAGGTTTCTTCACCTTTACATCTTAATGAGCAGAATAACCAACATATAACATAATTTAATGCATACAGGTTGAATAAGAGAAAGAAGGTATGGTTAGAGGTTAAGAGTGTGGGATATCATATAATCTTCTTAGTTTACTGTTCAACATTCCTACTTCCGTCCCATAATGTTCAAGAATTGAAGAGCAATTGTATTTATTTTACGGACAATCACTTGGAAGAGGGCTTATCTATATTTATACTTGTAATACGATTTCGTGTGGTTGAACCACACATAATGTCGTAGACAAGTATGGCTGAACCACATATAATGTCGTCTTGCATTTGATTTCGTTTACATTCTTTAATTTGGTCGTGCGATTGTTGCATTTAGTACGTGGATTATCCCATTGTACATATTTTGTCATTTATGGGAAGCGTGTTCGTTTCCTCTCACAAACTTAGTTTTAATGTGTAAATCGTTGGTTTCATTGTACACTAATTGTTATTATCTCGTTGTGCATTCTGAGTAGGGGCAACACACACCCAGGTCACGCTATTAATATGGGGATAAATGGTCCTTAGGAGATCCAGTCAATCCATCCCCAACCAGGTTTCTTAGTTGATTGATGCCTATGAGGAGCACCTTCTCAAACTGGAACGATGTACTCAATAAATGAATGGAGATAATAAGAGGTTAAAGCACCACTAGAGAGAATTGAGCTCAAACTTATAATTGAGGAGAGTATGCACAAAGAAATCACCTAGACTCCCAACCATTGTGTTACAAGCACCCATAATAGATCTTGGAGTGCTTAAAAGATTACCAATCAGCAAATGAGTGAGGAAAATTACATAGGAGCGACGTCATGTATCCCACAATGAGGGGGCCAGTGATACAAGTCGCTTGAGAGAGAATGTATGAATCTTGGAGATGATATACAAAGCATTGTCCAGAAAGAATTGGTTGAAAAATGAATCGAAGTTGGAGCTCACATGACTAAGATATTGTCCATTAGGGCGTTATAAATTATAAGAGTTCCATATATGTTAAAAGTGTTGGACGAGGTCGAGCCTCTGAAGAAATTTGCACCCTGAGGTTCTAGATTTGTGATAGAAATACTAATTTTAGAGATAATATTTTCCATTAGTGTTAGGCGATTATTTTATGGAACAACAATAAGGCGCTCATGTTCCCATATTTTCCCTTCTAGCCTAGCTCTGTGACCCATTCATAGTTTGAGAATTTATTGTAGGTTCGATGAAGTGTTCTTTCAATGCCATGTTCATCATTAGCAACTCCCACCCAAATAAAATGAAATCATTCTTTATGTTAATAAAAGGCCATAAGAGTGCATATGGGATTATGCTTGGAGTCAATGGGAGGTGTAGAGTGAAGTGGAGGACTACTTGAAGCAGGTGGTTATGCCTTACTTCAAGATTGGCCTCCCAAAAACTCATTGATGTATTAGTTCACTATGAAGAAAAAGGTTTTAATATATAAATAACCCTATGTCTAGGACTAAAAAGTATACAAAAGTGGAGGATGTCATGCTGGACAATGACCGAAGAAATGGTCGGGGCAAAGTAGCCAATAATGGGCAAAATGAGGTGAGCAATAAGAAAAATGCTAAGATAAAATTAATGGTTCGAAATAACGTATATAAAATAGGTCCCTCAAAATCTACAAGGGGATTAACAATAGCTATAAGGATCTCATTTATAAGATCCTCACTATGATTAATGATAAACCATGTTTGTAAATTATCAAAGATCCAACCGATCACCATTCATCATTGTAATAATCATACCATAAGGACCATGTGCATAAGATCAATAATAATAAAGCCTTTAAGACACATGTGAAATAATCGATGTAAGTATGATACCTGTATGTTTATTTAGAAAATAATGAAATAAAAAAAATTAAAAGTTGAGTTATGACCAAACAATATGTTAGATGACACCAAGGACGATCACATGTTCAGTTTCATTCATATCCAATCTCGATTAGGATTACGGGACTAATCCAAAATTTTAAGTTTCTTATGGATTCGAACCATATCAAATAATTCTACAAACCTATAATAATTTATTAATAATCTAAGATTTTGATTCGTTTGTTTGATCTGATCATCTTATCACATTTATATGTATGTTACACCAATATATAATATACTTATATGTGTGTGTAAATATAAAATCAGACCATGTCAATATCAATCCATATCTAGTTTATCCAATTAACAACTAAATGGGTTACTAGGTATGTTAACAAGAAAATTACCCAAGAGGGAATGAATGGAGTTGTTGTAATTTCAATGAAAATTTAAAAATTCTTGGAAAATCTGTAAAAAAAAATAATGATATATGTTAAAGAAAGTAAATCAAATTGGATTATCAACTAAGTGTGTAATCAAATGTATGTAAGAGAGATCAAGTATATGAGTGTATGTGTGTGTTTATGAAAAATTTAGAAAGCAATTAATATATATATATATATATATATATATATATATATATATATATATATATATATAGAGAGAGAGAGAGAGAGAGAGAGAGAGAGAGATGAAACTTAAAAAATTGAGATTTTTACGTGGTTTGGCCTTCTACCTACATCCACTCCCAATAAAGTACTCAAAAACTTCACTATCTTTTGCTTCTATGTGGTGTAACCAATACCTTATAAGGGGATCAATAAGTCAATGAAATCTCTACCAATAAGGGCAATTTAACATTATTTGCTAAGCGTATATGAGCTCCTAAAGGAACTATACCACTCCTCGAGACCTCATAAACAAAGCATTACAGACTAAGAAGATATAATGAAGTTTTAACGTAAAAGTTATCAAAATAATGTTTGAAACTTAAGAACTAAATACAAGCTTCACTTTGAATGTTATATCTCACTAATGATATGACATTCTTAAGATGGTGAAACTTTGTCTCAAATTACTGTAAGAGAATATATGGTGGAGCTTTTGAAGCTTTCTTAACCTTTCCATTGAACCATGTTGTTTGATTTTGAAATCTCAATGAATCTATTATTGGAATTAATGATAAGTTGGTGTTTGGTCATGTATATGTGGCCATCCTGATCAGGCAACATGCTCGAAGCGGCAGACCCGCGGAGGTAGGGGCCATCATGCGGAGCTCGAAGGCACAAAAGAAATAAATAATTGGCTTCACCTTGGTGAGGTGCATGAATGTGTAGAGATTGAAGTCGTCAGCCTATTCTACTAAAAACGGGCAAAAGAAAGAGCCGCCTTAAAAGAGGTGGCTAAAGACAACTAATGCATACGAAATCAAATGAGATATGGGTTCAGAGACTATGTCATGAAGTGGGAAGGTGTTAGGCACCCACTTTGCCCTCTCGGTCTCTAATGGGATCTACAATATATTTACCTTACCCTTAATTCATGAATGTGATGTGTGTGTGTGTGTGTGTGCATGACAAACATGTTATGTGTGTAAAAATGGAGATGCGTTAAATAAAAATGAATTTATGCATGGATGTGCGTGTGTGTGTGAAGAACGGAGTCAACATATCCTCATTAAGGGAAACATGAGTACATATTCTCCTAAGGAAGCAAAATGTGATTAACATTCCAAGATTATTACGTCACTATGGGAAAGTGAGTACATATGAATGGCACCACTAAGAAATAAAACAATGATAATATTAAGTAAAAAGACTGAATATGAATAGAATATGTAATAATATGAGTGATCCCCAGAATCATAACCTCACTATAAAAAAAATGGGTATGCATAAATGGGAGTGATGAAAAGTAAGAGAACTGACTATATGAATAAAGTACACCAAATAGGTGAATGGAGTGATAAGATTGTAAAATAATCTAAATAAAATCAATAAATTCAGACTTAAATACCAAAGATAAGTTCGGGATGCCTACATAGCCCAAAAAGTCATCAAAATCCATGTAGTTCGCATAATGAAAAAGTGTGGGTCTAAATCTAAATTCAAATTTGGTGTGTCCCATTTGATTTAGGAACGTATGATTAAATGGTAGAAAATATGATGAAAATAATCCAAATTGGAATATGTCTTTGATCCTTTTTAGGTTTTTGTTTAAAAAAAATAAGTTTGAGAGTATATGTGATTGTAAAAAGGTAAAATTATGGAATTCTTAGAGGTAATCATAAAATATAATATATATAATAAGAAATAATGCACCAAAACATGCAAAATGACATTTGTGGAGAATGGTAAATACAAAGGGGTTTTAGACCCTCAACCTCCTTCAAATTTTGTTATGGATACTTATTTTGCTGATTTTTTTTGTATGGATAATGGTGAAAGAGAGGTGGTTGATAGTTGAGTAGCATTATGTAAGGGAATCTATGAGATAATGTCGATAAAGTGATGTGTGCTAAATTTAAAGTTGGTGTCGCACTAAAATTGAGTTCTTCTGCAAATGAGGTCAATACTTCCTTAAATATGAAAACCCTAAAAGGGGAAAGCACATCTATGCCCCCAGGAACCTGTCGATTGGCAGGATACTTAGTCTTCTAACTAGTATGTTGTTTGGAATTTCTTGATAAGAAATGTCAAGTTGGCCTTCTGACTTGAAGGTGAGGTGTCTTGCTTATAAGTAGGTTTCGTAGAATTTTATTGTGTTTTCGAACCATAACTTTTGATTCGGGGGTCTGCTTCGCACACGTTAAGGAACTTAGGAAAGAAAATTCAAAGGACAATAATTTTCATAGGGAAGGACTCTAGAGTTCGATAGTAAACCAAAGTTAAATGGGCCCTGTGAGAGTGTTGTTATTTTTTAGTTATGATTTGAAGAAGGGTTACGGATCCATGATTAAAGGGACATTACTTGGATCATATGAAAGAGTGTAGGGATGTTGGACTATGGTGTCTATAAATCCCTTGATCGACGAGCTTATGATAAGCAAAAGGTCATTGAAACAAAAGGTCGTTGAAACATAACACCCAATATAAGTTATTATTCCCTTTATATAGGAAAATTTGATGGGGATTGGTCCACTAAGGGAGTTAAATATATGATGTGGTCATAAAGAGGATTGGGGATTCACTAAGATATAGAGGTGTGGTATGACCATACTGGTGGTAGTGGCCTAATTCTAAGGGCCAAAGGTCTAATTTTGAGGATTCAAATGTATGCGACTAATAAGAGGGTCCTTACCTGATTTCGAGGAGTAAGTCCTTATTTTGAGGGACTAAAGAGTGTATGTGATTAATATGGGTATTGTGACCTAATTATGAGGGCTAAAGTCTAATTCTAAGTACCTAAAGAGTGTATGCGACTAATACGGGGATCGCGACCGACCTAATTATGAGGGTCTAGTTCTGATTCTGAGGATCTAAAGATTGTATGTGACCAATATGGGGATTGCAATCTAATTCTAAGGACTTAATATGTGTGTGAAACCAATACGGAGATTGAGACTAATTTGAAGGGCCAATGTCCTATCCTAAGGACCTAAAGAGTGTATGCGACCAATATAGGGATCACGACATCATTGTGAGGGGAAAAGTCTGATTTTAAGGACCTAAATAGTGTATGTGATAAATACGGGGATCGTAGACTAATTTTGAGGACCTTATGTCACGACCCCGACCCGAAAATAGTAGGGAACGAGTGTCTTGACATGCCACCAAGGCATCCAATATTCTGGCCTTAAAATTTTTGTTTTAAAATATATGTAGCGGAAGTATAATCACATGGTTATGAATCGTAAAATACTGAAAGTGAAGGAATTACATCATCAGAGCTTTCTAAAGGGAACTTCATTTGTATTAAAATATCAACGAGTTACAACTTGACACAAAGAGCTAAACATGCTCTATCTAATTAAACAAACTTCTACTTAAGGTAACAAAAAGAGCTTTAAAAGATAAATCTTCAACATAGACCTTTTTCGTTCCATCCACGAGCTTAATTGTTTCCTGAAAAATGGTTATTTATACAACGTCAGCTAAAAGCCGAATGAGATTCAATCTCCAAACATTCCAGGGTTTTTCAGAAAATTGATACCTATTCAATTTAGAACAAAAGGTATATACATAGAGATAGGAATTTTAAGTAATATATATAAAGTAAATGACAATATATATATATTCAGAATAAACAGTTCAGAACAGAGCAGATAAAACAATTGAGCATATGTCAATTATTCAGTTTTAGTGGCCATGTACGCTCTAATACCCAGACAGATAGTGTTACCAAATGTTTCCACCGGTAACATCACAGACAAATAATCATGATTTTTGGAACAACGCCTTGTTTAGGGCACACCAGCGATAAACCAGCTGGGAAGGTACCACCCAAATATTTCCACCCGGTAGTCAAGGCCAACATAGTAAGAGAGTTTCCATAGGCCGAATCAATAATTTCATAATTCAAATCAGATGTATATATCGAGAGATATACACATATAACAAATGACGGAATCATCGGTATCAGATGCATTTTGAGAATAAAAGCATTTCACAAAATATACATAGTTTGCATAATATAATATAATCAAAATGCGCAAGAAATTGCATAGAGTACTCACCTAAAATAGAGGTCTAAATTATAGATAATGAGTCTTCGATCGCACGTTAATCTAACAAATACGATAAAGGTTTAAGTATATGTCCTAAACAAGGTCCAGTCTACATATTGTATTTTAATAGTAACTTGTTTCAAAGGATTACTAAAAACCATTTTCTTAACTTTTAAAACTTATTGATCGTAATTAAAGGATTCAATTCACAGTTCTTCCTAATCAGTCGGTTCCCAGTAGAGATGGAGGGTCACAGGGGTACCGCTTAAATACCATCTCCTCTATACAGAACATTTCCGGATTCATTCCCAGTAGAGATGGAGAGTCACAGGGGCACCACTTAAATACCATCTCGTCTAGACAGAATTTCACTGGGCCTTACTTTGGAATTACTTAAATGGGATTCCATAATAACGAGCAATTACTTTTAAAAAATCATTTTGAAAAGCGTATATACAATTTCAAACAAGTTTACATGAAAATAAAATCAACTTGGATTTCTTCTAAACTTTAAGTTTTGATTAGTGAAGTCCTTAGTGTATTTTACCAGCATAACTACTAAGTAAAGCTATAAAACACAAAATTAAAACTATAAAAATACATTATAACATTTAAATAAAATCATACCTACGAAATGAATTCTTTCTTCGAAATTATAGAACTCCTTCTTAAGATGATTCCCAAGCTTTCTATCACTCTTTCTTACTATAATTCTCAAGGAATTGGTGTGAGTTTCAAATGATCCCAAAGGCCCTATTTATAGGTTTCCAAGGATATTACGGTGTTGACATGTGTCTAATGACAAGAAATTTTGGATTGGTGATTCAACATCGAGGTGTCGCGATCCGGAGTGGTCTTGCCGTGTTAATATCACCAAATGATGAAAAGTGTTTTAGCTTTCTCTCTAAAGATGACATGTATAAGGTGGAAGTGACCAGCACGTGGTGGAAAGGTGATAAGGGTATAAGGGTCATTTCACACATGAACGGTATTTTGGTAATTTTACACTATATATTTTGAATATTTCTTAGAGGTCCTTGAAAATATTTTATTTACAAAATGGTCCATTTTATATTTTTATTTTAGTCCTTAAAGTTTCATAAAATTATATTTCCTACTCCAAAACTTATTATTTGCCTTAAGATATGTCATAAGACTTCGATTTGATCCAATTTACAGTTGATTCTTCATAATTAAAAATGGGGTTTGTTATATTGATAGCCAATAATACCACATATCTAATAATACAAAATTTATAAGATAATAAGTAACACAAGAGTGTAAAAACAAACTATATATAAAAGTGGGGTCATTACACCTTAAAAGTGTATGCGACCAATAGGAGGATATCGACCTGATTATGAGGGCTAAGGTCTGATTCTAAGGACCTAAAGAGTGTATGCAACAATTACAGGGATTGAGGCCAGATTTTGAGGCCCAAGTGTGATTATGAGGACCTAAAGAGATTGTACGACTAAAACGGGGATCATGGCCTGGTTTTGAGAACCAAAGGTCTCATTTTGAGGACCTAAGGAGTGTATGCGACCAATGCAGATTTTGCAACCAGTTTTTGAGGGCCAAAGTTCTATTCTGGGGACCTAAAGGGTGTATAACGGCTTTTGGCGTAATATGTGACAATGGGAGGACATTTGAAAGGCTTCGAATTTTCTTCGATATGTTTCGTTAATTTTTGGTAATCTGTATTGTTGCTTATGATTTGGAATCTTGAGGTTCTCTCTAATGTATTTTTATTTTTTTGTATTTGGGTAATTATGATATTGGGATTTTATGTAAATTTGGGGCAATTTTTAGGGATTTTTTATAACAAAACTGAGAAAGGTTGTGTGAAGCAAGGCACTTGAATTGAAGGGGTGCACGAATTTTAAAGAGGTGCCTACTAATTAACATACCCCTAGTCATTTCGATAGGAAGATCTCCCCACCCTCTATAAATCGAGGCATGGGTACAAGGGTTATTCATCGTGAAAACATTATTCTATCTTTCTTGAAAAGTTGCGCTTTAAGAGCTCTTGTGTGATTTTTTGGAGTATATTAGTCATTTGGCCCCTTAACTATTTGGGTTATTTCAAAATGACCCCTGAATAATAAAAATTATAAAGTCATCCCACAAAATACCGAAACAGATTTAAGAAGTCCCGACCATCACTTTGACCGTTATTTTGGATGGAAATTAGTCGTGTACAAAGCGTATGACCAAATAAGGGGGAAATAAGAGTTAAAATAATATTAAGGGACTTACAATATTTTTTTAAAATAACAATGCTAAATTAAAAAAGATATACCAGAATTTTAACTTCTCTCTCATGTATACATAAAGACATATCCATCGAAAAAGAAAGAAAGGAATCAGAAGACGGTGATGTGGGTGGTTTCGCCATCCCCAGTACCCATAATAAGCAACATATTTTTTTATTCTCTTTATATTCCTCTTTCTCCCTTGTAATCTCCGTTGATTCGTCAGCTACTTGTGGCGTCCACGGCAGTGGGGTAGCTGAACTACCACGAGAAAGAATCGTAGGAGGAATATCGATTGAAGCCATAAAAGATGAAGGAACTAGGGTTTATGTAAGGACAAATTTCCAATCGAATCAATTTGTATGTAATTAGTATAATTCTGGGCAAAACTATTTGAGTCATAGGATAGACATTGAGTTGTTGATCCCATAAGCCTATGGCATTGTTTGATGAAGACGTAGTGGCCAAGCTTCAAAGATTGGATATATTGATTAAGGGGTGAAAAGTAGCGCGCATCAAAACGCTAATCGTTGAATTCGTTTCACCGCATTAATACAAAAACCTAAATTATGACTGCACTTGCGATACAAGTATAGTGGTAAGTCGAGTATCGAAAATTCATAGAGACGAGTTGCTAGAATTTATAGGATTTAATACTCCTAAAATAAAAGTATAAAAGGTGATAGGTTGGAAATAAAGAAAATGGAAAAATTAAGAAGTTAACTCTAAACTAGAATTAATAAAACGAGAGTCGGGATCGTGTCCCCACCATGGGCTAAACAACTAATAATTAGAATTTCGGTTTGAAAACATATAATCGAGAATTTTCAATTAAGTATAAACATCACACAATAAGGAATTTAACCCAAAGTTGCGAGATTAAACATTTAACAGAAAATGGTCACATGCATCTTAAATTCGGATTACTGCTATAAACACTAACGTTGCGTGACAAAGAAAGTTAAACGCATAATAATCCGACTTTAATACGCGAGGTTTCAATTAAATGCAATTTTACACAAAACCTAATTTTTGGAGCTCAACGCCCATCAATGGAGGAAACGCAATCCCAACCCGTTATCAACTGACAATACATGGATTAAACTACTTTAAACAACATGTAAACTAAATAAAGCAATAAATAACAACAATAAACTAATTTGAAAGCAAGGAAACTAGTTATCAAAGCAAGAAATCAAGAAATACAACTATATAAATGGAGAGGATGATGAATAGTGCACTTACAATCCACAAATGAGGCAAACCCAAATGAGAGAGAAAATGAGCTCTTAAAACCCTAACCCTAACCTAAAAATGAAAGATATATCTAAAGAAAAGCTCCTAACACTCTATTTATACCCCAAAACAAACCCCAAAAAAAACCAAGCCAAAAAACCCAAAATAAGTCAATTTTCGTCCATATCTGATAGGACCGGTCGACCTCTATTTTGGTACCGGTCGACCGCACTTTTGGAATTTGCCTTGGGATGTTAACAGCCCCCTTTTCCTCTCTGAACCAATTTTGACGCGTTGCACGGAAACATCCATAACTCCCTCATACGGAATCGAAATGAGGCGTGGTCGAAGCCGACGCAAAACTAATTCAATTCTCTACATGATTCTGTTTTAAAACCCTCCAAATTATGCAGTATGAAATTACCAAAATGCCCTTAAAGTAGAAGAAAATACCGAAACCTTCCGAAAATGGGCATAACTTTCACATACGGAGTCAAAATAACGCACGGTCAGTGGCCACAGAAAGATAATTTGATGATCTACATGTTGGTAACTTAATTCCATAAAAAATAGTGAGTTTGAAAAGACCAAATTGCCCTTGAAGTAGCATTCGACGACGAAACTTCTTCGAAATGCAACCGAACCTCACTTTTAGCATTCCAATACCTATAAAAGCACAAATAACCCCTGCAAAGCATGTATATATCCAAATCCAAGGTTGTCTGGTTAATGAGCATAATTATAATCATTTAGGATCGTAAAAGTGCTAGAATGCATAAAGATAAAGGGCAGAAATATGCAATGTTCGATACGAATCACACCCCTTAACTTAAACATTGCTAGTCCCTAGTGATGAAACAAACAAAACTAGTCCACAGAAGGAAATACAAAACGCATATATGCATCAAAATATAATTGCCACTTTCGTAGGGAACAGGATTGCATTTAGCATATGCAATAAGCCGTTAAACCCCTAGGTTACCCTAGTGGACGAGTGTCGTCTCGTGAGGGTTTTCAGGGATGATACCCACAAACATCATATGGTTTCCTCAAAATTTGCCCAATCCAACATGCGACAATCCCAATAATGGCAAAAAGGATTTCATACGCATTATTACCAAATTGAATGAATTCAAACAAAAGTCCAAATCATTAACATTATAGAATACACCTCATAGAATTGAAACTTTAAAATGTGGGAGCGGAGCGAGCACATGCAAAGTGTGATTTGGCGAAAAACTTATATAAACTGGATAAACATTAAAGCAAGCATATATGTAATCCTCACGGGTAATACACTCATCAAATGAAATTCACTTGAAACAGGGAGTTAACACACGGGACATGCGGGCATAAAGAGTAAATGTAAATGCAACGGCGCCATTTTGATTAAGGGTGAAAAGTAGCGCGCATTAAAACGCTAATCGTTGAATTCATTTCACCGCATTAATACAAAAACCTAAATTACGACTGCACTTGCGATACAAGTATAGTGGTAAGTCGGGTATCGAAAATCCACAGAGACGAGTTGCTAGAATTTAAGTGATTTAATACTCCGAAATAAAAGTGTAAAAGATGATTACAAACTAAAAGGAAAAGTTAATCTAGGCAATGTGTTGAAACTAGATTATGAAAGCGAGTAAAACTATAGGTTGCGTCGAATATCCCTCACCCGAGTTAAGTAGTATAAAATGGTTACATGGGTCGACGAGTTATTACAAGTGCGTCTCGTTTCGACAGTTAATTAAACCAAGGGTTGTTACGCCCTAAATCATCATAAAAGCCTAATAAGATTTTGGCGTCAACAAATATCCCGGAAATTACGTGCGAAAGGTCGTAAGCACGGGACATACATGATATACCCCGTCAAATCTTCTAGGCGTAATAACTAGGACAACGCACCCGAAATAGACCCGTAAACTCCATCACCAAAGCAAAGCAACGCGTCAACCCAAGTGAGTTACATTCAAGCACAACCTAATTTAAATTACCTAGAAAGCATGTTAAAAACGCGGTAAATGGAAAGTGGTAAATAAACGCGATAAAACTATACTACAAAGCAAGTAAATCAAAGCATGTAAATAAAGCAAGAAAATCTAAATTAGAAAGCTTGTAAATTAACTAGAAAGCAAGAAATGAAGAAATGCAACTATATTCAAATGGTAGGGGAGATGAATAGTCAACTTACAATCCAAATGGGGTGTCAAACCAAAGAGAAATGAAGAAGAACCAAGCAAAAACCCCAAAACCCTAAGCTAAACTAAGCTAAAATCGTGTATCTACTGCTATCACTTCTTATTACAACAAAATTTGTATTTATAGTAAGTTAGAATAAAGAAAAGAAGAAAGAAAAGAAATGAAAATATTTGCAGAAAACAAAGCCTCGATCGATCGACCCCTTTGGTCGATCGATCGACCAAGGCCAAATTTCGACAATACAGAATGGTAGATCGATCCACCAGAATCGTCGATCGATCGATCAAGCAGGTATTGGCCAGGCAGCAGCACTGCATTCTTTCCTTCTCCTTTTCTTCTCCTCTTTTGCTTTCCTTGTTTTTCCTCCGCTGAAATCGCCGTAACTTCTTCGTTATGAATCGAAATCGCGCACCATTTGTGGCCACGCGAAGCTAGCGAGGAGGGATACAACTTCCGTGAGATGTTGGGCCAGGTACCCAAGCTATGAAAAGACAAAAATACCCTTGAACGTGCGATTGCATACGAAACTTCACCAGAATGCGTCTGAACTCCATACTTAGTACCTAAACACCTACAAAAGCCCAATTATACCTCATATAGCATGTTATCAATATAAACCGAGGTTGTCTGGTTAACGGGCTTAAATATAGAGATTAAGGCACCCAAGGGGGCTAAAATGCGTAGGTTCGAGAGATGAAATACGCAGTATTTGCGTATTATCACACCCCCTAACTTACACATTACTAGTCCCTAGCAATGAAATATGATGCAACAAGAACTACAAGCAAACCAAAAGCAGGAGATAGTACAAAAGTATGGTATAAAAAGCAATAAAAGATAAGGCCACTTTCGCGGGCGATTCGATTGCATTTAGCGTATGCAATAAGCCGTTAAATCCCTAGGTCACCCTAGTGGACAAGTGACGTCTCGTGAGGGTTTTCATAGATGGTACCCACAAACATCACATGGTTTCCTCAAAATATGCCCAGTGCAACATGCAAAAAGCCCAACAATAGCGAAAATGATTTTATACACATTATTATCACATTGAATGAATTCAAACAAAAGTCCAAATCATTAACATTATAGAATGCACCTCATAGAATTGAAACCTTAAAATGTGGGAGGGGAGCGAGCACATGCAAAGTGTGATTTGGTGAAAAACTTATATAAACCGGATAAACATTAAAGCAAGCATATATTCAATCCTCACGGGCATTACACTCATCAAGCGAATTCACTCGAAACAGGGAGGTAACACACGGAACATGTGGGCTAAAGAGTAAATGTAAATGGAAACTAGGCCGCACACATGTCACAAATGAAGAACGCTATATATAAACTTAAAAAATGTAATCTCAATGAAAGATACCGCACACTAAAAGAGGTGAAATACATTTTCACAGATTATCAAAACTATTTAAACTTTTAAATTACATTAACCTAAGATCACATAGGACTTTAATAGGGTTATAATGTAGGTATGGCTAGGGCATGAAATGAAAGGAGTGTATGTACGGATTCAAAGTGTTCGGAATGAAAACTCGGGATAATGGGAAAATGCGGGCAATGTCAAAATTGGAAAACAAGTTCCAAAAGGCATCGAATATATCACCGGGGAGAGTAATCAAAGCTTATTGAACTATATACACAACATTTACAACTTTCTCTTTCTTTTGTTTTCTTCTTTTTCTCATGTTTCTCTTTTGTTTTCTTTTTCTTTTTGCTTTCTTTTTTTCACTCTTTTTCTTCACTTCTCTTTTATTTACTTTTCAAACTCTCATATGCCAAAATTGCAACCGACATCATAACAACAACATTCAATCCCAAGTAACATTCCAAACAAAGGTATGGAAAGTGAATGTATGGGTTAAAACTCCAATTTGGAGTTGGTTATGGGATTTGGGTTATGAAATGAAAGGCTAATATTTAGGCTCAAAGGGGTTGACGAGGGTAAACATATAAGGTGAGGTCAAGGTCAATATGGGTGATATAATAAAGATGGCCTATGATCATTTCCTAAAGTTTATGCAATTCTCGAATAAAAACAATATATGAAAATCATGCTCAAGTAACACATTTCAAGTATGAACTCAATTAATGAACGGTCAAATGAAAGAATAGTGAGATTACCGACGAATTCAACGTTTTCAAAGAGGAAAGAATAGGGTATAACACTCACAAATGACGAAAGGTACAAAGCTTACTCGGTGTAAGTATATACAATGCAACAAAAGATTACTGAGTTATAAAAATCTTAAACCAAATCAATATAGCAAGAAAAGGGCATGTTCTCATGAGATTAAAGTTTAATTCATGAAGTTATTCACAATATCAATAATCGAGACTAAAGTCTAATAACTTCTAAAATCGAGAACATGCATCATTGGGTTGTCTATTGGATCGGGCAATTATTGAAATTTATCGAAAACAAAGGCAAAATGCCCAAAAAATGAGAAAAAAGAAAGAAAATCTTTTTGAAATTTTTGAATTTTTCTAAGAAAAGCATACTAAGTAACTAACATGTGAGCAAAAACATGGACTAAAATAAGAAATGGATAGAATATCCCACACCCCCTAACTTAAAACTTGACATTGTCCTCAATGTAAATTAAGAACCAAGTCAAATAGAGGAAAATAGCGATATTACCCAAAATTGGAGCGATCTCCATAAGAACATGTCCAAAGCATCTACAAAACACGTTAGTATAGAGCATAGCAAAAACAAATAACAAAGAGTTAACTAATTACACTAAACTAAATTAAAAATAAAAATAAAAATAAAAAACTAACTATATACAACCTACTATTTAGACTTCACACTAACTATACACTAGAAGTCTAAATAGCTGAGGGTCCACCATAAGAATGATTTGACTTTGGAGGATAACCGGTGTACCCTCACATACAAGCATGTCTTTCGAAAAATATGGATTCCATTTGCACAACGGAAGGCATGTGTAAGGCGGAAGAAATGAACCGTCGCCAATTAAAAGTTTTGGAGGGACGATGGGGGGTTTGGATTGCACGGGTGACAAAAACAAGTGGGGACCAAGAAAAGCCGAATATCCTCCCAATGATTTTGAAGTTGGAATGGGAGGCAGCGCATACAAAGGCAAAGATGCGATCGTGGAGGGCGACTCTAGCAAGTACTCCTCATCGGCGATAGGGTTTAAAACATTAAAGTTCAAAACCGAATCATCAGGTACTTGTTCCGGTGGGATAATAGAGAATGAAAATGGGGATGAAAGAAATTCAAACTCATGAGATGAATCATCATCGCATGAAGATTGAGTTTCGAAGGAAATAATATCATTTTCAATGAAATGTTCTTCTTTGGGAGCCAAAGAAGAAATCATTTCATTGCAAATAGATATTACGTCATTTTCATCCTCACTTTCAATATCTATTACGTAATGGGCAAAGTTTAGAATGGCTTGTTCCAAAGTAAGTACAAGTACCTCATTTGGTTCAAAACATTCCTCGACCTCGAAAGTCTCGGAAGCAAAATCGTCATCGGACTCAAATAATAAATCCAACTCATATTCCCACGAACAATTTTCTTCCCGATAACGATTTTCAATTTTCTCATTTTCATACATACGCAAACCCTCCCCGAATGTCATGGGTCGAGGTGCGGATGCATGAAAATGGGAACTTTGAAAGTTACTATCGAACTTAAACGAAAACTCATTATTATAGGAATTTTGAAAACTATTCGAATTCGTTTCAAAACTCCTATTATAAGGAGGTAAAGGTCCAAAATCATCGTCATCGTCATCAAAGTTCCAATAACTTAAGTTTTGACTTTCGTTATACTCGCCCAAAGCCATATTTGAATTTGTTTTACTTTGGGATGCTAAGTATTCACCGAAAGTCATAGGTCTAGAATTTTGAGAATTATAACAAGGATTACCGAAAGAATTGGAATAAGACATGCTTACCCCAAAAATGGCTCGAATGTCGGATTCTACAAAATAAGTGCGCGCAGGAAAATTCGAGCATTTCTAAGTGCTCAAATGTGGAAGTCCTGCAAAATATTAGCAAATAATATAAATAGAAATAAAATACTATGAAATACTAAATCAAATAAAGTCTAAGACAAACTCATCCCCGACAACGGCGCCATTTTGATTAAGGGTGAAAAGTAGCGCGCATCAAAACGCTAATCGTTGAATTCGTTTCACCGCATTAATACAAAAATCTAAATTATAACTGCACTTGTGATACAAGTATAGTGGTAAGTCGAGTATCGAAAATCCACAGAGACAAGTTGCTAGAATTTATAGGATTTAATACTCCTAAAATAAAAGTGTAAAAGGTGATAGGTTGGAAATAAAGAAATGGGAAAAATTAAGAAGTTAAGTCTAAACTAGAATTAATAAAACGAGAGTCGGGATCGTGTCCCCACCATGGGCTAAAGAACTAATAATTAGAATTTCGGTTTGAAAACATTTAATCGAGCATTTTCAATTAAGTATAATCATCACACAATAAGGAATTTAACCCAAAGTTGCGAGATTAAACATTTAACAGAAAATGGTCACACGCATCTTAAATTCGGATTACCGCTATAAACACTAACGTTGCGTGACAAAGAAAGTTAAACGCATAATAATCCGACTTTAATATGCGAGGTTTCAATTAAATGCAATTTTACACAAAACCTAAATGTTTAATCCGACTTTAATATGCGAGGTTTCAATGTCAATTGTTTCTTAAACTCTAATTCCATTTCCACAGTCCTTAATTTACTACTGAGTAATTCAGGAGTGAGATTTATATCACACATTTCCTCAATAGCATATCTTTTATTGTCAAATTTCTGTGGTAATGATCTCAGAATTTTAGACACAATTTCTTGTCTATCATAAGTTATACCATTAGCATGCAGTTTAGTGACAATATCAGTCAGGTTCATATAGAAGTCATCAAAAGACTCAGATTCAGACATGATTAAAGAATTATACTGTTGAATTAACATCTGAGTTTTAGCAGCCTTAACCCTAGAGTCTCCTTCATGGGCAGGAATCAAGGTATCCCATGCTTCCTTAGAAGTGGTACAAGATGAGATTCTCTTGAACTCATGTTCATTTATAGACATAAATATGGCATTCTTTCCTTTATTATTATTGCGAGAAACTTGTTTCTCTTCTTGAGTAAACTCACTTAATATTTTCTTAACCCTCTCATTACTTCCTTCAGTGGCTGGTTTAGTAGGATAAGAGTATCCATTTTCAATAATGTCCCAGACATCATCTCCCAAAGTTCCTTGAATGAAAGCAATCATCCTTACTTTCCAGTAAGAAAAATTGGTTCCATCAAAGACTGGAGGTCTGGTCAAGTTACCATATCTTTCATTTTTCTCGTCCATGATTGATTTTGAGAAAACAGTTTCAGAAACTCAGGATCTTTTTGAAAAAAGTTCACCAATAGCTCTGATACCAATTGAAATAGCGTTGCTAAAGCCGTTTATTGAAAATAAACTATTTAAGCAACTCCAAAAAGTTTGTTGAAGAAACTCTTTACTTAAATCAAACTGATTTTGAACACAAGATGTGTTAACAAAATTATGTACGAGATTATGACAAGATTTGATAACAAGTTTTAGTAAACAGTTTAAAATATTTTAAACTCAGCACACATCAAAATGGGATGAGAAGATGTAGAAATATCAATACTCAGGATTTTTAACGTGGTAAAACCTCACCCTTGAGGAAACATCCACGACTCCCTCTACGGAGTAACACAAAAAATTCACTAAAACAAATATGTGAGTTACAATCTATTTAACTAACATGCACACAATAACAAATCTATACAAGTTCAGGATTGTACCCTCTGGCGTCCTTAAACTTTTCTGCAGATCTTGATTGTTGATGTAGTCTTCTCAGTTTGTCAACTCTTCCTTTGTTTCAGCACGTTACGTCGACTTATGTTCACCAAATCTTATAGCCAACACTTTCAGTGTTTGTAGTGTGAAGATGTTTGTGAAAAGTGTTCTATAACACATGCATGAACTCACGCACTCTTATTAGTTACAAATAATCCTAACAAATTACATATAAAGTCTATATGCAGTGAGTTTGTTATTTTTCTTTCTTACAAAACCAAAAACCTTTTGACCTTTCAATATAACCCAGATTCCACGGAGATCTTGCTTAAGAAATCGGTCAAGACCTTTCTCAATCTCTTTTGAAAATATTTAGGAGATTAAAAACCCTCCAAGTGCGAATCCAACTAGGTCAGGTTAAGTTTTGTAAAACCAGAAACTATAAAACATTTATTGTTGATTCTGAAGTAATAAAATGTTTTAACAGAAAACAATCAACAATGTACTTCTCAAGATGAGAAATAAAATGCAACTAAGTGTATTATGACATGAAAAACTTCAGATCTATGATTTCTATTGAATCAGAAACAAGATCTGAGTAGGTGTCTAAGTTGGAAATAAGATTTTATGAACACAAGGTTACAGCAACCCAAGATCACTCAACTCGAACTCTCATAAACTCAAGAAACACTAAAGATGGTGTTTATTTGGTTATGGTGTTTTTGGAGAGGTAAGTGGTTTAGGTTGGAGAAGTTTTAGACGAAGTTAGGGTTTCTAACTTGACTCTCTGGTTTTTCTCTCTCTCTTCTCTTTCTTCTCTCTCTCTCTCTATTCTTTCTCTGAGAATTTTCAAAATGACAAAAGCTGTCGAAGGCTGAGATGAGAGTCCTTTAAATAGCAAGAGGAGAAGGTTCCAGACTATCGTTCAAAAACAACGGCTGAGATTGAGTCAAGCTTCTTTGACTTCAATCCAAGGGCTCACAACAGGCGGTGGATTAAACAGGTTGTGATTGGCTTAGGGGATTACACGGGGATTCACCAAAACAACATGCAGGCCATCGATGACATTTGATCCAAGGGCTGATAACATTCTCAACTAATGTCTTTGTTAAGAAACACAAGCCAGGCCAATCAGGGAGCAGCAAGTGTTGGCCATCAAACGAATACAAACGCGCGTCCAAAACTAATTACAAAGCCAATCCTGGAGTCTCTGGCGCTTTTGGTTTCTACCCAGAGTAACTTAAGGCCAAAAACCACAACAAAACATATTTGGATATTAACCCCAAAACTTTTTAAATCAAGTTTTAGTTTAATAAAACCTTAATTAAAAGATGTTTAAAATTCCAAAAAATTAATAAAAATCAAATTGAGGGATTTAGACACACTCACCACATTAATACACATAAAGGTGCAATATGATATGCAAAAAATAAGTTCTAAGTGTGTGAGTGATGGCTATAGTCTCAGGTTCATTACAAGATGAATAAGAGAAGAAGCAAACCAATCTCTGAGGCTCTTTGGTTTCTAGGATGGACACAATTTTGTGACAATTTCCAAACTAGATGAGCTCTTATACAGTCTAGACTCAAATGAGTCAAAAGTATAAGGGCTTCAATCTCCCCCTTTGGAAATATGAGACAAAATCTCCTTTGAGTCATCTAGAACTCGTAGGGCGACAACAAATAAGAAAAACCTATTCCTATAAAAGTTCTATCTACCTAAATCCTAGAAAGCAAAAATTACATAACTCAACTATATACAGTTTAACATCCTATTATTACAATAGAGAATGACTGTATAAGAAGAATACCTGCAAAGAATTACTAAGATCAAGCTGTTTAGTATATGCAGAGATAGACTCAAATTTCTCCCCCATTTTGTCTCAAATGGACAAAGGGAAGGAACTTGGAAAATATAACGGGTATTTACTCGACACAAACCATACCAATAGATTTACGTAAAGAAATGAATCTATTATAATCAAGAGGTTTGGTAAACAAATCTGCAAGTTGTAGATCAGTAGGAAGATAATTGATTTCTAATTCCTTGGTTTCAACTAATCACGAATAAAGTGATGTCTTATTTTAATGTGCTTAGTTCGTGAGTGTTGAACCGGGTTCTTAGAAATATTAATCGCGCTTTGATTATCACAATAGAGATGAAGTGTGGGTTCTAGAATACCATAATCACTTAGCATTTGTTTAAGCCACAATAATTGGGCACAACAGCTACCAGCGGCTATGTATTCAGATTCAGCAGTCGAGAGAGATGTGCAGTTCTATTTTTTACTACTCCATCCTACCAAGTTATTACCAATATAACAACATGCGCCTGAAGTGCTTTTACTATCATCAGTACAACCAGCCCAATCAGCATCAGTGTACCCAATAATAGTGCTCGGTGTGTCATTCGTGTACCAAATTCCTAAATTTAGAGTGCCTTTAACATATTTAATTATCCGTTTAACAGAGTTTAAATGGCTCTCTTCGGGGTTGTTTTGATAGCGCGCACAAACACACACAGCATACATGATATCAGGACGCGAGGCAGTCAGATAGAGTAATGTGCTAATCATACTACGATATAAAGTAGGATCTACAGATCTTATATTTTCATCTTTTGACAATTTTTCTGTAGTACTCATAGGCGTTTTAGCACTTTTAGCACTCTCGAGGCCAAATTTCTTAACTATCTCTAATGCGTACTTAGTCTGCGAAAGAAACAATCCATCTGGTTATTGTTTGACTTGGAGACCTAGGAAGAACTGTAACTCCCCCATAAGGGACATCTGAAATTCCTTACTCATAATTTCAGCAAAAGATTTTACTTCTGAGGTAGAAGTGGATCCAAATATGATATCGTCTACATAGACTTGAGCGATAGTAATGTGTTTGTCAAAATGTTTGACAAATAAGGTTTGGTCATTTCCACCTCTTTTGAAACCTTTATCCAGTAGAAAACTGGACAGGCGCTCATACCAAGCTCTAGGAGCTTGCTTAAGACCATATAAAGCCTTTTTCAACCGAAATACATGATTAGGATAATTAGGGTCAATGAACCCTTTAGGTTGTTCTACATAGGTTTCCTCGGCAAGTATTCCATTAAGGAACGCAGATTTAACATCCATTTAATATAATGTAAAATGCATGTGGCAAGCTATAGCAAGAAGCAGACGAACTGATTCTAAACGAGTAACAGGAGCAAACGTCTCGTTAAAATCAATTCCTTCTATTTGGGAATAACCTTGAGCAACTAGTCTAGTTTTATTTCTAATTATCATCCCATTTTCATCAGTTTTATTTTTGAAAATCCAACGAGTACCAATAACCTTTTTGTGATCAGGACGTGGAACAAGATACCATACATCATGAATGACAAATTGTAAAAGTTCATCCTGCATTGCAGAAATCCAGTGAGAGTCATTCAATGCCTCATTTACATTCTTTGGTTCCACAAGAGAAACAAAGCATGCATAAAGTGCATAATTTCTAAGTTGGGATCTTGTACGTACTGGCTCACTAGGGTTACCAACTATGTTGTTTATGGGACGATCTTTAGAAACCCAGTTAGGTACTTCAGGTGACTCAATAGGTAATGAATTATCTATTTCAGAAGAGTCATTTTCTAAAATATTTGACGATTCGCTTCTATAGTTAATTCACTAGTCTTGCTTTCTATAGTAGTGTCACTAACAATTACATTTATGGATTCCATTAAGGTTTTAGTGCGAAGATTATACACCCGATAAGCTCTGCTGTTAGGTGAATATCCTAAGAATATGGCTTTATCTCCCCTGCTCTCAAATTTAGATAAGTGTTCCCTATCTTTGCACACATAGCAGGTACTACCAAAGGTTCTAAGGTACTTAAGATTAGGCTTTTTATTGTACCAAAGTTCATAAGGAGTTTGTTTGGAATTCTTTCTAAGATAGACCTTATTAATAAGATGGCATGCTGTACGAATAGATTCTACCCAAAAGTACTTAGGTAAGTTCTTGGCATGGAGCATGACACGTGCCATCTCTTGAAGGGTACGATTCTTTCTCTCAGCTATACCATTTTGTTGAGGGGTCTTAGGAGCACTGAACTCATGTTTGTAACCATTATAGTCACAGTATTCTATAATACCAGTATCTTTGAATTCACCACCTCTATCGCTTCGGATTCTATTCACTTGAGTGTCTTTCTCATTTTCAATCCGTAAAAGAATCTTTAAAAAAGTTTGAAAAGTATCGGATTTCTGTTTTAAGAAAGCTACCCAAGTGAATCTGGTGAAGTCATCAACCATAACTAGAATATAACTGTGTCCACAGAGACTAACAGTTTGAGAAGGACCCATTAGGTCCATATGGATGAGTTCTAAAGGATTAGAGGTAAGGATATCTTTAACCCTTTTATGAGGTGCTTTAACAATTTTTTCTTCTTGACAGGGACCACAGACAATGTTATGAATAGGTTTAATTTTTGGTATTCCTCTAACTATTTGGTGAGAGGACAATTTACTCAAATTTTCGTAATTAATGTGACCCATTCTGTTATGCCATATCTCATTGTCATCCATTCTGGCAACATTACAGATTTCAGAACTAGTCATGACAGTATAACAATTGTCAGGAGTCCTGAATCCTGTAATTACGCATTCTCCCTTTTCATTTAAAATCTTGCAATTGTTCTTTGAAAAGGTAACAGTATGGTTTGAGTCACAAAATTGCGATATGCTAAGTAAATTAGCCTTAAGACCTTTAACTAAGAGAACATTTTCAAGAACAGGAAGTCCTTTTTCTTTAAGAGTTCCTTTGCCTATGATCTGGGATGATACTCCATCACCAAAAATAACTTTTCCACCATCAAAGTGGGTTTTATTTAAAAGTTTTGTATCATCACCTGTCATATGCTTGGAACATCCAGAATCCAAATACCAACCAAAAGATGTAAGTTCAGCTTTTAAGGCAGAAATAACAATATTACACTTCATCTGGGGTACTAGATCATCTTTTCTAACCCAAATTGCTCTGGTTTTCTGTTTGCGCTTGTTTGCTCTCATTTGATAAAATTTGCGAGCATTAGATTTTTGTTGAAAAACATTTTGCGCATGCTTTTGAGTAAATTTAAACACCTGAGCATTTGATTTAGAAAAGTTACTGGGATTCCTTCTAGTAAATGTCCTTTTAGGTTTAGTCTTTCTATTCCTATAGTTGGAGTTTTTGTCTCGTGGCCTGGGAAGGACATAATTGTTACGACTCCTCCTAGAATAGTTAAAGTTTTGATACATGGAAGTATTGTAGATAGGCTTAATCAGTCTCCTAGCATAGCAATCATCGAAAGAATGTCCGTATATATCACAATAGGAGCAATAAAGATTTCTCAGAATGGTGTTTACCTTAGGAAAGTTTCTAAACAAAGGTTTTGAGAAATTTTGAGGCTGAATTTTATTCCTAGGTAGCACAGGTTTGAAAGCAGGTTCACTTTTCCTAATTGGGGGGCAGACATATTTTTCTTTTGGTAAACTTTCATGCTTAGAGCAACTTGCATCTCCAGTGTTAGTGTTTTGATGATCAAACTCAGTTTTTAGTGAATGAAAGTCTGGACATATTTCAATAGGTCTTTTGCCTCCTGACACAAATTTGATAGGTTCAACATGTTTTGTTTGTGTCTTCAAATTGGGGCAAAACCCTATACCAGTTCGATCATCAGAACTGGTTTTAGATTCAGCAACGAATTCCTCAAAACATTTAGAATTATTTTCAAATTTTGTAAATTTTTTGAACACAGTTGCTGTCTTTTCTTTAGTTTGTTCCAATTCTAATAATGTCCCTTTGTATTTTTTCTCCAGAATTTCATTAGCTTCAGTCAAAGTTTTCAGTTTTTCATTAAACACTTTGATTTCACTTTCATGAGACATGCATTGAGTAGTATACTCTTCAGCATTCAGTTTTACCATCAGGCTTAGATCCTCTAGCTTTTTGGTAAGATCTTTCACAATCTTTTCTAGTCTAGTGCTTTTCTTTAGAGTTTTAGAATATAGAGTGTGTATATCTGGGAGATCTTCATTGTCTGAGTCACTAAGTGAGGTGTGTGAAGTGACCCCTAAGGTTTCATTTCTTAAACTCACGCACCCATTGACATCAGCAGTATCGATTCCCCTTTGACTCACACACCCCGAGGAAGAAGTATTAATGTTCTCAGTAAGTAAAGCATCTAAACCAGTTAAAGTATGATTCAAGGCAACAGAGCTAGAATTACTAGACTCATCCTCACTATCAAGCACAGGCATATCATCATTATATATGATTTTGACAAAGAAGGATAAACAAGGATCAAAACCATCAGATGTCTCAGGTTCCTCATTTTCAGAGTCACTTGAGTCATCCCATGTTTTGCAGATGTTGGCTCTAGAGTGTTTGTTTTGGGTATTAAAATTAACTCTACAGTCTTGAGCAATGTGTCCTAGTTTACCACATCTATAGCATTCAGTCTTCTTGAGGTCTCTGTGAGGTCTTGTGTTGTCCTTGTTCTGTTTGTCATGAGGTTTCTCATGGGACTTGTGATTTGAAGGAGTTGAATAATTAGACTTGCCCTTTCTATTTGCAATACTGTTTCTAAATTTAACAATTTTCTTAAATTGTTTTGTCATTAGGGCAATCTGATTATCTTGACTTTCTAAGTCACAGTCCTCATCAGAATCATTACTAGGAGTGTTTAACTCAGGCTTAATCATCTTAGAAGTAAATCTAAGATTGGAATTGGTATGTTTCCTATGAGTGTGGGTCAATTGTTTCTTAAACTCTAATTCCATTTCCACAGTCCTTAATTTACTTCTGAGTAATTCAGGAGTGAGATTTATATCACACATTTCCTCAATAGCATATCTTTTATTGTCAAATTTCTGTGGTAATGATCTCAGAATTTTAGACACAATTTCTTGTCTATCATAAGTTATACCATTAGCATGCAATTTAGTGACAATATCAGTCAGGTTCATATAGAAGTCATCAAAAGACTCAGATTCAGACATGATTAAAGAATTATACTGTTGAATTAACATCTGAGTTTTAGCAGCCTTAACCCTAGAGTCTCCTTCATGGGCAGTAATCAAGGTATCCCATGCTTCCTTAGAAGTGGTACAAGATGAGATTCTCTTGAACTCATGTTCATTTATAGACATAAATATGGCATTCTTTCCATTATTATTATTGCGAGAAACTTGCTTCTCTTCTTGAGTAAACTCACTTAATATTTTCTTAACCCTCTCATTACTTCCTTCAGTGGCTGGTTTAGTAGGATAAGAGTATCCATTTTCAATAATGTCCCAGACATCATCTCCCAAAGTTCCTTGAATGAAAGCAATCATCCTTACTTTCCAGTAAGAAAAATTGGTTCCATCAAAGACTGGAGGTCTGGTCAAGTTACCATATCTTTCATTTTTCTCGTCCATGATTGATTTTGAGAAAACAGTTTCAGAAACTCAGGATCTTTTTGAAAAAAGTTCACCAATAGCTCTGATACCAATTGAAATAGCGTTGCTAAAGCCGTTTATTGAAAATAAACTATTTAAGCAACTCCGAAAAGTTTGTTGAAGAAACTCTTTACTTAAATCAAACTGATTTTGAACACAAGATGTGTTAACAAAATTATGTACGAGACTAGGACAAGATTTGATAACAAGTTTTAGTAAACAGTTTAAAATATTTTAAACTCAGCACACATCAGAATGGGATGAGAAGATGTAGAAATATCAATACTCAGGATTTTTAACGTGGTAAAACCTCACCCTTGAGGAAACATCCACGACTCCCTTCTACGGGGTAACACAAAAAATTCACTAAAACAAATATGTGAGTTACAATCTATTTAACTAACATGCACACAATAACAAATCCATACAAGTTCAGGATTGTACCCTTTGGCGTCCTTAAACTTTTCTGCAGATCTTGATTGTTGATGTAGTCATCTCAGTTTGTCAACTCTTCCTTTGTTTCAGCACGTTACGTCGACTTATGTTCACCAAATCTTATAGCCAACACTTTCAGTGTTTGTAGTGTGAAGATGTTTGTGAAAAGTGTTCTATAACACATGCATGAACTCACGCACTCTTATTAGTTACAAACAATCCTAACAAATTACATATAAAGTCTATATGCAGTGAGTTTGTTATTTTTCTTTCTTACAAAACCAAAAACCTTTTGACCTTTCAATATAACCCAGATTCCACGGAGATCTTGCTTAAGAAATCGGTCAAGACCTTTCTCAATCACTTTTGAAAATATTTAGGAGATTGAAAACCCTCCAAGTGCGAATCCAACTAGGTCAGGTTAAGTTTTGTAAAACCAGAAACTATAAAACATTTATTGTTGATTCTGAAGTAATAAAATGTTTTAACAGAAAACAATCAACAATGTACTTCTCAAGATGAGAAATAAAATGCAACTAAGTGTATTATGACATGAAAAACTTCAGATCTATGATTTCTATTGAATCAGAAACAAGATATGAGTAGGTGTCTAAATTGGAAATAAGATTTTATGAACACAAGGTTACAGCAACCCAAGATCACTCAACTCGAACTCTCATAAACTCAAAAAACACTAAAGATGGTGTTTATTTGGTTATGGTGTTTTTGGAGAGGTAAGTGGTTTAGGTTGGAGAAGTTTTAGACGAAGTTAGGGTTTCTAACTTGACTCTCTGGTTTTTCTCTCTCTCTTCTCTTTCTTCTCTCTCTCTCTCTATTCTTTCTCTGAGAATTTTCAAAATGACAAAAGCTCTCGAAGGCTGAGATGAGAGTCCTTTAAATAGCAAGAGGAGAAGGTTCCAGACTATCGTTCAAAAACAACGGCTGAGATTGAGTCAAGCTTCTTTGACTTCAATCCAAGGGCTCACAACAGGGGGTGGATTAAACAGGTTGTGATTGGCTTAGGGGATTACACGGGGATTCACCAAAACAACATGCAGGCCATCGATGACATTTGATCCAAGGGCTGATAACATTCTCAACTAATGTCTCTGTAAAGAAACACAAGCCAGGCCAATCAGGGAGCAGCAAGTGTTGGCCATCAAACGAATACAAACGCGCGTCCAAAACTAATTACAAAGCCAACCCTGGAGTCTCTGGCGCTTTTGGTTTCTACCCAGAGTAACTTAAGGCCAAAAACCACAACAAAACATATTATTAACCCCAAAACTTTTTAAATCAAGTTTTAGTTTAATAAAACCTTAATTAAAAGATGTTTAAAATTCTAAAAAATTAATAAAAATCAAATTGAGGGATTTAGACACACTCACCACATTAATACACATAAAGGTGCAATATGATATGCAAAAAATAAGTTCTAAGTGTGTGAGTGATGACTATAGTCTCAGGATCATTACAAGATGAATAAGAGAAGAAGCAAACCAATCTCTGAGGCTCTTTGGTTTCTAGGATGGACACAATTTTGTCACAATTTCCAAACTAGATGAGCTCTTATACAGTCTAGACTCAAATGAGTCAAAAGTATAAGGGCTTCAATCTCCCCCTTTGGAAATATGAGACAAAATCTCCTTTGAGTCATCTAGAACTCGTAGGGCGACAACAAATAAGAAAAACCTATTCCTATAAAAGTTCTATCTACCCAAATCCTAGAAAGCAAAAATTACATAACTCAACTATATACAGTTTAACATCCTATTATTACAATAGAGAATGACTGTACAAGAAGAATACCTGCAAAGAATTACTAAGATCAAGCTGTTTAGTATATGCAGAGATAGACTCAAATTTCTCCCCCATTTTGTCTCAAATGGACAAAGGGAAGGAACTTGGAAAATATAACAGGTATTTACTCGACACAAACCATACCAATAGATTTACGTAAAGAAATGAATCTATTATAATCAAGAGGTTTGGTAAACAAATCTGCAAGTTGTAGATCAGTAGGAAGATAATTGATTTCTAATTCCTTGGTTTCAACTAATTCACGAATAAAGTGATGTCTTATTTTAATGTGCTTAGTTCGCGAGTGTTGAACCGGGTTCTTAGAAATATTAATCGCGCTTTGATTATCACAATAGAGATGAAGTGTGGGTTCTAGAATACCATAATCACTTAGCATTTGTTTAAGCCACAATAATTGGGCACAACAGCTACCAGCGGCTATGTATTCAGATTCAGCAGTCGAGAGAGATGTGCAGTTCTGTTTTTTACTACTCCATCCTACCAAGTTATTACCAATATAACAACATGCGTCTGAAGTGCTTTTACTATCATCAGTACAACCAGCCCAATCAGCATCAGTGTACCCAATAATAGTGCTCGGTGTGTCATTCGTGTACCAAATTCCTAAATTTAGAGTGCCTTTAACATATTTAATTATCCGTTTAACAGAGTTTAAATGGCTCTCTTTTGGGTTGTTTTGATAGCGCGCACAAACACACACAACATACATGATATCAGGACGCGAGGCAGTCAGATAGAGTAATGTGCCAATCATACTACGATATAAAGTAGGATCTACAGATCTTCCATTTTCATCTTTTGACAATTTTTCTGTAGTACTCATAGGCGTTTTAGCACTTTTAGCACTCTCGAGGCCAAATTTCTTAACTATCTCTAATGCGTACTTAGTCTGCGAAAGAAACAATCCATCTGGTTATTGTTTGACTTGGAGACCTAGGAAGAACTGTAACTCCCCCATAAGGGACATCTGAAATTCCTTACTCATAATTTCAGCAAAAGATTTTACTTCTGAGGTAGAAGTGGATCCAAATATGATATCGTCTACATAGACTTGAGCGATAGTAATGTGTTTGTCAAAATGTTTGACAAATAAGGTTTGGTCATTTCCACCTCTTTTGAAACCTTTATCCAGTAGAAAACTGGACAGGCGCTCATACCAAGCTCTAGGAGCTTGCTTAAGACCATATAAAGCCTTTTTCAATCGAAATACATGATTAGGATAATTAGGGTCAATGAACCCTTTAGGTTGTTCTACATAGGTCTTTTGGAATTTGCCTTGGGCTGTTAGCAGCCCCCTTTTCCTCTCTGAACCAATTTTGACGCATTGCACGGAAACAACCATAACTCCTTCATACGGAATCGAAATGAGGCGTGGTCAGAACCGACGCAAAGATAATTCAATTCTCTACATGATTCTGTTTTGAAACCCTCCAAATTATGCAGTATGAAATTACCAAAATGCCCTTGAAGTAGAAGAAAATATCAAAACCTTCCGGAAATGGGCATAACTTTCACATACGGAGTTAGAATGACGCACGGTTAGTGGCCACGAAAAGATAATTTGATGATATACATGTTGGTAACTTCATTCCATAAAAAATAATGAGTTTGAAAAGACCAAATTTCCCTTGAAGTAGCAATCGATGACAAAACTTCTCCGAAATGCAACCGAACCTCACTTTTAGCGTTCCAATACCTACAAAAGCACAAATAACCCCTGCAAAGCATGTATATATCCAAATCCAAGGTTGTCTGGTTAATGAGCATAATTATAAGCATTTAGGATCGTAAAAGTGCTAGAATGCATAAAGATAAAGGGCACAAATATGCAATGATCGATACGAATCATATATCATGTCATGTATAGTACTAAGATTATCTTTACATTTATCGAGAATCTCACAGGTATGAATGCGTATTAATTATGAGTTCTTAGATATATTTTAAGGTAGTAAATTTTTTATTTAAAAATATTTGGTACTGTCTTTTAATATTTTTTTAAGAATTTTTTTTAGTTCTATTTCGTTAGAACGAGATATAAACCCATTAGAACGAAAATATACTTTTCATTCGAACGACTTTATAGCTCGTTAAAATGACTTTGGGATTTCGTTAGAAAATGAACATCTAACGAGGTTGGACTACTTTACAGGAAATTCTCCTTAGAAGCTCGTTAGAAGCTGATTTCAAACGAGATTGCATTCTCATTCAAATGAACTCGATTTTCGTTCAAACGAGATGCTATTCTCGTTCGAACGACCCTAGTTTTCGTTCAAACGAGTTCGCCACCACAAAATTCATGTTTTTTTTATTTATGGTGTTTTAGACTCAGAATTTGTAAGGACTTTTGGAGAAAAACGTTTCTAAACCTGGTTACAAAAGCTCCAAGCCCCAAGTTTCACCCTTTAAGTTTTAAGATCCAAGTTCCATAATTCCTATGCTTTAACATCTTAAGTTTGGGCACCAAAGTTCGTTTATTTCATCTTTAGAGAACTTGTTTCGTGCAGTCGAGTCCATACGTGACGATTGTGATGTTTGACGGTTGTTGAGCCTCATCGGTGGATACCGAGGCACGCATGGTCTCATGTGTTGTGACAACTTTCATGGGTGGATTTCGGCGTTGCACTATGGAGGAGCGATTAAAGATACAAGAGCATTATGGCTTGTGGGGGATCGAGTCGTTGTGTAAGTCTACCATCTATACATTATTAAACCGTATCATAGTGATATGTTGGCTAGGTCGTGCAAGGTTTTTCCCTTTGTAATTTTCCTCGTACATCGGTGTCTTTTGGATTTATTTATTTATTTTATCTGCTATCAACTTAGATGCATGCTTTAGGGTAAAAAGATAAATTTTTTATAAATTAGTTTTTAATAAGAAAAGTTTAAAATTGGTGCTAAGTTTAATTAGGTTAATTTTGTTTAAAGGTTTAATTTTAAAAAAATATAAAAATATTGGACTTGTATTTATTCGAACCATTCTTACCTAAGAATGCACCATAGGTGCATTCTTAAATTGGTATCAGAGCTAGAACACTGAGTTTTTGTGTTTTTTATCCCATGTCTTTAGGCATGAATTTGGGAGGTTTTGATGGTTTTAGAACCCTTATATTTGATGGGCCGAATTATACATACTGAAAAATGCATATGAAGTCAACCCTTAACGATATAGATGAGTGGGTGCGGTAAGTTGTAGTTAAGGGGTGGTCTCCACTAGTCATAAGAGATGGAGAGGCAATTCGCTTAAAACCAGTAGAGTCGTGGACTGAGACTGAGCATAAATTGTCACGATGTAAGTCTCAAAGTTTAAATGCTCTATTTTGTTCAGTCACCTAGGAGGAATTCCATCGTATTATGATGTATGAGACATTAAAAGAGGCTTGGGATATACTCTAACTCACCCATGAAGGAATTAGTGTTGTTAAGGCTTATAAACTCAAAACCTCAGCACTCATTTTAAAACGATTAAAATATTGGAGAATGATACCTTTGTTGAGTTCTACACTAGATTGTTCGATATAGTTAACTCCTCGTTTAACTTGGGAGAGAAGATGTCCGACAACTAAGTTATAAAGAAAATCTTAAGTTCGTTGCCTGACAGATTTAATCCAAAGGTGACTATTTTTTTTTTTGGGTACTCTTGACTCTACGAAACTTGAAGAGCTTGTAGGTGACTTACAAACTTATGAGCTTGACATGTTTACCTATAAAAATGTGACAAAGAAAGAAAAAGGCATAGCTTTGAAAGATCGGAAGGAGGAAATACCTATTTCGGATGACGAGTCTGATGTCGATTCCGAGGACGTGGCTATGTTGGCAAAGAAATTCAATAAATTTCTCAAATTCCAAAAGCAATCGAAAGATACAAAAAGGTTTGAGAAAATTAAGAACAACAAGGCCAATCACGTCCCTAAGAATAGGAACGAGAGGGATAATTTGGAAAGATGTTATGGTTGTGAGGGTTATGGCCATAGGGTAGCTGAGTGTCCCATTAAACTAAGAAAGAGGGCAAAAAATCGATAACATTTAATGCCACCCTTAGTGATAGTGATCCGGAAGAGGGACATGATTCCCCCATTGAGCGTAACTTTACTGCATTCATGGCTAGTCATGTGAATGTTGATGAGAAATCTTCCCATGAAGATATTCCTTTGCATGACACTTCTGAGGCCATAGTTTGTGAATCCCAACTTAGTGTTGGTCGAGAGAGTGAAGATGAAAGTGAGAATGAAGAAGAGGAGGAGAAGAGTGAACTACAAGTTGCCTTCCGTGAATTGTATGCAAAAACTTTGAAGGTGAAGAAGGCTAACTTAAAGTTGGAAGCTAGGTTGAAAGAACGTGCCATAGAAAATTATGATAATGCTTTGATTGATGATCTTAGGGCACATGAGAGGACTCTTCGAGAGAAGCTAGAGTACGTTGAGGGTGAGCGAGATAATCTTCGTAGTTTGATGGAGGCTATGAAGAAAGAGATTATAGATTTTGAGGAGTCTAGGCATTTACTTGACTCTAGGATTGTTGATCTTGAAGAGAGTTTGAGAGATTTGAGTCGTGTCAAATTTGATTTGGGGTCTAGGTAAAAAAAGTTGGATAAAATGTTAGGCACTATCCAAATCAAAGATGACAAGTGTGGAATTAGCTTCGATGATCATAATGCTTCCGCTTCCAAAGACAAGACCATATGTTTAAGAGTGTCGACTAGGAATATTGGGAAAGGTCAACCTTTAGGTAACACTCCTCATCATGTTTATACTTGCACTTATTGCGGTAGGAAGGGTCACCTTAAGCATTTTTTTCTATGATAGTAAGAACGGTCCTAGAATGTCTGAGAATATAGTCACTACGATTCCTAAAGCCCCTAAGAGTCATTTTACACCTAATTGGGTTAGAAGATCGGATTTGGAGGCTTTAAGTATTATACTTGTTGATTCTCATTTGCTTGCACGTGATACTTCCCATGCTATATCTAATGGTTGATTATGTTAGCTTGTTTGTCATACTCTAGTTGTGCTTCAAGATATATGTTTGCTACTGTTATGATATGTGTATCTTTTGTATTATATTTTTCTTTTATTGAGTCATATTGAAAAATATAAAAAGATTTTGTTTGGATTTTGAGTTAGAGTTTGTTTTTAAAAATTAAAAAAAATGGTATTTTCTTTTAAAATATTTAGAAAAACTCAAAATTATTTTTGATTTTTGTGTATTTTAGTTTTACACATTTGGTATGGCATATTGGTGTGTTTGAATCAAAATCACTCCGCACTTTCCATATAACTATGACATTTGGTTATGATTGTAGATACTTAGATTGTTTTTAATAATGTTTGCATGGAGATGTTTCGAACTTGATTGACTTAATGGATTCGACTTTGTATGCGCCTCCGCACACACATGCACGAGCTTTTTCAATGTTAACTTCACATGTATATTTGAGATTTGTGAGATCTTATCCCATAAATTTTGCCATCTACGTGTTTTGTGACTACGGGGCATCTATGTATGTAAGAATTGTTGCCCGAGAGAGGTGTTGATTAGTATAGAAAATATAAGGGTGCACGAGAAGGTCTGTGAAAGGAACAAATCTCCTTTGCGGGAAAGCCACCGTTGGCAAGAGCCTAATAGAAAGATTCAAGGCAATAAAAATAGAAAATTGCCTAAGTCCAACACAGTTTAGTGTATTTGATCTTTTAAGAGAAATTACTTCAAAAAAATTGATAAAATAAAATAAAATATGATATATTTTTATCTTTTGAGGATGTTTAGTTGAAGATCAACGGGTTTGCACAGTGAATCCTAGTTATGCTTATTTTGTTATGATACTATTGATTTGTATCATCATCAATATTCTAGGCTTGTGTGCAATCTGCTCGTTTGTTCATTAAGTTCAAATTATCTTTTCACTTGATGTAATCTTAGTTTTAGTAAAGATTTATGAACAATTAGAACTTTTTGAACATATTTGAGTGTTTGGGTCATAATTCATTTGTATTCAGTTCACGCCAATTCATTCCATCCCACATATTTAGACACGTCGATACTATGCTAGTGTGTAAAGATTATGTATTTTATGTCATGTTTGGTTGTCATTTATACCTATATATGTGTGCCGGAATTTCATTGGTATATTTTTCATATATTATATATGGTATCATGTTGTATTTGTAAATTTTACATTTTTTAAATAATAAAAAAATTCAAAAATAATTGGTTGTGTTTTCTTTTGAGATACATATCTTTGTGATTATATGTTACTTATTTTACGTGATGCTTTGCTTTCATGATTATGTTTACTTCTTTGTCTATTTCGGATAAAAATAAAGGGGGAGAGCAAATTAAAAATTTAGATTTGATGAGTTTAATTTATGGAAAGAATTTAATTAGAGTTTTTATGTTTGTTTAAACCTCGATACATCACAGGGTATATGTTTTTTTCTCATGTGTGTAGGTACTTAAAGTGGAATTTAAGACATAGCAGATAAAGACAAAGTTTGTGGAAGGGACGAAGAAGTTTGAAGACAAAAAGACTTATAATATTCCGTTCTAGGTTTAGGAAGGGTGTCAACTTTATTTTGTCATTTATAGAGTTTTGTTGATGTAATTTGGATTTTTGGATAGGTTTGTTTGTTTTTGTACCGGAATAGCTAAAGGGGGAGATTTGTAAGAGCAAAATTTCTTATATTGCTCATAGTATAGGCCTTATATTATTTTAGGCTAGTTTGGCGTATCCCTTTACAAATCGTCATGTACCGACACGGCAAACCAACATAAACACTCGAGACTTCCCGTCATCCCATAAAGGTATAAAGTTATTTGGAGTTTGAATTTATGTAATACCCCGTATTTTTATGGCTTTTAAATTGGGGGATTTATTAAATTTAATTGAGATTAATTAATTTAATATTAATCCAGAATTTATTTTAAATATCTACTAGCGTGACGAGAGTTAGTAATTATTGGGAATTTGTTGAATATTACTTAATGAGTAAATTAATATATAGAATTGAATTTATTACAATTGCCACGAGTGAATAATATAACAATTATGGAAATTAAGTCAGGACGCGCATGTGTCGTGCCGGGACTAAATTATTATAATAAAAAGTGAATAAATTATAAGTCACCCATATGGTCATTTCGAGTGCGTCAACGTGTACGTAAGGGTCGAGATAGTCGGAAAAGTGTACCTGAGAGTTCAGTTTGGGTCCCGGGGTGATTTTAGGCCTAATCGGCATCCCAGGAGGGCAATTTAGTCATTCTCCATTTTAGGACTTAGTTAATGAAGAAAATTGGGAATTAATATGAGATGTTAGGAGAGCCTTCTAGGGTTAACATTCTCAAAAGTTTATAATGGCAGTGAGAGGAAGAAAGGAAAAAGCTTTCCAAGAATTCAAGGCCAAGAACTAACCAATTTACACCTCCACCACCACCAAAGCGTAGATCGGAGTGAGGGGATCAAGCCTATACCATTCTATTTCGTTGAATCAGACCTACAATCTTAAGGCAAGTATCTATCTTGCTGATTCCTAGTTAATATTCCACCCATGTTAGATTAGGGTTGGCAAATACATATTTTATTGAATAATTATATGATTTCGGAGATTTAAATCACATGTTTTAGGAGAAATGCATGTAGTCTGGAACCCTTGATATATGTAGATGATCACCCACAAATTTGTAATGATTTAATAGAAAGAAATCGGGAAATAGATTGAGAACATTGGAATTTATGATAAAACTAGGGTTCTTGATAATTCTACTGAATTTGCCCCTTTAAATCCATGCGGTTGATGAATTCGTACATGTTTTACGTAGGAAATCATGTAGATAGGTTGATATAACCCTTGGTTTAATCGTTTGTAAGATTGGGATGAATTAAACATGATTTAGAGGTTGAAAGGTGATAAAATCCGTAGGTTGTTTTTGCAGAAATCTGGGCAAGACCTGAGAGGTTGATCGATCGACCCTTGATTCGATTGATCAATCCCTCCTGAATTCTACAACTTGTTTCCTTTTAAATGATTTAACCCGAGCTGCTTGATGGGAACCTTGGCCCATGATTAAATGATTATAATGGTACATGGGAAGGACCAGTCGGGTTGTGATTTTAGGTCTGGACAATGTGGATTAGTATGAGACTTAACCATAGAATTGCGAGGGCTTAAGAATGATAAATTATGATTGTGCGTGTGACACGTTAGGTTGAGAGAGCCTAATTGATGACTTAGGCCAGTAGGATAGAGAGTGTTCACCTACTGACATTATGGATATAAAAATGATACACTTCGAGGGTCGAGAAGTAATTGGGAACGTGTGGTAAATGAGAAAAGGAATAAACTAAAAAAAATACGTAGGCTTTGAGAGTGAGCACTACGTGTGGTGAATATATTATGGGTCGTGGGGGTACCTATATAAAATATGGAAGTATATAGTTGTGTGTATGTATGCTTGTCATATTATTATGTGTAGTTAATCATACCCGCGCTTCTTGCTTACACGGAGGTTTCCGCATTGGGACAGTCTTATCTCGATGGGACCTTTATGGGGGATATCGACTTGTATCCTAGAACATAGTATCCTTGGTACAGGCTATCTGAGAATGATAGTTAGAAGATCCTAAGAGGTGTGAGGGGTATGTGCTTACCTCTTAGTGACTTGGAATTATGCTTCGCCTCCATTGTTTGTGTTTTGTGTTAATACTGTTCGAAAGTGGATCCGAACTAGTATTTCCCTTATTTGTACAAGAGGTACAGTGACTTGATAGTAGAGTATGCCCACACCATAATTTATATGTGGGGTGCCTGATTAGTATATATACTCGTAGTGATATATATATATATATATATATATATATATATATATATATATATATATATATATATATATATATATGCTCGTTGTTCGTCTACTGTGATTTGTAGTGGACAAAAATATAATAAGATTATTAAATGAATTAAGTGTCGAGTAGCCTTGTATAGTGAAGACTTGTGCAGACGTTAATCTGGGATAATTATAACTACGTGGAAACATAAATCGGGCTTAATGAAAGGGGACTGCGTTTAGACTAGTAATTAGTTTTCTTCATTAACTAGATTAGGTGTAGTACGATAGACGTGCACACTAGATGAGAGGTGGGAATTCCCAAGTGATGGTATCGAACTAACATGTGTGGGGTATTAATTAGTAAGCATTTCAAATACTTACTAAAACGTTTTTAAAGATATTTTCTATCGATCTCTGACCCGTTTATTGCCTCTCTCTTTTATATATATATATATATATATATATATATATATATATATATATTCAAGTGTCCAGCCTCAGAACGCCAAGCGTAGACTGTTGGATAAATTGACGTGCTGCAGCTAGGGTGGGAACGACATGTCCTTGCACTTAGATGCTTCATCACCATTGCCTCAGTTTCATTTTATCATTTCGAGTTAGGGCACATGTCGCCCAGTCACATCCTTTATATTATTGAGGGAGATGTTGTACTCTTTCATTTCAGTATTTGGTTTTCAGTGGGATTTTAGTTATTATTTATTCTTGGTTTGAATCATTTTCTACTGGAGGGTTATTCCAGTTCAGTTTTATCTAGTTGGATGATTCGTATCTATCATTATGGTGTTCATTGCATGATTGAATGTTTTACTTATAATATTGGTGTTGGTTTTAAAATAATTAAAATTGAAAATGTTTTGACACTTAGCTTAATTATTTATAGGGTGTTTTAAAAAGGTAAATTTGTTTTCGATAGTGATGATAAGAATAAGCCAACCGAACACTTTGATTTAATTTAATAAATGACTGATCACTCGGTATTTAATTAGGCGGGGTGTCAAAATTTATTCCTTGAAGTTATTTTTGGGATGACACTAAGGACAGGGGTATCAGGGTCAGTAGTAGGGCAACCCATTCCATTGGGTATGCTATTCTTGTGGAGATAAGGGTCGCTCCTTTAGGAGATGCCCTAAGTAGCTTCAAGAGGGACACAAATAATTTTAGCAGTGGCATCAGTGGGAGTTTTTGGTTGGCTTTGGCTCTTCCTAAGGATCAGGTGCAGGGGTGCCCACAGCGGCATCATTGACGTGTGTTCAATGTCTATCAGCAAGACCATCCAGTACAGCCACAGGCGATAGTGGGTATGTTACATGTTTATGGAGGTTATGCTCCGTTAATTTTTGATATGAGAGAGTTTATAAGGGCAAATTTCCGATTGAGTTTTATTTATGTATTGGCTTATTTTGATGGTTAAAACACATAGGTTATAGGATTGTCATATATTTTTTACTCACGCCTATGAACCGAGACATGCAAGTAACTATATCAGATCCTACATGTTTGAACGCACTACACATTTATCGAGATTGAAAGGTATATGGACCTTTTATGATCAAAATAAGCTTTATTGTATTTGGATATTTTTCTGAGGAAAATCAAAATTTGAAAAATGTTTTAAAAGAAAATTGTTTATTTTTTGTCTTTCTAACGAGATGGCTTTCTCATTGTAACGAGAAGCCAATCTCATTAGAAGAAGATATTCTCATTTGATCATACTTCAAATGTCCTTCAAACGTGTGGGTCTCTGTTTAGTAGGACGCAACTTGTTGGAAGTTCATTAAAAAGGTGTTTGAACAAAAGGCATTGTCGTTTGAACAACTTTTCCCTCGTTCCAACGAAATACGCAAAGTCGTTAGAACTAACATGTTCTCGATCGAACGAGTGGCATAAATTTTTAGACAATGGTTTTGACTTATTCAAAATAGCCATTCTCTCATAAATTTGGCTATCCATTTGAGAGTAGCCTCTTTTTGCAAAAACATTTTTGAGCCTCTAAATCTTGAAACTATTTTCCAAACCTAAAATCCAAATATAAGATCATTTATCTTGATCATCTTTCAAGATCAAATGCCATAAATTTTTATCATACATACTTTCGTGTGGTGAATTCCACATAAGTAGGTGACGATTGAGGTAATCAGAGGAATTCGAGGCATGGAGATAATGTGAAACTGACGCTTGATTACGGAGTACTATAGAGGAATATGTGAAGACATTCATCCTCATAGGCTTGAGGAGTCAAGTGTTGTAAGTTTTTTTTTGTAAAATCCTCTCTATAGTGAATTTTGTCTAAGCCTAGACGTCCGAGGTTTTCCTAGTTGGGTTTTCCTCGTACATCGTCGTCTCTCGTGTGAATGTTCTTATTGTTTATTACCAAACTTACCTTGCATGTCAACCTAGTAATTAGGTTAATCAAGATTAAATTGGTAATAACTTGATAAGCATGTTTAGGAAGGCTTAGACAATTTATTTATCTTACCGGTATATCTTGGGTTAATTGTTCCATTAATAGAAAATTAGATGTTCAGTGTCGCATTTTATTCCAGTTGTAATTTTACGACTACGTCGGGTATGGTAGATATATCATCCAATATGTTTATACACGTGGACACCCCAGTGTGTAGGGGCGCTGTTTTACACCAGGTTTATAGGGCGTGGCAGTCGAGATCGTTCGATTATCTTTTTCTGCCAACTTGTTAATATTAGATATGTCTATATACAATGCTATCTCGAGTATGGCTTAGATAACGATGTATTATGCTCAAAATGATTGTAGTGAGAAGGCTATCATGTTTGCCATTCCCGAGCAGGATAAGTTCCTTATCACTATGCCTAAACTTAAAGGAGACTCTAGCACACACATGTATTACATTAACGTGAGTACATATGAGGAAATCACAGTCTATTTATACTCGATACCTATCGTCGAGGAGTTTTCGGACATGTTTGATGAGGTCCCAGGTTACCACTTATGTGTGTGTGTGTGTGTGTGTGAGAGAGAGAGAGAGAGAGAGAGAGATTTACATTAATTTAGCTCTAGGAACCCAACCAATAGTGAGAGAACCATATTGTATGGATCCAATTGAGATGTGAGAGTTGAGGGATCAAATCTAATAATTTCTTAGTTAGGGGTTCATACAGAGGAGTACGTCTCCATGGGGTGCTCCTGTGTTGTTTGTGAAGAAGAAAGATGGGTCATTCCAATTATGTGTAGATTACAAGGAGTTGAATAAGGTCATAATATGGAATAAATATCCGTTTCCCCATATCAATGACTTATTTGATAAGTTAATGGGCGCATCATTCTTTTCTAAGATTGACTTGTGCTCACGTTATAACCAGTTACGAATTTAGGAGGAGTTGAAGATGACTTTTCTCACGTGTGACGGGTCAAATGAGTTCCAAGTCATACTATTTAGGATTATCAATGCACCAGAAGTTTTGATGCACCTTATGAGTCGAGCATTTCGACCATACTTAAATCAATTCATCATCTTGTTCATTGACGACATCAGTACCATGGGCATTATTTTAGGTTGGTTTTGCAGATACTTGTAAGGACAATTTGTCCATCCTTATGTAGATGATATGTCATACGCCGTTACAAGAATGCTAGTTGAAAAGATCACATCGTCATCAACAAAATCCGAAGATCAAAAGAAGAAGGAATCTGATTTCTGAGGACCGGACCGATCCGGATCAGATAAAAGAACCGATCCGGTTCACCGGACCGATCCGGCTAAAGGGACCGGACCGATCCGCCTGCTGAGCAGAGACTAGTACACCCGGATCCATAGCGAACCGATGAAGGCAAAAGTTCCGGACCGATCCGATGCCAACCAGACCGATCCGGTTTCAGAAAAAGAACCGATCCAACTTAACCGGACCAATCCGCCTAATCGACCGGACCGATCCGGCGAGGATAATCACTGCCAGATCGTGCAACAGATTTTTTAGGGTTTTGACTCCTTATTTAAACCACGATCAGTAGTTGGTTTTCTTAAGACTTATACACGATTTTCTGAGTTCCATAACTCTTAAGTCTTCATGGTATTTGAGTCCATTGATTCATACCCTTGATTCACACAAATTCCATATATTTGTGAGTCACTTTTGGTAACCCAAGAACACACCATTGCTGTTGTTCAACCCTTGTGAAGTGGACCGCTTCTTCCTCTTCATTGCAGCCCTACTGGACAGGGATAGTTCCAGCCGCCAGCCCTACTGGAAAGGGTTTCTTCCAGCCGCGACTACAGAATTCGATACCCGAGGGTAATTCTTAGTAAAAAACTTGTATTTCAGTGTAATCCGATTGTAAGCCGTTTCTCTTACAAATTATAGTGATATACAAATGGTTTTGCCCCTGTGGGGGATTTTTCCTTAACTTTGTGTGTTGAATTATTCTTGCATGATTTCATAGTGCTTCAATCACACCTAGTTGCATGCTTAGGGTTAATTTGGGTTAAAATTGGTATTTATTATATTATTTCTTAATTGAACGCAAGCGCCAACTCTTTCAAATTGGTATCAGAGCAGGTTACGCCATTCTATTGCGTATTCCTTACTTCCGCAAAATTTTTCTAAAGATATCAATTTCTGAAATAAATTGATTTTTGAAAAGAGCGTGTTCAAATGGAGAAGTCATATTATAAAATGCCTATTTTTGATGGGTCAAATTATGCTTATTGGAAAGCCCGAATGAGGTCGGCTTTAAAAGCCATTGATGAACGGGTATGGATTCTTGTTGAAAGAGGATGGACTCCTCCCTCCGTCACTGTTGAAAACGTGACCAATTTAAAACCTGTCACGTCATGGACCGAAGATGAGTTTAGATGGTCTTCTTTTAATTCTAAGGGATTGAGTGTTATTTCTGCTTCTATTACTCCTGATGAGTTCAAACGCATAATGACGTGCTCCACGTCAAAAGAAGCATGGGATGTTTTGCAACTTACCCATGAGGGTACGAACGCTGTTAAAGAGTCTAAATTACAAAATTTGACCACCCAATTTGAGACTATCACCATGTCTGAGTCCGAATGCTTTGATGAGTTTTATGCACGTTTGTCGGACATAGTCAACACTTGTTTTAATTTGGGTGAGGAGATTGATAACACGCGTGTCGTTAAAAAGATTTTGAGATCTCTCCCAAAACGCTTTATTCCTAAAGTCACTGTTTTGAACTCTGTGGGAAATTTGAAATCACTTAAGTTGGAAGAACTTGTAGGAGATCTTCAAACCTATGAGATTGACATGTTTCCCAAAACCATTAAGGCTAAGGATAATGGGATTGCTTTAAAAACTCAGTTTCAGAAAAAGAAAGAAAAAGTTTTTGAGTCCGATTCTGAGGATGAGTTTGATCTAGATAATCTGGCCCTGTTTGCAAAAAAAATCAAAAGAATGATCAAATTCAAGAAAAATGGGAATTTCAATGATAAAAAGAATTTTGAGAAAAATAATTTTGAAAAGAAAAATGAAAAAGATTTTAAATATCCTCCTAAGAAAGATAGTGAGAGATGCTTTGAATGCGACGGTAAGGGACACAGAGCGTTTGAGTGTGCTACCCGTCTGAATAGAGAAAGAGAGAATAAATCCGATGAGGAGTGTGAGGAAGTTTTTGAGAACATCACTTGTTTTGAATGTGGGGGTAATGGACATAAGTCGTTTGAGTGTCCTACGTGGCTTAGAAAGAAAGGAAAGAAAGTAGCCATGCCCGCCACACTTAGTGATAGTAGTGAAGGTGAGGGTGATGAGACTAGTGGTGAGAAGTTTGTAGCTTTTTCTAGTCGTGTGAGCACACCCACCTTGTCCCACAATATTGCACACGAAAGTGATAGTGATGTTTTGAGCGCTTCAAGTGAGGGAGAAAGTGAGAGTGAAAGTGGAGATGAAAGTGAGCTCCAAAAAGCTTTTAGAGATTTGTACACCGAGACCTTGAAAACAAAGAAGTATAATAGGGATTTAGGTCTTCGGGTTTTAGATTTGGAGAAAGAGAAGGAGGTTTTGAGAAAGGAGAAGTGTGATTTGACCAGCACGTTGTCTATTCTGACGACACGTGTATCCCAACTCGAGAGTGATCTCGAACGTGCCAGGGTGGTCAAAGTCAAGTTTGAGAACGCACCTAAGAAGGTTGAAAAGGTGGTTCTTAAGGGTAAAGGTGAGAAGTTAGGAATAAGTCATGACGGTGCTTCTGCTTCTCAATTAGCACCCGAGCCGGTTCCCACTTTAGTGACAGTTTCACATGTGTCTCACCCTAACCCACCTAGGCGTCCCATTCCTATTAGGAAAGCGCGTCCTAGAGTTTTTGAGAGAGGTGTTCCTAGGCCTATTTATGTTTGCTCACATTGCAAGAGGAGAGGACACCTTAGGGAATTTTGCTTTAAGTTGGGGTATGTGTCACGTTTTGCTTCTACACGTGTTTCTGGCACACATGCACCCACACATGATACTTTACATGCTCCCGGAGACTACATGAGAGAGTTTGCACATTTAGGTGAGCAAGTTAAGTTTTTAGTCAAAACTTCACAAGAATTGATGGAGGTTTTTCATAAGTTGTCACCACCTTTGGAAAACCCCTCCGCACCTAATGATTGAGGTTTGACTTGTTTACTAGCATAGGGTGATTTTCATGATGTCATTATTTGCCTATTGCTAGTATGTATCATTTTTGTATATAATGTTGTTTTGAAAATTTTTAGAAAAACACAAAAAGATTTTATTTTGATAAAATTATTGAAAAATCAAAAAGAGTTTTGCTTTTATGGATGAGCATTTAAGATAGCCAAGTCACAACTTCATTCCATATATCCATGTGACTGTTTGATAGAGATTTGAGAGGCTACATCATTTCATCCATGTGCTTAACATTGATTGGAGTCCTTGAGATGTAATTAGTGATATTTCTTACATGCTTGACTCCTATATCCTTTATTGCACACATGCACGGCTATATTTGATTGTTGCACTTGTCAATCTCATGTTGGCTTGAGTGTTTCCATCTCAATCCTGTCTATACAATGTATAAAATGCGATAAAACTTGACAAGATTGGAATGCATGTAAAAACCGTTTTGGTGAGACTATGTGTATATTTTCATAACGGGGAGGGGCTGCGAAAGTTGATTCTTATCCTTTGCACAAAAGCCACCGTTAAATAGGACCTAAAAAATGGAGGAATTTTTATATCCGAGGTCCTAAGAGGTTAAAAGAGCCCGAAAAAATTGAAAAGGCAATAAAAAGCAATACATGCCATATATGGGCCATTTAGGTTTTCACCATCAATTCTCCAAAGTTTGAGAATTTAGTATACCTATATTAAAAATATAAATCTGAGGGAGTTTGGTTGGAGATTGAAAAACGGGTTTGCACTTCCTTGAAAGTCCTGAAAAAGCATGAAAATCATTTTGGACGTTATTGGTGTAGAAATCACTTTGAGCTTTGATTTGTAGATTTGATATAGTCAATGTCTTATATTTCCAATATTTTACACCAAAGGAAGCTTTTGAGTTCATTCGTTAGGAATATCCAATATTCATCATGCACATATGTCATGTTTGTATGCATTGATTTTCCTATCGAATTTGATCACACCCATTCTTTTACGCTATCACCGACTTGGTTGTTTAGGTTCATTCATGGTGTGATTTTATGCCTTGTGTCACCCCGGTACTTGATTGCTTGATTTATTTCTCTCATTTATCTATTTGGGGACATCATAAAAAGGGGGAGAATGAATTATCTGATTATGGGGGAGTTTTGAAAATCTGAGAATATCATCTTACATTGATATATATGCTTATGTTTATCTCTTTTCAAACTCGATACGTCACTTGGTATTTGCTTTATCTCATGTGTGTAGGTACATCCTTGATAATCCCATAATACACACCCTGATGAGAAAAGCGTGAAGATTCCTGAAGAATTGAAGAACAAACGATGCAGCCTTACTCATATGTACCTCTTTCAGTTTTGGGTTCATGGAAGGGTAGATTTGTATAGGCATTATTCATACTTGATAATTCGGATTTTTTTTATGTTTGTTCCGGCATAGACATAGGGGGAGATTTGTAAGGACAATTTGTCCATCCTTATGTAGATGATATGTCATACGCCGTTACAAGAATGCTATTTGAAAAGATCACATCGTCATCAACAAAATCCGAAGATCAAAAGAAGAAGGAATCTGATTTCTGAGGACCGGACCGATCCGGATCAGATAAAAGAACCGATCCGGTTCACCGGACCGATCCGGCTAAAGGGACCGGACCGATCCGCCTGCTGAGACCAGTACACCCGGATCCATAGCGAACCGATGAAGGCAAAAGTTCCGGATCGATCCGATGCCAACCAGACCGATCCGGTTTCAGAAAAAGAACCGATCCGACTTAACCGAACCGATCCGCCTAATCGATCGGACCGATCCGGCGAGGATAATCACTGCCAGATCGTGCAGCAGATTTTTTAGGGTTTTGACTCCTTATTTAAACCACGATCAGTAGTTGGTTTTCTTAAGACTTATACACGATTTTCTGAGTTCCATAACTCTTAAGTCTTCATGGTATTTGAGTCCATTGATTCATACCCTTGATTCACACAAATTCCATATATTTGTGAGTCACTTTTGGTAACCCAAGAACACATCATTGCTGTTGTTCAACCCTTGTGAAGTGGACCGCTTCTTCCTCTTCATTGCAGCCCTACTGGACAGGGATAGTTCCAGCCGCCAGCCCTACTGGAAAGGCTTTCTTCCAGCCGCGACTACAGAATCCGATACCCGAGGGTAATTCTTAGTCAAAAACTTGTATTTCAGTGTAATCCGATTGTAAGCCGTTTCTCTTACAAATTATAGTGATATACAAATGGTTTTGCCCCTGTGGGGGATTTTTCCTTAACTTTGCGTGTTGAATTATTCTTGCATGATTTCATAGTGCTTCAATCACACCTAGTTGCATGCTTAGGGTTAATTTGGGTTAAAATTGGTATTTATTATATTATTTCTTAATTGAACGCAAGCGCCAACTCTTTCAATACTTAAGGAGAACAAGTTATACGCCAAGTTATCTAAGTGAGGGTTTTGGCTCCATGAGGTGCAATTTTGGGGCACATTATATCTGAGGCTAGAATTTTGGTGGATCCTAGCAAAGTGTCTGCTGTTATGGATTGGGTATAGCCCATAAGTCTTACTAAAGTTAGGAACTTCTTGGATATTGAGGGGTATTATAAGAGATTTATTCAGGGGCTCTCGAAGGTTGTTGGAAAACTGACTCACCTCACCCAAAAGTGGATACTATTTATTTGGAGTATCGATTGTCAGCGAGCATTTAGGGATCTTAAGGAGAAGCTTACGATCGCTCTTGTTCTTGCTTTGCCTCGGGGCAATATCGAGTATATGGTTTACACTGATGCATCAGTTCAGGGACATGGAGGAGTTTTTATGCAAGAAGAAATACCTTTAACATATGCTTCTTATAAGCTTAAGATACACGAGGGAAATTACTTTACCCATGATATGGAATTAGCAGCGATCGTATTCTCCCTTTATATCTGAAGACACTATTTACTGGGTGGGAGGTTCTCGTTGTTTTTTTATCACAAGAGTCTCTAGTATTTATTCACAGAGAGATGCATGAACATGAGATAGAGTAGATAGTTATAGTTTATTAAGGACTCTCACTTTTTAATCCAGTTCCACCCGAGGAAAAAAATTTGGTAGCAGATGCTTTGAGTCGTAGACCGAAAGTTACTTTGGACATTTTATGGGTTAAACATGGGGATGTTTTGCCAAATTTTTAGGTTGAGAGGTGGATTACCTTAGGACAAATAGATTTAGTGGACACCTTCCTAGCAGTAGGGACAGTTACCCTACCGTATCATGGGTAGTTCAGGCACAAACTTTGGATTCCTTTTATCAAGAAAAGGTGAGGGAACTCATAGAAAGTGGAGTTCCTTTCTTCTGAACTGGATCAAATGGAGGGTTATGGCTCCAGGGATGGCTAGTAGTCCCGAGGATCTAGAGGTGCGAAAGGAAGTTTAAACAAGGCACATGGTTCATTATACACAGTATATCCTAAAGGGGATAAGATGTACCATGATATGTGAAGATCGTATTGGTGGTTAGGAATGAAGAAAGACTGAGATGATTTTGTGTCAAAATGTGCCACCTGTCAGTTAGTAAAGGTGGATCACTAAAAACTGACAAGGAGCTACAACCATTAGATCTTCCTTACTGGAAATGGGAGAGCATATCCATAGACTTTATTGTGGGGTTACCAATATCACATAGAGGTCGCGATTCCATCTGGGTTATCATCGACAAACTGAAGAAGGTGTCTCATTTCCTATCAGTTAGGATGGATTTCACCGTAAATCAGTTCACTAGACTATTCGTAACAGAGATAGTGAGACTTAACGACGTATCGTTGGACATAATGTTCGATAGGGGAAGCCCTTTTATCTATTAATTCTGGAAAGGATTTCAATATGAGATTGGAGTGAAGTTAAGTAGGAGGACAACCTTTTACCCTCAGTTAGATGGTCAGCATGAGTGTGTAAATCAGATTTTGGAAGATATGCTTCGAGCTTGTGTGTTATATCTCAAGTAAAGTTGGTACATACACTTTCCACCTGTAGAGTTTTCATACAACAATAGCCTTTAACAGACTATTGCGATGGCACCGTATGAGGTGTTGTATGGAAGGATGTTTGGGTCGGACCTTATTCGGGACACCTCAAAGAAGGTGACACTCATTCGGGCACGGATGAAGGCTGCATATGATCGTCAAAAAATTTATTCCAATAAGAGGAAGCGTAATGTAACACCCCGCCCGCCCGGGGAGAGCGAACGGAGCGCTAATGCGATAAAATAAATCCAAATCCACAAGTGACAAGGTATAGAGCATCTAATTCCCACAACAATAAGAGAAACTACAAATCTCAATCTCTTTAAATTAAATACCACATCTCTCGAATTAAAATTACAACAACTAACTCGAAAATAAAATACAAATCTCCAAAGCTCTATACATCAAAATAATACAAATCTTTCCCAAAAAAATCCTCGCTAAAAGCAATCTCCATAGCGTCCCAAAATCCGCGCTAACCTGCCAATAAAAGAAAATATGGGGAAGTACACAATACGACAGGAAAGATGCTCAACAAATATATATTAGCGATGAATAAAGCGTAACAACACGAGTACGAATATTCAAATCAAATGCAAATCTCAAAGCATTTATCAATATAATTTCTCAACAACACTTTAACCGGGTCACCAGGCCTCACCAAATCCGTATATGCTATATCAAGCCATATCCCGGGAAACAGGAATTTTGGCGGGTGCCCAACATTCGTGCCATATTAAAATCTCATGACAACGTGCTCAACAACATGAATCATACCACATGAATCAAAATAATTTCAACAATTATTTTCCAGATTTCAATGAATTTATCAATTCAAATATGAGTTCAATTAAACAAGAATTCAAAGAGAATGACACTCGCGAGATTTAAGGAGCATATTGTGTAAAACCCCATACCTCAAACCATGATGAGAAACCAATGATCACATCCTCAAGATCAACTCAAAAGATCTACAAAAGCTCCTCCAAGAACCTCCGACAAAAAAATCCCCAAGAACACCTCTAATCTAAGGTTGGAACTCACAAATCTCAAGGGTCAATCTGTATATAAAAAGAAGAGGAATATAAAATATATTTGCTGCCAAAAGTATGTTAAAAGGCTTGCCCACGACTTCCTTTTATAATGCAAAGAAATGAAGAGTTGGAATCCAAAAGACTCCTTTAAATAAGGCAAATAAATGAAAAGTTGGAAGTTAAAACAACTCTTGAAAATTACTTAATGTTCGCCGACTTAGAATTCCAAGAAGTAAAAATATTAAAAATCATTTTAAAATCCGTTTTAACTCCGTTTTCGAAACCGTTTGAAATTCTCGCCTTTAAAAATAATAACCAACATATTTGAGCAATAAAAATAATTTATTAAAAACTTTATTTTTCCTCTTTATTTTGAAAATACCCCAAAAATTACGCGGGTTGTTACACGTAAGTTGGAGTTTTAAGTAGGGGAGTAGGTGTTACTGAGAGTCTCCTCGATGAAGGGGGTAGTTAGATTTGGATTAAAGAGGACGTTTGATCCCCAACACGTAGGCCCTTTATGATTCTAGATAGGGTGGGCTCAATAGTGTACTATTTAGCCTTACTCGATCATCTTTAGCGGGTGCATGATGTTTTCCACATGTCCATGTCGAGGAATTTTTTAAGAAATGAGGATGCTTATCATCATGTCGACCTTGACGAGATTGAGCTAAGCAGGACGTCATTTACGAGGAGAGGGCTCAGTGTATCCTTGATCGAAAAGAGCAGATTCTGCGATCCAAGGTCAGTCCTTTAGTGTGAGTTCAGTGAATGCCTCATAGTGAGACTGATTCCACCTAGAAGAGAGAGGAGGACATGTGAATTATGTATACAGAGTTATTCTAGCCAGGTAAATTCCAAATTTTGAGGACAAAATTTCTTTATTAAGGGGGAAAGAATGTAATACCCCATATTTTCATGCATTAAAATAAATAGATAGTATTATCTCTGCTTGTGTGACATGTGATGTCACTATTTGAAAATTTATATGTGTTACATAAATGAATCTAAAATCGGACTTAAGACACAGTAAAATGTTAATTAACTATTTTAATGTGACTGTGTATTATGGATGACTATGGAATGGTCAGGGATTCGGTATTGAGGGTTTTCTTATTTGAATTATTCTCTTGGTGTCGGGTCCCAACGATCGTGAAGTATTTCCCTATAATGCCATGTCGCACCAAATAAATAAATAATTAACCTTCGGACTTCAATCGAGTTATTTGATAAAATTTACGATTTAAATTAACAATTTAGGATGTTATGTTTTTACTGATATTTAGGACGCGTAGAATGTTCGTTTTTAGCTTGAATTATGGGCTTTATGCCTATTGGGTTAAGATAGGTCTTGGATGTTGTTTTAATTCATTCGTTGTTGATTTTGGTCTCTTTTAGGTGAGGCCTGTTTGGGGCCCAAGTTCTATTTCTTAATTAGAATTCTTTTATGAGCCGTTAGGGATCTCATAAGCCACGTATCATAATTAGGGGAAGCATATTAAATTTAGAGAGATAAACTTCAAGAGAAAAGGAAGACTTGAAAGGATCTTTCCCTAGTTTTCTTCACCAAATTAATAGGGGCAAGTCTATTTAGAATTGGATTGTATTTTCCTTTGTGTTAGTTATATCTATTCATTGGAATCTAAATATAATCATGTCCCAATATGATTATTATCATTAAATTAAGTTAATTTTTGCAATTAGTCAAATTAAGATGTTAATTATGTCAAACCATATCATATATTGGTTGATTTCCTCATAAACATGAGTTAAAATTGTTAGAGGATGATTAGAACTTGTTTTTTATTGTAAATCTTGTAAAAGACCTTTGATTACATGAATCAATCCAAGGAAACTCTACGTTAATTGATGAAATTGATAAAGTAGGACTCTCGTAATTAAATCGGAAATTTACTTTGAATCTTGAATATAAACTTGATCAATTGTTATTAAAATTAAGTTCCAATCATGTATTTTAAGTGATTTAATTATTGGGATGTTTATTGGCCCTTAGATGAAGCTTTTGGTGTCATCAATGGGGATTTATAAAGAAAAATTTGACTTTGGAGAATATGAATCACGTAACTTGGATTTTTCAAAAACTTGTAGGAGTCGATCAATCGGCACAAGGGTCGATCAAACTTTTTAGTTTTTGTGCTATTTTGGCTTTTTTTTTTAAATTTTCTATTGGTTTGGGGATAAACTTTGGTCTAATTAACTAAATATGAGTATATGAATAATGTTTATTGAAAAGTTTGAATTTGTGTATTGGTTGCATGTTTAATTCCATGTAATGGTATGAAATTAAATAATTAAATTAAGATATAGAATCATGTGAATGTGTAGGATCTCTTCTCTTGTATTATTTGAGAGATGCATACCAAGTGTGAGTGCTCGTGGGTGACTTACTAGGAGGTATTCTATTTTGGGTCACATGCTACGTCGACCGCAATGGTACCTCTGTGATAGAGACGGGTTTACCATGGTCATTTTTATCTCGGTCCTACTATTAATGTACCCGTATCTCGATAGGGTTTCATATAGGTTGTACTAATATAGTCTTGGGTATTGTAGGCAATACGAATAACGGGAAGGCGTAGATATTTTTCCCTCTGTTAGTGATGAGGTCTTAGGTGTGGGGCGGCCTAAGACTATACATACTATGCAAGAGTGATACCTCGAGGCAATAAGAATAGGCCTCCATTATTTTTGGGCTCGCGTTAGCCCATTTGCAATGTACGTGTTGAGTATCGTACTCTTGTGGACATTAGACTTTGAGACTGTCTTTCTTATTTATGCACTTGATATTATTTGTGTTATGAATGCAATTGTTATATTTTAATTGTGCAGAATAACATTTAATCATAGGTTCACTTGGTTTTGGGCTTTTAGATGAATGTGCTATCTGGGATTGTTTGGGTTGGGATGAAACTTAAAAGCTATTAAAATGCGAGAGAAAGATGCATAGTTTTACTTTATCCCAAATTCGGTTATAATCTTATTCTATATAGACTTATTGTTAACATTTTCACATTTTCGTGAATTTTACATTTCATGACCTAGGCCACCATTTCTGCCTCAGCCTTGATCTTGTGATATTACCTCTCATCCAGTGCTGCTGATCTTAAGATGTGGGTATCAGGCCTGTGTTCCCATTCTCATTGGTGTTATCTCCATTTCAGACGGTCAGATTATGTAGTAGCTTTATTTTTTATTGTTGGGATTTACGAGACCACTACGGTTGTTTTGTATAGACTTTGCTATTGTAAGACGTGATTCTGTGTTTCGTTTATTATTATTCAGTTGTTTACTTTTACATATTTTATTATTCATCATGCTTAGAATGGTACTCAATTGTTCAAACTTTTGTATTTTTTAGTTTAGACTTGATCAATATATTATTATATTATACAGAGGTATTGTATATAACCATGTTGTCCTTAACCTTGATGGCCTATAGCCTATTGTCCCCGGCCCTATTGGCCCTGATGGAACTGCTGCCCATAAGCGAATCTGTACTGGGCCTCTTCTCACAATTACTCTTCTAAAATTCCCTATGATCCTGGTAATGAAGTAAAGTAACATTCACCACCTGTTTATAAGTGCTAAAACTCGGGTTCCCTAAACTGGTCTGCCTGATGTGCCATGTCAACCCGAGAATGAACTAGTCTATATTGTTCTCCTCTGTGTTTACCTCCTCTTGTGAAAATAAGGTAAGTGTGGTAAACTCCTACTCCTACTTTACTATAATGAGGCCCTCCTATTAAAGGCTTAGCAACTTCCTTTTCTTCTCACCCCTAAATGCTGGTGGGATGTTCTTATCATCAAACTTGAGCCAGAACTCTGTGATGGTCACAGTGTCCCTCTCCTCAATCGTGGTGATTGACTCCCACCACTGTAATGTAACACCCCACGCAATCTGGACAACGGGGTGGTCAGCCGCCGCCGCTAGACTACGCCGGGAGCTACTATATAAAACATCATTCCTAGCATGTGACATATATGAGACATATAAAATTCATTCTACAGGAAATTCATGAAATTAATCCTAATAAATAATAATCATATATGCGATATAAAATCCATCACCATGCTAATCTCCGATAATATCTAACTCAAAATAAATTTAATCTCCAATAGACTGAATCCATAATGAAATATCTGAATAAAAACCGTAACAACTATGGAACCGAATGACCCACCAAATCTATAAACCGAGTCTCAATATAAATATGAAGTAATGGAAAACTAAACTAAATTACTAAGCATAAAATAAATACTCCAATTTCACCTCCAAGATAAATCTTCAATTACTCTTATGCAGCTACGTCAGCACTAATACCTGAAAAATGTTAGTCAACGCACAGGGTCAGAGCCCCGAGCATAAATACCAGCTACTCCATCCAATTAAGGTCCGTGAACCCGAACAATATCATTATACATGATAAATATCACAATAGAATATTTTAAATTAAGACGAGATAATTGTTAACGATGCGAATAAAATAAACGACATATGCTAACGCATAAATCTACTATCCAAAGTCCAAGTTCAATTATCCAATTTTCAATAATATCATTTATTCAATTTTCTCAACTTTATTATTTTTCTCATTTTATTATTATCAGTTACAGTGCTCTCGCATAAAAATCTCACACCATTTAGTAGCGGGACTCCCAGCAATTCTCATAATTATTTTAGTGCGGGATTCCCGCTTAAAGTCTTTGTTTGTTTGGTTGTGGGATTCCCCCATGTTATATACCAAGACAACTCGTATACTGTCAGCTCTGCACTTATTTTCGAGGTTCCACGCACGACACGTCATAATAGCTAGCCAACCCGTTTAACTGTCAGCCCTGTACTTATTACGCCGCCACTCACCCACACGTCGCAATAGCCAGTCAACCCGTTTAACTGTCAGTCCTGCACTTATTTACGACGCCAATATATTTTAATACCCGTTTTATTATCTTAGGTATTAATTCTCAATTTCTCATATCTCGTTATTCAAATATTTATTTACCCCACCCTTATTAGCGATGTGAGATCCTAAAAAACACCCTTAGTCCAATACCTAAGGGTCCCCAACACATAAGTACGTCCTACTTTAATTATAAGATGGATTTTTATTAATTACTCTACCTAGTTTTATACATAGACTAGCGAAATGAGGACACAACATAAAAATCATCCCCACCCCGAAAACACCTATCCGCAAAAATCTACACTCACTAGTCCCATACCTAGAAATCCTAAATCGTAACTAAGGCGTACCTACTAGTCCCATACCCATCAAGCATCCTCAAAATATATGTGAGAGCATACTACCAAAATTTCGTCGTACCCGCGATGATAAAAATCAATATCAATCAATCACATAATCCAATCAACACATATAAGCAATATCACAATTTTATTCATGATGGCACAATTTAACTTAATTTAATTAATAAAACCGTCTTTGTTCTTAACACAATTATTGCCATTAAATCATTATAGATTAATCAACATGCAAGGTTATGAAACACACCATAATCGTCTATTTTTATTAACTACATAATTTTCATGCGTGTGTATATGTCCCGATTTCATTTAAATAACCCCCATTAGATCCTACACCCATACTAACCAAAACCCACTACTCTCTCTTACGTACCCAAGGGCTCCAAGTCTTATTCCATATTAAATTTTTTCATCAAAACAGTACCAAATTTAGTTTCCACTTTCTCTAATTAAATTGCTAATTCATTTTAAGAAAAACATGTCATTAAATATTTAGACGACACTTAAAAATGCATAATACTAAAGGAAGAGAATTGAGTGTAAATACCTGAATAAAAGTTGATTGAGATTTCTGAAAAACTGCCACTTAAGACGTTTAATACATGATTAAACTATTAAAATGGCTCTGAACTATTTGTTGAAGAAACTCTTTTAATCAAAACAAAACTTAACACAAGATGTGTTTAAAAAGATTATTAAAATAGTTTGAATGAGTTATTTCAGATCTAGAATTAACCAGTTTTGAAAAACAAAACTTAAACTATTAAATCAACACAGCTTAAAAGAAGGTGATGAGAAAATAAAGAAGTACACAAGTAATTTTTAACGTGGTAAAACCCCACCCAATTGGGGAAACATCCACGGTGACCCCTACATCATAAAATGAAATTCCACTAAAATCAGAACAACAAATTACAAACTATTTAACAATCAAACGACACAAACACACCTAAATTAAGTTCAGAATCGTTACCAACTCCTTTGGATTAGATCTGACTTCTCTGAAGGTTGTTGTTGATGATGTTCTCTCCAGCTTTGTAATCTTGACTTGATTACAGCTTTGCGTCGACTAAAACAAGTTCAAGATCATACAACCAACACTTTAAGTGTGGCAGAGTGAAAGTGTAGTGGTGATGTGCTCTCTAACATATGCATGCAACACACTCACACTTAATACAAACATAATGATTTAACAAAGTACAGAATCACTAGATATGTAAGAAATTCTAAAATCATTTTAGTCAAAACTGAAACAAACTTTTAGACCTTTCAAAATATCCGCAGATCAAGAGGGAATCTTGTTGAGAAATATCCAAGATCCTAACACTTTCAGGTTTTGAAGATATTATATAGGAAGTGCAATCCCCAATCAAGATCCAGAATGAGTATTGCTGGTTTAGGGATTGAAAATATAAAATCATTTTGAAAATAACCAACAAATAAGATTTCTCGAAATAAGAAATCAAAAATAGTAAGCTATCTATGTGATTTGTATCACACAGGCGAGATCTCAAATTTCTATGAAGAGAAACTGAAAACTCTATCAATGTGACTAAGTTGGAAGGATGATCAAGAACAAAAGAGGATTATATTCTCAAAACACAATTTAAACACTCAGTTTTAAACTCTCAGAAAAGTATTTATGGTTTAGGGTTTGACGAAGTTTGGATTAGGGTTTGAATTCTCTCTCTAATTTTTTCTCTCTCTTCTCTTTACTCTCCTTTTTTTTTTCTCTCAAACGATGAAATCACAAAAGTCTCTAATTGCCTCACAGATGGCATCTATTTATACCGAGCGTATAAGGATCTCGAACAAGGGTTCAAATCAAGGGATGAGATTAAAGGAATTTAAATCGATGCAAATCTAAGGGTTCACAGAAAGCGGTGCAAAAGACAACTTTGATTGGTTAAAATTAGATCACTTGGATTGATTCCAAACACATGTCGTCCGTAGATTAATATGATCTAAAGGTCCACAATAAGTCATATGTATGTGAGTGAATAAAAACACAAATCGAACCGTTGTGTGTGCAACACGTGTAGGCTCAAGATTAACTCTCAAACGCGTGTTTTTGAGTTTCAAAAAAATTCAGTTTCACCCACAAATGTTTCTGCCGCTTTTGGTTTCTACCCAACACAGATTTAAGGTATAATAAATATTTACAAATCAACCCTTAAACTTTATTAAGTTATAATTTTAATTTCAAAAAAATTATTTAAAATTCTTAGAAAATAGTAATTAAATCCCAAAAATTATTTAAAAATCATATTAAGGGGATTTAACTCACACATGATAATTTCATGAATAAAACACAATATATATGCAATCCTATTGTGTGGTATATGTGTTATACCTTCAAGAACTTGTAGAGGAATATCACTATAGCTATGAAAGTTCTGAGGCTTTTTGGTTCATTTAGGGAAAGACACAATTTTGTCACTATTTCCAAACTAGATGAGCTCCTATATAATGCAGACTCAAATGAGTTAAAGATGTAGGATGCTTTAATCTCCCCCTTTGGAAATATGAGACAAAATCTCCTTTGAGTAATTTAGGACTCGTAGGTGTACAAAAGAAATAAGAAAATCCTATTCCTATAAAAAATCTATCTACCCAATTTCCTAGAAATGAAAAAATTATAAAACTCAACTATGTACAAACCATTACTCTATCAAAATTTGATGCAATATTTTGGTACTGAGATCTGCAATAAGATACCTAAGATCAAGTTCATTAGATGAAAATGTACAAGAGTGTCCAAGTGGACTCAAAATTTCTCCCCCATTTTGTCTCAAATGGACAAAGGCCAGCAGGAATCAAATAAGAGTTATGAACAGGTAGATAACCAGTCACTAGTATAAATAACGAGAACTCACACTAATCTCCTACATAAAACAGATATAAGAGGTGTTATTTGTCATTATTCTAACATCCATGCCTTACATCCTCAGAGATTGATTATAAGAATGTGAAAGACTTGGCAATTATATAAATTAAGCAAAACAGCTATTCAGCCAAAACCATGCCAATTGATTTGCGTAAGGATTCAAATCGCTTAAAATCCAAAGGTTTTGTAAATAATTCAGCCAATTGAATATCGGTAGTTAGGTAATTAATCTCTAATTCTTTTGATTCAACTAATTCTCGTATGAAGTGATATCGAATTTTAATATGTTTAGTGCGAGAATGTTGAACATGATTCTTAGAGATGTTGATCGCACTTTGGTTATCACAATAGAGATGTAGTTTTTCTTATTTTATACTGTAATCTCTTAGCATTAGTTACAACCATAATAACTGGGCACAACAACTTCCAGTTGCAATGTGTTCAGATTCTGCAGTGGATAAAGAGGTGCAGTTCTGTTTTTTACTGTTTCTACCAACCAAGTTATTACCAATGTAGTAATATGCGCCTGATGTACTTTTACTATCGTCGGAACACCCAGCCCAATCAGCGTTGGTGTATCCTACTATAGTGCTCGATGTGTCATTAGTGTACCATAACCCTAAATTGTGAGTGCCTTTTATGTATTTAATTATTCTTTTTACACATAGTAAATGGCTCTCTTTCGAATTATTTTGATAAAGAGCGCATACACAAACAACGTACATGATATCGGAGCGCGAGGCAGTTAGATAAAGCAAACTTCCAATCATGCTACGGTATATGGTAGAGTCAATGGATATACCGTTTTCATCTTTGGAGAGTTTTACCGAGGTACTCATAGGTGTTTTAGCTTCCTTAGCAGTATCTAAGCCAAATTTTTTTTACAATTTATAATTCATATTTAGATTGTGAAACAAATAAACCTTTCGAGTTTTGTTTGACTTGAAGACCAAAGAAAAATTGCAACTCCCCCATAAGCGACATTTGGAATTCTTTGTGCATAATGTCTGAAAAAGACTTGGCTTGTGCAGGGGAGGTGGATCCAAAAATTATATCATCAACATATACTTGAGCAATATGGATGTTATTGTCAAAGTGTTTGACAAATAAGTTTTGGTCATTTCATCCTCTCCTAAATCCATTATCTAACAGAAAGGTGGATAGACGCTCATACCAAGCTCTAGGATCTTATTTTAGCCCATAAAGTGCTTTCTTAAGACGATAAACATGATTAGGATGATGAGGGTCAATAAGCCCTTTGGGTTGTTCTACATAGGTCTCCTCAGTTAAAATTCCATTAAGGAAAGGTGACTTTACATTCATTTGGTAAAGTGTGAAGTGTAAATGACAAGCTATAGTAAAAAGAAGTCGAACAGACTCGAGACGAGTGACAGGAGCAAAAGTTTCCTCAAAATCAATTCCTTTAATCTGAGAGTAGCCCTGGGCAACTAATCTAGCTTTATTCCTAATGATCATCCCAGACTTATCAGTCTTGTTTTTAAAAATCCAACGTGTGCCAATAACCCTTTTATTTTTAGGCCTGGGTACAAGATACCAAACATCATAAATGAAAAATTAAAGAAGTTCCTCTTACATAGCAGTAATCCACAAGGGGTCATTCAAGGCTTCATTTACATTTTTGGGCTCAATAAGAGACACAAAACATGCAAAATGAGAAATGTTACGAAGTTGAGTTCTTGTACGAATAGGTTCTATAGGATTACCAATAACGTTATCTAAAGGATGGTCTTTGGAAACCCAGTTAGGCACTTAAGGGGTCTCAGTTGGTAAAGACTCAGTTATTTCGGGAGAGTCATAATTTAAAAATCTTTCAGACTCATCCACAATAGCTGGTCTAGTGGTTTTACTTTCTACAGAAGTGTCATTTACAATCACATTAATGGATTCCATCATGGTCTTAGTACGCAAGTTGTAAATTCGATAGGCTCTATCGTCAGGTGAATAACTTAAAAATATAGCTTTATCTCCTCTTATTTCAAACTTAGATAAATGTTATCTGTCTGTACAGGCATAACATATACAACCAAATGTCCTAAGATATTTAAGATTTGGTTTCTTGCCATACCAAAGTTCATCAGAATTCTTCCTAAGGTAGACTCTATTGATAATGTGACATGCAGTACGAACTGATTCAACCCAAAAGTATTTAGGTAAATCTTTGGCATGTATCAAAACTCTTGCCATTTCCTGAATTGTTTTATTTTTACGCTCAGCTATCCCATTTTGTTGGGGTGTCTTGGGAGCACTAAACTCATATTTATAACCATTATAGTCACAATATTCAATGACACCTGAATCTATGAATTCACCTCCTCTATCACTATGGATTTTATCTACTTGGGAGTCCTTTTCATTTTCTATATGAAGTAAGATTTTCAAAAATGCTCTAAAAGTTTTGGACTTTTGCTTTAAAACAGCAACGCAAGTGAATCTCGTGAAGTCGTCAACCATAACTAGAATGTAACTATTGCTACAAAGACTAATAGTACGAGAAGGACCCATTAGGTCCGTATGGATGAGTTCTAAAGGTTTGGAGTATAGAATGTCTTTAACTCTTTTTATGAGAAGCCTTAACTATTTTTCCTTTTTGAAAAGGACCGCATACTATGTTAGAAATAGGTTTTCTTTTAGGAATACCTCTAATAATTTCCCGAGAGGATAATTTACTAAGGCTGTCATAATTTATATGACCCATTCTGTTATGCCATAATTCATTGTCATCTATTCTGGCAATGTTACAGACCTCTCTACCTGGATTGACTGTGTAACAGTTATCTGGAGTACGCAGTCCTGTAATGATGCACTCACCATTTTCATTTAAAATTTTGCAATTGTTCTTCGAAAAGGTGACTGTATGATTGGAGTCACGAAATTGTGAAATACTTAGAATTTTAGCCTTAAGACCTTTTACTAATAAAACATCTTCAAGAACGGGTGATAATACGCAAATATTACGTATTTCATCCCTCGAACCTACACATTTTAGCCCCCTCGGGTGCCTTAATCTCTATATTTAAGCCCGTTAATCGGAAAAGCTCTGTTTTATATTGTTAGCATGCTATATGAGGTATAATTGGGCTTTTATAGGTATTTAGGTACTAAGTATGGAGTTCGGATGCATTTCGCTCAAGTCCGTACGCAATCGCACGTTCAAGGGAAATTTAGTAATTTCATAGCTTGGGCACCTGGCCCAACATCTACATGGAAGATGTATCCCTCCTCGCAAGCTTCGCGTGGCGGCGAATGGTGCGCGAATCCGATCCCTAACGAAGAAGTTACGACATTTTTAGCGGAAGAGAAAACCAAATGAATCAAAACAAGAGAAAGATTATGCAGATCTGCTTGATCGATCGATCGATCAAAGGGGATCGATCGATCGATACCTTAATTTTCATTCTTCGATCTTTACAGTGGGCTCATATCTGATTGATCGATCGATCGATCAAAGGGGTCGATCGATCGATCCCCTATTTCCAGCGATATTTTTGCCTTTTCTTTTCTTTTTCCTTTTATTTTCTAATTTAATTCCATTTATTATATAAACCAATTTTGTTGTAAATATCATATATATTAGATTTTAGTTAGTTTTAGGTTAGGGTTTGAGGGTTTTGAGAGCTCTTTCTTCTTCCTCATTTGGTTGACACCTATTTGGGTTTGTAAGTTACACTTTTCTTTACCCTCTCCATTAATATAGTTTGTTTTCCTTTAATTCTTGCTTTGTAGGTAATTTACATGCTTTGTTAATTAGTTTTACATGCTTTATTTCCATGCTTTCTAGTGTAGTTTTATTGAATTTATTTACCGCGTTTTTAATATACTTTATAGCTAATTTAGTCTAGGTTGTGTCGGAGTGAACTCATTCGGGTTGACGTGTTGCTTTGCTTTGGTGATGGAGTTTACGGGTCTATTTTGAGTGTGTTGCCCTAGTTATTACATCTAGGAGATTTGACGGGTATATCATGTATGCCCCGTACTTACGACCTTGCGTGCGTAATTTTTGGGATATTTGTTGACGCCAAAATCGTATTAGGCTTTTATACGAATTTAGGGGGGGTGTGACAACTCTTGATTTAATTAACTGTCGAAACGAGACGCATTCGTAACAACTCGTCTACCCATGTAACCATTTTATACTAATTAACTCGGGTGAGGGATATTCGACGCAACCTATAGTTTTTACCTCTTTAATTAGTCTAGTTTCAATACACTCGCCTAGTATAAACTTTTCCTTTTTTGCATCTTTTCCTTTTTGTTGTAATTACCTTTTACACTTTTATTTCTGAAGTACTAAACCATATAAATTCTAGCATCTCATATCTGTGGATTTTTTTATACCCGGACTTGGCTGCTATACTCACCCGTTGAGTGTAGTCATAAGTTTAGGTTTTTGTATTGAGGCGGTGAACAGAATACAACGATCGGCGCTTGACGCGCGTCGCTTTTCACCCTTGATCAAAATGGCGCCGTTGCCGGGGATGAGTTTGTTTGAGAATTTATTTGATTTAGTATTTCGTGGTATTTTCTTTCTATTTGTATTTTTTGCCTAACATTTTTGTAGGTTTTCTACAATTGAGCGCCAAAAAATGGTTGAATTCATCGCGCGCGCATCTACTTTGTGGAATTCACCACTTCGAGCCATTTTGGGGGTAAGCATGTCTTATTCCAATTCTTTCGGTAATCATTATTATAATTCTCAAAATTCTTGCAAACCTTTGACTTTCGACCAATACTTAGAATCCCAAAAAATTACAAATTCAAAAATGACTTTGGGCAAGTATAAGGAAAGTCAAAACTTGGGTTATTGGAATTTTGATGACGATGATAATGATTTTGGGCCTCTACCTCCTTATAATAGGAATTTTGAAAATAATTGCAATAGTTTTCAAAATTCCTATAATAATGAGTTTAACTTTAGTGCCGATAATGATTTTCAAACTCCTCATTTTCAAGAATTCGCACCTCGGCCTATGAATTTTGACGAGGGTTTTCTCATGCTTGAGAATGAGAGGTATGAAGAACGTTATCGGGAAGAAAATCTTTGTTGGGAGCAAGACTTGGATTTATTATTCAAATCCGACGACAATTTCGCTTCCGAAACTTTTGAAGTCGAGGAATGTTTTGAACCAATTGAGGACTTTGTGCCTAAATTGGAACAAACCATTCTTCACTTGACCCACCGCATAATAGATATTTAAAGTGAGGATGAAACGGATGTAGTATCCATTTACAATGAGACGATTTCTTCTTTGGATCCCAAAGAAGAAAGTTTCATTGAAAATGATCTTATCTCCTTTGAAATTCCAACTTTGAGTGATGATAACTCATCTCTTGAGTTTGAATTTCTTTCCTCCCCCTTTTCTTTCTCTATTATGACACCGTCACAAGTACTCGATGAATCGGTGCCGAACTTTAAAACGTTCAACCCTTTCACCGACGAGGAGTACTTGCACGAGTTGCTTTCCATGAAGGCATCTTTTCCCTCATGTGCGCTACCTCCCATTCCGCTTGCTAAATCCTTGGGAGGATTTTCTGCTTCTCTCGGTCCCCACATGTTTTTGTCACCCGTTCATTCTAAATCGCCCATCGTCCCTCCAAAAATTTTAATTCACGATGGTTCCTTTCTTACGCCTTACACATGCCTTCCGTTGTTCAAACGTTTTTTGGAGGGCATGCTTGTATGTGAGGGTACACCGGTTATCCTCCAAAGTCAAATCGTCTTTATGGTGGACCTTCAACTATTTAGAATTCTAGTGTTTAGTTAGTGTGAAGCCTAAATAGTAGGTTGTATATAGTTATCTTTTTATTCTTTCTTTACTTTTTGTTTTAGTCTAGCGTAATTAATTAACTTTTTGGTTATTCTTTTTGCTATGCTTGTTACTAACTTGTTTTGTAGAATCATCGGACTCGTACTTTTCGGAGATCGCTCCATTTTGGGTAATATCTCTCTTTTCCTTCTTTAACTTGGTTCTTAATTAACATTGAGGACAATGTCAGGTTTTAAGTTAGGAGGTGTGGGATATTCTATCCATTCATTAGTAGTGTCCATGTTTTTGCTCCCATGTTAGTTAATTAATATGATTTTCTTAGAAAAATTCAAAAATTTCAAAAAGATTTTCTTTTTTTCTCCTCATTTTTTAGACATTTTTGCATTTGTTTTTTATGATAAATTTCAATAATTGCCCGATCCAATAGACAAATCAATGATGAAGGTTCTCGATTTTTGAAGTTATTAGACTTTAGTCCTCATATCATTGATATTATGAATAACTTTATGAATTAAACTTTAATCCTATGAGCACATGCATTTTTCTTGGTTTACTGATTTGGTTTAAGATTTTTATAACTCGGTAATCTTTTGTTGCATTGTATATATTTACACCAAGTAAGCTTTCTACCTTTCGTCGTTTGTGAGTGTATACATTATTCTTTCCTCATTGAAAACGTTGAATTCGTTGGTAATCTCTCTATTCTTTCATTGATTGTTCATTAATTGAGTTCATACTTGAAATGTATTACTTGAGCATGATTTTCAAAGTTTGTTTTGACTCGAGAATTGTGTAAACTTTATGAAATGATCATAGGCCATCTTTGTTATATCACCCATAATGACCTTGACCTCACCTTATATGTTTACCCTTGTCAACCCCTTTGAGCCTTAATATAGCCTTTCGTTTCATAACCCCAAATCCCATAACCAACTCCAAATTGGAGATTTAAAACCATACATACACCTTCCATGCCTTTGCTTGGAATGTTACTTGGGATTGAATGTTGTTGTTTTGTTGCGGTTGCAATTTAGGCATGTGAGAGTGTGAAAAGTATAGTAAAGAAAAAGTGAAAAAGAGATGAAAAAGAGAAAGAATAAAACAAAAGAAAACAAAAGAGAAAAATGAGAAAAAGAAGAAAAGAAAAGAAAGAGAAAGTTGTAAATGTTGTATATAGTTCAATAAGCTTTGATTACTCTCCAATTGTTATATTCAATGCCATTGGAACTTGTTTTCCAATTTTTGATTTTGCCCGCTATTTCCCATTATTCCAAGTTTTTCATTCCGAACACATTGAATCCGTACATACATCCCTTTTATTTCGTACCCTAGCCTAGCCTACATTACAACCCTATTAAAGTCCTATGTGATCTTAAGTAGATGTAATTCAAAGGTTTAAATAGTTTTGATAATCTGTGAAAATGCATTTTGCCTCTTTTAATGTGCGGTATCTTTCATTGAGATTACAGTTTTTAATTTCCTATACAGCGTTCTTCATTTATGACACGTGTGCGGCCTAGTTTCCACTTTCATTTACTCTTTATGCCTGCATGTCCTGTGTGTTAATTCCCTGTTTCGAGTGAATTCACTTGATGAGTGTAATGCCCGTGAGGATTGAATATATTCTTGCTTTATTTAGTATCCGATTTATTTAAGTTTTTGCCAAATCACACTTTGCATATGCTCGCTCCCCTCCCACATTTTAAGGTTTCAATTCTATGAGGTGCATTCTATAATGTTAATGATTCAGACTTTTGTTTGAATTCGTTCATTTTGCTAGTAATGCGTATGAAATCTTTTTCGCCATTGTTGGGCTTGTCGCATGTTGGTTTGGGCATATTTTGAGGAAACCATATGATGTTTATGGGTTCCATCCCTAAAAACCCTCACGAGACTACACTCATCCACTAGGGTAACCTTGGGGTTTAATGGCTTATTGCATATGCCAAATGTAATCGAATCACCTGCGAAAGTGGCCTTATGATTTTATACCATACTTTTGTACTATCTCTTATTTTTGGTTTGCTCGTATTTCTTGTTGCATCTTATTTCATTGCTAGGGACTAGCAATGTGTAAATTAGGGGTGGTGTGATAATACGCAAATATTGCTTATTTCATCCCTCGAACCTACGCATTTTAGTCCCCTCGGGTGCCTTAATCTCTATATTTAATCCCGTTAACCGTTGAACCTCTGTTTTATATTGTTAACATGCTATATGAGGTATAATTAGGCTTTTGTAGGTATTTAGGTACTAAGTATGGAGTTCGGACGCATTCCGCTCAAGTTCCATATGCAATCGCACGTTCAAGGGCCATTTAGTAATTTCACAACTTGGATACCTGGCCCAACATCTACACGGAAGATGTAGCCCTCCTCGCAAGCTTCGCGTGGCCACAAATGGTGCGTGAATCCGATCCCTAACGAAGAAGTTACGACATTTTTTGCGGAAGAGAAAACCAAATGAACCAAAACAGTAGGAAGATTATGCAGACCTGCTTGATTGATCGATCGATCGATACCTTAATTTTCATTCTTGGATCTTTACAGTGGGCTCATATCTGATTGATCGCTCGATCGATCAAAGGGATCGATCGATCGATATGAGCCCACTGTTTCCAGCGATATTTTTGCCTTTTCTTTTCTTTTTCCTTTTCTTTTCTAATTTATCCATTTACTATATAAACCAATTTTGTTGCAAATATCATATATATTAGATTTTAGTTAGTTTTAGGTTAGGGTTTGAGGGTTTTGAGAGCTCTTTATTCTTCCTCATTTGGTTGACACCCATTTGGGTTTGTAAGTTACACTTTTCTTTACCCTCTCCATTAATATAGTTTGTTTTCATTTAATTCTTGCTTTGTAGTTAATTTACATGCTTTGTTAGTTTGTTTTACATGCTTTCTTTCCGTGCTTTCTAGTGTAGTTTTATTGCGTTTATTTACCGTTTTTATTTATCACGTTTTTAATATGCTTTATAGCTAATTTAGTCTAGGTTGTGTCGGAGTGAACTCATTCGGGTTGACGTGTTGCTTTGCGTTGTCCTAGTTATTACGTTTAGGAGATTTGACGGGGTATATCATGTATGCTCCGTACTTACAACCTTGAGTGCATAATTTCCGAGGTATTTATTGACGCCAAAATCATATTAGGCTTTTATGTGAATTTAGGGGTGTGACAACTCTTGATTTAATTAACTGTCGAAACGAGACGCATTCGTAATAACTCGTCGATCCATGTAACCATTTTATACTAATTAACTCAAGTGAGGGATATTCGACGCAACCTATAGTTTTTACCGCTTTAATTAGTCTAGTTTCAATACACTCGCCTAGTATAAACTTTCCCTTTTTTGTATCTTTTCCTTTTTGTGGTAATTATCTTTTACACTTTCATTTCTGAAGTACTAAACCTTATAAATTCTAGCATCTCATCTCTGTGGATTTTTCGATACCGGGACTTGGCCGCTATACTCACCCGTTGAGTGTAGTCATAAGTTTAGGTTTTTCATAGAGGCGATAAATAGAAAACAATGGTCGGCGCTTGACATGCGTCATTTTTCACCCTTGATCAACAGGTAATCCTTATTTATGGAGTGTTCCTTTGCTAATGATCTGGGCTGAAACTCAATCTCCAAATAAGATTTTGCCTCCGAAGAAGTTAGTTTTATTTGAGAGTTTGGATTCATCCCTAGTCATATACTTAGAACTTTCAGAGTCTAAGTACCATCCAGACATGGTGTGTTCAGCTTTCAAAGCACTGATCACTATGTCACATGTCATCTGGGGTACTAGATCATCCTTTCTTACCCAAATAGCTCTGGTTTTCAATTTGCACTTATTAGCTCGTATTTGATAAAAATTGCCAGCTTCAGATTTTTGTCTAAACAGATTTTACGCAATTTTATTGTTGTTATAAAAATTTTGAGCATTTGGTCGAGAAAAGACTCAAGGATTATTTCTTGATGATTGTCTTTTAGTATTAGATCTTGTCCTTCTCTTTCGAAAGTTAGCGTTTCTGCCTGGTGGTTTAGGATGGACGTAATTGTTACAGCTTCTCCTAGAATAGTTAAAAGTCTGATAGGTAAAGGAGGGATAGATAGTTTGATGCAGCCGTTTGGAATAGCAACCATTTAAAGAATGGCCATACACATCACAGTATACGCAATAAAGATTGCTCGTAGCAGTTAAGTCTTTAGGAAAGTTGTTGAACTTAGGTTTCCCTAAATTATGACTTTTGGCATTATTTCTAGAGGGAACAGTTTGAAAGGAGGTCTCACTCTTTCTAATTGGAGGACAAACGTACTTGGCTTTAAGTTGAACATTATGCTTAGAGGTACTTGTGTTATCAAGGTTTAACTGCTGCTGATTTTTGTCAAAATCATTTTTCAAAGATTAAAAGTCTGGACAAATTTCCATAGGTCTTTTCCCACCAGTAACAAACTTTATGGTTTTAAAAGGTTTAGTTTGCTTGATATTTTTGGTGCAAAAGCCTATTCCAGACCTGTCATCAGAATTGGTCTTACTATCAGCAACACAGTCCTCAAAACAATTAGAATTTTTTCAACTTTTGAGAATTTTTTGAAGACTGTTGATGCCTTTTCTTTTGTTTGTTCCAATTCTAATAACGATCCTTTATAATTCTTTTCCAAAACATTATTGGATTCAGTCAAGTCTTTCAATCTTTGTTCAAAAACCTTTATTTCCTCATCACGAGTTAAACTTTCAGATGTATACTCTTCAGTATTTTTTTAACTATTTGGTTTAAGGACTCTAATTTCTTGGAAAGATCTTTGACAAGCTTCTATAGTCTAGTGGTTTTCTTGAGTGTTTTTGTGTCAAGTGTGTGAATGTGAGGAAGGTCCTCATTATCAAAGTCACTAAGTGAGGTGTGTACTGTGTCCCCTATCGATTCAATTTTAGGACTCACACACCCATTGGCATCATCAATAAGGCGTTCACTTTGACTCTCACACACACGATTTTCAGTACTACAATCAGTCTCAAAAAGTAAGGCAGACATGTCAGTAGAAGCAACATCATTTATCATATGATCAGTTTCCTCATCATCATTATAGATTATTTTGGCAAAGAATGACATGCAAGGGTCATAAGAGTCGTATGACTCCGTTTCATCATTTTCAGAATCACTTGAGTCATTCCAAGTCTTGCATAGCTGAGCCCTATTGTGTTTGGATTTTTTGTCTAAGTTAACCCTACAGTCACTAACCATGTGTCCTAATTTGCCACATCTATAAAATTCGACAATTTTAAGGTCTTTCTGAGGTCTCTTGATCATCAGTCTTTTGTTTGTCATGTTTTTTCTCATTAGGCCTATTATTAGAAGTGTTGGAGTAATTAGGTTTCCCTTATCTGGAAGCAACTTTGTTTCTAAATTTTACAATCGTTTTGAATTGCTTAGACATAAGGGTAAGCTGATTATCCAGGTTATCTAAGCCACAGTCCTCATCAGAGTCAAGGTCAAGGCCTGGTTTGATCAACTTTGATGAAAAAACAAGATTAGAACTACCCTATTTTTTATTGATCTGGATAAATTATTTCTTGAATTCTAGTTCCATTTCCATAGTTCTTAGTTTACTATTGAGGAGTTCTGGGGTAAGATTTTGATCATCCGTTTCCTCAATAGCATATCTTTTATTATCAAACTTGTGAGGAAGTGATCTTAGAATTTTTGAGACAATCTCTTTCCTATCATAGGCTATAACGTTTGCATGCAACTTAGTTACAATGTCAATTAACCTAATGTATAAATCTTCAAAGGATTCACTCTCAAACATGACAAGAGAGTTATACTGTTGGATAAGTATTTGAGTTTTAGCAGCTTTAACTCTCGTATCACCCTCATGTGCAGTAACAAGAGTATCCCACGCTTCATTAGAAGTTGTGCAAGATGAGATCCTCTTGAACTCATGTTCGTTAATAAACATAAATATGGCATTATTGCCTTTATTGTTACATAGTGAAATTTGTTTTTCATCTTTAGTGAATTCACTTAGTAACTTCCTGATTCTCACAGTACTTCCTTCAGTAGCTGGTTTAGTAGGAAAAGTGTAGCCATTTTCTATGACTTCCCAGACGTCATCTCCCAGAGTTCCTTGAATGAAAGCAATCATCCTTACCTTCCAGTAAGGAAAATTAGTTCCATCAAAGAGAGGGGCTCTGGACAGGTTACCTAGTCTCTCAAATTTCTCGTCCATACATTGTTTTGATTTTTTTTTTCCAGAAACACTGGATCTAAAAGATTTTAAAATAGCCAAGCTCTGATACCAATTGAAAAACTACCACTTAAGAGGTTTAATACAGGATTAAACTATTAAAATGGCTCCGAACTGTTTGTTGAAGAAACTCTTTTAATCAAAATAAAACTTAACACAAGATGTGTTTAAAAAGATTATTAAAATAGTTTGAACGAGTTATTTCACATATAGAATTAACCAATTTTGAAAAATAAAACTTAAGCTATTAAATCAGCACAGCTTAAAAGAAGGTGTTGAGAAAATGAAGAAGTACACAAGTAATTTTTAACGTGGTAAAACCCTATCCAATTGGGGAAACATCCACGGTGACCTCTACATCACAAAACAAAAATCCACTAAAATCATAATAACAAATTACAAGCTATTTAACAATCAAACCACACAAACACACCTAAACTAAATTCATAATCATTACCAACTCCTATGGATTAGATCTGACTTCTCTGAAGGTTGTTGTTGTTGATGTTCTCTCCAGCTTCGTAATCTTTACTTGATTCCAGCTTTATGTCGACTCAAACAAGTTCAAGATCAAACAACCAACACTTTAAATGTAGTAGAGTGAAAGTGTAGTGGTGATGTGCTCTCTAACATATGCATGAAACACACTCACACTTAATACATACAAATACAAATAAAAATGAAAGAATACTACAAACTAAACAGTTCCCCGACAACGGCGCCATTTTGATCAGGCGCGAAAAGTAGCGCGTGTAAAGACGCTAGTCCTTGTTTTCGTTTCGTTGCCTCAATACAAAAATCTAAATTACGACTACACTCAACTGGTGAGTACAGCGATAAGTCGGGTATCGAATCCACAGGGAGTGTTTGACAGATCGCAACAGATTATTAATCCAGGAATAAAAGTGTAAGAAGGTGATGGCTGGTTGTAATTTAAAGAAAAAAATAAGTTAAGTCTAAATAAAAGTAAAGCGATCATCGGGATATTATCCAACCATACGGATCGAAACAACTACTAATCAAGATTCTGGCTCGAAAGGAATTTAATCGAGCATTATAAATTAAACATAAACTTCACACAATAAGGAATTTAAGCCAAAGTTGCGAGAATAAACACTTAACCGAAAATTGGTCGCACGCGGATTAAACTCAGATTATCGCTATAAACACTAACGTTGCATGACAAAGAAAGTTAAACGCATAATAATCCGATTTTAATTCGCGCGGGTTCAATTAAACGCAATTTTTCACAAAACCTAATTTTCGAAGCTCGGGGCCCGAAAATGGCGGAAATGAAATTCCGACCCTATTTATCTAAGGGTGCATGATGAATTAAACTAAATTACACTAATTAAACTAGGAAAGAAAGAATTAAAGCAATTAAACTAACTACAAAGCATGGAAACTAAATTACAAAGCAAGGAAAGATGAAGAACAAACTATATTAATGGAGATGGAAGTGAATAGTTCAATCTTACAAAACCAAATGGTTGTCAATCCAAGAAGAGAAGAAGATGAGCTCTCCAAACCAAACCCTAACCTAAAATATCTTCTAAAACTATGTATATCAGCATCCATCTCTTATTACTACAAAAATTGGCTTAAGTAGTAAGTAAGAAAGAAAAGAAAAGAACATATCTGCAGAAAAAATAGGGGATCGATCGATCGAACCCTTTGGTCGATCGATCGACTGTAGAAATCGAGGAAAAATTCAGAAAGGTCGATCGATCGACCCCCAGGCTCGATCGAACGATCAAGCAGGGCAGACTGCAATTTCCCCTGTTTTGGCATGCAATTCTTCTTCGCTAAAATTACCGTAACTTTGTCATACGGACTCGGAATCGCGCACCGTTTACGGCCACACGAAGCTAGCGAGGAGGGATACAACTTCCGTTCAGATGTCGGGCCAGGTGCCCAAGTTGTGAAATGATCGGATTGCCCATGAACGTACGGTTGCGTACGAAAATTGCGCAGAATGCGTCTGAACTTCACACTTAGTACCTAAATAGCTACAAAAGCCCAATTATACCTCATATAGCATGTTAATTAATATAAACCGAGGGTGTCTGGTTAACGGGCTTAAATATAGAGATTAAGGCACCCCAGGGGGCTAAAATGCGTAGGTTCGACGGATGAAATACGCAATATGTGCGTATTATCAGACCCCCTAACTTACATATTGCTAGTCCCTAGCAATGAAATAGGATGCAACAAGAACAACAAGCACTAAAAGCAGGATAAGTACAAAAATATGGTATAAAAGCATAAAGCCACTTTCGCGGGCGATTCGATTGCATTTAGCGAATGCAATAAGCCGTTAAATCCATAGGTTACCTTAGTGGACGAGTGTCATCTCGTGAGGGTTTTCAGTGATGAAACCCACAAACACCATAAATTTTCCTCAAAATATGCCCAATCAAGCATGCAACAAACTCAACAATACGAACAAGATTTCAACATGTTATTAGCAAAGCAAACGAATTCACATGAAAAGTCCGTAGTTATTAACATTATCGAATGCACCTCATTGAATTGAAACTCTAACATGTGGGAGGGGAGTAAGCACACGCAAAATATGATTTAGCGAAAAACTTATATAAATCGGATACTAAAATCAAAGCATGCATAAAAGTCAATCCTCACGGGCTTTACACTCATCAAATGAATTCACTTGAAACAAGGAGGTAACACACGGGACATGCGGGAATAAGGAGTAAATGTAAAGGGAAACTAGGCCGCGCACATGTCGCAAATGAAGAACGCTATATAGGAAATAAAAATTGCAATCTCAGTGAAAGATACCGTACATATAAAAGAGGCGAAATGCATTTTCATAGATTATCAAAACTATTTAAACATTTGAATTACATCTAATTAAGATCACATAGGACTTTAATAGGGTTGTAATGTAGGCTAGGTTAAGGTACGAAATGAAAGGGATGTATATACGGATTCAAAGTGTTTGGGGATGAAACTCAGGAAAATGGGAAAAAGTTGGCAATTTCAAAATTGGACAAATGATTTCCCAACGAGCATTAGATATAACAATCGAGAGAGTAATCAAAGCTTATTGAAACACTATAAACAATATAAACAACTTTCTCTTTCTTTTTCTTTTCTTCTTTTTCTCACTTTTTTTTCTTTTGTTTTCTTTCGTTTTTAACTTTCTCTTTTTCACTCTTTTCATACTCAAATTGCAACCACAAAAAATAATATCATTTAATCCCAAGTAACAATCCAAATAAGGGTATGTAAGGTAATATGTATGGTATAAAACACCAATTTGGAGTTGGTTATGGGATTTTGGGTAATGAAAAGAAAGGCTAGTATTTAGGCTCAAGTGGGTTCACTAGGGAACATATAAAGGGTGAGGTCAAGGTCATATGGGTGATATACAAAGATGGCCTATGATAATTTCAAAAAGTATACGCAATTCTCGAGTCAAACAACATATGAAAATCATGCTCAAGTAACACATTTCAAGTGTGAACTCAATTAATGAACAGTCAATGAAGGAATAAAGAGATTACCAACGACTGTAACATTTTCAAAGAGGAAAGAAAAGTGTATACACTCACAAATAAAGATAAGTCTCTAATCTCACTCGGTGTAAGTATATACAATGCAACAAAAGCATACCGAGTTATAAAAATCTTAAACCAAATCAATATAACAAGAATGGTGCATATGCTCACGGGATAAAGTTTAATTCATGAAGTTAATCATAATATCAATGATTTAGGACTGAAGTCTAATAACTTTTAAAATCCCGAACATGAATCGTTGAGTTGTCTATTTGATCGGGCAATTATTAAAATTTATCATCGGAAACAAGGGCAAAATGCCCAATAAAGGAGAAAAAAGGAAGAAAATATTTTTGAAAATTTTAAAATTTTTAAGAAAAACATGCTTTGTAACTAAATTGTAATTAAATTCAAGGAATAATCAGCAAAATTGATAGAATATCCTACACCCCCTAACTTAAATGTTGCATTGTCCCCAATACATCCATTAAAGAACACAATACAAAGATAGGAAAATAATGATATTACCCAAATTTGGAGCGGTCTCCATAAGTACAAGTCCAAATGAAGCTGCAAAACAAGTTAGTACAAAGCATAGGAAGAATATGTACCGATGTATTAAGTTAAAAGAATCTATGTCACAAGTCACAATAATATAGAGGGTCTGAAGTGCAAATACTAGATAAATTGATGGTGAACTTTTTGATTTTATAAAATGGAAGGTCACACACATCAAAATTCAATAAATAACCACAAACTACACTTTCATTTCTCATTTCATAAGTTCAATACAAAATCACTTAATACATTACAACTAGTGAAATGAAAGAAATATAAATAAAAATAAAAAGTACAATATAATATCCGACCCCAGAAATGCCAAAAACGACCCACTACAATAGTAGCCTAGTGGCCGGAACCACTAGGATCAGAAGGGTCCTGAAAATGAGGAGGTAGCGCTGTGTCGGAATCATGCTGCTGCAAATAAAGATCTCTTATCATCTGCTGCATCATCCTGTACTCATGCCTATGCTGCGCACTAGCCTGCCTCTGCTGGGCCCACTCCTGCCGCTGATCGGCCTGATATTACCGCTGCTCAGCCTGATACTACCGCTTCTCGGCCTGATACTGCCGTTGCTCGGCCTGCTGCTGGTCCAGGCGGGACTCCCATGTAGCCTACCTGAGTTGGGTCTCCTCCCAGCACTGGTCCTGCACGACCTGAAATGCCTCAAAGCGGGCATCGTAATCAGTGTGTGGCGCGTGAGAACCCTCACCCTACTCCATCTCCCTAATCTCATCCTCCTCATCGTCGGGATCATCAGCTACCTCTACCCTCTGCCTTTTGCTCCCCAGTTGCCCCCACTCGTGTTTGAGCATCTTCGAGATATTATCCTTTGAAAGAAGCCCGAGTGGCTCATGCTTGCGGTCAGCGTCAAACTCTGCGCAACCGTGCGATATACAGATCTTCGTAATGAGGGAAGTAAAAGGAAGGGAATAAATAACCACAAACTACACTTTCATTTCTAAGTTCAATACAAAATCACTCAATACATTACAACTAGTGAAATGAAAGAAATACAAATAAAACTAAAAAGTACAATATAATATCTGACCCCAGAAATGCCAAAAACGTCCCACTACAAAACTAGCCTAGTGGCCGAAACCACTAGGATCAGAAGGGTCCTGAAAATGAGGAGGTAGCGCTGTGTCAGAATCATGCCGGTGCAAATAAAGATCTCTTATCATCTGCTGCATCATCCTGTACTCATGCCTATGCTGCGCTCTAGCCTGTCTCTGCTGGGCCCACTCCTGCCGCTGATCGGCCTGATATTACCGCTGTTCAGCCTGATACTGCCGCTTCTCGGCCTGATACTGTCGCTGCTCGGCCTGCTGCTGGTCCAGGCGGGACTCCCATGTAGCCCACCTGAGTTGGGTCTCCTCCCAGCGCTGGTCCTGCACGGCCTGAAATGCCTCAAAGCGGGCATCGTAATCAGTGTGTGGCGCGTGAGAATTCTCAACCTACTCCATCTCCCTAATCTCCTCCTCCTCATCGTCGGGCTCATCAGCTACCTATGTCCTCTGCCTTTTGCTCCCCGGTTGCCCCCACTCGTGTTTGAGCATTTTCGAGATATTATCCTTTGAAAGAAGCTCGAGTGGCTCATGCTTGCGGTCAGCGTCAAACTTTGGGCAACCGTGCGATATACAGATCTTCGTAATGAGGGCAGGAAAAGGAAGGGAATACCTCCAGGCTATCTCCTTTGCTGTCACGCACATCATATCCAGAAATATATTGGGCAAGCTGATATTGCCCAAATTATTAACCAGTGCGTGGATCAATGCGGCGTGCTTGTGACGCACCTCTGACCGGTTATTCGTCACCATAAAAGAGTGGACATTGATATAGTGAAGTAATCTCGATAAATCCTCCATTGCCGCCGAGAGAAAATCACCCTTTTTCCATGCCTCCCCCGGTGCAAGGGCCTCTATCAATGTCCCACGGCCAAAGATATTCCCATCCAGAAAACTGATCGAATCCGCGGGGTTTGGAACACCCATGTAGTCTGCCAAGTCTGAAATGCTGAAAGGTATCCGCACCCCACGAACCATAGCCTCATATGTAGTCGGCCCGTTCCCCCTCACCTCTACCAACGTCGCATAAAACTTACGGACCATCTCTTCATTAATGCGTCCGTTGGTAGCCAGAAAGGGCTCCCATCCCTGACGGTGCAACAAAGTCCGCGCCTCCCTCGGTATGTGATCAATGGTCCACGCAAAATGGTAACCAAGTGGACGCTCGGATGTCTAACAATGGGCGTGGTACCAATCTCGCTCCTGGTCGCAGCGAAATCCCTCAACGCCCCCGTTGGGCAAACACCTAGTATACTTTCAATTGTGCCATTTCAACCTACAAAACAAGAATTAAGCAATACAAAAAAAATTGTAAGCACAATTAATGGTTAGTTAGTGTACAAGTTGAAATGGGGGTGCAAGTGCGCAAAACCGAGGTAACAAAATGCAACATTGCGATAAAATGTGTCGGAATGCGACAAGGAGTGAAAATCACCCAAGTGTGCGCCAAAAATTGGATTGAAAACTGTTTGGGGCATTTTAGCGAACACTTGGCGTGCGCAATGTGCGTCAAGGGTGAAAAATACCATTTTGAACCAACCAAAGAGCCCCACTCATGAACAAAACAACAATGCAGCAATATACAAGTGTTCATGAGTGGATATACATCAATAATCACAAGAAAAAATGGTTGGAACAACACAAATCAGGGAAAATACCAACACATTCAATATATGTCAAAATGTGGATAAAACATGGAATTTATGACAAAAATCAACCCCAATTGTACAAAACAATAATAAAGTAGGAAGAATTATACCTTGTAAGTGTAGAAAAAGGGTTGAGATCAAGGAAATGTGTTGGGGGAAATATTAGGGCACGAAACAATTTAAGAGAAGAGAAGAGAGAATAAGGAGAAAGGGAAAAAAGTAGCAGATCTCGGCCTATAACTGCTCGCTCGATCGATCGAGCCTGGGTCCTCGATCGATCGATCAAGCAGGAAAAGGCACATTGCTTCCTGTTTTTAAATGGGGGGGGGGGGGAATTGTAATTCTGGGAGAATAAAGGGTTTTAAGTATAAAAAAAAAATATATATATATATATAGTATATATAAGTATAAATATATAAAAATATGGAATAAAAATATAAAAACGAAAAATAAAAATAAAAGAAAATTATATAGACATAGGCTAAAATATACCTATGCTAACCAAAAAAATAAAAAATATGTACAACTAGCAACACACACGCATGTTCACGACAAAATGTATAATAAAATAAAATAAAAAAGAAAAACAAATGCAAATGCGTGAGAATGCGTGTGTGAAAAATAAAGAAAAATTGTTTTGTGACTTTTTTTTATCGTTTTCTTAACAAATGTGTGCACGGGCGCATAGTCTCTGCAAATTCAAGTCCGTTCAACCTACAAAAGAGTTAGAACCAAGCATGCATGAAAAACATAAAAAGAGATTAACTAATTACACTAGACTAAATTAAGAAAAGATGAAAATTAAGAAGTTAACTATATACAACTACATTTAGAACTCTAATTAGCTATATACTAAAAGTTGAAACTTTTGAGGGTCCATCCAAAACACAATTTGAATTTGGCGGATCAACGGTGGACCCTCCCGAACATGCATGCCTCCCGGAAAATAGGAATTCCGTTCGAACGACGGAAGGCATGTGTAAGGCGGTAAAAGTGAACCATACCCAATTGAAACTTTAGGAGGGAGGATGGGGGATTAGGATAGGATGGGCAACAAATACACATGCGGGTCGAGAAAACATGAATCATCTCCCTAGTATTTTAAAGTTGGAATGGGAGGTGGCACGCATGAGGGCAAAGATGCCGTTATGGAAAGCAGCTCGAGCGAGTACTCCTCGTCGGTGAAAAGGTTTGGAACTAAAAAGTTTTGAACCGATTCATCGGGTACTAGAATTGGTGTGACAGTATAGAATGAAGACGGGGATGAAAGAAATTCAATCTCAGGCGATGAGTGATCATCGCTTGAAAATTGAATTTCGAAAGAAATAGGATCGGTTACAATGAAACTTTCTTCTTTGAAAAGCAAAGAAGAAACGAATTCATTGCAAATGGATACTATTTCTTTTTCATCCTCATTCTCATTCTTTACTATACCATGGGTCAAGTTAAGGATGATTTGTTCCAAAGTAGGAACGAAGTCCTGTAACACCCCGCCTAATTAAATACCGGGTGGCCAGTACCATACCAAATTAAAACAAAATATATAGTTGGCTCATTCTTAGCATCACTGTCGAAAACATTAACTAATCACCCAAAACCCAATTAAGCTGGTGTTAAATTTTTTTTTCCAAATTTTAATTCAATAAAAATTATTTTTAGTTTACGAATAACACCACACATTTTATTCTATCACAATAGTAACTGAACAGCTAACATAAAATAATTTAATGCAATTGGAATAAACATTCCCACATAATAATCCAATACAGTAATCCCAATAATCATAAAAGTAATAAAATGACATGAGTACAAGACTGCATGACTCAGATAGAAAGATGATAACTGAATTCCTCTGGGCGACATGCCCTAAATAAAACATCACTATGAATCAAATGAAGATAGGATTCTAAGCAACACTCCATAGCTCGTCATAATTCCCTAAGGTTAGCGTCCCTGCTGCTGGACACCTGATATAGAAGGTACAATAGAAAAGAGAATATACAAGTAAACGGGTCAGAGCCCGATGTAAAATGATTTTGAAAACAACAAGTATTTAACAAGTGCAATAAATCATTTATTATGTACATGTTAGTATCGAAACTCTCACTTGATATTCTCACCTCTCATCTAGAGTGCACGCTTAATGTTTCCTATTAACCTCTAGTTAATGGTTCCTCCTAACTAGTTTCCATACTATGATTCTATCCCATGTCATAACCCCGTATGTCCCATACCATACGTAGTATAATCATTCATATACGTTTCTCAATAAAATGAGTTAAGCTTTTCAAATCGATCAGAATAATATTCATTAACTTAATTCAATTCTTTTTTCTCTATTCACCGTTATCTACAATTATCACATAGTAGATTGATTTAACCACAATATACACATACATTTAATTCATTATATATATATATATATATACACACATATATAATACGTCACCTCGAGACACAGATATGGTGCATGCATTACTCTGCTATCACGTCCCAATATCGCAGGTCACTGAATAGGGGACTAAAGGTTCGGTAAGGATTCCTCGAACCACAATTAACAACACACAAATTGGAGGCGAACATAGGTCTCATACCCACGAGTCACACACATACATACGTACCCATAGTCAACGGACTTATCAACTCACCGATAAATCTTTCATAGATCTATGTTCTCGAGCGACAAATCAAAAATCCCATGGATTCATTAGGATATGACTGCCCTCACGCGCAAACCTCCCATCGATATCAAGTAAGCCAGGTATGTCATACACATAATTCATCAATTAATCAAATAGTCATTATCATCTACCAATAATATAATATCAACAAGGTAATCACACTACCATCAAATAATTCCCATACGTAGCATTCTATCTCTTAAATCCCATGTATTAAAAATATTATGACTTTACTTCTTTACTTAAATTATTCCAGAGTCTCACTCATTACCCAAGGTTTAAATAGGTTTTCCACCCTATATTTATTCAGTACTATCACTAATACCCTACTGGTCCATATCATCTTAACTCCTGAATTATTACGAATTAAACTCTCCTTTAGTTAGGGTTATAACCGATAGTTTCTAATCTCTTATAAACACCTATTCTTTCACCTAGGATTGAATCCTCTTATAATCTTAAGGCTGCCCAGGTGATATAAAATTTTCCCCTACTGGACCTATCCTTAATCCCCATGCATACAAATTAGAATCCATCAAGTGAACCTAGCAGTTGAAATTTCTTCCAAATTTAATTATCATAATTCTTATCAATTAAATCCCAATCACATTAATTCGATTATTATCTAGGGCTTACTGATCATCCCTAAGTCCCATTATATCCAATTAATAATCACCAAAGATTTACAAAAGGTTTGGGATAAGAACAAGCATTAAAAAAAAACAACTTCATGAATTCTGGGGAGGTCGATCGATCGATCGAAGGCAGGGGGTTGATCGATCGATCGCCCAGATAACAACCCAGTTTTCTGTATTTCTTCTACTACGGGTTTCATCACTTTTGATCATTCAAACCTTCATATTAACAACCCAAATTCCTTATAATCCTTATTAAATGATATAGCAACATATATAAATGATTTCTAATGCTCTAAACACCCTAAAATCATCAAGAGTTTGAATTAAAAGCATATATTTATCCCATTTTTCCAGAAAATCATAAACATGATATCTTCAAGAACACACCAATGATTCTCAGAAGTTCTTCAACAACTTAATGATTGTTTCGTGGATTACTATCTACCTACAACATGAGTTTGATTCCTATATATATCCATTTTCCAGAAATCCATTAACAACTCTATCTTTATCTTCCAAACATGAAAAATATCATCTTTTCATAACTATCCTAACATGGACAATATACAAACTTAGATTGCAATCATCAAATACTTGCCTCTAATGAAGGTCTGATCCTTTGGGGTTGTATAACACAGGTGGTTCTCCCCTTCTTCGATCACTTCCGGTGGTGGTTGGTGGTGGTGACCTTTGGTCTTTGGTTCTCCTCCTTTCCAAGCAAGCTTCTCTTCTCCCAAGCAACCTTTCACTCTCTCTAAGAAGATGACCTCTCAATTTTGTGTAGAAGAGATGAATGAACCCACGTACAACTAATCTCTAAATACTTATAATAAGACCAAATCCGAAATCACTATTCATCCCCCTTGTAAAAATGACCAAAATGCCCTTTTTGGTTGTCTTTTTATTTCCAAATGACCCGAGACTTATAACCAACATCCAAATAGACTTTTCTTACTATTTCAACCATTTTGGATGCAATGACGTAGTCGAAACGACTATAAGGTTGATGTAAAAAATAAGTTTCCTTTTTAATCTCACAATTTGTCTCGACACGTCCCATACCGCGTCCGACTAAAAATTCAAAATACGAAATTAATAACTCACCGCAATATCAATAACATCACATTCATATATTACCTAAATATATTTAAGTAATATTCAGAATCATTCATTTTAATATCCACAATTCGGATAAAACCCAAATGAATTAATTTATAATAAAATCCAATTAATCCATTAATTTAAAATATAACACATTTTTAAAAGTTATTAAAATTACGGGGTATTACATACTCCCCCCTTATAACAGAATTTCGTCCCGAAATTTGAAAAGATAAATCATACTGGTAAGTTCAACTCTGAGTATAAATCTCACATCGCAAGTAATCTATGTTGTACTGCCCATACAGTACATTAACGAAAATCCCCCATTGATGTTATACGCCAAGCCTCACCATATAATTCCAATTGAATCAAATTTAAACTATACCCAATCTTCCCTATACCATCCTCGTGACAAAGTTTGGTAAAAACTGATCCTTAATCATATAGTAAATAAATCCTGAAGTCACAACCTCACAATTATGAAAACTACTACGATTCAACCATCCCGGGCGCCCATAAACCCTTCCATTATAAAATGGATATGGTTACCCGCATAATACTCTGATTTATCGCAAAGGTTATAAACTCATATCCTAAAGACCTAACTTACTTCGACTCCCAACGTCTGTTAGTTTCATGCGTGGGGTGTCTCGCAAGCAAAATCCAAACAAGAAACCCCCCCGATACACTACTACCTAAAGTAGTCGGTCATCGAAACTCCTCAGGTCCTTAGTCAATAGTATATAACTTCTCTACGGGTTTATCGATTTCAAATAAAAGTCTACCCATCTATTCTCTTAGTAAAGACAAAACGCTAGCTATAGTAGTCCATACTCTCTCATATACCATAAGTCAATCCACATCGATAGTCACATCATGTTCGGACCTGCGTAATGTAAATAAATCCATGATAAAATCAGACCCATGTGATGATATGTAAAAATATAGGTGTCCCACAACCCCTCGGTGAGTCTACGTAAATAACAGTGTTATAGGCTAAGTTTAGTAACCCTTTTGCCCATACAATATTAATTTCTACAAAAAATCAATATGCACCTCATAACTCCTTAGATAGAAAACATACCCTCATTCGCGGGTGGTGGTTGTTGAATCGTTTCCTAATGGACGTTATATACACGCCCATACTGACCCTATTGCATGGGAGCTACTGGAATGGGAGGTAGTGCTAGCACCAGAGCTGGAGCTGAAAGAGCAGCTGGTGGAAACACTAGTATCTGTGGCTCCTGTAGAGCATTTTGTTGCTGAGGGAGTTTGTCCTTATCAGGACAATCTTGTCGTTTATGGCCATACTTACCGCACACGAAATTTTTTTCCAGCAAACCTTCCATAATTTTGTCCCTGTTGACCTCGACCCTGCTGGCCATTACCTCATTCCCTTGGCCCTGATGAGCCTGCCTCTGGCCCTGATGGCCCTTCTGTCCTTGCCCATTACCTCTATCCTCAAATCAAGAATCTCCAGATCATAAACGCTTAGCATAATCCCCTATTTGGGAACCCCGCTCACTCTGACGCTGATGACTCTGTCCTGGTTGAGTCCCACTAGAACTGCCCCCAATAGTCTTGCCTTGCAGGCTTGACCCAAACCCCCGCTTGACACCCTGAGCATGTAAGCGGTTATCCTGGCAGTGAAGCATTGTATCATTAAGAACATCTGCATAAGTACGTAGTGAAAGATTTCCCAGTAAATTCTGGCGAATCTTATAGTTCAACCCATCAGTGAACATTAGAATTCTTCTCTCCTCAGTGGGTACCTCTGCTGGTACCAAATTAGTTAGTCGCGTAAATTCTTCCTCGTATTCTGCCACCATTTTCTCTCCCTGTTTCAAATCAAGTAATTTCTGCCTCATCTCTGTCTGGATGGCGGAAGGAAAGTACTTCTGATCAAACCGTATCCAAAAGTCTGGGATAGTCATTGTGTCTCTCTCCTCGATAGTGGTCATAGCCTCCCACCATTGCAAAGCTTCCCCTACTAGCTTGAATGTGGTTAGTATTTGATGTTGAACCTCAGTACATTCGAGCATTCTCAAGTGCCTTTGGATATCTTTCTTCCATTGGCTAGCAGTAACGACATCTGACCCACCCTGAAACTCGGGTGGGTGTGCCTTCTGAAAGGCATCCCTCGCTCATTCCCATGCAGTAGGAAACACTTGCCCTTGCACAAGTGGCTCAACCGGTGCCGGTGATGGAGCCTGTTGAACAGCAGCTAGAGCTACATTGACTGCCTGAGCGACAATTGCAGCAACTTCGACCGCAGTCATTGTACCCTGAACTGGGGAGGTCTGAGGTGCACGTCGAGGAGGCATCTGAAACGAGAGTATACTATCAGTATTTGATATAACATAATAGCTGAAGAACGTAAGTGTAACTAGAAAAGCAATAATCCTACTCATAGGGCTCTACATCAAAGAACGCTAAGCTGAAAACATAGTAAACCATACAGACCCTAAAGGACACTAGAACCTGATGCTCTGATACCACCTGTAACACCCCGCCTAATTAAATACCGGGTGGCCAGTCCCATACCAAATTAAAACAGAATATACAGTTGGCTCATTCTTAACATCACTGTCGAACACATTAACTAATCACCCAATACCCAATTAAACTGGTGTTAAAAAAAACTTTCCAAATTTTAATTCAACAAAAATCATTTTTAGTTTACGAATAACACAACACATTTTATTCTATCACAATGGTAACTGAACAGATAACATAAAAGAATTTAAATGCAACTGGAATAAACATTCCCACATAATAATCCAATACAGTAATCCCAACAATAATAAAAGTATTAAAATGACACGAGTACAAGACTGTATGACTCAGATAGAAAAATGATAACTGAATTCCTCTGGGCGACATGCCCTAAATAAAAGATCACTATGAATCAAATGAAGATAGGCGTCTAAGCAACACTCCATAGCTCCATAGCTCGTCATAATTCCCTAAGGTTGGCGTCCCTGCTGCTGGACACCTGATATAGAAGGTACAATAGAAAAGAGAATATGCAAGTAAACGGGTCAGAGCTCGATGTAAAATGATTTTGAAAACAACAAGTATTTAACAAGTGCAATAAAGAATTTATTATGTACATGTTAGTATCCAAACTCTCACTTGATATTCTCACCTCTCATCTAGAGTGCACGCTTAATGTTTCCTATTAACCTCCTAGTTAATGGTTCCTCCTAACTAGTTTCCATACTATGATTCTATCCCATATCATAACCCCGTATGTCCCACACCATACGTAGTATAATCATTCATATATGTTTCTCATTAAAATGAGTTAAGCTTTTCAAATCTATCAGAATAATATTCATTAACTTAATTCAATTCTTTTTTCTCTATTCACCGTTATCTACAATTATCACACAGTAGATTGATTTAACCACAATATATTACCTCACATTCATATATAACCACAATAACTCACCGCAATATCAATAACCTCACATTCATATATTACCTAAATATCTTTAAGTAATATTCAGATCATTCATTTTAATATCCACAATTCGGATAAAACCCAAATGAATTAATTTATAATAAAATTCAATTAATCCATTAATTTAAAATATAACACATTTTTAAAAGTCCTTAAAATTACGGGGTACAAGTCCTCATTTGGTTCAAAACAGTCCTTGACTTCGACAGTCTCCGAAGAAAAGTCGTCGTCGAATTCAAATAGTAAATCCAACTCGTGTTCCCAACGACGATTTTCTTCCCGATAACGGTTTTCAATCCTCTCATTTTCAGGCATGCGCAATCCCTCACCGAAAGTCATATGGCGAGGAGCGGATTCTTGGAAATGGGAAGTTTGGAAATTGTTCTCGGGACTACACTCAAAATCATTAACATAAGAATTTTTAAAATGATTACAATTTGTTACAAAATTCTTATCATAAGGATCTCGCGACCCAAAATCAGAATGATCATGCACAAAATTGCTGTAATCCAAACTTTGACTTTCGTAATACTCACCCAATGTCATTTTAGACGTTGCAACATTTTGGGATTGCAAGTATTGATCAAAAGTCAAAGGTTTATCGGAATTTTGAGTATTATTATTAGGATTACCAGAAAAGTTAGAATAAGACATGCTTACCCCAACAAAGGCTCGAGATGACGACTTCCACAAAGTAATGTGCGGCGGGATAATTCATGCATTTCTAGGTGCTCAAATGTAGAAGTCCTGCAAAAAAGGTTAAAAGAAAGAATACAAATACAAATGAAAGAATACTACGAACTAATAAGTCAATTACAATCTATAACAAAATAGTGCCCCGGCAAAGACGCCATTTTGATCGAGCGCGAAAAGTAGCGCGTGTAAAGACGCTAGTCGTTATTTTCGTTTCGCCACCTCAATACAAAAACCTAAATTACGACTACACTCAATTGGTGAGTACAGCGGTAAGTCGGGTATCGAATCCACAGGGAGTGTTTGATAGATCGTAACAGATTATTAATCCAAGAATAAAAGTGTAAAAAGGTGATGGTTGGTTGTAATTAAAAGAAAAGAATAAGTTAAGTCTAAATAAAAGTAAAGCGAGGATCGGGATATTATCCAACCATACGGATCGAAACAACTACTAATCAAGATTCTGGCACGAAAGCAATTTAATCGAGCATTATAAATTAAACATAAACTTCACACAATAAGGAATTTAAGCCAAAGTTGCGAGAATAAACACTTAACCGAAAATTGGTCGCACGCGGATTAAACTCGGATTATCGCTATAAAAACTAACCTTGCATGACAAAGAAAGTTAAACACATAATAATCTGACTTTAATTCGCACGGGTTCAATTAAACGCAATTTTGCACAAAACCTAATTTTCGGAGCTCGGGGCCTGAAAATGGCGGAAATGAAATCTCGACCCTATTTATCTAAGGGTGCATGATGAATTAAACTAAATTACACTAATTAAACTAGGGAAGTAAGAATTAAAGCAATTAAACTAATTACAAAGCATGGAAACTAAATTACAAAGCAAGGAAAGATGAAGAACAAACTATATTAATGGAGATATAAGTGAATAGTTCAATCTTACAAAACCAAATGGTTGTCAATCCAAGAAGAGAAGAAGATGAGCTCTCCAAACCAAACCCTAACCTAAAATATCTTCTAAAATTATGTATATCAGCATCCATTTCTTATTACAACAAAAATTAGCTTAAGTAGTAAGTTGGAATAAAAGAAAAGAAGAAAGAAAAGAAAAGAAAATATCTGCAGAAAAAATAGGGGATCGATCGATCGACCCCTTTGGTCGATCGATCGACTGTAGAAATTGTGGCAAAATTCTAATGGGTCGATCGATCGACCCCCAGGCTCGATCGATCGATCAAGCAGGGCAGACTGCAATTTCCCCTATTTTGGCATGCAATTCTTCTCCGCTAAAATCGCCGTAACTTCGTCATACGGACTCAGAATCGCGCATCGTTCATGGCCACGCGAAGCTAGAGAGGAGGGCTACAACTTCTGTGTAGATGTTAGGCCAGTGCCCAAGCTGTGAAATGATCGGATTACCCTTGAACATGCGTTTGCGTACGAAAATTGCGTGGAACGCGTCTGAACTTCACACTTAGTACCTAAATAGCTACAAAAGCCCAATTATACCTCATATAGCATGTTAATCAATATAAACCAAAGTTGTCTGGTTAACGAGCTTAAATATAGAGATTAAGGCACCCGAGGGGGCTAAAATGCGTAGGTTCGACGGATGAAATACGCAATATGTGCGTATTATCAATAAGCTCCTATATAACGCAGACTCAAATGAGTTAAAGATATAGGATGCTTCAATTTTTGATTTCAAAGATGTGTTCTTATCAAAAAGTTGATAAAGATCCGTTCTTAATGCGTCTTGAGAAAACCCGATTATTCTTGACAAATCTTGAGTTGAAAGTTATGAAGAATGGGTCCAGGGTTTAGCGGTTGAAAAGGAATAATTTTGGAGAAGCCTTCTGGAGGAAGAGTTGTGAAAAAAGCGATTAGAAGAACCCAGTCACAGATTAGTTTTAATTTATAATGATTGGGAGTTCTAATCCTAATAGAATTCTATTTAAACTAAAAAAGGGTTGCCCATTAGTCACGGCCCAAAACCGTGACAAACGTTTAAAAAAAAAATAAAAAAAATCCCATTTTGACTCCGATTTTAATTTTGATTAAAATTCTACTTTTCAATTGTAAAACTCATCACTTTAAATTACTAAAAAATAATAAATTCCAAAATTTTATTTTACCCAAAGTTTCAAATTAATTTAAATAATAGTTTTAAATTTATGGGGTGTTGCATGCAAGGCATCTCCTACTAGCCTGAAGCTTGCCAATATATGCTTTTGGACATGCGGACACTCCACCATCTGCAAGTGCCTCTAGATATACTTCCTACATTAAAACGCCAGTAGAATATCTATACTCCCATCAAACTCAGGTGAGTTTCCTTTAGAAAAGGCCCGACTCTCTCTCTCTCCCATAGTGATGCCTATTAAAAAACTCGCACCACCACTTGCTATTATGGTTGAGATTATGGTGGTGGATAAATATGTTATAACATGGAAGCCATTGCCATGATGAATTCCTGGGTAACAATGGCGGCTAATTGTGCTGTAGATGCTATCACTCTTTGTAGTCTATCGTGGTCTACTACGTCAGGTGTTTTCCATCTAAAAGAAAGCAAAATTCATATCAGTAAATGATTCACATAAGATTATAATGAATCCCACTCATAGGGATCTACATCCCAAAGAACGCAATGAAAAATGTAATGGGAATCCCAAGGAACCTAGGACACTAGATAATGGGATGCTCTGATACCAACTCTAACACCCCTATTTTCCACATACTTATTGGCCGTTCCAATATACCGAAGATAGGGCGTGTTATTACTCTACAACATTCTTAGCATAAAAAAATAAAATAAAAATACTTAAATTGAATTTAAAACCATCCACAAGTTGCGAGAAACTAAAACGATTAAAATAACTCTGAATAAATAAAGTCTTAAATCATCCTACAATAAGAATCTGAATAAATCTCGACCCCAAACCAGCTGACAAAAATAAATAACTAGGACTTAAGTTCCATACAAATATATTAAAATAAATAACTGAACTGAACTAAAAAGAGTAGCGACGTATGTAATTTGGGTTAGAGCTCGAAAGTTACAAGAAATATCTTTAATATAAACAACATAAACAACATAAATCATATGACTCATTTACAATAAATATACCATCCCATAGGATCTCAAATGCAGTAAATACCTCACCTAAGTGAAATACTACAAGCATGTCCCAAACCAGACAAAAAATACTAAAAGCCCCTATCTTTAAACTAAGTAATCATACGACTAATAATTAACTACAATAGGGATATAACTAACAATACATGTAATAATACAACCTAGATATCAACCCAAATAATATCACCCGCAAGTACGACATACAAAGTCTTATAATATCAATACATGATGTGACATAGGATTCCTTATAATTAAATGTCCATTACTGGACTAATGCAACTCTTTTATAGTTCTCAATTACATCACAAGAAGGCCACTACCTTCAGGGATCATCTCGTGATTCTAGCAGTATGTCCATAGGAGTCTTCAACCTAATGGGCTTAAATAAACACAGAAATATAGTAATATGAAGATCACTACGCAGTAACACAATCAACGGGTCCATACCCGAACCCTCTTGATGAATCGAGTCTATCCGCGCTCTCATCGCTAAATGGTGACCATCATGAACGTATGATAAACATAACGACCTTCACATCCCCCTGCATCAACAACCAGGTATGCGGTGCATGGTCACAAATAGATCCCCAACGAGTAACAGTGTGTTCATATAAATCAAAGTATATATATATATAGGGTATCACATCACTCTATCATCCCAATCCCCAATGTGGAATTGTGCAATTAATTAAAGTATTATTAAATCTTTTACCTTAATATGTGATTTAGCAAGAGATTTCTTGCCTGAAAGTTTGAACGTTGAATTTCTACATGTTTGATTCCTTGTTCCTCTTTTCCCAAAGTTCCTTGGACTCTTTGAAATTTCCAAAGCTACTATGGTAACTTTCAATGATATGAAATAGGTGCTTAATGAGGTCTAGTACTCCTGATTAATCCTCAAATTCGTAGGTGCCTATTACGCCTATTTTTGGGACTCCCAATGAGCCCAAAATACTACCCCAGAATAGTCCAAAACTTATCTTAAGGGTATAACTATCCCCTGGGCCCAATTTTGAATAATAAAAATACATAATCGGGCATCTGTATCACTATTGAGTCTGCTCCAAATGATAATACATCATAACGTAAAATAAAACACATACATATTTATTTTACATGTAACCGTATATAATCAAACTTAATTAATAACACCGATTACTTAAATATAACACGTGGCACAAATAAATCACATAATATGCAAATTTAATCATCATTTAAATATTCATTTTATTATTACCAATTCTCTCGAGTAAATTCTGACTTTTTAAAATTTATTCTCACAATTTAAAAAATATAAAAAAATATGGGGTATTATATTCTGCCTTAACCTGTTGACATGCCAAACATTTGGAAAAAATATTTGCAATCTCACGTTTCATATTATCCCATTAGTAAAATTCTTTCAAACCTCTATACAATTTAATGCTCATTTATTGCATAAAAAAAGAACTACATGTCGCATCATGAATTTCTCTTTTAATGTTGAATCATTAGGAACACAAATTTTGTTCTTATAACAAAGAATCCCACCTTTAACAACATAAAATCAATTGGCTAGCCTGCTGAGGCACCTAGCCATTTCTTCTCTAAAAATGTATCTTGGTCTTGTAATTCTCGTTTGCATTTTTGCAATAAAGGTCTCACTGTAATGTGTGAAAATAACGTCCTCGCTCTAATCAATCTCAACTAGACTCCTACCAATCTTAATTACATAATATTTCTAACGCATACACATTGAATACAAGACAATCTCCCCGATAATTTCTGACTTAGAGCATATGAAACAACATTTTCCTTTCCAGAATGATGGTGAATGGTATAATCATATTTAATTAACTCCATCCAACGTCCTTGTCTCAAATTTAACTATTTATGTGTAAATAAATACTTCAACTTTGATGGTCAACAATTAATTTCACAAATATATCCATATAAATCATGTCTCCACAACTTCAAGGCAGTTCTAAATCATGTGTGGGATAATTGCATTCATAAGTATTTAAGTGTCAAGATGCATATGAAATTATATTTCTATGTTGTACGGAAATAAAACCCAATCCCTAAAGCGTTAATATAAATCACAAAACCTTCACCAAAGGATGGAATAGTAATAATTGGAGTTGATACTAACCTACTTTTTAACTCATCAAAACTGTGTTAGCCTTTGTAATTCCACACAAATTTCATCATCTGTTGGGTTAATTTAGTCAACAATAAAGTAATAAATGAAACTCCCTTTGTGAATATTCTACAATATACATCCAGCCCTAGGAAAATTCTTATCTCCGTCAAATTATTTAGTCTTTCCCATTGCACAGTTGCCTCTACCCTTTTAGCATCCACATAAATTCCATCTCCCAAAACAACATGCCTTAAAAATACTACCGTATTTAACCAAAATTAACACATGATAAACTTAGCGAACAATTGATTAGCTCGCAAGACTTGCAATACAACTCATAGGTGATTTTTGTGTTCCTCTTGACTATATGAATATGTCAAAATATCATCAATAAAGACAATCACAAATGAATCTATCAAAGGATAGAAGACTCGATTCATCAGATCTATAAACAACTCAAGACCGTTTGTTAACCCAAATGGCATTACTAATATTCATAATGACCATAATGAGAACAAAAACTTATCTTATTAATGTCACAATATCTCATCCTCAATTGCTGATAATCGGATTTCAAATAAATTTTGGAAACATTTTGCCACCCTATAATTGATAAAAAAAAATCATCAATACGAGGCAACAAACATGTATTTCTAATGGTTACCTTGTTTAACTGTCGATAATCGATGCAAAGTCGCATGGTATCATCTTTCTTCTTCATAAACAATATGGGAGCAACCTATGGTGATATACTGGTCAAATAAAACCTCTATCTAGAAAATCTTGCAACTTAATCTTTAACTCTTTGAATTATATAGGTTCCATTGTATTTGGAGCAATAAAAACTAAAGTTGTGCCAGACACTAAATCAATAATGAACTCTACCTCTCTGTCGGGTTCACCCCTAGAAATTCCTAATGTTCTATCCTTAACATAATTTTCCATCCCTATATCTCGCTGAAATATATGGCTCTCTTATTTTGGGTGTTTTATGCCACCTTTATTTTGCCGAGATGGATTAAATAGGCCCATCTTTGCCCTTTGTTCCCTATTCTTAATTGCAACACTGACATCTCCTTTAATTATCTTAGCTTTGTTAATTAAATAAGTATAATCTACCATTTTAAGTGTAGCGAGTCTAGACTAGATAACCAACTCCAATCCATCTTGAAATCTAGTGAATTTTTCCTCCTCATTATGTACGAAAATAGATGCAAATCGAGACAGATATAAATTTGGTTTCATACTCCTTTAAGTTAAAGATAAAAATTTATTCTCATCTTCCTTTCGATGCATGCAAGGAAAATACTTTTCATATAAAGCTTTAATAAAGGAATCTTGAGTGATTACCTCACCTCCACTCGGAGTAAGCAATTAAGACTCGCACTAGTATTTAGATTTGCCTTTTAACATGAAAGTAGCCAAAATTACATTCTTCACATCAGGTACATTCATCACTCCAAAGATAGCTTATGTATCTCTAACCTAAGCCTCAAGTTCCAAAGGCTCTACGAAACCTGGAAATGTTTGAGGGTTTAATTGATAAACTTATCATAGAAAGTATTATTCTCCTCCTATTATATTGCCCTTTCTGTTATGACCAAAGGCTCCTCCTCCAAGTACTTGGCTTGTTGTTATACTATTTTCACCATGAACCTATTTTGTTGTTCCTCTGTTAAAGTCATGGAACGAGCCATTATGTGAATATATGTAAGTTATTTTAGTGCCTTCTCTACATTATTTTGATTTTGTAGGTTCACCTCAGTTGCAATTGGTGTATTTAAAGCCTCCTCCTCAACCCTCTTAAGAACATTTCCACCTTCTATCTTACTATCTATAAACCATAATTATAGATACATGTATATAACATTTACCTCTAATATAATAGTTAGTATTTTTTTCACAAGTCAATATAACTGATTTACGACACATTACTTCTACCACTACCACATCTAGACACTATAACTCCATATTATATAAACCTAAAGCTCTGATGCCAAGTTGTCACACCCCTTCCCCAGTATCATAACTACATAAATCATAAAACACATATATTTTTTTTTATATAAAATCAAACTGATACAAATTAAGATAACTTCAAAATTTAAGTGCGGAATATTAAAAATCCAATCATTTTAAGGATACGTAATTTAAACCAACTCTAAAACAAACTAAGTTAATTGCAATGATTAAATTATTCAAAAGTTATAAAACCCTGCTACCGAACCAACACCATGGACCTAGCAGTGGAAGATCCAAAACCTGAAAATTAAAACATATAAAAACTTATTTTAAAAGCTCAGTGAATGTACTAGATATCTATATATTAAAATACTATATTAACATCTCAAATATATAAACATATCTATCTATGTGCCAATTAAGTCCATACACATGTCCGAAATTTAATAAACCCCACATCTATAGCCCGTACGCAATAAACATATCCATGAGTTTCAATAACTCAACCTCTCTTGAATTGCATTACAACCCAACATATCTCGACTTTTATAAAGCCATAATGACCCAACATATCCTGAATTTTATACAGCCATAATATCTCCATATAATATGTACATATAAAATCAATGAGTACACTCACCTCAGACGTGTGTTTACTTATTCTTTCCCTTGTTGGCCTGAGTCGTAGCCACCAATGGCGTGTCAAAAACCTAGTAATCCAAGACAATAAGTATCATATAAATATGATTAACTTGCATAAACTTATTAGTTTAACTAAAATATATCACACGTTCGTATGCTTTCCCACATTTATAATCAATTATAATGCTCACAATCACTCCATTTAAGCATTATTAAATAATAAAACTTAAAATGCTAAGATAATACTAACATGTGATTTCAAGAGGTTAACATGTCACTATTTAATTTAAATCTTACACTACTCATGCCTAAATAATAATTAAAGAGATTGGTATAGAAAGTTGTACCAGCATGCTCCATAAATTAAGTACAACAACTTTAGTTTCAACATATCCATTTCTAAATAAATAACTCGTTAAAAATCAATATTTGAATAAAATGGGCCTTAACGAGTGACATATCAAAATAATCCAAAAAAATATTATATCACATAATCGTGTTCCTCGTGTGTCGTAAAACAACATTTGTTCTAGTTGTCATATTAATCCTGCCTAGATGGTCTCGTAAAGCATACGCAAGTTAATAGGGGCCTTAAAATGAACTAACCCAAAATATAATAAAAAGATAAAATCTAAACCAGTAGAAATGATCTACACATCTCAATAAATAGATTTAATTAAGGAAGAATTAATTTCATAATTAATCTGGATTTTATAGGATTTTTCTGAGTGTAAAACCTTAATTTGTTCCCTCTTTTCTCTTATTTTTCCGTTCTTTTCTCTCCAAGCTTCTTTTTTGACTTACCTGTAAGAAAACACACAAAGCCTTAACATATGTGGAAGAAATGATCTAATTTATACTCCCAATCCCTGTACTTAACTTAAGCAAAATTACACATTATATTCCACTTTATGTTACAATTAATAACATATCAATATTAATTATTTCAACACTTTTAATATAAATATCACACATATTTAATTAAGAAATTAAAATTACATACTCAACTATAATGATCTTACGTAAAACATATAAAGTTATCAAGTACTAAACTCAGTAATTATGGAATCATTCATATAATTTAAGTGTTATGAATAATTAAATGGTTTTAAAAGGTCATGCTCATTTTGGAATGTCACAATTTTCCCCATTGGTTGGGGTTTTTCAACATATATCTTGGTGTTGTGTTTATTCTTGCATTTACTTTTATTCACAACACACAACCTCACACAATCTCAAATCTACAATTGATTTAGGTTATTAGGTGTTTAAATCTCACATAATTGCAATTGAATTGAAATAATTTGATTGTATCTCACCTAAATCAAAATTTAACTTGAATTTGGATTTAACTGAGTCTAGGTGTTAATTTCTCATCTTGTTTAGTTGGAATTGAACTCAAAGTGTTTTTAATTGGATTTGAATTGATCTCATAACACTTTACTTGACCTTAAAATTGGATATAATTATTTTAAGATTTAGTGTTTGATAAATTGCCTAAGTGAGTACCTGTTTGAATTTAATTTTGCAAATAAATTATTATTGTTTCATTTTAAAAACAAGCAAATTTTTAATTGATAATGAATTCCGAGTACACAATATTTACCCCCTTCTCCCCGGGACATTAGCACACCATATTTCTGCGTTTTCACTTTTGACAAGTTTACGAGTAGCGAAAATGACTATTATTGAAGTGAAGAGTTCTTTCGTTGTAGTAAAATTTCAACCACCAAGTCACAAGTCCAATTTAGGAGTTGGTTCACAATAAAACTAATATATTTATGTAATTTTCTATAAATAGATTTTTATAAGAATATAAATAAATAAATAAATAAATAAATAAATAAACATATATATATATATATATATATATATTTTTTTTTTTTTTTTACAATAAAACCACATGTCAAAAGTTTTAACATATTTTTCAATTTATAAAAATCCATTTTGAATATAACTAAAAACTATGTTACTATGTTTGTCTAAGTCCCTTACATTCAACCTAAAGTGACATTATCAACAATGTGATAATGAACGATGCTGCCCTGAACTTAAATGTTTGGTGTTTGATTCTTGACCATGTAACAAACCAGATTGACCTCTTGGACTAGATTTAAAATAATATATTTATCAAAATTGAATTAGACAATCGAACAGCGTGAGGGTACTATACTCTTACATAATTTTCTTAGTGAAAGGCAGTATCAAATGCATACAATACTAAATTAATGATCATAAAACATGTAAACTTTACCTCACCTTGATTTTTTCCTAATGTGTTTTTCGTTAATAAGGTACATTTTAAAATCTGGCATGCTTATGAACTGGTACAGTTTAAAACCGTGCCAAAATTTGAAACGACTTTTTAAAGTTTGGCACGTTATTAAACTGTGCCAAGATCATGCCAAATTTGGAAAGGTTAAGTAAGAGAAGAAAAATACTAAAAGCTATTTGACTTTTCATTTGGATCCATCTCGACTTTTATCCCCGCTGACTCTCTGCCAAGCTCGACTCTCTCTCTCTTTCAAGATTAAATCTTCGATTATATCTTTTTAACAAATCCAGATAAGTTTATGAATATAATAAGGAATGAGATGGGATCATTCGAGGTCCATGCCACAATTTGCGATGTCGCTTCTCCGACATCGATAAGTTTGTACGAGTTATTGGGGATACCTAAAATGGGGAGTATAGAGGAGATAAAGCAAACTAATAAGGAGCTAGCCCTTATTAGTTTACGCTAGCCCCCTCCCGCGACTGAGAAGACAACTTTGGGAGAACTTGACAGATATTGCGGAGTTTATGGACGCCCCATGGCTTGTGGCTGGCGACTTTAATGATCATATGGACGATTCTGAAAAAAAGTCATACTCTAATCACGTGACAGCCGCTAAATGTTCCAGATTCATCGATAACATCAATAACTGTAACCTGTCCGATTTGGGGTGTAATGGGCCTCGGCTTACCTGGACCAACAGTCGGGATGGTTTCGCCAACACTATGATCCGGCTCGATAGGTGTCTTGCCACCAATGGTTGGAGGCTTATGTACCCGAATGCTACTGTCGAAAATGTGCCTAGGACTGCGTCGGATCATTGCCCGATGGTGCTTCGCTTTGCAGGTACAGTTTCTAATGCGAAACTACATAAACCTTTTAGATTCCTCTCTTGCTGGTTTGATAGGAAAGACTTCAAAGATGTAGTTAATAAGACTTGGAATAAACACTCAAACCTTGAAGATAATATTAACAAGTGTACTAACTCTATAAAAGAGTGGAATAAAAATGTTTTTGGAAATATCTTTCAAAATAAAAATCGTATTTTGCGGTGTCTCAAAGGTATCCAAAAGGCCCAGGAAAACATTTTCTCCCACAGTCTTGACACCCTCGAAAAAAATCTCCGGACTGATTTCAACACTATTTTAATTCAAGAGGAGAAATATTGGCGTCAAAAGTCTAGAATCCAGTGGATGAGTGAGGGAGATAGAAATACAAAGTTCTTCCACACTTCCACCATTATTATAAGGAAGAAGAATAGAATTGATCGTCTCATGATTAATGGGGTGTGGACAGATAACTCTTCCACCCTTACCACCCACATAAATGACTACTTCAAAAACCTGTTCCAAGCTGAGTTTTCGTATGATATTAGGAGCCAAATGTATGACTACCCTCACCTTAGATTTGAGAATAGGGATAACACAACAATTACTTGCCCCCTTGTGCTTGACGAAGTTAAACGCGCTACTTTTAGTATGAAAGCTAGTAAAGCTCCTGGCCCTGATGGGATCCAACCCATGTTCTACCAACACTTTTGGAGTGACATTAAAGACAACCTGTTTAATTTTGTTAACAGGTGTTGGAATCAGAAAGATTGCTCTGCCAGTATGAATAATAGCTTTGTGACTTTGATACCTAAACTTGATAATCCTGAAAATATCAGTCAATTCCGCCCTATCACTCTCTGTAATGTCTCTTATAAAATCCTTGCTAAAGTGATAGTTAATAGGCTGCGACCTATCCTCTGTCGAATTATTGACCCGTGCCAGGCTAGTTTCCTTCCGGGTAGACAAACCTCTGATAATATCATTGTTACCCAGGAAATCTTACACTCTCTTATGAAGAAAAAAGGTAAGGTTGGTGGGGTTATCCTGAAAATTGACCTTGAGAAAGCCTATGACAAAGTTAGCTGGGACTACCTTGAGGAAGTCCTTAAGTGGTTCAATGTGGAGAGCGGCTTGAGTAAGTTGATTATGAGTTGTGTGAGTAATACTTCCACCGCTATCCTTTGGAATGGTTCCCCGCTTCCTAGCTTTACCCCCACGAGGGGTCTAAGACAAGGAGATCCACTGTCCCCATACTTATTTGTAATGTGCATGGAATACCTCTCTGCAAGTATCTCCGACAAAGTGGGGAAGGGTAGTTGGAAGGGGATCAAAGCATCACCGAATGGCCCTTGTATCTCGCATCTCTTATTTGCAGACGATCTCATCCTGTTCTCCAACACGACGACTAGTTCTTGTGAGACTGTACTGGGCACAATTGATGAGTTCTGCCATATCTCGAGCCAGAGAGTTAGCTACTCCAAATCAAAATTTTTTGTTTCGCCTAATATCCCTAGGCATAAAGCAGCTGATATTAGTAATAAATTTGGGATGGGCCTCACCGAGAACCTGGGCAATTACCTGGGGGCCAGTCTTGTTCACGGTAGGTTCAATAATGCGAACCTCAAAAATGTTGTTGAAAAAGTTCAAAAGAAGCTTACGGGGTGGAAAGCTAAGTTGCTATCCTTTGCAGGTAGAACCACCCTTGTTCAATCAGTTACGTCCACAATCCCCACGTATAATATGCAAACCGCTCTCTTCCCCAAGAAAACGTGTGAGACTCTCGACCGTCTTAATAGAAACTTTTTATGGGGAAGTAATGAGAGCAAGAAGAAGATCCATCTGGTTAGTTGGGATAAGGTCTGTATGCCCAAAGATAGGGGTGGCTTGGGTATTAGAAATGTCCATGACAATAATAAAGCTACGATTGCTAAATTAGGTTGGAAAATCATGAATAATAGTGGCTCCGTTTGGGCTAATGTCATCACTAAAAAATATAAAGTTGATCATAACCCTAGACTGTGGTGTAAGAAAACCAACACCTCCCACATTTGGCGTAGCATTTTTAAAAGTAAGGAGGTTCTCATAAAAAACACCAAATGGAATGTGGGGAAGGGTAATAAAGTTAACATCATGAAAGACTGGTGGTGTGGGGATGCACCTATTGCTGATCGAAGCGATCTTAGCCCCATGAGTGATGACAATGTGAGTACCCTTATAACTGATAATGGAGTTTGGAACCTTAATATGATTCGCCTGAGGTTCAATGACAAAATTGTGGATGATATAATCAATATTGTTCTCCCTAAAAGGGGGGGATAGAGAAGACATGCCCTCTTGGCAACCGAGCAGTAAAGGTAAGTTTTCTATCCATTCTTGCTACAATATAATTTCTGTGGGGGAGGAGGCTCCTCCCCCCTGGAATGGTTGGAAGAACATTTGGAAACTTGGTATCCCTCCCAATTTAAAACAGTTTTTGTGGACCATCCTTCATGGCAAACTTCTCACTAATGCCCACAGAGAGAGAAGGGGCCTCACCACGGATAATTCCTGCCCTAGATGCTCATGCAAGGAAGATCTCAACCATCTATTCATTGAATGCCACTTCTCTAATCAGGTTTGGTTGAATCTCAACCCGCCCCTCACCCACAGACAAGGTATGTTCACTGATTTTAACTCTTGGATAGTTGCAAATGTGTGGAACAAAGCGGACAACAATTGGTATGTGACTTTCATCTCTTTCCTTTGGTGTATCTGGAAAACCCGTAATAAACTTGTTTTTGATAACGTTAGCACCACCTCTTATATGGTTAATAAGCTTATTTTTGAACTTAACTGCGATATCTTCGAAACTCATAATAAGAATATTAACCATAAAGGGGTAAGTTCCAATACACCCACTTATGCTAGTGCTTGTATTCCAGGTACCTACATCATTCAGTCGGACGGGAGCTTTGACACAAATAGCGGGATTGGAACTTTTGGAGGTGTCGTGCGGGATAATGAAGGAAGATGGATTGTTGGCTACACTGGACGTATTCAAGGAACAGCTAGCCCATTGCGAGCTGAGTTGGAAGGTGTTTTTCACGGGCTTAACATTGCTACCAGAGAGAGGTGGAAGAGCGTCTGCCTTAATACCGATTGCCTCGAGGCCATCCAACTCTTGGAGTCGGAGGACAGGGGGAACCACCCCCTGGCTAATATCATTGAAGGCTGTTGTGATCTCGTTAGTGGCCTCAAAGCCAAGGTCATCCATATCCCGAGAGAGCAGAACATCCAAGCGGATTACATGGCCAGATTTGCAAGAGACTCCCATGATCTCTATGTAGAGTATGAGCATACCCCGGAGAGGCTGCTCGTGATGCTCGATCGTGCCGATCTTGATCACCCCGTGAACTAGCCCGTTTTCTGTTGTTTTTTCTTTTTCCTTTTTGTAACCAAAAAAAAAAAATAAAAAAAAAATAAGGAGCTAGACCGAAAGTACCACCCGGATGTGTCACCTCCGAATCGTTTGAAGGAGGTACCCACATATTTATGACAGTTCACGAGGCTTATGAAACCTTATCGGATCCTAGAAGGAGGGTTATCTATGATAACGACATTTTTTTCACCTCGCTTTTTATGCTAGAAAATGTTACAACGCCAATAAGGTACCATACCAACTATGCCCTTTTCTTTTTTCTCTCTTTTTTTAACTTTTGTTTGTTCCTTCTTCTTCATTCCCTTTTCCTTAAACATCCACATACCTTCAAAATTAAATATAAATATTTTAATATATACGTTGTTGTATATATAATTTGTGATTTGAAAGTAGTGGTGGACCTATAAATTGGTTATTATGGGGTTAATGCATATAATTTTGGTGTGATGGGAAAATTCAAATTCAAATTTTGAAGATTCATTAATTTTAGGTAACACAGATTATAAAATCAATTCACCCTGTGTTTTTTTGTTGATGTTGGCTAATGAATGTAAATAATTCGTAATTAGTTGAGAGATTGCCTTAACGTGTGTAAACTGATAGGGACCATTATAATGTGTATGAATTGATCGTGTCCTTATCGCACTTCTGGTTTAACAAAATGACAAGTATATGCAAGTTTTTATTAAAAAAATTGGGAATTGGAGGTGGAATCTAAAAATAACAACCAAATGGCATGGAAGGAAGCACAAACACCTATAGACGGACCATTGTAACGTGTGGGAATTGATTTTGTCTTTATTGCATTTCCAGTTTAACATAATGACATGTATACAAAGTTTTTAGGTTAAACAACTGGGGTATTGGGGGGGCAAAATCTCAAAACAAGAACCAAATGACCAAAAAAGAGGCACAAACACCTCAATATGGACCATTGTAAGAAGTTTGAACTGATTGTTTCCTGACCGGACTCCTGGTTAAATAAAATGACAAGTCTACGTAAGTTATTAGACTGAAATAGGGCATTGAGTATGATATCTAAAAACGAAACCAAATGGTCCAGAAAGAGGTACTAACACCCCGAGATGGACCACTGTAACACGTGTGAACCGACTGTATCCTTATTGGACTCCATATTTATCAAAGTGAAAAGTATGTATAATAACTATTTTTTTAAAAAAATTTCTATGTACAATAACTTTTTTTTTTAATTTCTGCTTGAATATAACTTTTTAAACATTATCTGATTACTTATATTTTGTTTGACATGATAACATATGAATGTTAGTGTTTGTCCATACGGAACACCGGACAAGTCGACGTATTGAGCTACTATTACACAATAACAAGTTCGTGTTTTACTTTGACATTCGGTGTTGGCTTATTTACCGTTGTTGTTGACATTCGGGTTGGCTTATATGTGTATTATGGTCGCGCGAGCTTGTGTGATATTATTGTTAAATTTTAGGTTTATGTTTAAGCAGTTTTTATATTAATAAGTTTTCGAGAACGTTCAAAAAACAAAGTCAACTCTGTCTATTTTTTTTGTGTTTGTGATATATTAAGGCTTGTAATAGTTTGAATTTTAACATGTACATTAGTTTTTATTTATTAACAACTAGTCAGTTCACAATTGCTAATTCTCCCGATGATTTCTAAATAATAAATATATAAATTTAGTTGATGGTCCTATTTTTTTGAATTTTTAGTCCTATGTCATTTTATCTTTTATTTCAAGTCCCAACATAGTTAATATTTATTTGCATTGTTGGTAAAATATCTCTTTAATTAGTAAAATAACATTGATACTTTTAAAAAGTAGGATCTCCAACTAAGTATAAAATGATATGGAGTGGATCCAGAAGACTTTAAAGACGTAGGACTTGAAACTAAAGGTACCTAATAAATAATTTTTTAATTTCCTAAAAAAATTGGCACGATTTAAAATCATAACAAAAATGTTCCATATATTTTTAATAATAATTCTAATATAATTTGACAAGCTTTGGAACCATTCCAAAAGCGTGCCAGAAATGACACATGGCGAAATTTGCACAGTTATGACATTCCAATTTATCAAATGAAAGAGGCCTAACGTGAAACATGGGTTAATAATGTTCTACAATGTGTCACTTTTTGCTATGATTTTAAAATGTGTCAGATTGTCAAATATGAGTATGCTTAGGCCAAAATTTATCATGATTTTAAACTATAAAAAAAAATGCAAATGTGGCACACTTGATTTTGGTACTGTTTAAAACTGTGCAAGTTGTGGTTTGGATCAGTTAAACCGTGCAAAAATAGTGTTTATGGTGTATTAGTTGTAAACATTGTTATTATGTGGATGTACACGTGAA